>OY728155.1:1978547699-1980947699 GCA_963277665.1 Viscum album
ATAAAGGACATGAATAAAGATGATTAGTCATAAATCTAGATGATCTTATTCTATTGAGACACTTTGGTTGATGGACCGTACAAGGTCACTAGGTGCTGACCTGCAGAGAATCTCTAGTTGTTGACCGACGGAGGATCGCTAGGTGCTGACCCACAAAACATCACTATGTGTTGACACAGAGAGGATCACTACATGCTGACCCACTGAGGATCGCTACAACCTGTCCAACAGTGGGTCATTAACTTTTGACCCACAAACTATCGTTATGTGCTATCTCACAGAGGATCGCTTCGTGATGACCCACATAAGATCACTATTCCATCATCACGTCATAGCCAGCCACCGGTTTCCCTCACATAGCACGCTAGATTCTAGGAGAATATACTCCTTAATCCATACGATGTATATTAAACTCCACTAATCCCCAAAAATATGAAACTCAATGAACAACCACATCATAAGGGTTCCAAAAAAATATATGGCATGTCAATCAGACACCCGGTCTATATGTTATATGCATTTTAGTACCGAGGGCCTGGTTAGTTTCAAGTTTAGTCCATCCCAGCCACACTCCAACATTATCTAAAACCCAATAAGAGTATCTCAATAGTACCACCTCTTTTTAAGGATTCTAGCTCCGTAGACAGTTATTCAAACATACGTCCAGTTTAGAAGATATGTCCCTTTAGGTGAAATTATTTAAAAAAGGGTCTGGTTCCGGCTGGACCCAGTCGGGCTGACAGAACCCTAACCGGCCCACAGGGCCCTACCTAGCCTGCTTGGCCCGACCTTGTCCGACGGGGCCCAGTTTATTCTACTGGGCTGCGGGGTCGACCTACTAGGCCGTGGGACCAGCCTGGCCCACCCTGGCAGGGTGCGGCTCGGTGGGCTGCAGTACCCGCCTAGCCCGTTGGCTAGGTGCGGACAACTCGCTAGTCAGGGTCTTCTCCCCTTCCGAATGTATCGTATCCGTTCGAGGTTCCAAATAGGTAGCACCAGGCTGGCGCCACCCCTCATGTTGACCGGTCTGGTGGACCAATTTAGTGTGGGACCCACATATGTGGGTCCCCCACCACCACAACTAGAGTCGTGAAACATCTTTTGTGGCACATCACCTTCCAAAAACGCAGTCAGAAAGGATAAGATGCCCATTTCTACTGCGGTGTTTGTAGTCGTCGACATCCCCTTGCCACCGCTGGTCACTGGCATCGCCGCAACGGTGGGGCCACCTTGGGGGGCTTCTGCGTGCCATTTGTGAATGTTTCGTGGTCCGATTTCATTCATTACTGCACCCACGGGCTTCCCGGAACACCGCCTTTATCACATAACCCTTAGTTTTATCTTCTCACCAACATACTTGGTCAACCACAAAGAACCTATCCAAAAAAGGTCAGTGGAGGGTCTGGGCATAGTTTAGTTCGGCCCGCACCCTCCATGATACTGTTATTACATGGGAAGGAATTCAATAATCATAAAAATCATAGTTCGACAACAAAAACCCAATTTGATGTCATTGAAAGATGCTACAAATGAGGAAGAAGGGTTCACATTCGACGGTGTTCATCGGCGTTCGTCGTTCGTCAGATCGAATCCTCAATGGCATCATTGAATCTCCATTCTTTGTTGGAGGAAGACTTTATCATCACTTCATCAAGATTCCTCCTGTGGGTTCCCAAAACCCATGCCAATGATTTCATTAAATAAAATAAAATAACCTCCAACGTTGGTTCATTATTATGATGCATTAATGAATCATAATTAATGAACGTAATAAACCACAAGCGTTGCAGTTACACAACAAGAGGATCAAGTCATTAAATGAAACACGTTTATTGCATGATGTTACACTATGGTGCCACCATTTGCCGCTCAACTATTGCAAAAAAGAATAAAATAACATCTTTATTTATTTTAATAATACTTTTTTAGAATGTCTGAAAAATTAAGTTTTTCATTTCACTTTATATGAACAATGTTAAGCTTCCCTTAAGAGAATCTCGGCGCTGCGAGTCCAATGGTGTCCTCAGATTTTTATGGTGAGCACCGGTTCAAAAGAGAGAAATTTGTTCACACACATTTACTGAACGTACCTAAAAATGGTTGAAATTATTTTTCCGGGCTCTCTAGGCCTCAGAATTATGTGCCTTCAATTTTCACAGACTTGTAATAATTCCATATAATGAAAAAAAATTAAACAAAAGTTTCAGGTTGTTAAACTTACAGAGGTTTTTATCCTCATCCCAAGTTACTAATATTTTTTTTCAAGATTCTATAGGGGTTCAAAGGATATTTATGTGAATAATATAGATAAATCCAATAAGTTATATTGTAATTATTTTTTGAAAACTATGATTCAATATATGTAAGTTATTGTCAAATTTTTCAGAAAATAGATTAAAAATGGACCTCATTTTTATAATGTATTTTTTATTTTTCTTTTATATATTATATAAAAAACTACACAATGTGTTGTAATACTAAAACCGGAAGTACGGGTTTAGCACATTACAGTTGGTATCCAAGGAACAGTTTAGACAGGTTTGGAGATTATATGATGTTTTTTTTGAAAAAATTTAGACATAGTGTTTACTTTTAAACATCATGTTAATTATGTATGCATAAGAAAATTGTTTTTCTTAACTATCACAATGTAAATTCTGAAATATAAGATCAATGATCGAATTGTGAGGGCTTCATTCATTTAAGGGGGGGGGGATAATGTAACATCACTATATTTTAAAAGGAATCATTATTTGCTTAAATGATCTAGTAAATACTATGGGACATTTTTAAACTAATCATTAAACATAAATTTTCTCCTTCTATGATTTGAATTTCAAAAAAAATGGACATATGTGTTAGTGATTAGTAATTAATTTTGAGACTGATAGAACCAACTTGTTTTTTTATTGAATAATAACATACCCTTATTAATAGTAATATAACCCAAATGAATAGTAAATTGTATTATTATTTTATTTTATTAAGGCATTAAGATAATGAAATATTGATTAATTTTTCATGTTGTTATAAAATGAGTTAAAGTTTTAAAATTGTTCTTTTTGGAATAAAATATTTTTTTTTAAAAAAAAATAAATTAATAATATTTAAAAAAATATTTTCAAAAAATTTAATTAAATTTTAAATTCTCCACATCGCAAAATGGTTTGGGTGAATTTTTTGGATTATTTTGAAATTCATGATTTTTTTGAATAGTAAAATACAATAAGTTATGATAAATACTATATACATGATTTACTACATCATAGGTTATGAATGGATGATGTTAGGATAGTTGGTTCAAACTCACATGTAGTTATTTCTATTTGGGGTCACATGAATCAAGACTATTTATAATCTTGAGAAAAATTATTAATCTAATGATTAAAATAATGTAAAATACCTCCCCCCTCGACTATAAATACCACCATAATTCCCCTCTTTCTCTCACACATCTCAAGACTGAATCATTTTCTATGCTCTAACTAATCACTTTCTGAAGGATCTTCCCCACATACAAGTCCTACTAGTCTCACCAAATATATAAGGGCCCAACCACATTACATTACATAATATTGAATTTAATTCAAGAACTCACATCCTTTCATATTGATAATATTTTCATCTTATTAGTTTTATATAATATGAATATAATACATACATTACATTCCTCATTAATATAGAGTAGATACCACAAAAATGATATCTATTTCTTCTAAAATATAATACTTTTCAAATAAAACATGTTTTCGTCTACAAATTCTAATAACATTTAACATGACTTCCTTCATTAACATAAACATCCTTATAACATATGAAAATAATTTAAAAACATGGGATTAGTATAAAAAATATTAGTAATGAATATAGAAAGAAGAAAAAATTAAACAGTAGCCCGTGAATCCTTGTAAACGTATGAAATCATGTTCAAAATGACTTACTTGTAACCCATATAAACTTACTTTGTGAAACTAGAGATTTCAAAGATATTTCCACAAAACATATAGAACATAAATTTAACCATAATGGTATCATAGGGAATTACTTATTAATATTTTAACCCTTATGGTAACCTTATTATTTGTAACCCTCACAACTACATTAAAATGTATCCTTCATGGCTACATTATAATGTAACCATCATAGCTACACATTGAGTAACCATATGGATAAACTCTATCATACACATAGACAATGCATTGGAGATTGATATAGTCCCCACACTTTATATAAAAAATTCCCAATAACCATATGATTATAATAAGACATGAATAATTGGATAAAAACATCACTTTTGAATTTTGAATAATAGAATTTCAAAATAGAATTTTAAAAAGAAAATACCCTTAAAATATCATATAATTGAACTGAGAATTAATTGAGTTAATAGAATATTTATGTACACTATAAATAAACATAATTAAATATAATATAATCACAATTCATCACTAAATAAATTTTAATACAACATATATAGTAAAGTATAAGGTTAACCAAAAGAATGGAAATTGGGTTAATAATTACCTTACCTCATGTTTGTCATAATTAAAATATGTTTAAAACTTTTGTATAATGGTTAAAAAAGTTTTATTTCTATCTTAAAGAAACATATTCATGTTTATAACAAATTATATTATCATTTTATAGCATCATTTCACCCTTTAATTTGTAGTATTTTTCTCCTTCCATTGTTTTGGGTGCATTCTTTACATTATTTCCATGGCCGGTTTGTATTTGATTTTCTTGTTGTATAGAAATGCAATTCCAAAAGACGAATTAAATAGAAATATTTTGTTTCCATAATATATAAGGATACCATAAATCATTTTTATCTTAGATGATGATGAACCATTAGATAAAATATTATTGATTTTTGTTTAAGTCATTTTGGTGGTTCTTCGATAATCATCATCTTATTTCATTATATATTTTAATTTCATGCATAGAAGTTGATTCCAGAACATAAAATAGATTAACAAATAAACATTAATTTTTTTCATCCATTAAACTAGGTTTATGATCATATTTGAAGGAAGCAATGGAAATTGAAAACACATCATCCACGATTTTGGTAAATCGGCACATTGCGGATGATGCTTTTTTTTTAGAATAAGTTGGAGATGAGAGGTAGAAATATGATTAATTTTTTGCATGAGCATGATACCATATAGAATTTATAATATTCTACATATTTCATACCTCCATTATATAAGAAGGTAAATAGATTATAATAAGGGAAATGAATTGAAAAAAACACATAAAAAGAATAGGATTATTACCTCCAGATTTATTGTCCTTGAGATCTTCCTTAGGCATTTGGTTTTGTACTATTGCTGAGACTAGTAGGTCTTAGACGTTGGGAAGATCCTTGGGGAGGGGATTCAGCATTATATAGACAATTCTAAAGACTTTATAGGTGTGAGAGGATGAGAAGAATGATTGAGGTATTTATAGTAGAGGATAGGAGGGATTTTATATTATTTTAGTCATTATTTTAATATTTTTCCCATGTGAATGAATAGTCTTCATTATTATCATGAAACCAGTAAAGAGTGCATGTTAGCTTGAAAAAAGTATTCTTACATTAGTCATGATATCATAAATATTTTTTTTAATTGGTAAGTTTTATATACATTATTTTACCGAATTTCCCTATTAATCCAAAATTCATGAATTTTAGGAAAATACTAAAAATACACCCAAACCATTTCTGATGTGTAGATTTCATAAATGGACTCCATTTTATTGAAAATAATTTTTTGAATATGATTAGTATGATTTCGAAATAAAATCCTACTTTATTAAAAAAACAAATTTAAAACTATTACTGATTTTATACCACCTATAAAAAATAATCAATTTATAATTATCTTATAACCTTTAGAAAATAAAATAATAATAAAACATACTATTCATTAGGGTTATATTACTATTCATACAGGTATGTTGCTATTTAAAAAACATATAGTGGGTTATATCGGATATAAAAAAACTACTGATCACAATAGTAGATGACTGTCTTTTGAAATTCAAATCATAAAAGAAGAGAATTTTTGATTAAAGGATAGTGATAACAATCTACTTTGTGAAAAGTTTAATTCATATAATTTTATTTTTAAACACATTGGGTGTTATATTATCCCCATATTCTGGATATTGTTTCCTCCCAATTCTTTTTACATATTTAACAAATGAGGGTATCTTTCCCACATATAATTTTTAGATTCTCATGATTCTTATTCAACCATGTTGTTTCTCCCAAATAATTTACCTGGTGGATTACCTTATTCCAAAATACATGTTCTATTCTATCAAGAATCTGAATAGGTTTCTCTTCATATGAAAGGTTCTCTTCAAGCTGAACTGGTTCTATACTCAAAACATGAGATGAATCAAGAACATACTTTCTCCACATCAAAACATGAAAAACATTATTTACCTAAGATAAACTCAGAGGGAAAGAAACTCGGTAGGTAACGAGACAAACATTTTATGGGATTTAATATGGTCTAATAAACCATGGAAATTTCATTCCTTTTATACCAAAACCCATAAAACTCTTCCAAGGCGATATTCTAAGAAAAACACAATCCCCTATCTCAAAATAAAATTCATCCCTCCTATTATCTACGTAACTTTTATACATGCTTTGAGTTGTTCTAAGATATTGCTGGATCATATTCACTTTCTCAGCAAATTCTTCAACTAATTCTGGTCCCATAAAATTTCATTCCCATACATCATCCCAAAAACCCTGTATTTTGACATCCCATCCCATAAAAATCCTCAAAAGGTGCCATGTCTATGCTGGAATGAAAAACATTATTATAATAAAACTCAACTAATTAAATATGTTGATCCCAACTTCCCTGGTAGTCCATTTAACAAGCTTGAAACATATCCTCAATATTATGAATAATGTATTCTGACTAGCAATATGGTTGAGGATGAAAAGTATTCCTAAAATTTAATTATGTTCCCAATGACTTATGAAGGACCCTCAAAATATTATAAGTGAACCTGAGATTCTGGTCAGATACAATGGAAAAAGGAAATCCATGTAACCTGAAAATATCTTTTAGGTTCAATGGATAATGATAATCTAAACAAATTGTATCTCAAATATAATGAAAATATGTAGATTTAGTGAGCTGTTCAACAATAACCCATATCACATTTTTACCTCGATAAGTCTTAGGTAGTACCACCATGATTCCCATTGATGTATTCTATCATTTGAACTCTAGAACTGAAAATGGATGAAGCTTCACCATTAGTAATCATAGCTCTAATTTAAAATATTGACATGTCAAAAATTTCATAGTAAAATCTACAATATCTCTTTTCATTCCATCCCACAAGTTATAATCCCGAAGGTATCTGTACATCTTTGTACTACTAGGATGAAATGAGAATGGAGAACTATGATCTTCACACAATAGATATTTCATCAACTAGGAATCACAAGGCACAAACAATATTTTTCTATATCTTATAACACAATCTCTATCATGGCTCTATTGTGGTGACATCCCCTCTTAACCAATTCTATTTTTTTTTGTAGCTCATAGTCTTCCATTTGTGCATGCAAAATTCTTTCCAACAACAATGACTACACTAGAAACAGAACAAAACAAATCTATTTTCTTTACCAACATTATCTAAGCAAAAACTAGTCCAATAATTAATCAAGGGATTGGGTTTCAAACGTAACATGGTTAATGATGCGTGATGTTTTCGAATCAAGTAATATACCAAATTTTTGGATTTTTCTATATGGTAATTGATCTTGAAATCATAATCTTTTATCTATTAAATCTATCTTCTCTACCTCACCTTTAATTCTTTTGGAGTAAATATATATTAAAGAATTTTATGGTCAGTATATATTTGAAATTTGACTCCATATAAATGGTGCCTCCGTATTTTCAATGAAAAAACCAAATCTATCAATTACAATCATGTGTGGGATAATTTAACTCATGGGGTTTTAGTTTTCTTGAATCATAAGCAATGACCTGATCCTTTGGTATCAAAACACAACCATTTACCTTGAATTAAGCATCATCGTAAATGAAAAACTTATCATTCCTTGAAAAAGGAGCCAAAACTAGAGCATTCCCCCAATCTTTTAATCAGATCTTGAAAAAAAAACATCGCATTCTTTTATCCAAAAAAATTAAACCCCTTTTCAAGTTAATATAGTCAGCGACCTAGATATCCATGCAATTTTTTTTCAAATCATCAGTACTAACCTGCTTATCTAAGAAAAATATGAATCTATGTAACAATTATAGGTCTTGGCCCTTAATCAACCACTTTATTATGGAAGGATTAAATTTTATTCATCATTTATTTATAATGTTCCCATGAAAAGAATTTTTGTCAACCAGAAATCAAACTTTCTGAATTTTCCAAACAGCTTCTTTTCCTTTTAATTTTTAAACAACAACCCTAAGATGGTTTTTATGCTCCCATTTACTATTAGAGAATACTAGAATGTCCTAAATAAACACAACCAAAATATTATCCAAGAACACATGAAAATTTGGATTCATATGATTCAAGAATACATCTGGTTCTTTAGTTAACCCAAAGGCATAATAAATAATTCAAAATTCATGCATCTATTATGGAAAGTAGCTTTCATGATGTCATCCTATATCACCTTCAGATGATGGTATCTAGATCTTTGGTCAATTTTGGCAAAGTATTGATATCCATGGATATGATCAAAAAATTCATCTATGTGAGGAAGATATATTTTTTAATAGTGACGTAATTAAAGGATATATAATCAATGAATATTATCATGGAACCATATTTATTTTTAGTGGATAGAACCGGAACACCCCATGGTGAAGTGTTAGGATAAAGGAATCCATTATTAAGAAAATCTGACAATTGATTTTTAAACTCTAAAATTTCAATTTGATACATTAGATAAGGGGTTTTTGAAATTGTCGTAGCCTTAGGAACTAAGTCAATTGTGACTTGAACTTCCTGATTTGGTATAACCCCAGGTAACTTATCATGGAACACATTAAGATATTCATTCACCTTTTTAACTTCATTAATCTGAATAGTTCACTTATATTCTACAATTTGAGCAAGATATGTTTGATTTACTACATTTAAAAAGTTTTTCAGCTTCATGATATGTTATCAATTGTATGGGTTCTTTCTTGTGTAAAAACAAAAAATATTTATAGAAAACTACTTATTTAGCTCTAATATCAATCATAGCATGATAAATAGAAAACCAATCCATTCCCAAAATGACATCAAACTCTTTTAATGGAAAAAAACAGGGTTTGTAGGGAAATTAATTCCATATACCAAAAGAGAAATTCTCTTATAATTCTTCTATGATATATTATTTCCATTTGTTTTTTATAATGTGTTTTTATCTCATTTTTTTGGTGATATTTCCAATTTACCCAAAAATTCTTCAGATATAAAGGAATGTGTATTCCCTGTGTCAAACAAGACAACAATAAAATCTGAGTAAATGTATAATGTACCTGATACAACTCCGTTTGATGGCCTAATATCTGCTGATATAGTTTCGAAGGATCCCACAACACCATTATTTTTTGTCTTTCTTCTTTTCATCTTTCCGATCTCTCTTTGGGAATGCATTTGCATAATGAGCCATATCACAACATTTGAAAAACATTTTAGTTTTTTTATCAAGATTAGTAATTGGATCATTTTCATTACCATCTCAGGTCATATGTCCAAACATACCACATTGAAAACCCTTATTATTTTTGGTAAGGCATTCCCAAGGGTGTTTTTTCCCACACATTTCACAGATTGGAAATGAGACTTTCTTACATTCAGATTTCATTGATTGATTCTTACCCTAAGTTTCCATCTAAATATCATATTCTATTTACTGTAAATGTACTTGTGATCATCTGAAAACTCCATTTCTACCCTCTCAGTACATCAGACATGTTTGTCATAACATTTTAATTCACGGGAAGAAAATTCCATTCGATACCTTGGCTTCAATCTGAAGTAAAAATGGTTTATTTTTCTATCATGTTCTAGAATATGATTTTAAGCATACGTCTCTAGTTGGGTGAAGTTCTCTTCCTTCCCGACTACTAAATATTTCTCCTTTTTCTTCAATTCATGGAATTACTTCATTGTCCTAAGTCTCACTAACTTGGGAAAAATATTTTTCAAGGGAAATTAATTAAAATTAAACCAACTCTAAGGTATCAATCTCTTCTCTATCCCCGATATTCATGACCATTGACCAGTAATGATCAGATCCCCCTTCAAAAATATAAATGAAAATACATTCATTTTCATTATATTAACATCCCATAACCTTTAATATCTTCTCAAGGGATTTAAACCATCCTTCAGCCACTACTAGGTCAATAGATCCATTGAAAGCAGGAGGGTGTTGTCTGATAAAATGTTCCATTGTGATCATGATTCTTTGTGGAAACTTTGGTTCTTATATTGCAGGGATTCCACCACTATTTAATTATTGTTTTAGATGAACAATTACTGTCACAAAATTCTCAGTTCCAATCACTACCATTTAGATCTGCAGATTTGAAAGGATATCGTTTTGTCGGTGCCTTTCCTCTTAAGGTTCACTATTTCTTCTACGAAAAACCATTCTGAACAAACATAACACAGTTGAAGCATCAGGATAATTGTTAAATTCTATAACATTTAAAATTAACTAAAGAGTAAAAATTATATATGGTATCCCATTAACATCATCTTAACCCCTAAATTTATCAAAAGTATCCCTCACTACCAACTATAAGGAGACAAAATTATTACATTACATAATCATGAATTTAAATAAAGAACACACATCCTATCATATTGTGGAACATTTCAGGTTTAGTGTTTTAGATAGTTGAGATATAATAAACACTAAAAATCCACATTCATAGAGAGAATATTCTACAAAAATAGTATTTATTTCATCCAAAATATAAAACATTTCAAATTAAACATAATTTATTTGACAAATATTCATGACATTTAACATAACTTATCTGTTTGTATTAAACATCCTTATAACCAGTAAAAATTAAATAAAAACGTGGGATGGGTACAAAAATCTAATTAAGGGATATAAAAAAGGAAAAATAAAACATTAGTCAATGAATACCTATACACATATGAAATCATCTTCAAAAAGACATACTTGACACCCAAATAAAATTACATTGTGAAACATGATATTTTAAATGGATTTGCACAAAACATATAGAACAAAAATATTACCGTAAAGGTATGTTGGAGCATTACTTACTTATATTGTAACCCTTATGGTAACCTTATGATTTGTAACCCTCATAGCTACCTTATGGTGTAGTCATCATAGCTATACATGGAGTAACCATACGACCGACCACCAACATAAATATACCCAATTATTTGGAGGGTGATATAGGTCCCACAATTCACCATAAACACATCAAATAAACCATAACATAATCATCCGACATGATTAATTGCATAAAAATATTTCTATTGAATTTTTGTAAAACCAGAATCTTAAAAGGTGATTTCAAAAGGAAATCCTCATACAAATATCATATAATTGAAGTGATACATAAAAGAGTGAATTTAATATGTATATAAACATTAAATATACAAAACTAAATATAATATAAACCAATTACTCCACACAAACAATTTTAATACCACATAAATAATAATGTAAAAGGTCAACATAAAGAATGGAAGATTGGTTAATAATTTATTTACTTCAGGTTTGTCTTAAATAAAATTTATTTAAACCTATTGTATAATGGTTAAAATAGTGTTATAAATATCATAAAAACATATTGTTGATTATTACAGAATATATGATCATTTCATAACATCATTTCACACTTTACTTAGTTTTATTTTGTTTCTTACATTGTTTTTGGTGCATTATTTACATGATTTACATGGCCAGTTTGTATTAGATTTGATTTTCATATGGAGGTGTACTTACCAAAGTGGAATGAAATGATATTAATGTGTTTACAGAATATAGAATGATATCATAAATCTTTTTTTATAAAATATTATGACGATTCTTTAGAAAAAACATTAATGATATTTGTTTAGATCATTTTGGAGGATCATCGATAATCATGAACTTGTT
The DNA here is from genome assembly GCA_963277665.1 of Viscum album. Lineage (NCBI taxonomy): Eukaryota > Viridiplantae > Streptophyta > Magnoliopsida > Santalales > Viscaceae > Viscum > Viscum album. The sequence continues at coordinate 1,978,559,842 of OY728155.1, forward strand.
TCATTATATAATTTAATTTCATGAATAGAGTTCCATTACAAAAAATAAAATCGTTAAAAAAATACACATTACATTCTGCTTCAACCATTAAATGGGTTTTATTATCATATTTTTAGGAATAAATGGATATTTCAAACACATTGTCCATGATTTTTGTAAATAGACACATCGTGGAAGATGTTCTTATTTTTAGAATAAGAGGGATAAGAGAAAAATAAAGATAATTATTTTATACATGAACATGATAACATAGAGAATGTATAATATTTCTGATATTTCATACCTCCTGGTGAAGGGTATGGAAAGAAAGTATAAGAGAAGAAATGAATTGAAAAGAAAACACATGAAAATCGAAGAGGATTCTTACATCCTGATCTCTTCTCCTTAAGATCCTTCTTAAAGACATTAGTTTTGACCGTTTGGTGTGACTAGTAGGTCATGAAACTGGGGATGAGCCTTGGGAGGAGGATTTTTTTAAACATAGAAAATTCTCAAGGCTTGAGATGTGTGATACGAAGAGTGGAATGAGGGTGGTACTTATAGTGGAGGAGAGGAGGAATTTTCTGTTATTTTAATCATTATTTTAATATTTTCATCAAAGAATATGAATAGTATTTATTCTTATTATCAAAATAGTAAATAGATCACATGAGTTCAAAATAAGTGGTCTTACATTGTTAATTATTTCAGAAATAGTGTATTTAATTGATAATTTGAATATACTGTATTTTAATGTATTTCACTATTCATCCAAAATTCATGAATTTTAGAAAATCCAAAAAATTAACGATAAATTTTTTTCGATGTGTATTATTAAATAAAATGAACTCCATTTTTGGAAATTAATTATTTAAATATGATTGATTAAATTTTTAAAAAAATTATACCTTATTCAAAAAAAAATTAAAACTATAATGAATTTTATATCACCATTAAAAAAATATTCAAGTTCAAATTATCTTATATCCTTAAGAAAATAAAATAATAATATAAATTACTATTTATTTGGTTTATATTACTATTAATATTTCTATTCATAAGGGTATGTTTTTATTCAAAAAAATCATGTTGGTTCAATCAGACTCTAAATAACTTTCTAATTACCACCGTAGATGACCATTTTTTGAAATTCAAATCATAAATGCAGAAAATAATTTTTTAACGGATATTATAAGTATTTACATAATGAAATTTAATGTACTTAATTTTATTTTTATATCTTTGGGGTGTTACAAAAAGTCCAAAATAAGGGCCTTAAAGAGGATCTCAAGGAGGGGAGATCAAGAGGTAAAGATCCTCTTTCATCTTTTTATGTTTTCTTTTTAGTTATTTCATTTTATTATACTCTATTGACCTACCCTTATACAAGTGGAATGAAATATCTAGTATGATATATACTCTATATATTTATCTTGTTTATGGAAAATTACTCAATTTACTTTATCTGCTCCCCCTCTAATAAAAAAATTGTTTGTGAGGTATTGTTTCACCAAAATCGTGGGTGATGTGTTTGGAATTTCCTTAATTACTTCATAAATATTTGTAAAAACATTTTATTAATTGAAATAGAATATAATTTTTATTATGTAACCTCTTTTATGTTCTATAATGAACTTTTATGAATGAAAATAATTTATATAATGTTACATGTTCATGACTATCGAGGAACAACAAAAAATGATCTACACAAATGTCATTAATGTTTCACCTAATGAATCATCAACATATATAATAAATAATTGATTTCTTATATCATTAAATATTTTGGAAACATAATAATACCATTTCATTACAGTTCTAAAATCTCATTTCCCTACGATAAGAAAATTAAATACAAACCATCCATGGAAATCATGTAAAGAACTCACCTGAAACGATGTAAAGAAAACAATATAATTAATTAATGGATGGTATGATGTTATAAAATTATAATATAAGGTGTTAAAAACATGAATATGTTTCAGTAAGATATTATTAACACTATTTTAACCATTCTAAATTAGTTTTAAATACATTTTAATTAAGAAAAACTAGAGGTAAAGGAATTCTTAACCCAATTTCTATTATTTGGGTTAACCACCTAATTTATTCATTATGTGGTATTTCGGATTTTTTGGGAAATTAATTATTGTTATGTATATTTAAATTGTATAATCATATCATTTCCACTCTATTAATTCCCTCTCATGTTATATTTTTATGGGAATTTCATTTTAAAATATTTTTAAAATACTCTTTAATGAAACTCAAAATATTGTTTTTTGTATATACAGAATGTGTGATTTATCCTTATTTCATAATGCTATATTACTATGATATGTTACATAGACATATTTATGTGGGGTTAATCCCTTTATAGGCCATGATATGTTGGGATTAACCCATTATAGCTCATTATATGTTGGGTTGTACCAATTATATCTCAAGATATAACCGGTGAGCCCCGTTATAGCTATCCACAACATTGGGTACATCAGAGATAAAAGTTTACCAAATTATTATTCCATGTGTAATGGTGATTTTTATAGTGATATGGTAAATATTTCCCAATAAAACAACATGTTGATCCTATGAAGGCTTATGTGTTTTCAAGAAACTGGTTTTAAAAGGGTTATCATATTTTCACAAGACTAATGATTTTTCATTCTTTATGTCCCTTACTATGAATTTTATGCTCATCATGTGTTTTTCATATAGTTTTTCACACGATTAATTAGAGGATAAAAGGAATGTTAATGTGAAAATGTAGATGAATCCAATTATTTATGTTATAATTATTTTTTATATACTCTAATTCAATGTTTGTAAGTTTTTTTCTAATTCTACAGAACCTAGATTGGAAAAGAGCCTTGTTTGAATAATGTACTGTGTATATATCAGTTATATTTTATAAAAATAATACACCACATGTTTTATTACATAATATGGAAGACCATGTTTAGGAATTTACATTTGGTATTAGAAATAGTCTACACAACTTTGGAGAATAGATGATGTCGTTTTTAAAAAAAATTATTGTCATAGTGTATAATTTTAATCTGTTAGTTAATTAAGTAGACATATGAGAATAGTTTTTACTAATTATTGATTTGTAAATTCAGAAATATAAATACAATGAATGAATTACTAGGGCACAATTCGTTTAAAGGGGGGGATAACGTAACATTGTGAGATTTTAAATGGAAACACTATCTTCTTATATAAACTACTAAATACTATGTGACCTTTATAAAATAACCATTAAAATAATGTAAAATCCTTCCTCTCCTCCACTATAAATACCGCCATCATCCCCCACTTCCACGAAAACCTATAAATCCTTTGGATTGTCTATTTCCTACCCAATATCATTCCAAGTCTCTTACTCAATTCCATGACCTTCTTGTATCACCAAAATCCCAAAACTATGGGCCTAAAAGAGGAGATCAATGAGAAGAGATCAAGTGGTAAAGATCTTATTTAATTTTGTTGTGTTTTCTTTTCATTTATTACCTTTTATTATACAATATTTACCTCCCCATATCCAAGTGGAATGAAATATCCAGTATGATATATATTCATTATTATTATCATGTTTATGGAAAATTCCTCAATTTAAGTCATCTCCCCCCCTCTAATAAAAACATCTTTTGTGACGTGTCATTTAAAAAAAGCATGAGCGATGTGTTTTAAATTTACATTACAAATATAGAATCAATTTTTAAAACCATTTTTATGGTTGACACTGAATGTAAGGTGTATTATGTAACCTCATTTATTTTCTATAATGAACTTATATGAATGGAAATAATTTATATAATAAAACAAGTACATGATTATCAAGGAACTGCCAAAAATGATCTAAACATAAATCCTTAATGTTTTATTTGATGAGTCATACACATATATTATAACAAAATAATTTATTGTATCATTAAATATTCTATAAAAATATGAATACCATTTCATTCCAATTCTCCAAGTTCTCTTCCATATGACAAGAAAATCAAATAAAAACCGGTTATGGAAATCAGGTAAAAACTCACCTAAAATGATGTGAAGAACAAACTATTATAAATTAATTGATGGAATGTTGATAAAAATGATCATATAAGGCGTTAAAAACATCAATAGGTTTCTTTACGATATTAATCACACTTTTTACCATTATATAAGAGTTTTAAACATGTTATAAGTCACATGAACCCTATGTTAGGGAATTCTTAGCCTAATTTTCATTCTGTGGGTTGAACTTATACTTTATTAAATATGCTGTATTTGATATTATTTGTGTGATTATTTTTTAATGTGTATTTATAGTGTATTTTCATATCCTTTCCAATATATTAATTCTCATTCTAATCATATATTTATTGGAGTTTCCTTTTAAAAGCGTTTTCAAAAGTATATTTAATGAAATTTAAATAGATTGTTTTATATATATGGAATGAGTGATTTCTCCTGATTTCTTGATTCTTTATTACTATGATTTGTTCCTTGGACATAGTTATGTTTTATTGGGCCCATTATAGCTTAGTATTTGTTGTTTCGATCCCATTATTGCTCTACATATGTTGGGTTGAGCCCATTATACCACAAGATATTATGGGTGAGATCCTTTTTAGCTCTCTAATGAATTGGGTAATCCAGAGATAGAATTTGACCAAATTATTATTCCATGTTTAAGGTTGATTTTAAAATTGATGTGGAAAATATTTCCCACGTCAAATACATGATGTTTCTATCCATGCTTATGAGTTTTTAGTAAAATGGTATTTAAATGGGTTTCATGTTTCCACTGGACTAACAGGTTTTATTTATTTATGTCCTTATTGTGCTTTTTCATGCTCATCCCTTGTTTTTAAAATGTTTTTCACAGAGTCCATAGAAGATCAAAAAAAAGTTATGGTGATAATTTTGATTAATCGAATTAGTTATATTGTAATTATTTTTTTTAAACTTTGATTTAATGTATATATGTTTATGAATATTTTTCTAGATCCTAGATTGGAAGATGTCCCAATTTTTTTAATGTATTGAGTTTTTTCTGTTATATTTTATATAAAAATATACACAAAATTTTTTAGTATAGAATCCGGATGTGCGGGTTCATGGATTTATAGCAGAAGTATGCATATACAATATAATTTGAAAAAGTTTTTAAAGAGCTTGTAAAGAGGGTACCAATTACACCTATACTCTCCATATCATCTTGTTTAGAAATTTTTATAATATAATGAGACATCTCAATTATAGGCTCCAGTTCATGTAACCATGAAAATTGATAAGTTAATAGAAAATGTTTCATGGAAATTTATGAACCATGGTAAGAACTACACCAAAAATGATCTGGAGTTATAAGATGTATTCTTTATCATAATGATTTAGAAGAATTTACAATCTGAAGAGTAATGTTACATTTATACTGGTCAAAATATTTTAAATTATATATATTCATAGAGAAATATATTTACATACAACTGTGATGTTGATTGGAGATAATCAAGGACAACAATTTCTCAATACACTACAATCATGCAAAGGAAAAAATGGAAAATTGTTATTATTAGAGTAAAACCATATACTCTATCCATGAAGAATATTAGAAAAGAGTATATATTAATGTATGTACAAAAGAATGTTTTCAAGATAATAATACATTCAATAATGAGACAACATTGCACCTATAAACCTAGTTTTGATACTAAAAACATATATTTAACATATTGTATTAGTTACAAACTAATGTGACCAAAATTTACCCATCAATATTGTCAATATTAATAGAAAACATTTATTAAAATAAATCCCCATAACAATTTTATGTTTATCATTTTTGTTACTTTTGAAAATTAATTTATATAACAAAACTTATGTCTTTATCACCATATAGGAATTTAACAATAATAACATTATTTTATTATTTTTTACGAATAATTTTTCAACATCCAAAAATTTCTCCACACATGATACCATTAAAGATATATCTTATATAATATCATTCATCATAACCAAGGTAATTTTAAACATAAGAAAGTGGTGATATCAAATTCTCTACAAGGATAAATGTTAGAGACACCAATTCAATGATTATAAATGAACATAAGATTTACATAATGGTTTGAAATAATAATAATGGTATATAAATTTCATAAATAAGGACATAAATCCCAAATTATGAGTCATGGAATAAAATATATTCATAAAATAATATGGAATACATAAGATTATGGAATATCAAATAATCATAAGATATAAGAGTATGATATAAACATAATAATATTACTAAATATATTTCCATAATCATATAATAGATATCATATGTCAAGGCTACCAACTAATACATTCAACACTTAATAGTCTTGGTCTGAACACCTATATACCTACTCATATTTCTATTACACCTACAAAGACATTAATAACAGAATAGGCTTCAGTTAACCACATGTTTTCCTTCATGGTATTGGGATAAATACATGTATACCCTTTTGAGATTATGATAAATTATTGTATACCCTTAAGCTCATTTTTTAAAAAACATTACATGATTAATTGGAGGGATATATAATTATTGGCTCACCCATAACAGAATTATATATATATATATATTTTCATATGATTAAACTATGTGATCATAATTTAATCATAACATAAACCATATAATAGAAGTTGTCTTAAAAAAACATTCACAAAACATCATAATCATAAGGAATAAATAACAGGGATGTGGATGGTATCATAATAAAAAATTCCCTTGAAGCATAATTATTCGAAAAGAATTTTATCTTAGATCAAAATCACTATTACTAACGTCTAAAAAATATGTTTTGAAAATGTTTGGACCCATATTTAAACATTATATATTCTAGTTTATTTAGAATTTATTTCATTAAAATACATTATAAAAGCCTTTGAGGATTATATTTTTATAGATCAAGCTCATTACTCATATTAAATATTCACATATATCAAAAAGAGGGAAATTTTACTAAATTTGTTTTTTCTTTAAAATATAAAAATTTTAATGTAAAATTTGATAAATCAAAATGAATTTCAGCTTGATTATTCATTTCAAATACCATTCTAATGACCTGTTAAAGACATTTTAAAATGTTTAATGAGAATAGAAATCATAGTAATGGGAATAAAAATAATTAATAAAATCATTAGTCCATAAATACATATAATAAATTATCATTTTTCAATATAAAAAATGGGAACTAAAGAAACATTTGATAAATCATGAAATAAAATTATGTGATGAAAAATTTTAATAAATTTTTTTATAATAAATATTAAAAGTAAAACAAAAAGAATAAATTTTCATTAAAATATTGAGACACTGATAATATTCATTTACAAGAAGTTATAATTTTAAACCTTACAAAGTATCATATACATTCCATTTCCTTGAGAAATCACAACATTATCAAAAAAAACCCATAGAAACAATATATTAATCATGTATATAACATAAGGAATCATTTTCATACAATATTTATTTATACATAGAATACAAATTATAGTTTTCCATGGAAGAACCATCACAGGTATACATAAAATAACTATCACAATTATACGTTGAATAACCATTAAAGTATATTCCCATAATATCATAGGATAAAACTAATCGGTTAACTCTATATCTTTAAATAATTCACTAAAGATCAATAAGAGGATTATCTAACATTGGTTTATAATGGAAACACCAATAGTCCTAAAAATGTTCATGAACCATAATATAATATATAAAATCATTCATCATAAAATCATTCTTTGAATATATAATAATTCATCTTCACATAATGTTATATCCCTTTACATAAAAGTAAATTTCTAAAAATAAATTTCACAAACAATTATAAACATGGATTTTCATTAAATAAATCAAGAATGAATTAATTGTAATCTACTATCTACACTAAATTAGGATTCTTTCCAGATTAGGTGTTACCCATTCCTATCTCCATGTCACCCCATTTCCCTATTCTCCAATTAATTTATCTACACAGCGCCCTCTCATAATAGATATTCTCATCCTTCCAATTTCACCACTTGCTTGTGCTATCACTCGCCCCACCTAGGGTTCCACTACTGCTCCATCCCATAGCTTCCTTCTCTCGTAGCTTCCTCCCCCTTCTCTCGTAGCCTCATTCTCCTTCTCCTCCATATCCTCTGTATCCTCCGCTCGTGCTTTCGCAACCGGTCTCCTCCTGCTCCTTGTCTCCCCCTTCTCCCACAGGCTCCCTACATACCCAACCAGTCTCCTCCTGCTCCCGGTCTCTGACTGCTCCTCGTCTCCTCCTGCTCCGCCTTCTCCCCCTATCCTCCTACTAGGTGTCTCCATGTCTCATCCTTCTCCATGTCTCCACCTACTCCGCATCTCCGCCTGATCCGCATCTCTTCCTAATCCACATCTCCACCTAATCCGTGTCTTCTCCTTCTCCCCGTCCCATCTTGATCTTCGTATTCGTCAGTCATTGTGTCCCGATCTCCATTCACCTACACCTCCTCGGCCACATCTACTATACCAGCTCGTCCAAAATACGCAACAGGTTTGTTCTCTGGGTTTCATATATGTTTTCACCCATCTGTCCATTGTGATTAAACACGATTTACTCGGACAATTAATTTGCAGTTGGACACAATTTGAAGTTGGAAACGATTTGCAGTTGGACATGATTTTCAGGGTTGGTATGTGTAACTGATTCCTCAATGCATCAAATTCTATGGCATAGTAGGTATGTATAACTGATTCAATTCAACATTCAATTTTTCCACTATCATTCCTAGAAACATATTATTGGAATTTTTTATTAAATGTATGAAATACCATATTAATACTGAAAAGTGATTGCTTTTATTTTTAAATTAATTATTTGCACTATAATTAATAGTATAAACTATATCAGGTATTCCATATTTCCTATAAGTAGTTTGAACATGTTTTTTCCAGAGTATTTGATTTTCCTATTGTCTTAAACATTAACTTGTATTAGTTAATAATAATGAAATATGTAGTTCCAATCCGATTAATTTGGTACATTATAAATTTAGTGCCCTTTGTAATGTATAGTTTCAATATGCCTACTTAAAACAACAATGTTTTACTCTGCAGTACAACATGAGAAACTTCATTGCAAAGGTATTCTCTTGTAATTTTACTTATATCATATAATCTTTACCCTTTCACTTTTCTTACAAATTGTGATTCTTTTATGTTTCTTCTTCCTTTTTAATTAGATTTACTATTTCCTTTTTTGTATGATCACATTCATACCAAGAAATGCTTTTTATCAATGCGCATATCTATTATATGAATTAGTTTCATTGAACTGAATTCTAAAAAAAATCACGTCCATTGAGTAATGGACGGATTTTGTGATGCTTGGAAATAAAACATTCATGATACTGAAGTACGAACATCCTTGAAACAACGGCTATAGATTACTATTTTCTGGTCACAATGAATACTATTCAAGTTAGGGGTCTATGTATCTTTGAAATTTTGATGCTTTTATGTTTCTTCTTCCTAATTAATTAGTTTTACTATTTCAATATGCCTACATAAAACTACAATGTTTTACTATGGAGTACTACAGGAGAAACTTCTTCGTGAAGTTATTCTCTATTAATTTTATTATATCATATAATCTTTACCCTTTCCCTTTTCTTACAAATTTTGATTCTTTGATGTTTCTTCTTCATTTTTAATTAGTTGTACTGTTTCCTTTTTTGTATGATAACATTGATACCTTGAAATACTTTTTATGAATGCGTATATATATTAAATGCATTGGTTTGATTAAACTACATTCTGAAAAAAATCACTTCCATTGAGAAATTGATGGATTTTTTAATGCTTGGAAATCAAAATTTCAGGTTACTGAAGTATGAACATCCTCGAAACAACTGCTATAGATTTCTTTTTTCTAGTCACAATGCATACTATTCAAGTTAGGGGTCCTAGTATCTTTTAAATTTGGATTCTTTTATGTTTATTCTTCTTATTTAATTAGTTGTACTATTTCAATATGCCTACATAAAACTACAATGTTTTAATAAGCAATACTTCATGAGAAACATCATCGCGAAGGAATTATCAATTAATTTTATTTATATCATATAATATTTATCATTTCTCTTTTCTTACAAATTTTGATTCTTTTATGTTTCTTCATCCTCTGTAATTAGTTGTACTGTTTTCTTTTTGTATGATCACATACATACCTAGAAATACTTATTATGAATGCGAATATCTATTATATGCATCGGTTTGATTGAACTGAATTCTGAAAAAAATCATGTCCATTGAGCAATTGAAGGATTTTGTAATTCCTGGAAACCAACTTTTTATGTTACTGAACTATGAACATCCTTGAAACAACTAATATAGATTTCAGTTTTCTGGTCACATTGCATAGTATTCAAGTTATGAATCCAAGTATCCTTGATATTTTGATTCTTTTATGTGTCTTCTTCCTTTTTAATTAGTTGTAATGTTTCCATTGTGGGATCTCATTAAGATTATACTAGATTTAAAAATTATTATTTTTTAATAAGCATGTAATATCACCTATTTATATTTATATTACTTTTGTTTAATTATTTTTTAATGTTAGAGTAGGCTACATCGAAGTTTAATGGACATTTAATTTAGTGTGTATCATTTTACTATTGTTGGAGAGCATCAACACATCAGCATGTGGTTTACTATATGAACTTGAACTCATCTTTTGTGACATGAATATGAATTCTTCTCTCAAACAAAATTGCTAAAAAATAATTTTCATCAACAATAATGAAAACTACATCAGCAAATTTACTGAATGCTTTGAATACATTCAGGTAGGAGTGTATAACAATTTCATTTTATATTAGAAAACAAAATACACCAAATTAAAAAATTATCATTATTGAATAGGGAGATCAAATCAATGCATCTTCATAAGTATTTTCATCGAATATATCCAGGTAAAATTTCTTTGGTATTTGCTTTGTTTTTTAAACAAGAGAAATTATTATTACTAGTATCTTAATTTTAACAATTCATTATTGGAGCATCACAAGATTAGGTCTTTTCCAGGGACTTCACTCATAGGCACACGATTTGATACTACAACCTTGAATATGTCCACTGCTCAGGAATTCAATAGTTATATTTAATGACTACTAATTTAATTCCATTAACATAAACACATGTGTATTGATTCAATATAGAAAGTGTATTCTATGTCTTTCAAAAAAAAATTTCTTTCTATCTCGTAATTACCTACAGTTACAAGAGTGTGTACATTTAAATATTAGCATTGTCATAAATATTTCAATTTTTTCTATCTGTTTTATCATCAAAATGAACCAAAAAGATGGAACTAACACCTTCTCTGGTAAACATTGATAACAAACTTCTTTACCATGTAATATGTACATTATTAGTATTTGTGCTATCTTCATAAGAACCTACAGTTCTTAAATTTGATGACAAACAAGTTTTTCATGTATTCTTCTAATCAGTGGTATTTCTGCTATTTGTAATCTATAAATTTTTTGACAAACATGTTTAACATTACTATCATTTAAAAATGGTCAATATTTCTACTGATTAGTGTATTTTTTGACATACATGTTAAAAATTCTTGAGTAGACTGGTAATTTTTATAGATTACAAATCAATTACCCATGGGATTCTGCTATCTGAAATCTATAAATTTTATTGACAAACATGTTTAATATTTCGGTGATCTATAAGCTATACATTCATAACATTTTTATCATTTTCTGACAATTTTTTTAACATTTTCTCGCAAAATATGTAATTTTTTTAAACATGTTTAATATGTCTGTCATTAAATCTTATGATTATTGTGATTTTTTACAATCACATGTATCATGTAATCTGAACATTTTTGAACTATTTTTAGTCTGTTGAAGACTACAGTTAAAAAAAATCCATATAAACATTAAATTTTTATTTAAAAGTTGGATGATCATATATTTTCAATTCTTGTAACATAAAATTATGACATAAAGCTTTAAATATTTATGTTTGGTTGCAGGGTACTCTATAGTCTGGTGGAATCAATTATGGTTGAAGCTGGTTTATGGGGAGGGGGGGATGGGTAGGGGAGGGGATAATAGGGGAAGAACTCAACAGGGGGGGGGGCTGGTGGGGGATGGGGCTGGGCAGGGGGGGTGGGGTTGGGTCGGGGGAGGGTATGGTGGGGGAAGGGGCTGGGCAGTTGGGAGGAGGAGGTGGGAGTGGGAGGTGTTTGGAAGAGGTGGGGGACAAGCTGGGGGGAGTGGCTGGTGGGGAGGGGCTAGTGGTGGAGGGGAATAGTTGGGTAGGGGGAGGAGGATGGTGAGGTGCTGGTAAATTGAGGAGGAGAAGCTGGCTAGGGGGAGGGGATGGGAGAGGAAGAACTGGGCAGGGGGGGGGGAGGCTGGTGGGGGATGGGGATGGGCAGGGGGGATGGGGCTGGGCAGGGGGGAGGGGCTGGAGGGGGAAGGGGCTGGGCAGTGGGGAGGGGAGGTTCTTGGAAGGGGTGGGGGGACAACTGGGCTGGGGGACGGGAGGGGAAGTGCTGGGTATGGGGGAGGAGGAGGAGGGAGGTGTTGGGAAAGGGGGGGGAGAAAATGGGTTGGGGGAGGGGAGGGGATAGGCAGGGGGAGGGGAGGGGAGTGGTAGATGGGATGTCCTACTTAACTATGTTGATGTTTGAAATATCTGTTTAAGTGGTATAAAGTTCCTATTATTTCTATTCAATTGTTCAGGTTTCATAGAGAATACTAAGTACCCATGGATTATTATTTACCTAATAATAGGTATCACATATCATTTTTCAAAATATATTCACTATCTTTCAGCTTATTTCACCAATATCTACTTTCATTCATGTTTTTTATATCGTCTTCAATGTTAGTCTATTATGATCACTGTATGTGTTTCCTGTTTCTAGGATTTTGGTTCCATCATTAATCTTTGGATTATAGTGTTTCGTAGTTTTAATCAGTTATTCAATTATAATGTTACTTATATGGATCAAATTATCATTAAATGTTTTTGGTTAAGTCGATAATATATTTGTTAATATTTCATTAACTTATGATGATGTTTGAAATCCCTGTATATGTTGTCTAAAGTTCCACTGATTTCTCTTCAACTGTTCAAGATTTCTAGAATTCCAAAAATATATTTTTTTTTTGATAACTCATGATATACTTCATCATAATAGGCATTTTTTTGCATAGAAAATGTATGTTTGTTATATTTATTTCATTATAATGCATGAAATGATGGAATTTTTGTTTAGATAACGTAGAAAATGGATGGTGTTCTTAAACATTCCAGTTATTTTCTATTCCATGTTTTTTATAGGCCACTACTTGTAGTGAGTGGAGTCCTTCACAGAACATGATATTGACTACACGTTCAACAATTTATATACCATGAGTTCTCGACTTCCATGGATTCTCCTACTCAGATCTTGAAAAAACATTGAAGCATACATGAAATAGGATTTGTATCCTCTCATACTATACACCAATATAGAATATTCCACATATATTATGCATTTCAGTATATTTCAATTAGTTTATAATATTTTAGACTGTTATGTGACTCATATTTATTCACGTGAAACCAAATGGGCATGCAATGGTTGAATATTCAGTGGATAATCAAGGTATCTAGAGTTACTAAATAATTATATTTATTTCTGACCCTGCATTCAAGGTCAGTGTACCCACTCCATGTTTAATCAACTTTCCACAAGCTATGTCCACCTCATGGTTAATATAGTTACCACATAATATGATTTTTTTACAAATTAATTATCATTTTATAGTTATTTAATAATTCTTTTTAAGTTACCAGGTGGTATGGTACATTATTAAGTGAGAACAAGTTATTTTTAAACCTAATGCATGTTGTTTTTATAGGATTCTAATTGCAGTGACTGGAGGCCTTCCATGAACATGATATTGGATACACTTGTAACCATTAATGTAGCATGAGTTCTCCCCTTCCATTGCATCACCTACTCAGATCTTGAAAATACTCGGAATATTACATCAAATAGGATTAGTATGCTCTCATTTTGTATACCAATATATGATATTTCACATATATTATGAAAACCAATATATGAGAATCAATTTCTATTTTGTTAGATTGTTATGCGACCCATGTTGATTGATGAAAAACCAAATGTGCATGCAATGGTTGAAGATTCAATGGAGAATCAAGGTAACAAAAATTATTATATGAGGATATCTTATACCATCCATGCATTCAAGATCATTATACCCACTCCTTGTTAAATAATGTGTCTAATTTCTATGTCTACCACATTTTAAATATGGTTACCACGTAATATGAGTTTTTTACAAGGTAATTATCAATTTAAAGTTATTGAATTTTTGTTTTTTGGTTACCAGTAGTTATGATACTTCATGAAGTGAGCAAATTTTTTTAATCCTAATGCATGGTTTTTTATAGGATGCTATTGGCAGTGAATGGGGCCCTTTACTAAATATGATATTGGCTACAACTGCAACCATTTATATAGAATGAGTTCCCACAAAATGATAGTGATCAATTATAAGTAGCATCTTCCTCCATGTCAAGGAATATAAAGTCAAAGAAGATAGACCAACTCCCTTTTTCATACTGGTAATGCATCAAGATTAATCTACCATTTATTTCATGTTCATAATAACTACCCATTATATATTTCATATTAGACATTCAGAATATTATTTATTTACAATTTTCTACCCAACTGTTGATTGTGTTTCCATTTTTTGTGCTATGATTTATTAATGGTTGTTTTTTTAGAATATAGCGAAACATGCTTGGTATTTTACATTCACCCTCATGTTGTATGTGGGTCCATTGAAGTAGTCCACTGGATTGCAACTTTAGATATTTAATGGATGGAAGGGTACTTTTGGTTAAGCTGGTTTGTCATTGCCTTCATTTTTACTCATTGCTAGAGTTGTGTATTACGTCTTTTTTCTTGGTGTTTTACGGCTCCTACAATTAGAACTACTTTAGATAGCTTTTATATTTTGCAGGTTATGTTCGAAATGAGGCTAAATGAAATTATGGTAAGTTTAAAATGGATGAATGGTTTGGTTTTTTTAATTTTCAGGATCATTTTCCCTATATCTATTTGCATGGTCTTGTGATTTTTAAAGCATAGTAGTGGGAGAAAGTGGTGATAATGTGTATGTATGATATCTAAATTTTTTTTCCACATTTATAACATGTTTCTACAAACAGGTGTAGGTACCAGATTACTACCAACCAGCAACCACCAATACTTGTCTACAGCAGTGCCACATGAACCCAATTTGGAATGTTTTTACTACCACAATTTATAGAATTTAGTTTCATTCCAATGGGAAACCATATACTATTATATTATTTTGTTACTATAATATTTTTCAACCAACTCTTTGCTAAATAAACATTTTGTCCATACAATTCGTTTTTGTTTCCATTTGTTCCATTGAAAATTAACTCTGAAACAGTTGTTATTCCTGTTTGAATGATTCACTGTTTATATTACTTCTTCATAATTGATCTAAATAATACATCATTTATCTTATTTCTCTTTGTTGACAATATATTACTATTCCTTTTCATATGAAATTACTTCTACTTACTAAAATATTGATTTTTTATTTTTATAAAATATTTAATTTTCTGTAACACCAAAAAAAATGTTTACTGAATTCAGTACAATGACATTACATTTTTTTAAATTAAGTAGAACCATACTATTTCATTGAAAGATGATTTCAAAATAAAATTGAATAATCCCTTGAAAATTAGAATTTCATACTCGATTTCGATGAATAAATTTATAATCTCGGTTTCGAACCAACCAGGCCGTACCCAAAATTCAACGAAACCTTGAGTGTAATATAGTGAAATGACCCCCTCGATCCATGTATCCCAACGAAACTAACGGTGCATCGATCAGAGGTTTGTACCCCATGATATGGGCATTTGAACGAAACTACCCGAAATAGGGGGTTTGTGCCCGGTCCGACCCGGCCCAATACCCCCTGGGTCGTCCTGAACCGGGTCGACCCGACCCAGGTCTGGGTATGGCTCAGTTGGGTGCGGCCAGGCCCAGTCTGCGCGGCCCGGCCCCGAGCGTGCGATCCGGCCCGGGGTTGGGCGCTCTGCTCGCGGTCGAGCGGAGCGCAAGGGGGGGGCGTCACCCCCCTAATTTTCGTAACGACGGACCCAACCGGGTCTGTGCTTCTTCCACTGGACGGGGGTTTGAACACACGGTTTATCCGGAAATGGCCGGCCATTAAGGCCAGCCGGTTGTTCCATGCGAGACCTGTGGGGGTCCCGCTTCATGCAACGTCGGCGGCTAGATTGGCCAGCCGCCCTTTGCTGAACCACTACGGCCTAACGCCGTGGCGCGACGGAGTCGCGCCCCTCCCCCACGGCCCGCCCCGGTAACAACCCCTTGAGTCTCCGGTGTGGTGAGACGATGTTACACCCCTCCACCATGGCCCGTTCTTGGTCACGGCCTCCTTCGGCTTCACTGGCGCGGCGCGACGGCATCACGTACCTTTGTCGCGGCCCGCTCCTTCCACAGTCTTCTTCGTCCCCACGCGGTGTAATAGCAGTGCGCTACCATCACCACAAACACCAACGAAGATCGTCAAGGAGAAAGGGTAGGAGAATCGGCCTTGTTTTTGCGGTCCGATCTCCTCCCGCTATGTCAATATCAAGCAGCCATTAATTAAGATGCGAATAATGACAAATTAAATCTTGAACAACAAAAACCTCTACCTCGTGTCGTTCATCGAGCACCGCGGTAAAATGGTGTCGCGGGGTGAGGCTTCGTATACATCAATGGAGAACGTTCGAGGAGAAATCACTGTCTCTGTTCCTTTGTCGCGGAGAGAAGATGGAACGACGTGACGTCATTCTTCATCGATGTAGGGATGTTCTTCGCCAGAGAAGATGAAGTTCCTCAAGAGAAGAAGAGCTCTCCCTCTCTCAATTCTCAACACAACAACAATCCCCAAAATAAAATAATACTTTTCTTATTTTATTACTCCAGGCCATGCATTTTTTTAAAAAAATTCAAACACAAATCTCACTTAATTGATTATGTGTGTTTTCTTGAATAAATAGGAGAGAGGGGAGAGTTAAAAATTAATGGTAGTTGTCATCTTAAAGAGGAGATATAGTAATTTGAAGGGATAGGGCTCGTTTGGGCCCTACCTCACTAATATCCTAACAAGAGAAGTTAGCATCAAGTGGGTTCCACACCAACTCCCACACATGGGATTAAACCACTTAGAAGTGAATTAAAAATTGTAACACATATTTTATTTCACTCGTCAATTAAACCATTTTTTTAAACAACACCTCCCGAGAAAACGCAACTCCAAAAAAAGTCTTCTTAAGAAATTACTGGTGCTGTGGTTCAATCGGTGCCCTCAGATTTCGATTCTGAGAACTGGTTCAAAAGTTAGAAAAACCCGCTTGTTCATTCACAGAACGTACCGGATCCAATTTTTAGAAATTGATTCCGAGCATACTGGGCATCGGAATTATGTGTTGTCAGAAACTACGAACTTGTAAAATTCCAAATATATTACAAAAAAAATTTCCTTGAAATTTACGGGTCTCTACAAGGAAAAAATAAAATAATTCAAACAATAAATCTAGACACCGGGTCATCTTTTTTTCTTTTTATATCCCATTTCTCTTCCAACATCAATTCCATATCTCTAAAAAATTAAATAGTGATGTACTCAATGGTATTTCATTGTCCAAATGAGATGGAAAAATTTCAATTTTGGAATCAGATAAAAGAGGCACAATAATATAAAAAAACATTAGACAAATGAAAAGGTATTACACAGATCATATAGTTTCTTAAAAGTGTTTCTATTACTCACAAAGTTTCAAAAATAATTTGAAATCGATTTTTCAATAATAATGATAAAAAAAATCTTCTCAAAGGAATAAGAAGTTTGTGAGTGATCACTATCCTTCCATCTTGATAAGTGATCTTTAATATATATAAATGATAAATTTTAAATCAAAATTTTCTTTATGCATGTCAAAATGAAAATTTTCATTGTAAAAAAAGCACCCTTAAAATTTTCATAAGACATTAACCTTAAAATCCAATATACATAAGTCATGTTCCCATCTAAATAAAATCCAAAAAATATCATCAATCACATAAAAATCCATAATATAAACCAACAAAAAGGTGTATATGACAAGTTAGACTCATAAAAAACCCTTAACTTATAAAACCGTGAATGAATTAATAACACTAAATAAAACCTCACATTAAAAAATTATATTTTCCAATGTCGTCCAAATCTTGTTGTGATAAAAAAATTATAGACGCATCCTTAAAAATTATGTAATATAGTTTATTTAGACTACATTTATTTTTATTGAATTAACAATGATATTTTTAGTTTAGTATTTTAGTAAGGAATTTCACAACTCTTAAAAACAATCCCATATATCACACAAAGGAAAATTTCAATCATTAAATATTTTTTCAAAATATAACACTTTTAATGTAGAAGATTAAAAATATTAAAAAAATCAAATTGAATTCTTCTTTTATGTTATACACAAAATTCCATTTGAAAATAATTTAAATATGTGTGATTAGAACGACAAGATCATTATGGAATACAAAAAGATAAAATGAAATCATGAGTCCATGAATACTAATAAAATTTTCCAATTTCATAATATTATTTCGGTTCTAAATAAACATTTTATTACCCATTAAATCACATTCTATGCACAAATATTCTCGTAAAAAATGTCATAATAAATCTGAAAATAAATTAAACTGATATAGTTTAATTGAAATCTTGAAAAATACACAATAATGTTTTTCTAAATTTTATTCTTTTAAAACATCTGAAGTAAAAAATACTTTTCTTTACCTTACGAAATCATAATATTTACATTAGAACACATAGTAAAAATTGATAAATCATGTATGTAACATGAATAATAATTTTCATTACATATTTAATTATACATGGAATAAAAATATTGGTTATACTTAGAATAATGATCACATTTACAATTGATATAACCATCATGATTATACATAGAATAACCATTGTAGTATATTCCCATAATATATTAGGAAAAAACAAAATAGTTTACCTCTATACCTTTAATAAATTTATTAGAGATATATTGAAAGATCACCTAACCATGGATTATAGTGAAACCACCCATCATCCAAATTAATTCCAAAAAACAAGAGTAGAATATATAAAATATTTCATCATCAAAACCATTTTTTCACCCATAAGAAAGAATTTTCAAATATCATTATATCCTTTTTCATTAAAATCCAACATTACAAACTAAAATTCCCAAAATAAAGTGAAATATGGGTTTTATTTGAATAAATCATCACAACAACAAAAGGAATAAAAAAATAACAGCTACGATAGTTATAAAAGATATTCTCACTGTATATGTTACAATAAAACATTCATTTAATCATTTTAAAAAAAACATAAAAACAATCTATAAAAATATTTATTTTGAAATAATTTAAATGAAATTAAAAGGAGACATAAAAATTATTTTATAAATATTTTATATCTATTTAAAAAATAATATAATAAAATATTGATATGGAAGAATAATATAGTTTTAAGGGGTACATTAACGAAGGATTTTTAGAAATAAAGATATTTTACTTGATTCTGACTCATCACACACGTTCTTTATCATTTCGAATAATAATAATATGTTAGTAATTTTATTTTTACAGAACTTTTTTTAGTTTATTATTCATTTTATCACACATATTACTTAATAATTTATGTTCTCATCTGATTTTTTATGATATTTGGTTCATAAGACCAATATGAATTTGGTAGGTTGACTAAAGCCAAAGATTTCATCATTACATCATATGCAGAATAATAATCATCAAATAACTTTCATTTTTATATATAATTTATATTCTTAAAACCAATCATGAATGATGGTCTTGAAAAATGAACTATGTAACAATCATAGAGACAGTAGATCTACATACACTTTAGTAAAAGTTACAATTATCAATGATCATTATGGAAGTAAGGTTAAAATCATTTAATAATTTTATAAATATTAAAATATATTAAATATAATCTAATTTCATTAATTATAATTTTATACATCATTCATGTGATGCGGTGATGAAAAATCAATCTGATAGCTTTGTAGAGGTGATTCTCCACACGTATGCATTACTTGTGTATGGATATCCTCTCCCAAATTTGTGCATTATTATTTGATTCATCTTCATAAAATTTTAAAACTCTAAACTCTTCTTCCAAATTTTCAAAATAATTACACTTATTATCATTAGATTTAAAAACATTTACATTCATATATTTTTATACAGTCATTATTCTATTTTTTATACACTCTCTAGGCATTACTATTGGTTTAATATACTATATAAATTAATTCATTTCTATAATCATAAAATTTATATATGTTATATTTAATATCAATAAATAAAGCATTACACCTTAACACCTTAAAGTAACCAACTCTAGGATTTTATCCATTAATCAATTCATATGGTGCTTTATTCATTAATGGTAAAAAAAGGACATTATTCCAAATGCAACATCTACTGTAAATAGATTTAACAAATATAATTGATATTTTATATTTATTTAGCGTTGTTTGATTCATTTTAAATATATTATTATTATTTTGTTAAATAACACCATTTTCATGTGTTCTATAAGATAAAAAATTTTGATAGCATCCAATTTTGTTGTATGAATTTTCAAAAAATATATTTGAAAACTAACTAACACCATCTCTTCTAATTAAAATAATATAATACCCATTTTTATTCTCAATTAATTCTAAATATATAGTAACCTTATACAATGTTTCACTCTTCTTATAAGTAAAGTAAATCCAGTTAAACCTACTATATTCCTCAACCATAAACTATCATAATTGATTCATCATAAAGTAGAAGTTATTATATATCGAAAAAATGATGTGATGTGTCTAGAGGTTTATAAGTACTAACATTAATAATAAATATATCGTTTACTTTATTTTATACTTATTTTAATCATTTATAGAAAAAATATATATCATAAACATGGGAAGATCATCAACCTATCCATGCTTAGAAAATAATTTTAGTAGGTAAAATGAGCAAGACGAAGTCTCATATTAAATAGATTATTATCAATTTAAGATGAATTTAGAGACATAACAATTTACATGGTAGGATATGAAAAATAAATTCTATAAATGTTATCATTCATATTTTAGTCAAATAAATCATATTTATCATTAAAAATAAATCTACTATCAAAAAACATGACATTAATTCAATTATCAAAATCTATGATATAATAATTAAATTATTTTTATTTCTATCAACATTTAAAACATTTTATATTATAACAGATTCATAAATACTTACTTATCCATACCCTTTTATATTTCCCTTAATATTTTTTATAAAACACATATCTCCTCCATCACATTGATTGAAAGATAGAAATATCAATGGATTTCCAATCATTTGGTGTTATAAAAATTATTCATGTACAATATTTTCTTGAGACATGGACAATATGTTTTAGGAAATAAAATGAAATAGATTGTTTTTTAGAATCTAAGATACCCAGGTTCCAAATAGAGTAGTACAAAAAATTATTTGGCACACACGAATATTTTAAACTCATAGATTTGGGTGATATAGAATTTAACTACTTTGAAATACCAATTTTATCTAAACAGACATATTCTATAAATCAAAGAGAACCCCCATTTCCATAATTAACATTTCCAAAAAAACGTAAAACACATGGTAGTAGATGTTTTACCCTTTGTAATTTTCACACAAAAAATACTATACATCATTGAAACTTGATTATTATAACTAAAACCAAATTTTTCCTTATTTATTTTTATTTAATGAAATCATTTGGTCAAATTCCACTTTCCCTTGAATTTTTTTTAAATGTATTGATTCTAAATAATAAATATTGTTTTTAATATTTTAATTACCTTTTTTAAAATATTCCAAATTTATCTAGATTTTACTATTTTATTTGGATGGGGAATTTCTACTCTTAGTCTTCTCATCTATTATGTTCTTGAATTATTTCTCAACATCAGACATTCCATCTAAAGAAAATTTAAATTTCCATTCTTGGTATTTAATTTTTTAAAAAAAAATCCATTAATTATTAAATTCTCACATCTTTACTAATAATTTTATTTTATAATATTTTCAATATTTCTACACTTAGAAAATGCAGTAGAATTTTTATAGTTCTTTTTCCCTTTATCTAACCTCATACCATACTTTTTCAAATTCTTAAATCATTTTTTTTAAATAATACTGCTCATTAAATTTATAAAAATCCTTTTATAAACATTATTTTCAACATATTTTTAATCCTAAAAAACATTTAGAATCATTATTATAAATAGAAATTAATTTAGACCTCACAACATTTTATTTAATTCCTATAAAAAAGTGGTGCGTTGTATCTTCTTCAATTATAGATTCATTTCATGATATTGACTCCTAATTACGACTCTATCTAACATGATATTCTTTCTCAAATTCAATATTTTACACCTTTTCCATTACTTATTATTTTTGTTTTTTACAATTATTTTTGATATTCCTTTTTAATAGAATTTAAAATAGGTTAGCTGGGATACACAATTTTACTTACTAGAGTTATATATCATTACCTTTATTTTATCTTTCATGTGTACTTTTTGGATCATCTCTTGAAAACACTATTTGTTTTAATCATCTTATAAATATCATTTCTAAGGTCTAAAACCTGATAGTCCTCATTTTTCTGGGAATATATATGAGAATGGTTAGAAGAAACAATCGTGTTGTATTTAGCTTCTATATTTTTTGTCAACAACAATACTATAATTTCTATTTTTTAACTTCTCATATTGACGAAGGTATCCTATCAATCCATCCATATTTTTTTGAATGATATCATTTCTTTCATTGATTTCATCCTTATTTGAGTTCCCCTTCTTAGGTAATTGATGATGTTCTCTCCCGATAATTAATTTATTAAATTGTATGAAGTTTTTTGTGAGGTTACCATATTCAAACAATGTGTCATTTGAAATTGAAAAAAAAGGTATTTAGAGGATGCAAAGGGAAACCATTCTATAAACAATTTTAATAAATTGGTTATAAATATTACTATTTTTATCACTATCTAAAATTATGAATTCTAAAAAAAAGTAAAGTGTATTCATAACATGGTTTGTTGAATCTTATCAGTTCTATGTTGAGTGAATTAAAATGTCCTCCAAATTTCATATGGATTTTTTCATTATTATATATGACTTTACATGTTTCTACTTAAAGCACAAAAAATATAAACGCATGATTTAATAATTTATCACATACAAGGAATCATCATTTCCAGTTAATGTATCAAAATCTACATTATGTAGTTTATAACATTTAATCATAACAGTGAAATATTGAATAGAAATATTCTTAAATAGAACCTCCAAATGATCGTTCCTACAGTCATAATCGCTTACATTGAAATGTGGTATTATAATAGGATGGATGAATTCGGTTTCCTAACAAAAAAATAAAATATAATTTGTCTAAATTTTTGTATGTCTAGGAAATTGTTAGCATAATAAAACTAATAAAATTACAATAAACAAAATAGAATAAATTATCCTTTATGTAAACTATTTTGATACCAATTATTTATCTGGATATGGATGGAGATATGTACTAGGGGAGAATGTTACAATATATTTTTATGATTTAATTATAATGTTATAATTGAAAAATTAAATCAAACAAAATAATTTATAATGTTATTATATTGTTAAAAATGTTATGTAGTAGAATATAACTTAAAAACAAGAACTAATTGTTTTCGGTAGTATACCATGTGAGCTCACATGAACCTATTCTAGTCTTAAATCCCCTATAACATGGTGAGGGGATCGATACATACTCATGAAATGAGAGAAAAATGTAATTTTTTTTTACAAATACAAACTCAAATCCAGTCTATTACATATTATAGACAAATTTATTTTCCTTTTCATGGTTCATGAAAAAAACTGATTATTTTCAAAGCTTCATCCCTAACATATCACCCAATAAATTATATGTAAAAAAGAACCTATTTGATTAACTTTGGGTCAAGTAAGAATAAAAATCCCATACCTTTTAAATGGTGGTATAACCCTATATAAAAAATTAAATTACAAACACTTCCAAAAAACTAACCAGACATGCTAGATGATTTACAAGAAGATATTGGTGTTCATCAGTGAACTTCACACATTCATGAATAGATACTGAATGAGGATTCTTTTGGTAAGTATCCATGATTCAGTAAATTAATAAAAATGAATCATAGTTTTATTTCTTGTAAGTCTTCTTCAATTATTTCCTTATCAATTTTTATAAGAAAAATCTCCAACAGTTATATAAATTTCATATATATTATCCACATTGTGTTTCCCATTTTATTAATCAAATATATAGACCAATGGTTATAAAATAATTTTATAAAAATCCATTTCTTGTATTTTGATTATCATGAAAAAATTCTATAACTTATTCACCACGCATTATTATTTTGATGGAGGAATATTGTAGTTGATCCAGGAATTGATTTTCTTGAAGTCTATTCAATTGTAAAGATAATAATGATATTACATATTATGCATTTTGGGTGAAAATAATTATCAATAGGCTGTATAAGTGTACCTTATAATATTTTGTTAAAGGTAATACATATAGGGGTAATATATGTCAAGGTACCCATATAACTATAAAATTGAATAAAGGTACTCAGTTAAGGGTAAGTAAGAATTATATTAAGCTAAAACTACTATATGAACATTATGTGAGGGTAAAAAATTAGTTTGTTAATGGAAAAGTGTATA
Organism: Viscum album; assembly: GCA_963277665.1. NCBI lineage: Eukaryota > Viridiplantae > Streptophyta > Magnoliopsida > Santalales > Viscaceae > Viscum > Viscum album. The sequence goes on from OY728155.1 coordinate 1,978,584,809, forward strand.
TGTTGTAATGGTAATAATTACATTCATAAGGGTGAATAGAACATCTGTATGTGTAAAAACTATATAGGTATAGATAAATTGAGTTCATATGAGCATGAGTAAATGAAATATTAACATGCATAAAGCTAAATTTATTAGTCTTAATGATAAATTACATTTTATGTAGTTTTAGTAATTTGATAGTAGAAAATTACATGTGAGAAAATAGAAAATAAAAAATCTTACATTAAGGAAAATAAGAGTGGTTAAAATATATGATATGTGTTTCAAGGCTAGAATAAGGATACATAAATAGTTGTCTTAGGTTGGTATAGAAGTTTTTTAGGGGTGAAAGATAGTTTATAAATTCAATGTGATGGTAAAACATAATTTAAATACCTTAAATAAATATAAACTAAATGTTATGTAATGGTAAAATAGAAGTTACAAATCTTGTGAAATGGTAAATTAGAAGTCACATACGGTTAAAGACCTATTTCTAAAATATGAAAAAATATAAAAAAACATATTTAAGGGTTAAAAAGGGTTTACGCTACAAACATAATCATACTAAAATCATAATTTGTTAATTAGGGGTAAAATACAATTTTATAAATGTAAACAGAAACATTAGAAAATAATTTATTCACAAGATTTAACAAATTGTAATTATAAAGTGTAATAAATATACTAAAAATAAATTATTAATTGTTAAATGAAAATTAAATTCTATAAAATCATTATAAAATCAATCCATTTGACAAATTAAATAATATTAATGATTTAAAAATATTAATATTCTAAAATGATCGCATAAATTAACATATATAATATATGATCATAATAAAAAATACAAATGTAATCTGAAATAAAAAATAACATATTATTTTAGGGGGTAAATTAATTAAATAATTAAATAATTAATATATATAATAAAATTTAAAGACGTGGAAATTTACGGAATTTTTTTTCATAAATCATTGTTATTTTACGAGTCCGCAGTTTTTGACGGCGCTTGATTCTGAGGCCTGGTGTGCCCAGAATCAATTTTTGATGTTTTATTTGAGTATGTTCAGTGAACGAATGAGTGAGATTTTCTAACTTCTGATCCAATGCTCAGAATAGAAATCTGTGGGCACCGATGAACTCACAACGCCGGTATTCAACTAAGGGGACCTTTATTGTAGTTGTGTTTTATCGGGAGGAGAAGTAAATTATTAGGGTTTGTTGCTAAAAAAAATAAAATTATGAGTTAGATATTATTATTTGGTGGGTAGTTAAAATCCCCAAAAGTGAGTGGTAGTTGGGGAGAACACCCCACATAACCACCCATGAGATTATTTAGTGTGGTGGGGTACACACGAACCCAAACCCTTTCACTTCCCCTCAACTCTGTTAAACTCCACATTAACACCATTATTTAATTTTTGACAGCTCCTCCCTCTTAATGGTGGAGCCTCTCCACATTCCACCCTCCTCTAATAAATGTTCCAATATGCCATCAATTAATGAAAATTTAATTTTGTCTCCTCAAAATTTTAAATTAATTTGAAAAAAAAACATGGAAGAATAAAATAATAGCTTAGGCTATTATTTTTCCTGGAACTTGTTGTGTTGGGGAAGCTCTGCAAAATTATAAATATGGTTTTTCTCTCGATGAAGAACATCGTCCTTACAACAATAAATATCTGAAGAATGATGATCATCTCCTTCTATCTTCGACTAAGAAAAAGTAGAAGGAGCCATCCGCAAGGAACGCCGACAACGCGCCATCCTTGGCACCTTCTTCCCCGACGTCAATGAGTTAATGTCGCCTCCCCGTGACTCCATCTTGGAAAAAACTTAATTCGAGTTAGGGTATTTGTATAATTTAATTTGATTAAATTATACCTTAGTTATTGTTGAATGCAAATGATTGTCTATGGACAACAGATTCGGCCTAATGCGGAAGGCGCAGGCCGAATGAACACGGCCCGAGGACCCTCCGTAGTTTCTTTTTTATTTATGATGGAGACCATGTTGGAAGAGTTGGCGATGATCGGGGTCGGCGACGACCGAAGGCGGCGGTGGCAACAGCGGCCGCGTGCCGGCCCGAAGAGGACCGCGACACCGGGTGCCGCGCAGAGAGGGAAAGACCTCGACCCGTATCCGCGGCCCCCTTGACTGAAGAATAACTGGTCGACTAAAGCTGCCCGAATCAATGAAACTGTGGTACCATGAGGGTGCGGTGCTGCGAAGGACCGCATCCCGCATTCCATGGGCCGCTCGGCGGAAGAACCGGCCAGCAGGTGGCCGGCCGGGCAAGGAAGACGCCGCGGTGCCAGGAGGGTGCCCCACTGAGGGAACTACTGCCTGCCCATGCAGGATCGCACACGCCCTGAAGACCAGCCGTCTTCGGCAGACCAGACGGGAGGGCGGCGCCACCGGTTCGGGAAGTCGGGGGTCCTGCACTGGCCCAACCGATTGGCCGGGCCACAGAACGGGTCGTGCCCTGCCGATTCGGGTCGCGCCCTTGAGCGGGCTGGGCCGCTTACCACGGGCCGGTCTATGGCCCACTGGGCCGGGCCGTGCATTATCAGGTTAGGCCAACTCCTTAGCAGGGTCGGACCCACTGAGATGGGATTGGCCGACCCGCCAGTCCACCGGGCTTGACGGATCGGACCCGTTACGCTTAAATGCGGATAACATCACTACCGTGCATCTGATCGACGTGTTGTCTATGGCACTGGGACCCTTGCGACGAGGCTTTCCTTTTGTGATACTCTATGTAAGTTGTGGATGACTTTGGAAAATGTACAGGTTTGGAACGAGCATATTTCCAATTGGGCCCCGGATATAAAAATTCTAAGAACTCTCAGACCGGGCGTCCGATTGATGCACCGTCTATCGAGTAGGGTTCCTTTTGATGAGATGGAACTTCGGGATACATCAACTCAAGAATTTTTTTATAGTTTATGTATCAACCCCTTTTCTCAAGAAGAAGAACCTTCCGGATTTGAGCGTGCAGTGTGCGGGAACCCTAGAGCTGGTTGCGACAACAACGAGACTGGACTGAATCCTCTATGGGTTCGACAGCAATGAGACTAGACAGAATCCTCCATGGGTTCGACACTAACGAGATGGGACTGAATCCTCCATGGGTTCGACAGCAATGACTACTATTCTAGAATCCTCTGTGGGTTTGGCAGCGACGACAACTGTACAGGAATCCTCCGCGGGTTCGGCAGTGACAACAACTTTACTGGAATCCGTCGTGGGTTCGGCAGCGACGACAAATGTATTAGAATCCTCTGTGGGGTTGGCATCGATGATAACTGTACTAGAATCCTTCATGGGTTCAGCAGTGACAGCAACTATAATGGAATCCTCCATGGGTTAGGTAGCGACGAAATCTGTACCGGAATCCTCCGTGGGTTCGAAATCGATGAATAATGTACTTGTATCCTAAGTGGGTCTGATAGTTTGACTTTTGTACTTATATCATGAGTGGGTCCGACAGAGTAGCTATTCTAGTATCCTACGTGGGTCCTGCAGCATAGCTAGTCTAGTATCCTACGTGGGTCCAACAACTTAGATGAATTAGTGACTACATATGATCTTTTCTATCACTATACTAAACATTTATACCAATGTGAGCTGAGTCTTCACTTTCAATCATTAAAAACAATGTGATTGACTTATTTCCCGTGCGGGATGGGTTGTGCATGGGCTCAAGTGTCAGAGCGGAACTGGGATTGATAACTTACATATATGTATGGGCATATACCTAAATAGGCTTTGTTAATACTTCGTTGTTGTATCTTTCTTCTGTGGTTTATCCTTTGTGGACTCTGGGAGACCTTCGTAGGTCTCGAGGTCCCTACTGAGTATCGTATACTCACACCTGCAGGGGATAATCCCACACTATGTTGTGTTGGATGCAGATGACTTACACCATTGATAGAGGTAGAGACTGGTAGAGAAGGATGGTACCCGAAGTTGGATCATTTGGCGAGACATACACGGAGCAGACAGATGGAACCAAGGTGCTGAGGTGGACATCATTACCCACCCTTCAGGTGGGATTCCTAGAGGACGACTCAGTCGTGTCTGTTTAACTTTTCTCCAGTTTTACTAGATTTTTAGTTGTACTGTTTTTACTGTTGGGCTTGCATATCCGTCCCATTTACTTTCAGTAGTTACTTTTTTTTATACAGTTTTTACTTAGTGTTTACTCTTGTCACATACTCTATTGTGTTTGTTTACATTCATAATGGAAATTCCTTCCCAGCTTAGGGATTTATGCCTTTGGTGCCAGTCGCTAGCCCCTGGCCAATGGAAGGCGAGATTGGTGTAGTCACGGCATGGGCCCCGAGGATAGGTCATGAAAAATTTGTATTAGAGGAGTCGGTTCTACCGCAAAACTCAAGACTCCAATCATTCTTTTCTGTGAAGAAATAGTGTTAAGAGTATTGAGTTAAATTTTTAGTCCAATGGGTACAGTGATGGTGCGGCAGCCAACGTATCCATACACCAGAACCTTGATCTCTAAATTCTGAGTAAGTGCACGAAAACACTGATTGTGTGTGTGTTTCCTTTGAAAAAGTTTTCTCTGTGATTAATTTGTGTCAGCTCACGAGGAATACTATTTAAACTGTGGAACACCTGTTCTTTTCTGGATTTCCCCATGAAGGTACCTAGCTAGGGTTCCACGTTACATATGAGATGTTAGCCCACTGAGCAATGAGGCCTCGGTGCAGGGCCCCATCACAGCATAGGCACCAGCGGCACAACTACCAGCTGGGCCACCGATACCACCATCTCCAGCAACAGAGAGTGAACGCCACCTATGTGCATTGCACAACTTCCATATACGGAGGCCTCCCATGTTCCAAGGTGAGATGAACCCCCAGGAACCTGAGGATTTGCTGGCAACAATCGTCAGAGTTTTCATATTTTTAGGGACACCAGTCGACCTTATGGTGATCCTTTCTCCGAGTCTCCTGCATGCGGTGGTAGGTAGATGGTGGAGCCTGATGCTCCAGGTGCATTACAAGGAATCACTACTCTGAACAGACTTCGAGAGCCTGCTTCGGGCAGAATTTGTACCAGCCACCCATCGTGCGGTGTAGATTGAGGAGTTACTTCATCTGCGGTAGGGAAACATGACTGTAGCTCAGTATTCAGTGAGATTCAATTACCTCTCATGATACTCCACATATATAGTACGACACCCATTCTTCAGGTCCCGTACCATCGAGCAGGGCCTCAAGAATGAGATCAGGGCTTCGATGATATCCCTCAACATCCCGACACAGGTGGGTGTGCTAGAGAGAGGCCTTTTAGTGGAGAGTTTTCTCGCTGAGTAGTCACAAGCAGCGAGACCCTCCGCAAGATGACACGTAGAGGAGTCTTCTTCAGCCGGAGGAAGACAGTTGATGTAGATTCCCAAACGGACTAGGTAAACAGGTGCACGACCTTAGGATACGGGTTCGGTGGTGCGGGGAACACGAAAAAAAGCCAGCTATATGAGGAGCTGGCACAACTATGCATGCGGAGGGTAGGGTCACATGGCTCGAGACTGCCTGACCCGTCTAGAAGATGAGTAGCAAGTAGCAGAAGGGCCTTCCAGGGAGAGGCCGAGGTTCGACCGTGGAGGTCATCCAGGAGCTAGTGGACATGCTAGGGGAGCTGATCGAGCAATAATTGTACAGGAGCGGGACTAGCTTCCTTGTAGTCATTGTTTGTGGATGATGTTTGTCTTTGTAGTTTGAGCTACAGTAATAATAAAAACTTTTTCTCTATGACGTTTTCTTCCATGTCCTTTTTTTATGGTTGATCCTGAGAAGATTTGGTTAAAACCATTGATTTCACCCTCACATTCGAGTTTCCTACCGGAGGTGACCAAGTGACCACACACCGTTGTCGATAGTGTGACTTGATCCTTGCAGGAAAGAGTAACGGTTGGATATTTTGGTATTAGTGGCGAGGCCTTACGATGTCGTCCATGGCATGAAATAGTACCATTCATGTTAGGATTGACTGTATGATGAATAAAAAGTGGTTCATCCAGGGGATGAGACCATATATCTCTTTTCGGCAAAGGAGAAATATTATCAGATCTTATAGGACGTAAGAAAAAAATGTTGTAGTCGAGTTATTTACATATGGATATTCACACCCATAGTTCATTGAGTGAACGTTTTATGGTTTACTCTAATCTCAAAAGTCTCAGGAGTGACTTCTCATAGAAATACCTATACCTGAGGCAATGACATTGGCTTGAATTCCTCCGGGACTATGACATTGAGAGAGTCTATACTCCAGGGAAGGGGAACATTGTAGAAGATGCTCTCAGAAGGAGATCAGGAATTCAGCTGCTAGGAGAGGCTATATAGTAGATGGCCATGTTGTAGATATCCTTTAGGGATAGGGATAGAGCAGCCTTTCTGCAGTCCCTCACAGTCACACCTCCACTACTTCAGCGAGTCAGAGAGGGATTGTACGACTGACCTTGCAGGTCACCTCTGGGCTGGACAGACCCTAGGGAGTTTTTACTTTTAGGATCAGAGATGGTTCATGCTGCAATGGAGAAGGTTCAGATCATCTAGGAGCAGATGAGGACTGCACGGAGCAGATACATGTCCTATGCTGATAGGAGACGGAGACTACTAGAGTTTGAGGATAGAGACCATGTCTTCATATGGGTCTCACCTAGATGGGGTCTACGGATATTTGGCCAGGGTGGAAATTTTTCTCAAAACTTCATCGGACCTTTTTAGGTCCTCAATAGAGTAGGTGTTGTGGCTTACCGCCTGACCCTTCCACCTTAGTTGCCCCAGGTGCATGACGTCTTCCTCGTATCTCAGCTGAGGAGATTCGTGAACGACCCGTCCCACATCATCGACAACGGAGAGATGGACATCAATGATGGGTTGACATTCATGGGGGTTCTAGTGGTGATAGAGGATCGAGAGGAGCAGGTCCTACATGGACGATCAATTCCTCTGGTGCGCATTTGTTGGCAGCACGAGAACCTCCAAGAGAGCACTTGGGAGCAAGAGGCTCAGATACATGTTCACAACCCCCATTTATCCCCCTAGTGTGTGTTTTAAATTTATGGGGACGTAAATCCCTGAGTTGGGGTTAATGTAAAGACCCGGAAATTTCAAGGAATTTTTTTTCCTAATTCATTGTATTTTTACGAGTCCGTAGTTTCTGACGGCGCCTGATTCTGAGGCCTGGTGTGCCCGAAATCAATTTCTGAAGTTTTGTTTGGGTACCTTCAGTTAAAGTATGAGTCGGATTTTCTATCTTCTAAACCAGTGCTCAAAATCGAAATCCAAGGGCATCGATGAACATGCAGTGCTGATATTCCCCTAAGGGGACATTTACCGTAGTTGCGTTTTATCGAGAGGAGAAGTAAGTTTTTGGGGTTTGTTACAAAAAATAAAATAAAACTATGAGTTAGATATTTCTATTTGGTGGGTGGTTATAATCTCAAAAAGGGAGTTAATGGTGGGGCCCAAACCCCACATAACCACCAGGAGAGGATTTAGTGTGGTGGGGTCCACATGAACCTAAACCCTTTCACCTCCCCTCAACTCCCTTAAACTCCCCATTAACACCTTTATATAATTTTTTACAACTCCTCCCTCTTAATGGTGGTGCCTCTCCACATTCCACCCTCCTCTCATGAATGTTCCAATATGCCATCAATTAATAAACATTTAATTTTGTATCCTCTAATTTTTATATTTATTTGATAAAAAATCATCAAAGAATGAAATAATAGCTTAGGATATTATTTTTGTTGGAACTTGTTATGTTGGGGAAGCTCTGGAAAATTAAGAATAGAGTTATTGTCTAGATGAAAAATTCCATCCTTACAATGAAGAACCGCCGAAGAATGATTATCATCTCCTTCGATCTTTTTCCAAGCCATAGGAGAAGGAGCCACCCGCATGGAACGCCGACAACATGCCTTCCTCAGATCCTTCTTCCTCAACGTCAATGAGTTGATGTCGCCTCCCCGAGACTCCATCTATGAACAAACATTAATTTGAGGTAGGGTGTTTATATAATTTAATTTGAGTAAATTATGCCTTAATTCTTATTTAATTCAAGTGATCATCTATGGCCAATTGATACCAGCTAACGCGGAGGGCGTGGGCCAAATGAACACGGACCGATGAGCCTCCGTTGTTTCTTTTTTATTCGCAATGGAGATAGTGTTGGAAGAGTTGGAGACGATCGAGGGGGGCGACGACCGAAGGCGGTGGCAGCAACGACGGCCGCGCGCCGGCCCGAAGAGGACCACGACGCCGGGTGATGTGTAGAGAGGGAAAGACCGTGACATGAAACCACGGGCCGCTCGGACGAAGAAGAACCGGTAGGCTAAAGCCGGATAAACCATATAAACCGCGGCGCCATGGGGGAGCCGCGCTGCCGAGGACTGCGGCCCATGTTCTGCGGGCCGCATACTGGACGAACAGGCAGCAGGTGACCACCCGGGCTGGGAAGACACCATGACGCCAGGAGGGCACCGCACTTGGGGAACAGCAGGCCGCCTGTGCGGGACGCTCACTCCAGGATGACCGGCTGGCCGGACAGGAGGGCGGCGTTGCTCGACCCCACCAGTTCGGGATGTCGGGGGGGGGGGAGGACGCAACGGGCCGGCCTACCGCAGGCCGGGCTGCACCACGTCGGGATGGGCCGCACCTGCCGGGCCGATCCGGGCCACCTGCAATGGGCCGGGTTGTGCCCCACCAGGCCAGGCCGCACATTTTTGGGCCGGGCATACCCCTTAGTCAGGTCATACCTGCCGAGCGAGGACGGGCCGACCCACCATCCCATCGGGCTTGACGGGTCGAGCCTGTTATGGTTAAATCTGAATAACTTCATGACCGTGCGCCCAATCGACGAGACGTCTATGGAACTAGGACCCTTGAGATGAGGTGTTTCTTTTGAGATACTCTTAGTGAGTTTGGACGACTTTGGAAATTGGCGGGGTTTGGAATGGGCATATTTCCAACCATGTGCCTAGAACGAAAATGCTAATAACTCTCAGACCGGGCTTCCGATTGATGCACCGTCTATCACGTTGGGTTCCTTATTATTAGACAGAACTTTGGGATACGTAAACTCAGGAATTTGTGATAGTTTATGTATCCACCCCTTTTCTCGAGGAGCGGACCCTCCTGGGTTCGAGGGTGTAGTGTGTGGGAACCCTAGATCTGGCTGCGACAACAACAAGACTGGACTGAATCCCTTTTGGGTTTGATAGCAAAGACTACTATACTAGAATCCTCCTTGGGTTCGGTAGTGATGACAACTATACTGGAGTCCTCCATGGGTTCTGCAGTGAAGACAACTGTAATGGAATCCTCCATGGGTTGGGCAGCGATGACAACAGTACTGGAATCCTCCGTGGGTTCGGCAGTGATGACCACTGTACTGGAATACACCTTGGGTTTGACAGTGATGGAAACTGTACTGGAATCCTCCTTGGGTTCGTAAGTGAAGACAATTGTTCCGGAATCCTCTGTGTGTTCGACATCATTGACTAATGTACCTGTATCCTATTTGGATCCGATAGTTTGACTTCTATACTTGTATCCTGAGTGGGTCCGACAGAGTAGCTGGTCTAGTATCCTACATGGGTCTGACAGCTTAGCCGGTCTAGTATCCTTCGTGGGTCTGATAGCTTAGATGAATCAGTGAGTACATCTGATCATTTCTATCACTATACAATGGATATATTCTTGTGTGAGCTGAGTCTTGACTTTCAATCATTAACATCGATGTGATTGACTTCTTTTCTTTGTGGAATGGGTTTTTCTTGGGCTCGAGAGTTGGAGTTGAACTGGGATTGATATCTTAAGTATATGTATGGGCATATACATATGTAGGGTTCGTTGATACTTTGTGGTTGTATCATTATTCGGTGGTTTATCCTTGGTGGATTCCGGGAGACCAACGGGGGTCTCGGGGTATCTACTGAGTATCGTATACTCACCCCTATACAGGCTACACCCACACAACATTGTGTTGGATACAGACGACAGACATCACTGATCAAGGTAGATACTGGTATAGCTGGATGGTACCCGGAGGTGGATCACATGGCAAGACGTACACGGAGCAGACGGATGGACCCGAGGTGCTGAGGTGGCCATATATACCCACCCATCAGTTAGGATTCCTGAAGGATGACTCAGTAGTAGCTGTTTCACTTTTCTCTAGTTGTACTAGCATTTCAGTGGTACAGTACTTACTTTTGGGCTTGTATTTCTGGCCCCTTTCCTTTCATCACATACTTTTTGTATACAGTATTTACTTAGTGTTTACTTTTGTTGCATACTCTTTTGTGTTTTTTTAATTTCATAAATGAAATGTCATCCCAAATTTGGGATTTACGCCTTTGCTGCTAGTCGCCAGCCCCTGCCCTATATAAGGCGGGCTTGGGGTAGTCATGACACAGGCCTCGAGGATGGGCCGTGACATAAAATATTAAAATATTATATAATATAGTTTTTACTATATTTTATTATCAAATGAGAAGAGTTATAATTTATAAAAAATTAATAGTGTCAGCTAGTAAAATATGATATTATAAACTAAGTTCAAGCACCAATATTTGGAGCTTTTATAAAACAAATATGTGTGTAAAAGGAATTCATAATTTATTTCTATCTTGATGGGGTATATTTTTCTTCGATGTATAAATTATCAAAAATTATTTTACAAAATACTTTTTCATTTACTCAATTGATTTCATAATGAAATTTTATATTTATTATTAAATTATTATGTATTTTAATTTAATCATTATAATTGTTTTCAAAATATTCATTTTTTGTTTTTCTAATAAAAATTAAAATGCAATACTTCCTTTTTAAATAATATTACAATAATTTATTTTCCTATCATTATAGTAATTTTACACTATTTCATTTCTAAAAAATGTTTTCGATGGTTATACAAAAAAAATATTTAATGAAAAATATTTTTTGTTCTCCAAATATATTTTAATTTATTCTCCAAAAAATATGAATTTATTAAAAGTCCAATATTTATAATGAATTGATGGCCATATTTTATCTCTTATAATTATTTTGATATTAAAATTATCTTGAAACATTCACATTCTTTTCATTATCTTTCAATTAAAATTAATTTTTTTAAATATCCATTTTTATTGTATCATGCATATGCTTTTTCCCTGAACTATAGAAATGTTCGATATAGTTAGGAACAATTTTGAAAAAGGTATTTTGAAGATTCCCAATACTGTTAAAAAGGTTTTTTCATAAATTATTTTCTTTTTTTATCCCAAATTAATCACGTTTTTTTAGCTTTCCAACAATTTCAATGAGATAGAGAGGAGAAAGTTTATTTTTTCTAAATGAATGTTATTGGGAACAATTCTGTATAAAATTTTTATCTTATGCTGCTTACAAGGTTCATCTGACATATTTAATTGTGAAGATAAAATTTGATGATGAATTTATCTTATTAATATTCCTAAAATCATTAGTTTTCATTGATATCATGATTCATGAATAAGTATAATGGGTAATAAATTGATTTTCATGTAAATATGTCAAAATAGGATGTTCTGTATAAAATCATTATAAAGATTTTATCAGACGTAGGTTTGGGTGAATACAGTTTGTGATGTCTTAGATTTTTTAAAAGTTTGAAGAGAAGTTTCATAGGTATGTCATTAGATGACTTCCAATAATAATAGGTCTATCAAACAATAATTTATATTGGGTTCCACTCAAAAAAATTTCTAAATGTTTTAAAGTAAAGGCCTCAGAATTTTTTTATATGGAGTTATCAAATAGTGGATTTTGAGTAATGTTAATCAAATTAATGTTTCCTATCAAAATGATCAGATAAGTGTTTTGATGATTCTAAGAATATTGCATCATAAAAAGATCTATATTTCTTGTATATTATAAATATCTAGGGTAGGTTTTCCAAAATAGTATATTATGTTGAAAAGGAATGTTGGACAAAGTCTCATCAAATGGAATGGATTCTAAAAAGTTCTACAAGATGAATGTTTGATATAATATCAAACCATTTCAAAATTCTTTGAGAAACATTTATAATGATATCAAATGTGATGACGTTGACATTATAATTAAGAATATATAAAATACATGAGTTTTTTTTCGTTATTTCTAATTTTTATGAATGAGTGATTAATATAGAAAATTCCATCGTTAAGGAAGCTTAAAGAAATCCACTGGTGTTGAATTTTAAAGATAGATCATGAATAATGTAGAAGTCATTAGGAGAATTCAAAAAAATCACATAGAGATTCAAATTTATAGTTTTCCTTGTGATGGAATGATATTTAGTGTTCCCACCACTTATCCTTCAATTGCTACTATGTAATGGGTTTTTCATGCAACTCGAATGGTGTACTGTTCACATGCGGATTTTTTTTCGGAGTGCTATTAAATTTGAAAGATATTTGGGAAAACATTGGGAAAAACATCAATTATTTTATAAATAAATGGAGACATATTATTAGTTATTATTATAATAAGATGAATATAAAATATCCATTGAGCATGGGAAAACATGAAATAAATATTTTGTTGTATGTTTCATAAATTGAAATATATCAGACATAGTTTTCATAATTTTGATATTGTACAAGCATATTAACAGGGTGAGATGACCCATATTTTTTTAAGAGATTCAATCTATACAATGGAAATAGAATAACTATTAAAAATAGATAGTTAACAAATTGAGTATTTCTGACAAACCAATTTGGTGTATGTCCAATAGAATGAGCATTCTGTTTCTTTATTATAGGTAAGAATGTTATGAAGAAGTAATTGAAGGAAGAAAAATCAAGAAGAAGCTCCCATAATATAGTGACATCATACCATTTCTTATTCGTGAAGGTTTATACAATTTTTTATATGAAGCTTATTTATATCTTATATATGTTTATATAACACTGTTATTATTGATTTATTATAGTTCATTACTGGAATTTGAAATTCCATGATTTTTGTGGGAACATAAACTGACTTTTTCTAGAGGATTGTGGGGTATTATAATATTTCCAAACCATTCTAATGACTTAAAAATATTTTTTAGCAGTGGAAATAAAAAAATTATTATGTTCATGTGGTTTTATGGTGTACTTATACTAAAAACATTTATCTCATTAATAGTAGGTGATGGTAGTTTAACAATTATAATAATTTAAAATGAAAATATCACTGATTCACCCCCTCTCACTATCAATGATCAAAAAAATCTTAGCTGTTCACTAAATGTGGTATTAGAGATAACATTCCCATCATTTGAACTTCAGTTATTTTTTTTGAAAAGAGAAGTTTTCATGAATGTTCATAATTCTCTGAATAGTAAGGGGGTCCTAGTTTAATTTTAGAGAACTATCATGTTTTTAATGATATAATTTAACATTATATTATGTCAATTAGATATGAGGTTATCATGTATTCTATAGAAGTGTTCCGAACTCATATTGGGGGATCACCTCTAACACCAACTAATAATAAAATTGAATAGTAAAAGGAAAACAAAAAATTTTATACTCCCCTCACTATTTAAAAAACTGATATTCTTCGATGTAAAGGATTTGGAACTTATAAAACCACCATAAAAAGTATAAAAAGACTCTATAAAGTAAATTTTAATATTATAAAATAATAATTTCAAATTTGGAGATATATGTATGAAGATCTTAAGATGAGTGATTTTGAATATGTTGGTGTTTTTTCATAATGGTGAATGATATTGTGATCACTATATTATGTCTTGGTGAGAAGTTAAAATTTTCAAACATTATTGAAAATATCATATGAATTCATCCAAATAAATTTTAAGCCATTGTTTCATACAAAAAAGATATAGATCCTAAAAATTCTTCTCAGGTTGATCTTCATATAAATCTCGTAGATTTGGAAATGAGAAATGAAAATTCCACCATAATTAAAGAGAAAGATAACCATGAAATCTCTTTGAATCATGTTAATCATTGAAAATATATTAATGTTATAGTTAATGAAAAAGTTGGTGAATCTAAAACTAAAAAATATTTTTATAAATTTTATGAAGAATTTATGAATTTATAATATATAATTTATTAAATAGGAATAGTAATATAAGAAATTCTTATTACGTTTGAATTAATTTTATTGAGATATTTGACATTTTATTGAAAATTATACAAGCTATAAGGAAAATAAATCTGCTGATAAAGATGATATAATTATAGAACATCACTCACGGGGAAGGTTATAAAATCCAATTTTTTTAATTAGGTGAAGGAGAATTTGTTCTATATATAGTAAATATGAAACTATTTACTTATATGAGAGGAAGATGAAGACATGTAAGAAGAATCATAAAACTCTAGTGACGATGTAGTTGAAAACACTTTTTACTGCAAAAATGATTGACAAAAAGTTCACCTGTGATGAATGTAGTATCTCTGAAGAGGAATAAAAATGGAACCATATGGTGTTTATACTAAATAAAGTATTAAAATAATGGCTTTTGAATATTATAATCATAGAATAAAAAACAATTCGTTGAAGAAATATATATAAGAGATGAAAATCAAGAATCATTTCATGAATGAAAATATAAGTTGGTAAACAAAATTGATGACCTGGAGAAGTATCCCGATGAAGAGAAAATCCTAAAAAAATAGAATAAAGTAAATTTGATGATAAATTATGAATAGTTAGTGTAATAGCCCAATATCTTAAAAGAACAATGTGCTCAAAAGCGTACCCAAAACACAATACCCATTTCAAACAAACCATGAAATATTATTATTTAAATTTGAAATTTATAACCTAGGCACTAAATTTTACTGCATGAATAATATTAAACAAATTATGAAACCTATTTTAATTAATTATTCAATAAAATCTCATTTTTTAATTCATAGGAAATAAGTACCCAATATTCCGAAAAGTTATTTTATGCTTTAAAAATATATTTCTTCAAATATTATTTTTAATTGTTTTTATGAGAATATATTTTAATTATTTTCTAGAAATTCTAGATATTTATTTTATAAAAATTAAATCCTTTCAGAAATAATAAAATGAAAATTATATTAGGATGAAATTTTCATTTTATCCTTCAAAATTTTAATTTCTTAGTGAATAGTGAAAATAGAAATTATTTTTTGTTTCATGAAAATGAAAGGAACAATTTTTATAAAAAATTTAAAACTAAAATTATATCTATTATATTATGAATAATTAAATTAATTTCATTCATATAATTTTTTTATTCATTTTGATATAAAAACATTTGCAGACATAAAAGGTATTTTTCTGAGATAAATTGTTTTTCATGGTGTTTTGTGTTTTGAAATTTGATTTTAAATAAATTACTACCACTTATAGAAATTGAATATTGGAAAATGGATTTAATATTTTAAATTTTGATGTACAATTTTCTTAAATATGACCCTTTTATGTTTTTGTCAATAAGAATATTATCTGTAGTAAATATTTTTCACTGTTGTATGAGTAAATTAGGTAATTACATTTAAAAATAATAAGATAAGGGAAAACATGATCCTAACACTTTAATTAATTTCATTTTATGATTCTATTTTATCCATATTCAAAAAAATATTCTAATATATGTGTTTTTTTATCATTTTTCAATTATTTTGACCTTTTTACTATTATATGTAATGAAAATTTAAAATTTTCATTCTTATTTTTTAAAAAATTTCTACATAATGTTAAATAGACAATATAATCTGTTATATAATGTTATTATTAATAGAAATAATTTTTCTACTCTTTTAATTTATAAATACTTATTATTTATAAATCAATACCTTAAATACGTTTGAAACACTAAGATAGTGTTTATACAATTAATAGAAAATAGATTAAATAATTCTAAAACTATTAAATGTGATGTAATTTGAAGTAATTAATGTTTCCCATGAATTTTGTTGATCTATATTACATTTTAATGATATTTTAAAAGATTTTCTTCAAATTAATCATTTTTATTGATTTATGTAATATAATATTAAAGGATTAGTTTCCAAAATGTTATTAAAAATCATTTATATTAAATAATATATTTTTATATGATTTAAAATTCACCAAGATCATATATTGGTAAAATTAATTTTATATGGTTCAAAACATCAACCATAATCCATTTATGGGTCTTTTTTCTTTTTTTAGTAACATTATTAAACATTAAAGTGTATAAAATGTTAATATTGTGGAAACATTCAAAAGGGTTAACATGGTGAAAAAATAAAATTTTATGGGTGAAAACATATCAAAAACAAGTTAAAATTTTATTTTATGAGATTATTTTTAATTCAAATATTATTATATTTTAGCTATGACTTTTTATATCCATTTGTAAATGAAAAATAATTTTTATTTATTTATTATTTAATAAATTATAAGAAAAACTCTTCCCTTGTTTTTTGAATAGACACCCATCTTGACCCATATATACAATAAATTAAGCCTTTTAGCTGAACAATACAATAATAAAATCCCTTATGAAAGTCCTCATACACATTCTATAGGTTCAAGTATTCCTAAAATAGCAAACCCATAATTCTTAAGAGGAAATCTAATGAAGTTATTTTAACGAAGAGGTAACCACCTCAATCGATCAATTTTTTTAGTTCTTCTATAAATCCTATAAATATTTGTTATTAATAATAAAATTATAATTTTGGTATCATTAATATTCAAATTTTTTATTTTTATGAAATCATCATTATCCACCATATTCCCCATCGAATTGGTAGTGAATGTATCTCTTGTGTGTACGTAGGACTTACCATCTCCACTTAGAGAGACAAATCATTTTCTACTAACATATAACATGGATTTATGTTATTATTGTATTAGAGTTTATATATTATAATTATAAATTAATTATGTATTTTTAATTATTATATAACATATCCCTTCATTCCATCCAATCCATTAGAAAACAATAACGTCAATTGTGGGTTTGTGTATAATAACACATGTATGAAGCGATGTGAATTGTTTTTCATTTTTTCCTATCATAGTAATATAGATAGATTAAATTAATATAAATTTGGGATATGATATAATAATTATTTTTTATAAGGTTAATTATTATTCATTTCTTTCATTCTATCATCCAAAAATTGAAAATTGTGTTCATGTGTACGCGCATCCTTCCATCTCCTTAAACTATGAAATTAATTTCTTCATATATAAAATTTATAAATGAATCTAAATATCAATATATTTGATATATATTTGATAATAATATACTTAATATTTTTTATGATTATGGTACTGTGATCAATTTATAAGGACCAAAAATATCAAATTTCATCTTACATGGATGATAAAGTAGTTACACCCAAAACTATGATTTTAATAAATAATTATTAATAAAAAAGTGATAAAATGTTATAAGTAAATAATATATAGTATGATATAAATGATTATGGTTTCTAAATATATTTATATTATATCTTTATTTTTTATACATATGGTTTGACTAGGTATGAAGGAAGTCATATATGAGGTATGGTTTTATCATCTCATTTTTAATTTAGTGAGACACATGCCATACTCACCAATTAATTATTTTGTGAGGGTATATAATTCCCATTTCTTTGTTTTATAATTAATATTTTATGTTCTTGTTATGAATTGTTTCATTTGATTTTATTCTTTAATGAGGATTATGATCATATGATAACAATGAGGAGAGCCCTTATTTCCCAATCTCATTATTGTTTGGGATTTATTCTTTTTAATATATACTAGGGGATTATTTAATATTTCAATCATAAATAAAATATATTTTATTATGTAATGCCTCAGAATTTTTGTGTTAATTATTTATTTATTTATATGGAATTACATCATAACCATGAAATCCGACGACACATGATTCTGAGGCCCGGAGTGCCCGAAATGAGCTGTCGAAAAACTGTTATGCTTAAAATAGTGTGTGTTAGTAGTTTTTTGAAAAAGTGGAATAAATCTTAAATGAGTGCCTAAATTATAAATCTGAGGGCACCATTTTATTCAGGATGGTGGGTTTACCATATGAGCGACTTAAGTTTAGTTGGCATAGTCCTCCATTGAGAAAAACCCGAAAATGTCATAACTGTAAATAAAATAAATAAATAAAATTATTTTATTTTACAAATGCTTATAACTCACAAATAGTTACTCAAATTAAAAAATTTATTCCATCGCTGAACTCGCGAGTGAATGATTTCCTTAGGAAGATACTATCATTGTTCGGCACATGCCGCTAGTGGTAGTTAGTTATTTTCAATAAATTAAATAATTAAGTTGCAATTGTTTTATTGTAAAATACTTTACTTGTAAACAGAAACATACATTGAAAATAATAGTTTACTATTGAGATTGTGAGGTTGTGTTCTTCTTAGGCGGAGCCTAACCTTGACCGGCACGGGTCGAGGTCGACTGTTAATAATTTTTGAACATTTTTAAGGTATATTCAAGAGACATGCATGCTATATTTTCTTTCATTTGAACAGTTGATTGGATAAAAAATTCGAGGGCACTACTGATTTCAGAATGTTAGGATTCACCTATGAATTACTAAACTTTAGCAAGCGAGGGATAAGAGAAAAAGTTAATTTTCCTACATTTTGAGAAAAATAATAAAATAATTTAAATAAATTATTTTATTTTCATTCTAACCATGGAGTGGCAGACAGTGATGATATGGGAAAGAGAAAAGGTGGTGATGATGCGCCTCAGTGAGACTTATCAATGGATCATTGTCTTACTGTGTAACGATGCTTTAATGGCATATAACATCGACATTGTTTCTTAAATAAAATAACGTAACTTTGCGGTGTCGCACTATAATAGGAATGATGTGACATGCTCCCATTTATATTTCGACATGCTGGGGAAATATGAATTAGAAATTTGGTGAATCTCTGGTGAACCTCTGACAGGCTTCAACCCCAGTGAAAAATGAAGAACGCTGGTGCAACTTCACCTTCATCGATAGCTTTCAAAAATCAGAACCGATAAGAGACAACGACGTCTTACCCCCTCATGGAAGAATGTGTGGCATTGGAAATCAAGTGGTATGGGTTTTTTTATTTTAGTTTTTCCTAATTTTTATTTCATAATTATGAACATGGATTAACCTACGAATAGGTTAATCTATGGATCGTGCGTTCTTGAGAGTGGGTGGTTTTTTTTGGGTTTATTTATCCAGGTCTTAATTATCTTTGTTCTTCTAATTAAAATCCCCAGAACTACCTTGTTTTGAAAACATCTAATGTGGAGGGCCCCGAACGGCATGAACAAGTACCGATACCCTCCCTCATGGGTGTTCTTCATGGCCAATAATTCAAATCGATGAAAACGTAGTTTTGAGACAATCACGATGGAGAGGACGATCCCCGGATAACGGAGGTGTAAGGGGCACGAAGAACAAAAATCAGTGCAGAATTGGTGGTTCATGGAAGAATCCGAAGGCGCTCGAGAGACTAATGGTGGGAGGTGGTGTGCCATGACAGCATGCCAATGGAAGGTCCACGACAAAGTAGGAGGAGACGCCGGCCGATCTGGTGGCTGGAGAGGATGGACGTGGTCGCTCGACGGGGTGAGAGACCAGCGGATGCTCCACCGAGCCAAGTCCCGGGTGATGAGATGCGGTCGCTTGACGAAGACAGAGGTGGTGCCTAGTGGAGACCAGTAGGGAAAATGTGGTGCTAGAAAGAAACGCATAGCCATGCCAGCAAAGAAGACCGACCTACCTCTTGAGGACTAGGCAGGACGCGAAGCAGCCTGCGGGTCGGACCCGCACCGCGGGTCGGACCTGCAGCTCACTGAGATGGGTTGGACACACAACCTAGAATACCTAACCCAAGACCAGTGGGCTGGACCCGATACCATGGGGTCAGACAGTATCGGTGGCCCAGACCCGAACCCAGCGGGCCAGATATGTGACAGCAAGCCGAAACAGCGCCCTCTTCGGAATGGGCCTGACCAGACCGAGTCACCAAGAAACTCAACGGGCTAGACCCTCGGCCAAATGGACCAGGCCCAATGAGGTCTATTGGGCCTTGCCCACTGAATAGGCTGGACCAGACCGACCTCGACCCGAACATGGTAGGTTCGAGTTCGTCTTAATGAACCAGGGTATGTGGAACCCCCCAAGCCCGGTTGGTTGGCTCGGTCTGTCTAGGTCATACCGGGCCTCATCGCAAGCAACCCCCTAATTACTAAAATGTCTATATATTGTAAACCGTACATCTATTTGACAAGTTGTTAGAGTAATTGGGCCCCTTTTGGGAAGAAGTCCCTTTGCCATATTCTAGCAGGGCAGACCGAGCCAGGCCAGACCGACGTGTGATTACCCCCGTTTCACAAAAAGAGGTGTAACTAACAGACCAGGTTCCAGATCGATGCGTCGTCTGTGGAATAGGGACCCTTGTGATAATACAGTCCTCTGAATATAATATAAGTGAGTTTTTATAGATTTTGACATGTGATATGTATTGGATCAGACTTGAATCCAACTCGGTGCTTTTTTCAAAAGTACCTATTTCTCACAGACCGGGCGTCTGATAGACGCACCGTATATCATGTTGGGACCCCTATTACGGGGTGGTCCCATGGGTTTTTCTTTTGAGGGACTATGTACAGGTTGAAATATGACTGATCTCTTGATGAGAAGAGTATTTCTGGGATCAGGAGTTCTTTGTGTGGGAATCCACTAGGTGGTTGGGACAGGAAAAACTCCATACTAGTGACTAAAACGAGTATGTACCAGTGACCAATACAGGTTATCACCAAAGACCAATATGGGTTAGTATCTAGTGACCAATACGGGTCAGCATATAGCGTCCCATAAAAGTCATCACAAATGACCGATATAGGTGAGCACTAGTGACCAATAAGGGTCAGCACTAGTGAACAATATAGTTCAGCACCAGTGACCAATATAGGTCAGAAGTTGTGACCAATATAGGTCACTATCTATCGACCATTATGGGTCATCATACAGTGAACTTACGGGTGAGCGGTATAGTTAATATTGATAGGATGATCTTTTTTTATGACTAGTCATCCCTATCCTAGTATCCTTGAAGATATACCATTATATTGAGATGTCTCTTTTGCTTTGTGCTTCATGATTTTGATCCTGCTAGTGAAATTACCTTTGTTTTATTTCTTGTGAGGTTTTCCTTTTTGGATTATGGAGATTTATTCGGGTGTCTTGGGGTCCCCTACTATGTTGTTATACTCACCCATGCATGGGATTTACCCACACATCTGTGTCTGGTGCTGACTACTAATGCTCTGAGGTAGAATTTGGAGGTTTGGGACTTGGTGGAGCTCGGTGCGATGGGGGCAGACGAGATCCTCTTCTATGACTTCAGACTTATAGTTACTACCTCAGGGTGATGTACTAGAAGCACCAGCACCCATTGAGCAGCAGATGCAACTAGTGGATCATGCATGCCGACTGAGAGCATTGCATGAGTTCCAAGGATAGAGGGCTCTGAGGATTCGAGTCGAGATGGAGTCCTATGTGGCAGAAGACTGGCGTGAGGCGGTTTTCTTTGGACTTTTTCTTAGTAGAGACACTCGACAGGCAAATTGTGATGTGAGATGCTCGCCTTCTTCAGGGATTGACAAGACGATAGTGGAGCTCAACGCTCGAGGTGCATGAGGAGATGACCCTCACCTTTTCGGACATTGAGATCCTTTTTAGGGTGGAGTTTGTGCCAGTGACAGTACGCTCAATGCGTATTCAGGAGTTGTTGCATCTACATATGGGCAACCAGACTGTGACTCAGTACATTGTGAGATTTACTAACCTCTCCCAATACTCCACCGACATAGTATGTTCCCCTTCAATTAGGGCCCAAACCTTTGAGAAGGGGATCTGATGAGATATCAATGTTGTGAAAAATTAACTCAGTATCCTAACAGATGCTGGGGTGCTAGAGAGATCTTTTCTGATGGAGAGATTCCTTTCTGAGCCTATACTACCAGTAAGAGACCATACCAGATGAGTGGATGTAGAGTCATATATAGCTGTAATTATACATATGATGCATAAGACCAAGTAGGATAGACCTTCCGGAGGGTGACTCAAGGATGTAGGGTCAGAGGTGCGAGGATCGAGAGCCCAAGGGAACCACCAAAAAGGCATGTTTTTTTCCTGCAGGTGATAGGGTCACAATGATCATGACTATCCAACTCCCCATGCTAATGATCAAAAAATTGTGGAAGGTCCACTGAGGCAGTGTTAGTGGCTAGAGCATTAGTATCATCCAGGTGACAGGTAAGGCATGGGAGAAATAAGGGTAGCGGGAGGTGGTCAAGATTATGATGCACTACCACCACCTCCCCGGGTGGTCCACCATGAACTCAGGGAGCATGTGGATAGGGAAATTCCCATCCATAGGTTATAGAGGCTCATGATCTTGACATCCCTATGATGATTTTAGGTATGATCTATATTTTTTATACTTTAGCAGCAGTGCTTATTGACATAAGTTATAGCAATTATTTCCTTATCGCAAACTATCTTTGGGACTCTGAGATTCCGACTTAGATTTTAGCTAAACCATTGCGTTTGGATACTCCAACGAGAGGAGATTCAGTAGTCACACACTGCTTCTCATACTATGATCTTACTCTTAGAGCTAACGGTTTCAGATGGGATCATCTTGTAGTAGCGTCAAAGTCTTACAATGTTATTCGAGGCATGGAATGGATATCAGCAGTTCACACACAGATTGACATATTTAGACGTACAATGTGATGTATGCACAGAGATGGTGACCATTTTTCCTTTGTTGGTGAGAAGGAAAATAGAGCAGCAAGAGATATACAGGCGTTCAGGAGGGTGCAACCGATTACTTATCAGTTGGCGAGTATGACCTTCGACACGATGGATGAGACGAGTCCACAGTTCCCTACAGTGGTGGATGAGTATGAGTTCGTATTTCTTGAAGATGTCCCATGACTACCTCCTCATAGAGAGGTAGACTATTGCATTGAATTGTACCCTATAACAACCCTGATATCGACACCAGTATATCGGATATCCCCTCTGGTGCTATTTGAGTTGATGGTATAGTTGGAGGACTTACTAAGGAAGGGATGTGTAAGGCCCAATGTATATTCATGGGAATACTCAGTGTTGTTTTCCAAAAATCCAGACATAGGTTTGAGGAAATGCGTGGACTTCCGATGCCTAAACCAAGAGACCGTGAAGAAAAAGTATCCTCAGTCAAGGATTAATGATCTGCTTGATCATTTGAAAGGAGCGAAGTGATTCTTGAAGATAGACCTCAGATCTGGCCATCATCGGCTTCATGTGCGGGATGATGAAATATGGAAGAGGACCTTCAGATGCTGGTATATACATTACGAATACCTAGTGATTCTGTTCAGTTTGACTAACACCCCTGCAGTGTTCATGGGACTCATGAATGGGATCTTCCAAACCTTCTTAGATCAGTTTGTAGAGGTCTTCATCGAAGACATCTTGGTGTACTCAGTATATGAGGAAGATAATGCTAAAAACATGGGGATAGTTATGGACACACATCGGGTGCACCAGTTATATGGGAAGATCTAGAAGTGTGAGTTCTGGATTTGGATGGTCCACTTCTTATGACATGTCATCATAGAGGCTGGAGATGTAGTGAGTCCAGGGAAGATCGAGGCAGTACTTGCTTGGGAGCCACCCAGGAGTGTTGTTGAAGAGCGGATATTCCTTGTATTAGAATGACACTATCAGAGGTGCATTCCTTATCTCTCCAGATTAGCAGCACATATGACTTCCTTGGCAAAGAAGCGCCAAAACCATTGTTGGACCCAGATTCTGTGGCACAGAAGCAACACAGGAACCATTATTGGACCAACTTTATTCCCGTGGATTTTGGCATTGTATTTTCGGGGATGAAATATCAAAATGTGGGGAGAATGTATAGTCTCAAAAGTTCCATGTAAAATTTTTATTTATATAGAACAATTTCGTGACAGCAAAATTTGACGACACATGATTCCGAGGTCCGGAGTGCCCGAAATGATCCGTCGAAATTGTGTTACGATTAAAATATCGTGCATGAGTAATTTTCCTAAAAAGTGGAATAACTATTAAACAAGATCCTAGATCTTAAATCCAAGGGAATCCTTGAATTTAGGATAGAAGGCTTACCCATGGTGCGACTTATGTTTAGTCAGCACATGCATCTAGTGAGAAAACCTGAAAATGGTATAACTGTTATTAAAATAATTAATGAAAAATATTTTATTTTTCAAATTTTTATAACTCCAAAACTGTGAAATGAATGAAAAATTGGATACCACTACTGAACTCATGAGGGTTTTTTTTTACTTAAGCAGAAACTAACATTGGCAGGTGCGGGCTGCTAGTAGAAGTTGGGTTTGGGCCGTAAATAAAATAATTAAGAAACAATTATTTTATTGTAAAATCCATAAATTAAAAACGACAACATGAATTGAAAATATGATAGTACAATTGATATCATGAGTTTATGTTCCCATTATGAAATGACTAACCTTGATCAGTGTGGGTCGAGGGTGACCGTTAATAATTTTTTTTCTATTTTTATGGTGCGTTCAATAAACGTGCATGCATGATTTTCTATATTTTGAACCATTCCTCAGATCGTAAATCATAAGGCAACATTGAATTCAAAACACTAGGATTCTCCTAGGAATGACATAACTTCGGCTGTCAAGGGTTGAGTGGAAATGTTATTTTTTGGACATTTTTAGAAAAATAATCAAATAATTTAAATAAATTATTATATATTCATTCTTATCTTAGAGTGGAGGACAACAACGCTGTGGGCAAGAGACAAGGCGGTGATGATGAACATCAACGATAATTAGCAATGGATCATTATATTTCAGCTTAACAACACTTAATTGGTGCGTAACAACGACACTGTTTCTTAAATAAAACAGCATAATGACATGGCATCACACCGTAATTTGAATGGTGTGACATGCTCTTATTTATAGTTTGATACGCAGGGGAAA
This sequence comes from Viscum album, assembly GCA_963277665.1. Classification (NCBI taxonomy): domain Eukaryota; kingdom Viridiplantae; phylum Streptophyta; class Magnoliopsida; order Santalales; family Viscaceae; genus Viscum; species Viscum album. Next base: position 1,978,609,858 of record OY728155.1, read on the forward strand.
TATGGATTATAAATTTAGAGGAATCTTTAGTGAACCTTTGAAGGACTTCCACCCCAAAGAATAGCGAAAAATGCAGTGGAACATCACCTTCTTCTCCGCCATTCAAATAACAGAACCAATAAGAAACACTGACGTCTTAACTCCCCAAAGACGACTGTGCGATGATAAAATTCAAGAGGTACTAGGTTTTTTATTTTAATGTTTCCTTGTTCTTATTTAAAAATTAAAAACATGGATTAACCCACAAACAGTTTAATATATGTACCATGCGTTCTTTTGGAAGGGTGACTTTTCTTGGGGTTTCTTTATTCGGGATTTAATTATCATTGTGGTTCAAATTAAAATCCATAGACCTCCCTGCTTTTGTAAACTTTTAACATAGAGGGCCCATGCCCACATGAAAAAAGCATGAGCCCCTCCACTATGGGTGTTCTTTGTGTCTAAACATTTGAATCGATGACAATGAAATTTTAAGACCGTCACGGTGGAGAGGAAGATCCCCAGATAACGCTGGCGCAAGCGGAATGAGGAATAGACCACCGGTGTGGACACGACATTACATGGTGGTGGCTGCTGGTCGGAGGCGGCCTACAACGATAGCATACTATCGAAATGTCTGTGACCTGACTGGGCCGTGACGCTGTAGGAGGTGCCATCGGCCGAGCCGACTGCTGGAGGCGGTGGACACAGTCTCTCAACCGCATCGAAGACCACCAAGTGCGACACCGAGCCGTATCAAGTACGAAGGGCTGTGATCGCTTGACCACGTAAATCGTATCACCCCGTGACATCCCATAGGGTGAAGCCCATAGATGGACGCAGCACCAGGCCATGTCCAGTGAAGCGCACCAGTCTGCCTCTTCTGGACCGGGCGGGGCATGAAGCATCCAATGGGGCAGACCTACACCACGGGCCAGACCAGCAACACACATGGTCGGGCCGGACCCACAGACTAGCGATCTAGACCCAAGACTGAGTTGATGGACCATATTGGTGGGACGGACACACAGCCAGCGGGATGGACCCACACCGACAGGCTAAAACCGCTCTCTCTTTGGGTCGGGCCTGACAAGTCCTAGTCACCGAGCGACTTGGTGGGCTGGACCCTCGGCCAACCGGGCCGTGTCTAGCGAGGGCTATTGGGAATGACCCTCAGGCCAGGCCAGATGAGACCGACCTCAACCCACACTATGTAGGGTTGAATCTATCTTAATGATTTGGGGTATGTGGAACCCCCTGGTCGGGTTGGTTGGGTCGGTCTGACAGGGTCAGACCGGGCCCTATTACAATAGGTCCGGTGGTTACTAAAATGTTTATATCTTGAAATTTTTACAATAGTTTGGCACGCCGTCTGTTGTGTTGGGTTACCTTTTGGGAAGAGGTCCATTTGGTATATTTAGTGGGCCCGACCGAGTCGGTCCAAACCGAGGTGCGATCACCCCCATTTCACGAAATGGGGTGTAATTAAAAGTCCTGGCGTCTGATCAATGCATCATCTATGGCATAAGGACCCTGTGACAAAGTGGTCCATTTAAGATAGTCTATGTGTGTTTTGATTGAGTTTGACATTCGACCGGGGTTGGTTTAGACTTGAATCCAACTACGACCTTTTTACAAAAGTGTCCATATCTCACAGAACTGGTGTCTGATCAACGCACATTTTATCACGTTGGGACCTCTATGATGGGGCAGTCCCTTGGGTATTATTTTTTCCGGACTTCATACTGGTTGAAATATGACTGACTTTTTGAGGAGCAGCTTTGTCACGAGATCAGGTGTGCTTTTTGTGTGAATCCAATGGCTGGCTATGACATGAAGAAGAAGAGTGACAAATATGTGTCAACATCAGAAACTCTGTAGTTAGATGATCTAGCTGTAAGACTAATCATCACTACCTTTGTACGAGTGACCAATAAGTATCAACACCAGTGACCTATAAGGGTCAATAAAAGGGACCAATACGGGTAGCACCATCGACCAATACGGGTCAGCATCAAGTGACCGATACGATTCAGCATCCAACAACCACTACCGGTCAACACCATCAACCAATACAGGTCAACAACAGCGACCAATACAAGTCAACACAAGAGACCAATACATATCATCTCCAGTAACCAATATGGGTCAACACGAGCGACCAATACAGATCAGCACCAACGACCAACACAGGTCAGCATCTAGCGACCAAGATGGCTCAACAAATAGTGAAATTACGGGGCAGCAGTAGAGTTACTACAGATAGGATGATCTGTCTTTATGGCTAGTCATCCCTATCCCAGTAACCTTGAAATTATAATTTGATAGTGAGCTATCTATTTTACTATGTGATTCATGATTTTGATCATTCTTGTGATATTACCTTTGTGGAATTTCCTATGATTTTTTCCTTTTTGGATTTCTGAGTGTCCATTAAGGGTCTCGGGGTCCCCAATTGAGTTGTTATACTCGCCCTTGAATAGGATCTGCCTGCACGTGTGTGTTTGGTGCATACTATTGATGCTCTGAGGAAAACATTGGAGGATCAAAACTTGGTAAAGCATGGTGTGGCAGGAGCAGTCAATATCATCTTCTATGACTTTAGACATACTACTACTACCCACTAGGTGGATCTCCAGGGCTGATGCGACATTTGTTTACTTTCTTTTCAGTTTCTAGGGCTTGTATTCCATCCAACTATTTTTTGTTTATAATTGTACTTATGATTGTACATTACTCTCTTGTTTGTGCTATACTTTTATTAGTTATTTACTTCAGTTAACCTTTTTGTGTGTGTGTACATCTCTAAGGAAATTCCTTCCCTGTTCAGGAAAAGCCTTAAGTCCTAGTCACCAACCCATAGCCTATGGATGGTGGGTTTGGGATAGTCATGTTTGGGCCCCGTGGAATGAGTCATGACATATTATACTATGGTGATTTATATTAATTACTATTTTTAATTTCATTTTCCTGTCATTGTATACTCATGATATAAAACCATTGTTATTAATGAAAACCAACCCTATCTCTTTACATGTATGGTAATCATTCTCATCCATGCATATATTTTCCTTAATTTATTTAGAATAATGTTTCTTAATATTCCCAAATTATTTTTTATATTCATCTTTACAAATTTTTTAGTCTATGAATAATCTTTTTAATGTAATATTCATATCATTTTAAAAATGTTGTATTTTTTTACCTTATTACTGAAGTTTGAAAAGATTTTTTTAACATACATGGATTGAAAAGATTTTCCACCTACATGAATGGTCATTGATTTGATGCTTCCTTTAAATGGTTTCAAGTTAAATTTTAAAAAAAATTAATAATACTTTTATAATTTCTGATTAAAATAATTTTTAAATAATTTAATATTTTATTTTACTCAAGAAATTTCTCTATGATATTTTGAAATTATTTCAATATATTTCAACAATATTTATTTAATCTTATGCTTTATTGAGATCGGTTACATATTATACCATCCACCAAATTTATTTATATGGTTTATGATCATCGTGAATATGAAATTTATTTTTTTTGTAAGATTTTTCAATTAATAAATATAGTTATTAATTTTTTTGGAACATGTTGGTTATGTTATGTGTATTAATATAGTGAATGCATTAGAGTTATTATGTTATGGGAGAGGCCAAGATTTATATAGACCCTAGATTCATTGGTAGGTCTCATGAGAATAATATATTAGGTATTTGTAAAAGGCCTTACGCATTTATGTAGATTCCATGGAATGATTACTCGATGAATTATCTCATATCTCTGATATTATGAATTCCTACATAATAAAATCTGTTATTGAGGTCCATATGCTTATTCGAATTTTTATGGAATCCAATGATAATATTCAAGATCATTTTAATATATATATATGTAGTTATTTTTCATCATTTTTTATTTCCATATTATTTTTCATTGTCATGTTTTTTTAAATGGTGTGTGTTTTTATTTATTTATATTTCCATGATGAATATTCATTATTTATTCAAGATAAATTCCCTTATAAATAACCATTACTATTCCTTTGAGATCACCTTTTATTTGTCTTAATTTCCCTATAATTTTCAGAAGTGTACTATGATTTATATTCAATGATATTCTTGAGATAATAATGATGTTATATAATATAATATTTTTTTTTGTATTTCATGTTTTCAAATGTATGTGATATTTGAGTATGTATAAAGTTTACCAGTACTGATAAAATATTTAGTCCGTTGAGATGTGATTACATATATCTATATCAAATGTTATAATTAAACCACTAGCTCTGGGCTACTAGGGTTTAGGTCATTACCATTCATATCATAATATGATTTATAGAAACCATTGTAACTAGATTTAGGAAAAACATGGATTAAGTAACCTATTATTATGATTGATATTGAGTACCATACCTAACGACATTATGATTATGATTTATATGAGAATAGTTTTGGATTTTTATGTAAAATTATGGTTTGATATGGTTAAGTTTGATTATAAGTTTGAGGTCACAAATATCCATTTTGAGGTTTTATGTGACATATTTACCTTAGAGATATTTATAGAGTTTTAATTGATTCTTGAGGTATATATAACCCATATATATTACTTTTGTTATATTAAATATTATATTAATAATAATGATTTTATTCTTTATGGAAATAAGATTGAAGGTATTGATAGCCATTAGGATTTATATGACATTTTATGATAATGTATTATGGACTATTACTTTTTGGGAACATGTAATTAAATATATAGATTACTATGGGTTTGAAAAATGATTTAATGATTAATGGTGTTTTTGGGGGTTTTCAACATATTTTTTTATCATTTTAGAAGAATTATATTTATAATGATTAAGAAAAATGAAAAAATTCATATTGGAAGACAACCCGTAAAATCAACCTAGGTCATGAGCCTTGAACCGAAAACCGAAAGGGCGACAAGGCTGTGTTACCTTCCACTAGAATAAATGTCGCCAGGGTGATTATGGAATTTTTTATTGATGTTATTTAACAATTAAATATAAATTTTATTTTGGGAAACAAATTACTGGATCAAATTTTTTGGATTTTGAGTTTATTAGTGTTATTTTGGGAGATGTTTTATTAGGTTGAGTTATATCTAACAATTATGTTTAATATAATAGATTATTTGGGAAGAATTATATTGTATTTTTTTAAAGTTGTAAAATGATGTGTATGATATAACCTTTTAGATTGGAACATTAATTAATGTTGAGGTTATTGCTGTTATTTTGTATATAGGGTTATTTGTTGAATAAATGATCTATGGTAGGCCTTTGGTTTTACTACTGAATTTTATAAATTTGTTCATTTAAGTTTATTAAATTTTGGTATTTTCTTACATTGTTCTAGCCATTATTGTTTTATTAGTTACAAGATAAATAGACTGTTATTATATTTTTTATTATGTTGTTTGTTAAATTTTTTTTTTTGGGTATGAAATTTTTTTCGGAAATTCTCATTATTTTGAGAAATGATGAGATTGAGGTGAAAATTGAATAAATGATGAAATTAAATTTTTTATATAAGTATATTTACTTATATTATTATTATAAATGAAAAAATAAGACATTAACACTAGGAAAAATATCTTCAAATGGTAATGTTGTTATATTACAATCATTTCTAATGAATTGATGGTACTTTCATCCATAGAAGAATTATTCTTCTGTTGTAATTAATTTTTTTCCAAAGAACATTCTCTGTCACTCTCCTATATTCATTGGGGTTTTCTCGGGAGTGATTGTATTTTGACTTACCACTAATTTTATCTTATTTGGAATCTTATTTTTGTGTTATTCATATATGGCCTTCATACTTCCCTTTCCCTCTTTTTTTAGAGGAATATTTAATAACCCTATTTATAATTTGGGTTTCTCATAAATGAATTTTAAATTGTAAAACCCTTGATTATTGAGAATAATTTTAAATTGTGAGGACTAAAATTATTGAATAAGTGTGATAGTTTCACCCTGATATTTTCAAAGATTTCTATATTTGATAGCATACACAACATGAAATACCATGTTTAAATGAACCATGACATATTATTATTTTAATATAATAGTTATAACATATAAATTTAGTTATATGGAATGAATAGTGTTAAATAAATTACTAAATATATATAAATGACCAAAATAATTAAATTTCATTGATTAATTCTTAGAAATTTAGCACTCCAATTTATGTAAGGTTATTTCGTGGTTCAAAAATAAGACTTCTTTAAAAAACATTTTATTGATTTTTTTGAGATGATATTATAATCAATTTCTGAAACATTTATAAATTATTTATTATAAAAAATATTGTCATTGAAATCACTGTATAAATATTATATTTGGGTGAAATTTTTATATTTTACTTGAAAGATTGATTTTTCAGTGAATATTTTAAAATAATGATTTTTATGAAAACTATACTTTTGTTTCGAGAACATAAAATGATGGATTTTATTATAAAATTAGTTAATAGTAACTTTATTTTTATTATATTATTATTAATTTAGTTTTGTATCCTGTAATCATAAGTATGATTTAATAGTGTACAGAAACTTTTTTATACATAAAAATAAATTTTTCTAAAAAAATCATTTTCATTGCATTTTTTATTTGGATTTTAAATAAATTAATAACACATATAATAATTTATCATTTCAAATAGATTCAAATATTTGAATATGGACCTAAAAATTTGGTATTTTAGAACATTTTATATCCAGTCATTTGAAATTGTAACCATTGAAAAATATTTCCACAACAATAAGGGTAAATAATGTAATAAACATTAAAAATAATACGATACAGACTAGAAAATGAACATAAAACATTCATTAATTACTTTTTATGAAACTATTTCATCCGTAGTCATCCAATTTTCTAATATATTATATTTATTTGTTTTTTGACTATGAATTTGACATTTATATTATTTTATTTAATGAAATATCCAAAATTTTATTCTGTTTGAATTATTGACATCACAATTTTATGATAAGAATAAAAAGTTGAAATTTTAATTTTTAAAATATTATTTAAAATATGAATAATTTTTTATCAAGATATTTTATTCCAAAATTTTAATGTTGAAATAATTATCTTAAATTGTTATGAAACAAGGACACAATATTTATTTAATTAGTATAAAATTAAGATAAATGATTTTAAAAATTTTAGAAGTGGTACAAATTGAATTCATTAATGGGTCATATAGATTTTATATACCCCTTCCATTCCTCATTAAAAGAAAGACCTCCTTCCTCTTTTATACAACATGTCATTACATATTGCTCGACCATACATTACCAAAATCCCTTCTAAACATTTTTATACACATTCTAGGTGTAATTATATTCTCAAAATTCAATCCCAATAATCCTTATGAGGAGATCTAGAAGAGTTCATTCTATGAAGAGGTAATGGCCTTAACAGGTGACTTTATTTTTTTAGTTCTTATATAACTCCTATAAATCACCCGTATCTATCTCAAAATATAAACTTAATCTTCCTAAATATATATAAATTTTAGTATGGTTACAAAATCCCCATTATAAACCCACTTTCCCGTCAAATGGAAAGTTATATTATCGCTTATGCGTACATATGACTTATCGTCTCCTTGTAGCAATGCAATTTTTTATAAACCATCCAATTTAATGGATGAATATTATTCTAGGTATAATTTTTATATATTATTATTTATAAATAATTATAAATCTGGAAATATAGTATCACATGTCCAATATTACATTCCAATCGATTGGAAAATAATAATGTCCCCTATGTGTATGTGCAGACTACCAACTCTACTAAAAAATATAAATTTTTTAGATTAAAATTTATGTGGTTGGGTATAAGGATATTTTTAAATGATATAAATTATTAATTATATATAATAATTATCATGTAATAGTTAATTATGTTTTATCGTTATTTTATTCAATTTTTTGAAAAGGAAAAAAAATCATGCATATTTATGGAATACAATCTATATGAATGGTGCAGTTCATTTTTATATCTCTAAAATTTATAGGTGAATGTAAATATAAATATATTCGATATAAATAAATGTAATTTATTTCATGAATTAAATTTTTATATTGTCTAACCTAGATCAATGTTCATAGAACAAAACTATAGAACTCAAACATATAAGAATGACATGGTAGTTATCACTCAGAATTGTGATTTTAATAAAACAATTATTAATTAATAGGTCTTGGAAATGTTATAATAAATTCATATATGGTATAAATTTTTTATTACGGTTCTTAAAAATCTACATTAATTATATCAAACTCTCATAAACGTACAAAGGAATTCATACATGTTGTAAGGGTTTCTTATCTGGCTTTTACATATGTGAGATAAATGTCATACTAACCACTTTTTTATGGTTTATATACTTACCATTGATATATAATATCATGAAACATTTATATTCATGGTATCTAATTTTCCATTTTATTTTATTCTTTTACAGGGATTATGATTCATAAGATACAAAAGTGGTATGGAATTATTTCAAATCTCATCATTATTTGGGATTGTTCATTTTTAAGTCTTTATTGGGTGAATTATTTGATTATCCTATCAAAACACAACAAATCTTATTCTCTTATAAGTATTTCTATATATTATATGATTTATATTAATTTTATTCTCTATAAGAAATCAGTCATCGAAACTAATGTTCTTATGGAATACTAACCTTGTTTTTCGACTCGGTCTGGAATCTTTTACTTCTATGTCTTCCTTTACCATAAAATGAATTAAAGATACTTTTAAATATGAATCAATGATTTATTATATAAATTTTGCCCATTTTTTGATTCTTAAAAAATTATTTAAAACGAATATTTTTTTTCTGAATGAGTTTTTTTTAAATATTTATTAAAGTTTGCAAGGAATGGTTTTTGACATACTGGAAAGGAAAAAAATTTCATACTATAATGTATAGTCATTTGTTTGAAGCATCCATTAAAATTTTATAAATTTATTTTAAAATAAAATGTGATGCTTAATATTTGATATATTATTAGATTTTTAATTACTATTTTCAAAGAGAAAAGTTTATAATCCCTTATAATGTTTCCTATGACATGTTGAAAGCAATTCCATTTAAGTCAAAATTATTTTTTTGATCATACAAATTCCATCTATTATACTATAATAATACAATTTTCCATATTTCATTGGGTGAGTTATGATAATCTTGATAGGTGAAATTATTGATATTCTATATTCTTGTTCATTTAGTATTACCAATTCATTAAAGTATTTTCATAGAATGTTTTTTAAGTTATGATATTTATTCAAATGATTAATACATTAGAATAATTCTGTGATGGATGGGTATCAAATTACATATCCCTTTTATGCATTGGTACGTCTCGTGTGAAAATATATATTGAGTATTTGGTTGAGGCCTTACCCATTTATGTATAGGTATTAGCATGTGGTCCTGACTTTATTTTTAGATGTCTTAGAATAATGCCTCGATGGTATATTTTCAATGTCCAAAATTATGAATTAAGTCATTTTTAAATCAATTATTGTATTCCATGTGATTATTTTAATAGTTATGATATCATGGGAAAAGTTCAATCTAATATAATTATTTACATATATATTAATATGATCAAAATGTATTCTTTCCATTTTATTCTTCATGTTATAGTTATGTGTTAAATGCTTTGTGTTTTTAGTTATTTACCGTTACATATTGATAATAACTTATTTATTTCACGATATCATATGTTGTACATAACCTTTACTAAGTAGTTTATATCTCCCTTTATTAGTTTTCCATTATCTAGAATAATATTAAGTGTACTAGGGTTGAGATGTGAGGATATAAAAGAGAAAATAATTATATTCTCAAATAAAATACTTTTTTTTGAATTGCATCTTTCAAATATATGTGATATTTACTTATATATCCCATTTACCAAGACTACTAATCTATTTGGTCCTTTGGGGTGTGATTATTTGAATATTGTGACAATGTAATAAAGTTAACAATGGATCAGGGACACTAAGGTTAGGGTCATTGCAGCTAGAACATGGTCAAATGAAAAACATTTTAGGTTGAGAAATGAATTAAAAAACTAAAAAACAATAATAGTAGTTGGGGAAAATTCTATAATGTGTAAACTTATAGTGGATGAACAAAATATTCCTTAAAACAATAATAAGAAGGCCAAAAAAATGCTTGAGATATATCAATCTAATAAGACCATCATTGTATCCAAACAAGATGTGTTGAAAAGATAGAGTTTCTAATATTTCAATGTCTTAAAAAATATTTGCTACAATAAGATATTTTATTCAGGGTAAGAATAATATTTCATAATATTACCAAAACATTAGTACATTAAAAAATATAAATGTCTAAGGTAATAATATTGATGAATAGTAGAGACACAACTCCATAGAGTATATAACTTACAAATGAAAATATGAATTATATGATAACTGATGGGATTATAGAATATTTGGGAATCCAATAAATATGGGATTTTTTAATAACTAACATTATATCAAAACATGAAAAAATTAGAGGAATATTTTTTGGGGAGTCAACCATCTCAATGGAGAAAACCTAATAATTTTTTTTTTGAAGATTAAATATTGACTACATCCCTCGGAAACATTTCATGAAAGTTGTTAAAAACCTATTAATAATGAAAAATAATGTCTTTTTATGTTACCATCACAATAAAGATTATATTTAAAATATTAGAAGATTCATAAGAAGAATGAAAAAGGAAAAGAAAAAGTCACGGTAGTGGAAACTACTCTCAAAGTAACAAAAGGATAATGACCTTGGATGTTCTATGGTTTGTTTCCATTACATATGATTTGAGATTTTCTATTTCTAAATATTTTAAAATATTATAATGAAGGTGTAATTAATTTTTTTCATGATGAATCACTTATAATTAATTGTATTGGAGCTGCTATAAATGTGGATGAAAAGTTAAAATCCAAAATATAATTAATTTTTAATGGATAAAGGAAAATTTGTTCCATTTTTGAAAACAATATTAAGAATTTTAAAAGCTTTTGATCATAATATATTCTTTAATTATTAATATAATATAATATGGGAAATTTGTAATGAGAGTTTAAATAATAAATCAAAACATATTTCATGTATGTAATGAGAATAGTTCTAGCTATTAGAGTATAATGAAAGTAAATAAATTATGGAATAAATTGATAGATAATACGTTTCAGAGAAAAATGACTAAGATAATAATAATTTAAATTATTAATGAAATTAATTAAATGATAAAAATAAGATAATAGTGTTTTTTCATTCACAATAATGGAAATTTTACAACTCAGCAAATAAGAATGTAGAGATATGATCAACTCATCACAAAGAGCTGATAAATTTTGACATTTGTGGGAAAATATTATAGTATTTTACAAATATATATAAGTAATTTATTATATTTTTTGATGGATTTTCTCATATTATAATTATTAGTTTTTATAATCTTAAATCGGATTCTCTAAAAAAATTATAGAGATTCGAGAGAAGTGTACAAAAAGAAGGGTGATATTAAATAAAACCAATTCAAACTAATAACCAAGAAATATATATGAATAGTTATTTTAGATAATATATAGAAGAGAATGGAATTATTGATGATTTTAGAATACCATACACATCAAAATAGAATAGTGTTTTTGGAAGAAGAAATAGATGTTTGGTGGGGATGTTGTGAATAATGTTAACCAAACGGGATGCATATTTATATTTTTAGTGTCAATCTATCAGAATAAAAATTCATATTCTTAATTAATATTTCAATAAGATGAACTCATATATGAATCATAATGAGATTTATTACAATTTGACCCCATTTTGGAAGTATATAAGGGGTTTTCACATTCCTAGTAATAAAAAAGTCAACTGTGAGAATCATATGATAACTGATTAGAGAGGTATTGATGGAATATCTCTTGGTTACCCTTCTAGTAGAAGAGGTTAAAAATGTAAAAATAAATATATCTGAAATATTATAGTATTTGAAAATTTTCAATTTCATGAATAAATTGATAATACATTTTCATATAATGTTTTAGATATGGAATAAATGAAAGATGAGGTTATTATAGTTAAAAAATGTGAAATATTATCTTAATTATAAAAATATTTTTGATGTTTTTTGAGAGGAATATTTTCTTTTAGATATTTCAAATGATGAGGAAATTTTATTTTTATCCCTTTTTAAGATGAGTAAGAATAAGTATGTTTATTAAATCATTGGAGATCAACAAAAATAAGTACAAATGAGATTAAAAATACTGTTAGTATAACATAAATCCTTGTATTCATAGGTTTAACAAATAGATTATAATAAACCCTTCAAGTATTAGTATTGGAATGATGATATGAATGAATATGTTACTTAGATTTAGAATAATGATACATGGGATCATAAACCCATGAAACATATAAGAATGTGATTGGTATAAAGTGGCTGTTAAAAATAAGTTGGACAAATAAGTAAAAGTGACAAGAAAAAATGCAAGAATAGTTTATAATGATTACATTCAAATTGGTATGATTGGATTTTATGATACCATTAATCCAATTTAAATATTATAAACTATTAAAATATTTCAAGCAATTTGTTCATAATAGAGTTATAAAAATTTTTAGATGCTTGTTAAGCAACATTTTATTAATAGATATATGAGAAGATATGTTTAGTTTGAAAAAAATGTGGATTCATGATTGTGAAAGAAAAATATCTGAATGTAAAATAAGGATGAATATCAATAGAATAAAGGGATGAGATCAAGGTATTAAATATTTAATAATTTCTTAAATAATTTTATCATTAATAAAGTGTTGATAGTAACCTCTACAGAAGAGAAAAATAAATATTTTTCCCTCATTATAGTTTTTTATTGGTTATATCATATATAGAATGAATTATGAAGTTTTTAATGTTGTGAAAGTTAGAATGTATGTTATTCTGGGATGTCACTAGATTATGTCCAATAAAAAATCTAGTGAAATAACATTTTTGGATGTTTCAAACAAGAGAAAGGAGGTTAATACTAAAGTATTTAGAAGATTTCTTGGAAGTATATTATACCAAGTATATTCAATACCATATAAATTATATGATGTTTGTATTTATTCTGTATATAAATGTTCTCCTAATTAATCTCAAATTATTATGAGGAAATGAATTTTTATATATATCGAAATCACAACTGATTTTGTGTTGAAATTGGACAACATCAGAAAGAGTTTTCTATTTGGCTAGAAATATGTAGATTAGGTAGGAAGTGATGATAATATAAAATCCACATTAGTTGGATTGAATTCCATGGAGAAATAATTATTATCCAAAATAATAATAATTTTTTTTGTAATTGTTAGTACAACAGTAGTTGAATATGTTTCTACCACACCAGATAAAACACAACATCTATGGATGACGAAACGGTTGTAATAATTTTATATTAATGTGAAGTTTGCACTTATCATGGTTTTATATAATACATTTTCTATAAATATCACTAATAATAAATTTAAAAATTATTATTTCCATAATATTGACGCAAAATATCATTTCATCAACTAAAAGATGTGGAGAAAAATGAAAAAATATAGATATTTATCCCATAATGGATATGTTTTTAAAATATTCCCAAAACCATTTTTGAAGGAATAATTTTATAATATGAGGTTGATAATGGATGTTCAATCTCCCTATATTTAAGGCATGTATATGTGAATTATTTTTTATGTGTTTTCAAAGGGGTTGAAAAATTTATAATACTCTATCCATTCCTATGTTCATGACCATTTAATGAAGAGAATATATTTTTTCGGAGATCCTAAATAAGGTAAGTTGTGATTTCATCATGAACGAATATTTTTACTATTCTATTGAATTTAATATAGGAAATGTGTTTCATTCCATAAAAATGTGTTTTTCTGATGAATGTTATATGAGGAAGAAATGGTTTCTTACGAGATTTGTAAAGAAATTTATTAAATCACTACTTATAGATGACATGGTATTGTTGTTCAGGAATTACTATTTCTACATTGTGTTTTATCATGTCGTTTTATTATTATTTTTGTTTGTAATCCAATTCTTAATTATAAATTTGTAATGATTTAGGATAATTATTCAACAACAAAATCCAAAGGGGAGATTTTTTTGACCAAGTTGGTTTAAAGTGTAAAATAAATGATGGAATTTTATAATATTTTTTTGTTAATAATGTAATTTTTTTTCTATCCACCATTAATCACATTACATTGTTTATCATTTGAACATAGAAAACCTAATAGGGAAGATATAACAAGGTTATTATAGATAAATTTTATCAGAAACAATTTTGTGTTGAATTTTTATCCTATGCTACAAGAAATGTTATTTGGACATAGTGGTTCGTGATTATTTATTCTAGATATTATATTCTATTTTTAATGATTCTAATGTAATGTTTTTTCAATGTTCTCATGAGCCACGAATAATTAAAAATTGGATAAATTCTTTATGTATTGTTGTCATACTATTATTTTTTTTGAAAGATCACCAGACATATTCTATTAAAGAGTGGTTTGGATGAGAAGAGTTGGTGAAGCCTTCTATATTCTCAATGTTCATAGAGACATTGTATGGGGATGTCATTGGATGATGTAAAATCATAATAAGTCAACTAAGAAATATTTTTTGAAATATTATCATTAGATAATTTTTTATGTTTTCTAATATAAGGTGTCATATATATGTTCTCATATTAATTTACCAAGTGGTAGTTTTTGATTAATTTTCATCAAACTAATGATTACTAGAAAGATGATTGAGTATAGGTTAGCATGTTTACAAGAATATTTCATCGAATAATAATCTTATATTCATTGGATAATGGATTTTTTTGGAGTAATATTTATAATATTTTTCTATTAAGTTGAAAAGGAACATCGGATTATGTCTTATCATATGGAAGCATTGTTACAATGTACTTTCAAGAGAATGTTTTATAAAAATTTATATTTGTTTGAACGTCATTAAAAGAAATTCATAGAGATATCTTATGTAATGATATTGAGATGATCAATATTCATTTTTAAATGTAATTTAATGATAATGGATCATTCCAAGTGTAAAAGACATTGTTGAAGGCCCTTTTTAAAAAGATAAAATGTCTGAAAAAACCTTTAGAGTAATGTTTTGATAATGCTTCAAAAATAATTTAAAATTTATTAGAACATTTTAGTGTAAATTATTTGAGTTGGGTATTTAATGGTTGAGTATTTTATTAGAGGGATTTCTATTTGGAGTTACCCTTAATTATTAATCTAGTGATACTATTAAATGGTTTGCTTTTAAAACTCAAAATGTGAACTGTTAACATTAATGAAAAGCTAAATGATGTTCTGCAAAATTAGAATGCTGATCAGAAAGGTGCTTTAAAGAAACATCAGACTGTTGTTTATAGATAGATATTTATAAACAACTTGTATTAGAAAAAATGTTTACATTAACATTTAGTCAAACATGGGAAATTAGGAAATAGTTAGTTTTTTTAGATATTCCATTGGAAAAAATATATTGAAACAATGTCTTATAAAATGTAATATCTGATGGAAACTTTTCATTGGTGAGAGGAAAAATAGTTAAACAACATGTTTCACTCTTAAAAATAAATAGTATGGACTTTACTAGACAAATGATTTTAAAATGGAATATTCGAGGCGAACCTGTCGAACAGACCACCAACATACTATGGATTTTTTATCTAAGTCATGGGATGAAAGTTAAGAAGATATACTTGTAAGAAGATAATTATTACAGAATTTAAAGATGGTAATTTATTATAACTTTATTTGTAATTATAATTTTATTTCCTATACATTAATGAAGTTAAATATTTATGAACAAAACTATCTAACTAATTATTTTCAGTTTGTAACTATAATATATTCTTTAATGATAAGATTATATTGTCTATATAGTGATTTATTTGAGATATAAATTGATATTAAGAAAATAAAATTTATCTTTTCATTGAAATACCTTAAAATTTGTAATGTTAATTTCATGATGTTCCCAAAGATTATGATATCTAAATAAACTACCAACCATGGAAGGAAAATATTGTATCATATATTTTAAGAAGAAATGATCATGGGGTTCTGGATAAAATATGTATTGATAGGGATCCTATGTAAATTGATTTATTGAATATGGATATGGAAATTATTATTTTAAGAGAATTTTGACTCATTTTTTAAATGACTTCTAAAGAGACTTTATTAGAAAATAAATAATGTTCTCATTATGATGATGGTCATTTTGAAAATAAAATCAAATCCATGCATTATTGGAAATTTTTAGACTTCAGTAAATAAGAATATGTTCTAAAATTCAGAAATATGTTATGTTATCCATATATACCTAAGATGAAAATGATATTATTAGTTTATTTTCATAGTTAAAATTAGATAATGAACCTTGATAAGACAAGTATGTATTAGGGTCTAAAGGATCTTTTTGGAGGGATAATATGAAGAAGGAATGTAATAATTAATTATAAAGATACTTAGTTTTTAAATATGTGAAGGCTAGGAGACATCGTCCTAGAGGATTCATGCATCCTCAACATATTAATATATTTAAGTGGGATGACATTACTGTAGACATTATCATTGGATTTCCAAAGCCTGTCTGAAATAATGATTTCATATAGGTTATTTTTATCAATATACAAGATCTATACATTTCCTCACTATTGGATGAATATTTACCCCTTGAGTTCCTTGAAAATCAATTTATTAATGATGTTTTAAGAGTTCATGGTGCACATATTTCAATTGTGTTTGATCTTGATCCAAGTGTTGTATCTAAAATCTAGAAATTTATTTCTAAGGAACTTGATAACAAAATATATTTCTGAACCAATTATCATCCAAAGGTAAATAGAAAGTATGAAATGATTATTTAAAAATTTTAATACATATTAAGGTCATAATTAATTTAATTTTAAGGTATCTAGGAAAATTATTATCCTTTAGTGGTGTTTTTATATAAAAATTACATTTATTAATGTATTCAAATGGCATCATATGAAGGATTATATGAATAGCCATTTCAAACTACATTATATTGGGATAAAGCTGTAGAGGGAGATAATGTATGACAATAACTTATTGAAGATACAATGAAGAAGGTGAAGACTATTAAGAACCATATGAAAGTGTCATAGAGAAAGAAAAAAGAGTTTTCCTTGTAATTGAATGAAACATTTTTAATTTCATGTTGTTAATCATAGTTTCTGGAATGTATCCCCAAAGAAGTGTGTTATATGATTTGGTAATAAAGGATAATTAATCACTAGTACATTAGGATATTTCATAATTTTTTTATAATTGAATTTTTGTATTACCATTTGGTAATGCCAATGAGACTCTATGAAGTATATCATATGTTCCACATCTCATTATTAACGTCGAATCAACTAGACCCAACATATGTTCTCACCTCTGAGGAAATAGAATAAGGACTTGGACTATCTTACAAAAATTTGCAGGTTCATATTCATTACACTATAGAAAAAGTGTTGTAAAATTGTATGAATTAACTAGTAAAGGTATATTATTAAAATTATAAAATGTAATAATCAACATTGGAATCTAAGGATGTTATAAATAATAACTATAATCAATTTTTTGTAATGTAATATCCCAGAAAATTTACATGATGGATTTTTTGATGGAGAGAATAATTAAACACATGAGCTTCAAATATAGTAATTTAACATTTTCTTATCACGAAAATATACAAAAATTATCATTTTAATAAATCATGAATGAAAAATTCTGATTTTATAAGATGCATATTTACTTTGATTTTTTTTGGAAAAATAACCATGAATTGATTTTCTAAAATTATATATAAAAATAAATTGTTATGAATAATTTTATAATATATTATTTAATTATTCATCTATTTTTTATAGTAATGTTTTATAATATTTACAATATATAATGCATTTAATATCTATTTGATGGATATAAAGACAAGACCATTTTGAGTCTAAAGGTATATTTTTCATAAAATTATCCTTAAGTACATAATGTTTTTCCGTTGTAATTTATTTAAATATTATTTAATAATGAATGATTAAAATGAAATTTATATGTTATATATCTATGTTTAAGAATTTCAATCCATTTAATCAATGTAAAATCATCATAAGATATAAAAATGTATTTCATGAAAAACCGTCTTTAGTCATCATTTGTTAAATTATTTATAAATTAAATCATGGTAGTTTTTTAAAAAAATTTGATAAAATTGATTAAATATTTGGAATAATGATAATAAATTTTACATAATAAGGCCAAATTAATTATTATTATTAAAGATCAGTAAAAACAGAAAAAATATGTAACTGACATTAAGGTTATAACTAGTTTACTAAGGGGTTAGACTAAGAGATAAGGGGATCTTTACTAATAAATACATGTATAAATAGTATTATTTAGAAACATTGAGTCCTAATGTTATAATTTTATTAATATTTTATATTTTCAATTATTATTCATGATTATGAAATTATTATATTTTAATCCATTATGAAATTTCATGTTCATCCTCTCTCCCACGTAAAAAAGTACACCCCTCCTTTACATTAGTTACACCAATTTGATTCATGTAAATTGAAAATATTCAATATAATTATCTTATTAAATTTTATATTAAATATTAATTGGTGTTTTTTTCATAAAATACCATTCTAAGGGTCCATAATTAATGATTTAATGTATTCTAATAGAAGGAGGGGTAATCATTATACCTACCCTATTTCAAATAATTTCTTACTATAGCTCATCCAAATATTGTGCATTGCTCGTAAACTAATAACATCATGTTTGTAAAAATAAAAAATTATATTATTAATATTATGTAACCATCTCTATTATACATATGTAGCATCAAATTGGTGGTTATAGTATTTCTCGGTTATATATATAGATGACTACCTTTAGGTAGAAAAAAATATATTTTCCACCACCATTTTCCACAGATGGTTATTATAATGGGTATCATGTTTATATATAATTTTTATCAAATAATTATTATTTTTGAATTATAATATCATATAAACCATATATATTCCCATTCATTGGAAGATTATAACATCACTCCTACAAACGTGTTGACTGCCACCTCCACGGAATGGTGTAATTAATTTTTTATTTTTTATTTTCATGGATTGAAATAATTAATTATTTAATTTATATATATATATATATATTATATTAAATATATTATAATGGTTCTTTAATTATAAAATAATATTTATCACTAGTTCATTCTTTTCATTATTAAATGAATACAAAATTCATGCAAACATATGGTCTATCGTCTCTAGGAAAAGTGTAAATCAGTTTTCTATATGTAGATTTTATGAATGATTATAAATATGTATAAAATGAATATATATTATTTTTTAATGATAAATAAAAATGTGGAGATTACGGACCCATGATCATTGTATATAGATTGGTACTTTTGAAACCAAACATTAAAGAAAATTAAAAATTATTAATATACTAAAATGATGATTTTAAAAAAGAATTATTGATAAATTAGTTATTAAATGTTATATGTGGATCATATATGATATTATAATTTTTAAAATTTATATTTAAGTTATGTATATGGAATATAAATTTATTATATAGGATATTGAAAAACATTCAACTTTGTGAAATCCTGATTTAAGAGATTTTGTTTCAATTTGAACTCCATTAATACATATTTAGTATTATAAACATATTTACTTTTATGTAGTTCATATATATATCCCCTTATATATATATTAAAAAAGAATATATATTTTTTAATGGTGTGTAAATTTTTAATTAATGTATGCTCATTCCAGAGGATACAATTTTAAAATTACCAATGTGGTAAGAATTTATTTTAATGTCCCTTTTCTTTTAGGATATCACATTATTTTATAATAGAATATTATAATATATCCTAAAAAAATACATTCATATTTATATCATCTAGATATTTAAAGATATTACATGTTTTCTTCCAAATTTACCTCTCTTGGGAACTTCAATAAGAAAACTAAATTTTCAAAATAAAATCCGATCATATTTCTACTATGATCGTGTATATTTTTCTTCCATGCCCACATTATTCAAAATAGTTTTATGAAATTAATTTTTATTTTATAAAAATATTTATTATGATAATTTTTTTATAATTAACTAATAAATCGTTTTAAATTATTATTATGTTTTATGAGAGTGTCATTTTTGAATTTATTTTGAAAAAGTCAAAAGTAATGATTCTTTTTTAATTTATATGTCATTAATATATCTTTTTATTGTTTAACCATTTAATGATAGTTAGATTCAAATATATGTTTACGATGGGTTTAAAAGAAAAAAAAATAATGAAAACTTATTTTATCAATTTGATTCCATTTTATACTATTCCCTAGAAGACATGAATTTAATATGAAATCTAAATTTCTTATTAATTGGTTGTCATATTTTATCTCTTAGTAATGTTTTGGATATTAAAATTATCTTGAATAATTCACGTTCTTTTGATCATATTTAATTATAAATTTCATTTATACTTAATATACGCACTCTTTGTGTTATGGGTATTCTTATTTTGTAAACCATATTCTACTTTAAAATATAATGTTGTAACATCAATGTAAATTGATTTATTGGGGTAGTATTGGTCTTCCATGTCCTTCAGTAATTATGAATTTTTTTGATAAGGTATATTGATTAGAAATTAATTTTATTCTATAATACATGATTAATGCAATGTAAATGAATTTATGGGTGTGTCATGAAATTATATATCCCCTTGATGCATCAATTGGTCTTATGAGACATAAATATTTCAAAAACAAATCAATTTTTTGGTATATACCTACTCATATTTTAATAATTCTTGGTTTGAGGAATTGATTGTAAAGATATCATGGTATTATAGATCTTGTAAACCAATATTATGAATTGTTTTAAATCAAAATTTATTCATTATTAACCATGATAATATTTTATTACTTTTGTCCATTGATGTATTTCAAGATTGAATTATTAATTATATGGATTGTATTTTTTTATCTACCATTCCACAATCATTATGATTTATTCACAAATTATAGTACCTATTTTATGTATACCTTAATGATAATTTTAACACACCTTAAGTTTTCCCCATTTCTAATGAAATGAAGAATAAATATTTGAATGAGTTGAAGGATACATAATATTTACTTTCAATATGTTTTTATATTTTATATCCAATTTAAAAAGAGAATCATATTTTTATATATATAATCAAAAATAATAAACTAAATTCATTTAGTATGAGATCCCTTTAATCATATTCCAATGTAGTTAGGTGAATACCGGCTATGAGTTTATGGAGTTAGTGTTATTGCCATAGGATTAAATTCCTTTTTTCTAAAAAAAATACACAAAATGTTATTCAAATCAAATGGGTGATTTTAAAAAATGTTCATGATGAAAAATTAGATTTAAATTGGTAATTTCAGATCAATTGTTTTTTTAAATTATGTGTTTCAATTGTTTTAATTTATTTTATAGTGTATTAATGTGTTAAATTATTTTGAAGGAATGTGTTAACACTTGTGTGTGAAATTTGACATCTTTTTGTTGAAATGAGATATTTTAATGTGGCATTATGGATATATTTGTTCCCCAAGGGGTTTTAAGAAATGTTTTGAAATATGTTTTATCAAGAGTTGATTGAGATAGTGTGAGTTGGATCAGAATTCAAAGCCTATCTTGGAAAAAGGAATTGCAACGACCCAAACTATTATGAATAAAATTACTCTTTCTGATTTAATTAATTGTGTTTAGTTTATATAAAAAATGTTATTATCTAGTTTTATTATATGAAATTTGATTTAAATGGTCATTTTAAATCATTACCATTGATAATATAGTCATTGATCCAAGATTACATGACTTGTATAAAAATAGGTTTTTAAAAAATCCTTTTGAAACTTAAAAAGGATGGGCTGGCCTTAAATAATAGGATCATACCATATGAATCCCATTTATCAGATCTTACAAGGGATATAACATCTAGGGGATTTTTCCTAGACCAAGGACATGTTGATATACAATAACATAAGCATGATCGAAACTGTTTATGGGATATGTTCAAGCTTATCAAGATCACGACCCAAACTATGTTTACCGAACAGCCCCAATAAATCCCCACCATCACGGACCTTACTCCTAGGGTGTATGATAGTGAATAAATTGATATATATCAACACCCTAAAAATTTGAATATGTAATTTAATATATATAATTTAATGAATATATTTTCATCCAATTATTGTTACATTGTAAATGATTGTTAAAGAACAAATTTAAATTTGGGTTCTTATTCATATTCAATTAAGAAATATATTTTATTGAATTATTATATTTTGAAATAAATAATATTTTATAATAATAATATTTATAAAATATAAATGATCATATAATTTTTATTATATCAAATGTAATTTTTCTAAGGGGTCAAAATTTGTTATTTTTCCAAAATCCATAATTTTCATATATGTAATTTTTTATTTTAATAGTAAAATATAAATTATTTAGAAATTTATTTATAAAAAATGAATATTATTTTCGGAATAATAATTTTGAAATTACATAAGAGTTAATTTTTCATAATTTACAAATATTGTCAAAATGTTTTGGAATAAATTAAATACCATATAAATATACGTTATATTTTATGTCATATTAATGGTCCAATAGTGACGTAATATAAATGATAAAATGTATATTCAGAAAAATATATGTTTTAACATTGAAATAATATAATTATATGTTTATTGGAATTATTTTTACAGCTTTATTGAATCCTCTAAGACTTATAATATATTTCAATATTTTAATACAATTTCATTAAAATTCTGACTCACCTCTACATAAGTAATCGAAACATTTTATTATATTTTTCTTTTGTACTTATAAAATAATATTTTCAAATCCCATTTTACTGAAACTGTGGGAAAAAATTGGTTTGTTTTTGGTTTTTTATTTTTTATATAGTCTCTAAAACCAAAATAATAAAAACAAATCCCTCTACTTTCATATATAAACACAACCAAGCTCCCATTTCACTTCACTAAAACTCCTTAAACCACATAAAAACCCATCCATATACTCACTAGGTTCCTCCAATGGTGATTAAAATCTCCCTATAAGCTTCTCCCAAGCCTTTGGAGTCATACATTTAAGTAAGGAATTATCACCTTCCTCTCTTTTCTTCAATTCAAGAACATTCTTTTGAAATTATACAATATAATTTCAAGTGTCTGTGTTTTCAATTAATTATGATCATTCCTTTAAAATATGTTTAATATTATTTTAATGATATACTCATTATACACATTCGCTTTTACCCTTTTATAATCTGTTACTATTCGAAAATTCCATATGGAATCTTCCATCGTCTTCTTTTATCAAGCATTAATTTTTATGTTATGTCTTTTAATTTTCTATTTCCTATTATTGGGATATGTTATTAAATATGCCTACATAAATTTCATTTGGTTTAGAAATGATAATAAACTATTTAAATCTTATTTAATCCTCCAAAGAAACATTATGCAGACTTGTTACCATGTTGAAAATTTTGTATGGTTTCACTTCTTTCTCATATTTATTCGAGTTTATTTATTCTGTTAATGCTTTTACTAACAATTACATATGTTGTAGAATATATTTAAATTTCCCAATTACTTTCCATTTATTTTTTAAATTATGAAAAATCATTTTTTCTCTCATCAACCAATTTTATGAATTTGATTATGACGTCGTTATGATATAGAAATTGCATCGCGATTTTCCATGAAAAAAAATTGGGTAGTGAATTTCTTACCCATTTTACTATCAAGGGTATTAAACTTTATGATCATATACTTATTTTTTAGTAATTACATATATTTATTCTACATTCCATGATCATGGAATAAAATATGATGTTGAATGGATCCATGTTATATGATCTATGAGGAAAACTTAAGACTGAGAATGAAAATATAATGAAGGGTGAGCCCTGATAACACTCCAATAAATTGGGTAATGTTTAGTTTGATGATATGTTATTTTGGGACATGGGGATTAACTGATTTTTTATGTTAATTTTTTCCATAATGATTTTTTATGAATTTATCCTTGACCTATGTTAATTATATAGTTTTTTAAGTTGTTTCCACGTTTCCCATGTTATTATTATCATGATATATTTTGATTTATTACTCATATTCCATTCATGATTCATTGATATGCATATTGTCTTACATGTATTACACTCATAATGGTTTTTCTAGTTTCTTCTTTTACTAAACTTTATATCTCACCCCTTTTCTATGTGTGTCCTTATGTTATCCAAGGCAGTGTTATGTACGAAGGAATATTTTAGTCATGTTAAATACGCTTTCAATAAAGTTATTGTGTTTTAGAATTTTTTTATGTAATGTACCTAATTACCAAAATTCACTAGACCTATCAATCTTCGGAGTTTTATTTAGTGAAATCATAGGTAATAAATCTTGTTTTAAATTTTAAAAACAAGAAAGGTTGTTATAGTTGGTATCAGAGGATGTGAAATTTATTTTTTTGATTAGGATATGAAAACAATGGTGATAACCCTTAGGGACAATACTAAAGGTATGAAATAATACCTAAATTTTGGTGAGTATAGAGTAAGTGGTTTATCAAGAAAATACATCCTTGTCTATATAATACAAGTGTATGTTGTTCTCACATATAATTACAAAGGATTAACAACATAAACAAGGGGTACTGGGCCCGAATCAGGGAAGTCTAGTACAAGAATGTGGGCTTTAAATTGCACCTATTTTGACACTCTCTGGGGGTATACTTTGGTAAATTCATAAGCTCATTATGAACCAGAATTAATGGAACTAAAAAAACCAATAAGAATATATGTTATGAGATAGATCATGAATAACATATATTGAATTCTTGAAATTCATAAGTTAAGTTGATAAATGTAATTTATAATTTATATAGTTAATTTCATTGGATAAACCATTATTTGTTTAACTATATAAGATATTTATCCCCAATTTTTCTTTTATTGTAGCCAATGAATTGTAATATGATAAATCTTGCTAAA
The DNA here is from genome assembly GCA_963277665.1 of Viscum album. Taxonomy (NCBI): domain Eukaryota; kingdom Viridiplantae; phylum Streptophyta; class Magnoliopsida; order Santalales; family Viscaceae; genus Viscum; species Viscum album. The sequence goes on from OY728155.1 coordinate 1,978,635,106, forward strand.
AATCAATGTGAAGAGAAGTGTGATGATTTCCCCTATTAGATTCCACACCTGATGGGAGAGGGAATCAATAACCTTTTCATTATTCTCTCTTTATTATCAGAAGCATTGAATAGAATCATGGATCAAGTGGTGAAACCTAACCCACCTCAGAGAGAGAAACCCACAATTGAAATATTCATGTGATAAGGGCCTCCTACTTTTAATGGGTCATCAGATCCCTTAATTGTGGAGAAATGGATCAACACAATTGGAAATATCTTATCTATCATTAAATGTTCCAAAGAAGAGATGTTCCTTCTAGATATATATCATATAGAGGGTGAAGCTGATCAGTGGTGTATATTGATTAATAATGTGAATACTGAAAAAGATATCAATGAAATTAAGTGGAAAAAATTACGAAAAATGTTTTTCTGATAAATATTTCCATGCACCCTCAATATTAAAATAAAAATTGATTTCCTTTCACTCAAGAAAATGTAAGAAGAATCTACTAGAGCGTGTGCATAAAACATCAAAAAAAAATTTATGATACACCTCTGGTTTTTTTTATTCCCCTAAATTAAAGGTAGATCTCTTCTTTGGTGATCTATAGGCCAATCTATTAGAAGCTTTGGCAATTTGTGAAAAAGATAGTTAGGAAGAAATTATATGATGTTCCATATAAAAATATATGGATATCAGTTAATCTTAATGGTATCATGGGGACAAGAAGTGAGAACTTCATGTTAATTTTGGTGGTTTGATGGATAAATCCATTGGTGCTATGAAATTTATGCATCCAAATTTTAGAGGAGTGGAAAGAAGAACCTCAGAAATTTACTAAGGTGAACATGTAAATTCATTAGTTGTGGAAGAGAAGGGAACCATAACAATGATTTATGACCAGAAAAAACAACCAATGTGATAGAAGAAAACAATACTCTGGTCAACCCTCAATGTTTGGTTCACTACTTCAACAGCAAGGAACTGAGGAACATTGCAACCAGTGGACATAGAAAATGATTTTTTAGGCAACCAACAACCTCTAAGGAAAAAATAGAATGTTATATCCACTACTATTGGCGAAGTGTATCCTGACAAAAAAGTGGTGACAATTATGCTAGTTATTTATTCAATATTTGTTATCCTAATTTTAGATTTTGGTTATATGTCTTCATTTATATAACAAAATTTTAATAGAACAATCAAAACACCACCAAAAAACATGGAAGTAAAGATTTCATTGAAAATGGAAAATGAGTCAATTATTTTATCCACATTATATAACTCCTCCCCTATCAATATTTGTGAGAAGAATGTCCAAGGGAGCCATTTCAAACTTCCCTTAGTGGAATTTGATGCATTTGTGAGCGTGGATTGGATTTCCATATATAGATCCAACCAAGTTGCCGCATAATGGAAATTACGCTCTGTATGGTGAATCAAAATCCTATTTTATACATTTTCAAAGAGGAGGATGAATCTTATTCAGCACCATCATCTTGATGATGGATAATAATTCCATTTGATTAAGAATTTCTTTCGCAAATAATTGAGTATAAGGAAATGATATTCCTTGAAGACATGCCTCTTATGAGGGAAATCACTAATGTGTTTAATAAGGAATTTCATGGTCTTCCTCCAAGCCAAGAGGTTAAATTATCAATCAAGCTTATACATGGGTTGTTGCAAATATCTGAGACTTTATAAATGATGGATATTTTGAAACATTATTAAGTAAATAAAAAACTCAGGAAAATCTAGATAATGATTTTACATGCCCAAGTGCTTCACCAGAGGGTGCACTAGCCCTCTTCTTCAAGGAGAAGGATGTGCCCCTACACCATTGTATTGATTATTGTGAGCTCAAAAAGACAATGATAAATGACCAGTATACTTTGTGACAAATTTATGACATGTTCAATCAGATACATGGGGCACAATAATTCCTAAAGGTTGGTATTTAGTTGAGATATTACCATATTATGGCGAGGAAGGAGGATATCCCCAAGACTACTTTTCGTACAGGGTATGGAAACCACGAGTTCATAATGATGCCTTTAAGACTCGCTAATTCCCCATTAATCATCATTGATTTTATGAATAGACTATTTAAATATTACATTGATAATTGTTTAGTAGTATTTATAGAAAATATTCTAATATACTCTAAATCCATGAAGGAGCAAGAAGGGCATCTGATCAATATTCTAAAGACCTTGCAAAAGGAGAAGTTTTATGCAATGTTCAGAAATTAAGAAATTTGGTTAAAGGATGTATCATTGTTGTTGAATATAATTAAAATAAATTGGATATATGTGGATCCTTTTAATAAAAAAGCTATAAAAGGATGGTCGAGGCCAACATCTTTGACATATATCTGCAGTTTATATAGGTGATATGGATATTCTCTTTGATTTTTGAGAAATTTATCACAATTTTTAAATCCTATTAACATGATAACATTGAATGGTGTAATTTTTTTTAAGAAATGATAAATGTGAACAATGTTTCAGGGAGTTCGAAGGGAGTCATATCACTACCCATCTGTTTACACTACCATTAAGTGGAGAGCGTTTCGTAATTTTTAGTGATTCTTCGAAGAAGGGATTGGGATGTGTGTTGATGAAAAATGACAAAGTTATAGACTATGCATCAATAAAGTTAAGAATTAATGAGAACAAATATCTCACAAATGATATGGAGTTGGATGATGTGATCTTAACATTGACAATTTTGCAGCATTATCTCTTTGGAAAGAAGTGTGACATATATATAGTTCACAAAATTCTTAAATATTTATTCACACAGAAAGAGATGAATATGTTCCATAGAATATGGTTAGAGATCATCGAGGATTATGAGTGCCCAATCCACTACTATCCTGTGAAAGTAAACCATGTGGAAGATTCTATAAGTATAAATGATCCATCAATTCAATCATCAATGAGAATTGAGAGGGATCCTATATACTTAGATTTGAAGAGGATGGACATAAAAACCATGATGAAAGGAAAATCATTGATTCTTTTAGAAATGATTTCTCATACTTCTCTTCATGAAAGGTTAAAGGATGATAAATGATATGATATAAGAATTCAAGAGTTATTAAAAGTTATATGAAAGTAGATATCATCATAGATCAATGTTAATGAATAAGTAATTGTGGGATTTGGGTCCAGAATAGGTGTTCCATAAAATCCTGAGTTAAAGAAGGAATTATTGGATGATGCACATAGTTTGACTTTATCCATTCACCCTGGACACACAAATATGTATCAAGATTTCCAAGATAATTATTGTGGGGGATTAAATAAGGAAAAATATTTCTAATTATACATCAATGATCCCGGAATGCCAACTTGTGAAGGCTTAAAGAATAAATTTAATGGGATGATGCAACAATACCCATTCCAACATGTAAATGGGAAAACATCACCATGTACATTTTAACTAGATATCCAATGAAATCATATCTTGGTTGTTTGGGACTATATTACAAATATTGAAAAATTCATTGTGATTTGAGAGGATTTCACATTGAATCAACTCGCACTGATATACATTAGAGAAGTTGTAATGTTTCACAAAGTAACACTATCGATTGTTTTTGGTCGAGATCCAAGGATCATATCCATGTTTTCAAAATATCTAATGCAGGATATAATCACTGAGCTAAACATTAGTACATCTTATCACCATAAAAACAATGTTTATTTTAAGAAGGCTATCCAAACACTTGAGGACAAGTTGTGAGCTTTCTCAATGGACTTTAATGGTAGATGGAACCAACATCATCCTTTGGTTGAGTTCACATACAATAATAGTTTCCAATAAAGCATAAAAATGGATCCCTATAAATCCCTTTCTAGGAAGAGGTTCAAAACATAGTCATGTTTGGACAATGTTGGGAAAAAAAATTCTACATTCTGAAATGGTTCAGATAATTGTGGAGAAGGTTAAAACAATTCCGCAACACATAAAATTTTCGAAGAGTTGACAAAATGTATATATATACAATCATAAATGTGGAAAATAGTTTGGTGTTAGAGACATGGTATTCCTCATCATATTTCAATTTAAGGGATTAATGAGATTTATGAAGATGGGATAAATTTGTCCAAGGTACATCAGCCATTTTGAGACCCTTGATCACATTAGAGAGCTGGCCTATTGAATAGTACTCCAACCAAACCAATCTAAATTACATAATACATTCCCTTTATCCCACTTACTTATGTAAATAACAGACCCACCACATGTCATCAATCATGAGGTGGTACCATTGGATGTTTACTTTTCCTATGCGAAGAAGATGGTGATAATCTTAAATTGTATAGAAAAATTTCTGGGGAATAAGACAATTCCCTGCATCAAGGTGTTCTGAAATGACTAAAAACATGAATAGGACATGTCTGAATTATAGTAGGTGGAGAAGTAGAGTTACCCACATCCATTTTATTGTGGAAAAATGAAATTTTGAGGGTGTAATTTCTAATGGGCGTAGATTGTTACGAGCCCAACTATTATGAATAAAATTCCCCATTTTATTTAATTAACTGTATTATGGTTATAGAAAAAATATAAACTTATTTTCTATTATTATATCCCACTATATTTAAATGACCATAAATTATCCTTACAATTTATAACATAGAAATTGAACACTAATCACATGACTAATATAAATATAGTATTATAAAAAATCCATTTAATATTGACAATGGAAGTGATGGTCTCAACCACTATAATCATACACTATAAAGCCCCTTAATTTGATGTTCCATGTGAGATAACCTTTCAAACATTGTACCTAGACCAATCACAATATGAGATCCAATATTTTAAGCCTGAGAGAAACTGTTTATATGATATGTTCATGGTCATCAACATAATGAACCAAACAATGTTCCCTGAACGACCCAATGAAGGCCGCACTATTTTGCACTTTACTCTTAGGGTGTATTCTAGTGTAATAAAGGGATATTTATCAAGACTCAATCAATAGAAATATTTAAATTTTTTACTGTAATGAATATATTTTCAATCGGTTATTGTCACATTATAAATGATTTTTAAAACCCAAATTGTTGTTTTGGTTAATATTAAAAATAATTTAAGAAATAAAAATGGATGAATTATAGGATTTTTGTAATAAATAATATTTTAATGGAATATTATTTATCAAATATAAATTATCATAAAAGTTTTAGGATGTAAAATGTATTTTTTATAATAGTTCAAAAACTATTATTTTTCAAAAACCTATAATTTTAAAAAAAATGTGAGTTTTTATTTTGAAAGTGAAAATTAACATATATAAAATATTTTATAGATAAAATGAATATTATTTTATTAATTAGGATGTAAAAATTATCTAATGGTAAATTTTTATAATTTTATAATATTGAAAAAAATTTGGGAAAAAATTAAATACTGTAGAAATGAACTGTGTATTTTATGACATCATAATGGTCCACTAGTGAAGTAATAAATTCTAAAAATGGTATCTAGATCCAAATATATTTTTCAACTTAAAAAATGTGAATTTATGATTATTTATTTATTTTATAAATCTTTAGTCAATCCAACAAGATTTATAATATATTTTATGAATTTCAAATAATTTTTTGAAAGTGTGACTCACCTCCATATATGAAAGGGTAAGGTTTTAATATATTTAGATATTGTACTTATAAAATTATTTCTTCCACTAACGTTTTCCATATACCTTGGGAAAAAACTTGGTATTGTTAGTGGTTTTGAATATTTTATTCTGTAGTGTCTGAAACCAAAATAATAGATAAATCCTTATCCTTTCCTATATAACCCCACCCAATATCCAATTTATATTAACTATAACAACATTAATCATCTAATAACTCTTGAATATTATCCAAAGAGTCCTCCCAAGGTGATCCAAATATTATAAGAAGCCTCTACCATTCCATTGGTGTCACAAATTCACGTAAGGGATTCTCACATTCCACTATTTTCTTCATCTTAAGAACATTATTTTTCAATTTTCCTATATAATTTCAATTTGTTATGTGGTAATAAAATAATTATAATTCCATTACTATATTTTAAATGTTATTCTAATTATATACCATTTATACTCTCTCATTTTGACCATTTTATAAAGTGTTATTATGCTAAATTTCTATATGAAATCTTCCACCCTCATGTTTTATCAAGCATTCCTTTTATGTTATGTATTTTAATTTTATTTTCCCTATGTTGGGATATATTCATAAATATCTCCCTTACTATCCATCTAGTTTATAAATTACTTTATCCTCTTTCACTCGCATTTATCCCAGTTATGAACCATTATGTACATCTTTTCCCATGCCAAAAATTCTATATGGGTTCTGCTATTTCTTCTATTTCATCAGGTTTATTTATTATGTTATAAATTTTATTTACAATTAAATATGTTGGGTAATTTATTTCCATTTACCTATTACTATACATTTCATTCTTAAATTATGAGATAACCATTTTGCTCTTATCAACTCATTTTGTGAATTTCAATATGACGTTTTTATGTGGTTGAAATTGCACCATGATTTTCAATGCCAAAATAACTATGTAGTGAATACCATACCAATTTGTTTATAAAGGGTATTCAAATTTATGTACATATACAAATTGATTTGGTATATACATGTATGTATTCCACATTCCTTGATCTTAGAATAAATTTTTATGTTGAATTAATCCATGTTATATGATTTTTGTGGAACACATAAGCATGAGAATAAAAATATTATGAAGTGTGCACCCTAATAGTGCTCTAATGCATTGGGTAATGTTTAGTATCATTATACATCATTTTGGGATAGGGGGTTTACATTATTCATTTATGGGAAATTTTTCAACTATGATGTCTTGGCGGATTTATCCTTAACCTATTTTTATGATGCAATTTTTTATGTTATTTCCAAATTTCCCATGTTCTGATTTTCATTCTATATCACAATTTACTATTCATGTTCCTTTCATGATCCATTAATATTCCTATTTTCTAACATATATAGTCCTCCTCATGTTATGAATTGTTTATTCCTTTACTTGGATTTATAGTTCATACCTTTCTTTTTTATGTCCTTAGGCTATCCCATGTTGTGTAATGTATGAAGGAACATTTATGTCATGTTAAATAATTTTTTAATAAAGATGTTGAATTTTATGTTTTTTATTATTATATAATGTACCTAATTTTAAAAATAAACTAGATCTCTCAATATTCTGATTTTTCTTAAGTGTAATATTATTTAAGAAATCAATTTTATTTATGAAAAAAGAGATGGCTTAATGTTGGAATGCATGTAAATTTATTGAAAATCAGTTTTCATAAAAGTGTGTGCATCCCTCTTTGAGTCCTATGTAACTATTATTATCACCATGGTGGATAATTATATAAAAATGGAGTGTATTATATTAATTAATAATTGTAAACTATTAATATATTGAGACTATATGTTTTAATTTCATGTGAGGATACATGAGCTGACAATTGAGTTATATACAATTCATTATATATTATATAGTGCATTAATTTCACCCACCTCCATTTGAATAATCATTGGAGTCCTAGGTGGATAGTTAGTGACCAATACAGGTGTATTGGGTAGTTAAAAATTTTGTAATTCCTAGGGAATATTTCCTATATATACACCATTGGTTAGTTTGAGAGGACAATTGGTCATTTACTGAGAAACATTTTTGCAGCATGTGGTAGTGAAGAGCTTATGGACTGTTTATTTTCAATTATTTAAATGGGGAAACTTGTGATGAGAAAATTATTAGAAATTAAATACTAGTTTTCTTTGTTAGTTATGGTCCTTATAATGGATCCATAAAACTATTCCCAAGGAAATGGAATCCAACTTAGGATCATTCGAGGGATTTTTTTACCTTAATGGATCATCTTCTTCTGGTATGATTTTTTTTCAAAAATGGTTAAAATATTTATTTATACTTTTCTTGTGACTTTAAAATAATATTTCATCATTTTTTGTTTTCTTTCTGCTTTAAATTTTTATTTACATTTTTTAATAATGTTTTTGGGAAAATTTTTGGAAGTAATAAAGGTAGAAAATTCGTTATAGTAACCATTAAAATTGTTTTACTAATGAGTTTGAATTGTGTATTCATTAAATTATACAAGAATCCATCAAAAGGGATTTCAAAATATTTTTTTAAAATAAAAACAGGTGTTTGTTTTTAAATCTATAGTGTATGTTTTTTAAGGAATGGTATTAGATCAGCATATTTCTTTTTTACTTATTTATAGGTATACAAAAATTATTTGGACAACTGTAATAAATTGGAATCAAATTTGGAGTTAAAAAATTATCATTTTAATAATAGGATTTATTAGATTTTTTTAAATTTAGTCATTAAAATAGTGTTTTGGTAAAAAGTTTCTTTGGATGAGGAAATGGGTTTTCTAAGTGATGAAATTCATTTAATAAAAATAAATAAATTGAGTTTTAACACAAATTAAAAGTGATAATTGTTCTTTATGAAAAATATTATGATTAAAAAAAATATTTTTTTATTCTACTTCAAAAAAGAATATTTGGAATGTAATAACCAAAAACCACTTAGATTCGGTGAGTGGTGACATACTTGGCTATTTAGAATGAACATATATTTTAATTGATTTGTATCATTCAGTTTTGATTCCTTCTTATTGTCTTCTCTAAGGAGTATGTTTTGATTTGGATAGTGACCATTGTTCATTAAGAGGCTCGTTGGATCATTTTGTGGATTCCTATTGTTTTTGGGTTTTGTATGGGGCATCTTGGCCTAATTTATTTTATACATAAACATTATTTGTATTTATATCCCTTGTTGATTCATTGATATAATAGTAACAATTTTTTCAATTGGATGTTTACATTATATTATTTTATATTTGGATAGATTGTCTATTTATTTTCTATTATATATTTATATTTTTGTTTAATGAAAAAAATTATTCACAAGGTATTTTTCATGATTTCCAACCATCAGTTTCCAATCATTGGGGTATAGAAATTCCCTTCAGTCCTATGTCCAATATATTTAGGCGTTCAGTGACATTGTAGTTGGAGATTATTCTATATATAATGGTATCAGAGAATAGTTCTTAGTGAGTCTTTGGTTTTTAGTATACCAACTATTATTTAGGGGTGTAGTTTTTTTGGATAAACACACATGGAATTAGGAGGTAGGTGTAAAGGGAGTGTTCTGAGATAATTCTTTCCCCGAGATGTGAGTAACATTTAGTAGGCATGATTTATCTTTAATTTGGGATTATTATTAAATAGTTTTGTTTGATTATTGTTCAATTCCTATGGAGGTGGTTCTTTAATTCTCATGGTATTAATAGAGTTTCCTTGGGGATCATATTTTGTGATTTAAGATGGATAAAAATAAAGGAAATCAGGATGTTGAATTGGATTACAGGGCCTAAAACACCATACTCAATCCAAGCACCTGACTCTGCACCTTGTATATGTACCAAATCACAATTAGTGCATGGTTTTATTTATTGTTCATAATATGAGGTCTTTTACACATACTAAATAGTTTTTATATTTAATTTTTGAAACAATTAAATTTCCTATCTTGTTAGGTTAATGGGAAAGGATTCATAGTGGGTCATGAAATATATTTGTATCATTAGATTGGATTCTAAGTCTTCTCATGTTCCATTGTTTTTTTATTTCCGGAACAATGTGAAATTTTATTTTCATGTGGGAAAATATATTTTTGGATAAATGTGTTTTTGGTTTTAAACATGTTTGTATAGATTTTTCATAATATAATTTTTTAAAAATATTTTTAAAGGGTAGATGTCAATATAAAATCTTCATTTTCATTCTTTTAAACCATTTGTAAATGTTTTTAATAATTCAATTGGATATGTTATTTTTTATATATTTTATGAGTGGATTAAAGTTTCTTCAACAATTGAACTTTTTGGAGTAGGTTTTGAAACTAATTTGTTGGTATTTTGAAATACATTATTGGAGTTTTTATATTATGAATTATATTATTGGGATTGAGTTTAAAATTTTAAAATGTCTTTTGTTTATTTTTTTAATAAATTAAGGATTGACATTAAAGGGTTTCTTTCTTTTAATAACATGGTTTTTAATCTTTAATAAGCGGTCTGAAGATTTAATGGAGTTTTTCTTGTTTGGATAAGGAACGTAATTATACTTTTCCCTTGTTTGATTTTTATGACATCATAATGGGATATTTGGTATAAAACCATGAATGGTTGTATGTCTTTGGTTGTTTAGTTTACTCTTTTGAGAATGGTTTAGTGTCAAGGTAGAATTTTTTTCATTAGGGTATTTACATCATTTGGGTATAAACACTCATTGTGCATTGAATAGAGTAGTATATTCTATTCCCCTCTTCTTTGTGAAAATTTTTGAATTCATCAAAGGCTGCATTATCTTATCTCTATAACGGTAATCATATCCTTAAAGTGTTTTAGAAAAGTGAGGATTTGATTTATAGTGGGACTGTTATGGGTTAAATTAGATGGAGAATTAGATGTTTAGTTTTGAATTGTGATGCTTGATTGAGTGATCGTTGAGAATTTTATTTAGTTTAGATCATATAATTCTTCCTCTAGGTTCTCGGTTGTTTATCTTCTCATGAATAAATATTTCGGGATTTGGGATTGCTGAGGTTACAGAAAATTTTCTTTTAAGGAGTTTCTTTCCCTCTGTTGTTCATCCGTTTTCTTCTTCAGTATACCCTTTATGAGTGGTCTTTGATGTGAATATTTACTTACATATTTTCCTAATGATGTTTTTGTATCTTGTATATGGTGTTGTCTATGAGTTGGAGATTGGTTATGTCTGGGGAAGGGGGGAACCTAGATCTGATGCATTATAATGAAATTTCATATGTTTCCATCTAAACCAATAACCAAAACATCGTTCCCCGGATCATAAGGGTGTATTTATACCCACAAGATAATAACTAGTATGAGGTAAATTCTTGAAAATACTTGGGAAAGGTTTTTCAAAAATATGTACGTAAATGTGAAACAAAATCTAAAAAATAATCTGGAATGACTTATCCATATATCAGTTATCCATGATGAATTAAACATGAAAAATAGAAAATAATGTATTAATGTATTTTAAATAGACAATCCCTCCAAACACCCCTAGTATCTCTCTTCTATATATTAATGTTAACAAAAAACCCTCTATAAGAATTTGTTTTGAACACAATTAGATATCACATCCCTTTGTCTGTAGGGATATGTAAAAAACTAATTGTCATAGGTAAATCATGTTAAGGGCCACACAACAAAAATTTTTAAATAGAAAATGGAATATCCAATGATTTTATAAAAAATTCACTACCTTCGAAATCATATAAAATAAATATCTCACCTAAAATCCCTATAGAGATCAATGCTCAAACAGAAGTGAGAAGTTGAATCCTGTGACTAAAACTAAAATAATATACATGCAATAATAGACATGAATAGTTGGACATGATGCACCGAAGCAATGGAAATAACTTAGTAAATAATTTTAGAAAATTTCAAACTATGCAAAATGTATAAAATAATGTTTCAAAATATATCAAATATTACAATGTTAAACAACAAGCCAGAAACACTTCTCTAAACAACCACCCCTCTTATAAGATAAAAATAACCATGATAAATTTTTAAATAATATTTAAAACTATGCATTTATAATTTATGTTATTTTAACTAAGGAAATTGTTCCTTTAAACTGATGAAAAACCAACCAATAAAACTTTTCCCACATTTCAAGAAACTCTTTAAAATATTATTTAAATGAAAAATATCAACGAAAACCTAGATAATTAAAACTCATAATGAAATTTCTTAACCATAATCTTTTTCCAAATCATACTTTCAATATATTATAAAATAATATGATTGAAATTAAACCATTTTAGATATAAGGGATATAAAAATCACAAAAAGTCACCAATTAATCAAGAAGAAAACTAAAAATGGTTACAAAATAATCAATGAAGCTAGGCGAATAAAATTTAATCATAAAATCAAATCCTTTAATGTTTCCTAATAAAGACCTAGAATCGTTGGAATTATCCCTGGGCTCTAATAGTAAAGGACCTAAAAAATAACATTGGAAACAAGGATAGAACTACTAAACCAAAAACTTCCTCGGTATCCATTTCAATCTAGCTTGAAATAATCATCCTTGGAGCCCCTTAACGACTGTGGGATCAGGAGAAGTTCACTTCCATAATGACTTGTTACCCCTTATTGTCTAAAAATCATGGACTGTCTATATAACACTTCCTATTTGACCCACTCTCTACATTAGGGGTTTCCCATTGATAAATCTACTACTATATCCCTATGACTCCGATGACATATCGAGTAATGTGGTAATCATTCAGGAATAACATGCATCAAATTTAACAAATTTGAAAACAACTCACACCTCACCTCATGTTCACTCATAAGAAGCTTTCTGAGTCACACACTCCAGAATAATCATTAGGATCATCATGTAAATTTTAAGAATAAAACCATTGTGTAACAAGACAAAATATTCAAAATAAATAAATTGGTTTCAATGTGGGTCTAACACATTTTAAAAATCATTACACATAATGTGACAGACATGCTTTTTCACAGGTTCATAGAAAAATGATTCACTTTTAACCCATTTAAAAACCACATATAATTAGTACCTTGAAAAAATAAATTACCAAAACATAATTTAAAATATTATTTGGAAATTCAATCCTTTAAAAAAGAATTATTTTCTATAAACAAATATCCCACATTAAATGAAAACAAATGGTTCCAATCACCATTTTGAGAAAACATTTAAATCATTTTTAAAGTCATTTTAAAAACACCATAAAACCATGGTATAAAAATAATTTCAAAAGGGGGATAACTCTCTAATTATTATAAAATAATTTAAACCCTTTTAAAATGAGTAACCTATATCATATATATATCCAAAACATTTATATACCTTTAGAACATCAAAATGTAAATTTAAAACAATATATGGCATGTGACTTTTTTTCTTGACACATATTTTAATAATTTAATGTTAAATTAAATCAATAAAGGATTTTCACAACCATTAAAATCTATGGGAAACATTTAAAGACACTATATGTATTTTTATTTCCACATGATAAATCTCACAAGAAATTTGGTATGCATCTAAGGCCCAAGCCAGTCATTAAAATCCATTTCAACTATCATTTTAAGAATAATAATGTATACAATAAGAATATATATTTAAAAGAATGAAATTAAATCCCATAATAAAATTAAAACATGGTATACAATGGATTTTCATGAAAATTCATACACCAAATAAATTGTGGTTATGCTGAATCTTTTCTCCTTCGATAGAAGACACCAAGTAAATCACAAAGGGACCCACATGAACTATAAAAATATGAGCATTAATTAAAATTAAACTACTTAGAGCCCCTAGTGTTTGGTTGAGATAATATCACAATAAGGTAGGGATAAATGCTGATGAAAAAATGTGATATTCGTAATAAGAGTCATCCCCATGGATAATCATCTCTGAATCAGAAAGAAATAGGGAGAACATAATGTGATGAGTGGGGGTTTAGAAGATGTAGGAGTTCAAATAAAGGGGAAGTCAACCTTTATGATGTTTTGACACTAGAATGGGTGGAGTGAAAAGAAATAAAGAATATAAATTAATAAAAAATGTAAATAAAGGTAAAATTTTATTATTTTGAGACCATCACGCAACTTACCTGTAAATTCAAACAATATATACAGAAACCTCACTGGCTATACTAGTAACAAAAAAATTATCTATACACATTTTCCTAAATGACCTCACATGGACAAAATAATCATTTTAAAACCAATCCAATAGAATTATCCTAGAAATAAACCGCCCAAAATGATTGTCTCATGGTTACTCTTATCTTTGTGTAACTCATGTTTAGTAAAAAATGTATTATGATCCTGAAATATTAAGACCATGAATTTAAAAAACATTATTCATAACAAGTTTAATTAAAATAAATATAAATAAAACATTACATTAACTTGGGAGTGATAAAATTATCCCAAACATGAGACATTCATCCCCCAAAAGTCTCTAGTCATGGTAAAGGTGATGAAATAAGAGGAATATCTCACAATTCGTCACATAAAGATGAATGGGTCAGAGACAACCCAATGGATCCAAAGATGAAAAACACCATGCATTATTATTATTATAAATATGAACATAAATCCCTCAAATGATGATAAAAATATTAAATATTTTTAATGATAATCAACCTATGAAAATATATAAATGAAGGGACCCGAAACGAGGGAAACTCCACCATATAAACTGTATCTAAATGGTGAAAAATAAAATGACCACTGTTACAATTGGTGTGTCCCCAAGATAACCACGATTACCTCAAGACCATAAGTGATACCGTAAAATTACACTGACCATGAACATTAATAACGAGCTCATATTCAAAAAGAATCATGGTAAAAAACACCCAAATGACCCCAAATCAAATGAATTATCCAAGATCCTATGAATATTTCAAAACTTTATCTCCATCCAACACGCCCTAAACAACCCAATCTCATGATAATAGATTAAAAAAATGTCTCCCAAAACCTAAAACATTTGACACAATCCATTATATTTCTCATTAAAATGAATTTCATGGGCCCTTACATTGGGGGAAAATTGATAGAAAACTTGTGAAACAAGGAACTCAGTTCAGGGATACCATCTCATTGTAAACCCAAAAAAATTAGAACAGACACTAACCAATGCATAATATCTACTAGTGAAATACAAGTCTAGGACACCTGGATCACTCACCAGAGGCCATCCCACACCCAAATAATTAATTTAAACCCAAGAAAGGTTCTCACAAAAAGGAAAAAATCACTAAAACCACCATATAAGGTAAAAGGAGAAAAGTTAAATAATAGAATCAAACAATCACCACAAAATAAAAATCTCATTGGCTAAAAACCAATGCAGGATTGAAAACTGGTCACTAAAGAGAAACCAGGATAAAACTTACCTTATGTCAATAATGTTGTATACTCAACAAGTGTAAAACCTCAAAACCAACCATCATTCCAAGAAAAAACATTATTTTAAAAAATGGTTGATCTACCATTACTTATGAAAAATACACCTTACCCAATATAATATTAGGTGGTCTAAATTATATAAAATAGAACATGAACCCCACTTGGCTATGTTACATAAATCAAATGAACCTGTCCCAACATACATTGAGTGACAAAAATATAAAAAAAAACGCATGTAGGGAAAATAACATCGCAACAAACCTGTTTAATTTATAATATCCTAGTTCCATAGATAATAAAATCAAATTTCCAAAAATACATAAGATTATAAATTTGTGAATCAAATTAGAAAACATTATATATTTTTTAAAACACCAATTATACAAGGGAATTCCAAGACATTTTCTAATTATTTTGAAATAAAACAGTTAATTTATAATAAAAACAAGACATTAATTATTTTCAAATATAATTACTAAAAACATTTAAAAAAATTTTAAAAAACATTTACAAATAAATTTTTATTAAATTAAAATACATAATTTTTCCAAATCACATCACAGGTTCCAGGTTTTCTTACAATTTAAAAACAAAAAAGTTTTAAAATGTGGATTTTTTCTTTAAAACAAATTACATTTTGCAATCTACACAATGGCATAATTTCCAAACTGAATTTTTTTCATGAAATTAAAACACTTTTTATAAAAAAACCTGACAGAATTGTTTTAAAATAAATTGTTCTATAGAATCACCATTTTTCCGAGATCATAATTTTATACAACCTAGACATAACAAAATAGGAGATTTTAACTACAAAAAACCAAATCAAAGTTATCAACACATTAAATTACCCACCTTAACTCAACCCATTTCATTAAGGATCTATCATGAATGGTAATGAAAGAAAGATAACTAGGATGTGAAACTATGATTTACTCTACTAACTATTTTGTTGGGAATAAATTCAATAAAAAAAATTCCTATTCTGTTTCAAGTTTTAGTGTATGCTTTTCTTCCAATTTGTCAAACCATGTGTACCGACCTCACTTCATCATTACTTTACCAATTAACATAAAAAAATAAAATCTAACCCCAAGGACACTAAAACAATGTCACTACAGAAAAAAACAAAGACATGAGTAAATCCAAGAAAATAATAAATTCAAAATTCATATCCCACATCCCATGTTAACTCTAAAATCATAAAAGGGGTAGTGAGCATTCAGCCACTCATGACCAACCTCTTGAGTATTGACAAGAAAATATAACTTTATATTACTAAAAAATCACAAAAAAATATGATGTCTAATGGAATTTTTTTCTAGTTTCATATCTAAATTGAACCATCCTCTTTTGATTCCATTTATCATGAACTAGACCAAGATTCTATATGAACTAGCACTTATATAGAATTGATATTATCTATAAGGGAATTTCTAATCCTAAAAAACTATAAAATAGTGTATGGGATTCTTAAGAACACATATGGGAATGTCTTAGAACAAGAATCAGTGTAAAATTGACTGTACAAATCTTACAAAAAATTAGCATGACCAGTCTGTATATCAGGTATCCATGAAAGATTAAATATGAAAAAAATATAAAATAAAGTTGTTAGGGAATGAAAAAACTAATGCATATACTCCACCCAACCTCCCCCCACAACACATACAAAGACACAATGATTCATACCGATTCATTTTCTTCGTCTACTAGGAGATATAACTACCCTCAATCTGTCTAAATTTGTAAAGGGATTTTGGAAATAGTAAATATTATAAAGGAAAAAAATACATTGACTCTAAAAAATAAAATGGGAATACCATCTAAATCAGGGAATTTCACCATAGGTAAAATGTGATAAAATAAATAGCTTGCCTAAAATTACTAGTTGAATCAACACCCATAGATTGATTGGAAGATGATTCAAAAGCCAAAAAAATAAAATAATTACGTTGTAATAATAAAAAATTCATAGTAGGTCACCTCTAGATGAAACTAGTTATATCTATTTGAAAATTAGTTTTTAATATTATAGTTTGAACATATAGTATAAAATAGTTTTTTGAATGATTTACTAATATAATAAGTCTAAAAAGTACTTCACGCACACTTCTCTATGAAAACACACATCTAATAGTATTTTAAAAATGATTATTAATTTTTTTTAAATAATAATTTAATACCAAGCCTTTTAAACTTTAGTTTTCATTCCATGGTAATATGGTCATTAAACTGATGAAAAAAAACCAAAACAAAATTTTACCTCTTTCCAAAAATCATATGAAAATACCATATTCAAAATAGTTTCAAAAAAATTCACTTATTTAATGTTCTAAATTAAATTACTAAACCATTTTACTGAACCAAATTAAACATTCCAACCATTATAAAATATCCCAGTTTAAATTAAACCAATGTACAAAGAAGTTGAAACAAAAATCAAATAAATCCACCAAGAAATAAAGGGAATACGGAAATGGTGATAATACAATCAATAAAAATTTGAGAATATAATCAAATCATAAAACAATCTCTCCTGAAGTGAAAAAATATATACCTACCATCATTGCAATCATCCCCAAACTGTAGAGACCAAAATATTGACGTACATGGAAAATACATTAATTTTTCGGAATAATTAATACATGAAAAAAACAGACACACAAGGACCATAATAGTTTAGTTTCTTTGGAAACTTTGAATGTAATCTTCTAATTGTGGTGAAAGATCTTTAACATTTCCCATAAAGATCTTCCATTTTTGTTTCCTTACCTAAAACCTTTGCTTTAATCCTAGGGAAAAGAAAACATAAAAGGGGTGAGCTCAAATGCTCAGTAATGGTAAGCATGGATAAAATAAAACATAACATATACATTTGAACATAAAAACATGAACATAATTTTTAATCATCAAAATAATGAGCAACGACTTAAAACATGGAAGTACATAAGGAATAGATCATAATGGATCATAAATCATGATAACATTGCATGGGAATAAAACATGTAATTGTGGAATCCATTAAGCACATGTAATGATTTCCATAGTAGCCAAGGAATTGCTGCCAAGACCATCTTAGTTGGCAAAGTCCCTTTCTGAATCGAGATCACTCCTCGTTTCAATCCTGTAACACTGAACTGGATTAACTTACCGTTCCAGCCATGTCTATCTCATGAGATATAAATCTTTAACCAATGCATTAGAGAGAGATACAGGTCCCACCAATCTCATAATGAAATCATTATTACTTATTCCACAAAATAAACATACATCATTCATAATAACCCAATAAATAACATGGGTTTCATAAAAATCAACCCATCATCACATAATCCATATAAAATTAATGGATATCATTTCATAATAAGAAAAGTGAAACCATGTAAATCATAGAGACATTATACTTAAAACATACACATATGAAATAATGTCATCTTTGGTGAAAAATGGTTTTGATAAAACACTTGAAATGAAATCTTGAGGAAAATATCTTTTCTTCTTCAAAATCATTTTCTTTTCATAAAATGTCATGAAATTTTTAAAGAAAAATATTTTGTTGAAAATACTCATGAAATATTTTGGTAGAATCATCATGAAAATAAGGCTTTATAAAACCGTAGAAATCAGTTCATTCCATATAAGTTAAAAATAACATTCTCCTCGTACTTTTGTCAGAAAAGTCAAAAAGTACCTCGTAAAAGAAAGATTTCATACATACCATGTAGTACAAGTCAAAATGGGTAAAAAGGAAATTAAACATACATGAAAATTTTTTCAGAAAACAAGAACATGGATGATAAATATAACCCCAGTAAAAACATACGAACAAAAAATCTCGGAAAAAAACGAGATTGGAAAAGTTATCCCTTACCTTAGGTATGATATGCTTCATACGTATCCGAACCTCTTCTTTTTTGAAGCGCCTCTTTGAGACCTCCTCTTAGGGCAATGAAATTGGGTTTTTAAGAAGACCAGGACCTCTACGATGTTTCTAGGGAAGTGGAGAAAATTATTTGGCATGGGTTGGCTGATCTTGAAGGCTTAATGTGGTTTGAGGAAGAGAGGGAGGAGGTTCCCTTTTATAAGGGAGGTGAGGGGCACCTTTGGAATAACTAAAAATATTATTTTATTATAATGTCATATTCAGTTTTTAATAGTTTGAAATTGATATATTTCAAAGCTAAGGTGGGTATGGGTCGAAATCCTCTCATAATATATAATTTAGACATGTTTAGGTCTTTATATTAACCTTATCTTTTAGTTTTAACTCTTTGTTAATTAGATTGACATTTACCATGTCACTTTGTATTTTTATATTATATAGTTAATAAACATACCATATACATCCATGAGACCCCCAAGTGTTCCATTAATGATACACCTATCATGATATAAGTATCTTGGCCGAACCTTAGATTTTTAGGAATATAATAACAATTAATAATATAATATTTGTTTTAAAAACTATTTTATTTCAATTTTGACACTATTTGGTAATTGATTTTTGGGAAAGTCATAACGAATGATTAGTTCTAAGAAAGTTAATTAAATCAATACTAACATGTCATAGAAACATATAAAATTATTGGAATTCATAAAAAGTCTCAAATGATTTTTAGTTGGGTATTTATAACATCAATTATGTCAATATTTCGCTAATAAGATAATTAATGCATCATCATTGTGTCATAAATAAATTAAATTATTTTAAGTCTAAAAATTACAAATAAAATACCATTATGTAGGAAATCTTTTTATCTTTCTAATTAATATATATAGTCGAATTTATCTTATATATAACCCAATATTAAAAATGAATTATTGATTAAACATTGATTTTAACTATTTTAACCGTTCTTTAAATAAATTAATAATAAATGTCCTAATCTATTCCATATGGGCTTAAATGGTAATATATTATTCCTAAGGTTTTTTTTGGTCTAATTACACGTATCCAATAGAATTAGTACATGTGTTAGGGTAATAATAATAACATTTTAACCCTTAATTACCCTATTTACTTTTAACCGTTGTAAAAAAGTAAAAAGTTTATATTCACCAAAAATTATTTGCATCTCATTGAACCACATTTTAGACCTTGATATAAACTGTGTCTCCCGGATTTTTGAAATTCCACTCACAGAAGTGGTAAAATTAAGTTTTAGGAAAAATTCAGTTTTTTAACTAACTACCACTTAGTGGTTTCAATATTAATCAAAAAATGAATGTTTCCAGAAAAATTCCAAAAATTAGGCCTAAGATATATTTGATATTATGAATTCAAAAATGATGTCTATTTTACCAAATTCAAAACATATTAGTTACATTAACTAATTTAAAAATTAATTACCTTCGTTAAAACAAATAGTGTGTTTTTAGGAGATAATAACTATCAAAAGATTGACACTTGTTTATGTCTTGTTTAAATATGAAATTACATTCAATGACAGACATTGTATTAAATTGTAAAAATATATTTTAAATATACTTTAAAACCTCTCAAATTAATAATTTATCACTATTAATTATTTCGATTAAAAAAGTTGTTTTTACATAAAATTTAGTAATTTTCACTATTAATCAGAATATGAAAGTTATCCGAGAAGTACCAAAATTTCACCCTAAGCTAATTTCGATATTCCAAATCCAAAAATGAAGTCCATTTTGATAGATTAAATTTATAAAATTTCAAAAAGTGGTTATTACTATTCATAACGGCTAGTTCATAATATTATTATAATAATATCTCGTTTAGTGAAACTCGGTATTGCGTACTACACACACTATCGAGGAAGGTCGCGATTGCGTGTAATGAAAGGAAAGTCATGGATGCGTGTTTTGAAAGCCCCTTTTGGTTTAGCATACAACACAAGACATCATTAATGACATTAAAAGGAATATTTTTCAAAAAATCTCGCGGTGTTACATTCTACCCCACTTAAAATGAATTTCGCCCTTGAAATTCGTCAGGGTTATAAATGGATTACTACTCGAAAGTTTCTTTAGTAGAAACCCACATCGTAAAAAGTAATAACAAAACATGGGTTAAAATCTAATGTATGAAACATAACGGTTACCCAAATTAATTCATCACTGGGTTTCCACGTTGGAGAACATAGGTGAAAATATGGATAAGGAAGAAAAATATAACCATCAAGATCTAATGGAGAGTGGTAGAGAACATAGCTATGAAAAATCCAACAATCAAAAGGCCATAAATTTTTCATTATCTAAGGTACCGTCTGATTCATCAGATATAAGATCACTAGGAAAACATTTTTGGTTTTCAAGATAATTTCCCTAAAGTTGATGAAATTGGAATTAGAAGAAATACTTTCATGATTTCGGTACCGTCTCACCGTTGGTCATTATTTGGACAATTTCCACTTCATATCATAAATAAATGAAGTTGATTTTGTGATTTGTGATGTGTTAGCAGATCATGTGATAGAATGATGGGTCATTCCATCGGTATCAAAAAAATTGTTAAAAAAGTTATCAAAAAATACAGAAGTCCATCTATAGTGAGATTAATCATATATGGTTCCCAAAATGGACTTATACTTCTTATATAATAATGCTTAATATAATAAAACTAGTTTCTAATGAACAGGGACTTCCTGTAGGCTAGTGGTAGGAAATGAAGGCCATTTGCACATCGGTTGTGGGTTTGATTCCAACAGCCTTGTCCGACGCAATGGGTTGTCGCCCATCCTGCAAGTTGTCCTTTTTCTAAAACTACATTATAAAAAAAATCTAACCTTAAACAATACTAACATAGGTCCAACATAATTCATTCAAATCATTAGGCTTATCCAAAATACATATGTCTAATCAATAGTATAAAGAAAACGATTACTTGAAAGGTCATCAACCAAGCATGTGAATGCCATCATTTATCCCACATATATCTTACTGGTCACATTCCAATTGTGTGAATACCTTAATCATGTATTCTCTTGAAAAATGAATACCCATTAAACCTTAGTGAAAACATGAATGCCGTCAAAATTTAACTCTTTCCACATTCCAAAATCCAAAGATTCTATATACTCAAACCATGATATAACTTTCCCCTTATATTATTCATGATCTCATGAATACTATCAAACATTTAATTTTCTCCTTATCCCTTCATTATGCGCATATCATCAACTTTCTAAAAAAATCTGAATAACCATTCATGGTTACTGGTACCATTCATCATACACTTTCAAAACATAAGGAAATATAATAGTGTAACAATCCTTAGATGTCTCTTTATTCCATAGTACCATGAGATTACTTATACAACATTACACTTGATAAACATGTAATCATTCCACTACCTTCTTAAACCATTGACTGAGCTTCAACAATTATTTCATCTCACATATCATTTTTAGTCTCTTCATCATCAACAACATAAATACTACCCATATAACCATACTGATTCTCATCATGAGACTTCCCCTTAGAGCATTTGTTGGAATAATGCCCGTACATTCCACATTTAAAACATTTAACCACTGTTGATATCGTAGATATACAATTATCCTCATCCATGGTGTTAACTGAACCTTTTCCTTTGCACTTACTTGCTTTGAGTCCTTATTTTCCACACCCAAAGAATCTTCCAGTTCCTTTGAAACATTCTCCTTGATGCCTCTTCCCATATGATTTACATAGGGGAAATTGAAATTTCATTCCCCTATGATCATCATGAAACTCCATCTTTTGTCTTATTAGTCGAGTCAGGAAACATACCAAATTTGATTTTATTGATCATATTATGAGATTGATGATTCGGCATAATAATGATGTTTGGACTTCCAAATCCCATTTCATTTGGTTGCTCATAAACAATATCATTCCATTGTCCATCATATCCTCCATTATCGTGAATCATCTTGTTTCCAGCCATTTTCTAAAACCCAAAAAGAATAGTGTGAGAGGAAAAAATCCTAATAAAGAGGGATTAAATTAAAAATCTAACATCCTTGGTTAAATTATAAGATCATTACCATAGTTCTAGAACTATATCCTATACGTATACTTATCCTTAGGTACATCCCTAGAAATACCTTAGAAATATCTCTAGGGATCTCACTAACATTTTCGCATCCTAGTTTCCAAAGGTTAACTAAACCATTCCTCTCATACCAACTGTAGAGACCTAAAGATTGACGTACATGGAAAATACATTACTTTTTCAGATTACTTAATACATGAAAAAACAGACAAAAAAGGACCGTAATAGTTTAGTGTCTTTGGAAACGTGGAATGTAATCTTCTAATCGTGGTGAAAGATCTTAAACATTTCCCATAAAGATTTTCCACTTTTTGTTTCCTTACCTAAAACCTTTATTTTAATCCTGGGGAAAAGAAAACATAAAAGGGGTGAGGTCAAATGCTCAGTAAGTTAATGCATGGATAAAATAAAACATTCCATATACATTTGAACATAAAAAAATGAACATAATGTTTAAACATCAATATCTTGACCAACGACATAAAACATTGAAGTACATAAGGCATAGATCATAATGAATCATAATTTATGATAACATTTCATGGGAATAAAACATGTAATTATGGAATCCATTAATCACATGTAATTATTTCCATAGTAGCCAAGGCATTGCTGTCAAGACCATCTCAGTGGACAAAGTCCCTTTCTGAATCGAGTTCACTCCTCTTTTCAGTCCTGTAACACTGAATCGGATTAACTTACCGTTCCAGCCATGTCTATCTCATGAGATATAAATATTTACCCAATACATTGGAGGGAGATATAGGTCCCACCCATATCATAATGAAATCATTCTTACTTGTGCCACAAAATAATCATACATCATTCATAATAACCCAATAAATAAAATGGGTTTCATAAACATCATCACATCATCACATAATCAATATAAAAGAAATGGATATCATTTCATAATAAGAAAAGTGAAACCATGTAAATCATAGAAACATTATACTTGAAACATACACATATGAAATAATGTCGTCTTAGGTGAAAAATTATTTTGATAAAACATTTGAAATGAATTCTTGAGGAAAATGTCCTTTCTTCTTCAAAAACATTTTCTTTTCATAAAATGTCATGCAATTTTAAAAGAAAATGATTTTGTTGAAAATAGTAATGAAATATTTTGGAGGAATCATCAGGAAAATAAGGCTTTGTAAAACTTTAAAAATATGTTCTTTCCATATAAGTTAAAAATAACATTCTCCTCGTACTTTTGTAGGAAAAGTCAAAAAGTACCTCGTGAAAGAAAGATTTAATACATACCATGTAGTAAAAGTCAAAATGGGTAAAAAGGAAATTAAACATACATGAAAACATTTTTAGAAAACAAGGACATGGATGATAAATATAACCCCAATAAATACTTATGAACAAAAAATCTCAGATAAAAACGAGATTGGAAAATTTATCCCTTACCTTAGGTCTGATATGCTTCCTATGTATCCAAACCTCCTCTTTTTTGAAGCGCCTCTTTGAGACCTCCAATTAGGGCACTATAATTGGTCTTTGAAGAAGACCAGGACCTCTAGGATATTTCTAGGGAAGTGGAGAAGATTATTTGGTAGGGTTTGGCCTAGATTGAAGGCTCAAAGTGGTGTGAGGAAGAGAGGGAGGAGGCTCCCTTTAATAAGGGAGGGGAGGGGCAACTTTTGAATAACAAAAAATATTATTTTATTATAAAGTCATATTAGGTTTTTAATAGCTCCAAATTAATATATTTCGAAGATAAGGTGGGTGTGGGTCGAAATACTCTCATACAATAGAGTTTAGACAAGTTTAGGTCATTATATTATCCTTATCATTTAGTTTTAACTCTTAGTTAATTAAATTGACATATACCATGTCACATTGTATTTTTATATTATATAGTTAATAAAATTTCCATATACATCCAAGAGACCCCAAAGTGGTCCATTAATGATACTCCTATCATGATATAGGTATCTTGACTGATCCTCAGATTTTGAGGAATATAATAACAGTTAATAATATAATATTTGTTTTAAAAACTATTTTATGTCAATTTTGACACTATTTGGTAATTGATTTTTGATAAAATCATATAAGAATGATTCGTTCTAACAATGTTAATTAAATCAATAATAAAATGTTATATTAACATAGAAAATTATTTTAATTCAAAAAAAGATTCCAATTACATTTATTTGGGTATTTATAACATCAATTATGTTAATATTTCATTAATAAGATAATTACTGCATCATCATTGTGTCATAAATAAATTAAATTATTTTAAGTCTAAAAATTACAAATAAAATACCATTATGTTGGAAATCTTTTTATATTTCTAATTAATATTTATAGTAGAAGTTATCTTTTGTATAACCCTATATTAAAAATGATTTAGTTAGTAAACTTTGATTTTAAGTATTTTAACCCTTCATTAAATAAATCAATAATAAATGTCCTAATCTAATCCAAGTGGGCCTAAATGGTCATATTTTGTTCCTAAGGTTTTTTTTGTCGAATTAAACTTATCCAATATAATTAGTACATTTGATAAGTTAATAATAATAACACTTTTATCCTTAATTACCCTATTTACTTTTAACCGTGGTAAAAAAACTAAAAAATTACTATTCACCAAAAATTATTTTCATCTCATTGAACCAAATTTTAGTCCTTGATATTAACCGTGTCTCTCATATTTTAAAAATTCCACTCACAGAAGCAGTAAAATTATGTTTTATGAAAAATTCAGTTTTTCAACTACCACTTAGTGGTTTCACTATTCATCAAAAAATGAAGTTTTCCAGAAAAATACCAAAAATTAGACCTAAGCTATATTTGATATTATGAATTCAAAAATGATGTATATTTTACCAAATTAAAAAAATATCAGTTACATTAACTAATTTAAAAATTAATTCCTGTCGTCAAAACAAATAACGTGTTTTTAAGAGATAATAACTATCAAAATATTGACACTTGTTTATGTCTGGTTTAAATGTGATATTACATCCAATGACAAACATTGTATTAAATTGTAAAAATATATTCTAAATATACTTTAAAACTACTCAAATTAATAATTTATCACTATTAATTATTTTGATTAAAAAGTTGTTTTTAATTAAAATTTAGTAATTTTCACTATTTATCAGAATATGATAGTTATTCTAAAAGTACCACAATTTCACACTAAGCTAATTTTGATATTCTAAGTCCAAAAATGAAGTCCATTTTGAAATATAAAATTTATAAAAATTAAAAAAGTGGGCATTACTATTCATAACGACTAGTTCATAATAATATTATAATAATATCTCGTTTAGTGAAACTCGGTATTGCGTACTACACACACTATCGAGGAAGGTCGTGATTGCATGTAATGCAAGGAAAGTCAGGGATGTGTATTGTTCAAGCTCCATTTGGTGTAGAATACAACCAAAGACATTAATGAAATTAAAAAGAATATTTTTCATAAAATCTCGGGGTGTTACACAAACTCTAGTAATAATGTGCTTTAACAGGTGACTAAAAACCATGGATGGAGCAACTTAACCTATAATGTTTTGATCATTCTCATCAAACTGAACAAAAATAAACATACTTTATACCATATCCACCATAGGATTAAATAAATATCTCCATAATAAGGGCCTAATACCCCTTCAAATCTAATAGTCTCTATGTAGCTTGAAAACAATTCTTAATTTACCTACTATCTACAAAAGTGTTTTCCCACACATAGATTATCTTCAATATCCATATGACTCCCAAGACATGTCAATATAAAATTTTATCAATCATGAATCACAATATTATAATATAAAACATTGGAAAATGATTATCTTTCAACCTCTTACACCCTTATAATAAAAAGTCCCAATCCTACATTCAAGCATTACAATAAAAAAATCATGTCAATAAAATATATTCACCTACATGTAAAAATTCCATAATAAAGAAAAATATATAAATGAGGCTAAAATATAGGTCATTAATTTATAAAATCATTTCACATAATGTTTCAACCTAAATTTTATAAAGTTTCTTTGAAAACTGATCTAATTTTAATCCATCTGAAATCCTCATATCAAATATCCTTTGAAAAAAATAAATATCCATACTATACACTGAAAGTGGATATGTAAATATTACACTTTTAAAAATAAAAACATTCTATAAATAGACATATTTCATGAAATGAAACCATATAGTGCCAAGAACCCCTTTTAAGAAACCATAAACCCCTTTTAATGACCATTTAAAATCCTCATGAGACCCACGATTGAAATATAATTTAAAAAGAAGAAAGAATCCATATATTTAAAAAAACCCCTTTATAACAATTCACACCCTTTTAAAATGTGGATCCAATATTGGATATATTTTTCAAAACTTTTATTTCCATTTTATAGAGTAAAATAATCATTTAAATAAAAAAAATATCATTTAATGTTTTATAGGACATGTCATTAATTCCATTAAAAGAAAATTAAAACCAATAATAGATTTCAATATGATTAAAATCCATTGGAAATAAATTTAAAACACCTGGATTATTTTTAATGTGCCACATGAGAAACCTCAAAAGAATTTATTATAAGGATATGGTATAATCTAGGAATCAAAATCCACATAAAAATCAATATAAAAATAATAAAAAATAAAATAAGATTAAATATTCATTATTATTAAATTAAAAAAATAGAAAAATGAATCATATTATATATAAGAGTAAAAAAAAACCTACCAAAAATTTGAGGATGACGAGCTAAAAAATGCCACCTTTTATGGAGCACACTTGAATAAGGACAAAGACACAAAAATAACCTAAAAATAAGATATGTAATCAGAATCAAACTACTTGATACCCCTAGTGTTTTTAAAATAAAAATTGTTATGGGTGGTGGAAAAATCATTGTGAAAATGGGTTAGAGGACAAAAATCATTCCTCCCCATGAATAATCTTCCATGAACCCAGAAAAAATTTAGAGTAAATCATGTGTCAAGAGGTGCTCCTGTAAGTGGCAGATAATTCATCCATGGGAACATGGAAAATTGTGAGTCCAAATATACACATGGGAGAGGAAGGAAAAAAATATACAATTAAAATAAATTAAAAAAATAAAACAAAAGAATCTCATTAGTTCACCATATAATTTACCGACAGAGTCTAACATACAATCTACTAAACATGCCATATATAATGGAGACCAAAAACCTTCATACACTATTTCCCTTATGACCCTGGATGGCTTAGATAACTTTTCAAAAACAATTCCATATGTCAGTGTCCTTGAAACATAACCCCACACACAGTTATCACATTGTAACTCCTAACCATGAAAAAAAATTATAAAATGAAAGATTATCAAAATTTAAAAATCATAATCTCGGGACATCTAAAAAATATGTACTATATGATTAATTAATATATATATATATATAAGGGTACGATTATTTATGGGTATCATATGAAATAATTATCGGATTTATGGTATTCCTTTAGTTGGACCATGAGTACCTCTATGTTTAATTATGTATTAGTATTAGTATGGGATATTATTCCATGGAATTTCACCAAAGTCAAACAATATGTAGTGTACGATCTTGGGGTTATATATATATCATTTTTCATTGATTCATGTCTCATGTTTTTGTAATCCATTCTTTGTTGATCCAATTAATGTTTTCTATTAGGTTGTTTTTGGGATTGTTGTCCACTTTTTGGATTTGATATATTCGTTTGTTTGGATCAGGTTGGATTAGTTTTGTAATCAAATTTAAGATATATCAAGAATAAGTATTTTTTATGATTTAATCTCACATTATGGTAAAATAGGTATTTATTTGTACCCCCATATTATATTATTTATAAATAATATTGATACCTATGGACGGTCTCTATAATTTAGAGCTATTTTTAAATAATGGTATATATTTTTTAGGCATGGGGTTGCTTCATGTTTTTGAGGATGTTTTTCATTACATGGGGATTCATTTTAATTGTTGATAAATTCTCTAGTATAATGATATTTCTCCAAAGGATTAATTTCCTTTTATCCCATAATATGATCTATATATAGAACATGGAATTTATAGGGGTAGAAAGCTGTATAGTGGTGAAAATTGGGAAACCCTTTATGTCACTTGTGTTTGATTATATATTATTTTATATTTATGTGGGATTTTTTATATTTTATGGTGTTCATGTCCTAAAAATAAAAATTATGTTCATTTTATAATTATTCATGTATTTTATTAATAGAATAGAGGAAACTGTATTGTCACCCTTACATAGTAATCCTTTTATTTCATTTCGTTCTATGAATGATTTGTACGAATGGGTAGCGCACAGTTGAGTATAAATGTTATAGACCATAAGAGAATAGTTTCAATCCTATTATGAGTATTGGTAAGGTAAAATATCTTGTTCCCAGTTAGGTGAAAATTTTTAAAATCATTTGAGGGGACTCTATAATTTAATAGTTACATTTAAGGTGGTTTCTACATGGTTTGAAAAATCATGTGACCAAACCATATTGTATAACCATATTTATTAGAATTTAAATCCCCACCCACATTATTATATCTCTTAAACCCTCAAATTTCCATCCCACCAATTTAAATTTAATTAGTGCACCTCTATGAGAGACTTTTATCCCCCCCTCCATTTTCTTGGTAGTTCATCTTCAATTCGAGTAATTTTATCTTTATGATGTCACTCTAAACCCATCCCTCTCATTTATCTCATCTTTTCACATAATTTTACTACCTCCCATGATCCTTATAATTCACAGGGATCCAAATTATATATTTGGATTTACTAAAATGATAGGGGTTTTCCTCATTTTGAAATGAAAATGAACTCTTATAAAAGAATTGGGTTTTCCATTATAGGGAATAATTACATGCTTGTTTTCCTTTCATAAAATGTAGGTGTATCTTCCTTGTTGCTTTATATTACATGAATTTGAATTTTTTTCTTAATTGGTTTTCTTTATTAAATTTAGACCTATTAATGATTCTAAAGATAAAAAAATAGATATTTAAAAAATTAAATAACCCTTTAAATATAATGGGATTCATTTCTGTGTGTTTGTTAAAATGGACCATAGATTTTTTAATTCATATGGGGTTTTTTTCTAACTTGTTAAACAGATAAAATTTCTTCTAAAGGACACAACACCTATATATAATGAGAACAAACATTTAATCAATCATAATAAATAATATTAGAAGATCTGGGGGGATAAAATATTTTAAACTAAGTGAATCACCCCTAATAATAAATGTATATCCTGGAGGAAGAGCGCCAAGACTAGAATAATAATGACGTGAGTAATCATGATGGACTCTTGAAGACAAAAATTTATCATTGTGGTTCCCTTCACACCATGTGTGCAGTAAGGTAGTACTTTTGATGATCAATGATTTTAAATGATGGATATTGTATGAAATAGGCCATGGAACATTGATCCAATCTTGTAACGATTTCAACATGATTTTGGATTTGGTTTCCACCAAAGATAGATCAAGGTTTTCCCTTCTGAACATTTCCAACTGATCAAGCATGTAATTTTATTCTATGATGACAAAGTCTCCAGGAATATTGGATTCTATGAAGGTAATAATCACTGAGCCTCCATGGTCACAAACAATGTCACCACCATGCATAATCCCCAAGCTTCAAGACCCATATATATTTATATCGTAGCCACTAACAAGGGGGGATCCATAATATCCAGTGTACCTAGGTGGGAACATGATTCCTAATAGGATATGGTTCATGTACATGAATGAAATATCTGATGGAAGGATAATTCTACTGATTTTTGACAAATTTGATATATCAACCACCACACATCTATTATGCGCCACCGCAGATTGACATGATCCAAAAATACCCTCATGAGGGTTGTGTTCCAGGCTTCACATAAACAAGAGTATCTAGATGACAAGATAAGAACTATATCCTTCCTATTATTGTATTTTTCCTATAGTTCCCTTGAACCAAAGTTTTATAAAAACATCAATTATATAAAAATGAGGCTTGAAATGATTAAAATCACCAAATGTAAACTAGATTATAGTTCCTAATATTATTTTACAGAATAGGTGGGTCATGGTATCCACTTGGGGGATCCTCTGGTAGGTGAACTATGAATCCATCATAATAACATTGGATATAACCTCATCTTCCATTAAGAGTGAACTATTTTTTTACTCTAAATGATAATTCTAAAAACAATAGGAATATCATTACACCAAAGGATACTCAGCCAAGCATTATGCCCCACATTTCCATGCTAGATTTGATGATAATACTTTACTAAGAAATGTCTCAATGAAGAGTTGGTATACACATTATGATCATGATCCTAATTAATGTGCATATAATATATAAAGGCATTATGATGATGATTCAGAACAGAATTCATAAATTCCATATATTACCTAGATTTTGTAAATGAAACATCAGGGATTGGACACACCTAGGGGAACCATGTAAATTTTGGGTCTATTTTTGGCTCTAAAAACCAATATCCCCTCCTCAAATGATCCAACAGTTATAGTTAAGAATAATAGGGATGTGTCCCTAAGTTTATTTCAGTTTAGATTACAATGGGGAATTTTTTTTCAATTAATTTCTAAACAAATTACTTATTGTGTAAAAATTGGATTTCAGATTTTGAAGGTATGTGATAACCCTTATGTGTGACATTTGAAACTTTTAATTCCCTTGAGATATTTTTTCATGGTTTTTAAGAGTGATTGATTTAAAAAATTGGTTTCTAAATATGTTATAGGACTAATTATTCTCATGTTTGGATTGAAATAGGATTTGAAAATTTTGTGATTTATCTTATCATTCCAATGTTGGGTTTGGAATAGATTCTTGGTTGACTCTATATAAAAAATATGTTTTCTTAATATCCTATGATGATTTCATTGATCCCTAAGTGATTATTTATATTCAAGTGTATTATTGTGATAACTTAATAGGATGTGTCATATTAATTCATCATTTTGAAATATTTATTTATTGAATGTGAATGGGTTCATTCCTTTTGTGTTTGTAAGATAAGTGGAAAGAGATATTTTAAATTCCCATTGTTTCATACTTGTGATGGATTAAATGTTACCAGATTAGTTTTAAATTTCATGGTATTCTCTTGGTAGATATTAGGTTGCTTATATAAAATAAATACATAGTGTAAAATATTGGGATACTAATGTAATGTTTCCTAGATATATCCCATTATTTAAATTGAGAGGACCATAGGTCATTAAAATAGAAACGTTTTTTCAGTATATGTTAGTGAAGGAGCTCATGTTCCATTATTTTTTGGATAAATAAATGGAAGTACTAGGGATGTAATTAATTTTATTAGTGTTGGAATATGTTCCTTGTAACATAATGAAAGTAATTCTTATATTACTAGTTCCTCAATAAGGTTCTCTATATAACCACATGTGCACCTCCCCATATTCCAGAGGATAATGATTAGTAGTGAGGTACTAATAAATTGCATGGTGAATATAACCACTTTAATAGAGTAAGAAAACAATGGAAATCAATGAAATAGTATCCATGTCACTGATAATCAATAACCAATAAAAATCATGTATCATATAATAGATCCAAAAACAGGGAAAATGCAAAAACCATGTACAGTAAACATTCCACGTCCAACTAGTGATAAGTTCCATAAGAATACCCTAAATAATAAGTATGGAAATAAAATCTCCAAAAAAAGGTACCTACATCAGCCCGATCCCCTCATCCATGATTCCTCCCCAAATATCGACTCTTGTATCTATCATAGGATCTTTTACCTTATCTTGGGATATAATAATTAAATAATATTAGGTACCCTATGATGTCCAACGTAGGGTGAGACTACAACTCTTATTCCACCAAAAATGGTGTCTATTATAATATCTAGTCTAACAATATTATAAATATAATAATAAATAAACAATTCAAAATACAGAAATTATAAGGGGATTCATCATTATGAAGGTTATAATTATCCACATGGACTCCCAAGTTAAATAATAATGTCATGAATGGTTAAACACTATGTATCACAAGGGAATTCATTATACCATGTAACAAAATTCACTTTATATAATCTATCCAGGTACCCATATTGTGGTTTGGGCAGTGATGACCTACAATTATTCCTGATGTTTACCATGATGGTGAATATATCTACCTTGGTGTGACCACCAAGAACAATACAAATTCTCGATGTTGAATAGAATGTCCAACATCTATACCTTGATGTTGACCTCCATTACTAACAAAAATTCTTAGAGTGGACAACCATGACCAATAAAATTTCCATGGTGTGGTGAATAATGACCAATACCATTTCCCAGGGGTGGAATTCCATACCTGGCCCCCTTATCTCTTCAATAACCATTTACCTCCCATGATTAACCATATTCAGAAACATGGGCGAACCATTTCCTTTTATCACTGTTTCCATTATTCAACATTTTATATATTTTTTATAACTAGTATATTTTCCATTAATTTTCAAAAAAAAATACATTACATACCATACAAAGAAATTATAGAATATAAAAAATCCCTTAATCATTTAACACCATTACCCTTAATCCATTCATAGTCTATTTAATCTTTCAAAGTTATCCAAAACCACCCTTATACCAATGTAACAAACTGGACACACATATGAATGATTTATCCCGACAAACAACTTAAGTTATCTCTTTTACACCTCATTACATTATTTTCATGGGATCTTCACACCCCATGGGTTCCCCTACATCCATTATCTTAGGAAAAAAATGGAAAAAACAAGGTCATTGTAGGGTTTAACACTTCTAATATAGTCTTGATTCAGTTTTCATAATAAATAAATTAAATTTTAAGCAAGGCAATGCATTGGAACAACAATATACACATGAATAAACATCATGGATATGGGATATAACATGTAGTTGACCTATATAAATTTCATATTCAACCACTTTCTTAACCATATACATATATTATAAATTAAATAATCTATAATGTCCAGACATAGAATATGCTAGAAAACAAATGGTTTTGAGGATTTATAAGGAAAATAATCATCAAAACATTATTACTTCATAAAAAATTATAAAAATGAGTGGTATACTCACATAGATTATGGACTCACAACATACACCTCTATTAATGTTTCAATATTAGGGTGGAGTAACCCTTGGAGGATGAGGGAGGCCTCAGTTCATAACTCAAGATGATATAGGTGGAGTGTGGATGAAAATTGGGTATGGATTCTTAATGACCAATGAAAAAATGGGTATTTACTACCTTTTAATGAGGTGAATTATTTGGACTCACAGTTAGAAAAAATATTGGCCAACCATGTGGAACCCTATGTCTAAGCGAGGGCCTGTGTCACATTCAATTCCATGTATCCCACATGATTTGGAAAACCTTGAAGAGGCAATGAGATTTTATTTTTTTTCAAGTCCAAATGTTTTACAAGCTCCACATACAAGGTTCTCCAAACATGATCCACCCTCCTAAAATATAACCTATTAACATACATGGTTATTACTAACCACATTCCAACTAAACACCCTTTACAGTCGGGAATTGTATATTCCTCTTTCATGTACCGAATGTAGAAGAGACCCCTTAAACCTAATTTACTCATGGGTATTGATTTAGGAAACCATTTAATGGTATTGAAATAAAAATTTAAACAAGAATGTACATCCTCAATGGTTAATGATCTTACAAAATTACCACCTTATAATAGCTCAAAATCATGATACTCTCCTAGGAATCATTATGTCTCTATGGTAAAATGATCAAGCTGTTGAGCCCACATACATTCATCCCTCTCCCATGGGTCTTCCTGAACATTACCATGCTTCCAAAATAATCAGAGGAATTATATGGCCTTACCCTGTAATTCATTATCACTACAATCCTCCAAACACACTGTATGATCCTTAGAGGTCACATCAGCCTCAAGATCAAAATGATCAAAATAAATAAAATTTTAAGGGTAATAGTGAAACTACTAAATCACAAAAACATTGAAAACATCATGAATATCACTATACTATTTTGAATGATCCAATTAGTACACCACTGATCGAATCCACTCCATGGTCTTTAATGGACCCATGAATTTATGTATTGTCATTCCTTACTTTTGAATCTGAAAGTGACCCAATATTGAAGAGACTAGAATAAATATATGGTCACTCACTAAAAAATATTGATTAATCAAATTTGATCATTGAATGACTTATTTATTCTACGTTCTATATTAATCCTCTTTGAAATCATTTGAATCTACTCAGATGTCTGCATCATGAGGTTTTGTCCAAATAACTCTTACTCATAGACATCCATCCAACACAATGGTGATCTAAATAGTCACCCATTGAGTAAATCATATTTTTAAATATGAATAGTTTCCTAATAACTATTTTTATAGGTGAAATGAACAAGTGTTAAGTATTTCTACCATGATCCACCAAATTCTAGGATGCATTACCTCATTATGTCATCTAGTGGCTGAATACATTATTCTCGTTACCCTTATATCGTTAGGTGAGATTACATACTCAGAAACCCATGATAACCCAACACATTCTTCAAACCTTTCTAGATGTATGAAGTGAAATTTGGATCATGATCATAAACACAATTTCATAGCACCCCGTGAAAATAGTCTATCTTTTGAACATACAAGTAACCCAACATCCCAATAATGAATGTATCATGAATCAACAGGTAATGCAATAATTTATTCAAATGATTCATAATTACTAAAATAGCATCATTCATTAATTATTTCATCTGGAAACTTACAAATAAAATCATTATAATGAAATCCCACTTATATTCTAGAATGGGAAACTACTGTAAAAGTATAGTATACTATTGATTCTCAACCTTCACCTATAATCATGTGTCTCATCATGTTACATAACCTATAATATCTAATTCCATTTCCATCCACTAATATTATCTATGGATATCAGGCTACATTTTTTTCCATCCATGGTGCTCCATCCACTTTGAGGAATGAAATTACTGCGCCATATTTCCCTGCATTAAAATATTTACAACAACATGTCTATGAATGTGAATAATTTCATCTTATCAATATTCCAATCTAATGGTGGCATCCCACCTTCAAAACTATCTATAATAGATAGATATTAGGTATAAAGACCCATACTTTACATACATTATTATTACATCAGAATTGAAGCACACTTATTACAACATATAACAAAACCAAGAAAGGACCGTATAGGTATAGTGTCTTTAGAAACTGGGAAACATAAACAAATGGTTCCTAAAGCATCTACTTTGCCTCCCGTTTATTTCATCATATCTAGAGTCCCTTTTTGGAATATTCTACTTA
Organism: Viscum album; assembly: GCA_963277665.1. Taxonomy (NCBI): domain Eukaryota; kingdom Viridiplantae; phylum Streptophyta; class Magnoliopsida; order Santalales; family Viscaceae; genus Viscum; species Viscum album. The sequence goes on from OY728155.1 coordinate 1,978,671,599, forward strand.
ATAACCTTCTTCCTGACCTGGGGAAATAAAACATACAAAATGGTGAGATCAAATGCTCTGTAAGGGTAAACAAAAGAAATATAAATCACATCATATACATAAGAACATAACTTTAGGAAATCTTATCCTGCAAAAGAGATCATAATATCATAACATGGGATAAATCATAGAAGTGAAATGTAATCCCAATAATCATAACTTAAAACCTGAAACTTTGTGGCATACACACATAATCATAGAGAATCATTTCTTATTAGTTAAAACTCATTTCCAAGACTATCTTATTGGACAAAGTCCATTTTGGAACCGAGTCACCCTCGTTTCAGTCCTGTTTCACTGAACCGGTATAACCTACCGTTCCAGCTATGTCTATCTCATGAGATATAAAATATTTACCAAATGCATTGGAGGGAGATATAGGTCCCACCCATCTCAAAATGATACCATTCTTATGTGTGCCACCAAATCATAAATCATACATCATTGCATAACCCATGTAATAAAAATGGGAATCTTAAACATCATGACATCATAAAACAACTCATATAGGATAAAGGAATTCATAAAAATATTTCCATCACAACATAATCAAATCCATGTAATAATAGGGATAAAAACAGAACCTTTTTATTATCTTAGATGGAAAATAATTTTGATAAAACACTTGAACTCCATTCTTGAGGAAAGTATCCTTTCTACTTCAAAAACACTTTTCTTTTCTTAACATGTCATACAATTCTAAACTAAAAGAAGTTGATTAAAAATAAACATGAAAACATGTAAAGGAAGTTTCTTGGAAATAATGTTTCAAAAATCCATTCATGCCGTATAAGTTAAAAAAACATTCTTCTCGTACTTTTGTTGGAAAAGTCAAAAAGTACCTCGTACGGAAAATGACAAAAGATTCCTTTCATATGTTTAACTAAAAACTCATCGAAGGCTAAAATTGGATATAAACTATTGTAGAAGGATATAAATATTACATATTGAGGAAACATGGATGTGGATGATAAATTACACCCCAGTAAATGCCAATGTATAAACAATCTCAGATAAAAATGAGATTGTGATATTTCCCTTACCTTAGGTCCGACTTGCTTTGTAAGTGTCCGAACCTCCTCTTCTTTGAAGTTCTTCTTTGAGACCTCATTTTAGGGCACTAAAATTGGTGTTTGAAGAAGACCAGGACCTTTAGGATGTCTTTAGGGAAGTGGAGAGGAGAAAATGGCAGGGGTTGGACGAGCATGAAGGCTCAAAGTGGTGTGAGGAAGAGAGGGAGGAGGTGCCCTTTTATAAGGGAGGAGAGGGGCACCTTTGGAATAACTAAAACTATTATTTTATTATAAAGTAAAATTCGGTTTTAAATAGCTCCAAATTGATTTATTTCGAGGATAAGGTGGGGATGGGTCTAACACCTCTCATCCAATAGAATTTAGACAAGTTTAGGTTCCTATTTTAACCTTATCATTTAGATTTTACATTAAGTTAAATAATTTTACTTTTACCGTGTCTTCTTGTATTCTTATACTATAAGGTTAATAAACTTACTATATCAAGCCAAACGAACCCCAAGTTGTTTATTATTATTATATATAACCTTATCTAAGTCATTTGGCAGAACCTTAGATTTTTAAGAATAAAATAACAATTAATAATATAATATTTGTTTTAAAAACTATTTTATGTCAATTTTGACATTATTTAGTAATTGATTTTTGTGAAAATCATAACAGAATGATATGTTTGAACAAAGTTACTTGAATCAATACTAACATATCATATTAACCTAGAAAATTAGTGGAATTCATTAAAAGTCTCAAATTATATTTATTTGTATATTTATAACATCAATTATGTCAATATTTCATTAATAAGATAATTACTGCATCATCGTTGTCTCATAAATAAATAAAATTATTTAATGTCTAAAAATTACAAATAAAATACAATTATGTAGGAAATATTTTTATCTTTCTAATGAATATTTATAGTCGAATTTATATTTTGTATAACCCCATATTAAAAATTATTTAGTTATTAAACATTGATTTTAACTATTTTAACCCTTCTTTAAATAAATTAATAATAAATGTCCTAATCTAATCCAAGTGGGCCTAAATGGTCATATTTTATTCCAAATATTGTTTTTGGTCGAATTACACTTTTCCAATAGAATTAGGACATGTGTTAGGGTAATAATAATATCATTTTTACCCTTAATTACCCTATTTACTTTTAACCGTGGTAAAAAAAGTAAAAAGTTACTATTCACCAAAAAATTATTTTCATCTCATTGAACCAAATTTTACCTACTGACATCAACCGTGTCTCTCGGAGTTTTGAAATTCCACTCACAGATGTGGTAAAATTGAGTTTTTTGAAAAAAACAGTTTTTTTTAACAGCCACTTAGTAGTTTCACTATTCATCAAAAAATGAAAGTTTTCATAAAAATACCAAAATTTCACCCTAGGGTAATTTTGATATTCCGAAACCAAAAATGAAGTCCATTTTGAAAAATAAAATTTATAAAATTTCAAAAAGTGGTTATTACTATTCATAATGGCTAGTTTTAATAATATTTTAATTGCATATCATTGTTTAGTGAAACTCGGTATTGCGTACGATGCAAGCTTTCGAGGAAGGTCATGATTTCGTGTAATGCAAGCCAAGCAAGTGTTGTGTGTATAAAAAGATTCCTTTGATGATTTATATAACATAAAAGTCTCGGGTGTTACATTCTACCCCCCTTAAAATGAATTTCGCCCTCGAAATTCGTCACTTTGTAACAAACATATGAGGATACCTCTCCCTCATCATATCCTCAAGATCCCATGTAGCTTCTTCTATTTGGTGGTTCCTCCATAAAACTTTCACCAATCGAGTGGTCTTGTTTCGTAGGACTTTTTTGCTACAATACAGAATCTCTATCAGTTGTTCTTCATAAGAAAGATCTTGCTCCAGCGGTACAACTTCTGAGCTAAGTACATGTGAAGGATCAGGTATGTACTTTCTTAGGAGAGATACATGGAACACATCGTGAACTTGATAGAGATTCGGTGGAAGCTCCAATCGGTAAGCTACCATCCAAACACGATCTAGTATTTCGAAATGACAGATTTATCTAGGGCTCAACTTCCCCTTATTTCCAAATCTCATGACTCTCTTCCAGGGAGATATCCGTAAGAACACTTTATCGCCCACTTCAAACTCTAGGTCATTTCTTCGGTTGTCAGCATAACTTTTCTGTCGACTCTGAGCTGCTCTTATGTGTTTTTGAATAGATCTGACCTTTTCTTCCATTTCATCAACGAGATCAGGTCTTAAATGCTTTCTTTCCCCAACTTCATCCCAGCAAGTTGGAGTCCTGCTTTTCTTTCCACAGAGAGCTTCATAAGGAGCCATGTGAATACTGGAGTGAAAGCTATTATTATAGGAAAATTCAACCAACGTTAGGTGTTGATCCCAACCACCATTGAAATCCATAGAGCATGCTCTCAACATATCTTCTAGGGTTTGAATTGTTCTCTCAGACTGACCGTCTGTCTGAGGATGATAAGCAGTGTTGAAACTCAACTCTGTATCCAGAGTATGCTGAAAGCTTCGCCAGAACATTGAGGTAAACCTCGGATACCGATCAGATATAATAGAAAGTCGTACTCCATGCAATCTTACCACTTCCTTTACATACATCCTGGCAAGCTGATCCAGAGAGAAATCCTCTCTAATAGCAAGGAAGTGTGCAGACTTTGTAAGATGATCAACTATGAAACAGATAGAATTGTTGCCTTTGGATGTTTTTGGAAGTCTTGTGACAAAGTCCATAGTGATGTTTTCCCATTTCCATTCGGGTATGGGTAATGGTTGTAACATCCCCTTAGACTTCTGTCTCTCAGCTTTAACTTGCCGACAATCCAAGCATCGAGAGACATATTCAGCAACATCTCTTTTCATGCCATCCCACCAGAAGTACTCTATAAGGTCCCTATACATTTTCGTGCTTCTAGGATGAATAGAGAATGATGAACTATGAGCCTCATCCAGTAGCTCCTTCTTTAATTCGGGGATCGGAGGAACACAAACCCAATTCCTGAACTTTATTATCCCATCACAATCAAGGTTGAATTCAGGAACATTTCTCACCTTCTTTTGTAACTCGACATCTTCTTTCTGTGCCTCTTTAATCTTCATATGTGGAGATGGTTGAACATTCATTTGAGAAAGATAAGATTTTTCCCCTTCCATTATAATTCCAAGATCCATCCTTTGTAAATCAATAAATATTGGATCTTTTGTGATCCTCATCATGGATAAAATAGCATGGTCTTGTCGACTTAATGCATCTGCCACCTTGTTTGATTTCCCAGGGTGGTAATGGATTGAGCAGTCATAATCCTTAATCAGCTCCAACCATCTTCTTTGGCGCATATTCAGCTCCTTTTGAGTGAAAATATACTTTAAACTTTTATGATCAGTATAAATATCACACCTTTCACCATAAAGGTAATGCCTCTAAATCTTTAATGAAAAGATTACCACAGCTAACTCCAAATCATGAGTTGGGTAATTTTGCTCATGTATTTTTAACTATTGTGAGGCATTAGCTATCACCATATCATTTTTCATAAGAACACACCCTAATTAATTTTTGGATGCATCACTTTAGATCACAAACCTTTCTCCACTACAAGGCAGTGTGAGCACAGGTGCACTGGATAACCTTCTTTTCAACTCGTTGAAATTCTCTTCACATTCCTCTGTCCATACAAACTTAACTCCTTTCCGAGTCAACTTGGTGAGTGGATTAGATAATCGTGAAAAATCATTCACAAAACATCGATAATATCCAGCCAAACCAAGAAAAAATTGGATCTGAGTTACTGTTTTTGGTCTCGACCATCATTCGATAACCTCTGTTTTTGCTGGATCCACAGATATCCCCTCTTTTGAGATTATGTGACCCAAAAATGCAACTTATTGAATCCACAATTGACACTTGGTAAATTTGGCATAATGATTCTCCTTTCTCAGGGTCTTCAATATAATTCTCAAGTGATCTTCATGTTCTTCCTTTCTCTTTGAATAGACAAGAATATCGTCTATAAAGACTACCACAAACTGATCAAGATAGTCTCTAAAGACTCTATTAATCATATCCATGAAGATAACAGGGGCATTAGTAAGACTAAATGGCATCACTATAAATTCATAGTGTCCATACCTTGTACGGAAAGACGTATTTGGTATATCCTCCCTTTTGAACCATATTTGATGATTCCCTGAACGAAGATCAATCTTGGAAAAGTATTGAGCTCCGCGTAGTTGGTCAAATAGGTCATCAATGTGTGGGAGAGGATATTTGTTCTTGATAGTGATCTTGTTAAGTTCTCGATAATCAATGCAGAGTCTCATTGATCCATCTTTCTTTCTAACAAACAGAATAGGTGCTCCCCAAGGTGATGCACTAGGGCATATGAACCCCTTATCAAGATTCTCTTGGAGTTGATTCTTCAATTCCTGCAACTCAATTGGGGACATTCTATAAGGTGTCTTTGAAATAGGCAAAGCACCCGATACGAGTTCTATTGAAAACTCAACTTCACGATTCGGTGTAAGACCCGGAAATTCCTCTGGAAAGACATCATCAAACTCCCGTAGAATGGGAATATTCTTAATCGTGAGTTTCTCACCAACCATTTGAGATAAATAACCTTCATTTAGTGGAATCAATACCCATAAAATGGAAGAAATTTACACTGGAAGGTTATGTTCATCCTTGCATCGATAGACGATCATAGATTGATCTAGAATATGAAATGTGACTTCCCTTCTTTGGAAATTGATATGAGCTCCATGTAGAGAAAGCCAATCCATGCCAAGAATCACATCAAATTCCACGATAGGAATGATCACAAGATTTTTAGGAAGCACTTTCCCACAAACTTCAATCGGAGAAGAATTATAAACTTTTGATGCAACTGTTGTGCCATTAGGGGTTGTCACAACTAACTCAACATCTTACTTTTGAGGTAATAAGGTGATATCCTTAGAAAATTATTCAGAAATAAAGGAGTGGGTGGATCCAGAATCAAATAAAACATTTTCTACATTAGAGTGGATGGTATGTGTACCTTTCACCACATCGTTATCGTACTCCACATCTCTGATAGAAAATTCATGAGACTTTCCTTTGTCTTTAGCCTTAAGAGTTTGTTGACGTCGACCATCATCATCAACCCTTGGATTAGGGAATTTATTGGCATAATGTCCCATCTCCTTGCACTTGAAACATTGAAGTGTATTAGGTTCATTCTGTGTATCCCTTCCTTTGTTTGCATCATTAGACAACTTCTTCCCATCCCCGCAGCATTCAAATGCCCGATGACCTTCTTTTCCACATTTGAAACATTTACTTGCCCCTTTAAGACAACTCCCTCCATGTTTCTTTCCACACTTTGTTCATAAGAGAAAGCTCATATTCTTTTCAGTGTGTTCTTTAGATTTTCCTTTGAATTCCATTTTCCTCTTCTTATCAAACCCATATGACTGATGGGTTACTCCAATCTCCATCTCATTTTTGAGAGCACATCGAACGATTTCCTCGTAGCTATTGAAGTCCCTTATGGGTAAGGCCCTTCGAAGACTTGGTTTTAAGCCACTAAACAATCGATCGATCTTACTCTCAGGTTGGATAATAATACCAGAAGCGTACCTTGCAAGTCTTGTAAAATTTGCTTCCTAGGTACCAACTGATTAATCATCCTTTTGCTTCAGTTAAAGAAACTCTTTCCCCATATTTGTTCGGAGAATCCGAGGGATGTACTTATTGAAAAATAAGTTCTTGAAATCGTCCCATTCCATGGACTCAATTTCATCCCTTTGCCTCGTATTCTTAATAAGATTCCACCATTGATCAGTATCACCCTCCAAACGATACACTGCTAGGATGACTTTATCATGCTCAGAACATTGAATAACTGAAAATATCTTTTCAGTAGTACTAATCCATTGTTCAGCAACTAATGGATCAGTTGACCCACTGAATGAAGGTGGACGCTGTCTCATGAAGGATTCAATAGAATGTTTCTCCTTCCTTTGCTCGTTTAGAAGTCCTTCATGATTCATAGCTTGAGAAATTTGTGTGAGCATGGGTACAAGATTTTTCATTCCAGCTCCCATAACATTTGGTTGCTCAGGGGGACAATCATTGCATTGCCCGTCGCACTCCGCATTAACACGGTTCTTTCAGGTTCTAGCCATTGACTAAAACCAAGAAGAATAGTGTGAGCAACACTAATTATAATAGGAAAACCACATAATCAAGAATAAAATTTCACATTTAAGGTCTTATCCTAGGTTATTCATGGCCATTTCTAAAACACTAATATTGTGTTCTATGCTTAGACTTATCCTTAGGGTTTTTACTAAGGCTTTCACATCATAGTTTCCAAAGGATGAATATACCTTTCCTCTGATACCAACTATAACAACCCATACTTTACATACATTATTATTACTTCAGAATTGAAGCACACTTATTACAACATATAACAAAACCAAGAAAGGACCGTATAGGTATAGTGTCTTTAGAAACTGGGAAACATAAACAATTGGTTCCTAAAGAATCTACTTTGCCCCCAATTTATGTCATCATATATAGAGTCCCTTTTTGGCATATTCTACTTGATAACCTTCTTCCTGACCCGGGGAAATAAAACATACAAAAGGGTGAGCTCAAATGCTCAGTAAGGGTAAAAAAAAGAAATATCAATCACATCATATACATAAGAACATAACTTTTTGAAATCTTATCCTGCAAAAGAGATCATAATATCATAAGATGGGATAAATCACAGAAGTGAAATGTAATGCCAATAATCATAACATAAAACCTGAAACTTTCTGGTATACACACATAATCATAGAGAATCATTTCATATTAGTCACGACTCATTTCCAAGACTATCTTAGTGGAAAAGTCCCTTTCTGAACTGGGTCACCCTCGTTGTAGTCTTGTTTCACTGAACCGGTATAACCTACCGTTCTAGCCATGTCTATCTCATGAGATATAAAATCATTACCCAATGCATTGGAAGGAGATATAGATCCCAACCAACTCATAATGATACCATTCTTATGTGTGCCACAAAATCATAAATCATACATCATTGCATAACCCATGTAATAAAAATGGGAATCTTAAACATCATGACATCATAAAACAATTCATATAGGATAAAGGAATTCATAAAAATATTTCCATCACAACATAATCAAATCCATGTAATAATAGGGATAAAAATAGAACCCTTTTATTATCATAGATGGAAAATAATTTTTATAAAACACATGAACTCCATTCTTGAGGAAAATATCCTTTCTACTTCAAAAACACTTTTCCATTCTTAACATGTCGTACAATTCTAAACTAAAAGAAGTTGATTAAAAATAAACTTGAAAACTTGTAAAGAAAGCTTCTTGGAAATAATGTTTTAAAAATCCATTCATGCCATATAAGTTAAAAAAACATTCTTCTCGTAATTTTGTCAGAAAAGTCAAAAAGTACCTCGTACGGAAAACGACAAAAGATTCCTTTCATATCTTTTACTAAAAACTCATCGAAGGGTAAAATTGGATATAAACTATTGTAGAAGGTTATAAATATTACATATTGAGGAAACATGGATGTGGATGATAAAATACACCCCAGTAAATGCCAAATTATAAACAATCTCGGATAAAATGAGATTGTGATATTTCCCTTACCTTAGGTCCGACTTGCTTAGTAAGTGTCAGAACCTCTTCTTCTTTGAAGTGCTTCTTTGAGACCTCCTTTTAGGGCACTAAAATTGGTCTTTGAAGAAGACCAGGACCTCTAGGATGTCTCTAGTAAAGTGGAGAGGAGAAAATGGTAGGGGTTGGCCGAGCTTGAAGGCTCAAAGTGGTGTGAGGAAGAGAGGGAGGAGGTGCCCTTTTATAAGGGAGGAGAGGGGCACCTTTGGAATAACTAAAACTATTATTTTATTATAAAGTCAAATTCGGTTTTAAATAGCTCCAAATTGATTTATTTCGAGGATAAGGTGGGGATGGGTCGAAATTATCTCATCCAATAGAATTTAGACTAGTTTAGGTTCCTATTTTAACCTTATCATTTAGATTTAACATTAAGTTAAATAATATTACTTTTACCATGTCTTCTTGTATTCTTATACTATAAGGTTAATAAACTTACTATATCAATCCAAACGAACCCCAGTTTTTTTATAATTAATATATATAACCTTATCTAAGTCATTTGGCTGCGCCTTAGATTTTTAGGAATAAAATAACAATTAATAATATAATATTTGTTTTAAAAACTATTTTATGTCAATTTTGACATTATTTAGTAATTGATTTTTGTGAAAATTATAACAGAATGATAAGTTCAAAAAAAGTTAATTAAATCAATACTAACATCTCATATTAACCTAAAAAATTAGTGTAATTCATAAAAAGTCTCAAATTATATTTATTTGGGTATTTATAACATCAATTATGTCAATATTTCATTAATAAGATAATTACTCCATCATCATTGTGTCATAAATAAATTAAATTATTTAATGTCTAAAAATTACAAATAAAATACCATTATGTAGGAAATATTTTTATATTTCTAATGAATATTTATAGACGAATTTATCTTATGTATAACCCCATATTAAAAATGATTTAGTTATTAAACTTTGATTTTAACTATTTTAACCCTTCTTTAAATAAATTAATAATAAATGTCCTAATCTAATCCAAGTGGTCCTAAATGGTCATATTTTATTCCTAAGTTTGTTTTTGGTCGAATTACACTTGTCCAATAGAATTAGGACATGTGTTAGGATAATAATAATATCATTTTTACCCTTAATTACCCTATTTACTTTTAAGCGTGGTAAAAAAAAGTAAAAAGTTACTATTCACCAAAAAATTATTTTCATCTCATTGAACCACATTTTACTTACTGACATCAACCGTGTCTCTCGGATTTTTTAAATTCCACTCGCAGAAGTGGTAAAATTTAGTTTTATGAAAAAATCAGTTTTTTTACAGCCACTTAGTAGTTTCACTATTCATCAAAAATTGAATGTTTTCAGAAAATACCAAAATTTCACCCGAGGCTAATTTCAATATTCAGAAACCAAAAATGAAGTCCATTTTGAAAAATAAAATTTATAAAATTCCAAAAAGTGGTTATTACTATTCATAACGGCTAGTTTTAATAATATTTTAATAGCATATCATTGTTTAGTGAAACTCGGTATTGCGTACGATGCAAGTTGTCGAGGAAGGTCGCGATTTCGTGTAAAGCAAGCCAAATATGTGTTGTGTGTATAAAAAGGTTCTTTTGATGATTTATATTACATAAAAGACCCGGGTGTTATATTAGGAGTCATTATACAATCTAATATTTACCTAATTCTTAATAGAGTAATAATGATATTTGGAAAATAGTTCAATCAATTTATGGTTCTTTTAAACAACTATATGAATCTCTGTGAATAAATCCATAATCATCCACTCATAATTCATCTCCTTAACTACCCGAATTTTCATCATTCCACCCAAAGAATCTTCAACACAATTCCCCTTTCTCGGTATATAAGCTAACTAAATTTTGAAATAATAAATGTATTCAAACCATTTCCACAACAAATGATTCATCTCATGCTGGTAAAATAGATAGTTATGAATAATATTATTTGTATAAATGAAAAACATTTCACAAAAGAGATAAGTATTCCTTCATTTAAATGAATAAACCACAATACTAAAATCAATATCATCTAAAGGGAAGTATTATTCATGTGGCCTCAACTGTCCTGATCCATATTCAATTATTCAATATCCCTACATCAACACAAAACTATGTCTAGTCACATATCAAAAAATTAATAGAGTTTACACCTTGATAAAGTTGGGTAATATTGTGATTAGTGTAGTGGTGAAATGCTTCTTTAGATTTTAGAAATAATTCCCAATTTCTTCAAACCACTCAAACCTTATAAATTTATTTTCCAATGTTTAGAGCAGTGTACCCAAGAGAGAAATGACATGCCAGAACCTTCTCTTATAACCAACTAGACCAAAAACATCTAATATAAAAAAATTCTTTAGATTCCCACAAGAAACAAATTTTGGAACAAACCGTAGATCCACTAAAACACCATACTATGAGAGGATGATCCCCATGAAATGAACCCTATAAATCCTTAACTAAAACATATATATCTTTGAATATAATATATTTTATCTCAATGTAATCATGTTTAAGTTAATATGATGGGCTTTAATATCATGATTCTAGGAGTAAACCAAGATTGCTTCCTCGAAAACAACCAAAAAAAAGATCTAGGTATGGGTAAATGATTTGGTTTATCAAATCCATAAATATATTAGGTGTATTCTTCAGACCGAATGACATCACAATGATCCCATACAGTCCATAATTACCTCAAAAATATGTCCATGTAATATCAGAAGGTCTCACACTCAACTTAAGATATCCTAATCAGAGATCGATCATGGAGAACACAGTAAAACCCCTCATTTTTTCCATGATATCATTAATACATGAAGTGGTTACAAGTTCTTGTTATTCATTTGTTTCACCTTTCAATAATCGATAAAAAACCTCAACATCCTATCATCATCATTGGAAAAATATACCAAAGACCCCCAAAGAGATGTTTTAGAAAAATAAATCCATCATCCAACAACTCTTACAAATGAGTATTTAGTTCTTGATATTCTGTTAGTTCAATTATGTATGGTGGAATAGAAACCAGATTATCTCAATATATTAGCTCCATCATTAACCCAACATCTCTATCACATGGTAGTCTTGTGATGTCTATAAGAAAAACATCCTGAAATTCATATTCTTTAGAAGGAAATATATCTTATTCTATACACTAATTATCCAGAAAATACTCACAATATGTTCTATGATCTCAACCAGTTGTGGAAAAACTGGACCTGTATGGCCTTCCAAAATATCTCATACCATACGACGGAAATAAGTGTCACCATCAAGAGATGTGAATATTATTCTCTTATAGTAACAGTCAATGTGATCCTAGAATGTGACCAAACTAGTTTATTCATAGTATCAGGTCAATACCTATCATCTCAGGAATATACAAGTCCCAAAAGAGACAGTTCCCACTAACATTGAGGCCACACTCCTTAAATTTGATAGATAACCTCTAATCTAACATCCAGTGATGTGTCGATAAACATCATCCAAAACATATACTCCACCACCAGACCAAATCCAACATCATAGTGGGGTGATATAAAAGAGTACGAAGCTCCTACGTGAAATGAAGTGAAAAAATATTGAATCTATTAGAATCATAACTCCAAAAGTTGATGTTTGGACCTCTATACCCTCATGAACATGCATAATTTGATGATTAACTCATGTTCACATACCTTTTTATCCTATATAATTCATTTTAAAAGCACTACCCTAATGATATGGGGTCTTTATTCTTGTTGTATCACATCTACCACCCCGAATAGTGCGACAAGTGGACCTCTAACATCTTAACTAATATGAAATATCTTGACCTCTAAAAGTTATCTAAAATGATCTAGAACCTCCATCACATCCCATATTCATGGTGATCTTATGGAACCTCTGTATGTGTTTCATCAAACCACATGTTCGACACTTCATCTGGAGTAGAAGGAACTAACCACACACATGACCAGGTCATCCACATTGATAGTAGATGACTAAACTTCCATATTCATCGGAAGATCATTTCCCATTGCTACTCTATACACTACCATCGTGGAATAGGTTATCCTACTAACAATTCATTCTATTGGAAGAAATACCAATATATCACCGACAAAAAATTTCTAATCTCCATCAAAATCCTTGTTAGGTTCACCATAGAAATGAGAGAATGATCTGATAACATAAGAAGCATATTAAAATAATATATATATAGGAATATTGATCTCATATCATTGTTCTTCCTAAAAATTCTTGGAAACAACAACCTTATATTCTATCAACATCATATCAATATTTTGAATGTCTAAGAAGTATCCAACATAATCCATTAAAAACATACTCCCCTTAGTCAATTGCAAGGACTCTCAATCATTCCTTCTCCTCAATATCTCGGGGTAAACGTGCTACAATAAATTATCATGTGATTCCATCTATGTCATTCCTCTAGTTCCATGTTCCAAACATGGATATCAGACCAACACTTCACTGGTCCTCATAAAAAGTTTACAGACTAACCCATGTTTCAGAAGAATTTTCTAAGTGGTCTAGTATCACCTATATAGACTCAATCCAAAACTCTTCCTCCTCAATTTCACCCTCTCTAATAACAATAAAGTGTTTTATAGTTTAAACTCATCCATCAGTTGACTCTTACTTGGTAAAAACTACCCTAGTATTGTCTCCATAAAATTCATATAGAAAGAAATATTCTCATGGAACTACTGATCTCCTCTATAATCTAGAATTAATGGGTATTCTTGTCCCACTACAGGAGGATCATTCTCGGTGATGTCCCCTTATCACCCAACTGGTAAGATCCATCATGGTGGAATCTCCCTAAAATTACAAATGAACTTCTCAAAACACAGAACATATAGAATCCACAAGTTACAAAAAAGACGGCTCAAAATAGGGCATTACTAGACAACTCTATATTGACTATCTCAATTACAATAACCATATATAATCTCTACCCCCAAAATTACTATCAAGGGCCATCACTAATAAGGGTAAACCAAAAATCCAATTACACTATACAAAAGACACCTTTTTAACCATTAACATTTATCATATAACAATTAAAACCAATTAAATTCTTTATTAGGCATTATTTTCTTTGAAACAGTAATGAAACAAAAATGAAATTTTCATTTCTCGAAACCCAACCATAAATTAATTTTTTTCCATCCCAATTATAATGGATTCCAAATATAACCCTGAGTTCCTAAAATTATAAATGCATATTAAAACATCATTAAATTCTAGAATATGAATAAATTATTAGGAAAATGTGACCCCACACAACAAGTTTGTCACCCAATAGTGAAATATCATATAATTATAACCAATAAATATTTAGAACCACAATACCACCCTTATAACTAGGATTTTCCACATAATATTGCATAGATAATTAAATAAATAACCTCATTTACAAGGATTGAAAACTCAAAATACGTTATCTATTATTCACTAAATGTAAAACAATATAATAGAAAACTGCCTCTAATACCAATTTGTAACATCTTGGCCTGAGTTACATTATAACTGGTTCCTAGAGATTAATTCTACACATAACCTTACTTGAGACTCCTCATATTATAGAGGCATCCAACTAGAAATGATGTTCAAATGAATATATGGTGATACATTACCCTCTTTACTGGAGGAAGAAAACATCAGAAATCAATGTAAATAATATCTAAATCATTGATAACCATTGACCAAAAACAACCAAGCAACATATAACAGATACCAAAACATGGTACATGACACAAACAAGTGTTATTGACTTTGAATTTCATTATAGATTCATGTGCCTTAAGAAAACCCTAAATATGATATTCTAAAATAAAATCGAAAAAATAGGTTCTAACATCATCTTGATCCCCTCATCCATTCTTCATCAACAAATATATACTTAGACATCTATCATAATTCATTTTCCCATATATGGATATAAAACCATGAAATATTCTCATGTACCCAATGATGGCCTAAGGGGTGTGTGAGTAAAACTCTATTGTCTATCACCAATGGTTTCAATGATAATACCTAGTCTAACAAAAGTTTATATAGATAATGAAATAAATAAATGAAAATCAGGAATATAATATAGGTTTCTTCATAAAACAGTTTTCAATTATTCATAAGGGCTTCTAGGTTCAAAAATAATACCACAAGGGGTTGAGAACTTTTTATCAATGGGAAATTAATTATACCATAGAATTAATTTTACATTGGAGAATCTCTCTAGGTATGAAAAATGTGGTGAGGAGATGCATGAACAACACATATTCCGAATTAGGACCTCCATGTCAAAAATCTAATCCTGGGTGTGGACCCCCATGACTAACACCAATTCCTAATGTGGAATTCTATGAGAAACATCTATACCATGGTGTATAATTCAATGACCCACACATATTCCTGATGCAGACCATCATGACAAAAATGTATATCATGGTGTGGACCATTATAACATATACCTATTCCTACTTTGGACTTCCATGCAAAATATCACTTCCATGGGGTATAATTCCATGACCAAATACATTTTCATAGGGTGGAACACCATAAACAACCCCCCATATTCATTCTATTTTTGTTTACCATTCAAAACATAATATATTGAAAATACGGTAAACCATATACTATAATATTCCTTTCCATTATTAACCATATTTTCACCATATAAAAACTAGCCCACATTATCATTTATTCACAACCATGTAGTTTATACACAATTCTAATTAAGTCTCAACATCAAAATACCTCTTTAATTATTTACAACAAATTCCATTAATCCTCACATACCTCATTTGGCCTCTCCATTTTAATATAAACTACCCTTAAGCCAAATAAGTAAACCAGACACACATATGAATGGTTTAACCACTGAAAACCATCAAATTTTTCCTTTTACTACTCATTCCATTAATTTCAAGGGAGTGACACACCACATGGGTTCCCCTACATCCAATTACATAATCATTAATGAAACCAATAGGGACTTTTTAGAGATTTAAACTTCTACTACAGTCTCAAGTCACTTTTCTTAATCAATAAATTAATTGTAAAGAGAGGAAGAAGATTTGAACTACTATATACACATGAATAAACATCATTAATATGTGATATAACAAGTATACGACCTACATCAAGTTTATAGGAATTCACTTTCTTAACCTTATCCCTTAATTCAAACTCAAAAAACCTCCAATGCCTAAATATAGTATCTAAAAGAAAATAAGTGTATTGAGTATTTGGATGAAGAATAAATAACACGAAAAATATCATTAATATAGAATAATAATGGTTATTAGTATACTAATTAAGATCATTAATTCTGAACCTATGGTGCATTAAAAAACTTATGATTGCGGGAGAATAACCCAGTGAAGATGAGGGAGGTCATGTTTCATCACTAAATCTTCTAGAGGGAATGTTATGAATAAGTTCAAGTAAATTTCTTAAATCATGAGTTTAAAAATGGTTATATTCCACTCATTATTGAGGCACATGGTTTAACTGTATTTTTTGGACAAACTGTACACTTCTGTCCAAGAGGGGACCCATGAGACAGTATTTTTGGGGATCCCACTTTGTTTTCAAAACTGTGTGAAGGCCATGCATTTGGCTCTACAATGGGAGAATATTTTAGTTACTCCCCTTTAATATATTTTCAATCATGAACTATCCCACTATAAGATCCATGGTTGTTGGGGATGGTTAATTTTAACTGTGATCACTACCCAGTATGGCATCGTTTCTTCCTTTTGTGTGTCTGAAACCCCAAGACACCCTCGAAAACTATTTTAATCTTGGGAAACATGTCATTAACCAATTTAATTGGATTGAAGTAAAAATTTTATTATGAATTTACTTCCTTGAAGTGTTGGGTTCCTACATAAATGGTCGATGCTCTAGGTCTCTAAATTGGATCCTTTGAGCGATGCATATAATGTTATGACCATCGCTTGGATCATTTAATGGATTTTTTACCTTTTAGATCTGGTGACTCTTTTATGAATAGTTGGAAACTATGGTTTATATATTTTTTATTTTTCTTATGAAGATGAAATTTTTTCTTTATTATGAGCTTTCCTTATAGATTTTATTTTGTTTTAATTTTCTACTGTTTTTAATGTGATTTTTAAATATTGTTGATATAATAAATGTGAAAATATGGTATTAATGATATTTTAATGTATTTTACTTTTGAGTTTCAATGTTGTTATCATAAAAAGTTTAAATTTTCTATTAAAATATATTTTTTAATATTTTGAGAGATATAATGGAAATGGTTCATTTTGAAAAATCATGTTTGTGGGTTTTTGAAATACAATTTCTGGCCATCGTGCCTAGTTTTACATGTCACGTGGTTTTGAAAGAAGATTTAAAAATCATTGAAAATATGAAAACCACTTCGGAGTTCTAAAAATTGAATCTTAATAGTTGTGTTTAAAATAACATTTTAAAATAGGACTTTAGAATAGTGTTTTAGTAAATAGGGGATTTAAACAAGTAATACTGATTTCAAATTGATTGTTTTAATTTAATTGAAATAATGAAAAATATTCTTCACATATCATTAATGTGTTGATTATTATTCATGAAAAACATATGTTTTTTTTAATTTTGTATTATATTTAAAATAATAATTTTTATGATTTAATTTGAAATAGTATAAAAATATTTAGTGGGTGAAGACATGATATGTTGTTTTGTTGAACCTTCTATTTTACAGGTTCTTGTTCATCTGGACTTGATTCCTTCATGTTTGATCTTTGGAGCGGGATGTTGTATTTGAATAGTCATATTGGGTAACTTAAAGGATTATTTGAGTGGTTTGGAGTTTCTATTTGGGGTTTGGTTTTTTATTAACCATATTTGAATGATTCATTTTATGATTCATATTTATGTGTATTTATATTATATATTGATTTATTTATGAAATAATTATAATTTTTATACTGAATGATCATTTTTTTATTTCAAATTCGAATGTATTGTCTCTTTTATTTATTATTTCAGTTTATATTAGTATTTTAGGTTCCAATCACTCCAAACATATGTTTTTTTATTCTTTTCCTTGATTTTCTAGCACTTGGGTATTGGGAACACCTTTCAATACTATATTAATATGGGTGGGATTCTTGCTAAGATGGAACCCTATGATAGTTCATCACAACCATAATAATATAATGTTCGTAATTCTATATAACTATTAAAATTTTCATTTGATCACTTAGTCACGAAATAAAATTCTAGATTAGTTTCAACTGTACAAATATTTTGAGAATATGATAACCCCCTTTTCCAAATAACAACAATTACCTTATTATAAATGAAAAAATTAACCATGAAGGTTATATGTTTCATTCAAAATATGTCCCAAATAATAACCTACCCGAATAATGTCATGTGAAACCACATGTTAAACCTGAGGGTTTCCAAATAAACAATAATAATTTAAAACTAATTAAATTATATCCTAAAATATCCATAATCATCTAAAACTAACATTACATATAACATGAAAAGTGTATTTATTCCATTAATATAAAGGTCAAACATAGGATTATAAAACCATGATAGTATATAAAACACTTATATTATCTTTTTTTATAACATTATAAAATAAAATATTTATCCTAATTTTTAATCTAATGCCAACTCAGATAGTCCAATACTTTTACAATAAGATTAGGTACTAAAAATATATTCTTTAGTTATTGTATATGATACCAATTTAATAAACACAATTTTAACAATAATTAATTAAAATATCAATATCCAATATTGGGTTACATACATACCAAATACCTTTTAGGTTTACAGTTTTGGAGAATTAGGGAAATCCACTTTAAAATTAATATCCCTGGTATTCATATCAAATGGTAATTTTTCACATTATATATTTATTTTCACATTCCATAAAAAATACCTCAAAATCTCCCACTAGATATTGTATATATTAAACCCTTATAGAAATATATTATATAAGACAATTCTTTTTATCCTATGAAATTTGAAACAAAAGAATGTTGTAAAATCAAATTCTCATTAATGGTATACATGTGAGTCATTAATTCAATTATCATATGTGAATAGAATATGTTTATAAGGGTATGATAGCATAATCATATAATATAAAGTTGATACTGAATGGCCTAAATAAAAAATCATATGTCATGGTATAATGCTTTTTCATAACATAATACATATGGAATAAGATTTCCTAACATCCAAAAATAATAATTAATGACAACCAAACATAAGAATAAGAATGTGGCATAAATATAAGCACATAAATTATAAGATAAGGATCCCACAAAATACATTAATAATGTAATAGTCCTGGAATACTAATATAAATTAAATCATATGTTCAGGCTACCTACCCAGACATTCATTATATTATAGTCTTAGGTAAACCCACAATGCTCCTACTTGGGCTTGGGATAAATACATGTATACCCTCTTGGGATTAGACCAAACAATCATAAACCATTGAGATTATGAAATATTTAATTATACCCAATTAATTGTATAGATATATAATTCTTGGACAATCCATCACATAATTAAAACAAAATATATGTGTGTCACATTATCATAAAACATGTTCCCCAGTTCATAATAGCATAAATCATGTAAAAGAAATGATTTTAAAAAATAAAATCATAAAACATCATCATCATAAACCATTTTGTTAACGAAAGGGGATGATATCATAGGAACATATTTTTAGTTAAGCATAATAATTCATTGATTTTTTTACATAGATATAAATCACTTTTATAAATGTATTTCAAATACTTCGTGGATATGAATATGAAAAATCAATCTTATATTCATTATAAAATAACAAATTCCAAGTAATATGAGTATATGATTTTCTTCATGAACCACTTTATAATATTAGATAAATATATATGATGAATAAATTAAATTATAATTGGAAATTTTCTTTTCTATCATATACATTAATAAGAAAACATTCTTCTCACACATTTTTAAAATGTATAGTGTGACTCAAATAGAAACCATTTGACATGATTCCTTCTATATATTTCTAAATAAATACACAAAGACAATAAATTAAATCATTCAAAAATTTAATTGTAGAAAAAATATATTTCAAAACATTAGGATCATGGATACTTAATATAATGATTTTTCATCTACATAGAAAAAAATTTGTCTGTTTTTCATAAAAACATTTTCTATATCATTTTGAGTAATAAATAGAGGAAAATAAAAATAAAACATGAAAACACCATAAATAATGAGATTTGAATAAAATATATTGTGTTTAATTTATAAATAGAAGATAATTCCCCCAAATGAGATTTAGGAGAAAACATTCTTAGTTAAAAATGAGATTGACAAATAAATCATTACGACATTAAGAAAATATCTATCATAAACCCCTTAAAAATATATATTTGAACATAAAATACCAATAATATGAATATATTCATTATATAATATTAAATGGGGTAGTATATGCATCATATGAATACAATATTGTTTATAAATAGAAAACATCTCACTAAAATAATAATTAGATAATGAACCGCTTGCTCAAGTCATGAATTTATTCATATGTTGCCTTAAAAGTTGATATAATAAAAATTGATTTATTTTATTAGTATTAGAAAAACATATTCATTATTATCCTATATTATCCCATTCCCTTATTATTTTTAATTATCCACTATTGAAAAATCATTATTAAGATAAACATTCTAGGTGTTAACATTTCTATTTCCCATGCATTTTTCAGTTTACTGGATCTAGACATTTCCAATATCCCAAGGATTCATAATTTACATTATATAATTCATTTTATAAACTCCATTTTTATTCATTTGAAACCCTTTTTTTACAATTAATATAAATTTGTAATGAAAAATGAATTACATCACATTTTGAAGATGTTAGTCAATATATACACACAAATGTTGTTTTCATTTACTAAATACTGGAAATAAGGAAATATAAACAATAATATATATTTTAAAATTCACAATATTATCAAGAAATCATATATATGTATTAAATTAATCTATATAAGAAACCATTTAAGGGGTACATGAAAAATGAATGACAACACTTCATGGAGGTGATAGTACACATGCCCACATGAGAAATATTATAATTTTCCAATGGATTGGTAGTTAAGAAGGTATATAACATTTTATCATAATATAATCAAAATAACATATAAAATTATAAACATACAAATTAAATCCATCTATATACCCTTCCATGAAAAACATTGATGAAAAATAGAATACATCGCTTAATAGAGATGGCAGTTCTTATGTACGCATGACCTATATTTTTTATTTTCTATTTGATATAACGGAGATGGAAAATGGTTTTACAATTGGAAAGAAATTTCATATTACAAATAATTATTTGATCTTGTTAATATGGTTATATAATTTTTATATGAGGTTATATTAAAATGAAACTTAAAATATATTGGGTAAGATAGATATAACTTCTTCATATAACATCCATTGGAATATAATTTTACCCTCCTGGATATGACATTTTGGTGAGAGGATAACCTCTAGAAATAGAACTAAAATTAATGTAGGTATTTTAGTAGGTATTGGATTAAATATTTCTATCATGTGTCATAGAAAATATAGAATAGGAGTTCCCCTTTTATAAGTGAAGTGGGGGACAAACTTGTAAATTATTGAAACGTTACTTAATAATATATGTCTTCATCAAGTTACAGGGATCTAAATTATTATAGTTTCTATGATAAATTTTTATGGTATAAATCCAATCAACCAATGGTATTTAATAATTTTTTTTTCTTTTTATCTTTATCTCATAAGTTAATCACTATTTTAAATATATAATCATTTCCATGGTAATAATAAATTTAACATGATTACTATAAATTATGGTCAAAAAATAGGTTTAACATATTACCTAATATGAATTTTTTAATTCAAAATATGGTTTGTATTTTAAATAATTAAATTCTATGATTTGTTTTAAATTAATTCCAGTATATGGTTATAAAATCATCTTTTAGAAAGAAACTATTTTTATGTGTATAAATTAATTTCTAGCTATTAATGAAAAAAATATATTAGGTACTGGATATTTCCATTTATTTTAAATGTTATTATTAAATAAATTATGGTTATTATATATTATGGACATGATTAATATTAATTTCATCATTCAACGAACTCATTAATGGTAAAGAATCAAAAATTATTTTTTAATAGAATAAAATATATGATTGGTATGAAAAGGTAAAAAATGTGATTCCAAATTCAACCTAATATATTTAAATTATTTATTTTAATCTATTAAAATGTATTTGGTGGATTAATTTGTTTTATAAAATTTTAAATAAATCGTAGATCATGAAGATTTTATTAAAATTACAATATTGGAAGAATAATAACTTTTAATATTCACCAGTAAATTCAATCTTTTATAGAAAAAATCTAAATTCACCCAAGGATAAATTTCAAATGATAATTTAAAAAAGATATTGATTTTGTGAAAAAAATCGAATATGGTTGAGAATTATTATAATATCCATTCAAAATATTGGTAAACCCAATATTGAAAAATAATGTACTTTTCAAGCATAACCTCAATTTATTCTCATTCTATCCCTAGTAAATACCAATATATTATTTTATATATTTTATTAAATATATTATAATTAAAATTCATCATAATAAAATATATATAGTGATTAATTTAAATTATAATGACCAAAACAATTTCTCACTTAAAAACAGTTTTCCTATATATATCTATCATTATAATCAAAATATTTTATATTAATTTTGAATAAAATTATTTATAAATGTATGAATGATTGTTCATTAGACCACATGTATAAAAATTATTCTTATAAATTTAAAAACCTGATATAATAAATTTATATTTCAAATAAAACATGTAAAACATAAAGAAAAGTTACTTTAATATAAAATGTAAATTTTATACTTTAATCATTCTTAACATTATATGATATAATTCTTATTACTAACTACATAATCCCATGTAATTAATTAGTAAATTTTATTACGAATAATTCTTTATATTTATTTCATAATTGGGTTCTATTATTCATACCCTTCAACAAAATTTTTTGGTTATAATGCCCATTTTATAATATTACTATATTATATCAATGTTCGTTTCTGATCGATGTTGTTTTTTTAAATGATATAAAACATAGTAATCATTTAAGGAAAAATAAAATAAATTATTGGGGAGTTACGAAGACATCAATTCATAGACAAATTATTCCACCACTGTTTATACTATATAAAATCTAGTAAGAACCAGCGTGTTATCTTATTCTTCAAAATAAGGTGAGATAAAAATATAACGGAAGCTTTATGAATTCACCATCGACCAAGTTAGAGATATTATATTTTCAAAAAGTATATATGTATTATATCCATGTAAGATTAAAAGGGAATAATGAATAATTAATATAACTCATATTTCTATTTCCATCTAGGATTTTTTATGTTTACAAATATCTTGGAGTGAAATTCAAGTGGGACAACAAAAATCATGAAATTGTTGGGTAAACAACAAATTGATTGGAATTTCATCATGTTTTGGTAGAATATCGTATGTCTAATGTGATGTTTTGTTAATCACTAACTACATAATAAAAATCTTATAGCATCATTATAGACCTTTTAATTTTTCTTATGAATCCGTATAAATGAAACAATATTATTTGGGTTATTTTTTAATGACCTAATAAGACAACAAATTTAATCATAATTGGAGAATATTTATAACATGGTATACAGACCATGAAAATTTATAATGGAGTTAATGTGGATACATTGATAACCATGTTCAACCTTATCTGTTCATGATCTATGGTTTACCTATATGTTTTAGAGGATTACTCAATGTGTCATAAATATTAAGATGAACATCAATATGACCCATCATCAGAAGAGTGATTTTCAAACTGAATGGAAAACTAAAAAACTCAATGAAATTATATGAACATACACAATGGACATAAAGGTATGTTGGGATCAAAATACCACTTGATTAGTTATTCATAAGACAATAGTTACAAATAATGTATACAAATGGGCTCAAATAAATCACTCCACAGAAAGAGATGAGAAACAATGACATGTTTGGATCATGTAAGTCAACGAAATCTCTATGGACTTGAACTCTTTCAAGAAATAATTAAGAATTATTTAGACATTAAAAAACATAATGTTATTCAAATTCAACAAAAAAATATTATCCAATATTTGAGGAATCTTGGTGCTTGATTTTTGAGATAATGTATTACTTCATTCATCACCCTATATGACATTCACAGGTTTAATAAAGAAAGACAATATCATCCCATGTTACCATATACATTTTGAGAACATGGATCACATAATATCGGTGGCATGTCTAAATGAACATCAACCAATCATAGCTCAAGTTCATGATCTATTCCACATATCTTTCATATGGAAACAAATTATTCTTTCCTCAAATATACTGATTCCAAAGGTTATAAATTTTTTTAATTACATATTCTATGAGGTGAAGCTTATAAATATCATAGAATATATGGACCTTGTTATATAAAAAAACAACTCACCCTTTTGAAGTACATTGGTGAAACCTAATGTATAAAGAATAAACATAGGTACTTGAGAATGGAATGACAGTGAATTACTTGAATTAATTCTCAAAAAGTATATGATCATAAATTTCTATAGGCTATTAAATTTAATGACCTATAAATTAACATATTCAATTTTCCTCTAAAATTTTTATGGGTTTCATAGTAAATAATATTTTAATATTACAAACAAATTCACCCCAAATTAGAAAAATAATTTACTATATTCAGTTATTTCATAACATCGTATATAGAGAATGAATATTTTAAAAAATAAAATATTTTTAATCTAAAATTATGATAAAACATGATACCCTTTAATTATTATAATTGTGAACACATACTTTGTAAAATATTCAAAACATCAGTAATATAATAATAAATTAAGAAATTTTGAATATAGAACATTGAGTGGAATGAAAAATAAAGAAAGAAAGAAGTAAATATGAAATTTTTATAGCATGTATGATTGTAATACATCTATTAGAATAAAAAATTTTCAGGAATATTAACATTTCCATCACAAATAGTAATATAGATTTTGTAATATAAACATTATAATAACTCAAATTTTTATCCCCTTCTAAATAAAAAATTCCATATCATGTAATTTAGTTATAGAAAAAACATTCACTACTTTGGATATTTAGGAAATTGATAGTTTAATAGATTTATAAAAGCATAATTCATTATCACCAGTTATAATATTTCTATTGTAAAATAAAAATTACGATAAGTGTATTAATGGTTAGGATAAATTTCAATTTACATAGATGGATGGAAGGATGGTGTTGAACATAATAATCATACACAATGATGCCCATAAATTAGTGAATTCATGGTAGTTAGTATCAATTGACTTTTCAAATGACTAATCCCAAGCTGAAATTCAATAAGAGAATAATGATATAAAACTTTTTATTGGGTAAGGTCATGTTTATTGAGATCACTACCAAACCATGTTCGTCGAACCACCCAAATAAAATATCACAATCACACACCATACCCTTAGTGAATTAACTAGAGTAAAAAGGGATAAGTATGTGGATCATATCATTATAAATTTTTATATATTCTTTAAATAAAATAATTATTATATTATTTTTTATCATTAATTTTTAAGTGATTACATAATTAGTTTAATCAAAATTATAAGTTGATATGATGAAAGGAATACTATATTTTTTTGGAAAATATATTGTTTCCATCAAGGAATCCTTTTTATGGAATTCAAGAATTTTTGAAATAAATATAATTTTAATGAAGTATTTCCATGAAATAAGTTTTTTAAATATAATTGATAATATAATTTTACAAAGTTAAATGTAATTTTTAGGAGGGTTGGAAAACTGTAATTGACATAAAACAAATATTATTCAATAAATGGGGATTCATGATTTAAAAATTCAAACTATCATTTTTGGAAAATTATTTTTATAAAATAAGTATTAGTTTGAAATCAACACATCAACATTATCAACTAATTAATTTTACAAAAAATGAAACTGTCGAATATCTGGGAAAAATTGAATATCGTATAAATCTATGGTTCATATTTTTTCATAATAACATTCTAAAATTTAGGTAACAAATACAATAAAGAGAGTCCACGTAAATTTTTTTTTTTTTGACTTTTAATTAATGTGTTTTTTATGTTTTTTGGTTAATTTTATTAACCATTAATGAATCCCCACAAACATATATTTTAAATTAATTGTTTAAAATCATTTTTATATAAACCTGACTAACTTTCCCAACAAAAGGGGAATTATTTTAATGAATATGGTTTTTATCATTAAAAAATAATGAAATCCACCCCTTAGATAAAAACTATTGAAAAAAAGGATGGGATAGTTAGTGTATTGGATTGATTTATAATATAGATTATAAAACCAATGTTTAAAAATTAAAAAATAATCCCCCTCATGTAATCTATATAAAAACATAAGAAGTCCCATTATACTTTACTAAACCCCTTAAATAATTATTTTAATATTCCATGGCCTCTTAAGATCCCTCCCAACATTCCCAAATCTCTGAAGACGCTCCTCCTATGATTTTAAAATTACTATCTAAATGTATTGTACTCTCTAATACTCATCTTTATTCATGAAACATATTTTTATCATGCCTTTCTATTTCCAATTTTAAAATTGGGATATGTTTTTACACAAACCTATTATGTCCAATGTTATTAAAATACAATGAGATACAATTTGGACTATCATTCACCCCTTCCATACTCATTTATGTATTCCCATTATGTTCTCAAAATTATCCTATGATTCTCCATGAAAAACATTTTTGTCATAATACCCATTCCCATTTCCACTAAATGGGACTAAAATAGTTATACCTATCCTTCATTTATTTGTGAATTCCAAATATGTAACTCGTAATCATTAATTGTGATGTTAAAAGTGGTGAAATACATGCATATGTTGTATGATCTATGTGGAAAACTTAAGCATAATAAAAATAGGAAGGGTGGGGATGTAATTATATTTCTCTATAATGAATTCTTTAATGTTTTTATCTCATAATATCCAATGTAAAGTGAATGATAGGATATCCAAAGAACTCAATGTTCTTATGTCTTAATGGTTATACTTGACTTGTGTTTTTTATGTCATGTTTAATATTGTTGTAACATTCTTATGTTGTCTTCATGTTACCATCTCATGTCATGCTTTGATGTCCTTGATTAGGAGTTTCACCCACTTTTATGAAACTTTTACATTTCTACGGACTCCCATGTAATACTTTCATCATTTCATTCTTTGATTATGCCCTTATAGTTATTTGTAACTCACTAATTTCTTGCATACATCCTGAGGATGTCTCATGCAGTTTTAGAAAAACAATGGTTTTTTTAGATAATATTAAAAGGGTTTTAAATAGTTATTTTTTATCCCCAATCACGTTTGTATTTTATATACCTAATTTCACAAATACGCTTGGCCTCATTATATTATGGGGTTGTATTATAAGTACCATGATAAAATAAATCATTAAATACAGTGTATTGATGATATAGGTTGTTATAGTTGGTATTAGAGAAATCTATTCTAATATTGGGTATAATGACTGGAAATATATAGTTAAATTTATATTAATATGGCTAAATGTTAGAACACATCCAAAAAAAAATTTAATGTATAGAGTATGTGTCTTATAATAAAATAGCACCACATCTTGATTCCAAAAGTCGATGTGGCACTCACACAGTTCTTCCAAGGGGAAATAACCCTAAAAAGGGAACACTGAGATGCACATGATCAACTTACAATGGATGAAAATGAGCCTTTCTACACACTACGTTTGATACTCACGAGGGATATTCTTTGGTAAATTATGATGTTCATTATGAACCCTCATGATGGGGAAAATTTTATTATATGATATAATGATAAGAAATAGATCATGGATAACATAGATTGAAACATATAAATTCATTTTTTAATGAATATAATTCATTTAGGAGTAATCCCAATACTATTTAAAATCATACCATTGTATGTGTATTTTTTTTAAAATTATTATCCCTATGTCAATTTTTGATGAGGTTAATGATTACATAAAGAATAAAATAGTGGATTTAATGCTTATGTCCATTCATGAGAAAAAAAAATTTCTTTGTAACTATAGTTTTTAGTAATCTTTCATATCACTCGCCTTTAGTATAATTATTCAAACAATAACTCAACACATTGATGTTGAGTTATTAGTGAATATGAAAAATTGGGAAATTTTTTCATTCTAATAATATAATCAATCCTATAATAAAATGGGGGCAGAATTTCTAGGAAACAATTGTAGTAATCCCATTAGTTTAACATGGTTTTATTCTATGTTTGGATTGGATTTCCTTATATATATCCAACATAATTTTCCAGGAAAAGTAAATTAACCACTTTATCCTGAATTTTCCTCTAATTCCATAACAATGCAAGGAGGAGGGTGAATATACATTGGTATCTTCATTTCAATCATGGATATTATTTTCCAATTATAATGTTTTTCATAATCAAATGATTGAGGATATGGAAGAGGTCACCCATGAAGACATTCCCATTGTGAGCGAATTCACTGATGTGTTCCCAAAATAATTTTTTGGTATTCTTCAAAGTCAAGTGTTGGTGTTCTCAATCGATCATATAACCAAAATGTTTCTAATATCTATGAATCCATATTGAATGGACCATATTTATCTTTAGTATATGAATATTAAAATACATGGTAATCTAGATAAATGGTTAATACACCAATGCATCTCACCATGGGGTGAACTAGTCCCCTTTTTCAAGAATTAATATGGTTAAATGTTCTTTTTTATTAATTATCGTTAGCTCAAAAAATCACTATAAAGAAAAATTATCCAATTCCATGGATTGATAAATTATTTTATTAGATATGTGGAGCACACTACATCTCTATGGTGGATTTTCGGTTGAGATATTATCATGTAATGGTGAAGAATGAGGATTTCCCCATGTTCTATTTTAATACAAGGTATAGGAACTATGAGTTCATAGTGATTCCCTTTGGACTCAATAATACTCCAAAAAAATTACTGTGAATGATGAATAGAATATTTAGGGGTTACATCGAAAAAATTTGGATGTAATTTTAAAAATATTTTTATTTACACCAAAATAGAGGAATATGAGGACAATTTGAATTCAATAAAATGTATTTTATAATAAAAATGTTATTTTTAATATAAGGTAAATGTGAGTTTTTATATATAATGTAACGTTCCTTGGGAATTTCATCACCAGTAAAAGGATATCGATTGGCCTTTCCAAAAATGAGGCAGTTAAAGGATAGGGAAGACCAATATCTTTTACATAAATCCAAATAATAGGGTACAATCGTCTATTTGTGAATAAACTAACCATGAATGTCAATGACACAAACTAGGCTAACACAAAATGGAGTCATGGTTGTTTAGGCGGAATAATAATAAGTGGTATTTAAAGATATTTAGAAGAGGCTAATTACTTCACCAGTGCTCACACTACTATCTAGTGGGGAATTATTTTTGGGCTGTAATGATGAATCTAGAAATAGAATGGGTTATGTACTCATTAAATATGAAAACATTCTCTCATATTCTTCCTCCCAATTAAATATCATTGAGGTGAACAAACAAAACATGATCTTTAATTGGCTATAGTCATATTAATGTAGACTATTTGGTGAAATTATGTCTATAGAAAAAAGTGTGACATATATATGGATCATTAAATTATCAAATATATAATTAAGCGTAATGGATTATAATTTATCTAAATTATTTTTTTTATATATGATAATTGATTTCGGTTGTTTTAGATGTTACCATCATGGGAAAGGAAACATAGTGTCAGATGATCTGAGTAAAAATTATCTTGTAACACAATCCATGATGAGAATTGAAAGGGATCCAATCATCTTCTACATATAGAGGAATAATATTTACTTCATTTCAAAAAATTATATCTATCTACCACAGTGATAATTGAAGGATGATTTTATCTCTGACCTCAATCTTTAGATCAAGTCAATGACTTTCGGCACATATTTTCTATTATCTTTGAAAATATTTCATATGACACTGAATTGTGTGGAACATCAATATATTCTCTAGGATAATATTAGGTCCCATCAATTTTTATTCAAAAAGTTAATATATTCATATCTCTTAAATAGAGCTACAAATTTTAATTTCAACCCCATATATGTTTATAAAAGTGGTATCTTTTATTTTACTCGGGTACAATTATAATTCTCAATTATCAATCCAAAGGAATAGAATGTATTAGTTTTTAAATTAAAATATATCCAAATCATAAAATCCTATATTGAATCATTCTTAATTATTCTATCTAGGGTAAAATAATAGATAATAAGATAACAATTATTGATACGTTATTAGAGTATTAAATTATTTATCACCTATAACATCATTCTTATATCCCAGAAAAAATATTGATCACCAATGACATTAACCATGTATGGATCATTATTTTGATGATATACTGTTATTCATGATTTCTATGTCATATTTATGAATTGAAATTTTATTTCGAAAATTATTTATCCTCATGATATAATTGTTCAATTAATTTTTATCCTATAACATTTTCCCACGTGTTGTGTGATGTTGGTTAATTGATAGATGGAAGACAATGGTGAAGGTGTACATACAAGAAAGGAAACTATTCCCCTTCATTTTACCTTCTTTTCATACCAATTATTTTATATGGAATGATGTTTTCTATGAAAGATTATGACATATAACTCCCGGGATCAGTGATTTATTATCTATCTACCTCTCCACCAAATATATATATATATATAGTTCATGATGAATGGTATTCAAGACTAAGGTTTTCTAATGTTAATGATTCTCGCCGCATGGTATGTGGGAATAGTGGTATTATAGAAGAAGTATAGTGATGTAATAAATAAATGTGGAAGTGAAATATGATAGGGTAGAATCCCAGAATGTGGGAGATGAAGGTATAGGAGATGTAGATATAGAATCAACAACTATGTCATGTATATAGCCAAAGAAAGTATGACTAGGGTAGTTCCCCATAGAATCCAATCAACTAACATAAAATGACCAGTCACCCACCATGTAGTGTGAAATATGACATAGGATGACAAGCTAGTCATTCCAAATTCATGGTTTGGGATCCATATGCAAGGTAATAGGGTTGGTAAAATGAATATAATAACATGTACTAGACTGGTTAGACACACTTTATCAATTAACCGCCCTTAGGCCTGTGAGGTGATGGATAACCCAACGAGTCAACTACATTAACCATCTAGACCATCCCTCTAGTCAGGTAAGGTAGAATCCCAAGCTAGGATCCCTAAAAAACATTCATGGTAGACATATAACACTATTTTATATTATTCACCATACTAGGTCATGGCTCTAACACCTATCCATGTCATGTGGCACACCTGAGGGATACCACAATACTTATTATTCGCCTTTAAGGATGTTTTTAATCTTTTCAAACTAAATATCAATTTCATGAAAAATAATTCATCATGATAATTTTTCCAACAATAAAATATAGTTATGTCAGTCAAACCATTCGAGGTCTTCTCCTTGGTAGTATGTATCACTCTCTATTTCATCAACGTTGGTATTATGATGAGATATATTCATAATATATAACACATATATGAGGTTTATTTATCCCATATTTATGGGAATGTGATGGGTCCTTGTTTCCCTATACATATAAAATGTTTTATACTCCCCCACATACTGAAGAAATGGGTCCTCTGTGTGCAGTCATGGGGAGAAAACTACTTTGGTCCAAAGAAACAATATATTCACCCACAATACTAATAAAGTAATGAACCCCCCAATATTTTAGGAATATTACCTCTATCTATACAGTTCTATTCTTCTTCATTTAACCTGAGATATTCAATGTGGAGTGAATCCTATAAAGGGTTTGGTACTCCCACATCTAAGAGTTGTTAACTTTGAGAGGACTGGGTAAAAAAATAGATTCTACAAGGTGATGTGGGATTTTATTTGTTTGGATATTTCTTTATGGTGGATTGTTCTTATGTTATGATTACTTATACTTATTGGTTCATCACTACCATAATCAATTACTCCCCTTAGTAATGTGTGGATTACCTATAGGGATTATGACACCCTTGACCACCAACTAATTTTTCACTAGGTGTTTGTACATTAATTTTATTTCTAGAGAGGTAACTTGGTATTTATTGAAATTATGGTTCCCTACTACCCCCACTAGAAAATATAATTCTATAATTCATAGTTCATCTAAAATAGTTTAGTTTGGGAATTTGGTAGTTTGAATTTTCATTTTTTTCAAATTCCTAAATATTTTGAAAAGTGTATAAACTCTTTGATTCTTTTATGAAATGTATTTTATAAAATATAAGGAGTTTATAAATTATAGTACTTCTGATATTTCGATCATTCTATGTTATTTTTGACATATGATCTTTCACATAGATGAGATATTAGTACTAATATTCTTTCATCATCCCTTGTTCTATTGATATTATATCATATGTAGAAAACTTTTGGGTTTTACCACTTTTCCTTCAATATTGAGTTTGAGATAACTCATTATTTCAATATAATTATATCATCATGGTGTACTGTTAATTATGTTTACAGTCACAGATTAATGGGATTAATTCTCACAAATGTACTATATGTGTAGATTATGCGTACTTTAGTGGCATCGTTTTGTTGGCATGGAGCTTATGGTGCCTGAAGTGTGGATACATCATAATGTATGGTGGGACATCATGGTGAAAAAAATTTTTTGTGGTTAAACCCAAATTTATTACAATGTTTAGGTGTCTTACTTTGGTTAATTCCTATTGTAGGCAGTTTTTTGTGTGTTATAAATATGTATTTTATCATTGTGGTTTTATATATGGTATCATACCCAACAAATGTTGTCTCATTCACACATAGTATATAGTAAAAATATTATACATATTTCTTACATTTGTAGTAAATTTTCATTTTTTATATGTATATTTGTTATATCTTTTTATCAGATAAGTCATACCACATATGATATCCCTCCTTTTGTGTTCTTTAACATTCACTAGAATATTAGAGGTGGACATCGAGTGGATTACTCAGCTTACCACTATCCCTAGAGTAGTCATGGTTTGATGGGTAATGTCAACAATGATATGATGATCATCAAAGTAAACCTATAGAGTTCATGGTATAAAACAAGGTAGTCCAAATAGTGTAACATAGATTGAGACACTAGAAGATTCAGAGGTATGGAATGTTTGAACCTTGTTTTATGGGGTCATTCATTCTTACCAAGTGGATCAGTATAGTCCCATATTAATGAATTCGTCCTATATGATTCATTATGATTCCAGAATATTCCATATATCTCAAATATAAAGATATCTTCCACAACCATCTCACTATATTTATGTTAATGATTTTGAGTTAGATCTTTATGAACCATTCAAGTATTTAATTTTATATATATTGAATCAATGAAATATTATAATATGAATATAGATGTAGTCCTATTTACATATTTACTGACTTTGAAAACCTATCAAGAAGGAGTAATGGGAGTGAGAGTAAATCATGTGAGTGTTATGTAGAAAACCTTTAACTATAAAGGATCACTTATTCAACTAAAGTATGTGGTAATAAAGGATGCAGAATTTGTTAAAAAATCACATATAAATAGGTATGAATGTATTTTAAATTTAGTTAAAACCTTTATATTTTAACATACAATAGATGAAAAAGAGGTTGGGGTGTCTTTAGATTGAATAGAGAAAAAACAAGATAGGTAAAAAAAATTATCTATGTTACATTGTTTTGACTACAAACCTAGTTGAATGCCACTCATTATTTAGTATCCTATCAAGGAGTAATTTCTCATACCACTAGGGGTCTAATTAGGTGATCCAAAATCCTAGTGGTTGATCGTCATATTTTTTGAGGTTAATAGAATATTTTATTGGAAGCTGAAGCACCCCCCATTTTTATTGGGTGTCTTTAATTAATTTAGAGCATCATGTCTGAATTAAAACTCAAATTAGGGCTCCCTAAATTTCATTTAGTAATCATGAAACTCCCCCATAATTTTAGAAAGACTTTTTATCTATAATTTTTTTCTTCAACCATTCCATAACCAATGGATATAATCCACTATTATTAGTAATACATGTCCTCTACGATTCTCTATTCTATATATCTCATTTTCTTTCACCATTTTTTACACAAAATCCACATCATAGATGGGTTATAGGTCCTTAAAGTATTTTAAATGGATTTTTTTCTAAATAAACATGTGATACATGACATTTGGATGTCTATTATAATGATTGAAAAGGTTCTTATATTTTCAAACAATTTAATTTTAATTTCATGTGACATATGATAAGCAGGTGTAGGGGAGTGTGTGTGATGAACTCATAATTTAACCAATTGTGGTTTCATTAATTTTTTAGTAATGATTAAGGTATATATAAGTCATGATAAGTCATTTAATAACTCTTCCATGATTTTATGGCCACAAATGACAATGTTTATTTGGTAAACAATCGATATACAAAGGGTCGAAGACCCATGATTGGGGTCCTTTCCATTAATCCAATATAGGGATCCTTATGATCTATCCATAAGCATTCCTTCACAATAGGAATATTTTTAAATGATTAAGATTATAAAAAATTATCTTCGAATATGACTTTTTGAATGATTAATGGTTGTTAGAGCATGATACTTATAAGATGGGTCGATGTAGTATTCTTAAGGCTGCTCAATATATTGGTAAATTCTACCAAACAAGTCCACCCAAAGAAAAATTTTCTGACCATTTATTAAAAATAAAATAAAAATATGAAATGGAAGCAGATGGTGTCAAAAAAATGGAATTTAACTCATGCATAAAACAAAATATTTAATAATCATAATTTGAAAGTTGATTTTCTTAATCATAGTCATCAATAGTTTCCCACAAAAACTGAGAATTAACTAAATTAAATATCATAAGGATCTATGCATTGGTCATTCAATTCAACTTATAGGAAGATCTAGTGGTTACAGTCCATTACAGATTAGAGTAGCCCTTCTGCGACCATATCTTCTTAAGAGCATGAATAAAACCCTCACTGTTAAATATTTTTATTTCTATTGACGATATAATCCTTAAAAGATGCATGAACCACACCTTAATCCCTATGGGGAGTGTTATCAATCACCCTTTGATCATCAGAAATATTCCCCCACTTATCAATGATTATTAAAGAGTTGAAATTTTTATGTATCCTCTGCTAATAAATATCTTGAGTAGATTGTTTGAGATCACAATCATGTGAATTCCTTGTATCCTCTATATCATAACACTCATATAGTACACATGGTAGGTCTACAACCAACTCATCTCTATGATGAATTCCAACATCACTATCAACTAGAAGAGTAGTAAGAGACATACACTAATCCACAAATTAACATGCTATACCAATTGGTTTCCACTCCTAGGGGGTGCTGAGTTAAGAAGATGTTAATAAGATCTAACAGAACAAGATTCCATAACTAGTGAATTTTTTCTCCTTCTTAATGAAGTGTAATTCCCATTGATTGCATATAAAGAACCATAAAAACCATACCGATGAAAAGAAACATCATCCAAAGATTCATCATAAAGGGGTAACTTCCCAAATGCCATCTCATTCTTATCTCTAACAGGGGGATACACAGAAGAACCATCACCATTTTTGACATGATTAGGAAATAATTTCTTAAAAATATAGGATTAATGAAAAATTTTGTGGTAAATGTTATAGGTTATGGACTTCATACAAAAAACACTAGTATAACTAATTTCCATGAATGGAAAAACAACAATTAGGGAGCTTCTCATAAACAACATGAATGTTTTATTCTTTATCCAGTGTAGACAAAATCACATTTCTAGTAAGAGTTTCACTCAAATAAACATCCATTAAGTCCCTTGAAAATTATAGGAAACTATCCTTCTATATACTTCTGTCCATTTTTATTGGAACTCCATTTGACAAAGGTAAATCAAATAGAGTCATCTATTTTTTCATCATTCAATTGTTTTCATCTATTAGTAATATATTTCCCTATAACTAATTATATATTATTTATTTATAATATTTAATCAAATATGATATGTTTTATATTTCTTACCATTTAATTTCTACATTAGGATGCATTTCTAACTCATGTTGTATATTTACTTACAGTTTTGGTTTTATTCAATATTCTACTTTCTTGAAAATTGAAATATATCATTTCCTTCGATATATGTTTTTGGGGATTTATAATTTAACATGTAAACATTTTTGTGCGAGAATATCCCTAATATTCATTTTATTAGTGATATAGAATTCACCAGGGATAAAATTAATGATGATATATCACTCCCCATGAGGGTTTTATAAATTTTTCACCGTTCAAATTAGATAGTTGTGTGTTTGATTGATCATTAAAATTGAGTATATTATTGGTGTTATATCATTCACCATCGATTGATTTGTTATGGATATACATCAGTTTTTGGGTGGTAAATTTATGGATAATATATTTTACACCTTATAAATAGTTTTATTCATGAAAAAAATCACATTAGAGATTGGTATGTGAAACATCATTCACCATTGTGTTGTGATGTGATGTTTACAACTCATTTATATGGTAAAAAGTGTTATGATAAAAATTCTTCTCATAAATTAATATGTGGATACTGTAGAGACCCAAAGCGTGATGTACATGGACATTACATTACTTTTGCGGAATACTTAATACATAACAAAAATAGACACACAAGGACTGTAAAAATTTAGTGTTTTTGAAATTCGGAATGTAATCGTCTAATCGTAGTGAAAGATCTACAACATCTCCCATAAAGATCTTCCCCTGTTGTTTTCTTAACTAAAACCTTTCTTTATATCCTGGGGAAAAGAAAACTTATAAAGGGTGAACTCAAATTCTCTATAAGGGTAAGCATGGATAAAATAAAACAAATCATAAACATTTGAACTTAAAAACATGAACATAATGTTTAAACAAGAAAATCTTGAGCAATGACATAAAACATGGAAGAACATAAGGCATAGATCGTAAAGAAACATTAATCATGATAAAATAGCATTGGAATAAAACATGTGATTGTGACAACCATTAACCACATGATATGATTTCCATAGTAGCCAAGGCATTTCTGCCAAGACCATCTTAGTGGACAAAGTCCCTTTCTGAATCGATTTCACTCCTCGTTCCAGTCCTGTATTACTAAACCGGATTAACTTGCCATTCCATCCATGCCTATCTCATGAGATATAAATCATTACCTAATGCATTGGAGGGGGATATAGGTCCCACCCATCTCATAATGAAATCATTCTTACTTGTGCCACAACATAAACATAAAACATTCATCATAACCCAAAGAATAAAATGGGTTTCATAAACATCATCCCATAATCTCATAATCCATATAAAACAAATGGAAATTTCATCAGAAGAAAAGTTAAGTCATGTAAATCATAGAGACATTAAACTTTAAACATTCACATATGAAATAATGTCATCTTATATGGAAAATGGTTTTGATAAAACTTTGGAAATGAATTCTTGAGGAAAATATCCTTTCTTCTTCAAAATCAATTTCTTTTCAAAAAACGTCCTGCAATTTTAAAAGAAAATGATTTTGTTGAAAATAGTCATGAAATCTTTTGGATGAATCTTTATGAAAATAAGGCTTTATAAAACCGTAAAAACCCTTTCATTCCGTATAAGTTAAAAATAACATTATTCTCATACTTTTGTCAGAAAAATCAAAAAATACCGCGTAACATAAACAAAAAAAAGATTCATTACATACCATGTAGTAAAAGATAAAATTGGTAAAAAGTAAATTAAACATACATAAAAAAAATTATAGAAAACATGGACTTGGATGATAAAAATATCCCGAGTAAATACTTACGTAAAAGAAATCTCGGATAAAAAAATGAGATTTGAAAAATTATCCCTTACTTTAGGTCTGATATGCTTTGTACGTTTCTGATCCTCCTGTATAATGATTTAAATAATTTCATTTACTTATTAAATAATCATATTCATTTTTATGATATCATATATAGGTCACTTATGACTTTATATTACCCGTTCTTTTGTAAATTCGATGTTAATGAGCGTTTTGGGTAAAATCGTTTCATTTGTCGACTGTGTTTTGACTTGTAATTATTCATAGGATTACTTATATTATGATTAATTAATTCCAGAATATAAAACATGATTTATATATAATATATATTCAGAATATACATATATATAATAGATTTATAAATGGAAAGAAATACACCGTTCATGGAGATGGTAGGTCGTACGTACACATGAACGTTGTGTTTGTTTCCTCATTGAATTGAATGGAATTAATTGGATGAAATAATTATATATATACATAAATTTAGTATCATTATTATGTCATATATTTCATGATTACATATTATATATAATTTATAATCATTTATGAATGGTAAATCATTAATAATGAATCTCATCGCGTCGTGGAGACGGTATTCCGTACGTACACATGAATGATGATATCCTTCCCATGATCGTGGAATTTTATTGGAGTGTATTTATAATATTACAGAATCAATATAACTTTATAATTATCATATCTAGTTATTATTTACACCATTATACCGATCCATGTAAGGTGGTGGTGGAAAATAGATTACACCACGGCGTGGAGACGGTATTCCGTACGTACACACGCGCGGTGATTTAATTTTCCATAGGATGGATAGATGGTGAAATAGAGTTGTTCCATACTTATAATAACATATTAGTATATGATTGATACTGATGTTATTACTTAATAATGAAAAAAACTAAGAATAAGAAGTGGAAGAAGAAATAAAGTTGAAAGAATCGGTAACGGACATTACCTCTTCTTTGAAGCGCTTCTTTGAGACCTTCTTTTAGGGAAATAAATTGGTCATTGAAGAAGACCAGAACCTCTAGGATGTTTCTAGGGAAGTGGGGAGGAGAAACTGGCAGGGTTTGGCCGAGCATGATGGCTCAATGTGTTGTGAGGAATAGAGGGAGGAGGTGCCCTTTTATAAGGGAGGAGAGGGGAACCTTTGGAATAACAAAAAATATTATTTTATTATAAAGTCATATTCGGTTTTTAATATCTCTAAATTGATTTATTTCAAAGCTAAGGTGGGTATGGGTCTAAATCCTCTAATCCAATAGAATTTAGACTAGTTTTGGTCATTATATAAACCTTAACCTTTAGTTTTAACTCTTAGTTAATTAGATTGAGATTTACCATGTCACCTTGTATTTTTATATTATATAGTTAATAAACATACCATATGCATCCAAGAGACCCCCAAGTGGTCCATTAATGATACACCTATCATGATATAAGTATCTTGGCCGAACCATAGATTTTTAGGAATATAATAACAATTATCAATATAATATTGGGTTAAAAACAATTTTATGTCAATTTTGACACTATTTGGTAATTGATTTTTGTGAAAATCATAACAGAATTATTAGTTCAAAAAAGTTAATTGAATCAATACTAACATGTCATATTAACATAGAAAATTATTTTAAATCATAAAACGTCTCATATTACATTTATTTTGGTATTTATAACATCAATTATGTCAATATTTCATTGATAAGATAATTACTGTATCATCATTGTGTCATAAATAAATTAAATTATTTTAAGTCTAAAAATTTCAAATAAAGTACCATTATGTACGAAATCTTTTTTATCTTTCAAATGAATATTTATAGTCGAATTTATCGTATGTATAACCCTATATTAAAAATGATTTAGTTATTAAACTTTGATTTTAACTATTTTAACCCTTCTTTAAATAAATTAATAATAAATGTCCTAATCTAATCCAAGTGGGCCTAAATAGTCATATTTTTTTTCCTAAGGTGGTTTTGGCTGAATTTCATTTATCCAATAGAATCAATACATGTGTTAGGGTAATAATAATATCATTTTTACCCTTAATTACCCTATTTACTTTTAACCGTGGTAAAAAAAAAGTAAAAAGTTACTATTCACTGAAAAATATATTCATCTCATTGAACCAAATTTTAGTCCTTGATATAAACCGTGTCTCTTGGATTTTCGAAATTCCACTCACAGAAGCGGTAAAATTATTTTTTATGAAAAATTTAGTTTTTTAACTACCACTTAGTGGTATCACTATTCATTAAAAAATGAAGGTTTCCAGAAAAATACCAAAAATTAGGCCTAAGATATATTTGATATTATGAATTCAAAAATGCTTTCTATTTTACCAAATTAAAAACATATCAGTTTCCTTAATTAATTTAAAAATTAATTCCTATCATCAAAACAAATAGTGTGTTTTTAAGAGATAATAACTATCAAAAGATTGGCACTTGTTTATGTCTGGTTTAAATGTGAAATCACATCCAATGACCAACATTGTATTAATTGGTAAAAATTTATTCTAAATATACATTAAAACCAATTAGAAAGATAATTTAACCATATAAATTATTGGGATGAAAAAAAAGTTGTTTTTAATTAAAATATAGTGTGTTTTTACTATTCATTAAAATATGAATGTTATCAGAATAATATGAGAAATTTATCCAAAGTAAATATTTATATGATGATTCCAAAGAAGAATTTTATTTTTCCAAATTAAACTTATAGACATGTCAAAAAAAGATTTATAGTGGGTGCGCCCTCAAAAGGCGGCAAAACTACATTTTTTAAAATTACTTATTTTACTCGAAAAATTGATTTTGTTCTCATACCATGTTCTAAAAAATGTGTAAGATGAATAATAATGTTATAAAATTCAAAATTTAGTTGATACTATTCATAATGGGTAGTTCATATAACATATCGTTGTTTAGAGAAACAGAGTTTTGTGTACAACACACGCTATCGTGGAAGGTCGCGATTGCATGTATTGCAAGCCAAGTCAGGGATGCGTGTTGTGAAAGATCCTTTTGGTGTAGCGTACAACACAATACATTAATTAAATTAAAAAGAATATTTTTCATAAAATCCCGAGGTGTTACATTCTACCCCCCTTAAAATGAATTTCTCCCTCGAAATTCGTCGGGGTTATAAATGGTTTACTACTCGATAGTTTCTTTAATAGAAACCCACATCTTAAAAATGAATACCAAAACTTGGCTTTAAAAACTAAAGTATGAAATGTAATAGTTACCCAAATTAACTAATCATTGGGTTTCCACATAGGAGAACAAAGGTTAAAATATGGATATGGAAGTGAAACCTAACCATCTTGTTCTGATGTAGAGTGGTAGAGAATATAGCTATGAAAATCCAACCATCACAAAGATATAGATTTGTGATGATCTAAGGTACCATCTGATTCATTGGATATAAGGGAACTAGGACAACATTGTTGGTTTTCTAGATCATTTCCCTAAAGTTGATGAATTAAAAGAAATAATTACATGATTTTGGTACAATCTCACTATTGTTCGTGAATTGAACAATTTCCACTTCCTCACTTAAAGAAATGAAGTTGAATTTGTTATTCGTGATGTGTTGTAGATCATGTGATAGAATGATGGGTCATTCCATCTGTTTCAAACAAAAGGATAGAAAATGTTATAAGTCCATCATATGGTTAGATTAATCGTATATGGTTCCAAAAATTAACTTATACTTCATATATCATACCACTTAATAAAATAAATCTAGTTTCTACTATCCAGGAACATTCTGTAGGCCAGTGGTAGGCGATAAAGGCCAGTCGCACTTCGGTTGTGGGTTCGATTCCCACAGCCTTGTCTGACGCGATGGGCTGTCACTCGTCCTGCAGGTTGTCCTTTTCCTAAAACTAAATTACTGTAACATCCCATAAATAATATCAAAAAAAACATATATCCTTAAATAATACTTACTTATGTCCAACATAATCCATTCTAATCATTAGGATTATCCATAATACTGCAGTCCACTCTCATAATACAGTGAAAACGATTACCAGAGATTTCATATAACAAGCATGTTAATAGCATCGTTGATCCCCATATATCCGAATATATGTCTTGTTGGTCACATTCCAAACATTCGAAGTCCTTAATAATGTATTCTCTTGAAAAATGAATACCCATTGAACCTTAGTGAAAACATGAATGCAGTTAAAATTTAACACTTTCCACATACCAAAATCCTCAAAATTCTATATACTCAAACCATGTTATCACATAGTCCTTATATCAATAATGATCTCATGAATGCAATCAAACATCTCATTATCTTCTTTCTCTTTCTTTATGTGCATATCATCTACTTTCCAAAAATTTATGAATAACATTCCATGGTTAAGGGTACCATTCAACATATACTTTCAAATAATTTAGGAAAAACAATAGTGTAACAATCCTTAGATGATTTTTTATTCCATAGTACCATTAACTATACAACATAACTCTCGATAAACATACAATCATTCCACTACCTTCTAAAACAACTGACTGAGCTTCAACACTTCTTTCAGCTCATATATCATTTGTAGTCTCCTCATCATCATCCACATAAATACTACCCATATGACCTTGCTGATTCTCTTCATGAGATTTTCCCTTAGGGAATTAGTTTGCATAATGCCTGTACATTCCACATTTAAAATATCTAATCATTATTTATGTCATAGCAATACCATTATCCTTGTCCATTGTGTTAACTGAACCTTTTCCTTTGCACTTTCTAGCTTTGTGTCCTTATTTTCCACACCCAAAGCATCTTCCAGTTCCTTTGAAACAATCTCCCTGATGCCTCTTCCCACATGATTTATATGAGGGAAATTGAACTTTCTTTTCTCTATGATCATCATCATACTCCATCATTCTCTTATTATCTGAGTCGGGAAACATACTGTAATAGCCCGAGATTTTATGAAAAATATTCTTTTTAATTTTATTAATGTCTTGTGATTTACGCTACACCAAAAGGAGCTTGCACAACACGCATCCTTGACTTTCCTTTCATTACACGCAATCGCGACCTTCCTTGATAGCGTGTGTAGTACGCAATACCATGTTTCACTAAACAACGATATGCTATTAAAATATTATTAAAACTAGCCGTTATGAATAGTAATAACCACTTTTTGAACTTTTGTAAATTCTATTTTTCAAAATGGATTTCATTTTTGGAATCGGAATATCGAAATTAGCGTAGGGTGAAATTTTGGTAATTTTTGGATAACTTTCATATTTTGATGAATAGTGGAAATTACTAAATTTTAATTAAAAACAACTTTTTTCAATCGAAATAATTAATAGTGATAAATTATTAATTTGAGTGGTTTTAAAGTATATTTAGAATATATTTTTACAATTTAATAAAATTTTGGTCATTGGATGTAATTTCACTATTAAACCAGTTATAAACAAGTTTCAATCTTTTGATAGTTATTATCTCTTAAAAACACAACTTTTGTTTTGAAGACGGGAATTAATTTTTAAATTAATTAATGCAACTAATATTTTTTGAATTTGGTAAAATAGAAATCATTTTTGAGTTCATAATATCAAATATAGCTTAGGCCAAATTTCTGGCATTTTTCTGAAAACTTTCAATTTTTGATGAATAGTGAAACCACTAAGTGGTAGTTAAAAAAAACTGAATTGTTCATAAAACTTAATTTTACCACTTCTGTGAGTGGAATTTCAAAAATCCGATAGACACGGTTGATGTCAATATGTAAAATGTGGTTCAATGAGATGAAAATAATTTTTTGGTGAATAGTAACTTTTTACTTTTTTTACCACGGTTAAAAGTAAATAGTGTAATTATGGGTAGAAATGATATTATTATTACCCTAACACATGTACTAATTCTATTGGACAAGTTTAATTCGACCAAAAACAATCTTATGAATAAAATATGACCATTCAGTCCCACATGGATTAGATTAGGACATTTATTATTAATATATTTAAAGAATGGTTAAAAGAGTTAAAATCAAAGTTTATTTAATAAAACATTTTTAATTTGGGGTTATACATAAGATAAATTCGACTATAAATATTCATTAGAAATCTAAAAATATTTCCTACATAATGGTATTTTATTTTTAATTTTTATACATTAAATAATTTAATTTATTTATTACACAACGATGATGCAGTAATTATCTTATTAATAAAATATTGACATAATTGATGTTATAAATACCCAAATAAATATAATTTGAGACTTTTTATGAATTACACTAATTTTATAGGTTAATATTACATGTTAGTATTGATTTAATTAAATTTTTCGAACATATCATTCTGTTATGATTTTCAAAAAAACCAATTACTAAATAGTGTCAAAATTGACATTTATTAGTTTTTAAAACAAATATTTTATTATTAATTGTTATTTAATTCCTAAAAATCTAAGGTTCAGACAAATGACTTAGATAAGGATATCTATATTAATAATAAACAACTTTGTGTTCGTTTGGCTTTATATAGTTAGTTTATTAACCATATAGTGTAATAAAAAAAAGACATGGTAAAAGTTAAATTATTTAACTTAGAGTTATATCTAATTGATAAGATTAAAATAATAACCTAAACTTGTCTAAATCATATTGGATGAGAGTATTTAGACCCATCCCCACCTTAGATTCGAAATAAATCAATTTGGAG
Organism: Viscum album; assembly: GCA_963277665.1. Taxonomy (NCBI): domain Eukaryota; kingdom Viridiplantae; phylum Streptophyta; class Magnoliopsida; order Santalales; family Viscaceae; genus Viscum; species Viscum album. The sequence continues at coordinate 1,978,716,294 of OY728155.1, forward strand.
CTATTTAAAACCAAATTTGGCTTTATAATAAAATAATATTTTTAGTTATTCCAAAGGTGCCCCTCTCCTCCCTTATAAAAGGGCACCTCCTCCCTTTCTTCCTCACACAACTTTGAGCCTCCAAGCTCGGCCAAACCCTGAAAAAATCTCTTCTCCACTTCCCTAGTAAAATCGTAGAGGTCCTGGTCTTCTTTAACGACAAATTTTAGTGCCCTAAAAGGAGGTCTCAATGATGCACTTCAAAGAAGAGGTAATATCCATTACCGATCCTTTCCAATTTCTTTCTGCTTCAACTTCTTCTTCTTTAGTTGTTTCATTATGAAGTAATAACATCAATATCACTCATATATTGATATGTTATTATATGTATTAAACAACCCTATTTAACCATCTATCCATCCTACGGAAAATGAAATCACCGCGCGTGCGTGCATACGGAAGACCGTCTCCACGTCGTGGTGTAATCTATTTTCCGCCACCACCTTAATAGGATGGGTATAATGGTGTAATGATTAACTATATATGATTATTATAAAGTGATATTGATACTGAAATAGTATACATACACTTCAACACAATACGACGACCATGAGAACGATATCATCGCTCGTGCGTACGTACGGACTACCGTCTCCACGACGCGATGAGATTCATTATCCATGTTAACCATTCCAGAATGATTATAAAGTATATATAATGAATAATAATGGAATATATGACATGGTAAATCTACTGTATTTATATATATATATATGTGTCATCAACATACTTTCATTCAAGACAATAAGGAAAGGAAAGCAGCGTTCATGCGTATGTACGAACTACCGTCTCCATGAACGGTGTGTTTCATTTCATTTATCTATCTATTATATATATATATATACTTAATATATATGATATATAAATCATACTTTATATTCTGGAAGTATGTAAATCATGTTATAAGTAATAATAATGTCAAGAACAACAAGTCCAAACACCTACGATAAATGAAACGATTTTACCCAAAATGCTTCTTTAACCTGAATTTACAAAAGAACGGGTAATATAAAGTCATAAGTGAACCATATATGATATAATAACAAGGAATATGATTCTGGAATAAGTCAATAACATGAATTAAATCATTATACCGGAGTTTCTGACACGTACGAAGCAAATCGGACTTAAGGTAAGGGAAATACCACAATCTCATTTCTATCTGAGATTGTTTATACTTTGAAATTTACTAGGTTGTATTTTATCATCCACATCCATGTTTCCTCAATATGTAATATTATTTCCATCCACCTACAATTGTTTAAATCCAATTTTAACCTTCGGTTAGTTTTTAGTAAAAGATATGAAAGGAATCTTTTTTCATTTTTCGTACGAGGTACTTTTTGACTTTTCCGACAAAAATACGAAGAATGTTTTTTTTAACTTATACGGCATGAATGGATTTTTAAACTTTATTTCCAAGAATCTTCCTTTACAAGTTTTAAAGTTTATTTTTATCAACTTTTTTTAGTTTGTAATTGTATGACATGTTAAGAAAAGAAAGGTGTTTTTTTGAAGTAGAAAGGATATTTTCCTCAAGAATGGAGTTCAAGTGTTTTATCAAAATTATTTTCCATCTAAGATAATAAAGGGTTCTCTTTCTATCCCTATTATTACATGGATTTGATTATGTTGTGATGGAAATATTTTTTATGAATTCCTTTATCTTATATGAACTGTTTTATGATGTAATGATGTTTAAGAATCCCATTTTTATTACGTGGGTTATGCTATGATGTATGGTTTATGATTTTGTGGCACACATAAGAATGGTATCATTATGAGATCGGTGGGACCTATATCTCCCTCCAATGCATTGGGTAAATATTTTATATCTCATGAGATAGACATGGCTGGAACGGTAGGTTATACCGGTTCAGTGAAACAGGACTGGAACGAGGGTGACTCGGTTCAAGAAGGGACTTTGTCCACTAAGATAGTCTTGGAAATGAGTCTTGACTAACAAAAAATGATTCTCTATGATTATGTGTGTATGCCAAAATGTTTCATGTTGTATGTTATTATTATTGTGATTACATTTCACTGCCATGATTTATCCCATGTTATGAAATTATGATCTCTTTTGCAGGTTAAGATTTCCAAAAGTTATGTGCTTGTGTATACGATGTGATTGATATTTCTTTTGTTTACCCTTACTGAGCATTTGAGATCACCCTTTTATGTTTTCTTTTCCCCAGGATATAAATAAAGGTTTTAGGTATAAAAAAAAGAATATCTTTATGGGAGATGTTGAAGATCTTTCACCAGGATTAGAAGATTATATTCCGAGTTTCCAAAGACACTAAACTATTACGATCCATGTGTGTGTGTTTTTGTTATGTACTAAGTATTCCACAAAAGTAATGTAATGTCCACGTACGTCAGGCTTCGGGTCTCTACAGTTGGTATCAGAGGAAAGGATTAGTCAACCTTTGGAAACTAGGATGTGAGAACTTTAGTGAGATCCCTAGAGATATTTATAAGGTATGTCTAGGGATTTCCCTAAGGATAAGTATACGTGTAGGTTATAGTACTAGAATTACGCTAACGATCATAAAATTAAACCTAAGATGTTAGATATTGAATGTACTCCCCCTTTATTATGTTGTTTTCCCTAGCATGATTTTTGCCTCTCACACTATTCTTTTTGGGTTTTAGACGATGGCTGGAACCCGAAGGAACCATGTTGATCAATGCAATGGACAATGCAATGATTGTACTCCTGAACAAACAAATGTTATGGGAGATGGAGTGAATAATCTTATTGCTATACTTACACAAGCTATGAATCATTCTGGACTTACAAATGAGCAGAGAAGGGAACAATATTCTATTGAGTCCTTCATGAGGCAACGTCCACCTTCTTTCAGTGGGTCTTCTAATCCACTTGTTTCTGAACAATGGATTAGTTCTACTGAAAAGATATTTTCAGTTCTTCAATGTTCTGAACATGATAAAGTCATCTTTGCAGTATATCGTTTGGAAGGTGAAGCTGATCAATGGTGGAATCTTATCAAGAATACGAGGCCAAGAGATGAAATTGATTTCAAGGAATGGGACGAGTTCAAGAACTTGTTTTTTAGTAAGTAATTCCCTAATATTCTTTGAACAAAGTTGGAAAAGGAGTTTCTTGAGCTGAAGCAGAAGGATGATGAATCCGTTGGTATATACGAAGAAAATTTTACAAGACATGCAAGGTATGCATCTTGCATTATCATCCAACCTGAAAGTAAAGTTGATCGATTTTTCAGTGGCTTAAAACCAAGTCTTCGAAGGGAATTAGCTATAAGAGACTTCAGTAGCTATGATGAAATTGTGCGTTGTGCTATCAAGGTAGAAATGGAAGTTGGTGTTACATATCCATCTCATGGTTTTGACAAGAAACGAAAGATGGAGTTCAAGGAGAAATCTTAGAATAATGGTGAAAAGAAGATGAATGTTTCCTTATGCACAAAGTGTGGAAAGAAGCATGGGGGAGATTGTCTTAAAGGGACTAGAAAATGTTTTAAGTGTGGAAAAGAAAGTCATCGAGCAGCTGAGTGTCGAAGTAATGGAAAAAGGGTTTCTAATGATGTGAATAAATCAAACACTGCAGAGAATGCACCACCAACACTTCAATGCTTCAAGTGCAAGTAAATGGGGCATTATGCTAATAAATGACCTAATCCAAGGGTTAGTGATGATCGACATGAGCAACCGCTTAAGGAAAAGGACAAAGGTAAGTCACATGCGATCACTATTGGCGATGTTGAATATGAAAACGATGTGGTGGAATGATTAAGTGTCTATGTAATGGGATTCCAAAATAATGTTGTATCATGGAGTATTGTAATATTTATGTATTGGTCTAATGTGGTATTCAAAGTGATTGAAATATTTTTGGAAAGCAGATGATATGCACATAATGAAGGGATAATGATAATCTAATATGTTTGATAGTATTCATGAGCTCATGATTGATATAAGGACTAAGTGATATCATGGTTTGAGTATATAGAATTTTGAGGATTTTGGTATGTGGAAAGTGATAAATTTTAACTGCATTCATGTTTTCACTAAGGTATTCAAGAGAATACATGATTAAAGACTTTGAATGTTTGGAATGTGACCAACAAAACAAATCTTATGATATATGGGGATCGACGATGGTGTTAAATCTCTTGTAATCGTTTTCACTATGTTATGAGAGTGGACTGTAGTATTATGGATAAGCCTAAAGATTGGAATGGATTATGTTGGACATAAAGTTTTTTCGATATTTTTAATGGGATGTTATAGTAATATAGTTTTAGAAAAAGGACAACCTGTAGGACGGGCGACAACCCATCGCGTCGGACAAGGCTGTGGAAATCGAACCCTCAACCGAAGTGCGACTGGCCTTTATCCGCTACCACTGGCCTACAAGAAGTCCATGTTTAGTACAAACTAGTTTTATTATATTAAGCTGTATGATATATGATGTATAAGTCCATTTTATGAACCATATATGATTAATCTCACTATAGATCGACTTATGTATATAATTTTTTCTAACCTTTTGTTTGAGACAGATGGAATGACCCGTCATTCTATCACATGATCTACTAACACTTCATGAATAACAAATTCAACTTCATTTATTTAAGAGATGAAGTGGAAATTGTTCAAGGCACGAAAAACAGTGAGATTGTACCAAAATAAAGTAAGTATTTTTCTAATTCAAATTTCTAAATTTAGGGAAATGATCTTGAAAACCAAAAATGTTGTCCTAGTGATCTTATACCTGATTAATCACATGGTACCTTAGATCGTCACAAATTTATGGATTTGTGATTACTGGCTTTTCCATAGCCATGTTCTCTACCACTCTCCATCAGAACATGATGGTTAGATTTCTCTTCCATATCCATATTTTCACCTATGTGGAAACCCAGTGATTAGTTTATTTGGGTAATCGTTACATTTCATACTTTAGTTTTTAAAGCCATGTTTTGGTATTACTTTTTACTATGTGGATTTCTATTAAAGAAACTTTCGAATAGTAAACCATTTATAACCCTGACGAATTTCGAGGGCGAAATTCATTTTAAGGGGGGTAGAATGTAACAGCCCGAGATTTTATGAAAAATATTCTTTTTAATTTTATTAATGTCTTGTTTTGTACGCTACACCAAAAGGAGCTTGCAAAACACACATCCTTGACTTGCCTTTCATTACACGCAATCGCGACCTTCCTTGATAGCGTGTGTAGTACGCAATACCAAGTTTCACTAAACAACGATATGCTATTAAAATATTATTAAAACTAGCCGTTATGAATAGTAATAACAACATTTTGAAATTTTGAAAATGTTATTTTTCAGAATGGATTTCATTTTTGGATTCAGAATATCGAAATTAGCTTAGGGTGAAATTTTGGTAATTTTCGGATAACTTTCATATTTTGATGAATAGTGGAAAATACTAAATTTTAATTAAAAACAACTTTTTCAATAGAAATAATTAATAGTGATAAATTATTAATTTGAGTGGTTTTAAAGTATATTTAGAATATATTTTTACAATTTAATACAATGTTTGTCATTGGATGTAATTTCACATTTAAACCAGTTATAAACAAGTTTCAATCTTTTGATAGTTATTATCTCTTAAAAACACGCCTTTTGTTTTGACGACAGGAATTAATTTTTAAATTAATTAATGAAACTAATATGTTTTGAATTTGGTAAAATAGAAATCATTTTTGAGTTCATAATATCAAATATAGCTTAGGCCTAATTTCTGGCATTTTTCTGAAAACTTTCAATTTTTGATGAATAGTGAAACCACTAAGTGGTAGTTAAAAAAAACTGAATTTTTCATAAAACATAATTTTACCACTTCTGTGAGTGGAATTTCAAAAATCAGATAGACACGGTTGATGTCAGTATGTAAAATGTGGTTCAATGAGATGAAAATAATTTTTCGGTGAATAGTAACTTTTTACTTTTTTTACCACAGTTAAAAGTAAATACTGTAATTATGGGTAGAAATGATATTATTATTACCCTAACACATGTAATAATTCTATTGAAAAAGTGTAATTCGACCAAAAACAAACTTATGAATAAAATATGACCATTTAGACCCACTTGGATTAGATTAGGACATTTATTATTAATTTATTTAAAGAAGGGTTAAAAGAGTTAAAATCAAAGTTTATTTACTAAAACATTTTTAATATGGGGTTATACATAAGATAAATTCGACTATAAATATTCATTAGAAATCTAAAAAGGTTTCCTACATAATGGTATTTTATTTGTAATTTTTAGACATTAAATTATTTAATTTATTTATGACACAACGATGATGCAGTAATTATCTTATTAATGAAATATTTACATAATTGATGTTATAAATACCGAAATAAATATAATTTGAGACTTTTTATGAATTAAACTAATTTTATAGGTTAATATGACATGTTAGTATTGATTTAATTAACCTTTTTGAACTTATCATTTTGTTATGATTTTCAAAAAATCAATTACTAAATAGTGTCAAAATTGACATAAATTAGTTTTTAAAACAAATATTATATTATTAATTGTTATTTAATTCCTAAAAATCTAAGGTTCATCCAAATGACTTAGATAATGATATATATATTAATAATGAACAACTTGGGGTTCTTTTGGCTTGATATAATAAGTTTATTAACCATATAGTGTAAGAAAAAAAAAAGACACGGTAAAAGATAAATTATTTAACTTAGAGTTAAATCTAATTGATAAGATTAAAATAATAACATAAACATGTCTAAATCCTATTTTATGAGAGTATTTAGACCCATACCCACCTTAAATTAGAAATAAATCAATTTGGAGCTATTTAAAACCGAATTTGTCTTTATAATAAAATAATATTTTTAGTTATTCCAAAGGTGCCCCTCTCCTCCCTTATAAAAGGGCACCTCCTCCCTCTCTTCCTCACACAACATTGAGCCTTCAATCATGGCCAATGTAGAGACCCGTATCTTGACGTACATGGACATTACATTACATTTGCGGAATACTTAGTACATAACAAAAACACACACTAAAGGATCGTAATAGTTTAGTGTCTTTGGAAACTCGGAACATAATCTTCTAATCCTGGTGAAAGATCTTCAATATCTCCCGTAAAGATCTTCCATTTTTTTTACCTAAAACCTTTCTTTATATCCTGGGGAAAAGAAAACATAAAAGGGTGAGCTCAAATTCTCAGTAAGGGTATACAAAAGAAATAATAATCATATCATATCTTTTTGAAAATCACAACCTGCAAAAGAGATCATAATATCTTAACATGGAACAAATCATAGAAGTGAAAATGAGATCCCCATAATCATAACATAAAACTTGAAACTTTGTGGCATGCACACATAATCATGGAAAATCATTTCTTGTTAGTCATGACTCATCGCCAAGACTATCTTAGTGGACAAAGTCCCTTTCTGAACTGAGTTCACTCCTCGTTTCAGTCCTGTATCACTGAACCGAAATAACCTTCCGTTCCAGCCATGTCTATCTCATGAGATATAAAATCATTACCCAATGCATTGGAGGGAGATATAGGTCCCACCCATCTTATAATGAATCCTTTCTTATGTGTGCCACATAATCATAAAACATACATCATCGCATAACACATATAACAAAAATGGGATTCTTGAAACATCATGACATCATAAATAAATTCATATAAGATAAAGGAATTCATAAAAATAATACCATCACAACATGATCAAATCAATTTAATAATAGGGATAAAAACAGAACCCTTTATTATCTTAGATGGAAAATAATTTTGATAAAACACTTGAACTCCATTCTTGAGGAAAATATCCTTTCTTCGTCAAAAACATTTTTCCTTTCATAACATGTCATACAACTTTAAAATAAAAGAATTTGATTAAAAATAAACTTGAAAACTTGTAAAGGAAGCTTCTTTGAAGTAATGTTTTAAAAATCCATTCATGCCGTATAAGTTAAAAAAAACATTCTTCGTACTTTTGTCGGAAAAGTCAAAAAGTACCTCGTACGGAAAAACGACAAAAGATTCCTTTCATATTCTTTACTAAAAACTCACCTAAGGGTAAAATTGGATTTAAACTATTTCAAGTGGATGGAAACAATATTACATATTGAGGGAACATGGATGTGGATGATAAAATACACCCCAGTAAATACTTACGAATAAACAATCTCGGATAAAAATGAGATTGTGATATTTCCCTTACCTTAGGTCCGACTTGCTTTGTAAGTGTCCGAACCTCCTGTATAATGATTTAAATCATGTTATTGACTTATTACAGAATCATATTCATTGTTATGATATCATATATGGTTCACTTATGACATTATATTACCCGTTCTTTTGTAAACTCCATGTTAAAGAAGCGTTTTGGGTAAAATCGTTTCATTTATCGTAGGTGTTTTGACTTGTTGTTCTTGACATCATTATTACTTATATCATGATTTACTTACTTCCAGAATATAAAATATGATTTATATATCATATATATTCAGTATATATATATATATAATAGGTAGATAAATAAAATGAAAAACACCGTTCATGGAGACGGTAGTCCGTACGTACGCATGAACGCTGTTTTCCTTTCCTTATTGTATTGAAATGGAAGTAAGTAGATGACATACATATGTATATATATATATAAATCCAGTAGCTTTATAATGTCATATATTTCATTATTATTTCTTATATATACATTATAATCATTCTTAAATGGTTAACATGGAGAATGAATCTCATCGCGTCGTGGAGACGGTAGTCCGTACGTACGCACAAGCGATGATATCATTTCTATAAATATTGAATTGAATTGGAGTGGATTATAAAATATATCAGAATAAATATGATGTTGTAATAACTATGTATAGTTATTCTTTACACCATTATACCCATCCATGTAAGGTGGTGGTGGAAAATAGATTACACCACGGCGTGGAGACGGTATTCCGTACGTACGCACGCGCGGTGATTTCCTTTTCCGTAGGATGGATAGATGGTGAAATAGGGTTGTTTCATACTTATAATAACATATCAGTATATGAGTGATACTTATGTTATTACTTCATAATGAAACAACCTAAGAAGAAGAAGTGGAAGAAGAAATAAAGATGAAAGAATTGGTAACGGTAATTACCTCTTCTTTGAAGTGCCTCTTTGAGACCTCCTCTTAGGGCACTAAAATTGGTCTTTGAAGAAGACCAGAACCTCTAGGATGTTGCTAGGGAAGTGGAGAGGAGAAATTGGCAGGGGTTGGCCGAGCTTGAGTGCTCAAATTGGTGTGAGGAGGAGGGGGAGGAGGTGTCCTTTTATAGGGGAGGAGAGGGGCACCTTAGGAATATCTCAAAATATTATTTTATATTAAAGTCAAAATCGGTTTATAATGGTTCCAAAGGGTCTTATTTCGAATCTAAAGTGGGGATGGGTCGAAATCCTATCAACCAATAGGATTTAGACAAGTTTGGGGTTTTATTTTAACCTTATCAATTAGATTTAACTCTAAGTTAAATAATTTAACTTTTACCGTGTCTTTTTGTTTTCTTTCACTATATGGTTAATAAACTTACTATAACATGCCAAACGAATCCCCAAATTGTATATTATTAATACATATATCCTTATCTAAGTCATTTGGCCGAACCTTAGATTTTTAGGAATAAAATAACAATTAGTAATATAATATTTGATTTAAAAACTATTTTGTGTCAATTTTGACACTATTTGATATATGATTTTTGTGAAAGTCATAACAGAATTATATGTTCGAACCAAGTTGATTAAATCAACATTAATATATCATAGTAACCTAGAAAATTAGTGGAATTCATAAAAAATCTCAAATTACATTTATTTTGGTGTTTATAACATCAATTATGTCAATATTTCATTAATAAGATAATTACTGCATCATCGTTGTGTCATAAATAAATTAAATTATTTGATGTCTAAAAATTACAAATAAAATACCATCATGTAGGAAATTTTTTTAGCTTTCTAATGAATATTTACAATCGAATTTATCTTATGTATAACCCCATATTAAAAATGATTTACTTATTAAACTTTGATTTTAACTATTTTAACCCTTCTTTAAATAAATTCATAATAAATGTCCTAATCTAATCCAAGTGGGCCTAAATGGTCATATTTTATTCCTAAGTTTGTTTTTGGTCGAATTACACTTGTCCAATAGAATTAGGACATGTGTTAGGGTAATAGTAATATCATATTTACCCTTAGTTACCCTATTTACTATTAACCGCGGTAAAAATAGTAAAAAGTTACTATTCACCAAAAAATTATTTTCATCTCATTGAACCACATTTTAGTCCTTGATATTAACCGTGTCTCTCGGATTTTTGAAATTCCATTCACAGAAGCGGTAAAATTATGTTTTATGCAAAATTCAGTTTTTAACCTACCACTTAGTGGTTTCACTATTCATCAAAAATTGAAAGTTTTCAGAAAAATACCAAAATTTCACCCTAGGCTAATTTCGATATTCTGAGTCCAAAAATGAAGTCCATTTTGAAAAATAAAATTTATAAAATTTCAAAAAGTGGTTATTACTATTCATAACGGCTAGTTTTAATAGCATATTGTTGTTTAGTGAAACTCGGTATTGCGTACGACGCAAGCTATCGAGGAAGGTCGCGATTGCGTGTAAAGCAAGCCAAGAAAGTGTTGTGTAGAAAAAGATTCCTTTGATGATTTATATAACATAAAAGTCTCGGGTGTTACATTCTACCCCCCTTAAAAAGAATTTCGCCCTCGAAATTCGTCACTTTGCAACAAACAAATGAGGATACTTCCCCCTCATCATATCCTCAAGCTCCCATGTAGCTTCTTCAAGTTGGTGGTTTCTCCATAAAACTTTCACCAAGCGAGTGGTCTTGTTTCGTAGGACTTTTTCGCTACGATCCAGAATCTCTATCGGCTGTTCTTCATAAGAAAGTTCTTGCTCCAGCGGTACAACTTCTGAGCTGAGTACATGTGAAGGATCTGGTATGTACTTTCTCAGGAGAGATACATGGAACACATCGTGAACTTGAGAGAGATTCGGTGGAAGCGCCAATCGGTAAGCTACCTTCCCAACACGATCCAGTATTTCAAAAGGACCGATATATCTAGGGCTCAACATCCCCTTCTTTCCAAATCTCATAACCCTCTTCCAGGGAGATATTCGTAAGAACACTTTATCACCCACTTCAAACTCTAGGTCTTTTCTTCGGTTGTCGGCATAACTTTTCTGTCGACTCTGAGCTGCTCTTATGTGTTGTTGAATAGATCTGACCTTTTCTGCCATTTCATCAACGAGATCAGGTCCTAATAGCTTTCTTTCCCCAACTTCATCCCAGCAAGTTGGAGTCCTGCATTTCTTTCCATAGAGAGCTTCATAAGGAGCCATCTGAATACTGGAGTGAAAGCTATTATTATAAGAAAATTCCACCAAAGGTAGGTGTTGATCCCAACCTCCATTGAAATCCATAGAGCAAGCTCTCAACATATCATCTAGGGTTTGAATTGTTCTCTCAGACTGACCGTCTGTCTGGGGATGATAAGCAGTGCTGAAACTCAACTCTGTATCCAGAGTATGCTGAAGACTTCGCCAGAACTTCGAGGTAAATCTCGGATCCCGATCAGATATAATAGAAAGTGGTACTCCATGCAATCTTACCACTTCCTTTACATATATCCTGGCAAGCTGATCTAGAGAGAAATCCTCTCTAATAGCAATGAAGTGTGCAGACTTTGTAAGACGATCAACTATGACCCAGATAGCATTATTGCCTTTGGATGTTTTAGGAAGTCATGTGACAAAGTCCATAGTGATGTTTTCCCATTTCTATTCGGGTATGGGTAATGGTTGTAACATCCCCTTAGACTTCTGTCTCTCAGCTTTAACTTGTTGACAAACCAAGCATCGAGAGACATATTCAGCAACATCTCTTTTCATGCCATCCCACCAGAAGTACTCTTTCAGGTCCCTATACATCTTCGTGCTTCCAGGATGAATAGAGAATGAAGAACTATGAGCCTCATCCAGCAGCTCTTTCTTTAATTCGGGGATGGGAGGAACACAAACCCGATTCCTGAACTTTATTATCCCATCACAATCAAGGTTGAATTCAGGAACATTTCTCACCTTCTTTTGTAACTCGACATCTTCTTTCTGTGCCTCTTTAATCTTCACATGTATAGATGGTTGAACATTCATTTGAGAAAGATAAGATTTTTCCCCTTCCATTATAATTCCAAGATCCATCCTTTGTAAATCCATAAATATTGGATCTTTTGTGATCCTCATCATGGATAAACTAGCATGGTCTTGTCGACTTAATGCATCTGCCACCTTGTTTGCTTTCCCAGGGTGGTAATGGATTGAGCAGTCATAATCCTTAATCAGCTCCAACCATCTTCTTTGGCGCATATTCAACTCCTTTTGTGTGAAAATATACTTTAAACTTTTATGATCAGTATAAATATCACACCTTTCACCATAAAGGTAATGCCTCCAAATCTTTAATGCAAAGATTACCGCAGCCAACTCCAAATCATGTGTTGGGTAATTTTGCTCATGGATTTTCAACTGTCGTGAGGCATAAGCTATCACCATATCATTTTGCATAAGAACACACCCCAATCCCTTCTTGGATGCATCACTGTAGATCACAAACCTTTCTCCACTACAAGGCAGTGTGAGCACAGGTGCACTGGATAACCTTCTTTTCAACTCCTTGAAATTCTCTTCACATTCCTCTATCCAGACAAACTTAACTCCTTTCCGAGTCAACTTGGTGATTGGATTAGATAACCGTGAAAAATCTTTTACAAAACGTCGATAATATCCAGCCAAACCAAGAAAACTTCGGATCTCAGTTACTGTTGTTGGTCTTGACCATCTTTCGATAACCTCTGTTTTTGCTGGATCCACAGATATCCCCTCTTTTGAGATTATATGACCCAAAAATGCAACTTTTTGAAGCCAAAATTCACACTTGGTAAATTTGGCATAAAGCTTCTCTTTTCTCATGGTCTTCAATATAATTCTCAAGTGATCTTCATGCTCTTCCTTGCTCTTTGAATAGACAAGAATATCGTCTATAAAGACTACCACAAATTGATCAAGATAGTCTCTAAAGACTCTATTCATTAGATCCATGAAGATAGCAGGGGCATTAGTAAGACCAAATGGCATCACTATAAATTCATAGTGTCCATACCTTGTACGGAAAGCCGTCTTTGGTATATCCTCCCTTTTGACCCTTAATTGATGATACCCTGAACGAAGATCAATCTTGGAAAAGTATTGAGCTCCGCGTAGTTGGTCAAATAAGTCATCAATGCGTGGGAGAGGATATTTGTTCTTGATAGTGATCTTGTTAAGTTTTCGATAATCAATGCAGAGTCTCATTGATCCATCTTTCTTCTTAACAAATAGAACAGGTGCTCCCCAAGGTGACGCACTAGGGCGTATGAATCCCTTATCAAGATTCTCTTGGAGTTGCTTCTTCAATTCCTGCAACTCAATTGGGGCCATTCTATAAGGTGTCTTTGAAATAGGCAAAGCACCCGGTACGAGTTCTATTGAAAACTCAACTTCACGATTTGGTGGAAGACCTGGCAATTCCTCCGGAAAGACATCATCAAACTCCCGTACAATGGGCATATTCTTAATCGTGAGTTTCTCACCAACCATTTGAGATAAATAACCTTCATTTAGTGGAAACAATACCCATAAGATGGAAGAAATTTCCACTGGAAGGTTATGTTCATCCTTGCATTGATAGACGATCGTAGGTTGATCTGGAATATGAAATGTGACTTCCCTTCTTTGGCAATTGATATGAGCTCCATGTAGAGAAAGCCAATCCATGCCAAGAATCACATCAAATTCCACTAAAGGAAGGATCACAAGATTTGCAGGAAGCACTTTCCCACAAACTTCGATCGGAGAAGAATTATAAACTTCTGATGCGATTGATGTGCCATTAGGTGTTGTCACAGCTAACTCAACATCTAATTGTTGAGGTAATACGGTGATACCCTTAGAAAATTTTTCAGAAATAAAAGAGTGGGTGGATCCAGAATCAAATAAAACATTTGGTACTTTATAGTGGATGGTAAGTGTACCTTTCACCACATCGTTATCGTACTCCACATCGCTGATAGAAATTGCATGTGACTTTCCTTTGTCTTTAGCCTTAAGAGTTTGTTGACGTCGACCATCATCATCAACCCTTGGATTTGGGCATTGATTGGCATAATGCCCCATCTCCTTGCACTTGAAACATTGAAGTGTAGCAGGTTCATTCTGTGTATCCCTTCCTTTGTTTGCATCGTTAGACATCTTCTTCCCATTATCACGACATTCAAATGCCCGATGACCTTCCTTTCCACATTTAAAACATTTACTTGTCCCTTTAAGACAACTCCCTCCATGTTTCTTTCCACACTTTGAGCATAAGGGAAAGTTCATCTTCTTTTCCGTGTGCTCTTTAGATTTTTCTTTGAATTCCATCTTCCTCTTCTTATCAAACCCATGTGACTGATGGGTTACTCCAATCTCCATCTCGACTTTGAGAGCACATCGAACGATTTCCTCGTAGCTATTGAAGTCCCTTATGGCTAACGCCCTTCGAAGACTTGGTTTTAAGCCACTAAAGAATCGATCGATCTTACTCTCAGGTTGGATAATAATACCAGAAGCGTACCTTGCAAGTCTTGTAAAATTTGCTTCATAGGTACTAACAGATTCATCATCCCTTTGCTTCAGTTCAGGGAACTCTTTCTCCATCTTTGTTCGGAGAATACGAGGGAAGTACTTATTGAAAAATAAGTTCTTGAACTCGTCCCATTCCATAGACTCAATTTCATCCCTTTGCCTCGTATTCTTAACAAGATTCCACCATTGATCCGCATCTCCTTCCAAACGATACATTGCTAGGATGACTTTATCATGCTCAGAACATTGAAGAACTGAAAATATCTTTTCAGTAGTACTAATCCATTGTTCAGCAACTAATGGATCAGTAGACCCGCTGAAAGATGGTGGACGCTGCCTCATGAAGGATTCAACAGAATGTTGCTCCCTTCTTTGTTCGTTTGGAAATCCTGCATGATTCATAGCTTGAGAAAGTTGTGTGAGCATGGCTACAAGATTTTTCATTCCAGCTCCCATATCGTTTGGTTGCTCAGGGGGACAATCACTGCATTGCCCATCGCATTCCGCATTAACACGGTTCCTTCGGGTTCCAGCCATTGACTAAAACCAAGAAGAATAGTGTGAGCAACACTAATTATAATAGGAAACCACATAATTCAAGAATAAAATTTTCATGCTTAAGGTCTTATCCTAGGTTATTCAAGGCCATTTCTAAAACACTAAGATTGTGTTCTATGCTTAGACTTATCCTTAGGGTTCTTACTAAGGCTTTCACATCCTAGTTTCCAAAGGTTGACTATACCTTTCCTCTGATACCAACTGTAGAGACCCGTATCTTGATGTACATGGACATTACATTACATTTGCGGAATACTTAGTACATAACAAAAACACACACTAAAGGATCGTAATAGTTTAGTGTCTTTGGAAACTCGGAACATAATCTTCTAATCCTGGTGAAAGATCTTCAATATCTCCTGTAAAGATCTTCCATTTTTTTTACCTAAAACCTTTCTTTATATCCTGGGGAAAAGAAAACATAAAAGGGTGAGCTCAAATGCTCAGTAAGGGTATACAAAAGAAATAAAAATCATATCATATCTTTTTGAAAATCACAACCTGCAAAAGAGATCATAATATCTTAACATGGAACAAATCATAGAAGTGAAAATGAGATCCCCATAATCATAACATAAAACTTGAAACTTTGTGGCATGCACACATAATCATGGAAAATCATTTCTTGTTAGTCATGACTCATCGCCAAGACTATCTTAGTGGACAAAGTCCCTTTCTGAACCGAGTTCACTCCTCATTTCAGTCCTGTATCACTGAACCGAAATAACCTTCCGTTCCAGCCATGTCTATCTCATGAGATATAAAATCATTACCCAATGCATTGGAGGGAGATATAGGTCCCACCCATCTTATAATGAATCCTTTCTTATGTGTGCCACATAATCATAAAACATACATCATCGCATAACACATATAACAAAAATGGGATTCTTGAAACATCATGACATCATAAATAAATTCATATAAGATAAAGGAATTCATAAAAATAATACCATCACAACATGATCAAATCAATTTAATAATAGGGATAAAAACAGAACCCTTTATTATCTTAGATGGAAAATAATTTTGATAAAACACTTGAACTCCATTCTTGAGGAAAATATCCTTTCTTCGTCAAAAACATTTTTCCTTTCATAACATGTCATACAACTTTAAAATAAAAGAATTTGATTAAAAATAAACTTGAAAACTTGTAAAGGAAGCTTCTTTGAAGTAATGTTTTAAAAATCCATTCATGCCGTATAAGTTAAAAAAAACATTCTTCGTACTTTTGTCGGAAAAGTCAAAAAGTACCTCGTACGGAAAAACGACAAAAGATTCCTTTCATATTCTTTACTAAAAACTCACCTAAGGGTAAAATTGGATTTAAACTATTTCAAGTGGATGGAAACAATATTACATATTGAGGGAACATGGATGTGGATGATAAAATACACCCCAGTAAATACTTACGAATAAACAATCTCGGATAAAAATGAGATTGTGATATTTCCCTTACCTTAGGTCCGACTTGCTTTGTAAGTGTCCGAACCTCCTGTATAATGATTTAAATCATGTTATTGACTTATTACAGAATCATATTCATTGTTATGATATCATATATGGTTCACTTATGACATTATATTACCCGTTCTTTTGTAAACTCCATGTTAAAGAAGCGTTTTGGGTAAAATCGTTTCATTTATCGTAGGTGTTTTGACTTGTTGTTCTTGACATCATTATTACTTATATCATGATTTACTTACTTCCAGAATATAAAATATGATTTATATATCATATATATTCAGTATATATATATATATAATAGGTAGATAAATAAAATGAAAAACACCGTTCATGGAGACGGTAGTCCGTACGTACGCATGAACGCTGTTTTCCTTTCCTTATTGTATTGAAATGGAAGTAAGTAGATGACATACATATGTATATATATATATAAATCCAGTAGCTTTATAATGTCATATATTTCATTATTATTTCTTATATATACATTATAATCATTCTTAAATGGTTAACATGGAGAATGAATCTCATCGCGTCGTGGAGACGGTAGTCCGTACGTACGCACGAGTGATGATATCATTTCTATAAATATTGAATTGAATTGGAGTGGATTATACAATATATCAGAATAAATATGATGTTGTAATAACTATGTATAGTTATTCTTTACACCATTATACCCATCCATGTAAGGTGGTGGTGGAAAATAGATTACACCACGGCGTGGAGACGGTATTCCGTACGTACGCACGCGCGGTGATTTCTTTTTCCGTAGGATGGATAGATGGTGAAATAGGGTTGTTTCATACTTATAATAAAATATCAGTATATGAGTGATACTGATGTTATTACTTCATAATGAAACAACCTAAGAAGAAGAAGTGGAAGAAGAAATAAAGATGAAAGAATTGGTAACGGTAATTACCTCTTCTTTGAAGTGCCTCTTTGAGACCTCCTCTTAGGGCACTAAAATTGGTCTTTGAAGAAGACCAGAACCTCTAGGATGTTGCTAGGGAAGTGGAGAGGAGAAATTGGCAGGGGTTGGCCGAGCTTGAGTGCTCAAATTGGTGTGAGGAGGAGGGGGAGGAGGTGTCCTTTTATAGGGGAGGAGAGGGGCACCTTAGGAATATCTCAAAATATTATTTTATATTAAAGTCAAAATCGGTTTATAATGGTTCCAAAGGGTCTTATTTCGAAGCTAAAGTGGGGATGGGTCGAAATCCTATCAACCAATAGGATTTAGACAAGTTTGGGGTTTTATTTTAACCTTATCAATTAGATTTAACTCTAAGTTAAATAATTTAACTTTTACCGTGTCTTTTTGTTTTCTTTCACTATATGGTTAATAAAATTACTATAACATGCCAAACGAATCCCCAAATTGTATATTATTAATACATATATCCTTATCTAAGTCAGTTGGCCGACCCTTAGATTTTTAGGAATAAAATAACAATTAGTAATATAATATTTGATTTAAAAACTATTTTGTGTCAATTTTGACACTATTTGATATATGATTTTTGTGAAAGTCATAACAGAATTATATGTTCGAACCAAGTTGATTAAATCAACATTAATATATCATAGTAACCTAGAAAATTAGTGGAATTCATAAAAAATCTCAAATTACATTTATTTTGGTGTTTATAACATCAATTATGTCAATATTTCATTAATAAGATAATTACTGCATCATCGTTGTGTCATAAATGAATTAAATTATTTGATGTCTAAAAATTACAAATAAAATACCATCATGTAGGAAATTTTTTTAGCTTTCTAATGAATATTTACAATCGAATTTATCTTATGTATAACCCCATATTAAAAATGATTTACTTATTAAACTTTGATTTTAACTATTTTAACCCTTCTTTAAATAAATTCATAATAAATGTCCTAATCTAATCCAAGTGGGCCTAAATGGTCATATTTTATTCCTAAGTTTGTTTTTGGTCGAATTACACTTGTCCAATAGAATTAGGACATGTGTTAGGGTAATAGTAATATCATATTTACCCTTAGTTACCCTATTTACTATTAACCGCGGTAAAAATAGTAAAAAGTTACTATTCACCAAAAAATTATTTTCATCTCATTGAACCACATTTTAGTCCTTGATATTAACCGTGTCTCTCGGATTTTTGAAATTCCATTCACAGAAGCGGTAAAATTATGTTTTATGCAAAATTCAGTTTTTAACCTACCACTTAGTGGTTTCACTATTCATCAAAAATTGAAAGTTTTCAGAAAAATACCAAAATTTCACCCTAGGCTAATTTCGATATTCTGAGTCCAAAAATGAAGTCCATTTTGAAAAATAAAATTTATAAAATTTCAAAAAGTGGTTATTACTATTCATAACGGCTAGTTTTAATAGCATATTGTTGTTTAGTGAAACTCGGTATTGCGTACGACGCAAGCTATCGAGAAAGGTCGCGATTGCGTGTAAAGCAAGCCAAGAAAGTGTTGTGTAGAAAAAGATTCCTTTGATGATTTATATAACATAAAAGTCTCGGGTGTTACAGCCAAACCTTGAAAAAATATCTTCTCCACTTCCATAGTATCATCCTAGAGGTCCTGGTCTTCTTTAAAGACAAATTCTAGTGCCCTAAAAGGAGGTCTCAAAGAAGCACTTCAAAGAAGAGGTAATATCCATTACCGATCCTTTCCAATTTCTTTCTTCTTCAACTTCTTCTTCTTTAGTTGTTTCATTATGAAGTAATAACATCAGTATCACTCATATACGGATATGTTATTATAAGTATGAAACAACCCTATTTAACCATCTATCCATCCTACGGAAAATGAAATCACCGTGTGTGCGTGCGTACGGAATACCGTCTCCACGCCGTGGTGTAATCTATTTTCCGCCACCACCTTAATAGGATGGGTATAATGGTGTAATGAGTAACTATATATGATTATTATAAAGTTATATTGATACTTAAATAGTATATATACACTTCAACACAATTCCACGAGCATGAGAACGATATCATCGCTCGTGCGTACGTACAGACTACCGTCTCCACGACGCGATGAGATTCATTATCCATGTTAACCATTCCAGAATGATTATAAAGTATATATAATGAATAATAATAAAATATATGACATGTTAAATCTACTGTATATATATATATATATATATATATATATTTGTCATCTACTTACTTCCATTCAAGACAATAAGGAAAGGAAAGCAGCGTTCATGCGTACGTACGGACTACCGTCTCCATGAACGGTGTGTTTCATTTCATTTATCTATCTATTATATATATATATATACTGAATATATATGATATATAAATCATACTTTCTATTCTGGAAGTATGTAAATCATGATATAAGTAATAATAATGTCAAGAACAACAAGTCCAAACACCTACGATAAATGAAACGATTTTACCCAAAATGCTTCTTTAACATGAATTTACAAAAGAACGGGTAATATAAAGTCATAAGTGGACCATATATGATATAATAACAATGAATATGAATCTAGAATAAGTCAATAACATTATTTGAATCATTATACAGGAGTTTCGGACACGTAGGAAGCAAATCAGACTTAAGGTAAGGGAAATATCACAATCTCATTTCTATCCGAGATTGTTTATACTTTGAAATTTACTGGGGTGTATTTTACCATCCACATCCATGTTTCCTCAATATGTAATATTATTTCCATCCACCAACAATTGTTTAAATCCAATTTTACCCTTCGGTTAGTTTTTAGTAAATGATATGAAAGGAATCTTTTGTCGTTTTTCGTACGAGGTACTTTTTACTTTTCCGACAAAAGTACGAAGAATGTTTTTTTTAAATTATACGGCATGAATGGATTTTTAAAACTTTATTTACACAAATCTTCCTTTACAAGTTTTCAAGTTTATTTTTAATCAACTTATTTTATTTTATAATTGTATGACATGTTAAGAAAAGAAAAGTGTTTTTTTTGATGTAGAAAGGATATTTTCCTCAATAATGGAGTTCAAGTGTTTTATCCAAATTATTTTCCATCTAAGATAATAATGGTTTCTGTTTCTATCCCTATTATTACATGGATTTGATTATGTTTTGATGGAAATATTTTTTATGAATTCCTTTATCTTATATGAATTGTTTTATGATGTCATGATGTTTAAGAATCCCATTTTTATTACATGGGTTATGCTATGATGTATGGTTTATGATTTTGTGGAACACATAAGAATGGTATCATTATGAGATGGGTGGGACCTATATCTCCCTCCAATGCATTGGGTAAAGATTTTATATCTCATGAGATAGACATGGAAGGAACGGTAGGTTATACCGGTTCAGTGAAACAGGACTGGAACGAGGGTGACTCGGTTCAAAAAGGGACTTTGTCCACTAAGATTGTCTTGGCAATGAGTCTTGACTAACAAGAAATGATTCTCTATGATTATGTGTGTATGCCACAAAGTTTCATGTTTTAAGTTATGATTATTGTGATTACATTTCACTACCCTGATTTATCCCATGTTATGAAATTATGATCTCTTTTGCAGGTTAAGATTTCCAAAAGTTATGTGCTTGTGTATACGATGTGATTGATATTTCTTTTGTTTACCCTTACTGAGCATTTGAGCTCGCCCTTTTATGTTTTCTTTTCCCCAGGATATAAAGAAAGGTTTTAGGTATAAAAAAAGGAGATCTTTATGGGAGATATTTAAGATCTTTCACCAGGATTAGAAGATTATATTCCGAGTTTCCAAAGACACTAAACTATTACGATCCTTGTGTGTGTGTTTTTGTTATGTACTAAGTATTCCACAAAAGTAATGTAATGTCCATGTACATCAGGCTTCGGGTCTCTACACATACCAAAGTTGTGATTATTGATCATATTATGAGATTGCTGATTAGGCATAATAAAGATGTTTGGACTTCCAAATCCCATTTCATTTGGTTTCTCATGAAAAATATCATTCCATTGTCTGCCATATCCTCCATTATCGTGAATCTTCATGTTTCCATCCATTTTCTAAAACCAAAAAAGAATAGTGTGAGAGGAAAAATCATGATAGGGAAAAAAACATTGTAAAGGGTGAGTTCCCTCAATATCTAACATCTTAGGTTAAATTATAAGATTGTTACCGTAGTTCTAAGACTATATTCTATACGTATACTTATCCTTAGGTACATCCCTAGACATACCTTAGAAATATATCTAGGGATCTCACTATCGTTTCGCATCCTAGTTTCCAAAGGTTGACTAAACCTTTGCTCTGATACCAACTGTAGAGAAAAAAATCTTGACATACATGGAAATTACATTACTTTTTTGGAATACTTAATACATAAAAAAAACAAACACACAAGGACTGTAATAGTTTAACATCTTTCGAAACACGGAACGTAATCTTCAAATTGTGGTGAAAGATCTCCAACATCTCCCATAAAGATATTCCCCTCTTGTTTTCTTACCTAAAACTTTCTTTATATCCTAGGGGAAATAAAACATATAAAGGGTGAGCTCAAATGCTCAGTAAGGGTAAGCATGGATAAAATCAAACAAATCATAAACATTTGAACTTAAAAACATGACCATAATGTTTAGACAACAAAATCTTGAGCAATGACATAAAACATGGAAGAACATAAGGCATAAATCGTAAAGAAACATTAATCATGATAAAATAACATGGGAATAAAACATGTGATTGTGGAAACCATTAAGAACATGATATTATTTCTATAGTAGCCTAGGCATTGCTGCCAAGACCATCTTAGTGGACAAAGTCCCTTTCTGAGTCGAGTTCACTCCTTGTTCCAGTCCTGTATTACTGAACCAGATTAACATTCCATTCCATCCATGCCTATCTCATGAGATATAAATCTTTACCCAATTCATTGGAGGGAGATATAGGTCCCACCCTTCTCATAATGAAATCATTCTTTCTTGTGCCACAAAATAAACTTAAAACATTCATCATAACCCAAATAATAAAATGGGTTTCATAAACATCATCCCATCATATCATAATCCATATAAAAAAATGGATATTTAATTATAAGAAAAGTGAAACCATGTAAATCATAGAGACATTAAACATGAAACAAACACATATGAAATAATGTCATCTTATATGGAAAATGGTTTTGATAAAATTTTTGAAATGAATTGTAGAGGAAAATATCATTTCTTCTTCAAAATCAATTTCTTTTCACAAAACATCATGCAATTTTAAAAGAAAAGGATTTTTTTGAAAAAATTCATGAAATATTTTGGAGGAATCTTTATGAAAATAAGGCTTTATAAACCCATAAAAATCCTTTCATTCCGTATAAGTTAAAAATAACATTCTTCTCGTACTTTTGTCAAAAAAGTCAAAAAAATACCTCGTAACGTAAACAAAAGAAGGATTCCTTACATACCATGTAGTAAAAGATAAAATGGATAAAAATTACATTAAACATACCTAAAAACAATTTTAGAATAAATGGAATTGTATGATAACAATAACCCCAGTAAATACTTACATATCAGCAATCTCGGATAAAAAAATGAGATTTGAAAAACTATCCCATACCTTAGGTCCGATATGCTTCGTACATATCTGAACCTCCTGTATAATGATTTAAATAATGTCATTGAATTATTACAGAATCATATTCATTTTTATGATATCATATATGGTTCACTTATGACTTTATATTACCCATTCTTTTGTAAATTCCATGTTAATGAGCGTTTTGGGTAAAATCGTTTCATCTGTCATCCGTGTTTTGACTTGTAATTATTCATATGTTTACTTATATAATGATTAATTAATACCCGAATATAAAACATTATTTATATATAATATATATTCAGAATATACATATATATAATAGATTGATAAATGGAATTAAATACACCGTTCATGGAGACGGTAGGGTGTACGCACACATGAATGTTTTTCTCTTTTCCTCATTGAATTGAATGGAATTAATTGGATGACATACATATATATATATAAATAAATCCATTATCATTATTATGTCATATATTTCAGGATTACTTATTATATATACTTTATAATCATTTATGAATGGTTAATAATTAATAATGAATCTCATCGCGTCGTGGAGACGGTATTCCGTACGTACGCACGAGCGATGATATCATTCCCATGATCGTGGAATTTTATTGGAGTGTATGTATACTATTAAATAATAAATATCACTTTACAATAATCATATATAGTTATTATTTACACCATTATACCCATCCAAGTAAGGTGGTGGTGGAAAATAGATTACACCACGGCGTGGAGATGGTATTCCGTACGTACGCACGCGCGGTGATTTCGTTTTCCGTAGGATGGATAGATGGTGAAATAGTGTTTTTTCATACTTATAATAACATATCAGTATATGAGTGATAATGATGTTATTACTTCATAATGAAACACCCTAAGAAGAAGAAGTTTAAGAAGAAATAAATTTGAAATAATCGGTAACAGACATTACCTCTTCTTTGAAGCGCTTCTTTGAGACCTCTTTTTGGGGCACTAAAATTGGTCTTTTAAGAATACCAGGACATATAGGATGTTTCTAGGGAAGAGGAGACGATAAATTGGTAGGGTTTGGCCGAGCTTGAAGGCTCAATGTGGTGTGAGGAAGAGAGGGAGGAGGTGCCTTTTTATAAGGGAGGAGAGGGGCACCTTTGGATTAACTAAATATATTTTTTAATTATAATGTCATATTTTGGTTTTTAATAGCTCCAAATTGAGTCATTTCGAAGCTAAGGTGGGGATGGGTCGAAATCCTCTAATCCAATAGAATTTAGAAAAGTTTAGTTCATTATATTAACCTTAACTTTTAGTTTTAACTCTTAGTTATTTAGATTGACATTTACCATGTCACTTTGTATTTTTATATTATATAGTTTATAAACATACCATATACATCCAAGAGGCACACAATTGTTCCATTAATGATACACCTATCATGATATAAGTATCTTGGCCGAACCTTAGATATTTAGTAACATAATAACAATTAATAATATAATATTTATTGTAAAAACTCTTTTATGTCAATTTTGACACTACTTGGTAATTGATTTTTGTGAAAATCATAACAGAATTATTAGTTCAAAAAATGTTAATTAAATCAATAATAAATATCATATTAACATAGAAAATTATTTTAATTCATAAAAAGTCTCATATTACATTTATTTGGGTATTTATAACATCAATTATGTCAATATTTCATTAATAAGATAATTACTGCATCATCATTGTGTCATAAATAAATTAAATTATCTTAAGTCTAAAAATTAAAAATAAAATAAGATTATGTATGAAATCTTTTTATCTTTCAAAAGAATATTTATAGTCGAATGTTTAGTCTGTATAACCCTATGTTAAAAATAATTTAGTTATTAAACAATGATTTTAACTATTTTAACCCTTCTTTAAATAAATTAATAATAAATGTCCAAATCTAATCCAAGTGGGCCTAAATGGTCATATGTTTTTCCTAAGGTTGTTTTTGGCCGAATTAAATTTATCCAATAGAATTAGGACATGTTTTAGGGTATTAATAATATCATTTTTACACTTAATTACCCTATTTACTTTTAACCATGGTAAAAAAAGTAAAAACTTACTATTCGCCAACAAATATTTTCATCTAATTGAACCACATTATAGTCCTTGATATTAACCGTCTCTCTCGGATTTTCAAAATTCCACTCATAGAAGCGGTAAAATTAAGTTTTATGAAAAATTCAGTTTTTTAACTACCACTTAGTGGTTTCACTATTAATCAAAAAATGAAAGCTTCCAGAAAAATACAAAAAATTAGGCCTAAGATATATTTGATATTATCAATTCAAAAATTATGTCTATTTTACAAAATTAAAATCATATCTGTTTCATTAATAAATTTAAAAATTAATTTCTGTCATCAATACAAATAGTGTGTTTAAGAGATAATAACTATCAAAAGATTGACACTTGTTTATGTCTGGTTTAAATGTGAAATTACATCCAATGACCAAAATTGTATTAAATGGTAAAAATATATTCTAAATATAAATTAAAACCAATTAAAAAGATAATATAACCTAATAAATTATTGCGATGAAAAAACATTGTTTTTAATTAAAATATAGTGTCTTTTTACTATTCATTAAAATATGAAAGTTATCATAATAATATGAAAATTTTATCCAAAGTAAATTTTTATATCTTGATTCCAAAGAAGAATTTTATTTTGTCAAATTTAACTTATAGACATGTCAAAAAAATATTTGTAGTGGGTGCGCCTTCAAAAGGCGGCAAAACTACATTTTTTTAAAATTACTTATTTTTCTCAAACAATTTATTTTGTTCTTATACAATGTTCTAGAAAATGTGTAAGATGAATAATAATGTTATAAAATTCAAAATGTAGTTGATACTATTCATAATGGGTAGTTCATATAACATATCATTGTTTTGCGAAACTGAGTATTGCGTACAACACACGATATTGTGGAAGGTCGTGATTGCGTGTAATGCAAGCAAAGTCAGGGATATGTGTTGTGCAAGCTCCTTTTGGTGTAGCGTACAACACAAGACATTAATGAAATTAAAAAGAATATTTTTCATAAAATCTCAGGGTGTTACATATACATTATTAGATAAATATTATTTAATAAATTACAACCTTTTCTCCCTTCCAATTATCAAGGGTGGTGATAGATTATATTTATCAAACTGATATTTTATGATATATTTCTCTATAATAATGTTTTTGATATTCTATTTGAACACAAAAAAATGTTTAAAAGAACCTTAGTAACCCTTGAAAATATTATAATATTTTAATTATATCATTTTTTTGTTCATCGTGTAAATATTATATTAGGTTTATATTTTCAAATTTTTCTGAAATGATTGATTTTCAATGATTATTAAAAATTAGTGTTTTCTTAAATATAGTCATTTCTTATAATTGTTAAGAAATCAACATAATGATTTCAATTTATTCCTAAATTAAAATTAATACAATGTTATATAGAAATATTGTAATTAAATATATTTTAATATTCATTATACCGTATTTTGGTATAAGATCATTTTTTGAGATAAAAACTATATTTTTTAAAAAAATGAATGTGCTTTACCTTTTTTGTCTTAAATTATCTTATGACAAATTTGATAATCAAAATTGATAAAATAGATCCCATATTTTTAATTAGGAGTGTAAAATATTGAAAATATTCCTTTTTATTTTTTCTATTATGATTAGTAACATTGGTAAAATGTATCACCTCTCAAAACGTTAAATCTGGTAATTAAGGATAAAAACCTAATGTGATAAGGATTTATAATTTCATAAAAAAAACATTAAATTTTCTGATTATATGTGGGGATATTGACCATTATCATCCATTTATAGAATGTAAAGCCACTTTATGGAATTTTTCTTTATTATTGGACTTTATATTAATTTAATAGATGAATAAAAACAAACTGCCATACTCTTGAAATTAATATCTCTAACCTGTTTTCATAATGATAAAAAGATGTTATTTATTTTTTAAATGTTGTGTTAAAATATGAATTAATTTTTCATTATGATATTTTTAATTTTTAGTTATTGAATAATTAATTTAATTTTAATGCAACTCTATCATGGTATTTATTTAATTAATGGAAAAACTAAAATTATTTATATTTTATTGTTAAAATTAATACAATTTAAATTAATTATTATCTTCGATGAATTTTATAGATAGATTGATATATTTGAGATTTGTTAATGAATTATATTGGAATTACAACATTATCTTGATGTATTTAAATTCAAAATAATTGGATATTATCAAAATTTAAATAAATTATATTTCTTAAATAATCATATTATATTAAATTATTTGAAAATCATAAAAATATTTATAGAGTAAATGGGGATAATAAATTTTCTAAAATTACATCTCTTTCACATTTATGATCAAATATTCATATTATAATTCAAATTTTAACCATTTAATATTTAAAATGTCATCACCATGACTATTATTAAAATTGGATAACCAAGGGGTTAATCCAAATTAAAAGGTTTAAAATTATGTCTAAAACAATAAAAAAATATTGGATGATTATATAAAGACCATATACTCAGTATCATCTAATATATAACATTTTGAAATCATTTTACACGAGTTAGACACAACTTATTTTATAAAATTTCATAAATTTCCAAGCATTCCCCCACCATCAAATAAAAATGGACACCCCATTTCTCCTTTTCTACACCACTTTGAGAAAACTATCTCAAAAAAACTAGACAAATACTTTATTCAAACAGCCATATCCAAGTTCTGGATGTGTTGGTCTTCAAAAAAAAAACCAATCGTGGGAACCTTAATATTAGATCTACATGGAATCATTCAATGAATAGATAATCATCTTCCCTATGAACATTCATTTTTCTTATTATTTTATAAAATTGAAAAATGTATTAATCATTTCAAATATAATAACTCTACTATCTATAATACATTTCTTTTTTTATATTGTTGGAATAATATTTATCCACCTCATTCTCCATCAAATGGAATATAAAGCCACCACTTATTTGTATGGTGGACTACATCGTTGTGAAATGATATATTTCATTTTCAATTATTGTCTCACTTATCTTGTAACAAATATATGAAGTGTTAAAACTCATGTTCTTTTGTTTAGTACTTTCAATATTTCTATAAAAATATCTCTATTTTTCCTTTGAGTTAGCAGTGTGTTAGGGTGTCATAGGACCCCATAAGTAATATATCACAAATATAAATATATATTAAATAATTTTTTCATATCATTTAGGAATAAATGGTTTACCCATTTTTTTAAAGGTTGGGGCCGAAGCCTCAATTTATTATTAAAGAAAAGACCTCATAGAGGGTAGAGGGAGACCCAATACATATCCCGAAGGCCCAAGGCCAAGTAGCCTGAATACAATGCTTGAAAGCCCATTTTCTTGCCCAACGGACCCTCTGTGAACCGTACTGCTATAGTACCCTGTGCAGCTACAGTACCTGCTACAGTACCGTCCCACTACATTATCCTGCAACAGTTCCCCCGCCGCTACAGTGATGTCGCCGCTATACTTCCAGCACTGATACAGTGTCTGCTACAGTGCCCCGCTACATGGCCCTAGTATAGTACCCGTAAATTCATCCCTGCCCGGATTTGAACCCAGGTCTTTTGGATCCCAAGTATGAGCCTTAATATAATAAATAGTAAAATTATTAAATTTATTTAACTGAAAAAACCTCATTATATTATATAAATGCACCACTTTTATGAATCCCTAGGGTTAACAAAAGAACCATAGGATATAGAGGATCCTTTTTGGAGATCCATTGACAAAATGACAATATATCGTGTTGTGGTGATGAAATTTTAAAGGGTCCATCTTCACTAAAACACCCCTGGACCACACTAAATATAATTTCATACACATTTTATTCATTATAGATCCATAAAAAATGAGTTAGGGAATTTTATTCTTATATTTCATCCCTTTATATAATTTGATAAGCATCAATTCCACATTTTCTTATTCATTCTGGGATTTCCATAATTCGCAGGAACTGAGAAAAGACGAACAATCTTCATCAAGATTATAAGTAATTGTTTCTCTAGTTATTCAACCTTAGTTTTTATTTATGTAATAATTGGATGGGATCTCTTCAAAAAATTATGGTTATCAATTATTTTTTTTCATTTATCCCCACCATTCTTCACATTCCTCATTAGTGGACCACAAGGAAGTGGTTCAACATTTCTAATCCATATTCTATTCCAATCAATCACCTAGATTCATGGAAAATGTTTTAATTATATTGAAATTAGTTTTATGGGATTATATCAAAATGTGATATAGGGTGTAGGTGTTTCAGAAATAGATTAAATTTTTTATCATTGGTCACCATCCATAAGAGAGGCGATGAGGTTGCATAATGTGTTGGGAAATATCCTCACACAGTTTAAGTTGAAAAAATCCATCCACTAGTGATGGATCAGGTCTATTTATCCCTCGATCTGAGTAACGTGATGTGATTCAAGGTAGAAACATAAGACAATATTATTTGGATGAGATACATGGACATATCATGTATTATTGGAAAAATTTTATATATAATGCATTAAGTCTAGGAACACACATTGTGTATTCCCCCTACTGCAGTGGCTCGAGTTTCTAGCAGAGTTAAATACCACACAATATGTATGACTCATACACTCCATGTGTCCTGGTGCGGGTGAATTAGTATGTACATGAATATTACATGGGAATTAGAACAACCAAGTGTCTAGGGTTTTTAAGATTATATGGGAATATCCATGTACTCAACATGATCAGGGTACATGGACAATACTAGAGTTCACAGTCAAATCTAGAGTACATAGAAATGGTCAGGTACGTGTGCATGGGCCAACAAGAAATTAGAAAAGTTCGAGTGACCAAGACACACTATGTACTCCATGTACACATCCTATAGACCCATAATGGTAGCTAACCCATGTTCAATCAAGGGGCATACTAGTAATCTATGAGAGGACACACATAAGGCAACCCTATGTACGCACCGTGTAATTTTTTAAGATACTTATACCATGCATTTATATTTCATTAATACTCAAATATTGGACCATGAGTATCTTATCCTGATTATTTTTTGGAATATAACGTTATTATGCCCGTTTCTAGGCATCATAGATATTATGTGAGGTTATGTAAGTGGTAATATTCTTTCAGTGACACTTATTCAGTGATAAACATTAGGTGTGATCATCAAAATGATACAGTGGTAGATCCCCCCCATCACACTATTTTTTGGGTTCCTTATACATTTCAATAGGTATAGTTCATATGAACCCAAATTACATAGGGCGGGGGTTTCTCTCCCTATGGACTAAAACCCACCTCCCCATCATCGAGCTCTTTAGGGGAGTAGGTTATCCACTATAGTAAATTCCCCTCAATTGTGGAGCATAGTGGTAGTTTTAAAGACCTCTACATAGATTCATTAGATGATACGTGAAATGCATGGATGCAAAATAGTTCCCCATGAACTATGAAAGTCTGTAGCAAGGATCGAGCTCTCCACTACGTATCATATATAGTAACGCATGTTATTTATGAATCAGTGATGATACCTTTGGAACTACGTGGAAACTCTTAATTAATAGTTGGTCTACTGAGATATACATCCCCATTCCCTCTATCCTGGGTATATTTATGACATTATCTGATGATGGATTTCCATTACTATATTTCTTATGTGATTGGATGAGTCTTTTTTGTTTATATTACTTATCCTTCTATGTTTTAAGGTCTTCATACTAGTTATATATATACTCACCCATTCATGGGCTTCACCCACACCTATTTTTCCTTATATAGGAAAATTAATTATTAATAGTTACTGTGGTGGACATAGAATTAGAGGATCCTAATAGTACAAGGTGATTTTATGTGTGTTAGATGGTCATACATTCAAATAATCTATTAGGCCTCCATGTCTCGACTATTAAGTATTGTTTTAAATTTCAATTTGACCTTATATTTATGGTTGGGGATGTATTTTGAACCTTTTTATATTTTTATTACATTGTATTTATCTGATATATTTATTTCATTGAAGCTATTACATTCGTGTTTTACACCCTAGATTTTTCTATCATTTACTATATCTCTGCAGTATTGCATGGAACTGCTTATATCGGTGTGGAAAGGTACTTCGTCTAAGGCCACACATTTTAGTGATTTTCCTTCTCGGAACTAGTCAGTAACCCCAATCCAAATGAAGGTGGTATTAGAGTGTCACAAATAGCTTACCATTTTCCTTATGGTCCACAGTCGGTCGGGATGTGACAGAGTTGTGTCAGACATGTTCTTTCCCCATGGTTAGTGTATGGAGTTATACTTATTGTGAGGTTTGGTTTGAGAACATAGGGAAATCGGGATAGATTATATTAAGTATGGAACTCATGCCATGAAAACCAGTATTGTTATGGTGGATGACTTGTTGATGTAATTGGAATATGACTACCATATTTTCAACTTATGATACTAAGGAATTAGTTATAGGGAACCAATAGAATGTGCATTATAGAGGATTAGGTGTTTTGGAATTCATTTACATCTTAAGTCGTCTATCCAGATATTATCTTCTAGATAGTATGTCTTGCTATCATTCGAGATGCCTCTACAACAACAACCATCTAGGATTTCTAGATAGTGTCGTAGGGATTATTGGTTGAGTGATGAGGCCTCAATACATGGACCCATTCATGTGGTTTTTCCTCTAGATTAGAATAGACTAGTGCTAAAACCTATTCAACAGTGCATGGACCCACTTCTAGTGGACCAGGCAGATGATCATCTTCATTAAGTGTAGTCACTAGTTGTGGCAGGACTGGATGAAAATTCACATTGGATTATAATGTTTTATTATTTCTAGTGACAATTCCCATTTAGGTTTCATATTGAGTGAGACAGTCACGTATTGGAGGATTGGAACAAGCTAGTGGTTTGTTTCTTCATTCCTTTTTGGACACTCGAATGATTAGGAGGTTTCATTCTCAATCATTTTTTTCATGGAGAAATAGGGATATGGTATGGTTTCGTCATCCTAATTCATGATGAGGTTACCTATCTTGGAATTAAGATGAGTATATCTTTTAATAGTAGTACATTCTAGCGATCCCATGGATAACCGAGGTTTAGCTAGAGGTGATTTATTGTATTTTTATCCTTGTGTGGGACACCTCCAAGTTAGATGGTTCTCTTGATAGCTATAATTAACATGGGAATAACAAGGAATTTACATATTCCAAGGTGGTAATTGTGGAAACATGCATGCAAGGATGAGGTATACTTCCGCTAAGATAACACATTATCCTATGACATTATTTAGTATCATGTGGTAGAGTCCATGCAGCCTAAAGAAAATAGTAATGAGATTTGGTTGGTGAGTTCCTTTTAATTTCATGTTCATGGATATTTTTGTAGAGATGTTTTCCCATGAGGATTTTTGGTGATCGAAGTTATAACATATGACCTCATTCATGGAATGGAATGGTTGTCTATAGTGGATTCCCATATTGACTTTAACTATAGGATTGTTTTATTCCTATACACAGATGGGATTCTATTCTATTTTTTGGGAAGGAGATATGTTATGGATGATTTAATTGGGTTCATGAGTAGGGATTTAAAAACTGTTACCTATTAGTTATTGATTTTATACCTTAGTACAACAAAATCTACAATCATGTAGCCACCAGGGGAATGGGAAACCATTTTCTTGGACTAAGTAGGGTTGGAGAGGCTTTTATGAGTTGAAGAAAAGGATGAATACTGAAATATTTTTTACAATTTTATATTAGCATGTTGGGTACTTAGTTGTTTTCATTCCCCATGCGTTGGGCTTAGTTGTGTGTTGATGTAGAGGAAGGTAGCGATATTTAATGGGTTGAGGAAGCTAAGATCCCATGAGAAAAACTATTGTACTTATGACATAGAGTTGGTAGCGGTGGTATTCACAATGATGGTGTGACAGAATTATCTTCTAAGAGACTATTTATTGTTTAATTAGATCACTAGTTTATACGGTACCACTTCACTTAGAGAAATCATTATTTGACATGGCGGTATTGGTTGGAGTTCCTATTTTACATCAATGTTGAGATATTTTATGAACTAAGGAAGGGACATATGGTAGCATATTCATTTATAAAGATATCACATTCTCACTTGGTGGATGATTTATCTATATAGTTGGCCTTTTTTTAGTTTACCCTTGTGGAGAGGAGAGTTGTAAATTATCTATAATCAATAATAGTAACTCTACTACATTTTCATTTGGTGAAAGATGCCTAGTTTGGTGTTGTTAACTATGAGGTTTTTCATTACCAGATATCCTCAAGAGATTCACCATATGTATTTTATAATTTCCGGATCAAATTAACCATTCATGGGATGAATGGATGTTCTTTTCTTGTTGGTTGAGTGGGTTTGGAGGGAGTTTCATTCATTCACATTGGTTGTACATCTTGATGCAGGGAAGATAAAAAAAATTGGCCTCAATTTTGGTGGGTTTTAAAATGGAAAAGCATGATTGAGTTTTCCTTTTAGTGTCCCACATGTGAACTAGTTGATGATGGTAATCAGTTTGCAACATGCTTGAATCAACCTCTGGAAATCTATGAATGAAAGTGGTATACCAAAATGATGGATTTTTTATAGGTCTTATGTGGATAAAAAGTGTACATGACATTTTTTGGGTGATTTTTTACTAACATAACATGTCATCACACATTATTTAAGTTAAGTCTTAATATCTATTTGGGTGTTTGGGGTTTATGTACATGTGTTACATCATCTGGCTTCATGGGGAATCCATGAAGATCATCTTCAATCATGATGCTCAGTTTATATCATTGATATGGATGGGACATATAGAGTATCTCAAGATTCAATTATAGATGGTCTCATTGTATCACCCCTAGATGGATGGGTAGACTGAATAGAAAATCTAGGTACAAGAGGATAGACTAAGAGCCAATTTTATTGACTTCATCTAGATCTAGAAGGATCAATTTCCACTACCGTATAATTCCTATTATAACATTTATCAATCCAATATTAGCATGGAACATTTTGAGTCCTTTTATGGGAGAACTGTAGGTTACCCTTCTATCAGGCTAAGATTGGAATGTAATATCAGGTTGGGATTGAGCTTCTCTAGGAGTAGATAAGAAATTCATGCATTCCTTGAATTTATGAGGATATCCAAGAGAAAATAGAAATCATATATAGATTGAAATCATATGCCTTTAGATTTTGAGTAAGCAGATCATGGTTTTCCGAGATATCCCCATGATGAAGATTTAATTGATTTGGTTGGGGAAAAAAGCTATATCAGAGATTCATTAGGCCTTTCAAGATCATTTGGAGGGTTGGTGAGGGTTATTAGAATTTTCCTATCACCCACAGATTGAATGAGTGCATGATGTTTTACATGTGTTACAACTGGGGATATATTTTCAAGATCCTTTGAACATTTTTGATTGGGGAGAGTTAGAAATTGAGGATAGAGAATCTTTTTTCGAGTAACCTGTTGTAATTAGGGAATGATAGAAGAGGATCCTCTAGGGATGAACCACTCATTTGTCTTGAGTGATCTGGCGACGTGGGACAGTGTTGGAGAGCTCTTGGTAGCATGAGATCAAGAAGTGG
Organism: Viscum album; assembly: GCA_963277665.1. Classification (NCBI taxonomy): domain Eukaryota; kingdom Viridiplantae; phylum Streptophyta; class Magnoliopsida; order Santalales; family Viscaceae; genus Viscum; species Viscum album. The sequence goes on from OY728155.1 coordinate 1,978,751,380, forward strand.
ACTCAGTAGCCCCACAATTTTAAGTAGCTATATCTTTTTTGAATTGAAAATCATTTAATTAAGGAGGATTGTGAAAACTATGATTTCTTTGTTTATCTCATTGACAATATATATATATATTATTTTTTTCCCTAGATTTAGCGATATATTTGGGTGACCAAAGATCCAAAAATTAATATATTCAAAATGTTAATATATATTAAATCATGCACACATATATTTTAGAATAAATGGTTTTCACATATATTTGAAACTAGTATGGAGAATTTAAGAACATGGTTGTTTCATGAATATAGGTTTTTAACCTAGGCCTGATATAATGTTTCTCATAATTGGGATACCGATTTAAGGAAATCGTTGGCTACTACATTAAATTAATTTAAATTTAATATTTTTTTTAAAAAAAATTTAATTATGAGAACATAATTGTACACATTAAATAAATAATTTTAATGGATATCTATGGTCAGCTGCGTAACCCTGGGAGATTAGATGATTCAGTGTGGAGACCCATTTAATAATGAAAATGGATCATGGAGTAGTGTTTTTTTCAAAGGATTATCCTTCTCCACTGTAGTCTCTAAATCTTTCCTACAACAATAGAACATACATTTTCATTATCAGTGATCGATCCAAAGATGAGGTAGGGAGTTTTTCTTGTATTTTAATCATTACATTAATTATTAAGAAACAATTCTATATTTTTTACATTTATTATATGAATTTAATACTATTCCTATACCAAGATTTTACAAACACTCGTGATTCGGTATATTGGTAAATGTTTCACCTATTATTCACCATTTGTTGCAATTTGTATAATAAATAGATGAGATCATACTATCCAAGGAATGTTATCACTTTATTTTTGTGGATTTATACCAACTATTCTTCACATTCATCATCTTTCCCCAATGGGATCATGGTTTGAAATTTCTGGGATGGATTTGAGTATGATCAAATCCTTAGACACCTTGATGATAGGTAAACAGGATGAAAATCAACACTTTATTCATTTGATAATGATATGATGTAGGATTTTAGTGTTGGTAACATGTATTAGAGGATAAATCACGAGTCTACTTCCCGAGTATAGGGAACACGGTGGTATGGTGAGGCGATAATGAAATTGACATGGTTAGGTTATCAATAATGTGGCCATCAGAAATGAATCGGCCATGTTCAGCCATATATGCGCATTACTCCATATGATTTGAGGAAAAATGTTTGGAGAGGTGGAATAAGTGATACATGTGATGATTTAATGGATTTTTAGAAAACCATGATATAGACAGAGTTTATTCACAGAAAACACGTTGTTAGTCCCCTTGCATTAGTGGAAATTGTTATTGATAAAGTTATGTATCACATGTTGTGTATGAGACATAAATATTATGTGACCCAGTTCTAGAATCTTTCCATGTACCCCATGAGTACATAGGCATGGTAATGACCACATACACAATAATGACCAGGGAATGTAGGCATGCTAATTTAGATGGACACAACCTATGTAACAAGGCATGACTACTTTACATGGGAACATACAAAGTACATGTACATAATCATGTACACGAGATTTTTTTTGGGGGGGGGGGAACACACATACCCTAAATGTAACACCCCAAGCTTCCACGGTACGATTCTCTTTCAATAATTCAATACCTTGCATTGTACGCAAGTTCATGATTCTAACACACTGCGACCAATCAAAGTAGCTGTTGTGAATAGTAATACACACTTTTTAAAATTATATAAATTTTATATTTAAAAATGGACTTCATTTTTGGATTCGGAATTTCTAAATTAGCCTATGTTGAATTTTTGGTATTTTTCTAAGAACTTCCAATTTTCGATGAATAATGAAAAATAATTAAAAACAACTTTTTAAAAAAATATAATTTATAGTGATAAATTATAATATTGAATGATTTTAAAGTATAATTAGAATATACATTTACCATTTTATCCAATGGTGGTCATTATAATTAATTTCAATTTGAAATTGGACATAAACGAGTGTCAATCTTTTGATAGATATTGTTTCATAAAAACATGTTATTTGTTTTGACAGCGGGAATTAAATATAAAAATAAATAATGAAACTTTTATTTTTTGAATTGGGTAAAATGGAGATCATTTTTGAATTTGGAATATCAAATATATCTTAGAGTGAATTTTTGGTATTTTTCTGAAAACATCGATTTTTGATGAATAGTGAAACCACTAAGTAGTAGTTAAAAAACTGATTTTTCATTTATATGAAATTTTACAACCTCTGTGATTTGAATATCAAAAATCCGACACACATCATTGTCATTAAAAAGTAAAATGTGGTTCAGTGGTTTTAAAATAATTTTTGGTGAATATTAACTTTTAAGTTATATTAATCGTGTTTAAATGTAATTAGTGTAATTTATGGTAAATATAATGATATAATAATAAGAAATTACCTTAACACTTGTCCTGCACTTATTGGATGAGTCATGGCCGACCAAGAAAATCTATGTTTAAACTTGGGGGCCCCATGGAGCCACATGGGTAAGAAAATGACATTGATAACTTTTTATTTTAAGTGAAAATAAAAGTGTCACAAACATGTATTATTTTACTAAAACAATTATTACACAGGGTTATACAAGTCATATTTTTGACTATAAATAGTCATTGGAAAGATAAATATATTTCTTACATCATGGTATTTTTTTTTAATTTCTAGAAAATAAAACAATTAAATTTTTTATGACACCATGATGATACAGTGATTACCTCATTAATTAACAATTTAAATAAAATGAAAAGATAATGTAAAATATAAGACTTAGACATGTCAAAAACATATTTTATGAGTATATTTTGAACCCTTATCACCTTATACTTGAAATATATAATTTTGGGACGTTTGAAATCCTAAAATCACTTCATAATAATGTAACATTTCATGACTTTCCAAGAGTGCCCCACCTCTCCTCTTATAAAAGGCCCCCACCTCTACCACCTAATTCACACCATCAAGACATTTGGCTCGGAAAAAATCTGCCCAAATACTCTCCCAAATTCCCTCTATTACTCCTAGAAGCCTCACATTGGGCTGAAGTCTTCCCAAGGAAGCCTTTGGCTCAAATCAAAAAGAGTTACCCGATTGAAAGGTAATGTCTTCACTTGTGTTCTTTTGTTTTATTTTGCTTCTCCAACCCCCTAAACTCTTTTTATTCCTATATTTTATAAAAACAACAATATATTAAATATACTAGGATGTTGTTATGATATGGATTTGATATACAATTACACACACCTTCATCTAATGGTTAAAGAACATAATGTTTCTGTGGGTGGCGAATTACTGCCTCACGAAACGATGATTGTTAAATAATATTTTTACACCTCTCATGGTGGCCATTATGATGAAAATATTTATATATATGATATATATTATTTTTAATTTCTCTTTATTCTTTTGTATTTTTCATTTATGGCATACCTTTGTGATTCCCATTATGGGTAAACGCGATAATTTCATTTTATGAAGTGCGGACTACCACCCCCTCAAAGTGATTTGAATTATTAATTCCATATGGGGACATATAAAGGATTGAGTTAAAGATATTATATATTATATTATACAGAAATTATAATATACCTTTATATCATTATGATTTCATTCCACTAAATATGAAATAGAAATGAAAGTAGTGTTCATGTGTACGTACAGCTTACCATCTCCATGAACGGTGCATTTCATTTCTTACTTCTAAATGTTATGTAATATTATAAATTCATTTATATACTGGATATATATGATATATATGATATCTACATAATTAATATAATTCTGGATATAATGGATATTTTACCACATGAACAACTTTAAAATATAAGAAGTTTATTTTTGACTCATGTACCCAAGATCGACAAAACAACCTTTATTAACTTAAATAATTACATAATGTTCATAATATGGAAATAAGTGATATGAAAGGAATAATGAACCTGAAAAAGGTTCATAAGCAATTATAAATTATATCTTGTTTATTATTATGGATGTTGAAGAACGATCGAGTCAAGTCGTACACGAGGTAAGATAACTTCTTAACCCAATTTCCGTTCTTTGGGTTGATCTTATCTTTCTTGTTTATATTAATCCATGATTATGTGAGAAATGAATTTTTATGTATTTATACTTGATTTATGTGTATTTATATTTAATACACATAATATATCTATTTTATTTACAAAATTATCTTTGTAAGGGACTTCATCTCAATCTCCTTTCATTGAGGCATATTTTCTTTTATACACAACTTTCATTTATACGGTGTATAAACCCCTTTGAATTTTACTTTTATTCAAAAGGAAACATTTTATACAAAGAATTTTTACTAAACATCAAAAGGAATTTTTTGTCTTACATATGCGGCGACAAGGACTTCTCCACCGTCGTGACCATTATTTGTGTTTTTGCATCCTCTACAAGCCATTACTTTTTTAAAATGAAAAATAAATACCATGTTTTACTTTTCATTTATTTTGGTATTAAAAATGGGTTTGAAGATATTTTTATTATATCAATGTGTTATATTGATATATTGTGATTGAAATGTGGAAATTTTATGTTTCCTTAATGCATGTTTTATGTGATTCGATTATGTTATAGTTTATGATATGTTTAAAACTTTTCATATAAGGAATGCATTGGACTTAATAAGTGACGGGTGGAGACCGCTATAGATTTTCGATGCATCGGTAGGTATCGTGAGACAAACTAGTGTCTTGGAACGAGGCCTTGACAAAATCTTATTTTTAGTCCTGGCACGAGGCCTTGCCGACATGGTTATGATAGTCTGGAATTATACATTCCATCATTATGAAAGTGTTTATTGATATTGAATGTGATTATTCGACTAGTAGAATATCCATGTGAATAAGTAAATGGAATTATTTCAGTTTACATTTTCCATATTATTCTGAAGTTCAAGTTTAAAAAGATTTTGTTTTATTTATACATGGCCTTAAATGTTTATGTTTATTTATGAGTGTTTCTGCTATATTGTTATACTTACTGAGCATCTGAGCTCACCCCTTTCAATGTTTTAATTTTAACAGGATGTGATGAAGTATTTTATGAATGACCTACAGGGATACTCGGAAGGGGATATGATTGTGGACTATGGAGACCACATTATTGAAGTTTTTCACTTTATTATGTAATGTAACGTTTATGAATGTATCTAGTGTTTCCAAGGCTACTAAACTAATTGGTCCTTCGAGACTTGATCTTTTTTGATCATGCCAATGTTATGTAATAAGGCACCGACTCTAGGTAACTGGGGTCAGGGTGTTATAGTTGGTATCATAGGAAATTTATTACTAACCTTTGATGCTAGATTTAGAAAAACTATGATTAGTGAACATAGCCCTAAGATAGACTTTGAAGATTAGTATAGAAGAACGTCCTAGAATTTTGGTATTATAGAGATTTTATGTGTTTTCTGAAAAATACATCCCTATCTGGATACGAGCAGGTAGAGGCGGCTCTTGCACAGATGTACCTAGGTTTAAAACCCGAAAACGCCGCTTTGAGCTAGACTCGAACGGGAACTGGTGCATGATAATGGGCCTTTCTGAACTCTTGGTTACGACACTCCCGGTGGATACGCTTAGGATAATTCTCATTTTCCTTACAAACCATTATTAAGGGTTTAGGGGTATATACTTCCTCAAAGAAAAAAACTTTATTATTATGGATTATATCCATAAACCGTTCAATTTACATTAAGTATTTTACAAGTTTTGAATTATTCATTGCAATTCATAAACTGACATAGTTTATGCCATTGTATAGAAATGGCGCCCTGTAGAAGGAATGTGAACTACAACAATACATATGATCCAAAGAGTAAGAAGGATCATATCTTTCATGGTATTAAGCCAACATTTAGAAGGGAAATAGTCTCCCATGTATTCTCAACATATGATGAAATAGTATCATGTGTTAATAATATAAGTAAATAATTTTCTGATTCATATGGCTTTGAAGGGAAGCAAGTGAAGAAAGTTATGGAAGAGAGAATGATGGATAAAGGGAAGAGGGAAAAGAATAATTTTGAAATATGTGATAATTGTGGGAAGAATCACCCCGGTACTTTCCTAAAAGGAATGAGAGTTTGTTATAAATGTGGAGAAAAAGGTCACCATGCTCCTGATTGCAAGGGAAAGAAAGAGGCTATCAATGTTGAATACTACAATTGTTGGGAAATTGGGAATTATGCAAATGAATGTCCTATGTGTTTGGGAAACATACCTCAAAAAACGAAAAGGGATAAATACCAATCATATGAAGTTACTACAGTTGAAGTGGAATAATTATTTTATTTGAGTTTTTGGACTCAAGGATTATATTCTGGTTATAAGATTAATGTGATATATATAAGGATTGTACTACAGTACATGTTGTTTTCATTAAGGTTTTAATATGATGAAGGTAATAATATTTTTAGTATCTGAAAATAAGTGAAACATTACTTTGTTTGGGGAATATGATGTTAAAATTGATTTTGGAATTTAGAGACCTTTTAGAGAATGTCTGGACAAAGGTATTTTGGATAAAAATAAATGTTAAAATGGATTAATTTGAACTTTGGATAGTATTGTTTAAGGTTAAAACATTTCTGAAGATTATTTTTGTAATATTATAATACTATAGTTCTAGGAAAAGGACAACTTGCATGTTTGGGAATAACCCATCGTGTCGGAAAAAGCTGCAGGAATCGAACCCACAACCATATTGCGAAGGACCTTTATTACCTACCACTAGCATACAAGAAGTCCCTGGTTATTAAAAAATAGTTTTCCTAATAAAAATGGAATGTGTTAAAATTTGGAACCTTATAAAATTATCATAAATAGATTATTTTTGAGTTCTATTACCTTTTGAAGTGAAATACAGGTTTGTGGTAAAAATTTATTAAAGAATGAAAGCGTACATGACAAGTAAGTATATTTCCAGACATTCTTAGTAAATCTCCAAAATAAATTCCTCAACATTATTAAAGGAAACTTAAAACTAAAAAAAATTTAGTTAACTTTCCCAATTGGGGAATCAATAACCATTTAACCAATCACAAGATTGTGATTTTCATGTAGATAACTTGCTCCTAATACTATTTTCTTCAACTCTCCATCAGACCATGATGGTTTGTTTCTCCTCCATATACATGATTTCATAGAATCCTATTATGAGCTATCTCGGGTGACCTTTGTACTTCACTTTCTTTCTTTTAAAGTTATATTTTTATTAACCCAATTTTCAATGTGCGCTTTCCACAAAGGTATTTTCTATTTTCAACCTTTTATTTTCGAAAAACATTTTCAAATTTTGATGACGCAATTTATTGAAGTAGGAGAGAATGTAACACCCCAAGCTTCCACGATACGATTCTCTTTCAATAATGTAATAGCTTGCATTGTACACAAGTTCCAGATTCTAACACACCGCGACCAATCAAAGTAGTCGTTATGAATAGTAATACCCACTTTTTAAAATTATATAAAATTTAAATTTCAAAATGGACTTAATTTTTGGATTTACAATATCGAAATTAGCCTATGTTGAATTTTTGGTATTTTTTTGAGAACTTCCATTTTTCGATGAATAGTGAAAAATACTTAAAAACATCTTTTTTAATAATAATAATTTATATTGATAAATTATATTATTGAGTGATTTTATAGTATAATTAGAATATAATTTTTCCATTTTATCCAATTTTGGTCATTAGAATTAATTTCACTTTGAAATTGGACATAAACGAGTGGCAATATTTTGATAGATATTGTTTAATAAAAACACGTTATTTGTTTTGACAGTAGAAATTAAATATAAAAATAATTAATGCAACTTTTATGTTTTTAATTTGGAAAAACGGAGATCATTTTTTAATTTGGAATATAAAATATATCTTAGAGTGAATTTTGGGGATTTTTCTGAAAACATCGATTTTTGATGAATAGTGAAACCACTAAGTGGTAGTTAAAAAAATGATTTTTTGTTTAAATGAAAATTTACCACCTCTATGATTTCAATTTAAAAAATCCAACATACATCATTGTCATTAAGAATTAAAATGTGGTTCAATGAGATTACAATAATTTTTTGTGAATAGTATCTTTTAAATTCTATTAATCACGATTTAAGGTAATTAGTGTTATTGAAGGTAAATATAATGATATAATAATATGAAATTACCTTTAAACTTATCCTACACTTAGTTTATTAGTCATGGACGACCTAGAAAATCCATTGGTCAACTTGGGGTCCCCCTGGAACCACTTTGGTAAAAAAATGACATTAAAAAAAATTTATTTTAAGTAAAAATAAAAGTGTCACAAACATGTATTGTTTTACTAAAACAATTTTTACATGGGGTTATCCAATTCATATTTTTTACCATAAATTGTCATTTGTAATCTAATAATATTTCCTAAATCATGGTATTTTTGTTATAATTTTTATACATTAAATAAATTAAATTCTTCATGACACCATGATGATGCATCGATTACCTCATTGATTGATGATTTAAATAAAATCAAAAGATAATGTATAATCTAAGACATACACTTGTCAAAAACCTATTGGATGAGTAGATTTTGAAACATTATCACTTTATCCTAGAAATATATAATTTTGGGACCATTGAAATCCTAAAATCACATCATAACAATGTAACATTTCATTACTTTCCACAAGTGCTCGTCCTCTCCTCTTATTAAAGGCCCCCACCTCTACTACCCTATTCACACCTTCAAGCCATTTGTATCAGCCAAACTCTTCCCAAATACTCTCACAACTTCCCTATCTTACTAATATAAGCCTCACATTGGGTAGAAGTCTTTCCAAGGGAGCCTTTGGCTCAAATCAAAAAGAGTTACGTGATTTAAAGGTAATGTCTTCACTTGTGTTCTTTTGTTTTATTTTGCTTCTCCAACCCCCTAAAGTCTATTTATTCCTATATTTTGTAACTAAAACAGTATATTAAATATTATAGGATGTTGTTATGATATGTATTTGATTTAAAATTACACACACCTTCGTCTAATTGTTAAAAAACATATTGTTTCTGTGGATGCCGAATTACTGCCTCACGAAACGATGATTGTTCAATATTATTTTAACACCTCTCATGGTGGCCATTATGATGAAACTATTTCTATATATGATATATATTTTTTATGTTTTTTATATTATTATTTATTTTTCATTTATGACATACCTTTTTTATTTCCATTATGGGTAAACGCGATAATTTCATTTTAGGAAGTGCGTACTACCACCCCCTTAAAGTGATTTGAATCATTAATGTCATATGTGGGACATATAAAGGATGGAGTTAATGATATTATATATGATATTATACTGGAATAATAATATATACTTTTATATCATTATGATTTCATTCCATTAAATATGAAATTGAAATGAAAGTAGCATTCATGCATACGTACGGCTTACCGTCTCCATGAACGGTGGATTTCATTTCTTACCTCTAAATGTTATATAATATTATAAATTCATGTATATTATGGATATATATGATATATATGAGATCTAAATCATGAATATAATTCTGGATATAATCGATATTTTACCACACGAACAACTTGTAATTATAAGAAGTTTATTTTTGACTCAAGTACCAAAGATCTACAAAACAACCATTATTAACTTAAATAATTACATAATGTTCATAACATGGTAATAAGTGATATAAAAGAAATAATGAACCTGAAAAAGGTTCTTAAGAAAGTAGAAATTAAATATAGTTTATTATTCAAGAGGTTGAAGAACGATCGAGTCAAGTCGGACACGAGGTAAGGGAACATCTTAACCCAATTTCCATTCTAAGGGTTGATCTTCTCTTTCTTGTTTATGATATTCCTTGACTATGTGAGAAATGTATTTTTATGTATTTATACTTTCTTTATGTGTGTTTATATTGAATACACATAATATATCTATTTTATTTACAAAATGATCTTTTTAAGGGACTTCGTCTCAATCTCCTTTCATTGAGACATATTTTGTTTTATACACAACATTCTTTTATACGGTGTATAAACCCCTTTGACTTTTACTTTAATTAAAAAGGAAAATTTTTATACTAAGTGTTTTTAATGAAAAAAAATGGATGCATAGTCTTACATATGTGGAGACAACGACTTCTCCTCCACCGTAACCATTATATGAGCTTCAGCTTCCTCTACAAGCCATAAACTTATTTTAAATGAAAAATAAATACCATGTTTTACTTTTATTTTATTTTGGTATTGAAAATGGTTTTGATAATGTTTTTATTTTATCAATGTGTTGTATTGATATCTTGTGATTGAAATGTGGAAATTTTATGTTTCCTTTATGCATGTTTTATGTGATACGAGTATGTTATGGTTTATGTTATGTTTAAACCTTTTCATATAAGGAATGAATTGGACTTAATAAGTGACGGGTGGATCCCGCTATAGCTCATCGATACATCGGTAGATCTAATGAGACAAATTAGTGTCATGGAACAAGGCCCTGACAAAATCTTATTTGTAGTCTTGGCACGATGGATGGGCTACGTGGTTATGATAGTCTGGCATTAAGCATTCCATCATTATGAAAGTGGTTATTGATATTGCATGTGATTATTCGACTAGTAGAATATCCATGTGAATAAGAAAATGGAATTATTTAATTTTACTTTTTTCCATATTATGCTGATGTTCATGTTTAAAAGGCTATTTTTTTAGTTATACATTTCCTTAAATGTTTATGTTTATTTATGAAATTTTCTTCTATATTGTTATCCTTACTGATCATATGAGCTCACCCCTTTCAACGTTTTAATTTTTCAAAGATGTGAAGAAGTATTATATGAATGACTTAGATGGATAGTCGGAAGGGGATATGAGTGTGGACTATGAATACCACGTTATTGTAGCTTTTCACTTTATGATGTAATGTGTGAAGTCCCAGACCCGGGTTGCACGCAACGGGTGCCCCGATCCTGGTTCGCCTCGTGGCCTCAAGCACATTTCCCCAAACGCCAGAGGTTGCCGACTAGCAGCGAGGGCCCAGGTTTGATATTGGGGAAACAATGCCCTGATTTGTCAAAGTGTAGTGCAGTGGAATATAGAATATACATACAACAACAGCGGAAGCAGTAAACATACACAACTGAAATAACCTAGAGCATTGGATATAACCAAAAATATAGAAGTGATGATGCTACATGTTTCAAGTTCTACGAAATCAACCAGAACATGTTATACATCAATACAGTAAAACAAAATACAGAGTACAACAAAACAAGAAAAACAGCTGGCTGCGGAATTGTGAGCCTAGGCTCGGTCCCATGCCATCCTACTCCTCAGCAACAGTCAAGTACCTATATAGGGACTCTTTCCCCTATCAACACCTGTAGAAATGTAATCTGTTTGGGCAGAAAATCATGACCCAAACAGGGTGTGAGAAATATATCTCAGTAGGCACCCACTAAAGGCTCGTTCCAAACTACGTGTAAGAATGAATCATTAGTTTGCAGTAGTAAAATGCAATAAAGTAAGCATTACTCAAAAGTCACTAATTACCAGTTGTATTTCCATCTTATTATTCATTTAATCCATAAATTTTAGAAATCACCACAGTGCATTTCTAAGTAAACAGTCCACGTCCTCAAACAAGAAAACCTTACCCTCAGGTAAGAAAAACCCAACACGCAGGTAATTTCCCTCAGGAATAACAGAATTTTGCCCTCAGGCGTAGGTAGTGTCACCCTCAGGCATAGAGTCTATGGCCCTTAGGCATGGAAGAAGTTGCCCTGAGGCTGAAATAAATACAGCCCTCGGCCTAAACAGTGCAGTGCCCACAGGCTAATCACAACAACGCCCTCAGGCTAACAGGTAACCAAGCCATGCCCTACATATCAAAATGCAGTAAATAAGCAATTCATCTCATGGAAATTCTACAATTACTACATTGGATTCATACCCTCGGATATCCTGGCCAAATGGCTAAACAGTGAAACACGCCCCCGGGGTGGTTTCAGATCCAAGCAACGATCCCAACCATAATTTTATCATCACAATTTTATCACCTATTCAATTATAGCCATTATATATAGCAATGACCTCAGCCTCACGACACCCCAACATGGGTTCGTGGCACAAAAACGCACAAAAATGCACAAAAACGCACAACAGTTGGAAATTCACACCAAGCCACCAAACTTATATGCCAACGAACGTTATACCCGAACGTCGACTCCAGAACATCCCAAGAACGGTTTTGATATGACAAAGAACAAAACCAATTCAAACATCAATAACTTCCCCTCAAAAAAGAATTCCTAAGAATGGTACTTGGAGAGAAGTGGTCTTTCCCTTGCGGTTCCAACGAGATCGTCCAAAGCCGAATCAGATTCCAGACGAACACCTGACAGATCTCTAAAGGGTTGGCCGTCCTCCTTGGCTCCAAAACGGCTCAAACTCCTCCTCTGCCAAATGAGGAGGCTACTGCGAGTTTTAAGCCGAAAAAAATCAAAGTACACGGCATGTACTTATGAGTACACGTCATGTACTTCTGATTACACGTCGTGTAATTCTTTCATTTAACTGTTAATTTGGTGGCACCGCCACACTGTTCAACCGTCGACATGAGTACACGAAATGTACTCTAAAGTACATGGCGTGTACTGTCGCCCAGCTGTCAGCTGCTCCACCGCCTTACTGTTTAGGCCTGCCGACTGACTACACGGTGTGTAAAGTACCACTACACGGTGTGTAGTCAGTTCCTACACCGTTCGTCGCCGGCATGGATACATGCCCCATGTACCCATCCCACATAGAGAAAAGCACACAATGTGTGGAAAAGTAAATGGCGTTTACTTCCAAAATTTAGGATTTTTCCCCATTTTCCATATTTTCTCAAAAACATTGAAGGAAAAGGAAAAAGAAAAATCTCTTACATAAAAAATAAGAACTGGGTTCTTACAAACATCCCCCCTTATAGAAATTTGTCCACGAATATCCCTTCCAATGGTGGAGAAGAATAAGCTCATAACAGCTCAGGCCATTGAGCACGTACGTCGGCCTCCCCCTCCCAGGTCTCGTCCTGCACTCGGCCATTCTGCCATAGCACCCATACGAGAGGAACTGACCAGCCACAGAGAACCTTTGTGCTCCGGTCAATGATACGGATCGGATCCTCCTCAGAGGACGCATCATGATGAAGCTCAACCTCCTCTGGCTGAAAGGTGTGAGATGGGTCTGAATGTTAGTGACACAACTGGGACACGTGGAAGACTTCGTTCATGTCTTGGTACCACTCTGGTAAATGCAACTGATAGGAAACCAGCCGACTCTCTCCATAATCTCAAATGGTCCCAAATACCTTGGTGAAAGCTTACCGTGTCTCCTGATCTGCTTGTGTCCTATCCTCAGAGAAACATGTAAGAAAACCTGATCCCCGACCATGAACTCCAAAGGTCATCTGCGGCGATCCGCATAAGACTTCTGACAAGACTGCGCGGTAGCCATCTGCTTCCGAATCAACTGGACCTAATCAGATGTCTCCTGTATGAGATGTGGCCCCAGTAAAGTTGCCTCACCTGCCTCTAACTAGCATAATGGTGATCGTCATGGTCTACCATATACATCAACGTATAGTGCCATCTCAATAGTTTCCTGAAAACTAATGTTATAGGAAAACTCGACTAAGGGTATATGCTTCTCCCAAGAGCCCCCAAAGTCTAGGACACATGCGTGCAGCATGTCCTCTAGCACCTGTATCATCCGCTCTGACTGGCCATCGGTCTGAGGGTGGTATGCTGTGCTCAGAAGCACCTGTGTATCCAGCGCCCTCTGAAAACTCTGCCAGAAAAAAGACGTAAAGCGGGCGTCCCTATCGGAAACGATAGAACGAGGGACCCCATGAAGATGTACGATCTCTCAGATATACAGCCTTCCGAGCTCGTCAACACCGAAATTCTCCTTGATCGGCAAGAAGTGAGGTACCTTCATGAGTCTGTCCAGAACAACCCACACGGCGTTATTGCCTCGAGGTGACCTCAGCAATCCCATCACGAAATCCATCACGACATCATCCCATTTCCACTCTGGAATGGGAAACTACTGTAACAGCCCGGCTGGCATCTAGTGCTCTACCTTCACCTGCTGACAAGTGGAACACCTCGTAACAAAACCAGATATCTCTCTCTTCATACCCAACCACCAGTACTGACGTCTCAAGTCTCGGTACTTCTTGGTATCCCCGGGATGAACTCCCCAAGTTGAAGCATGAGACTCCCGCATCAGCTCCTCACGTATATCCCCTAGAACCTATACTCATCCATGGAAACAAAAAACCTCATCATTTCTTACCATCCAACCAGTAGAAGAGTCCCCACCAGACACCAAAACCCGTAGAACTAGGCCTTCTGAATCATATAGTTGTCTCATCCTCACTATGTCCAGGAGGGTAGATGTCACAACCAAAGAAGAAAGATATGCATGCCCCTGACTATCGTGCACCTCAAGATACATCTCAGAGAACAAAGCCATGAGCTGCTACTCACCACAGGCCTCCTACACTGCCTGTATCTAAGTCCTCATGCTCAGTGCATCGGCTACTACATTAACATTTCCAGGTGTATAGGCAAGCTCAAAATCGATGTACTGTAGGTACTCGACCCACCTTCGCTGCCTTAAATTCAGGTCATGCTGAGTAAAGATATACCTGAGGCTTTTGTGGTCGGTGAAAACCACAAAATTCTCTCCCAAATGATAATATCTCCAATAGTGTAACGCATGCACAACTGTAACCAACTCGAGATCATGCGTCGGGTAATTTCTCTCATGTGTCCTCAACTACCGAGACTCGTACGCAACAACTCAGTCGCTCTGCATAAAAACGTCTCCCAACCCAATCCCTGATGCATCAAAGTAATCTGTATAGCTCTTCCCCTATTCTGGAAATATTAGGATCGGTGTTGATGTCAAACTTCCCTTCAGGTCTTGAAAATCAGTCTCGCAAGCATCTGACCAAATGAACTTCACACCCTTCTTAGTCAGACCCTTCAAAAGTGCTGCTAAATAGGAGAAGTCATGTATGAAGAATATGTAGTAACGAGAAGGCCCTAAGAAACTGCGTATCTCAAACATGTTCTTAGGTTGCTCCCATGAATCCACTGCTCTCACCTTCTCTAGGTCTACTGCAACTCCTGCCTCTGAGATAATGTGACCTAGGAAGTGATTCTGGACTATCCGAAAGTGGCACTTTGAGATCATAGAATATAGAAGATGCCCTCTTAGTGTACTCAATATGATCTCAAGATGGGTGGAATGTTCGTGTCGAGTGTGAGAGTACACAAAGATGTATTACACAAATACTACCAAAAATGAATCAAGATACAGATGAAACACATGATTCATCAGAGCCATGAAAACCGCTGGTTCATTTGTGAGTCCGAACGGCATAACCAAGTACTTATACAGACCATATCAGCTCCGAAAATCTATAAGTAGTATATCAGATGGTCTAACGCGCAACTGATGATACCCGGATCTCAAGTCAATCTTCTATAACACACGTGTCCACGAATCTGATCAAACAGATCATCTATCCACGGCAAGGGATATAGGTTCTTAACTGTCAACTGGTTCAGCTTCCGATAATCCACGCAATGTCTGAGGGTAGAGTATGCCTTTTCCACAAAAGGACCAGAAAACCCCAAGGAGAAGTACTGGGTCAGATAAATCCCTTTTCCTTTAACCCCTCTAACTGCCTCTTGAGCTCCTGCAATTCAAGTGTGGCCATATTATAAGGAGGAATGGACCCCGGTGCTACTCCTGGCACGAGCTCAATAGAGAAATCCATCTCACGCACAGGAGGTAGACCTGAAAAGTCATCTGGGAAGACATCCATGAAACAATCGACAACTGGAGGGAAATCCGTCTGACAAGTCCCCTGATCATCCAGATATAAGCTCGCTATCAGGGCTTTGACTCCACCTCACCCATGATGCTCTGGTCCGACTCGACTCGCGTGAACATCCCATTCGGCCTTGTATAGAAACTATCCACCCTCTAGTGACGTGAAACTCACCTTACGACAATAGAATTCTACAAAGGCTCGATAGGGAACCAACCAGTCCATCCCAAGAATGAAATCGTAGCTCGTCATCTCTACAGAGGTCCCAAAGGAAGTGACACCCTCCATCCCCAAGGGGGAACTCCTTACACTAACGCACACCAACCGTCCTATTCCCCAATAGAGTGTCTAGTGACATGATATCAGATGAAGAAGAAACACAGAGCCCAAGGCACTCCACAACGCTCACAGATATGAAACTATGTGTAGCACCCGTATCGAAAAGTACCGAAGGTAAAACAGAAGCTACTAGAATAGTACCTCTGACTGTAGAAGGTCCGAGATACTGCTACTGCTGGGTCTGTTGCACTACATATGCCTGCCCAGTGCTGCGGCCCTACGACACATCCTGGCTACCCTGAGTTGTCCCTCTATGCTACCTATGTGATCCTGGTGTCTGGATACCATGACCACGACCACCATCTCTGCCTGCATGCCCTGACGTATTCCAGTTCCCCAACTGGTAAGAAGCCACTAGTCGTACTCCCGTACACGGAGTCTGCACAGAACCCCTCTCACTAGCCACCGGTTTAAATTTCCTACAAAAGTTCTATAGATGACCCATCTTACCGCAAGCTCGGCACTCAACTGGGTCTCGTGGACACTGCGGTATCTTGTGCCCCTCTCTGCCACACTGGTAGCACCTGACCGGACCACCTGAAGAAGCTACCTTGCTGGTACTGCCACCCTAAGAGAAGCCCATCTGTCTCTTCCTCTTGCTAGCAGAAATAGTACCAATAACTGGTGCTGAACCGCCCAGGCCCACACCACTAGATTCCTAGAGGTTCCTCTCTGTAATCAGTGCCTGATTCACAATCGCGTGTATAGTAGGAAACCTGAAAACATTAACCAGCGCTCGGATGTTATATTGAATACCATCCTCAAAAAGTCTAGCTCTCAACATCTCATCACCCACTAACACGTGTGAAAAATGCTGATGCTCCGTAAAACGAGCAGAATAGTACATCACCGACATAACGCCCTACTGCAGATTCATGAACTCTCGAGCTCTATCATCCCTCAGTGTCTCGGGAAGGAAGTCTTAGAAGACTACCTGAAAATCATCCCACGCCATGTCTCTATGATGCTCTAACTGGGTGGTAATATCCCACCACCTCTTGGAGGAATCACGCAACATGTAAGTCGCGATCTTGACCCTCCGTCGTAGAGGCGTCTCAAGATACTCGAAAATAGTCTGCATCGATCTTAGCCAAGACTCTATAGCCTGAGGTCTGCCATACCCTGAAAACGTAGGTAGATGATGCTGCTGAAAGATACGTGTCAGCTCATCCATAGATGTGGCAGCCTACGGTGCTCCCTGAAAGGTCTGCATGAACCACATAAATCCTTCACAGAACTGCGCCTCTGCGCCTGTGTCTGGTATAGAAGATGGTGCCGCATCTGGCTTTTCTAGAGGATCAACTAGTATCCCATATCCCACCATCTCCAGAGTATAATTGTCGCCGCTCTCCAGGCGAACAGCTTGCGGTCTTCTAGGCAGCATGACACTATAGGGTCAAATGCACGCCTCAGATTTAAGATTATTATGACCGAAAAGCAAATGAACCAAAAAGGAAACAAGAGGAATAATGCATTCAATATTTGCAAAACAAGACTGCACGGCGTGTACACTGACTACACGGCATGTACTTGACTTTCGTTCCTCTGCCCGAGTCCTTCTACACGGCTAAGACACACAGCTTCCATTCAAAAAAAACTACACGGCATGTACATACTCTACACGACGTGTACAATGTTTATTTTACAATTGCCCGTGTCTTCTGTGACACGGCCGACTACTCGGCTTGACACTACATGGTGTGTTACACTCGCACACAACATGTACACCACCCTGTTTCCCAGCCACATGGCTAACTCCACACGGTCTGTCCTCGGATCAGACTACACGGTGTGTACCACAGGTACACGGCGTGTTCAGGGAGAAGTGACACCATCCCGTGTTGTTAGATACACAGCTGAGTCCCCAGGTCACACTACATGACGTGTCCATAATTGACACGGTGTGTTCTGTCAAGGAGTTCACCGACCCGTGTTGTTAGTTACACGGCCAGAATCCGGTTCAACACTACATGGCGTGTACAAAAACTACATGGCGTGTTTTACCCAAGCCCTTACCTACCCCGTGTCGCCGCCCACACAGTTTGTGACACAGGAAGAGACTACACGGCATGTACTCAGGGTACACTGTGTGTACTCAAAAAGTTTATTTTTCTTCCCAAACAGAAGATCATACACGGCATGTATTAAAATACTACACAGTGTGTATAATGGGTTTCCAGAACGTATGCCTCAGAAACATCCCCGGAACCCAGAAAATACTAAGACCAACACCTAAGTGTCAATTTCTGACCTGTGGGGTCCCATACTCCCCACAAATCAAAGTTAGACATCTTATATGTTTTATAACGCACAAAAAGTCAATGATCCACCAATATCCGGTCAATGGGGGCCCATACTCCCCAAAAACCAAATTTTGGCATCCATTATATAAAAAATCTCAAACAGAAATACCATATCACAAGGCAGATATTTATCAAGAAGCTATCACAAAATCATGCTTTTTAGCGCATCAACTATCACAACAACATTCAATTTGTAATGCACCTACATGGGATGGAAACTATGCATGGCATGTGATATATTGCATGTGCCTACATGATGCATGAGATGGCATTCCCTCATCTCATTGGGTTGCAACTAAATAGAACCCATAGATAAAATATATACTGCACAATCTCAAAGTGTGTCACCCATTAGTGAAAACATATCAACTGTAAAATTTGAAAAATCAGTAAAATTGCAATACGATGTAGACTGTATTTTGCCTATACACGGGTTATCTATGCCCGGACACAGCTTATTACCTACTACCGTTCCGTCTTATCCCTGACTATGGCTCTAAATAGTAAGACAAGGAAAAGAAACTCCTCTGATACCACTTTGTAACGTCCCAGACCCGGGTGCCATGCAATGGGTGCCCCGAGCCCGGTTCGCCGTGTGACCTCAAGCGCATTTCCCCAAATGCTAGAGACTTCCAACTAGCAGTGAGGGCCCAGGTCTGATAGTCGGGAAAATATGCCCTGATTTATCAAAGTGTAGCGCAGCAGAATACAGAATAGACATACAATGACAGCGGAAGCAGTAAACATACCCAACTAAAATAACCTAAAGCAGTGGATATAACCAACAGTATAGAAGTGATGATGCTACATGTTTCAAGTTTTATGAAAATAGCCAGAACATGTTATACATCAATACATTACAACAAAATACAGAGTACAACAAAACAAGAAAAATAGCTATCCGCGGCATCATGAGACTATGCTCAGTCCCATGCCCTCCTACTCCTCAGCAACAGTCATATACCTGTATAGGAACTTTTTTCTCTATCAACACCTGCAGAAACGTAATCTGTTTGGCCCGAAAAGCTTGACCCAAACAAGGTGTGAGAAATATATCTCAGTAGTCACCCACCAAAGGCCTGTTCCCAACTGCATGTATGCATGAAACAATAGTGTGCAGTAGTAAAATGCAATAAGGTAAGCATTACTCAAAAGTCACTAATTACCAGTTTTATTTCCATCTTATTATTCATTTAATCCATTAAATATTAGAAATCATCACATTGCATTTCTACGTAAACAATCCATGTCCTCAGACAAGAAAAACCTTACCCTCAGGTAAGCATAACCCAAACCGCAGGTAATTTCTCTCAGGCGTAACATAATTTTTCCCTCAGGCGTAGGTATTGTCGCCCTCAGGCACAGATTCTATGGCCCTCAGGCACGGAAGAAGTTTCCCTCAGGCCGATATAACTACAGCCCTCGGGCTAAACATTGCAGTGCCCACAGGCTAATCAAAACACCGCCCTTAGGCTAACAGGTAACCAGACCATTCCCAACATATCAAAATGCACTAAACAAGAAATTCCTCTCAAGGCAATTCTACAATTACTACATTGAAGGCATACCCTTGGGTATCCTGGCCAAACGGTTAAACAGTGAAACACACCACCTGGGGTGGTTCCGGATCCATGCAACGATCCCAACCAGAATTTTATCATCACAATTTAATCACCTATACAATTATTGGCATTAAATATAGAAACTTCCTCAGCCTCACGACACACCAACATGGGTTCGTGGCACAAAAATGCACAAAAATGCACAACAGTTGGAAATTACCACCAAGCCACCTACCTTATACGCCAACAAACATTATACCCGGACGCAGACTCCAGAAATTCCCAAGAACGACATAGATCTGAAGAAGAACAAAACCCATTGAAACGTAAATAAGATCCCCTCGAGAATGAATTGGTATGAACGGTACTAGAAGAGGAGAGGGATTACTTGTGCGGTTCCAATGAGATCGTCCGAAGCCGAATCAGATTCCAGACGAACACCCGGCAGATCTTCAAAGGGTCAAACATCCTCCTTGGCCCCAAAACGGCTCAACTGACACCTCTGCCAAATGAGGAGGCTGCTGCCAGTTTGAATCCAAAAAAACAGTGTACACAGAATGTACTTCTGAGTACATGGCGTGTACTTCTTTCATTTAACAATTCATTTGGCGGCACCGCCACACTGTTCAACCATCGACATGAGTACACGGAATTTAGTCTAAAGTACATGGCATGTGTTGTCGCCCAGCTGTCGGCTGCTCCACCGCCTTATAGTTTAGGCTTGCCAACTCACTACACGGCGTGTAAAGTACCACTACATGGCATGTATTCAGTTCCAACACCCTTCATCACCGGCATGGCTACACGCCCCGTGTACCCATCCCACACAGCCAAAAGTACATGGCGTGTGAAAATGGACACGACGTGTAGTTCCAAAATTTATTATATTTCCCCATTTTCCATATTTTCTAAAAAACACTTAAGGAAAAGGAAGAAGAAGAAGCATGTACCTTAAAAATAAGAATCGAGTTCTTACTTAATGTAACGTTTATGAATGTATCTATTGTTTCCAAGGCTACTAAACTAATCTGCATTTCGAGACTTAATCTTTTGTGATAATTCCAATGTTACGTAAGAATGCACTAACTCTAGGTAACTAGGTTCGGGGCGTTACACTGAATGACCAAAACACATTATGTATTCCATTTGAATTCTATGTAAACCAATACAGGAAGATGATCTATATGACGATGTTTTCTTTCCTAGGTTTCTAGGATAGGTTAGAAGCCTTATGTCCCTATGTACACACCATGTACTTTTCAATGAGTCGTTTACCTTATATATCATATTCATAGAGACATGGATTTAAAACAATTAGTAGCTTATCTGGATCAGGATTCCATATAGTGTGTGATGGTGGCCTTCATTTCAACATAAAAGATAAACCATGAGGTGATTTGGGAATGATTCTTCTTTCGAAAACACATAGCTGGGGATAATGATGGGGTGTGGCGATTAAAGTGTTACTAGGGTTAGGAAACCATTGTCGCACCAAGGAACATGTTCCCCATATTATTTACAGAGTTATAGATAGTAATCCCGTTCTACAAAAAACTCGAGTCCTCTCTATATAGGGTGAAACCTACCATCATCAAGGTCCAGTGGGGAGGGAGTCATCCAGAAAAGTTTGTTCATCCTTGAATATTGATCATAGAGGTGTGGTGTGGAACCTCCACATGGGTTATATAGAGGTTATGTGACATTTATGGCTAGGAGATATTGTCCAATCAATTTGTAAATTCAGTAGTTGAGAGTTTTAGGTCCACAATATATCATATGTCACTATAGGTGGTTGTTTATCATCAATTTTGGGACCTTTAAAAGCTTTGGGAGGTCTCCCCATTAATATTTAGGAATTGCAGAGTAAAATTCCATTTACCACTTTTTTGGGATTCATAATGAAAAAAATTGTGGTTGGGTTTCCTTTACCTTCAAACATATGGGCTGAGAAGAGTATTTTTAATTTAAATTTCTTATACTTCTTGAATTTATGAGAAGACTACAAGGAATGTATATACTCAAATCATAATATGATTTTTCCTCACCTATTGTGTCATATGAGGTTTAAAAAATGATTAATAGTGACAATGATGGACCACATATTAGTAGGGCATAAAATTATGTGTTGGAATTAATTGTGTTCTATGGTCACCCTCAAGGATATTGAGATAGACTATCCATGACTATAATCTTTGTAGTTGTTGTCAGTTTGGGTTCCACCACTTTATATCGGGTTGGGAATTTATTTTTCCCCTTGTTTACATTTCTATTACCTGGAAGAAATCTAATATTTATATTTCCAATAAATTTTTTCATTTAGGGTTTATGATCTATATATTTTAGTTCTTTAATATAACTACACTATTATAAATGGATTTATACATTTGAGCTCATAAAGTAAATTCGTACTGGGCCTCCCCATTTAGTAAAATGGATTCTCCACACAATTCCCCATCACCTAGCTAAATGGCGGAGGGCATGGAGTGTCCTAATCCGCTTACCACCATCTAGGTGGTCCCTAGTGGGCTGGATCATGGTATATATAAGGAATATATATCATATTTGTGACATAATTATTCTTCTTAAATTTTAATATCCAATATAAATTCTTTCATCCAAACTTTTGAAAATGTTAATATCGCTCATCCATACATGTAGACCACTATATCCATGAAATGATGTATTTTTTTCATTTATGATTTACATGAATGGTAATAAAGATATATTTAATGAATATATATTATATATATTATATAAAAATTATTCTAGAATGGTGAATTGTTATTTACTTTTCGTTTTTTGCATCCATCAAAAAGTGAAAACAACGTTCATGCATATATATGGTTTGCTGTCTCCAATAATGGTGTAACTAATTTTTCTATCTAAAATTAATATGATTAAACCTTAAAATATATATAAATAATATATTTCATATTAATATAATTACTAACATTTTGGGGATTACAGAACTATACTCAATGTACAGGTATGGGAACTGCCAAATTAAAAAGTACATGAAAAACAAAGCTGTGAACACTCGAACAAGTGATAATAATAAAATATTATTTAAAAATTGATGATAAGATGTAATAAATAGACGATACATGATATTGTAGATATTTATAGTTTTTTTATATATGTATAATAAATTTAAATTCATTATACTGGAGGTTGAAATCACTTATGAGGAATGTCATACTTGACAAGTCATGTTGTTTAAAAATTAAATAGAACATTCAATATATGAATAGTTAATTGGTCATGCAGTATTGGGTGGGCCCCATAATTATTTATCCCACTGATGAAACAACATGTTTCATGAAAAATAATCATTTTTCTAGCCTTATTAAATGGGTTTTTGGTATATACCTACCTATCAATTAAACTATCTTATGGCACATATTTGATAATAAATATTTCATGATGTATGAGATCATAAAATTCACTATTAAGTATTCCCTTTATTAAGAATGTAGTAATTATGTTCCGTGATATTACTATGTTTATATTTTCCATGTATGCATTGTCAACTCTACATATTGATTAGAAGAAATGTTTTTTCATTTATTTACCCGACCATATTGATTATGACTTATTTAATCATAATAGCCTATTTTGTATATAACTCTTACTAGTTATCTGTGATCACCTTATATTAGATATCCTTTCCATAGGATATAAATAAAATATTGTGAATAATATCTTGGATTGAGGATTTTTTTATGCTATATATTTTAAATTTTCAACATAATATGGGAATCAAGTATATATATAGTTCTTTGAGACTACTAAACTGATTTGTCTTTCAAGATGGGATCCCCTAACTAATATACCAATTTAATAAAGTATTCCTCAGTTTTGGGTTACTACTATTGGGGTTTATATAGGTGGTATCCGATACATGTTTTGTAGAATCCTTGGGAACAATATATTAATTTAATATTTAAAACATGATTATTTTTAAAATTCATTATAATAACTGAGAACATTTACCATTAGAAGTATTTTTATTTTATGGATCAAAATTCATGATAATTATGAGCTAACTCACTGTGTTCCATTATTCATTCATATTTTATAATGAAAGAATGTGAATCAACACCCACTGTCAGTGTATTGATTTCCATGATATGAAATCTAATTGAATTGGTGTGTGAGTATATCATATTACGAACATATTAGGGCATCTGACTTAGGTTATGATGAATAAAATTTCGCATTTTAATAAAACTATTTTTCCACAGTGTAATTCACCTATGATGGATCACCATGTAAGATTTAATCTACTATATTTTAATGGACCTAATAATACATTGTTAGATAAACACTGAATTTTGTCCCTTGAAAAGATATTCTTTACATAAGGAAGATAAATTTGAGTTCCTGAATCATAATATGATATTGTTTCAGTGTATGGATGAATGTGAATTTAGAATGGAAATTACATCCATCATAATGTTTTTTATACCTATTAATTTGGATGATTTATCTCAAATGGTTGAGGAGATACTTAATATTGATAATATTTTTATTGTAGGGGATTTTTTCAATATCAATCTAGATGAGTTTTTTACTCTTCCCCATAAACAAGAAGTTTAGTTTTCAATAACACTCATAACAAGTGCTACATCTATTTCAAAGGATCCATATAAAATAAACTTTATTGAGATGCATGAATTGGGGAAGAAACTCTAAGAGAGTCTAGTTAAGGGATTCATTCATCCTAGTACATCCCCATAAGGTGAACCTATTCTATTTGTTAAGAATAAATATAGGTCAATTACACTTTTAATTAATTAATAAAACATAATAAAATTAATATTTAGAGCAAGTATAATATACATTGTATTCATTTTTTGTTTGATCAATTACTATGTGCTCAATATTTTTCCTGGTATGATATTTGATCTAGATAATATCACCTAATTATAAAAGTAGATATACCCTAGAAAACATTCTATGTGAGATATGTCCATTATGAATTTATAATAATTCTATTTCAACTTGACATTTCTCTAGTTAACATCACATATTTAATTAATAGAGTCTTTAGAGATTACCTTGATCAGTTTTTTGGGTATTTAAAGAAGATATTCTTATATGTTGAAAGAGAAATGGATGGCATGAGGAACATTTGATAACATTACTAAATTCATACTGGAATTCAAATTTATAAAATAAATTTAGCAAGAGTAATTTTTGGATAAAATGTAAAATTATTAGGTCAATTAATTTCATTAGATTGTATTTCAGTGGATCCATCTAAGAATATAGTTATCAAGAAATAGCCTTAAAATCACATAGCCTGAACGAAATATTTTTCATCACTTAGATGGTTAAATCCAACCTTTTCTGATATATTTTCCATAAAATTAAAATCTAATCCACATGTGTAACACACCAAAATTTGGTAGAATTATTTTTTTTATTAATTTCTTATTTTTTCTTTTTATCATTTCATATATCATTGAAAATATTTTATTTTATATCAAAGATCTATATTTTTCTTACATGAAATAAAAAAACATAAATTTTAGCTTCATCTACAAGGAATAGTGAGGTTATCTTGTGTTACATGCAATGAAGACTTTCTTTGATGGAATGTGTAACATGCATGATCAGGGCTTAGAAAACAATGATATATTATTAATATAGGATGTAACCGAGTTGTTAAATGAGATGGTATGAATATTATTATCTAACATTTATAAATATATGTTATAAAAAAATATAAATTTAATTAATTTGTGAAAAAAATATTTAAAAATAAATATAAGAACCAATGAATATAAAGGCGGTATTTTTAATGATAATTATTATTATGATCAAAAGTTATTTTAATCATAATAAATTAAATTAATTAAAATTAGTAATTAATTTAAATGTAATATATATGTTACATATGCAAGAAGATATTTTTTATATTCATCTAATAGTTTTTAGAGGCATAAGATAGGCATAAAATGAAGTTAACACAAAATAACCAATATTTTTACTTAGATAGTTTTACTGCATTTTTAGGGAGAACCCCTTTAAAATCCAAATTTTGACATTGTTATAGATTTAATATGTAAAAATAAACTTCATATTTTAAATATAAGAAAAAAAATTAATTTAGGATATATATTTGGAATTTTAATGTAAGGTTTCATTTTTAATCAAAAGTTAATAATACATGATTTTAATTAAAAACTAAATTTTCAGCTAATTTAATTATAATGTTAAACTGTATTTAAAATTGGTTTCTGTAACGCCCTGACCCCAGTTACCTAGAGTCGGTACATTATTAATATTTCCAGGATCACAAAATATCAAATCTCAAAAGATTGATCAGTTTAGTAGCCTTGGAAACACTAGACACATTCATAAAGTTTACATTACATCATAAAGTGAAAACTACTACAAAAACATCTTGTCTTCATATCCCTTCATACTATCCCAGCAGGTCATTCATAAATTACTTCTTCACATCCTAGTAACAATAAAACATTGAAAGGGGTGAGCTCAGATGCTCAATAAGGATAACAATATAGCGGAAACATTCATAAATAAGAATAAACCTTTAAGGAAATTTATAACTAAAACAAAAGCCTTTTAAACATGATATTAAGCATAATATGGAAAAGATAAAATGAAATAATTGAATTTACTTATTCAAATGGATATTATAATAGTCGAGTAATCATATGCAATATCAATAACCACTTTCATAATGATGGAACACATAATTCCAGACTATCATAACCACATAGTCAAGGCCTTGTGCCAAGACTACAAATAAGATTTTGTCAAGTCCTTGTTCTCATACACTAGTTTGTCTCATGAGACCTACCGAAGCATCTAGGATCAATATCGAGCTCCAACTGTCACTTATTAAGTCCAATGCATTCCTCAAATGTACACGTTTAAACATAACATAAACATTTGTATTAAAACTAGCATACGAAATGTCAATACTTTATCCATAAACCGTGAATGGTATATAAATAACACATCCATAGTCGAACATATCACAAAACATTCAATACAATTTTAATGGTTTGTATCATAATAAATCAACTTCAAATAAGCTTAATATCCATCAAAGGATATTGACATAGATGAAATAAAAAACTACTTGAGGGAAATATCTCTTTTTTTGAAATAATTTAAAAGTCACATAATTATAAAATAAAACATTTACTTTTAAAATATTCTTATTAGCTTGTAAGGGATGCTTCGACGATTATATAATGGCAGAAAATAGCCGCACATGCCGTATAAGTTAAAAAAACACATTCTTACAACAATTTTGTCGAAAAGGATAAAAGGACCCTGTTTTAAAAATGACAGAAAGATTCCATTATAGGCTTATTATAAAAAGTAAAACAAGGGTATAAATGAATTTAACCCATAGTCTATAAAATAGTAATAATTTTTTGAAATACATTTTTAAGAAACATGGATGTGGTTGATAAAGAGGTCCCAGTAGATAATTATGTATAAACAACCTCAGATAATGAAGAGATTGTGAAATAAACCCTTACCAATTTGGTAACGTACGAAACATACACCCCATAAAATATGTATCATACAATGAATATGTAAATTCACATAAATTAAAGATTATTACACAAATAATACAATTATGGGTAGTACATATACCACACAAAGGGTAATAATGGCAATATGGCATGAATCTCACGGGAATAAGGAGTGAGATGAAAACCCCTTACCTTGTACTTTTCCTTGGTTGAGGGTAGGTTAACCTCCTTTATAATGGTTAAATAATTGTTATTAAATTATAAAAGAATCATATACATTAATATGATGTCATAAATGATCTTTTAACATAGCTTTGTTAATAACATTTTAATATTATCATCGTTTTAGGAGTTAACTTACTCGTTTTCTTTTATATGTTTTGTTACATAAGCCATGATTGTTATGGATATCTTTTCAATTATTCATATACAAAATGATATCAAGTCCTAAAACATTATTTTTAATCATCAAATGAGAATTATACTTGAATGGATATGATGGGGAATGAATCTCATCACGTTCGTGGAGACGGTAGTCTGTACATACGCACGAGCGACAATATCATTCCTTTGATATTAAAATAATATATAATTGTATAGTGTATCGTATATTAAGAATAATTATCATGTTATATTTATTATTTACATGGAATAAAAATCATTATTATACCCATCCAAATAATAATGTATTGAATAACAATTACACCACGACGTGGAGATAGTAAGCCTTACGTACGCACATGTGATGACATGTCATTAAAGGGATGGATAAAATACTGAATATTGTTGTAGTATATTTATAATAACATCATAGTATATAGGAGATAACAGTGTTATTATTTTAGAATGGAAATATCAATGAAATAAGATGTTGTAGAATAAAGGAACTTGAAAGAAGGTGGTGAAAACATTACCTCTTCTTCGGGTTCTTCCATTTGATTTGATCAATAGGGCTCAATAGGTTGGCTTTATGATAAAACTAAGGCCTATAGGTTGAATTGAGGGAAGTTGAGAGAATATTTAGGTAGGGTTTGGACGATCCAAAAGGCTATGATGGTGTGAAATTGAGAGAAGGGGGAGTGCCCTTTTATAAGAGGGGTGAGGGGCACCTTTGGAAACGCTAGAAATATTATTTTATAATAAATTCATATTCGGTTTATAATGGCTTCATACTAGATTATGTAAATGTTAAGGTGGGTATAGGTCTAAAAACACTCAACCAATAGTTTTTAGACACGTTTTGTGTCACTTTATTAACCATATCTTTTAGTTTTAACTTTTAGGTAATTAGTTTGACACTTACCATGTCTCATTGTATTTGTATATCATATAGTCAATAAAGTTACTATAAACTTCCATGAAACCCCCAACCGGTCCATTAATGATACACCTATCATAATATAAGTCTCTTGGTAGAACCTTAGATTTTTAGGAATAAAATATAAATTATTAATATAATATTTGTTTTAAAAAATCTTTTATGTCAATTTTGACACTATTGGGTATTGTTTTTCGATAATTTCAAAACAGCATTATTACATTGAAAAAAATTTATATAGCCAGTAATAATATGTCATATTAACCTAGAAAATTATTTTAATTCATAAAAAGTTTCAAATTACTTTTATTTTTACATTTATAATATCAATTATTTTAATATTTCATTAATTAGGTAATTACTGCATCACCATTGTGTCATAAATAAAATAAATTATTTAATGTCTAAAAATTATAAATAAAATAGAATTATGTAAGAAATAATTTTATATTTCTAATTAATATTTATAATCTAATTTATCTTATGTATAACCCTATATTAAAAATGTTTTAGTTATTAAACATTGATTTTAACTCTTTTAACTCTTCTTTGAATTAAATAATAATAAATTTCCTAATCAAACCCATGTGGACCTAAATGATAATATTTTATTCCTAAGGTTGTTTTTGGTCGAGATACACTTTTACAATAAAATTAGGACTTGTGTTAGGGTAATATAAATATCATTTTTACCCTTAATTACTCTATTTACTTTTAACCGTGGTAAATAAAAGTAAAAAATTACTATTCACCAAAAAATATTTTTATCTTATTGAACCACATTTCAATCCTTGATGTTAACTGTGTCTCTCGGATTTTCAAAATTCCACACACAGAAGTGGTAAAATTATGTTTTACATGAATTTGCAAATTCTCCTAGGAGATGGGTAAAAGACGGTGAAAAGTTCAATAAACTTTTTGTATGTCTAAAATTATTATAAACTGAATCCAATGAATTACATAGAACATATATAGGTATTACATATCTATTTTGACCTAAAATAAATTTAAATAAAATAAATAATTATTTAAATAAAAAGTCGGTGTCAACCAATAACTCAGTTTTTTTCACTATTCATCATAATTTAAAGCTTTAATAAAAACTCCAAAAATTTAACCTAGGCTAATTTTGATATTCCAAATCCAAAAATGAAGTCCATTTTGAAAGATAAAATATATAAAATTCCAAAAAGTGGTTATTAATATTAATAACGGCTAGTTTGATTGGTTGTGGTGTGTGGTAGAACTCAAAGTTGCGTACATCACACGCTGCAATATTATTCAAAGAGATGTGTACCGTGGAAACTTGGGGTGTCACATTCTCCCCTACTTCAAATAATTTCATTCTCACATTTAGAAATTGTTCTTTGAAAATAAAATGTTGAAAATAGAGAATACCTATGTGGAAAACCCATATCGAAAATAGGGTTAATAAAATTTTGTTTTAATAAGAGGGAAAGGGAAATGAGAATGTCACCACAAAATTAGGGTTTTGAATATGAGAACATTGGTGGAAATTATAGACACGTAATTAGAGGAAAAACCTAAAAATTTATAGGGAGTGATTGAGGTCATCAATCACAAACATGTGTAGAATTGAGGGCCTCAAAGCTATCAATCTATAAAGATTTAAAATATCTTCAGTTCAACAAAACATAAGGTTTTAGAATAACACATTTTTGCTCTTAATATCCCTTCCCAAAAGTTAAAGAATTAATTTATTCATAGAATAAGATAAATAAATATATATATACATCTTGACAAGTAGATTTTTCCTTCTTCAACTAATTTCTACATCGAACTCATCTTTCACTCCAAAAGAAAATAGAACTCAAAAATATTATATTTATCTTCATAGTATAAGGTTCCCATAATTAACACATACCATTATAATGAAAAAATATTTTGTAATAACCAGGGACATCATGTAGGCTAGTGGTAGGTAATAAAGGCATGTCGCACTATGGTTTTCGGTTCGATTCATGCAGCTTTGTCTGACGCGACGGGTTAACGCCTGACCTATAGGTTGCCATTTTCCTAAAACTATAGAATCATAATATTTCAAAAGTAATCCTAATAAATGTTTTATCCTTGAACAATTATATCCAATGTTCAACTTAATCCATTTTAAAACATTATAGTTATCCAACGTACCTCTATTCAGACTCTCTGTAAATGGTTTCTAAATTCTAAAATCAATCGCAACGTAAGATTCTCCAAAAAGAGTAATGTTTCTCTTAAGGTCCCATACAAAAAATATGATTACCTTAGTCATGATAAAACCTTAATGAAATCAAAAGGTACTGTAGTACAATCCTTATATATATCACGTTATTCTAATAACCAGAATATAATCCTTGAGTTCAAAAACACGAATACATTAATTATTCCACTTCAACTATAGTAACAGCATAAGCATGTCATTGATCCCGTGGCCTTTTCTGAGGTAATTTTCCCTGACTCTTAGGAAATTCATTCACATAATGCCCCATTTCTCTACAATTCTGGCATTCAACATTGATAGCCTCCTTCATTCCCGTGCAATCACGAGTCTGGTGACCTTTTTCTCCACATTTGTAACAAACTCCCATTCCTTTTAGGCAATTACACCGGTGTTTCTTCCCACAATTTTCACTTCATGGAAAATCATTCTTTCCTTTTTCCCTTTATCTTCTCTTGCTCCATCGTTCTCTTATTCTCTTGCATTAATTCATTGTCATAAGATTTAGAGAATTTTTTTTCTGTCGTGGTAGCACATGAGACTATATATTCGTATGTTGATAAATTTTGTGAGACTAATGCTCGACTAAGAAATGGTTTTAACCCATCTAAGAAATGATCAATATTACATGTTAGGTTACATATATAATATGCAGCTTGCCTCGCTATCCTCATAATGTTAGCCTCATGCTTTGCGACATTTTCATCCTCCTTTTGTCTCAGACTCGGAAATTTCTTTTCCATATCTACTTGATGGTCATGTGGAATGTATTTTTCTAATAAAAACACTTTGAACTCCCTCCATTACATATTTTATATTTCATCATCATCGTTCATGTTTTGAATCAACGACCACCATTGATCAGCATCTCCAGTGAGGTAGTAAACTGCAATGACAACTTGTTCCCTTTCGCTACTCCCCAAGGCATGGAAAATTTTTTCTATGGAATTTATCCATTTTTCTGCTACTAAACAATTTTTACTCCCATTGAATGTTGGTGGTTGTTTCCTAATGAAGTGATATAACATTGATCTTCCACGCAGTGGACCCGGGTGCTCTATACGGGTATGGTTATTATTCATAACCTGAGTGAGTTGTCCTAGTATGGTGATAAGCTATTCAGCACCAGTTGCATCACCACCTCCACTATAATTATCGTGAGTAGGTGGGAAATCCATACATGGAGAGCGTGCATTGATACAGTTGCCATTTCTTCCACTAGGATCCATTTCTAAAACAATGGAAAAAACTATATCAGTTTATGAATCAAAATACATAATTCCATACTTGTAAAACACTTAACAAAAATTGAACTATTTAGGGATATAATCCATAATCATATAAAAAATCTTTGAGGAAGTATATACTCATAAACCCTTCATAATGGTTTGTCATGAAAATGGGAATTATCCAAAGCATGTACCCCTGGAGTGTCGTAATCAAGAGTGCAGCAAGGCCCGTTGTCGTGCACCTGTTCCCGTTCGAGTCTTGCTCAACGCAGTGTTTTCAGGTTTTACCCCTAGGTATATCTGTTCCATATCAACCACTACCTACTCGTATCCAGATAGGGATTTATTTCTCAAAAAACTCACAAAATCACTACAATATCAAAATTCTAGGAAGTTCTTCTATACTCATCCTCAATGTATATCTTAGGACTATGTGCTCTAATCAGAGTTTATCTAAATCTAGCTTCCGAGGATTTTACTAAACTTCCTCTGATACCAACTATAATGCCCTGACCCATGTTACCCAGAGTCGGTGCATTATTACATAACATTGGAATGATCACAAAGGATCAAATCTCGAAAGATCGATTAGTATAGTAGCCTTGGAAACACTAGATACATTCATGAGGTTTACATTACATCATAAAGTGAAAACTACTACAGCAACATCTTGTCTTCATATCCCCTCATATATCCCTATAGGATATTCATAAATTACTTCCTCACATCCTGGGAAAAATAAAATATTGAAAGGGGTGAGCTCAGATGCTCAGAAAGGATAACAATATTGCGGAAGCATACATAAATAAGCATAAACATTTAAGGCAATGTATAAGTAAAACAAAAGCCTTTTAAACTTGAACATAAGCATAATATGGAAAAGATAAAATGAAATAATTCCATTTACTTATTCACATTGATATTCTACTAGTCAAATAATCACATGCAATATAAATAACCACTTTCATAATTATGGAATGCACAGTGCCAGACTATAATAACCACATAGTCAAGGCCTTAGGCCAAGACTACAAATAAGATTTTGTCAAAGCCTTGTTCTGAGACACTAGTTTGTCTCATGAGACCTACTGATGCATCGAGGAGCTATAGAAGGCTCCACCCATCACTTATTAAGTCCAATGCATTCCTCGTATGAACAGGTTGAAACATAAAATAAACATTCGCATTAAAACTAGCATACGAAATGTCAATAATTTCTCCATAAACCATGAATGGTAAAAAAAAATAACACATCCACAATCAAACATATCACAAAACCTTCAATACAATGTGGAAGTTTTGTATCATAATAAATCAACTTCAAATAATCTTAAAATCCATCAAAGGATGTTGACATAGATGAAATCAAAAACTATTTGAGAGAAATATCTCTTGTTTGAAATCATTTAAAAGAAAAATAATTATAAAATAAAAAAATTACTTTTAAAATATTCTTATAAGATATTAAGGGAAGATTCAAATATTTTATAATAGCGGAAAATAGCAGCACATGCCATATAAGTTAAAAAAACATTCTTACCTTAATTTTGTTGAAAAGGTTAAAAGGACCTTGTTTTGAAAATGACAGAAATATTCCTTTATAAAAATCATATAAAAAGTCATACAATGGTATAAATGACTTTAACCCATAGTATGTAAAATAGTAAGAATTATTTGAAAGATATTTTTAAGAAATATGGATGTCGATGATAAAGAGGTCCTAGTAGATAATTAGGTATAAACAACCTCGGATAATGAGAAGATTTTGAAATAAACTCTTACCAATTTGGTAACATACGAAACATACACCAAAGTAGTATCATTCAATGAATATGTAAATACACATAAATTAATGTTTATTACACAATGAAATAAATTACATCCAGTACATACACCACACAAAAGGTTTTAGTGGCAATATGGAATGAATCTCACAGGAATAAAGAGTAAGAAGAAACCACCTTACCTTGTACTTTTCCTTAGTTGAGGGAAAGTTAACCTCCTGTATAATGGTGAAATAATTGTTATTAAATTATACAAGAATCATATACATTAATATGACATCATATATGATCATTTAACATTTATTTGTTAATAATATTTTAGTATTATCGTCGTTTTGGGTGTTAACTTACTCATTTTCTATTATATGTTTTGTTACATAAGCCGTGTTTGTTATGGATAGGTTGTATATTATTCATATACATAATTATATCAAGTCCTTTAAACATTATTTTTATACATAAAATGAGAATTGTACTTGAATGGATACCATGGGGAATTAATCTCATCGCGTTAGTGGAGACGATAGTCTGTACCTACGCACGAGAAACAATATCATTCCTTTAATATTAAAATAATTTATAATTGTATGTTGTGTCATATATATAGAATAATTATCATGTTATATTTATTATTAACATGAAATAAAAATCCTTATTATTCCCATCCAAATAATAATTTATTGAATAACAATTACACCACAACGTGGAGACGGTAAGCCGTACGTATGCACATATGGTGACATGTCATTCAAGGGATGGGTAGAATAATGAATACGGTTGCACCATATTTATAATAACATCACATTATATTGGATATACTAGAGTTATTTTTTTATAATGGATATATCAAAGAAAGGAGAAGTTGAAGAAGAAAGGAACTTAAAAGTGGGTGGTGAAAACATTATCTTTCCTCCGGGTTCATCATTTTGATTTGATCAAAATGGATCCCTAAGTTGGCTTTTTGATGAATATAAGGCCTCTATATTGAAGTGAGGGAAGTTTAGAGAATATTGGGGTAGGGGTTGGCCGATCCAAAAGGATTTTAAGGTGTGAAATTGAGAGAAGGTGGAGTTCCCTTTTATAAGAGGGGTGAAGGGAAACTTTGGAAATACTGGAAATATTATTTTATAACAAATTCATATTCGGTTTATAATGGATACAAAGTTGATTATGTAAAGTTTAGGGGGGGAATAGGTCGAAATCCACTCAACAAATAGGTTTTAGATAGTTTTGGGTCACTTTATTAACCTTATCGTTTAGTTTTAACTCATAGTTAATTAGTTTGGCACTTACCAAATCTCTTTGTATTTTTATATTATATAGTCGATAAACATACTATAAACTTCCTTGCGACCCCCAAGTGGTCCATTAATGAACCATATATCATAATATAATTTTCTGGGACAATCCAAATGTTTTTAGGAATATAATATTAATTAATAAGATAATATTTTTTTTAAAACTCTTTTATGTCAATTTGGACACTATTTGGTATTTTGTTTTAGATAATTTCATAAAAGAATTATTACTTCAAAAAAAATTTATATAATCAGTCCTGATATGACTTATTTACATATAAAATTAGTGTAATACATAAAAAGTCTCAAATTACATTTATTTTGATATTTATAATATCAATTATTTTAATATTTCATTAATTAGGTAACTACGACATCACCATTGTGTCATAAATAACATAAATTATTTAATGTATAAAAATTATAAATAAAATACCATTATGTAGGAACGATTTTTATCTTTCTAATTAATATTTATAATCCAATTTATCTTATGTATTACCCTATATTAAAATTTTTTTAGTTTTTAATCATTGATTTTAACTCTTTTAACTCTTCTTTGAATTAATTAATAATAAATGTCCTAATCTTATCCAAGTGGACCTAAATGATAATATTTTATTCATAAGGATGTTTTTGGTCGAGGTACACTTGTCTAATAGAATTAGGTCATCTGTTAGGGTAATATTAATATCATTTTTACCCTTAATTACCCTATTTACTTTTAACCGTGGTAAATAAAATTAAAAAGTTACTATTCACCAAAATTTATTTTTATCTTATTGAACCAAATTTTACTCCTTGATATTAACGGTGTCTCTTGGATTTTATAAATTCCACTCACAGAAGTGGTAAAATTATGTTTTACGTGAATCTGCAAAATCTCCTAGGAAATGGGTGAAAGACGGTGAAATGTTCAATAAAATTTTTATATGTCTAAAATTATTATAAACTGACTTTAATGAATTAAATTGAACATATATAGGAATTATATATCTATTTTTACCTAAAATAAATTTAAATAAAATAAATTATTATTTAAATAAAAATTCGGTTTTAACCAATAACTCAGTGTTTTTCAGTATTAATCAAAAATTGAATGTTTTCAAAAAAATACCAAAACATCACCCTATGCTAATTTCGATATTCTGAATCAAAAAATGAAGTCCATTTTAAAAGATAAAATTTATAAAATTTTAAAAAGGGGGTATTACTATTCATAACTTCTAGTTTGATTGGTTGTGGTGTGTGTTAGAACTCGAAGTTGAGTACAACACACGCTACTGTATTATT
Organism: Viscum album; assembly: GCA_963277665.1. Classification (NCBI taxonomy): domain Eukaryota; kingdom Viridiplantae; phylum Streptophyta; class Magnoliopsida; order Santalales; family Viscaceae; genus Viscum; species Viscum album. The sequence goes on from OY728155.1 coordinate 1,978,788,220, forward strand.
CAAAGCGAAGCATACCGTGGTAGCTTGGGGTGTTACAGTTTTATAGTTTAATTAGATAATATTTTATAAAAAAATCATATAATGTCATTTGAATAAATTTCACATTGAAGTTTTATATAAACAATTTCTATCATTGGAACTTTTCACTTTAAAACTCCATCATTTTGTTTTGTATGTGGAATTATGTTTAAATTACATTTTCAAAAAAAATTGAATTTAATTAGGTAAAACTGATTAAATATATGTAGTAATAAGGTACACATTATTTTATATGGTTAATTTTATTATTAGGTATAAAAAGTTTATAATGGTAAAAAAATTATTTATAGTAGTAAAAGTAATCTTTTGACAGGTGGCATTGTTATAAGATAAAATCATAACATACCTAAAAAAATAAACTTTTAATGGATTTTTAGGGAGTGTCTAGTCCCAAAATAGAAAATAAAACATTAATTACAATACAATGTTTTTTAATTTAATTCCACCTCTATGTGATTGTCTTTAAATATAAAATAATCAATAAATTAATCACTTGAGCCCACCTCTCCTCAAGTATAAATAATAACCCTGACCACCCCATTTCCTCCCTAAAAACATTGACCTCCTCAAATATCCACAGAATACACTAATACTATCTATACCCACTTCCATGTGCTTATGGGATCACCAAAATATCAAATCCAATCCCCTCAATGGTGTTTTAAGGAGGAGATATTCAAGAGGTAATTTTCTCAATGTACCTCCCTTAATTTATTTTTTTTTTCTACTTTCTCCTCACCTCCTTCATCCATAAATTCATGATTACTCGAGAATCATGTATATACTATATTTTTATGATTACAATGTAATATATAATATCCACTTAATTTCTCAATTCGTTTTGTTCAATGAAATAAAATTATTGTCCAAGACATGTCAGTTAATTGCCTCTATAAATAATGTTTTGTTCTTTTTCCATTGCTGCCTTCATTGCTGGTCTAAAAAATATTTTTTAGGATAAAGAATATTTAGATATTTTGGTTATAACATTTTTCATATTATTTTAATGTAATATTAAATGTAACATCATTCATTCCATACATGGTTAATATGATAATTTCATTTTAGGAAGTACGGATTACCGCCCCCTTAAAGCGATGTTATTCTTTTATTCACCACATGGAATGTATAAATGAATAATGTACTAGATATTTATATGATATATATTATTTAATAATGAATCAAGAAATATTATATACACACAATCATATATATATATATATATTTGTGTGTGTGTGTGTGTATTTTACTTTCTTTCCTTCACCAAAAAAAACAAATAGGAAATTTCATTCATGCGTACATACGGTTAGCCGTCTCCCTGAACCATGTGTTTTGTTTCATAAATATATATTCTATGGATTAATATAATAAAAATATAATTAATTTATATATATGATATTTATATCATGTTTTAAATTATGTAACCATTTGATAAATATAATTACAGACAATATAACAAATTAAGACACATACGAAGAACAGAGCAAATATTATCCGAAGTGAAACCATAACATTGGATGGTTAACAATAGAGTGTCATAGGGTCATAATAAACTAGTATATGGTATTATATATAAGTATATAGTTATATAAAATATATATAATAATTTTATATTTATAATACATGTGGTTTGAACATGTATGATGAGACTTAAGACTCAAAGTAGGGGAATTTCATGTCACTTTTAATTTTCTTGAGATATTAGCCATGTTCACAACTGATTTTTTGTGTGTGGTGTATATACTACACATATTATATATCATATAATTAATAAATTTACCTTCATGGTATTGAATTATTCATTTTAAGATATCAAGAGAATTATTTAAATTTTCAAAGTGGTATGTGAAACATTCAATGTTTACAAAATTAATCCTTTTTTCCATTTCAATACTTTTGATACTATTTTACATAACTATTTATATTTATATAAAGTTATTATATATGTAATTTTTTGATTATTTTTAATTATATTGATTTTTTTCAGAATGTATTCTTTATTGGGTTTTAGTTAATGGGTAATTATTCAACCTCATTATTATCCAAGATTGTTTATATGTAAGTATTTTCTGGGGTGTATTTAGCATCAATGTCCATGTTTTCCAAAATTATATTTTAATAATGTTTTAATTTTCTTTCATGGATGAATTAATTCATTTTTATGCATTTTTGTAATTTTACTGCATGGTTTTAAAGGTATCCTCCTTTCATATTCCATACAAGTCACTTTTTGACTTTTGCAACAAAAGTATGAGAAGAATGTTTTATTTTAACTTATATGGCACGAATATATTTTTAGGCCATCATAATTACTTGTTTCTATTAAGACTCCCTTATATGTTTTCACGGTTATCTTCAATGAAATTGTTTTCATTGAAAATTGTGTACTGTTTAGTGAAAAGAAAATGTTTTCTAAGAAGAATGGATATTTTCCTCAAGAATCAATTTCTTGTGTTTTATCAAAATTATTTTCCACATAAAATTAAATTACATTGTAATATCCCTATTATTCCAATGTTTTGATTATGTTTATGTTATTTATGCAATCTATATACTTACCCTAGATTATGTTATGATGGAATGATGTTTGAGAAACTCATTTTATCCCCTGGGTTATGCTATGATGAAATGATTTTGAGCATGTATCTATTTCTATAGGTTATGATATGTTTACATATTTATGATAACAATTACATTTCATGGGTTATGATATGATTTCTTATTATTTCATGGAACAAGTATGTAAGAATTCTATATGATATTGGTGGGACCTATATCTCCCTCCAATGAATTGGGAAAACATTTATATCTCATGAGATAAACTATGATGGTCTTGGGAGTGAACCTTGACTACTATGATGGTATGATGAGTGAAATTATGCTTCTAATATGGACATGGTAGTGAACCTTTACAACAAGATGGAATGAAGTGTTAACTCAGGCTAATAAGATGTCCATGGGAGTAAACCATGGTTAATTAGATAGTATGGGAATTGAAACCATACTTCTAAGAAGGTATTAGGATCAATGACATGGACACTATGAAAATTAGTAAATGTTTATCTATTTTCCACATTTCCATATCGTACATTTATGTTATGCTTTAAAGTATTATACTCTTTATTTAATAATTCTTCATTTCTTATGAACTTCTAATCATTATGCCAAGATATTGGTTATGATCTTTGATATGCATGGTATGATCTTATATTATCATGATCATGTTCTCATACCCTTATACTCATGTGTATTGTTACTTGTCTCCCTTATTTACCCTTACTGAGAATTTGAGCTCACCCCTTTTTAATATTTCCTTCCTCATGTTATGAATATATGTGTTATGTTTGATTATTATAATAAGTGTTCTAGTCAAGAAGAGCGTAGTGTTGGATAGTGTATCTAACTTATTTTTTAGTGTTTATGTTTCCATGTTCCCAAAGGCACTAGGCCAATTATGGTCTTTGAACATCTATTCATATAATGTGTAATTATTCAAAAAAAGTGATGTTATGACCATGTATGGAATGTTTGGGTCTTCACATTTAGTATCTGAGTGATGATTTAGTTATCCTTTGAAAATAGGATGAGACAAATATAGTGAAAACTCTATGAACATGAATAAGGATAAGACTAATAAGAATGAAACGTTTGAGTGAATATCCGTAACTTTTGGTAAATGATGGAGTGAGTAGTTTCTTAGAAATAAATCACTATATAAATACTACATGTGTATGTGGATTTGGAATAGACATACCTAGGATTGAAAACATTGACACGATGTTCCAAGCCTTACTTAGGGTAATTTGGTACACGACAACGGGCCTTGATGCAAACCAGTTTTGACTCTCCCGGGGGATATGTTTAAGAAATTCACAAAATCATTATGTACTATTATGAAATATTTGAAATGAATATTACTATGAATAACCTAGGGTAATTGTATTTTTATATAGATTAAATAATTATTCATTTGTTAGAAATCCTATAAGTGTCTTTTCATTATTATGTGATTCCTCATTGTGATAATTATTTCTTACTAAATTCTTCATAGTTTTAATCAATTGAGGGAATCATAAGGAACTAGATTAATGATGAGTATGATGGAAAATATGTTGATGATTAGTAAAATGGAATGATCATAAGAGTGAAAGATTTTGGGCTCATTCCTAATATGTTTTCAAGGAAAATTATCAACAATGTATAACTTAACCAACTCCCGGACACACCAGGGATGGGGAAGAATATGTTCACAGTGATTTAGGGTAATAGAGACCATAGAGGAAAGAAGAACCAGTTTCCTTTTGTGTCATGAATGTGGAAATAATATCCTAATTGAATTTCCAAAATGAAAAATAATATGTTTTGACTATGGAAAAGATGGAAACAAATATAATTATTTCAAGGGGAAAATGAAGAGTTTAGTTAACAAAATGGAAGATAATATTGGCCTCCCTTATACATATTCGAAGGATATGTAATTTAAGTGGGGAGAAAATTGTCATTATGAAAACTCAGTGCTCGAAGATTAAAGATCCTATAGTGAACCAACATGGTGTTGTGATTAATGGATACATTTTTAATGATGAGGATAATACATATGAAATATGAATGGAATGTGGTATTGTATAGCCTTATTAATGGAATAAGGATGATGTATAATAATAAAAGTTTTTATGTTTTTGGAATAAAAAATTAAGAATGATGAAATATACAAGGATTTTACTACTTATGTTTTTTCCTCAGTATTTACTTGTTTAGGTAGAATGTTCTCATTGGACTAGTGAATTGATTTAATGAAAAGGTGAAATTTTGACCAAGGAATAATAGCCTTAATATTTTATTTTAGTAAAGATAATTTTGTTTGTATAATTATATTTTGGATATGAACATGTAAGTTAGATGGAATTTATTACCACAAAGGATATATTGAAAAATTAGTTAATTAGGTGAAGTTTTCATCTACTTATATTTAAGTAGTATATCCAGTTGAAATTCAAAAAAGTAAGCATGCGTGTTTTCAATAATTATTTATGGTAATCCATGTATAAAAAGATTATTTAATGATAGTTTTTTCATGTTTGGAATGTGGAAACCAAGATATATTTTTTTTTATATGGGGGATCAATGTTAAGAGGATTTGATGACCATGTTTACACTATTTTGGAATTTCATCTTTCAGAATGGTTATAAGTATAACCATTCAAGAAATGTTTAAGTTAAGCATCCGATGAATTATTTATGTATTGTGGTTGTATTGATAACCCTAGTTAAAATGTTATTTATTGATTAAAATTATTTAAATGATTTCCATCTAATTTATTTTAGGAATTATATTATTGAGTTTTTAGAAAAGGATATCATATAAATTGGGTGACAACCAATCAAGTATGGCATGGCCACGATCCTTGAACCCATGACCGAAGGATGATAAAGTTTCACACTTACCACATGCCTACATGTTGTACGTTTTATGTATAATTATTTTTAATGAATAAATATTAATGATGAATTGTAGTGTTAAATTTTATGTTTAATGATTATGGAATATTGGTTTGAAGAGATAGATATTTAGACTTCCCATTTTTATGGGCCTTCAGATCCCTTAAAAGTGTATTTTAGATATTTTTTAATAATGTTAGTTTTTGGACATTCATTAATACAAGAAATAGTTGTCTTATAAATTTATAAAAGAATATAAAAAGTATCAAATCTTATTTACAGAAAAATATCGTGAATTACTCATTGTTATGAATGTTATTGAAAGAAATTCTCTTAATACAATAAATATTTTTGAACTTATTGCATTCTGAATCATCATGTATTTTTGAATATGAAGTTGTCAGCTTATAATTGTTCTTTTACTTGTCTTTTATTTATAACCTCAATCACAGCATAAAATATTTAATCTTTTCCTCGAAGTCCAATCTTTACACCTAGCCTATGTTATCCTATGTTGAAACCCAGTTATATGTCACTTTGGGTAACCATTAAGATTCCAAATTTCCCTTTGTAAGGGAAGTTTTAGAGCTCATTTTTATGACATGGTTTTATATAAATGAAACTTGTAAGCATTAACCCATTGAAAACCTTGACTAATATGGATGTTGAAATTCATTTTTAGAGGGGTAGACTGTAACACCCAATTATTTGGTGATTTATTTTTTTTCAAATTAATTTAATCTTTTTGATACTTCTCACTTCATGTAATAATAAAAATAGTTTATTTTATATTAAAAAAATAGGTTTGGATTACATGAACAATATAAAACATAAATTTTAGCTTTATTCACATGGAACACAAAGATTATATTTTATTACATGAAATAAATACTTTTGTAGATGGTTTGTTTAACTCACTTGATCGAGGCTTAGCAAACAATGATATATTATATAAATAGGATGTAACCAATATATTACATTATATTTTTTTAATATTACTATTTAAAATATATAAATATATTGTTTTTACATAATATAAAATGAATTAATTAGTAAAACATTATTTAAAAATCAATATAATAACAAAATGAATATAAAAAGAGTATTTTTTTTAGAAAACAACTATTATGCTAACAGGTTGTTTTAACAATAATTAATTTATTTAATTATAATTATTAAGTAATTTTAATTCAATTTATATCTTAAATATCTAATTATATATTTTTTATTTTCATCTATTAATTTTTATAGGCATAAGATTAGAATAAAACCCACTTAACACATAAAACCCTAAATTTTTATTAATTCGTTTTACTATATTTTTATGGAGAACCATTTAAAATAAAAATTTTGACACTTTAATAGATTAAATACATCAATATAAAATTAATATTTTAAATCAAAACAAAAAAATTAGGTTAGATTAAATTTGTGGAATTTTTCTGTATGGTTTTATTTTTTATCAATAGCTAAAAATCATTGAATTTAATCCCAACTTAATTTTTCATCTAATTCTTTATATGGTTAAATTATATTTTTAATTTTTTTTAAAATTTTAGTGATAATATTTTTTCAATAAATCCAATGATGTTCATTGGATTAAATTTGAAAATTAAATTGCATATAAAAACATTTTAAACATTTGAACATTTCACTATAAAAACATGTGTTTTCATTTTGTCTGTGTAATTTATTTTAAATATGATTTTACCAATTATGTAAATTTAGTTAGGTAAAATTGATTCCATATTTTGAATAAAAATTTACAAATTATGTTATAAGGTCAATTTTTTTTAGTTATAAAAAACATACAATGGTAAATAAATTATTTACCATTATAAAAGTAAAATTTTGACAAGGGTTAATGTTAAAAAATTAACATACCTAAAAAATAAAAAAATTATAGGGTGTTTATGGTGTGGTTAAAACCTAAAAAGTATAAAACATATTTATTTAAATCTGAATTATTGGAATTTAATTCCACCTATATATGGTTATATTTTAATATAATCTAATCATTAAATTATTCACTTGAGCTCACCGATCCTCAAGTATAAATAACAAACCTCACGTCCCTATTTCGTTCAAAAAATCTTTTTAGCTCCTCAAATATCTTCTTAATACTATCCTAATTACTCTTACTATTTCCATGTGATGATTATAACGACCCATACTTTACATACATTTTTAATACTTCAAAATTGAAGCACACTTATTACAACATATGACAAAACCACAAAGGACCATATAGGTATAGTGTCTTTAGAAACTGGGAAACATAAACAACTGGTTCATAAATCTTCTACAGTGTCTCCCATTTATTTCATCATATCTAGGGTCTCTTTTAGCATATTCTACTTAATATCCATATTCCTGACCTGGGGAAAAGAAAACATAAAAGGGTGAGCTCAAATGCTTAGCAAGGGCAAATAAAGGAAATAAAAATCATATCATATCTTTTTGAAAATCAAAACCTACAAAAGAGATCATAATATCTTAACATGGAATAAATCATAGAAGTGAAAATGAGATCCCCATAATCATAACATAAAACATGAAACTTTGTGGCATGCACACATAATCATGGAAAATCATTTCTTGTTAGTCATGACTCATTTCCAAGACTATCTTAGTGGACAAAGTCCCTTTCTGAACTGAGTTCACACCTCATTTCAGTCCTGTATCAATGAACCAAAAAAACCTTCCATTCCAGCCATGTCTATCTCATGAGATATAAAATCATTACCCAATGCATTGTAGGGAGATATAGGTCCCACCCATCTTATAATGAATCCTTTCTTATGTGTGCCACATAATCATAAAACATACATCATCGCATAACACATGTAACAAAAATGGGATTCTTGAAACATCATGACATCATAAATCAATTCATATAAGATAAAGGAATTCATAAAAATAATTCCATCACAAATGATCAAATCAATATAATAATAGGGATAAAAACAGAACCCTTTATTATCTTAGATGGAAAATAATTTTGATAAAACACTTGAACTCCATTCTTGAGGGAAATATCCTTTTTTCTTCAAAAACATTTTTCCTTTCATATCATGTCATACAACTTTAAAATAAAAGAAGTTGATTAAAAATAAACTTGAAAACTTGTAAAGGAATATTCTTGGAAATAATGTTTTAAAAATCCATACATGCCGTATAAGTTAAAAACAACATTCTTCTCGTACTTTTTTCGGAAAAGTAAAAAAAAGCACCTCGTATGAAAAACGTCCAAAGATTCCTTTCATATTTTTTACTAAAAACTCACCAAAGGGTAAAATTGGATTTAAACAATTGTAGTTGGATGGAAATAATATTACATATTGAGGAAACATGGATGTGGATGATAAAATACACCCCAGTAATTACCAAAGTAAAAACAATCTCAGATAAAAGTGAGATTGTGATATTTCCCTTACCTTAGGTCTGATTTGCTTTGTACGTGTCCTAAGCTCCTGTATAATGGTTTAAATAATGTTATTGACTTATTCCAGAATCATACATATTGATATTATATCATATATGGTCATATTCTTAGCTTCTTGTTAGTAATATTTCATTGTTACTTGTTACTCGGGTCTTTATTGCCTTTTGTTCTTATGCGTGTTTTGCCGAATACATTATTATTCTTCTTTTAAGGTTATAGATACCTTATATCCATAATGTTATTAGTGTAAAATATATCATATTTATTCATTCAATTCATTTATATAATTACTATGTAATGATGGTCATGTAGAATGAGTCGCATCACATCGTGGAGACGGTATTCCGTACGTACGCACGAGTGATGATATCATTCCTATGATCGTGGAATTGTATTGTAGTATATGTATATTATTTCAGTATCAATATTAATTTATAATAATCATAAATAGTTACTCATTACACCATTATACCCATCCTTGTAAGGTGGTGGTGGAAAAATAGATTACACCACGGCGTGGAGACGGTATTCCGTACGTACGCACGCGCGGTGATTTCATTTTTCCGTAGGTTGGATAGAAGGTGAATTAGGGTTGTTTCATATTTATAATAACATATCAGCATGTAAGTAATACTGATGTTATTACTTTATCATTAAACAACTAAAGAAGAAGAAGTTGAAGAAGAAAGAAATTGAAAAGATCGGTAATGGATATTACCTCTTCTTTGGAACGCTTCTTTGAATCCTTCACTTAGGGATCTAATATTGGTCTTTTAAGAAGACCAAGACATCTAGGATTATTCTAGGGAAGTGGAGAGGAGAAAATGGCAGGGGTTGTCCGAGCTTGAGTGCTCAATTTGGTGTGAGGAGGAGGGGGAGGAGGTGCCCTTTTATAAGGGAGGAGAGAGGCACCTTAGGAATATCTCAAAATATTATTTTATATTAAAGTCAAAATCGGTTTATAATGGCTCCAAAGGGTCTTATTTCGAAGATAAAGTGGGGAAGGGTCGAAATCCTATCAACCAATAAGATTTAGACAAGTTTAGGGTATTATTTTAACCTTATCAATTAGATTTAACTCTAAGTTAAATAATTTAACTTTTACCATGTCTTTTTGTTTTCTTTCACTATATGGTTAATACACTTACAATAACATGCCAAACGAACACCAAATTGTTTACTATTAATATATATATCCTTATCTAAGTCATTTGGCCGAACCTTAGATTTTTAGGAATAAAATAACAATTAATAATATAATATTTGATTTAAAAACTATTTTGTGTCAATTTTGACACTATTTGATATATGATTTTTGAGAAAGTCATAACAGAATTATATGTTCGAAACAAGTTGATTAAATCAACACTAATATATCATAGTAACCTAGAAAATTAGTGGAAGTCATAAAAAGTCTCAAATTACATTTATTTTGGTGTTTATAACATCAATTATGTCAATATTTCATTAATAAGATAATTACTGTGTCATCATTGTGTCATAAATAAATTAAATTATTTAATGTCTAAAAATTACAAATAAAATACCATTATGTAGGAAATATTTTTAGATTTCTAATGAATATTTATAGTCGAATTTATCTTATGTATAACCCCATATTAAAAATTAGTTACTCATTAAACTTTGATTTTAACTATTTTAACCCTTCTTTAAATAATTTAATAATAAATGTCCTAATCTAATCCAAGTGGGCCTAAATGGTCATATTTTATTCCTAAGTTTGTTTTTGGTCGAATTACACTTGTCAAATAGAATTAGGACATGTGTTAGGGTAATATTGATATCATATTTACCCTTAGTTACCCTATTTACTATTTACCGCGGTAAAAAAAAGTAAAAAGTTACTATTCACCAAAATATTATTTTTATCTCATTGAACCACATTTTACTTACTGATATCAACCGTGTCTATCGGATTTTCGAAATTCCATTCACAGAAGCGGTAAAATTAAGTTTTATGAAAAATTTATTTTTTAACCTACCACTTAGTGGTTTCACTATTCATCAAAAATTGAAAGTTTTCAGAAAAATACCAAAATTTCACCCTAGGCTAATTTCGATATTCTGAGTCCAAAAATGAAGTCCATTTTGAAAAATAAAATTTATAAAATTTCAAAAAGTGGTTATTACTATTCATAACGGCTAGTTTTAATAGCATATTGTTGTTTAGTGAAACTCGGTATTGCGTACGACGCAAGCTATCGAGGAAGGTCGCGATAGCGTGTAAAGAAAGCCAAGCAAGTGTTGTGTAGAAAAATATTCCTTTGATGATTTATATAACATAAAAGTCTCGGATGTTACATTCTACCCCCCTTAAAAAAAATTTCGCCCTCGAAAATCGTCACTTTGTAACAAACAGATGAGGATACTTCTCCCTCATCATATCCTCAAGCTCCCATGTAGCTTCTTCAAGTTGGTGGTTCCTCCATAAAACTTTCACCAATCGAGTGGTCTTGTTTCGTAGGAATTTTTCGCTACGATCCAGAATCTCTATCGGCTGTTCTTCATAAGAAAGATCTTGCTCCAATGGTACAACTTCTTAGCTGAGTACATGTGAAGGATCTGGTATGTACTTTCTCAGGAGAGATACATGGAACACATTGTGAACTTGAGAGAGATTCGGTGGAAGCGCCAATCAGTAAGCTACCTTCCCAACACGATCCAGTCTTTCGAAAGGACCGATATATCTAGGTCTCAACTTCCCCATCTTTCCAAATCTCATAACCCTCTTCCAGGGAGATATTCGTAAGAACACTTTATCACCCACTTCAAACTCTAGGTCTTTTCTTCAGTTGTCGGCATAACTTTTCTGTCGACTCTGAGCTGCTCTTATGTATTGTTGAATAGATCTGACCTTTTCTGCTATTTCATCAACGAGATCAGGTCCTAATAGCTTTCTTTCCCCAACTTCATCCCAGCAAGTTGGAGTCCTGCATTTCTTTCCATAGAGAGCTTCATAAGGAGCCATCTGAATACTGGAGTGAAAGCTATTATTATAAGAAAATTCCACCAAAGGTAGGTGTTGATCCCAACCTCCTTTGAAACCCATAGAGCAAGCTCTCAACATATCTTCTAGGGTTTGAATTGTTCTCTCAGACTGACCGTCTGTCTGGGGATGATAAACAGTGCTGAAACTCAACTCTATATCCAGAGTATGCTGAAGACTTCTCTAGAACTTCGAGGTAAATCTCGGATCCCGATCAGATATAATAGAAAGTGGTACTCCATGCAATCTTACCACTTCCTTTACATATATCCTGGCAAGCTGATCTAGAGAGAAATCCTCTCTAATAGGAATGAAGTGTGCAGACTTTGTAAGACGATCAACTATGACCCAGATAGCATTATTGTCTTTGGATGTTTTAGGAAGTCCTATGACAAAGTCCATAGTGATGTTTTCCCATTTCCATTCGGTTTTGGGTAATGGTTGTAACATCCCATTAGACTTTTGTCTCTCAGCTTTAACTTGTTGAAAAACCAAGCATCGAGAGACATATTCAGCAACATCTCTTTTCAGGCCATCCCACCAGAAGTACTCTTTCAGGTCCCTATACATCTTCGTGCTTCCAGGATGAATAGAGAATGATGAACTATGAGCCTCATCCAGCAGCTCCTTCGTTAATTCGGGGATGGGAGGAACACAAACCCGATTCCTGAACTTTATTATCCCATCACAATCAAGGTTGAATTCAGGAACATTTCTCACCTTCTTTTGTAACTCGACATCTTCTTTCTGTGCCTCTTTAATCTTCACATGTATAGATGGTTGAACATTCATTTGAGAAAGATAAGATTTTTCCCCTTCCATTATAATTCCAAGATCCATTCTTTGTAAATCCATAAATATTGGATCTTTTGTGATCCTCATCATGGATAAACTATCATGGTCTTGTCGACTTAATGCATCTGCCACCTTGTTTTCTTTCCCAGGGTGGTAATGGATTGATCAGTCATAATCCTTAATCAGCTCCAACCATCTTCTTTGGCACATATTCAGCTCCTTTTGTGTGAAAATATACTTTAAACTTTTATGATCAGTATAAATATCACACCTTTCACCATAAAGGTAATGCCTCCAAATCTTTAATGCAAAGATCACCGCAGCCAACTCCAAATCATGTTTTGGGTAATTTTGCTCATGGATTTTCAACTATCGTGAGGAATAAGCTATCACCATATCATTTTGCATAAGAACACACCCCAATACCTTCTTGGATGCATCACTGTAGATCACAAACCTTTCTCCACTACAAGGCAGTGTGAGCACAGGTGCACTGGATAACCTTCTTTTCAACTCCTTGAAATTCTCTTCACATTCCTCTGTCCAGACAAACTTAACTCCTTTCCCAGTCAACTTGGTGAGTGGATTAGTTAATCGTGAAAAATCATTTACAAAACGTCGATAATATCCAGCCAAACCAAGAAAACTTCGGATCTCAGTTACTGTGGTTGGTCTTGACTGTCTTTCGATAACTTCTGTTTTTGCTGGATCCACAGATATCCCCTATTTTGAGATTATGTGACCCAAAAATGCAACTTTTTTAAGCCAAAATTCACACTTGGTAAATTTGGCATAAAGCTTCTCCTTTCTCAGGGTCTTCAATATAATTCTCAAGTGATCTTCATGCTCTTCCTTGCTCTGTGAATAGACAAGAATATCATCTATAAAGACTACCACAAATTGATCAAGATAGTCTCTAAAGACTCTATTCATTAGATCCATGAAGATAGCAGGGGCATTAGTAAGACCAAATGGCATCACTATAAATTCATAGTGTCCATACCTTGTACGGAAAGCCGTCTTTGGTATATCCTCCCTTTTGACCCTTAATTGATGATACCATGAACGAAGATCAATCTTGGAAAAGTATTGAGCTCCGCGTAGTTGGTCAAATAAGTCATCAATGCGTGGGAGAGGATATTTTTTCTTGATAGTGATCTTGTTAAGTTCTCGATAATCAATGCAGAGTCTCATTGATCCATCTTTCTTCTTAACAAATAGAACAGGTGCTCCCCACGGTGATGCACTAGGGCGTATGAATCCCTTATCAAGATTCTCTTGGAGTTGCTTCTTCAATTCCTGCAACTCAATTGGTGCCATTCTATAAGGTGTCTTTGCAATAGGCAAAGCACCCAGTACGAGTTCTATTGAAAACTCAACTTCACGATTTGGTGGAAGACCCGGTAATTCCTCCGGAAAGACATCATCAAACTCCCGTACAATGGGCATATTCTTAATCGTGAGTTTCTCACCAACCATTTGAGATAAATAACCTTCATTTAGTGGAATCAATACCCATAAGATGGAAGAAATTTCCACTGGAAGGTTATGTTCATCCTTGCATTGGTATACGATCGTAGATTGATCTGGAATATGAAATGTGACTTCCCTTATTTAAAAATTGATATAACCTCCATGTAGAGAAAGCCAATCCATGCCATGAATCACATCAAATTCCACTAAAGGAAGGATCCCAAGATTTGCAGGAAGCACTTTCCCACAAACTTCGATCGGAGAAGAATTATAAACTTTTGATGCGACTGTTGTGCCATTAGGTGTTGTCACAGCTAACTCAACATCTAATTGTTGAGGAAATACGGTGATACCCTTAGAAAATTTTTCAGAAATAAAAGAGTGGGTGGATCCAGAATCAAATAAAACATTTGCTACTTTAGAGTGGATGGTAAGTGTACCTTTCACCACTTCGTTATCATACTCCACATCGCTGATAGAAATTGCATGTGACTTTCCTTTGTCTTTAGCCTTAAGAATTTGTTGACGTCGACCATCATCATCAACCCTTGGATTTGGGCATTGATTGGCATAATACCCCATCTCCTTGCACTTGAAACATTGAAGTGTAGTAGGTTCATTCTGTGTATCCCTTCCTTTTTTTGCGTCATTAGACATCTTCTTCCCATTATCACGGCATTCAAATGCCCGATGACCTTCCTTTCCACATTTAAAACTTTTACTTGTCCCTTTAAGACAACTCCCTCCATGTTTCTTTCCACACTTTGAGCATAAGGAAAAGCTCATCTTCTTTTCCGTGTGCTCTTTAGATTTTTCTTTGAATTCTATCTTCCTCTTCTTATCAAACCCATGTGACTGATGGGTTATTCCAATCTCTATATCGACTTTGAGAGCACATCGAACGATTTCCTCATAGCTATTGAAGTCCCTTATGGCTAATGCCCTTTGAAGACTTGGTTTTAAGCCACTAAAGAATCGATCGATCTTACTCTCAGGTTGGATAATAATACCAGAAGCGTACCTTGAAAGTCTTGTAAAATTTGCTTCATAGGTACCAACAGATTCATCATCCCTTTGCTTCAGTTCAAGAAACTCTTTCTCCATATTTGTTCGGAGAATACGAGGGAAGTACTTATTGAAAAATAAGTTCTTGAACTCGTCCCATTGCATAGACTCAATTTCATCCCTTTGCCTCGTATTCTTAATAAGATTCCACCATTGATCAGCATCTCCTTCCAAACGATACACTGCTAGGATGACTTTATCATGTTCAGAACATTGAAGAACTGAAAATATCTTTTTAGTAGTACTAATCCATTGATCAGAAACTAATGGATCAGTAGTCCCACTGAAAGAAGGTGGACGCTGCCTCATGAAGGATTCAACAGAATGTTGCTCCTTCCTTTGCTCGTTTGGAAGTCCTGTATGATTCATAGCTTGAGAATGTTGTGTGAGTATGGCTACAACATTTTGCATTCCAGCTCTCATATCGTTTGGTTTCTCAGGGGGACAATCATTGCATTTCCCATCGCATTCCGCATTAACACGGTTCCTTCGGGTTCCAGCCATTGACTAAAACCAAGAAGAATAGTGTGAGCAACACTAATTATAATAGGAAAACCACATAATTCAAGAATAAAATTTTCATGCTTAAGGTCTTATCATAGGTTATTCAAGGCCATTTCTAAAACACTAAGATTGTGTTCTATGCTTATACTTATCCTTAGGGTTTTTACTAAGGCTTTCACATCCTAGTTTCCAAAGGTTGACTATACCTTTCCTCTGATACCAACTATAACGACCCATACTTTACATACATTTTTAATACTTCAAAATTGAAGCACACTTATTACAACATATGACAAAACCACAAAGGACCATATAGGTATAGTGTCTTTAGAAACTGGGAAACATAAACAATTGGTTCATAAATCTTCTATAGTGTCTCCCATTTATTTCATCATATCTAGGGTCCCTTTTAGCATATTCTACTTAATATACATCTTCCTGACCTGGGGAAAAGAAAACATAAAAGGGTGAGCTCAAATTCTCAGCAAGGGCAAATAAAGGAAATAAAAATCATATCATATCTTTTTGAAAATCAAAACCTGCAAAAGAGATCATAATATCTTAACATGGAATAAATCATAGAAGTGAAAATGAGATCCCCATAATCATAACATAAAACTTGAAACTTTGTGGCATGCACACATAATCATGGAAAATCATTTCTTGTTAGTCATGACTCATTGCCAAGACTATCTTAGTGGACAAAGTGCCTTTCTGAACCGAGTTCACTCCTCATTTCAGTCCTGTATCACTGAACCGAAATAACCTTCTGTTCCAGCCATGTCTATCTCATGAGATATAAAATCTTTACCCAATGCATTGGAGGGAGATATAGGTCCCACCCATCTTATAATGAATCCTTTCTTATGTGTGCCACATAATCATAAAACATACATCATCGCATAACACATGTAACAAAAATGGGATTTTTGAAACATCATGACATCATAAATCAATTCATATAAGATAAAGGAATTCATAAAAATAATTCCATCACAACATGATCAAATCAATTTAATAATAGGGATAAAAACAGAACCCTTTATTATCTTAGATGGAAAATAATTTTGATTAAACACTTGAACTCCATTCTTGAGGAAAATATCCTTTTTTCTTCGAAAACATTTTTCCTTTCATAACATGTCATACAACTTTAAAATAAAAGAAGTTGATTAAAAATAAACTTGAAAACTTGTAAAGGAATCTTCTTGGAAATAATGTTTTAAAAATCCATACATGCCGTATAAGTTAAAAACAACATTCTTCTCGTACTTTTTTCGGAAAAGTCAAAAAAAGCACCTCGTATGAAAAACGTCCAAAGATTCCTTTCATATTTTTTACTAAAAACTCACCAAAGGGTACAATTGGATTTAAACAATTGTAGTTGGATGGAAATAATATTACATATTGAGGAAACATTGATGTGGATGATAAAATACACCCTAGTAATTACCAAAGTAAAAACAATCTCAGATAAAAGTGAGATTGTGATATTTCCCTTACCTTAGGTCCGATTTGCTTTGTACGTGTCCGAAGCTCCTGTATAATGGTTTAAATAATGTTATTGACTTATTCCAGAATCATACATATTGATATGATATCATATATGGTTATATTCTTAGCTTCTTGTTAGTAATATTTCATTGTTACTTGTTACTCGGGTCTTTATTGCCTTTTGTTCTTATGCGTGTTTTGCCGAATACATTCTTATTCTTCTTTTAAGGTTATAGATACCTTATATCCATAATGGTATTATTGTAACATATATCATATTTATTCATTCAATTAATTTATATAATTACTATGTAATGATGATCATGTATAACGAGTCGCATCACATCGTGGAGACGGTATTCCGTACGTACGCACGAGTGATGATATCATTCCTATGATCGTGGAATTGTATTGGAGTATATGTATATTATTTCAGTATCAATATTTCTTTATAATAATCAAAAATAGTTACTCATTACACCATTATACCCATCCTTGTAAGGTGGTGGTGGAAAAATAGATTACACCACGGCGTGGAGACGGTATTCCGTACGTACGCACGCGCGGTGATTTCATTTTTCCGTAGGTTGGATAGAAGGTGAATTAGGGTTGTTTCATATTTATAATAACATATCAGTATTTAAGTAATACTGATGTTATTACTTTATCATGAAACAACTAAAGAAGATGAAGTTGAAAAAGAAAGAAATTGAAAAGATCGGTAATGGATATTACCTCTTCTTTGGAACGCTTCTTTGAATCCTTAACTTAGGGAACTAATATTGGTCTTTTAAGAAGACCAGGACCCCTAGGATTATTCTAGGAAAGTGGAGAGGAGAAAATGGCAGGGGTTGGCCGAGCTTGAGTGCTCAATTTGGTATGAGGAGGAGGGGGAGGAGGTTCCCTTTTATAAGGAAGGAGAGGGGCACCTTAGGAATATCTCAAAATATTATTTTATATTAAAGTCAAAATCGATTTATAATGGCTCCAAAGGGTCTTATTTAGAAGATAAAGTGGGGAAGGGTAGAAATCCTATCAAACAATAATATTTAGACAAGTTTAGGGTATTATTTTAACCTTATCAATAAGATTTAACTCTAAGTTAAATAATTTAACTTTTACCATTTCTTTTTGTTTTCTTTCACTATATGGTTAATACACTTACTATAACATGCCAAACGAACCACAAATTGTTTATTATTAATATATATATCCTTATCTAAGTCATTTGGCCGAACCTTATATTTTTAGGAATAAAATAACAATTAATAATATAATATTTGATTTAAAAACTATTTTGTGTCAATTTTGACACTATTTGATATATGATTTTTATGAAAGTCATAACAGAATTATATGTTCGAACCAAGTTGATTAAATCAACATTAATATATCATAGTAACCTAGAAAATTAGTGGAATTCACAAAAAGTCTCAAATTTTATTTATTTTGGTGTTTATAACATCAATTATGTCAATATTTCATTAATAAGATAATTACTGCATAATCATTGTGTCATAAATAAATTAAATTAGATAATGTATAAAAATTACAAATAAAATACAATTATGTAGGAAATCTTTTTATCTTTCTAATGAATATTCATAGTCGAATTTATATTATGTATAACCCCATATTAAAAATGATTTACTCATTAAACATTGATTTTAACTATTTTAACCCTTCTTTAAATAATTTAATAATAAATGTCCTAATCTAATCCAAGTGGGCCTAAATGGTCATATTTTATTCCTAAGTTTGTTTTTGGTCGAATTAAACTTGTCCAATAGAATTAGGACATGTGTTAGGGTAATATTGATATCATATTTACCCTTAGTTACCCTATTTACTATTAACCGCGGTAAAAAAAAGTAAAAAGTTACTATTCACCAAAAAATTATTTTTATCTCATTGAACCACATTTTACTTACTGTTATCGACCGTGTCTGTCGGATTTTCGAAATTCCATTCACAGAAGCGGTAAAATTATGTTTTATGAAAAATTTAGTTTTTAACCTACCACTTAGTTGTTTCACTATTCATCAAAAATTGAAAGTTCTCAGAAAAATACCAAAATTTCACCCTAGGCTAATTTCGATATTCTGAGTCCAAAAATGAAGTCCATTTTGAAAAATAAAATTTATAAAATTTCAAAAAGTGGTTATTACTATTCATAACGGCTAGTTTTAATAGCATATTGTTGTTTAGTGAAACTCGGTATTGCGTACGACGCAAGCTATCGAGGAAGGTCGCGATTGCGTGTAAAGAAAGCCAAGCAAGTGTTGTGTAGAAAAATATTCCTTTGATGATTTATATAACATAAAAGTCTCGGGTGTTACAATGATGGTATCACTGAATGTCCAAATCCAAGGCCCTCATAGGTCTTTCTAGGAGGAGATATTCAAGAGGTAATTTTTTCAAAGTACCTCTCTTAGTTTCTTTTCCTTTTCTACATTCACATCACACCCTTCAACCATCATGTCATTATAACACCATAATAATGTATATAATATATAATTATTTTTATAATGTAATATATCATATCCATTTCATTTCACTTATCCTCTTATTCAAGAAATTAAATTATTTTCCAAGATATGTCAGTTAATGACCTCCGTCAATAAAATTTTGTTCTTTTTCCATCACTGCCTTCAAGGCTGGTCTTAAAAATATTTTTCAGGTTAAATAATATTTATTTATATTTATATTATATCGTATTTTATATTATGGTAAGTTTATATTAAAATACCTTCATGCTTTCCATACTGCATTAATACTATAATTTCAATTGATGAAGTGCGGACTATCATCCCCTCAAAGTGATGTGGTTCATATATACACTACATGGAATGTACTAAGGATGGATTTAATTATTATATATGATATATATGATATAATAAATCTACTGGTAATATTATATATATACACATATATATGTATTTAACTTTCATTCCTTCAACTCGACAATTAAACGGAACTAGAGTTCAAGCGTACGTATCACTTGTCATCTCCATGAATGGTGTATTATATTACATACATACATATATATATACTAATTATTATTATAATACCCATATAATGGAAAGATATTATATTTATATAATTTTTTACATTATGTAATTATGATATAATTGTATGGACAAACGGTATAACAAATTTAGACACATGCGATGAACGAAGTGAATATTATCCGAAGTGAAACCTTAACATAGATTGGACAACGAGCAGGTAATATAATATCATAATAAATACTTATATGGTATTAGATATAATAATTTGGTTCTTTAAAATATTTATAATAAATTTATATTTATTATATATGTGGTTTGATCATGTATGATGAGACTTGAGATTCAAGGTAAAGGAATTTCGTCTCACTTTTACCTCTCATGATATATAAGCAATGTTAACTGCCTATTTCTTTTGTGTGGGGTATATGCTACCACTATTATATTTAATAACATGAATAAATTTATCTTTAGGATATTTAAATATTTATTTTAATAAATAGGGAATATAATTTTAATGTTCAATGTGGTATGGGATTCATTGAATGTTTAAAGAATTAAATCTTTCTCCAATTCAATATTCGGGATATTATTTCGCATAACTATTTATATAGATATAAAGGGACAAAAAATGAAATTTATTGTCAATATTTATATCCAATGAAACTAACTCAAAATGGAATATTTCTAATTTTTTAATTAAGGGATGATTTTTGAATCTCATTATTATCTATGATTGATTATATGTAAGTATTTTCTGGGGGTATATTTATTATCCATGTACATGTTTTTAAAAATTATTTCATAAAATGTTTTAATATTCGCCTACAAATTTTTGAAGTCATTATTACCCATTTTTTAATTTTTACTACATGGTTAGAAATTAATCTTTTTAATTTTCCAAATGAGTTACTTTTTGACATTTCTTAAAAAAGTATAAGGGATAATGCTTTATTTTCACTTATACCACATGCACATATTTTTATACTTTCATGGATCCTTATATTCATGAATATTACCTTTCATGTTTTCATGTTTATCTTAACAGAATCTATTTTATTCTAAAGTATTCATTTTTTTTGAGAAAAGAAAATTTTTTCTGTGAAGCAATTATATTTTTCTCAAGAATCAATTTCAAGTGTTTTTTCAAAATTATTTTTTGTTAAAGATAAATTTACTTACTAATATCTTTATTACTCATATGTTTTGATTATGTTAATGATTTTTATGATATAAATTTATTTACCATAAATTATTTTATGATAGAATGATGTTTTAGAACTCAATTTTATCCCTTGAGTTATGATATAATGAAAAGATTTTGATATTATATATTTTCCCTTATGTTATGAAATGATAACATATATATGATAACAATTTCATTTCATCAGTTATTATATGATTGTTTATAATTTTATGGCACATGTATGTATGATTTCAGTATGATATGGGTGGGACCTATATCTCCCTCCAATGCAATGGGTAAATACTAATATCTCATAAGATAAACATAGATGGTATTGGGAATGAACATTGACTACTAAGATGGTATGAGGAGTGAAATCATGAAACGAAGATTGCCCTGGGAGTGAACATTGGCTAATAAGATGGTATGAGTGGTGAACTCGTTGTCATATGATGGTTATACGAGTTAATTGTGGTTAGTAAGATTGTTTGGCCAGTGAACCCATACTACTATGATGGTCTTTCTCGTGATACCTTAGTTTCAATTGAAATTATAATGTACTTTTGTGTTTTTGACAATTCCATGTCTTATTCCTATTTTATGATTTCACGGATTATTCCCTTTATTTAATTAAGATTCATGTCTTATGAACTACAATAATTATTCCAAGATTTATATTTTGATATTTTATATTTATGGTATGATGTTCTATATTCACGATCTGGTTCACATACCCTTATACTCATGCTTATGCTTACATTTATCCCTTATTTACCATTATTGAGCATTTGAGGTCACCCCTTTTTATGTTTCCTTACCTAGGTTATGAAGACAATTATTATGTTTGATATGTATAATATGGCTTCTAGTCATGAAGAACCTAGTGCGAGATAATGTATCTTGCTTATGTATCTGTGTTTATGTTTCCCTGTTTTCAAAGGCAGTAGACCAATTACAGTCTTTAGGCGTCTGTTTGTATAATGTCTAATTATTCCCCAAATGTGATGTAATTTCAATGTATTCCATTTTTGGTTCTCTAAAAAATGTTTACTCATATGGGTATTAATTTATTTAGGATAGATAAATGTGAGGATAATTTGAATGAAACTAAAGAGAAGGTTTGTTATCACGACTATACTTACACTACCCTACAATAGAGAAGGGATTGTGATGTATAATGATGCATACATGAAATTAATGGGTTTCTTATACTTTAAAAATGACATGGTTATATATTATTACCACTTATAATTGAATAATTACGAGTTGAATTACCTGAATCATGATTTTGAGTTTGTATCAGAAATTTTATCACTGAACATATGGTGGAATTATCAATATTCTGAAAGGTGTGATAAATATATATATATATATATATATATAATCATCATAAAATATTTATATATGTAATTACATATAATTAATTTAATATGTTACAAAAAATACTACTCGAGTTAATAAAATATTATGACTACTCAATACATTATCACCAGGAGAACGTGGACTTGGCAGCTGGTTCTCCATGTCCAAAATATCATGCTAGTATTTTTGTGATGAGGATTAAATGTGATCAAATATGTATAAATTTTTAGAATTTATAACATGAAATATTAAATTTAAGGTATTGATCTAATTTTTTTGATATAAATGTTCAAATATCCATCCACTTGATGATTAAGAAGGTGTACAGTCAACTAGTACCCATTACTGAGGATTGATTACAATTTCAACCAGTTGAATGATGTAATCTAGTTCTCTATGATTGATATCAATTATGTCTATGATTAGTTGAGAGTTCATGTGTATGAAATTATGGTGAAGAAATTATTATTTCACACGACATATTGTGAATTTCTAGTGATATCTTTTGGTTTTACTAATTCCTAAACTATGGTCCTAGATTTTATACATCAAATATTACTACCATACATGGAATGATTTTTAGTTTCCTTTTTGGAAACAATTCTCATATACTCTACATAAAAGGATGGTGATTTATATAATTTGGTGTTTGTATTATACATACTTCTAGATAACATGATTTATAGTAATCTCTTGAAGATTAATCTTGGATCTTAGAGGATCACTTCATTTTACATATCATCTATGTGAATGTTTAGTTGGGAATCCAATAAAAATTAACACAGTTCTTATTTGTTAACCACCCAACATTGTCTTAGAGGTTCTTAGCACTCTCAGTTTAGCAAGGTACTATTATAGATTCTTGTATGACTTTTCTATGATAAGATACCCTTTTACTACATTGTTATGTAATGGGAATCTGATTTTTTGGAATTTTTAGGGATAGAGAGTATGTGAGGAGATGAGGTTGAGGTTGAACTATTCTCTTATTTTGATACTATTAGAGGAGGGTATTGATTAAGTGGTGTGTCACAATACCTCAAGAGCAGGTATCATTTGTGTTTTGATGAATATGATGGAAGTTATTTCTTATGGAATTAGGTAGTTGATACACCATGAGATGAACTACATGACTCACAATATAGAGTTTGATGTAGTAGTGTTTACTTTGAAGATGTGAAGGAATTATCTTTTTGGTGTCAATTTGTTTGTTTACATAGACTACTCCAATATCAGTAGCATCTTCATTCAAAGTGATCATAACATGAGGTGGAGGAATTGGGAATATAAATTCAAGAAATTATATACTCTAAAGAAGGGAAATATGGTAGTTGATATTAGTAAAAGAAAATCCCATTCGTGATTAGTAAGGGATTCATCATTCTTGTTGGACTTATTGTAGTTGACCTAATAGGGGGAGAGTTTTATAGTTTGACTATAGTTGATCTTAGTAAATCCACTAAATTTTTAAAAGGTGAAAAATATTCGGTTGGTATATTCAAAATGTGTGGTTTTTAACGACAATATATACCCATATGATGGACCGAATTAATTTTTTAAGGAGTGTATCATTTCATGCTTTTACTGGGATGGATGATGGTTCTGGTCATGTTGTGTGAGGTGTTGTTGATGGAGTTTCATACTTTCCAATTGGTTTTACATCCCAGTTTCATGAATATGTAAATTTTCATTCGGTGGTAGTTTTTGTGAGGTGAAATAAGGCATATCATCACCAATATTTACTCTCAGTTTCCCACATGTCATCAGGTTTAGGCGTATCATCATTTTCCAGTAAGAATGACTCAACCGTTTATTATATCAGAATGGATGTGAGTTGGAATATCAATGGTTTTTATTATGGAGATTTCATGGATAGAGAGATTCTAAAACACTATTTGGATGATTTTAGAAAAAAATATCATCTCATCGTACTTCCTATCCATCAAAGAGAAGAGTTAAATTGAATGTTTAGGGTAGGTCTATATTGTTGTGATAATCTAGATTAACAGTTACCAATGAAGATCATATTTTACCATGATGATCTGTTCACATCATGATTATGGATAGGTTCTCAAAAATCCTTTAGGACCCAATTACTGATGGTAATAATGTTTCACCCCTATATGTATTAGAAGACTGTGAAGAATATCCATGTATTAGAGGATACGATAAGATCCTTTTTGTACTTCATTTGATGCTTGTATGATCACTTTTCATTTGTATATTTTTCTTATAATAATAGTTATCACTCCAATATTGGCATGAAACCTCTGGATTCCTTGTACAAGATAGCTCTTATGTCACCCTTATGCTGGACTATGATTTGATACCCATATATTATTGGTCTAGAGATGATTCATGAGACAATAAGAGTCTCCCATCAATGAAGATTATTTTTTTTGTTAGGGAAGTAAGCTATGAATGAGGTTCATCAGTCCCTTTGATACCCTACGGAGGATTTTTGATGTTTCTTACCACCTAGATATTCCCCCATAGTTATAAATATAACATTTTTTATTCCATGTGTCACAAATAATGAGATTTGAGAATGAACCTATGAACATTATTTATTGGTGATAGTTGGACATTAGGGATGGATAGAAATTTTAATAGAATAAGGTGGTGGTTGAGGACTAATCGGAGAGGATCTGGTTGGGATTGGCAATTAATTTTGTTTGAGTGATTGGTAGTATGGGTGTGTGTACAACTGATCCTAGGATCATGAATGTAAGATTTGGGCTCATTAGCCCCAAAAATTTGGGTATCAATATCTATTCCATGATAGAATCCCCGAATTAGGGGACAATTTAATGCGTCGTGTTTTATTGGTTTAGAGTTTTGAATATTTCTATATGTCTTTATATTTTCCCATGGACTCGATGTCGTGTATGGGTTTCTGAGGATCCCAGAATTAATATATTAAAAATATTAATATATATAAAATCAAACATGCTCAAATTTGAATAAATAATGGGTTTCTCATTGATTGGAAAATCCGATGGGAAATTAGATACCATTGTTGTTTCTGTAAAATGAGTTTACCCTAGGAAAGATATTCTTTTGGTCAGCATCGAGATTCATGTTGAGGAAAACCATTGGTGGTTGTGATAAATAAATTAAATTATTAATTTATTTAAACGAAAATCCTAATTATCTTCTATAATCACATCATCTTGATGGGTATACAAGGATAGCTTCATAACCCTAGGTGATTAGAGGTTCCCCAGATGAGAGACATTGACCAACAACATTGGATCTGGGAGTAAAAATAAATTTTCATAGGATTAATCATGATAAATTAATTCATTCAATCTCACTAACAACAATGAAACATACATATTCTTCATCACTGATCGATCCAAACTCAATTTATGGAACATTATTTCTTTGATTTAAGCCCTTGATTTAATTTGTTATGCATCAATTCATCATATTTATATTCCTTTTCTAATTTCAATACATTGCATGAGCCCAGGTTTTAATAACTCTCTTGAATATATTTATTTGTTATTTTTAGCATATTATTCACCCTATATTTAAAATTGTTTAATAATTTTATGTAATCAGACTATCCAATAATGTTTTTTGCTATGATTTTGGGACTCTCTCCCAACTATTCTTTTTTTTTCATCATTTTTGACCCACAGGGTCATGGTATTTCATTTCCAAGATAGATTTAAGCACTATATTACCCCTATAAATAGGTTATATAGTTTAATGAGATGGAAGTGGTCATTTATTAATATAATCATGATGTGATGAGGGATGCCGGTGTTTGTGAAACAGATCACATTCCATATTTTGGGTGTTCATTCATGGTAGAGGTGAAGTGGTGGTGTGGTGTGGTGTTAAAGATCAACACATGGTTTTTGTGGAAATAATATCACATCTATAAATTAATAGAACTTGTTCAGCCCAAGATCAAAGTTCCTCTTTGTGATTCAAGGAATAAATGGCGGCAGAAATGTCACAATTGATTTGTGGAATGTTTTATTGTTTATTTAAAACAAATAAACAAGGAGTGTAGTCCAAGAACACACTATGTGTCTCCCCTTACATTTGAATATAAGGGTTTAGGTTGTATTAAATATCACACATTGTGTATAACTGATACATGTTGTGTGACCAAACATTGGATGATAGACATGTACCCCATTATTACATAGGCATGGTCACAACCAAGAACATTGGCTTGGAAAAAGTAAAAAGGAATGACCACGAACATGGACATGTACATAGTAAAAATACACAAATGGCATACATGTCTATGTCCAAATAGAAAATACATGTCTAGATACAGGGGAACTACCCTTCATGACATAGTTATACACAGAGTGATGAAGAAATTCTATGAACTCCACGTACAAGCCTTGTAAAATCCCATGGCCATCTAAGACATGAAAATGTGAGGATATGCTCAGGTTTCCATTAGTGGTCACACACCGTATGAATATTTTGTACATAAAACTAAATTTTTAATTATACTTCTACATTGAATATCACTTTCATTCAGAAATAGATTTTTTCCCATGATTACCTTATCCTAAGAATTTTAAAAACATAGAACATGATGACATAATTTTTTTGGGGCCCAAAAAAAGAATTAAGCCAACACATGTATGAATTATCATTCTGTGATGCCTATCTGGTAACAATGAGTGGGTGTGACTATATGACTGTTACTAAAGATGAAACCCTTTTATCACACTAGGTCATGGGTCCCTATTTTTAGTCGGTACACCCATATTATATAGGGAGTGAGTCCTTTTTTGTAGAGTGGTAACCCCATATTTAATATCTATGGGGGAGTGAGTTCTACACCAGAGTTAATTCCCCTTAGATGTGAAGAACAATGGCAAGGTGTAGGTCCTCCACATGAATTAATGAGAGGTTACTTGAGATTCATGGTTTTGTAAAAGTTACCTCTCGACTGTGACACATTTTTTAAAGGAGTGGGAACTATATTTTCATATTATGTTTTTACATGTATTTTTTGGAAACTATTATGGGATCTTTAGGTGCTATGGGAAAAAATTGTGTTCTTAGCTGGGAGGTGGAGATAAGGATCCTTATTATCTCTTACATTTGAATAGTTATGAGAATAATTGTTGTTGGGTTTCCATTTCCTTGTTTCATTTTGGTTATAAAGAATATTTTTATTTATATTTCATCCCCTTGTTACTTTTTAGTTATTTCTACTAGGTATGTATATACTCACCCTATGAATGGTATTTTCCCATAATTGTTGGGTGTTATAAAGTCGAAAAACATATTAATAGTGATTATGGAAGACCTTGTATTTGGGAAGATTAGTAGTTCATGGAGAAACAAACTATGTTAGGTGGTTATACTCTGGGATCTTAAGAGATGATCTCCCCTACTATACTCTTTATAGTTGTTTATGGTTTGGTCAAACTTATATTTCAAGTTGGGTGAGTATTTTCCCCCTATTTACTTTTTTATTATTCTATTCAACTATAATATATGTATTTCACAGTGGGTTTTGTTTTCATGGTGTACACCCTAGATATTTCCATCTTTTATTAATTCTCTTTAATGATTCATGGAGCTATATATGTGTGTGATTACATGAATATAGGTTAAGGCCTCTCATTGTACTGTTATTTCTTCTAGGGGCTAGTCCACATCCCCTAGCCTATTGGAGGTAGGCTTGGGGTGCCACACTCATCTTAAAGCTGGGTTGGAAGGACGTGATGGGTTTTTTCATGAAATAACTAATGCATATATATGATATTTATGATATAATTATGAATCTTCAATTTTAATATCATATATACCTTATTACCTACAAATCCATTAGAAAACCATAATGTCGATCATGCCTCGATGAAAAGATATGATTCCTTTTCATTTATGATTTACATGGATGGTAATAAGGATAGATTCAATGAATATATATGATATATATGATATGGTAATGATTTTTAAAAGGTTAATTATTAGTTACCATCATTTCATTCCATCTGTCAAAAAGTCAAAACATCATCGATTCATACATACGTCAAAATGTCTCTATGACAGATGAAATATATTTTTATATATCTTATTTTCATGGATGAATTTTAAAATAAATACAATTTATTTTTATATAACTATTTAAATTATATATATTTTTTAACCAAAACAATTTTACAAGTATTTAATCTATCGAATCAAAACATACATGGAAAATGGAGCAATTAACCCCATAAACATTGATAATAATCAACTATTGTTAACAAATGGGTGATAAGTTGTTATAAATGGAAAATAAAAGACATTATATGCATAGAAATGTTTCTATAATTTATTTATAATAAATCCAAATTAATTAAATAGGATGTGAAAATCACTTATGAGCTGTGTCGTAGTTGAGGTAAGGGATTTCATCTTAATTTCAACTACTTGGAGATGTATTCGGTATTATGCACCTATTTATTTTTATATGGTGTAGATACTACCAAATTGAGGAATTTACCATTAATATTTTTTCAATCATTAATACGACATTTATAATTCCTATTAATCTTTAGAGGGGTTAAATTTTACATGTTTCGAAAGAGGCTAGAATTTATTTTACAATCTCCTTTTTCAGATTTCACTTCATTTCATTGAAAAAAATATGAGTAAAAAACATATATTTTCTTATCCTATAAATAGTTATCAATTTTTATCATTTTAATAAATTTATTTGACTCTTTGTAACATGAATAATGCAATGAAAATTTTAAAACAAAATTCAATCTGAATTGTCTATTTAATTTTTTATATTATTCATCCTTCTCTATATTCTTGATTTAAAAAAATCTTATTTATTTAATTAATGGATTTTAAGGATATTTTATATCATCGTTTATATTTAATGGGGTTTAAATGAATCATTATAGTGTTTTCCAAATGTTTTATTTTTCAAATTTATTTACAAACATTCAAAAATAATGACCACTTTTTAAAGAATAAGGTGGTAATAGATTTTCCAGCCACTATAACCAATTTATTCTATTTTAGCTTCTTCTAGAAGATTTGAATTGTTTTCAAAATCAAATTTATTTTAGGAAATATTATGTTAATGTTTTTCGTTGATTTTCCATAATTCTCAAAATGACATGATTTTATTAAAAAAACTAGTATTTTTTATGAATTGATGGTAATATTTTAAGACGTGTAAATTTTTTTGTCTTTAACATTCTCTTGAATAATTTTAATTATTGTGATCATTTTAATTAGAATATAAATTAAAATTAAATTTCCATACTCTTTTTTTTCATTGATGTGATTATTTTCTAAAATATATAACATTTATACTTACACAATTTTACTGTGAAAATTATATGATTCACTCGGTAAATCTTGATAATATGTATTCATTACTCAATAAAAATAATTACTAATAATTTGTATTGTTTTTGAATTTAATGAATCATCAATATATTAGGAATTAATTTGAAGTGTAGTGATGGATGGGAACCAAATTATATAGCCCATTGATGCATTGATAGGTCTCATTGGACAAATAAATTAGGTAGAATTGTAAAATATGATTTTGTTATATTCCTACCCATCGATTAAACAATATTTTTATAAGGAATTTATGGAAAAGGTATAAATATTTTTGATATCAAGGCATCCAATATAAATCATTTTACTTCATTTATAATTGAGTTATTATTGTCCATGATATTACTATATTAATATTATCCAGGGATGCATTTCAAGCCCATGTTATTGATTAAACTACATGTTTTTAGGTTATTTACTATATGTGATTGATTATAACTTATTTAATCAAGATTGTTTATGTTTTACATAACTCTAATTGGGGTTCTCAGATCACCCATTATTAGTTTTCATTTCTCCATGATATAAGGTTGATATTATGAATAATATAAATGATGAAATATTATTTCTTATTCTATAAATTTTATATATTAATTGTAATATCTTCATCAAATATGTATCTAATTCCATAAGACTAATAATCTAATTAATCCTTTGGTATTGGATCAATTGTATCTTATTCCAATTTAATAACCTAAACATAACCTCTCGGTTAACACAGTTGGAGTTTATATTGTATTTTTCTGATGAATGTTTTGTAGAAATGATGGGAACTATATTTTAAATAAACATAGATTACATGATAATAATAAAAATACCATATATTATTTGAGTACATTTACTAATATATTTATTATTATTTTAGGGCTCAATATTTATGATGATTATGATCTAACTCGGTGAGTGATAGTATTCAATGGTGGCACATGAAAGGAGGAAAGGGAATCATCACCCATATTATATGTAGGGATTTACCAGCTCTGAAATATCTTAAAAATATTTCTATAGATCAGGATATCATGGACGTATTAGGTAAGATTATTTATATTTTTATGAATTAAATTTTCCATATGAAGAAACATGTTGCTCATAGTTTGACTCAATTATGTTGGATCACTTCATGAGATAGAATAAAACATAATTTAATTGAATAACTAAACTCTCTGTATTTGAACATAAAATTATGTCCCTTAAAAGGATATTATTTTCTGAAGGATGTTACATTCTATATTCTAAATCAAACTATGATAGTATTTTAGTCCATTGATGAACTAGAACTCCCATTAGAAATTTCTTCCATCGTATGGGTTTTTATACCTCTTCATGTCATAAATTTATCTCATATTGTTAAGAATAAACTAAAATTGATGATATGGTTATTATAATAGGGTTTATTGATGTATTTCTATATTTTTTTACTAATCTTCCCTATAATTGGGTAGTGGAGTTTTAAAATGTACTCATACCTAGTTCTATACCTATTTTAGAAACTCTATATAGAATGGCCAAGAATGAGTTGTAAGAACTTGAAAAATGTCTCTAGGTGAATGAAGATAATGTATTAATTTTTCTTATTGATTCATCTAGTGGTACACATATCCATTTTTTAATAACAATAATTGGTCAATTCACCATTGCATTTATTATCAATAATGTAAAAAAATTAATATTTATAAAAAATATCTAATACCTTGAATAGATGATCAATTTTATCAATTACAAGGAACACACATTTTCCCCAAATTATCTTCAATATAAATATTATTATCTAATGGTAAAGAAGGAGGATATACCATATACATCCTTCTATATGAGTTATATTCATTATGAATTTTTATTAATTACATTTGGATATAAAAAATATCTTGTTATCATAGTGGATTTAATGAAAAAAGACATTATAGATTACCTTTATTAGTTTGAGGTAGTATTTATAAATTTTGTTCTTATATATTAAAAGATAATGGAAGTTCATGAAGATTGTTTTATAAAATTACTAAAGATGAAGAAGAAGGATATTTTATATGAAAAAATTAACAAGGGAGAATTTTCTCTAAAAATACTCATTATTAAGTCATATAATTTTAAGGGAGGGTATATCACTGGATCCTTCTAGGATGGATTATTTTAATAAATGTCCTAGAACAACGATGGTAAAGAAGAAATATTTTAGTCTTGTGATTCATAGATAATACCAATGGTTTTTTAGATAATTCATAGAAGCTTATAATCGACTAAAATTTTTACCTAAATGGGGGTATGTTCTTATTGATAGATGAAAGTGAGGAGAATTTAAATTGTATTAAGAGAAGGTTGGTAAAAATTATTATGATTAATGTACCCTATAATGGAGAAGTTATATATATATATATATGTATATATTAATAAATTATTGAAGGGACATGTATGTATCCACATGAAAAATGATATTGTTATAGCTTATGACTCTTTCTAATTGAAAATTCATGAACATAATTTCCCGACTCTTGATTTGTAGTTAGATGCAGTAAATTTTTCATTATTAATTTCGAGTTATTATATACATGGTCACAATTGTGATAAAAGTAATGATTAAAAAGAATTAATTATATGATTAGATATATTTATTTGAATATCTACAAGATTATTTTTTTAAAATGATCAATGATTATTAATTCTCGATAAATTACAACTGTATGAAGTCGAACAATGTGGATGATGCTGTAAGTCAAAAAGATTATGTTAGTTTATCCATGATGAGGGGAGATCTATTATATATGGATTTGCATAATTTGGAACTTGAAATATATAGGTTAGTGTAAATAATATTTTTCTTAGATAAATTTTCAACCACCAATCTATGAGAAGATTAAAACGGATTAGAATGGAGATATTGGATTACAAAAGAAATTGAGGAATATACCTGAGATCAACCATGATCATGCTACAATGATAATTTTCAAGAATCGAATTTGTGACCTAAATACAAAAGTGATTAATAAGGATCTATAGTTTGAAACTTTTATATGATAAATTTCTATTCATCATAAAAATGGATATATGTATAGAGTTGTGAAATGATATATCTTATGGGATAACATTAAAATGGATTTTTTTTTAAGTATCTATCTTGATGCCTTTTCATTTAGTAAGTTAAAGCTAAGAGAAATTTGTCTATGAGGATGTTGAAACCATTACCTATACCAGAATGAAAATTCATGACCATATATGTCATCATCAAACACCCAAAAAATCTATGTGGTACAATTTTATTTGGGTTTTAGTCTATTGCCTTATATAATTAACACCTTGTACAACTATAATAAAGTATTTCTATCTTGATCATCTTACATGATTATATATTAATGAAGTTATGATATCTCATGGAGTACCACTCTCAATCATATTTGAGTAGTATTAGAATATTGTCATGATTTTTTATAGAAAACATCTATAAGATCATGATATAGAGTTGAGTTTTAGGACTGCTTATCCCCCTCAGATGGATGGTTAGTATGATGGGACCATTAAAACACTAAAAAACATGGCCAAATATTTATATATGGTTTTTAATGGCGGTTTTGTTCACCACATTCCATTGTTGCATTTTTCATAAAATAATTGATATTACTCGATCATTAAGATAGTTTCTAATGATGCCATATTTTGATGTAATTGTAGAACTCCGACATGTTGGGATGAAGTTTGAGAATTAAGTCTATTGGGACTTGGTCTAGTTTAATAAATGGTAGATAAGGCTTGATCTATTCCACAACACATATGGAACCTCAATGATTTCAAACATTTATTCTGAAAATCATCTGTGAGATCTATATATTAAAGTTGGCGAAAAGTCATTCCTTTGAATACATAATTAGAAGAAGTTTATTATATTTGGAAATTAGGGAATTTTGGGACATTGGTATTTATTCCCCTTTAAAATTCGCGATCACGTAGGTATGATATCTTTTCACTTGAAACATACAACTAATCCCTCTCAAGTTATTGATTTCTTCCATGTAGCTATCTTGAGAATGTTAAAATGTAACCCTTCACATATATTGGACTCAATGTTCATACGATGAGAGAATGAACTCTCTTATGATCGATTACTAGTGGAAATTATGTATCTTAGTGAGAAATTACTATAAAAATAAACTTCTCCTGTAAAAGATTTAGGGAGAAATCATAAATGTAATAAAGTAATGTGGGAACCTGAGGATGTGATGATTCATTTTATTAGATATTAGTTTTTATCAGATGGATGTAATTTCAAGGGAAACATACTTATAAGGGGTGTATAATGTAATAACACAAGATTTTATGATATATTTCTCTTTAAATAGATTTCATTGATAGCTATATTTTCAAGCTTCAATAAGTATAAAACAAAAATGTCAACATATAAAGATATAATAATATAGCTTTATATCATTTTTTAATTCATCATGTTAATATTTTCATAGGTTATAATTTTATTATTTTTTTTGTAAATATTGACTATTAAATAAATAGTGAATAATAATAATTTTTGTAAAACCATCATTTATTTTAATTGAAAAGGGACCATAATTATATGAATAAGATAAAAAACTAATGTAATCATCCTTTTTTAGAAACAATATAACTAATTACATTTGAATAATCATTATACTATGTTTTTCTATAAATTCATATTTTACTTGAAAACACATTTTTATAAAAAAGCATGTTTTTTCATTATATATTATTATTTTTATTTATTTCAGACATTTATATGAATTTAATTGGATAAAATTGATTCCATATTTTTAATTATGAGATTAAAAATTATTAAATAGAACATTTTTATTTGAAGTTTCTATGAATAATAACCATGGTAAAAATAATCACATTTGTAAAGGAAAAATCTGGTAAATATTGTAAGAATAAAATATCATATGGCTTCATAATTTTTATAACACATTAAATTATCATATTTGATGAGATTAAATTAACTATTGCTATTAAAGACTATAATATATTGAAACATGGTGCCATTTTTATATGATATTGTCCAATATATTTTTGTATGAAAAAAATAAAAACAAAATTCCACACTCATGAATTTTATATAATTAATATTTTTCCATAATGATAAAATAAGTTATGCACTATTTTAGATATTCATATAAAATATCAAATAATTATTTTATCACTGATCTTTGTTAAATTTTTTTATGATTGAATAATTTCATCAAATACTTATGTAACTCCAACACAATATTATTTTAAATAATAGGTTAATAGAAAAATGATATTAAAAATATTCAAATTAATGTAATTTGGATGAATTATTATGTTTCATGCTTTTTAAATATATAAATGACATATTAGGGATGTGTGAATGGTTTATATTAGAATACTATATTTTTCTTGATTTATTTAAATTATGATTAAATGATTTGTGTCAAAAAAATAGCATTACTAATTTTTTGTGAAGATAATATTTAATTATATTACATGGAAATAATAAAAATATTAAAATATTATACTGTGGATAATGTGAAATCCTGACCAGAATTCAACTAAATGGTGCCTCGAGATTGTGGGTGAACATGGTGTCAAGTTCACCTCCCCATACACCAAAGGATTTCAACTGACAGTGAGGGTCTAAAGTAAATAAAGTGGGGAGACTACACCATAATAATCAGAGTATAAAAATAATGTAACAAAAGAATAAATTGAGTAATCACAACATTAATGAACAATAGAAGGTAAATAATCTAGAATAAGTAAAAAACCATCAATAATATTATCTTTTATCATATAAAATATGATTTAATGTGATGCCTCTATACCAAAAAAATAGAAAAAAATGGAAATAGTAACACGTACATACTGTTATAACAAAGTACCAAAAAGACCAAAAGAAAATATAAAGATAGGATCATGATCCATAGCTCAATCCTGTGATCTCCACTCCCATTCTATAATCAAATGAAGAATCGATAACCAGTAGCATTCTCTTATCGCAACATGCATCCTCATAATCTTCTTAGGTACAATCGGTGACCCGAATATGGTGTGAGATAAACTCAGTTGGGCACCCACAATGGTGTTTATAAATATCTAGTCAGTGAATATAATATGATCAGTATGAAAATATAGAAATGGTAAGTAATAATAAAAGCAATATTGGGGTTGGATCTTGTTTCGGAAGGACACCAATCTCACACTACCTGCTTCCGCCCATATTGGATAATCATGGAACATGTAACAATATGTATACATATATATGGTATGTATACATAGATACATCTAATTCCATATATATGGGTACTATTAGTAGTGTGGATCCAAGGAATAACTATGGAATCTATGGGTAGTAGTTTTATCCTTACAAGTGTCAAGGGATTCTATACCAAGTCTCACAAAAATATGGACGTTATTCTCGTGTATTGTATGAGTAGGGATGTCATGCCAGTGTGTCATATTAGTCGGGTTTTCATTCCCATTTATAATAATCTATAAGAGTCACTATGCCAAATAAATATTATCTATAGGGGTCTCCATTCCCATTCATCACAATCTATAAGTGTCTCTCTGTCCAAGTATCAGAATATATGGATTCCATGCCTAAGTATCACACTATAGGGACACCATGACCATATCCAAAGAATATATTGTCGATATGCCCATATTTCATAGGTTTAAGGGACACCATTCTCATATCTCAAAAGAGTTTTTAATCATCATATTATTTTATAAAAAACCATGGGATATTTCTTAGTTAATTAACATTTGTCATTAATATGGTCTTTACCATTTTACTATTTGAACAAGTGATGTAGTCATACCACTCACTGATATTAAATTAATTATACTTATCACATTTTGGAATCCCCCCTATACCATATAGAATATGGTTTGGTCGCATAAACATATAGAAAAATAATTTAGTTATATAGGCACACCAAAGGGCATGGAAATAGACTATGGGATCCTATCCCTACATGAATAAATGAAAAGTAGATTATTTCTATTAGTGATATTGATTTAAACATGGTTTATGTCCTTTTAAGGTATATGATGTATTATATGGATACAGGAATCATGAAATATAGTGTTATACAAAAATACCTGAGGGATAAATACATTAAGAAAATACAATTTGATTATGGAGGAATAATTTTCTTGTATCTGCCTCCGATTTGTCTGTAATTGGATGAAAATGAGATAATAGACCCATAAACTGGGAATAGAGAATATTTGATATCACCAACATAGATTCTTTTATAGAAATAAAATTGATTATTGGAGCCCAATGAGTTGAGATCTTACCAATATGTATCCATTGAGATAAATGGATATCGAATCAGACGTTGGATAAATAAGATGTCACAGATCTTAATTTAGGCATGATCAAGGGATCACAATGGAAGAGGATATGCTTGTGTCCACTAGAGGAGGAAGTAATACATGAGGGGTATGTTTATAATAATTTTATAGGAAAATGACAATTATACCCATCTTAAAGTGGTAGCAGGGTTTGACTGCACGATTGACTAAAATGTGCGCCAACTATGCACCATGAACTTCCTTCTGAGGGGGATCACATGATTCTTGTTCATAGTATGATAAAACATAGGAAATCTATGTTTTCTTATCATTCTTAAAAACTACAATAACCTTTCATGGTAGTTAACACAAGGTCACACTGTTAGGGAAAACGGTGTGGACCATTTTTTCTCAGTAAAACACAGAACAATGTTAGTGGAAATCATGCAGATTTAGTTGCATGGTTTAAATTATAGTGTATCCGTGAAATTTTTCCCAATGGTCCAGGTTTAGGGATTCGAACAATAACTAGAAACCCTCATTTCCACCATGTACATACATGACATTAGTGTTATGTAAAAAATGAGGAATAAAAAATTGGGACCATACCTCATAGAAAAGTTAGGTTCTTATAATATTCTCCTCTAAAGGAAATTGTCCCAGTGTTACACTTACAAGTGTTACTAATCATTGTATAAGAATAAATTCGACCACAATTCTCATATTTTGGCCACATATTACAAAGTATCATCATGTACATAGTTGTACTACCATATCTCCCATATTATAAGGATATACAGAACTTTGAGATCTTTTATTATTTGATCAACAATGTGTATGGGATACTCCTCAAAATCAGCATCAACATCCCCATGATAAGAATTATGAGATAGGTAGACATGATAATGATGAAGCTATGAAATGTAAAATATATCAGTCATGTCATAATACCTATGAGGTTATTTCACATGATAGGATACCATCCCAACACTATATACAATATATATTGAATTGAAATAATGAAGATAAAAATTCCCTTGACAATGTATTCATCTATTCACAATTAAATGTGATATATGTGAGAAAACAAGATCTTAAATATTAACATTATTGGTCATCGATGGTGATCAACATATGATTTCTTTCTAGACTGAGCAGTATGCCTATATTTTCTGACCAACTATACTTCAATTTTAGTATCTTGATTGAGATGATTCCCTAGTATCACTACCCCTCCCGCCCCTAACTAGAATATGGTTGAATGATAACAAAACTTTATAATTCCTCATAAAGAGTCACATGAATTATTTCATAAATTAAATTATTATAGAAAAAAACAAACATAGGCATATGTTTTTTCCAAGAACCCATAAAATTAAAGATTCATGTTTTGGATGGTCCTCGGGTTCCTGTATATTCCATTCATAATGGCCATTGGTATGATGGTGGAAGGCAATGCTCTGAAACACCTATGTGCCCAAGGATTTCCGTATGTCTTTCCAGAACTATGATGTAAATCAATCATCCCTATCTCAATTGATAGTATAAGGGACACAATGTAACAATATATTCCCACGGACATGTATTCTTCTGAACTCATTGACTGATAAAGTATCATAGATTAGAAGATAGTGGGATGCCTTTGTTAGTCAATCCTCAACTACCCAAACCACATAGAATCCTTAAGGAAAATCAGTAAGCCATCCAAAAAATCAATTGTAACATCATCCCATTTCTATTCCCAGATTGGTAACAATGGTATCAAGACAGTGGGCCACTAAGGATCAACCTTCACCTACTGGTAGGTGAAAACCTAATGATGAAACATGTAACTTGATCTTTCAACCCTGGTATCCAATATTATCAGTGCATATCACTATACATCTTGGAGATACATGGTTACACTACCTAGTGAAAGTCATGCTATTATCACATCAAATCCTCTCACATGACTATAGAAACCTAAATACTCCCATGAATTCTCATTATGTCATCTCCATAAACTAATCCATCCATAGTCGTATCCTCACAATAAATGCATTCCCGTAGGACCGAAATATTAGGCTTTGAGAACAACATTCCCTTCACCCTATCCAAATATGAAGAGTCAATTTATATAGATTCAATAAAAGGACACTAGAGAATATATTGAATCTCGATATTCATATCCCAAAATAGGGAAATGACTTCCCTCCATCAATGTCTTCTTGAATGACTTGTGCATGAGTTTTCTAGATCAACTAATTAGCTAAAAAAATCCCTTTTAAAGCATATAGGCAAGCTCAATGTTGAAGGAATGAATGTATTTTACCAATATTCACTATCTAGGAATAAATTCCTTCTACCCAAAGATATATTTGTGGATTTTTGGAATTATAAATCACATTGTTCTCACCTAGAAATTAAGGCCTCTGGCGATGTATAGAATAGGTAATTGTAGTTAGCTCGAGATTAGGTGTTGGGGAGTTATGGTTATGAGGCCTTAATGGATGGGACCCTTACACAATGACTCTATATTACTATATAAGAAATGCACATTGAAAAATTCTTGAGGCATCCCAAAACATTGCAAGCCCCTTCTATGATCAGTTAAAATTTGAATCGAGGCTGAAGTGGGTCTTCTAGTAAAATTCTGAAAATATTTCTCACACTATTTAGACTAGAAACTCTTGAAGTCCTTCTTTGAAAATCTTATAAGTGGTGTTGAGATAAGTTATAAATCCTTTATAAAATTCCAATAATATATAGACATTAAAAGAAAAACTATACATAAAACAATCTTTTAGAATTATCTTAGGAACTAAAATCCTCACCTTCTCTAGGGAAATATATTCTCATGGTTCTATGATAATACGAGCCAGGATGTGAACTATATCAATTAAGAAGTGGAAATTGGTGATTTAAGCATACAACATGTGATCCTATAGTGTACTAAAAATGATATCAAAGATTATATATAGATTTTTTTTGAGTCTGTTATTACACAAAGACACTGTACATAAATTCCACAATGAAGGATTATAGGTAAAATTGAAAAAAAATTCTACAAGGCCATAGAAACTATAGACAGGTTTATAAGATCCAATGTTATAACATATGAATCATAAAGGCCATACCTAATGTGACATTTTTTAAAAGTTTTATATAAAGGCCTAAAATGCACTAGGTGATAGACACACCTCAAATATATCATTCAAAATAACCTCACTCATATGATCTAGTTAATGAGTTATCTATATGAGGTAAGGGATATTTGTTTTTTATAGTATATTGATTCAAAATCTGGTAATCAACAAAAAGCTTGAGTGTTCTATCCAACTGCTTGGTGAACTCGAATTGTCAACCCCTTGGAGTAGTATTATCCAATATAAAACCCTTGATTTTTAAATCCTCCCTTTTCCACTAGAGACCCTACAACATTGTAGTTTCCAACACATATGGAGGAATTTCTAATAGTGTAGCTCCTGGAACTACCAGGATAGTAAATTCTACCTCTATCATGGTGGTTTCCTAAATAATTCATCAGAGAATATATCCTTAAAACATTATACTATTTGGAGAAAACCTTCTTTATGTAACCCATGAAAATCCATATAAATGTTTTAAATCTGTGTAGTGAGTCCATATATCCCATGATTCTCTGGCCCCTCTCTACTTTACTGGAAATACCATTCAACCTTTTAAAGAAAACAACCACCCTCTCGTGAAGTAAGAGACACCCTTCAGTGATAAAAAAAGCATATAATCATGATAGGGGACCTACCATTCCATCCTAATAATGAAATTAAAGCCGAATATATCAAGGGAAAAAGGTTCCCATAAGAAATAATGGCTTACAACCACATGGAGGAATTATTTTCACTAGATTAAACATTATTATTGAATTACCAATGGAGTATCAAGTGTCATCATTCCACTGAAGTACTTATTATCAATTCCAAGTCATTCCACAATATCCATAGAGAAAAACAATTGTGAATCACCCATATCGAATAAGGAAGACAAAATTGTATAGGCTACTATACTCGTACCTTGAGCTGTAGACATCCTAACACCCTTCTCCTCTATTATATAATGTAATTAATAAATCTATCCTAATCCAGGGCCCTATGCTCCAACATGACCAGCATGAGTGGTTCTTCTCTATTGATATTTTATATTAGAATCCTAGATACCTCAATCATAACCTCCTACCCTACCTGAATGGCTATCAGTACTCCCAATAACTAGCTAGAGTGTGCCACCAATCCAGCTCCTGAAAGTGGAGTTGATATGGATCATCTTCCACTAGGAATAGAATGTATGGTCATAAAAAACAAAAAATAGGAACCATAATTCCATATCCTCAACACTCAAATGGTTATCAAGGAAACTAGGCTTTGTATTCTTTTTATTACTACATTATAGACAAACCAAATTCATGTCGTAGGGTTTCATCTGGTTGTTGCTACTCCCCTAGCCAGTCTCAAAGAATCAAATATGACTGCTAGTTGAACCACTTCCTTGTTTTGATTCTAATCTTCCACATCCAACACAGTATGCTTATCTAAAGATTCACTCAGTGATGAGATCCTGGTTTACTATAATATAAATTGTAGTCAACCATATAACATTCACATAAGATCAAATATGATTCCTAAGACCATCCTATAATGGTATCATTTTCACTATATCATTATTAGTATAGATATGCACAAATCATTAAACTCTATAAAATGATCTATGTATTCTATAACAGAAACAAAAACATGCATCGTGTTCATGAAATCCTTGGAAAAGTCATCCCACGGGGTCTTAGGGATAAAATAGTTATATAATATAGATTTATGTCCC
Source organism: Viscum album (assembly GCA_963277665.1). Lineage (NCBI taxonomy): Eukaryota > Viridiplantae > Streptophyta > Magnoliopsida > Santalales > Viscaceae > Viscum > Viscum album. Next base: position 1,978,830,486 of record OY728155.1, read on the forward strand.
TCCAAATCAGTTCCAATACAAACTCTCCTAGTTTATAACATCCCATCAATACATAGTTTATTATCAAATAATATAAGTATAATACGGTAATCTCCACTTATAAGTTATTTCTAAGTGATAAAATACCAAAATGACCATCTCAAGCCATAACTCTACATACTAAGGGAGACTATCCATTGAAAATATAGGAGGTTGATACTGTTGAAACTCTATCATAAACTCTCCCATTGAAAGATAAGATCGTGGAGCTCCCTATGTTGTTTGAATAATATGAACCCCTTAAAACCAAACATCATCTAATGAATCAATGATAATAGGAGGTTCCACTTGTGTCACTACTGGTGGTATCACTGGTTGATTATGACCCAATACCTATACTATAGTGCATGATCGTCATGACCGTCTGGGCGAATAACTATAGGACATTTTGAGGGCATAACTCTATAAAATAAAATTACATGCAACAGATATAATTTGATATGATAACATCATAGATATAGTAATTAGATACATATATATAAATATAATACATTCAACAATAGTGTCACACATGTACGTCTACTCATATGTGAGGTACATGCATCATATAATAATGATATTGAATAGAAGAGACACTACCTATAGACCACTTCTGCGGTTAGGCCTAGGTCATGTTTTCTACTTTTTATATCATGGTAACACTTTAAAATTTTGAATCTTATGTTATCAAGGAAAAAACCATTATATTTCAATTAGATTCACTATTTAGTTGAGACCATATTAAAAATTATGATTTATCATTCCTTAAATTTTGATTATAGACTAGTTAACTAATGTACCACTGATTATTTATACAAGAACATGATTTAAAAAATTGAAAATTTTCATTCATTCAACTATATAAATAACAATAAATTAGATAGAAAAATATAATAGTTATTATAAGATGGTTTGACCATATAAGTCAGCATTCACAATCTATAGATGCATATTTAGTATTTAAATAACAAATAAAATTTAAATATTTCAAATAATATAATGTTTTTGTCTATATATCCTTGGTCCCATAACAAAAACATGTGATAATTTTTTAGTTAAAGATCCATCATCAAAATATATAATAAAAAAACATTTTAGATGATTCTAATTAATTAAAAACCCTATAACAAATCCATTTTTCCTAATGAAATGGTATTTTTATGTTAGATATATCACTCATGGTGTACATAATATACATCATGTAGTCCCATGATGAATCCTAAATGGCATGGAATAATGCATAAAATATTATTTCTATAAGGTTCACAAAATGAGGTGTTATCAATTATTACTTTCGTTATGAGGAAAATGGTAAATTGAAATACATCATCATAATAATGACAACATCACATATCCTTTCAATCACCAAATAGTGGAATCAAAGATACTATATCAAGCATAATCCAAAACAATCACAACACATTCCCCAACATAATGGTAATTACCCTAAACTTAGGTCAGCTTCTCCTAGGAACGACTTATAACCTTGATCAAATATGATACAACTATCCTCTAACAAAATAGTAAGAAAAATAAAATAAACCTGTGATACCACTTCGTGACCTCCTAACCATGATTCCACTGAATGGTGCCCTGAGCAAGGGCGACCCATGGCCTTTAGAATGCCTCCTTATATGCCCAAGGCTTCAAACTAGTAAAAAGGGTCTTGGGTCCTACATTTGGGATATTATGACATTATAATAAAAGTATTAAATTTCATTAATAAATCAATAATTATAAGAATAATATTAATCAATAAAGTAAGGTAAATCATCATGAAAAAAAACATCCATCAATAGAAATATCCAGTATCACATAAAAGATTATATAATTCCATGTCTCTATAAAAAAGGAACAAAAAAATATGGTACCTGGAAAACATACATTTCGGTATAAAAAATAACAAAAAATAACTACAATATATATTTGTATTGAAACATGATCAATTTCATGGTCCAATACACCTCTCCTTGATTCTATAATAAAATAAATCTTCAATAACTAGGTACATTGCTCTATCTGTACCGACATATGCATAATATTCTTGGGTATGATCAGCGTCTCAGATATGTTGTGTGATAAACATAAAAGACCACCACCAGTGATGTTTTTAAATATCCATATAGTGCATATAATATATGAATTGTGCATAAATAGTAGGGGTATTCAGTAATAGAAATAGTATAGGGGTCATCTCATGTTCCTAAAGGACTCCAGGATGACACTACCAACTGTGTCCCATGTGGGATAATCTCTAAACAAGAAAAAATACGTATACATATTGATGGTATGTATACTTAGTGACATATAAAGCCTTATATATGGTTACTAATACTAGTCTAGACGTGATGCATAACTAAGGTGTCTCTAGTTAGTATCCAGATTCTTTCAAGTGTCAAGGGAAGTTATTCTAAATCTCATAATAGTAGAGACATCATTCTCGTGTGTTATATTAGTTTGGATGTCATTCCTTCATATCATATTAGAAGGGTTACCATTCCAATTTATCATAATATGTAATGTTCGCCATTACAATTAATTATAATATGAATGGGTCATCATTCCCATTCATTATAATCAATAAGGGTCAGTATTCCCAAGTATCACAATACAGGGATACTATGCCAGAGTACGATAGTGTAGGTATGTTTGGCGAAATCTAATGAAAGTAGGGTTTCAATTCCCATATGTCATATTTGTATGTAATTTTATACCATTATCTCATAAGATTAGTGAATGGTCATAGGTTTTTAAGAGTATCCAAGGGGTAGATTTTAGTTTTGTAGCCCTTCCCTTTGACAAGGGTGTAAACATTTCCCTATTTAAGAATGTTATGTAGTTTTACCACTCACTTATATTCTATTCATTATTTTCATAACATTTAGAGATAAAAGTAAAACCAAATAGGTGATTCTCATGTCACATAAACATTTATAAAATAAATCTAGATCCATAGGCATTCCACAAGGTGTGGAAATAAATGGTGCGGGATCAATCCCAATATAAATAAATGATTATAAGGTTATATAAATCTAGAATATTTATTATACATGGTTTCTGTGTATTTTAAAGAAATGTTTGGAGAATTCGGCATGCGGTCATTTTCCCCAACTTAGAGGGTCACATAATTTTTCCAGAGGGTTGACCATACCATACACCATCAATGTCCAATGAATTTCCTCAACAGGGGGATCATATGGTTCAGGTGCATGGGTTAAAAACCCATATTCAAACAATGTTTTTTTCATTTATTAAAAACTATATAAAACTTCCACTAACATGCCGCCTCGATTATACGGTTTGGGAAAACTGTGTGACCCACTTATATTCAATAAAACATTCGGCATGGTTAGAAGAAACGATGTGGACAGAGGGACATGGTATCCACTAACCATTCTATTAAGTAGCTACTTCAACCTTCTAGGGTTCTAGGCTTTGTGAAATCATTGGAAATCCACATTTCCTCTATAACAATACAAGTAATTCATATTAGCTGAAAACCAAGGAATTAGAAAAAAAATTTAATGTTTCATGCCTCATATAAAATGTATGTTCTTATAGATAAAATATGGGAAAAAATTATAACTATTTTCCATATATGATCCAAATTTCATCTTATTAGTGAAATTATGACGCAATAATATTTAATAAGTCATTTTTATGGTTAATGTTAAAATTGTTTATCCAAGGGGTTAATCCAAATGATAAGGTATGAAATGTCATTAAAACCTTTTAAAACATGATTATATTATTTTTTAAGTCTATATTCTTCTTATAATATATTAAATACAATTTTTGAACCATTTTATAGGAGTTCGAAACATATTGTATCATAATATTTCATAAATTTCATTAAGTTATCCTATCCTCCCTTATAAAAGGACTCCCCTTATATAATTTATTTACAACACTATGATCAATATAGATCCACAAAACCATACCTAATAATATTATAATAATATATATCCTTGTTCTAGAGGTTTTTGACTTCCCAATAGACTATCCCTGGATCCCATATAAGGATATCTAATGGTTCTCCTTCTAAGAAGAGGAAACATTATTCACCGTGAAATTTCATTTTTATAATTATTTTACCAAAATAAATTATTTCCTAACCATTATAGTATAAAACACCTAAATATCCCATATTTTAATCTTTTTTTGTAATATTTTTTCACCTTTATCTCCATAAAATGAGAAACCAATCAACCACTCATGTGTACGATGGACTACCACCTCATGAACTCATGTAATTTTTATTTCATTACCTCATCTATCGGATTGTTATAAATAAGGAATTAATAAATATATATGATATTTGGGAAATAAGTATTATTATATAAATATAATATCATATACACCTTCATACCTACTAATCAATTTGAAAATTATAATGTCACTTGAGTGTAATAGTGGAGTACCACCATCAAGACGTGATGTAATTCATTTTCATTTATGATTTTCAAGAGTGATAATAATGATATATTTAATGTATATGTATGATATATTTTATATAATAATGATTCATTAAAGGTTAATTATTTTTTTCCATTCTTTTATATCATTTGAAAAGAGAAAACAATGTTCATCCATACATATTTCCTATCATCCCCCTAAATGGTGCAATACATTTTTCTATATATTTTTTTATGGATGACTATAAATATATATATAATTATATTATATTATATTTTTCTCCTGATATATATTCTAGTTTTTATAGAGTCATAATTAAAGTAAAAGGTACAAAACTATCTATTCAAAACATACATGAAAAATCAATCTGTTACTACCAAACCAAAATTATACTAATAAAATATTGTTTAAAAAATGGGTGAAAATGTGATGTAAACAAATAATATTTGTTATTATATATATTTACATATTTTTATGATTCATAATAATAAAAAAAATTATTATACTCTAGGTTAAAATCACTTATGAGGAATGTGGAACTTGAGTTAAGGGATTTCATCTCAAATTCTACAGCTTTGAGATATATTTGATATTATTCACCTATTTATTTTCTTATAATGTATATAATTTATCTTTTAATTATTTAACATTAATATATATTTATTCAAATGATTAAATTTTCAGTTCATATTCATTATTTTAAGGGGTTATCATTTTTTATTTACCAATGTGGTACGAATTAATTTTTTAATCTCACTATTTGGAATTGACTATGTTTTCATTGAGGGAAGCTTCATAATCTTAATCTATTTTTATATCCTTTGAATATTTATGTAATTTTTTATTTTTATACAAAATTTACAAATTTTGAATAGGAATAAACCAATTAATTTTTAATAACAAAATTTTGTCTTATTTATCTTTTTGACAAGGTAGATTTTTCTTCCTTGACACTATTTTACAAAGTAGTTTAATAAATGTTATTTTTTATTTATGAAAATTATTAATTAAGGATTTATTATATTATCCTTGAATTTTAAATTTTTCTAAATTATTAATTAGTTAATTATTTCTAAAATTGATGTTTTTATCTTTCTTTTCAACAAGAAAAAATTAATATTACTTTTTAGTGTATACGGTGTAAAAAGATTTTCCCACTTCTAAATACATTTTATGCTATGTCAGTTTCTTCCACACATTTTCAAATTTTTTATAAAGAAATCTATTTAATTAAAGCATACATTAATGTTTTTTATTCCATTTTTCATTCTTCTATATAAAACATGATTTTATTATAAGTCCCATATTTTTGATGAATTGTTGGTCATATTTTAAATATCATTAATTTCGTGGTCATTAAATTTCGCTTCAAACATTCACATTATTGTGATAATTTTTAATAGGAAATTTAATTTCTCTTAAATTCACATATTATTTTTATCATGAATATGTATATTATCTTAACCATATAACATTTATACAAATGGTTTTTTACTATGATTGTTATTTTATTGACTGGTGAAAATTAATATTATATATTATTTACTCAACATAGATATTTTGATTAGGAATATTTATTATGAATTAAATTCACCATTCAGTGTATGAAGAATTAATTAGACATGCAGTGACAGGTGAGGCCTAGAATACTATAGACCCTTTGATTAATCAAGAGTAATAATATAGAAATTTAGTTATGTAGCCACAATAAATGTGGTTTTGGTATATATAAATAAATTATTAAACTATCTTTAAAATTATATTTTACAGTTAATATATCATAAAACCTATGATCATAAAATACCGTATTCATATTTTCCTTATTTGAGAATTGGGTTATATTTATCACTAAGATTAATCCATTAAAATTTTCAACTGATTCATTTTATTATGATATAGACTAAATATAATGTGTATTCTATTATTTACCTTACTATATTGATTATTCCTTATTTAATCAAGAGAGCTTCAATTCCACATTACTATTTTTTTTTGAAATGAAGAATAGAAAACATTAATGACGAAGATCAGCAGCTGTACAAATGCATAACCATGAAGGGAAATTATCTAGCCAGATTTTGTTGTCATCAAAGGGGCCTGAGGCCTCCAGATGGTAGGCCGCATTGTTTCCTTCCCTTTTGGTAAAGGAGAAGGTGCAATAATTGAATCCTAGGTGAAGTGAGAGAATCCTCCTAATGATGGAGCCAAAAGGATGGAGTCTGGCATCGTTGTGGTTAATAGAATCGATAACGGAAAGGCAGTTAAACTCAATGATGACATCAATTCATCCCCATTCCACAGAGAGTATCATACCTACAAGGATGGAAGAGGCATCAGCTACTACAGTTTCCCAAATGGCATGATGTGATTCAAATTTTTCTGCCATGATTTTCCCAAGATGACTTCGAGCCAGGATACCGAGAGCAAAAGCCCATCCTTGGAGAGAGACGCATCCACGTTAAGATTTAGAATCCCTTCCCTTAGAGGGTTCAAATGAGGGGGGAATGTGGGGATACCCCTTGCATAAAGTCTCATTTATGGTCCTTCCAGCTCTCAATCCATAAAATTTCCCATCCTTTATACAAGTATAAATTATTTCAGTTATTTTATTATTTGATTTTAATATTATCCAACTTATGGGGGATCCATTACATATTTATGATCCTTCTGGAATTACAGTTGGTATATTATCATTTATATCCTATTTTTTTTATACAGTGTTTGATATTTTCTATAATTCCATTATTAATATTTACCAATATAGATGATATGTTATTTTTATTTATATAATTATTTATAGTTATATTATAGAGGTTATAGTTTCTCCATGGTATTAATATACCCTCTCTATTATCTGGAAACCACTTGTTTTGGGTGAGGCATGGATGATTCCACACAACACCCCAAGGTTGGGGATATTTTGGAAAACAAAATTGGGGATACCAAAAACATCCTAAACTAAAGATCTATTTTAGGTTGATCTTATAAAATTATATATTTTTTTATAACATCATTAAGTTTATTCCTATTAAAAATAAATTCCATGACCATAATGAATTAATTATTTCTTAAATAATCATTTTTAATTTGGAATCATAGCTATTTGATATTCGTTGTGCACTAATTTATTTTATAGATTTATATATAATCAATAACATATTATAATTGTCTAAGGGGATTTCAAATCCTAATATTAGAAATGTAGAAAGTGTTTTTTCATTAGGATTATGAATATATAATTTAAATTTTTATACTAGATCTATTATACAGTAATAAAATTATTACCATGCCCTTTCAATAAACATAAAAATTATGTTTGTTATTTGTTATCAAAAAATTGATTCCCTTTCATGATTAAAAATTAAATTATTTATATAAGCCAAAATACAATGTTTAATGACATTGGGGATATTTTTAGTGAATGTTATATTCATGAAATGTATAATTTGTGTTTTAAAATAAAAAATATATGATTAAGACCAATATTCTATCTCTATTTATGATTAAAATTGTTTCATTAGGCATATAAATGAGAAACCAATTAAATGGATCATTATGGATTTGTTATTAGAATCATGTGATGATAAATAATTTTACAAATACATATCTTTTTGATTGTTTAAATTGAAAAAATATATTTTTATGAATAATGTGAAGAATATAGTTGGATAGTAGACAAGAAAATAATAATGTTTAATTAGGGTTGACTAGTACACAACCATGAAGAAGTTATAACTATTTAGTATTTAAAAAAAATTAAACTCATTAATGTTTTGTGTTTCTTATTGAAAAAAATTTAATCCCTTATAATATTCATAGTTTTAAAATTTTATATGCATAATCACTTTGCAAAATGTATTAAAATGAATCAATTAGTGCTAGGTGTTTAAAAAATTGATCCAAGATCATACGGATCATCTAAGATATTGTTGAATTATTTTTCAAAACTCTCTTCATTATGTACATGAAAATATGATTTTATGTATATATTGAATATTTTATACATTTTTTAAAATGTTTAATAAATGGATAGTGAAGCTCCAAAGGATCAAATAAAGACTATGAATTGGGGTTTGAATCAGTTGTTCACTTTTCTAGAGTTATTACATTGAAAACAAAATCCGTGAAAAATGTTAATATTTATATCCATATAATCTTTTAGTAAATAATTATGCATGAAAAAAAGTATGAAATCAAGTAAAAAAAAAGTTATTTATAGCATTGTCCCTAATCTGAGAACCTACATCTTTTCCATAGACACTCCCATGGTTCTATAGAAATTCACTATTATATATATGTGAATAAAACTTATGTTGAGAAAAGTATTGTTTTCAACAATATATAAAAATGTTATTTAAAGGGGGAGTTTATTGAATATAGTACTCTATCTTTTTATGATAATTTTGATGCTCACAAATACCCTTAATTATTTTCTAATGTTTTTATTTAGTATTTTTCAGGAATTTATTAATTTATTTTACTCTTGAAATAATAATAAATAATTAATTATGTGCGGAATCTGCATTAGCGTGTTCTGGAAGCACTGTTCATACCTTACGTGGAGAAATATAGCTCGGAATCTACATTAGCATGTTCTAGAATCATTGTTCATACCCAACGAGGATAAACGTAGCGTAAGGATGGAAAGAGTGTATAATTTTAGAGATAAAAGAAAAGTATGGTTAATCAATCATATGTTAACAACATAGTATGGAAGGGGAACTATACATAACTATTAAACGTTGCATTTGTTTCTCAAAAGTAAGGTTCATCAACCTTACTTTTATGAATAACCATACGTTCCTGGAAAAGTATGGATCAAGTAAAAGTATGGATCTTTTACCGTACATTTGAGAGTTGAAGAAAAAGTATGGATGATCAACCCTACATTTATGATCAACCTTATGTTTGGAGAAATTAAAATCAACCCAACGTTTATGTTCAACCTTACGTTGTCAACCCAACGTTGGAGGCCACGTCATCAACCTTACATTTGGCGTCAGAAATTTTGAAAGACGATAATTTTATGTAACGGTCTGTAAGCTGATTATTGGGTGGATTTCAAGCCGGATTTAAATTCCTTTTTAAATATGACATTGACTAATTCGAAGTCATTCTATCAATGGATTTAATATAGATTTAAAAGGAGGTTTTTATGGTGAGTCTTAAGGGTAGTTACAACTTCTCTGTAAATTCAAATTTTTGAATATCGCGAATAAAAAAGGCGACTTTTATGGATATAATTATGCAGGAGATATGCTCAAATTTATTATATATGTTTTCTCTGAAACACCGGGTACAACCGTGTATAGTAATCAATCTATTATCAAAATGGTGGAAAATAGAGACTGCAAAAAGCACCCAATTCTGCAGATTCAATAAGAGCATCAAAGCTCTATTTGTTTAAGAAGAAAGAACTCGATAGAAGATTCACCTGTTGTACATCGAATATCTACTGTGGATATACTAGTGATGATGTTGTGAACTATATCCTTATATCTATTGAAACTGGATCAACTCAGAACTTCTTCGACTTGAAAATCAATATTTCTAGAGGCAACGATCCATATGCTATCAATTGTTTTCTGTTGAAATTTTGAAAATCAACAGGAAAAGTTTTTGTTAAAAATTGTTTTTATCTTGAGTAACCAGCTTCATGTACTAAGCTGTGTAGGTTCGTGTTTGAACCACAAGGCTTTGTTAGACTAGTGATTGTAAAGGTGTCAACTGCCTGTACTCAATTGTGAACCAGTCTGTGGAAAAGAGGTCCAGATAGTGAAAATCACCAAGCTCATGGAGTTGAGCGTTGGTGGAGTGGACTAGGGGCCTTCTATTCCTTGAACCAATATACATCTTTGTGTTCTTGTTTTTACGTATTCCGCTGCACGATCAAATCTGATAAAGTATAAAGAAAAAAACTCATTCAGTCAAAGAGTTATCGAAAATTTTCAAAAGACAAAATTCACCCCCCTCTTATGTGTAATCTTTAGATTCAAATCCATCAACATACGTCAAATATTATTATAAATAGAATATATCATATTATTAATGATTATAATGACTCTTATTAGTATAAATAAATACATAAAATAATTAATAAGAAAAAATAAATTCATTATCAATATTCACCATAAAAGTTCAGGGGTCAAACGAAATTCAGTTCGATGGCACTAGTATAATCGACTAAATATGATGCTTCATTTCTCAATCAGTGCCAAAAGATATTTTATTGTTCTCTTAGGTAACAAAACATTTTCTTCTTAGAATATACTCAAAATTCAACCCAACCATACTCTTCTAAAGGAATTTAGTCTGATTCCCTCATTAGGATGAACCACTTCAAAATCTACAAACTCAAAATATGCTCAAATTATAAATAAGCCCTTCCATGATCCATTAATGAAAATATTCATGTGTCACAACTTATTCTGATATCTTCTTCTAAAATGAAAAAAAACATGATAATAATTGTGTAGTGTTTCTCCTTTTCTTCATAAGAATAAAATTCAATGAATTGAGGTATTATAATTCTAATTATAGGTTCCTCATAATAGAAATTTCCAAAAAATTTAAAACATTTCCCTCCTAGTCAAATTAAAAAACTCTCTGATCTACACATATTTTAATATCTAGTTTATCCAATTTAAAACATCAAAAAACTTTTGGAATCTTTTTGAGTCTTATATGTAATTGTGCTTTTTCGAATTCCTGAATTTTCTTCAGCATGATGATACTTACTTATCTCATTATGATAAACAATATCATCTCAATAATATGAACTTACTCAGATCATTTGGATATAACTCACATAGCTTATTATGAAGAAACATCCACTCCACATTAGGATTTGGATATCTTCCTCTTCCAATTATGATTAGAATGTATTCTTTAGAGTTAGTCTGTTTGAATTTCCTCACTGGAGTCACTCTAATGGAATCCTCATAATGAGGGAAATCAAATTATAATGAAATTTACATTTTTATGGAATCTACATTATTAAACACTGAAATTTTAAAACCCCCATAATCCATAACTCAATTATATTTATGGAAACATATGTTTCCAAATCTTAATGACCCGATGAATACTTTTTCTTGTTATATGGAATTGATCCAATGATTATAATTATTCCACTTATTCAAAATCATGTATCATTATAGTTTTCATGATTTATGATAACTTCATTAATATTAAGGAATCATATGAATTTTTGTTGGAATGTATGAAAACATTATAACTCATGACTACGCTTTACTAAAATATCATATTTTGAAACATTAAGAGTCGATCACTCAATAACTTGTTACTTTATAACTGCGTAACTAATTTCATTATATAATTATAGAAATTCAAAATTCCAAGTAATTAAAAATTTATAAATCCCATTATTTTGGATTTGATGATGTGTGTATTTGATTTATCATTATGACTTAATAAATTTTTTAATATTTACTTTCTAACCAACACTTATCTAAAAATTCTTGAACATCATTCCGATGGATCTAAATCTGATGTTTCATCTGATAAAAAAATTATAAAAAATCCATCTTCCCTAAACTATAAACCTCATGTGTTTGGTAATTCTCAGTCCCAAAGCCTAATTCAAAAAAGACCACATTCTAAGAGATAAAAATATTTCTCCCCATTTATTTTTGATTTTTAACATTTATCAACATTCATCATTCCTACAAAAAAATATTATAATCAATTGGGTTCGATCCTGATGAATAAAAAAAATCTTTTAAAAAATTATTTTTTGTCAAAAAATAAAATAAAAATTCTTAAAAAAATCCCAAAGGTTATTTAATCCCACCCTTTGGGTTTTATGACAACACTTGTTAATAACTACTTTATCTTTCATAATTTTTTCTCAACTCAACTTTTTTAAATATATAATGTTTTTTAACTTTTACCAAAACAAACTATTTTTCAAAAGAGATTGTCATGAAACCACACTATGTGATAATGTAAATTTCCTAATGAATTGCATCCCTCAGTGGAAAGAAATTTAGTTAGACTTGTTAAAATAAACATTCCTCTCTTTTCATTTTTGAAAATATTTCATTTTATCTCTCCCATTTTATGATAACCATATCATCAAATTTATAAAAGAAAGAAAAGTAAAAGCATCTTACCATGTAATATGTTATTACATTCCCTATCCCTTTATCAATATAATATAAAGAATGGTGGGGACTTCCGTATGATATTTTGGAAGTCATTGGAGGAGTTCTTACAGGAAGTCACACCATCAACTCAACTACTCTTCCTTTTGGTTTTTCCTTTCTCAAGATTTCTGAAATTTGTTAGTTTTTTGAGGTATATTCTAGAAACATTTGTCAAAAATCAATTTTCTCTATTATTAATTTAAACTATATATCAATGTTTTTTTTTCATGAATTTTAGACATGATTTTTAGAGAGATAAATTTCAATCCAGTTGTTAAAAAGTAACTTAAATGATTTAGAAAATATTAATTTCAAATCATCCAGATGTACTTTCATTTGCAACATTTGGGTACAAGACTATATAGCTACATAATGTTTTGATTATTTTAGGGTCAACATTACTAAACTTAATTTCATTCCATTCCAAATTAAATGAATATCACCAAAGAAAAACGTTCCTCGTGAGGTTGATTTTCTATCATAAAAATCTCTATTCAGTCGGCGTTAATATAAACACGAAACATCATCTAACAGTTTCTTTTGTACATAAAACCATGTGATGTTGTTCTTTTAACAATCTCGTAATTCACTTTACTACCAAAATATGCGATTATTTCATATTACATTGATACATGGACGATAAAGAAACAACATAAACACTATTAGGCCATGAGGATATAAGGTAAATTAGAATTCCTATAAACATTTGAAAGTATTTATTATTCACAACGTTTTTATACTAATATTTAATCAAATTCATCTGTATTGATATAGGAGTAAATTCATCTTTGTATTCTTCTATTCCAAACATTATTAACAATTCCTAAGAATATTTTTCTTATGATATAAATATGTGATTTCATTTTATTGAACTTTTAAAATAAGGAAGAATGTTAATTATCTGAAAATTGATATCTTGTTTTTTCTTTACATATCTTCCACAAATGAAGTAAAGAACATCAAATCCATTTTCTGAAAAAAGTATATCATCCATATAAATAGTTATAATTATGTTGAAGGGGTCAACGTCTTTCCCATAAATTTTTCTATCAACTATTACTTTCGAAAACATCAACATTCTCAAAACCAAATTTAGGTTTTTAATAATAAGAACATTGATATTGTTTCATCCAATACAAATCCTTATTCCATTTAAAAACAATCTTTTTCATCTGTTTCAAATAGAAACCACATGGTTTTTCATATTAAACATTTTCCTCATTCTATCCATTTAAAAAATATTACTTTTCATCCATCTAATAATCATTTTTATTTTAATGTTAATACAATTAATTAAACATTATAATAGATTATAATCTTGATATTAGGAAAGAGGTTTCATATAAATCTATACCTTCCACCTATGCATGGAGATTAAAAGTATGTTTTTAATTGTTTCTTGAAACTTCTCCATGTTCAATTAAAAAAAATTCACTCAAACAACTTTTTTCGAGAAAAATTTTATTTTTTGGGTATAGAAATATTTTCCATGTTTTATTTTTCTCAATTATATGAAACTCTACATTCATATAATTGTCTAATTATTTTGGTATAATATATTTTGAAATCGATTCTGGTTCAAATTTTGAAGTGAGTGATGTTTTAATTCCTAATACTAGATTCTTTATAGTCTAAATTAGGTCCTTATGTTTCCAATTAATATTTTTGGTCTCAACATATTTTTTTAAAATTAGAAAATTTCTGAGTTCCAATTCCTACATTAATCCATTAATCACATGATTCAACTGAATCTTCTCACACATTACATTTCATACATTAATTTTCATTTGAAAAATTTCAGTTTTCATTACTCATCATTAACAAAAACTTTTCAAAAGGATGTTATATTTTCAATAACATTTATATCATATAAGTACAAGTACTTATTAAAATATTTTTTCATAATTTGTAACTTCTTTAATTTTTTTAATAACCCATACAAGTGAATACCTCATTTTCTCATCAAACTTACCAAATCCATATCTTATATTTTCATTAAACATGGAAATAAAAAAACATTGAATTACATTGTAAAAAAGGTTATTATAAAAAAAATCATAAAATGTCATTTGGGGTTCTGGAGATAACACACATTTTGTCTAAAAATGTACAGTAATATTAATTTGATCTCTCTAGTAGAAAATTAAATGTTTGGATTTTGTAAGCATAATTCTTACCATTTAATACAAATTTTGATTCATTATTTATAATAATACATTTTTTTGTAAAGTGTATGGAGTACTAAACTAATGTTTGGTACTATGATTTCATAGATAACTTTAAAATGTATTTCTTGTGAATTCAGTACCTTTATCTATTCTAAAATATTTATATAAGACCCAATTTATCTATCAACATCATTTCTAAAATGAACCATAACATTTCCATAGCCTCTGACTTTTGTTTCATAAAAATGAATTTTTTTATTCGAGAGAAATAATAAAAAAAATTTATAAAGTAAAAAATATCTATTTTTTATTTATTTCTCATCGCCCAACATAAATGAGAATGAATAAGTTCAAGAGTTCTGGTAGACTGAATATCAAATGCCTTATAAATTTTTTTATTTACATTAACTTTGTTATAAGTAATAAATCCATCTTTATATCTTTTTTTTAGTTCTAGAATATAACATACAACGAAAATGTTAAAAATTATTTTCATTTTTTTAATCCCAATTTTCCAAAGTCCTTAATGCCACTACTAATTTTCATATTCACCACTTAGATAACATTATTTACTATGTTCTTCAACTTGTAAATGATTTACACTAGTTGTTTATCCATTTGGGATAACCATTTTATTTTCAAATATTTGATAAGACATGAATATTTTATAAAAATTAATTACTTTACATCATCAAAAATTTGAGTTGCAAAAATTAATTTATCTTTTTCCCCATAAACAAATAAAACATCATTGAAATTAAATTTTCCCGTTCCAATACAGTCTAATATGATTCCTCGAGTTTTTAAAGAACAATAATTCCCAAAAATAACATTAACTCTATCATGTTTTTCAATATGTTTAATGTATTTTAAATCACATATCATCAGTTAAGATCAAATACTATCAAGTATCCATAGTTTCTTATTTTTAATTTCTTCCAAGGTAGTCTCAATAATAAAAAATCATTCATAGAATTTATTCATTCCAGTATCCTTTTCTTTTATCCCATAAGAATCACACTCCGTAAGGAGTGTCATATATAATTTTAATCATGACCAACCTAATCATATATTTCAAAAACATTTTCCAGACATTCAAATTGTTGTTTTGTTGGAATTTTTCTAAAAATTAGGGTTTTTGCTTTTATAACTTCTTGTGGGATAGGAATGTTACATATAACTCTTCCACAATTTCATTCACTTTGTTTAAACCTTATTTTGGGAAGTGAAATGTTATGTAATGAATTATAATTACTATGAATGTATGTTCAAAAAAATTATAACAGCCATACAATATTTATTTTATATTGAGGTATGATGTTTCTATATAAAATGTTTTTTGTGGTTGATCACATATTCCTACTCTAACAATCTCTAAACTTAGACAACCTTTCCTCCTGATTGATTTTTAATCTTTCGTATATAATATATGATTGTTACACACATTTTGCACCATAGCCTTCCCTAAACATTTTAAAGAACCAGAAATGATTTAAAAATAAGATGAAGCCATATTTTTGGTGGGTAATGATTTCACCAGATTATTGATCTGGGGTATATGGGAAACATGGAATTATTTGATTTTATATTTGAGGATTTTTTTATGTTTTCATTAATATTATTCAAGGTATTTTTAGACTGATGAGGTATTTATTTAAACTTGTTAAATTATTTATCCATAGATTCTATCCTCTAACTAATATCTTCAACCATATTTTCATGTTCATAAATTTATAGTCTATAACTTAAGATCTCCTGGTTGTATTCTTTTTCCTGCTTGACAATATATTCTTCACCTTCAGAAACATTCCTGCTATCCTTATTTATCATTATAATTTCTTCCTTGAGATATTTTTTTCCCAAGACAAGAAAAATGTTTTTTACGGCACTAATAATCTCATTATGATTATTTACCTCTATCTTATTCACTATTTTATGAGTATAATTTTTTCTTAACAATTTCAACATATGTTTTAACATTTATTGAACTTCAATCTTCTAAAGAAATTTTTTTAGTTGAGACTGATTGAGGTTTCTTACTCTGTATACTCTTATTTTATCCATTGAACTTCTTATTATATATATTAGAGGACCTAATTATTTATAACCATTGTTACACTTCTTCCATGGAGGTTTTTATCAAAATCATCTTGATATTATTTAAATTTCAACCTGGGGATATTTATAGAAAAGTGTCTGATTCATCAACACAAAAAAAAAATTAAGACAAATATTTTTTCCACAATTTTTTATTCCTATTTGATGGATCATTGACATAAGATTCATTATTTTTTCATTGAACTCATCATCCTCATTATCATCAGAAACACAATGATCAATATCTAAAACATCATGAATTTTAATTTACACATATATTCATAATCCATTTCTTCTTTCATCTTTTTAAACATTGGAGCCTTTCTATTTCATAATAAACAATTGAGTTAAAAAATTCATCAATAGATGAAGAATACATATCTTTACAAGTGTAAATTTTTCAATCAGACCTATTCACAGTATTTCTCATATGTTTCTTCAAAATTATAAAATCATCCAGGACATCACTAAATCATATGATGTTGTAAAAAATTGAATTTACTCTGATGAATTCTTCATTAACAGATTTTTCATCACTTATTCATATGTCATCATAGTTAATATTCCATATTTTTAGATTTTCCCTATTCACATTAGTATTCCCTTTGAAATTACATTCCAAATTGTCTCACATACTCATTGTTGTTTTGTGACCCATCAACATCATATAAACATTTTCTAATAAGGAAATAATGATTTACTTTCTAAATTTTACTCCTCAATTATGGTTTTATTATTATCAAAATTCATAGTGGAATCTTTCTAAATTGGTGTGAACATTATTGTAGCACCATCAACCAAAACCATTCCAAGAGATAGGAGAAAATGAGTCATCGTATTTACACCCATTATAATTTTTTACATTAAATTTTGGAGTTTATATATTGTTGATAGAATATAAACTATCATTGTTAAGGATTCAACAAGGTACATTGGATTTAATACGAATTTAAATTCTAAAGTATCAAATAACAACTAAGAGGGGGTCGAATTAGTGATTCAATTTATTATGTTTCAATATATTTTAAATGAAACCCCAAGAACCTGTTACAGTTTATATCAATATCATATTTCAGTAAATATTCATACATAAAAATTAAGGAAAAAAATTAAAGCCCTATATATTTAGAAGGTTCATCCTCAATGTGAGAACCCACATCCTTTCCACTGTCACTTCTGTGGGTCAATTCAAATTCATCATTATGAGGAAGTAAATATTACATGCTCTAAAACCCATTATAAACCTTCTATATCATGATGGTGATTATTATACTAAATCATATTAGTTTACAATATTCATTAAAAAAATGAGTCAAAACAATATAATATACATTGTAATGTCTCGGCCTGACTCACCACTAAGATGGGGCCTGACCGGTGGGTCACTTGGAATCAAGTGCACTTCCCCATATTCCAGAGGTTATTGTAATTTAGTGGGGGTGTGAGGGTGGTTTATTGGGGGAATATACCGTCTAATTTATTGTTTCATGGTGTTATAACAATTTATCTTCTATAGATAACCGCAAAAATAATAAATAATTGAAATTCAAATAGAGGATGAATAATTTCATATCTAAATGAAAATAAAATGTCCAAGGAAAATTATATATAATGATGTATGTAATTATAGGTGTCAAAAAAATGTATAAGAAGTAAAAAATAAAAAAATATAAGAAAAACGTAATGGTCCACTCGTCGAGAATCCAGAGCTAGATCCTTGTCCAATGCTCCCTAGCTCCCACAGACACATCACAACACAAGCAATGAATCAAAAGAACATGAGAAAAAAGAAGTTATTGGGTGCCAAAAAATTCCTAAGAAGATTCTGAGATAACAATGTCATTAGGTCAGCACCCATGGTGTCTATCCCAATCCATTACATGATATAAAATAAAAATCAGTGTGCATGTATTTGTCGAAAAATAAACATGAAATTAAAAATAAAAAAACCACCCAAGATTATAAGGGGCACCTTGTGGTTATACCTACATCAGTTTCCCCTAGGTATCTATTTCTATGGGAAGATCCTCATCCATCATGATAGACCTCCAAAATCAAGGTATGATTCTTCATTTGTTGATGAATCACTCAGAAATGTACCATAAACATGTGTAATCTTCCCTAAAGATATCAAAACTATCACCCTCAGGCATCATCTGACTATAAAAATAGCCCTCATCCATTTTAAATAAAAATATAATCAACCCTTGGTCATTCATTAAATGTTCTCCCTACCCTCAGGATGTATGAAAATGTGAACCAAGCCATCATTAATCTGTATAATATCACCCTCAAGCATATTGTGATTTTGAATATAGCCCTCAGGTATACGGAATAAACATATATTAATCCCTATAGAATCATGTACACATGCTCCTTTCCCTTATATGGTATGAATGTTTAGGAACCAATCCCTTAGATTCCACTATAAAGATGACTCATATCCATAAAAACTCAACATACCAAATAATATATTACCCTCATTTTTCAATCACAAGAATACCACCTAATCTCAAAAGGTAATAAATAAAAATAACAATTCTTGTTTTAAACATACCAAATTTATCATCATAAGACACCATAGTAAATTTATAAAAATTACCATCTCATAATACAATTCATTTTATTAATACAAGTTCCAAATTATCATAATAATTATATCAAACCTATTTAATTAATCATTCGACCCTAAATAAATTTTAATATTATTTAACCAGATTAGAAAAGGTGATTCAACCATAAGAAATCACAATATTTATCAGGAAGTAAATTTAATGGCCTATGCTAACAGTCAAGAATTTATTAAATTAATTATGAATCTTTAAAATCAAATATACCACATCTTAATAATTTCAAAGAATGCCACACTAATCGGGTGACCGCATGTGTGCGTATCCACACCCGTAAACCCAAAGGTTTCTAAAGGATTGTTTAATATAAAAAATTATAATTTAATAGGGATTAATCAATTAATTTATTCATGAAAGGTGTGTCTTCATGATCAAAATCATTTCACAAAATTTTGATAATTAGATCATAAAAAGGGGATTATGTTTAGTTCTCCTAAATCAAATCCTTTCAAGGCATGAAACTTCTATGAAGCTTGATATTGAATATATTCAAGTCCAATAATTGATCCATTTTACATAAACAATTATCATTTACAAATAATAATAGGGGTGTGTATTCCACCTTAATAGGTTACAATTTTATTAAATCATGAAATTCATTTAAGGATTTAAATCCATCATGTCTGGACATTCCATTCAATTCATGTTGTTCTGTTAAATATGTTATAGAAATTCATTTAACAAGGATAAAATTATACTAAGAAAGTACCATGGAAGGACAATAGAAATACCCACATGGGAATTCCCTTTTTATAAATCTTTCTAAACCATTTAGAGGATCATGGTCCAATAATAAATTTTATTAGAGTGGACAGGCTATGATCTTATAACGTGCATTTGTTACATAAATATTAATAATGAATTAGTGGAAAATCATTTCATAACATCAATGAATTCAATTACTCAACATGCTATATACCAAACCATAACATCAAGGAATAAAAGTATAACCAAGTCTATAAGGAAGACAAGTAATAATAGAATAATCACTACTTTTTATTTTGAAGATATCGCACCTTTATTAGAGGGGTCTTATTATTAAATCATGAAATTGTTCATAAAACAATTCATTTAACATATTTAACATTTCATTCATGAACATACTCTTTCCACAACTAAGAACATTAAATCAAAAAAACACACATCATTAATTAAAATATAAGGATGTTGTAGTAACAAAATTAATTAATGCATTTATAAAATTAATGGGAAAAGAAAGGGATCCTAACTCGGGATGAAGACTTAGATAAGAAATAAGAAAATGATTATTTTAACAAGATGATGTTTTTAACTTACACACACATATATTACTATATTAATATACCCCTTCATCCAATGTTCATATTCCCCTCCCAATATTTGTGTGAAATTCATTAAGTATCCAAAAAACTCTCTTGAAGAGATGGCAGAAAGCTATACCATGACATCAAGGCCAATGCACTTATAGTAAAGAAAGCGTACCGTGGAAGCTTGGGATGTTTCATTTTAAATTTTTGATGTCTCCATTTAGTCAAAAAGTTTAAAATATTGTATTTAAAAAGGGTTCACTATTAAAAGTTGATAAAAGTGCAATACTAAAAATGAATTTGTTCTTGCATTATATCAAAGAAACTCATAATATGGATTCTAAAATTATAAGGATTATATAAAGTTTAAAATTTAGATAATACTATTCATAACCTCTTTTGAATGGCTTCTTTTTTTTATAAGTCATGGTGTGATTGAACTCGGTGTTGTGTGTAGTGCAAGTTATTGAATTATTTTGAAGAAATAACACACTATGAAATCTTGGGGTGTTACATTCTCCCCTCCTTCAATAAATTGCATCCTCACAATTAGAAATTGTTCTTAAAAAATAAAAGGTTGAAAATAGAAAATATATTTGTGGGAAAATCCAAATCGGAAATTGGGTTACTAAAATTTAGTCTTAATATGAGGAAAAGAGAAATGAAAGGGTCACTACCAAATTATGATCTCGATTAGGAGAACATTGGTGGAAATTAGAGACATATAATTGGAGGAAAAACGTAAATATTTACAGGTAGTGATTGAGGTCATCAATCACAAACAAGTATAAAATTGAGGTCCTTAAATTCATCAATCTATGATGATTTGAAATACCATCGGTTCAACAAAATGTAGGGTATTAGGATAACACATTTTTGACGTTTCAAAATATCTTAGTTGAAATTCCACATCGAAAAATGAATTAATGAGGCCTCTATTTAAAATAAAGAGTAGAAAGTATGAAGATTACCGAAAATAACACATACTAGGGTTCCATGTAGGAAAATATGGATATGGAAGAAAAATCTAACCATCAATTATCTGATGGAGAGTGGTAGAGAACATGGCTATGAAAAGGCCAACAATCCCAAAGCCATAAATTTAGTGATGATTTAAGGTACCATCTAGGAAAACATTTTTGTTCTAAGTTTCTTTTCTTAATATTGAGGAATTTATTTATGAGATTGGCTAAGATCATAAGGAGATATACTTACTTTATAATTAGAGATTTATCGATTAATAAATTTCTACCACAAACTAATCTTTCACTCTAAAAGATAATAGAATGTAAAAAAATTCTATTTACACTATTCGTATAGGGTTCCAAAATAAACGAATTTATAATTCATCTACAAGATCTTTTAATAAAAACTACATTATTTAATCCAGGACATCTCGTGGGCCAGTGGTAGGTGATACACCCTTGTCGCCCTTCGGTTGCGGGTTCAAGTCTCGCAGCCTTGCCGGACGCGACGGGTTGCCGCCCGACCTCCGGGTTGTCCTTTTATGGCAATCCAAAATAATCCAAACTAGAACTATCCAAAATACTTCTGTCCAAACTCACATTCCAACATTTATAAGGAAGGTAAACATAATATAGATCCTTTTTACCCCGTAATAGCATATGAATACCTTCATCATGTATTACCATATTCCTTATTGATTACATTCATGCTCCCTTATTCCATATAGAATGCTGGATATACTTCATCAATCCAAAAATGTTTTAAACCCCAACAATGATGGAATATACAAATCATTAATTAGCTTCAAGGTAGTCAAGAATATCCAATATAATTTATCCAAATCAATCATGTATTATTCTAAAATCACTACCTCGGTATCAGAAACATATTATGGTTTATCTTTCTCTCAAACATATATTTTCCAAAAAATTAACCTTCTATTGAGTCACTTTTCTTTGTTCCGCACAATCTCAAGTCCTTAATGAAATAGTACTGCAATACAATCCTTATATACTCCATAATTATTATAACAAGTACATTGTTGATACAACACTCAATTGACATAATCAACATAAGAACTCTAATCATTCCTCTTCATCTGTGGTAGTATCATAACTTGATTATAATCCAATAACATCATTTGCGGCATAGTCTGATGACTGGGACATAGGTTCGCGTAGTGTCCAAACTCCTTGAAAATGAAGCATTGTACATTTAAAACCATTTTCTTACCCTTGCAGTCACGTACTTTGTGCCCTTTTACTCCACACTTATAACAAACTCCCATTCCATTCAGGCAAGTTCCCGGGTGTTTCTTTCCACAGTTACCACATATGGGAAAATTCTTCTTTTCCCTCTTCCCTTTATCCATCTTTCTCTCTTCCATCCTTTTCTTCTCTTGCTTCCCTTCAAAGCCATAGGACTTAATAAACTCTTTACATATCTTATCAACACATGATATTATTTCTTCATATGATGATAATACATGGGAGACTATTTCTCTTATAAATTCTATCTTAAGACCATGAAAGATATGATCCTTCTTTCTCTTTGGATCATGTGCATTTCTGGAGTTCTCATTCCTTCTACTGGGCGCCATTTATAAAAAATGACATACACTAGATCAGTTTATGAATCAAAATACATAATCCCATACTTATAAAACACTCAACATAAATTGAACTATTTATGGATATAATCCATAATCATAAAAATGTCTCCTTTGAGGATGTATATACTCAAAAACCCTTCATAATGGTTTGTAAAGAAAATGAGAATTATCCTAAGCATATCCCCCGGGAGTGTCGTAACCAAGAGTGCAACAAGGCCCATTGTCGTGCACCAGTTCCCGTTCGATTCTAACTCAAAGCGGTGTTTTCGGGTTTTACCCCTAGGTACATCTGTGCCAGAGCCGCCTCTACCTGCTCGTATCCAGACAGGGATGTATTGCTTGGAAAACTCACAAAATCTCTACAATACCAAAATTCTAGGAAGTTATTCTATACTAATCCTCAAAGTTTATCATAGGTCTACGTGCTCTAATCAGAGATTATCTAAATCTAGCTTCCAAGGTTTGTACTAAACTTTCTCTGATACCAACTGTAACGCCCCGACCCCAGTTACCCAGAGTCGGTGCATTAATTACATAACATTGTCATGATCACAAGAAAGATCAAATCTCGAAAGACCGATTGGTTTAGTAGCCTTGGAAACACTAGATATATTTATAAGTCTTACATTACATCATAAAATGAAAAACTACTACAAAAACATATTGTCTCCATAATTCACACTCATATCCCCACATAATATCCCTGCAGGTCATTCATAATTTACTTCTTCACTTCTTGAGAAAAATAAAACATAGAAAAGGGTTGAGCTCAAATGCCCAGTAAGGATAACAATATAGCGGAAACTTTCATAAATAAGAATAAACATTTAAGGCAATGTATAACTAAAACAAAAGCCTTTCAAACATGAACTTTCAACATAGTATGGAATAAATAAAATGAAATAATGCCATTTACTTATTCACATGGATATTCTTCTAATCGAATAATCACATGAAAAATCAATAACCACTTTCATAATGATGGAATGCATAATGATGAACTTTAATTTCATTGTCAAGGCCTCGTCCCAAGACCTTGGGGCTAACTGTAACCGGAACCCAACCTGGAGTGCCTCTAATAACCGGACACCAACCCGGAGTGCCTCTAATAACCGGACACCAACCCGGAGTGCCTCTAATAACCGGACACCAACCCGGAGTTCCTCTAATAACCGGAGACCAAACCGGAGTTCCTCTAATAACCGGAGACCAAACCAGAGGGATTACTTTTACCGGTCCCCAACCCAGAACATACTTGTCTAACACATTCATCTGAATGAAAGGTTGAAATATAACATAAACATTCGGATTACAAATAACTTATGAAATGTCAATACTCTAAACAAAAACCATGAGTGACATAAGAATAACTTATCCATAGTCAAAAATAGCACAAAAACTGCAATAAAATATGGATGTTTTGTATCATAATAAATCAACTTCAAATAATCTTAAAAGCCATCAAAGAATGTTGACATAGATGAAATCAAAACTATTTTAGAGAAATATCTCTTTTTTTAAATCATTTTAAAAGTAACATAATTATAAAATAATACATTCAATTTGAAAATATTCTTATAAGCTTGTAAGGAAAACTTTGATGATTTTATTACGGTGGTAAATAGTCGCACCCGCCGTATAAGTTAAAAAAAACATTCTTACCTTAAATTTGTCGAAAAGGTTAAAAGTGCCTTGTTTGGAAAATGACGGAAAGATTCCTTTCGAAACACATAAGGGTATAAATGACTTAAACCCATATTCTTGTAAATAGTATAAATGTTTTGAAATACATTATTAAGAAACATGGATGTGGATGATAAAGAGATCTCAGTAGATTATTACGTATAAACAACCTCGGATAATGAAGAGATTGTGAAATAACCCTTACCAATTTGGTAACTTATGAAACAAACAACCCATGAAAGACGTATCATACAATGCATATGTAAGTTCACATAAATTAGAGTTATTACACAAAGAATATAATTATGGGCAGTACATACACCACACAAAAGGTAATGGTGGCAATATGGCATGAATCTCACGGGAATAAGGAGTGAGATGAAAACCCCTTACCACGTTAATCAACTGAGTCGTATGGCCAAAAGTTAATAACAACCAAATTATTTATAGAATAAAATGAATATAAAGATAATCATGATAATATATATCAAATGGCAGTACAAAATACACCACTTTCAATAATTTAGTGGTGAACAATGGAAATCTCACGGAATTGAATGTGAGATAAGAAAATCCCTTACCACGTTAATCAACTGAGTCTTATGGCCAAAAGTTAATAACCACCAAATGATTTACAGAATAAAATGAATATAAAGAGAATCATGAAAATATATATCAAATGGCAGTACACAATACACCACTTTCAATAATTTAGTGGCGAACAATGGAAATCTCATGGAATTGAAAGTGAGATAAGAAAATCACGTACCTTGTACTTTTCCTTGGTTGGGGTAGGTTAACCTCCTCTTCTTCGGGCTCTTCCTTTTGATTTGATCAAAAGGGATCCTTAGGATGGCTTTCTGATCAAACTAAGGCCTCTAGGTTGTAGTGAGGGAAGTTGGGAGAGTATTTGGGCAGAGTTTGGCCGAACCAAAAGGCTTTGAAGGTGTGAAAAAATGAGAAGGAGGAGTGCCCTTTTATAAGAGGGGTGAGGGGCACCTTTGGAAAAGCTAGAAATATTAATTTATAATAAATTCATATTCGGTTTATAATGGCTCCAAAGTTGATTATTCAAAGTTTAAGGTGGGGATAGGTTGAAAACCACTCATCCAATAGAATTTAGACAGGTTTGGGTACTTATATTAACCTTATCTTTAAGTATTAACTCTAAGTTAATTAGTTTCACTTTTACAATGTCTCTTTGTATTTTTATATAATATGGTTAATAAACTTACTATATACATCCAAGAGAACCCCAAGTGGTCCATTAATGAGGAACCTATCAAGATATAAGTCTCTTGTCCGAACCTTAGATTTTTATGAATTTAATATCAATTAATAATATAATATTTTTTTTAAGAACTCTTTTATGTCAATTTTGACACTATTCAATAGTTGATTTTTTTGAAACACATAACAGGTTGATTACTTCGAAAAAAGTAAATTAAATCAATACTAATATATCATATTATCCTAGAAAATTATTTTAATTCATTAAAAGTTTCATATTATATTTATTTGGGTATTTATAATATCAATTAATTTAATTGTTCACTATTTTAGTAATTACTGCATCATCATTGTGTCATAAATAAAATAAATTATTTAATGTC
The DNA here is from genome assembly GCA_963277665.1 of Viscum album. Classification (NCBI taxonomy): domain Eukaryota; kingdom Viridiplantae; phylum Streptophyta; class Magnoliopsida; order Santalales; family Viscaceae; genus Viscum; species Viscum album. The sequence continues at coordinate 1,978,857,143 of OY728155.1, forward strand.
TAAAAATTATAAATAAAATATCATTATGTAGTAAATCTTTCTATCTTTCTAATGAATATTTATAATCTAAAATCCAACATATATAACCCTATGTAATAATTGTTTTTATAAAAGATATATGCTTGTGTCATTTTTGTATTCATTTTAACTTAATTAAAATAAAGTGTCCCCATCACCTACAAGTGGCACCATGGGGTCCCCAAATAGACCAAAAGATTCCTATGGTCGACCATGTATCAACCAATAAGGCTAGGAAACGTTTTAGGGTAATTTAGTATTATTATAATATTATTTTTTAACCCTTATTTACCAGATTTACCCTTAACCATGGTAAATAAAATATTTACCACAATAATTATTCAAAATGTCTAAAAATAAAAGTTACCTATTTACACAATTTATACATCCTGATTCCAAATATGGAATCCATTTTTCTAAATTCAAAACACAGAAGTGGCAGAAATTAATTTAAAATTAATTCACGTTGTCAAAACAAAAAGCGTGTTTTTAAGTGATAATAACTATCAAAAGATTGACACTTGTTTATGTTCGGTTTAATTGTAAAATTATGTCCAATGACCAACATTATATTAAATGGTAAAAATATATTCTAAATATACTTTAAAACCACTCAAATTCAAAATTTATCACTATTAATTATTTTGATTAAAAAAGTTGTTTTTAATTAAAATTTAGTAATTTTCACTATTCATCAAAATATGAAAGTTATCCGAAAAGTACCAAAATTTCACCTTAGGGTAAATTCGACACTACGAATCCAAAAATTAAGTCCATTTTAAAATATATATTATATATAATTTCGAAAATTAGGTATTACTATTCATAACGGGTAGTTTGATTGGTTGTGGTGTGTGTTAAAACTCAAGGTTGCGTACAACACACACTACTATATTATTCAAAGAAAGCGTACCGTGGAAGCTTGGGATGTTTTATTTTAAATTTTTGATGTCCCCATTTAGTCAAAAAGTTTAAAATATTGTATTTCAAAAGGGTTCACTATTAAAAGTTGATAAAAGTGCAATACTGAAAATGAATTTGTTCTTGCATTATATCTAAGAAACTCATATTATTGATTCTAAAATTATAAGGATTATATAAAGTTTAAAATTTAGATAATACTATTGATAACCTCTTTTGAATGGCTTCTTTTTTTTGTAAGTCATGGTGTGATTGAACTCGGTGTTGCGTGTAGTGCAAGTTATTGAATTATTTTGAAGAAATAACACACTATGAAATCTTGGGGTGTTACATCACATCCAATAAATGATGAAAATCAAATTCTAATAGATTTTGGCCTGATTCAAATTGCATGAAGCTGATATATCCCCTCATAATAAATTCTCATCCCCAATAAGCATTTGGGATGAAAATTAACTTTCTTTATTACCAGAACACTTTTGAGGATAAAGTGAGAAACCAAAAGATCCATCAAAACAGCCGCATGCAAACAAAACAGAGAACAACCCAGAACAAACTACCAAATCTGCCTCTCCCTAGAAACTGCACCATGAAGAAAACTTCACCAAATCATGAACACTTGGCAATCAGGCTTGTGCAGGAATGCACGGGCATGGTACTTATGGAATAGCCATACCCTCTCAATCATTCAAATCCAAATGGAATGCATCGGTGAAGGTTTCTTTCTCTGAACCACATCTGAAGCAGATCCATGTAGAGTGATGACATCATAGCACCGCAACATCATATCTCATCAAAACATAAAGCTGAAGAAGAACCATAAGTAGACACAACACAAACCCACCTTCCCCAAACCCAACAACAAGAACCATCCATTATATAGAGTCATTAAATAGTAATTTAAGATTCCCATATTTTGTTTCACTAAACAATTTCCAGAATAAAGACGCAACCTAGATTCCTAATTAATCTATCATTATATTGTCAATCTCAGAAACCAACTGCTCCCAAGACCATATGTATTTCCCAATGCTAATATACCTTTTATTGAATCCTCCAACCATAATTATGTCCTACTAATCAATCCACGAGTATTGATCCACATTTAGAGCCATTCTTAGAGGCCTCCACACCATTTTGGACGCCTCCTCATCAGTTTCATTAAGCAACAGGACCTATTCAACCACTCCATCTTCAGAACATAAAATCATATCCATGGTATGATCACCATGGTCCCTTGAATTATGGTGCCTAATAATCTCGGTGTGTGTCTTCTTGTCGTTTATCTTTTTTTGCAGAACGAGTCTCCAAAGGAGGAGGTAAAGAGGAGTAATCCTTCCTACCCTTCATCCTCATAAAACACTTATTTCTCTTAGGACTTAAGTCTTCATATTTCGATTAGCTTGTGTTATTTCCCTTCATCTCCTTCATGCATACCTCATCAGCATACATCGGGCTAGCTTGGTCTGAGCTCAAACCTTCCTCATTAAGTCTTTCAAACCTATTTCTCAGGTGAATGGATGTTGGGATCCATGGGTCCAAACCCCCTTCCTCCCGTTACACGAATCTCCAACAACCTACCTAACCACCTCTATGGAAGACACAACAAGAGAAACCTCCTCACTGCCTTCCATCTTCTTCATAATAGCATTGTTCCAGGTCACTCACTCCTACACATGAGCAGCGTACTGCTGAAGCATCCCACCCCCTTCCGAACGCTATAACTAGCAGGACCAACCAGGTTCAGCCTCAACCTGCAAACCACCTTAGACTTCTTTGGATTCTCTTGAGGCACCATTGTCTTTTCCATAGGAGAAACATATGATCCAGCCTCAAGACTCCCATTGCAATCCACTAGATAGTAATCAAGGCGAACCTCATCCACATGATCATCCCTGTAGTGAGCCTTCTGATTTTGAGGGTCCCAAGTTGGTTTATGTCTTCTATCATCCTAAAAATCCCCACCGTGAGCAGCATCCATCATCACCATAACTGAATTGAGGTCATCCCCTCAGCCACTGCTATCACCTGAATCCCCTACAATACTCTATGAAATCACAGTACCGGAGGATCACCCCACATTTACCCTCACACTTCCTTCAGCTGTAGTGTCCTAGGCATGATTGAACACCCCCTTCCAATCCCTCCAGCATCAATAGGGCCATTATAATTCACCATCGGAGGTCTGTCCCAAGCGTAACCATCCCGAGGAGCCAAAGTCTTCAAGTACATTCTAGAACCTCGGTGCTCAGCACCATGTCTGCACATCATCAGTGACTGACCCAAATGTTTTCACTCAGTACAACAAACATCCCATGAATCATACACTACCCGTTTCTAACAACGATACTCTTCTCCTACTATAATCCAAACAAACACTAGGGGTTCCCCGGAAGAATCTACTTCAACACACACCCAAGGATTCATCCGATGAAACACTGTTTTTGTTTGATGATCAGAGCATAGGTATCTCCCAACAAGATTCCATAGTATCCTAATAATCTATTGATTTGAGAAAGGGAGTGGAAGATTAGGTAAGCTCACCCAGGTCACAACCATAGGTGAGTCCCACTTCATATGAAAATTGTTAGTCCATTTTGGAGGAATAAGCAAGCTTCATTGAAGCTCCAAGGTGAACTTGACCATGCTTTGATGAGGTCATCCTCCATCGCAAATCAAATCCGGATACATCTAATGTCATGAAAACCCACCATAGCCCTCTTTTGAAGACCCCAAGAATCAAACACATACCTATCGAAGGTGTCGACCGATGGTCTTCTCCATGGAAAACGAGCGATTAAGGACAAATTAAGAAGTGTCAGGCCCTCATTGAACCTTGTGATCGAATGTGGAAGATTCAGGTAACCACCATGGAGCTTGAAAACCGTAGGGAACAAATTGATTTTTAGAAAAGGGGGAAGAAACTCTAGTTTCGAATAGGTGGTGAAGAAAGTCCCCACCTCCTTAGAGGACAAAGAAGAAGAAGGTCCCTCCCCCGGAGGTTGGGGAGGGACCGACACCGTGGCCTCCTTCATCATGAAGGGTGAGAAGTTGCCTCCATCGAGCTCTATGGACTCCCTATAGAGTCAATTTTACTTTTTATAAGCCTTTGAGAACAATGAAAACATCTCCCGACCTAAAGGGTATTGAAGATATATTCAAATGGCCATGTTGAATTTTCAATTCCCAACACTTCTCCAAGAATCCATTTAAGCACATGGGAACATAATCCATGAAAACACGAGACAATTCTTGTTCCCCAACTAAATCATCAAGATGGATATTATGTGGGACCATTTAAATAGATACACTATCATATCATCATATCATTAAACATCTTTCCATATGTAGTTCCCACATTACAATTTAACATTAAAGAGTTCAAATTCAAATCCATGACACTTCTAACCAAAAGAATTTACTAGAATACTAGAACTTCATCATTCTACTAATGCTTATCATGTGATTTTAAAATGGCCAGACTATCAATTCCCCACTAACCATATTTATCCTGGTCAATCCACCTCCTTAGGAAAATCCCTGGCGAACCAAACCGCACTTGTCTCCCCTTCCTACATGCCTGAAATTGTCTTCTACTAATGTTCCATTGAATATGTGAGATATCTAGTCGAGACTCTATAACACACCATTCAATAATATTCTTGACCTAGACTGACATTATTTTACCAACTGAACTATAATTCGTTCTTCCATGTTATCTCACATCCACAAAAACATGTCAACTGTAGTCCATGCCTAACATCCAGTGACGTTCCATGATTTAAGCTTCCCTAAACCCGACAACAAGCCTGGGATAACCTCAGATTAGAATAAATGGAATGTAAATAAAAAAATCATCGAAGTCCATACTCCGTGTTTATTAATGAGACATTGTTATAAATCCTAGGCATCCATATCAAAACATTGACTATGCCCAAAATGGCATCGACCAGGCATTCAAGTCCAACGAAATATATGGTGTACAAGAGTTCATCCAAAACATTCCTACATGGGAATCCAGGGTCAGTCCAGAGAGAAATATCCTCGATAATAACTACATGTTCAGTGTGCAACATTGGGAGACCACTTAAACTTCCCAAAACATTTAAACTGCATTGCGGTGTAAGAAAAATTCTCTATTAGTGTATCAAGTATGACGTCAAGATAGGGGAACTTTTTATCTCTCAAGGAAGAGTACATGATGATGATTTTAAAGATTACCAAAATCAGAATGGTTGAACGAATTTTTTTTGATACCATAAACAAAACTTGGTTTCACCTACTAATGAACCATCATCAACTGATAACCAAGACATTAACACTAGATGCATCCCATGATCATTAATGACTAACCACCAATGTGCACACATGACCAATGGTGTTTATCAATGGTTGAAAACACCACAAACAACACCAATGCCATGCTGTCGAGTAGAAACTGACATGATTTAATGATTACAATCCTTATATGAATTTAATAAATCCTAACTATTCCCTACAAGTCCTCTTTGGTTGTGTTCCTTCTACCCAGATGGAAAAATATTTAGAAGAACTGACATGACACACCACACCTTATAATTGTCCTAATCATTAAAAAGAAGAGATATAATACATTCTTAAATATATAATAGGCTTGAACCAAAATAAATTGAATTTTTTAATCAATTGGAATAAAATCCATAAATATTCTAACCAATGAGTCAAAACCCCAGAGTTTGAAATTTGTCCCATGAACTGGGATGAATTGGAATTATTTATTCCTAGATCACTTTACTCTAGAGAGGACCTTAGACCGTACTTGATAAAATGGCTCAAATATTTGACTAAAATAAAATGTTTTGTTTTATAACATTGAACTCTATGGTGCCATGTACATGAAAACATACTGCCCGAGGTTTCAAGAACAAGACAACACATCCTCGACATTCTCCATTGGTTGTATGCCCTAGGGATTCAAGTAACAAATTTCTAATACCATATATTTTCCCCAGATTCATATTTCCACATACGACTGTCAACCCTGGATGATGACACCCCAATTAATTCTTCATTGTATAAAAGGTTTTCAATAAACCTATGAAGTGGTCAACCATTTAAAAGGAACGTCTAACCTGCCGAAACCGAGCATTACTTGATTCTCATGCCCATAACAAAGGCCAGGGGTAGCATGAACAACCATCTGAACAAGGGTTTAATTTTTAAATTAAGAGTCCAACTAGGGAAAAAGACACCTGAATGACACCCAAAATTAGATAAACTCACCACATCAGCAAGAAATTTACGTTAAAAGTGTTCAACCTACCACGAGATAGCCCATTAAAAAGAAAAGGTGTTGACCCTATAATTAGGTCACATAAATAGAAATGTTACTAGGCTCAAAAGACTAACATCTAAGAAATTTATAAAAATAATTAAGTCCTAGGTAAAACAATTAATTTTCCTTTCCATGGAAACTCAAAAAAAATATCACGCTACCCTTACACGTGGGTTTAAATTAATAACGCCTATTAGGTTCTATTTTCAATTCAATTAATCTATTAACATTATAATCTATAACAATTTAAAATATTTATCTAAAAAATTATGGAAAATTATGAATGTATCAATAAGCTAACTTTTTAAAACATTTAACACTTCTTGACATTCATTCAAAATTTGGAAATTTATCACAATAAATTCTTTTAAACAGATAAGGTGACCTATGAGGGTCATAAAAAGAAAAAATAGTTCATTACCCTAAAAACCAATATTATTAGTTTATCAATTAAAATTATAATCCCCTATTTATGGATATATCATAAGAACCATGCCCCAACTGGCCTACTTCAGGCCATTTGAGCATTTAGTTTGATAACCAGTTCAATTTAAATTAACGTTGAACAAAATTTAAATTTAAAACCCTTTAATAACTCAACATAATCATTCTAAATAGTATAGTCATATGGGTATCCATATACTAGTCCATAATGTTCCCATACACTTTATGATTTGGAATTTTTCGTCTATTTTATTCGCAACCAATTAAATTTATCCCATGAAATCAATTGTGTAACTAAAACTATGCAAAGAATGTTACTTCAAGAAGAAAACCCAAATAAACATTATAAAATAATAAATTCATGTCATAATAAATATGTAAGTTGTTCTATGAATTAAATCAATATGGATTATAAACACCTAAGCATGCTATATAATAAATCATAGCATTGTAATCAAGGCACCCAATCAAAATAATAAGCAACCTACATATGAAACTAAGTAACATGGAATATTCAAATAATTTGAATTATATATATGCATAATATAATATATTTTATACTTAATAATTTTTTTAGAAGGCCAAGTTTTAAATTTAATAAATTTATAAATCAATACATAGTGAAAATTACACCATTCACTGTAGCTGAAATCATATAATCTATTGTATCAAAACGTATAAACAACAATTCTATCTCTAACCCATTAGTCATTTCCACATACGTGGGGTGATCAATCCCAATAATATCTATTTACTATGTGACGATATATTCCTTGCCTCATGTCTACCAACCCCAAATAGTAAGATAAAGGAAAAATAAACCTCCTCTATTACAACTTTGTAACGCCCTGTCCCGACTCACCACTAAGATGGGGGACAAATTTGTTGGTCACATGGCCTTAAGTGTGCCTCCCCATATGGTAGAGGTTGCTGACTTGTAGTTAGGGTGTAAATGTGATTTGTTAGGGGGACTATACCCTCATAATTATATTTTTATTTTGGTATAAGTGTATATAAATAAAATATAACAGTATAATTTGTAAAAAAATATAATGGAAAACAATAGATGAATAATATTTTATATGAATAAAAATAAAATGGCCAACTAAAAATTTCTATAATTATTATTTTTAATGTGAGGTGTTACTATAAGGTACAAGTAGTAAAAAATAACAAAAGAAAAGAATAACGAAATAGGTAACTCCTTAGGAATCCTAAGAAAATGCTCATTCCTATGATCCATATCTCCCATTTATTAATCATTGAACCATCAATGAATAGAAATACCTATAAGAAAAAAGATCTATGTGAGTCCCAAACAGCACATGATTAAGGGTGGGATATAATAATCTCAGTATGTTGGCACCTGTGGTGTCTAATTATAACGACCCATACTTTACATACATTTTTAATACTTCAAAAATTGATGCACACTTATTACAACATATGATAAAACCACAAAGGACCGTATAGGTATAGTGTCTTTAGAAACTGGGAAACATAAACAACTGGTTCATAAATCTTCTACAGTTTCTCCCATTTATTTCATCATATCTAGGGTCCCTTTTAGCATATTCTACTTAATATCCATCTTCCTGGCCTGGGGAAAAGAAAACATAAAAGGGTGAGCTCAAATGCTCAGCAAGGGCAAATAAAGGAAATAAAAATCATATCATATCTTTTTGAAAATCAGAACCTGCAAAAGAGATCATAATATCTTAACATGGAATAAATCATAGAAGTGAAAATGAGATCCCCATAATCAAAACATAAAACATGAAACTTTGTGGAATGCACACATAATCATGGAAAATCATTTCTTGTTAGTCATGACTCATTGCCAAGACTATCTTAGTGGACAAAGTCCCTTTCTGAACCGAGTTCACTCCTCGTTTCAGTCCTGTATCACTGAACCGAAATAACCTTCCGTTCCAGCCATGTCTATCTCATGAGATATAAAATCTTTACCCAAGGCATTGGAGGGAGATATAGGTCCCACCCATCTTATAATTAATCCTTTCTTATGTGTGCCACATAATCATAAAACATACATTATCGCATAACACATGTAACAAAAATGGGATTCTTGAAACATCATGACATCATAAATCAAGTCATATAAGATAAAGGAATTCATAAAAATAATTCCATCACAACATGATCAAATCAATTTAATAATAGGGATAAAAACAGAACCCTTTATTATCTTAGATGGAAAATAATTTTGATAAAACACTTGAACTCCATTCTTGAGGAAAATATCCTTTTTTCTTCAAAAACATTTTTCCTTTCATAACATGTCATACAACTTTAAAATAAAAGAAGTTGATTAAAAATAAACTTGTAAACTTGTAAAGGAATCTTCTTGGAAATAATGTTTTAAAAATCCATACATGCCGTATAAGTTAAAAACAAAATTCTTCTCATACTTTTTTTCGGAAAAGTCAAAAAAAGCACCTCGTATGAAAAACGTCCAAAGATTCCTTTCATATTTTTTACTAAAAACTCACCAAAGAGTAAAATTGGATTTAAACAATTGTAGTTGGATGGAAATAATATTACATATTTAAGAAACATGGATGTGGATGATAAAATACACCCCAGTAATTACCAAAGTAAAAACAATCTCAGATAAAAGTGAGATTGTGATATTTCCCTTACCTTAGGTCCGATTTTCTTTGTACGTGTCCGAAGCTCCTCTTCTTTGGAACGCTTATTTGAATCCTTCACTTAGAGAATTAATATTGGTCTTTTAAGAAGACCAGGACCTCTATGATTATTCTAGGGAAGTGGAGAGGAGAAAATGGCAGGGGCTGGCCGAGCTTGAGTGCTCAATTTGGTGTGAGGAGGAGGGGGAGGAGGTGCCCTTTTATAAGGGAGGAGAGGGGCACCTTAGGAATATCTCAAAATATTATTTTATATTAAAGTCAAAATCGGTTTATAATTGTACCAAAGGGTCTTATTTCGAATCTAATGTGGGGAAGGGTCGAAATCCTATCAACCAATAGGATTTAGACATGTTTAGGGTATTATTTTAACCTTATCAATTAGATTTAACTCTAAGTTAAATAATTTAACTTTTACCATGTCTTTTTGTTTTCTTTCACTATATGGTTAGTACACTTACTATAACATGCCAAACGAACCCCAAATTGTTTATTATTAATATATATATCCTTATCTAAGTCATTTGGCCGAACCTTAGATTTTTAGGAATAAAATAACAATTAATATTATAATATTTTATTTAAAAACTATTTTGTGTCAATTTTGACACTATTTGATATATGATTTTTGTGAAATTCATAACAGAATTATATGTTCTAAAAAAGTTGATTAAATCAACACTAATATATCATAGTAACCTATAAAATTAGTGGAATTCATAAAAAGTCTTAAATTACATTTATTTTGGTATTTATATTATCAATTATGTCAATATTTCATTAATAAGATAATTACTGCATCATCTTTGTGTCATAAATAAATTATATTATTTGATGTCTAAAAATTACAAATAAAATACCATCATGTGGAAATCTTTTTAGCTTTCTAATTAATATTTACAATCGAATTTATCTTATGTATAACCCCATATTAAAAATGATTTACTTATTAAACTTTGATTTAAACTATTTTAACCCTTCTTTAAATAAATTAATAATAAATGTCCTAATCTAATCCAAGTGGGCCTAAATGGTCATATTTTATTCCTAAGTTTGTTTTTGGTCGAATTACACTTGTCCAATAGAATTTGGACATGTGTTGGGGTAATATTGATATCATATTTACCCTTAGTTACCCTATTTACTATTAACCGCGGTAAAAAAAGTAAAAAGTTACTATTCACCAAAAAATTATTTTTATCTCATTGAACCACATTTTACTTACTGATATCAACCGTGTCTGTCGGATTTTTGAAATTCCATTCACAGAAGCGGTAAAATTAAGTTTTATGCAAAATTCAGTTTTTAACCTACCACTTAGTGGTTTCACTATTCATCAAAAATTGAAAGTTTTCAGAAAAATACCAAAATTTCACCCTAGGCTAATTTCGATATTCTGAGTCCAAAAATGAAGTCCATTTTGAAAAATAAAATTTATAAAATTTCAAAAAGTGGTTATTACTATTCATAACGGCTAGTTTTAATAGCATATTGTTGTTTAGTGAAACTCGGTATTGCGTACGACGCAAGCTATCGAGGAAGGTCGCGATTGCGTGTAAAGCAAGCCAAGCAAGTGTTGTGTAGAAAAAGATTCCTTTGATGATTTATATAAAATAAAAGTCTCGGGTGTTACATTCTACCCCCCTTAAAAATAATTTCGCCCTCGAAATTCGTCACTTTGTAACAAACAGATGAGGATACTTCTCCCTCATCATATCCTCAAGCTCCCATGTAGCTTCATCAAGTTGGTGGTTCCTCCATAAAACTTTCACCAATCGAGTGGTCTTGTTTCGTAGGACTTTTTCGCTACGATCCAGAATCTCTATCGGCAGTTCTTCATAAGAAAGATCTTACTCCAGCGGTATAACTTCGGAGCTGAGTACATGTGAAGGATCTGGTATGTACTTTCTCAGGAGAGATACATGGAACACATCGTGAACTTGAGAGAGATTCGGTGGAAGCGCCAATCGGTAAGCTACCTTTACAACACGATCCAGTATTTCGAAAGGACCGATATATCTAGGGCTCAACTTCCCCTTCTTTCCAAATCTCATAACCCTCTTCCAGGGAGATATTCATAAGAACACTTTATCACCCACTTCAAACTCTAGGTCTTTTCTTCGGTTGTCGGCATAACTTTTCTGTCGACTCTGAGCTACTCTTATGTGTTGTTGAATAGATCTGACCTTTTCTGCCATTTCATCAACGAGATCAGGTCTTAATAGCTTTCTTTCTCCAACTTCATCCCAGCAAGTTGGAGTCCTGCATTTCTTTCCATAGAGAGATTCATAAGGAGCCATCTGAATACTGGAGTGAAAGCTATTATTATAAGAAAATTCCACCAAAGGTAGGTGTTGATCCCAACCTCCTTTGAAATCCATAGAGCAAGCTCTCAACATATCTTCTAGGGTTTGAATTGTTCTCTCAGACTGACCATCTGTCTGGGGATGATAAGCAGTGCTGAAACTCAACTCTGTATCCAGAGTATGCTGAAGACTTCGCCAAAACTTCGAGGTAAATCTCGGATCCCGATCAGATATATAAGAAAGTGGTACTCCGTGCAATCTTACCACTTCCTTTACATATATCCTGGCAAGCTGATCCAGAGTGAAATCCTCTCTAATAGGAATGAAGTGTGCAGACTTTGTAAGACGATCAACTATGATCCAGATAGCATTATTGCCTTTGGATGTTTTAGGAAGTCCTGTGACAAAGTCCATAGTGATGTTTTCCCATTTCCATTCGGGTATGGGTAATGGTTGTAACATCCCCTTAGACTTTTGTCTCTCAGCTTTAACTTGTTGACAAACCAAGCATCGAGAGACATATTCAGCAACATCTCTTTTCATGCCATCCCACCAGAAGTACTCTTTCAGGTCCCTATACATCTTCGTGCTTCCAGGATGAATAGATAATGAAGAACTATGAGCCTCATCCAGCAGCTCCTTCTTTAATTAGGGGATGGGAGGAACACAAACCCGATTCCTGAACTTTATTATCCCATCACAATCAAGGTTGAATTCAGGAACATTTCTCACCTTCTTTTGTAACTCGACATCTTCTTTCTGTGCCTCTTTAATCTTCACATGTATAGATGGTTGAACATTCATTTGAGAAAGATAAGATTTTTCCCCTTCCATTATAATTCCAAGATCCATCCTTTGTAAATCCATAAATATTGGATCTTTTGTGATCCTCATCATGGATAAACTAGCATGGTCTTGTCGACTTAATGCATTTGCCACCTTGTTTGCTTTCCCAGTGTGGTAATGGATTGAGCAGTCATAATCCTTAATCAGCTCCAACCATCTTCTTTGACGCATATTCAAATCCTTTTGTGTGAAAATATACTTTAATCTTTTATGATCAGTATAAATATCACACCTTTCACCATAAAGGTAATGCCTCCAAATCTTTAATGCAAAGATTACCGCAGCCAATTCCAAATCATGTGTTGGGTAATTTTGCTCATGGATTTTCAACTGTCGTGAGGCATAAGCTATCACCATATCATTTTGCATAAGAACACACCCCAATCCCTTCTTGGATGCATCACTATAGATCACAAACCTTTCTCCACTACAAGGCAGTGTGAGCACAGGTGCACTGGATAACCTTCTTTTCAACTCCTTGAAATTCTCTTCACATTCCTCTGTCCAGACAAACTTAACTCCTTTCCGAGTCAACTTGGTGAGTGGATTAGATAATCGTGAAAAATCCTTTACAAAACGTCGATAATATCCAGCCAAACCAAGAAAACATCGGATCTCAGTTACTGTTGTTGGTCTCGACCATCTTTCGATAACCTCTGTTTTTGCTGGATCCACAGATATCCCCTCTTTTGAGATTATGTGACCCAAAAATGCAACTTTTTGAAGCCAAAATTCACACTTGGTAAATTTGGCATAAAGCTTCTCCTTTCTCAGGGTCTTCAATATAATTCTCAAGTGATCTTCATGCTCTTCCTTGCTCTTTGAATAGACAAGAATATCGTCTATAAATACTACCACAAATTGATCATGATAGTCTCTAAAGACACTATTCATTAGATCCATGAAGATAGCAGGGGCATTAGTAAGACCAAATGGCATCACTATAAATTCATAGTGTCCATACCTTGTACGGAAAGCCGTCTTTGGTATATCCTCCCTTTTGACCCTTAATTGATGATACCGTGAACGAAGATCAATCTTGGAAAAGTATTGAGCTCCGCGTAGTTGGTCAAATAAGTCATCAATGCGTGGGAGAGGATATTTGTTATTGATAGTGATCCTGTTAAGTTCTCGATAATCAATGCAGAGTCTCATTGATCCATCTTTGTTCTTAACAAATAGAACAGGTGCTCCCCACGGTGATGCACTAGGGCATATGAATCCCTTATCAAGATTCTCTTGGAGTTTCTTCTTCAATTCCTGCAACTCAATTGGGGCCATTCTATAAGGTGTCTTTGAGATAGGGAAAGCACTCGGTACGAGTTCTATTGAAAACTCAACTTCACGATTTGGTGGAAGACCCGGTAATTCCTCCGGAAAGACATCATCAAACTCCCGTACAATGGGCATATTATTAATCGTGAGTTTCTCACCAACCATTTGAGATAAATAACCTTCATTTAGTGGAATCAATACCCATAAGATGGAAGAAATTTCCACTGGAAGGTTATGTTCATCCTTGCATTGATAGACGATCGTAGATTGATCTGGAATATGAAATGTGACTTCCCTTATTTGGAAATTGATATGAGATCCATGTAGAGAAAGCCAATCCATGCCAAGAATCACATCAAATTCCACTAAAGGAAGGATCACAAGATTTGCAGGAAGCACTTTCCCACAAACTTCGATCGGAGAAGAATTATAAACTTTTGATGCGACTGTTGTGCCATTAGGTGTTGTCACAGCTAACTCAACATCTAATTGTTGAGGTAATACGGTGATACCCTTAGAAAATTCTTTAGAAATAAAAGAGTGGGTGGATCCAGAATCAAATAAAACATTTGCTACTTTAGAGTGGATGGTAAGTGTACCTTTCACCACTTCGTTATCGTACTCCACATCGCTGATAGAAATTGCATGTGACTTTCCTTTGACTTTAGCCTTAAGATTTTGTTGACGTCGACCATCATCATCAACCCTTGGATTTGGGAATTGATTGGCATAATGCCCCATCTCCTTGCACTTGAAACATTGAAGTGTAGTAGGTTCATTCTGTGTATCCCTTCCTTTGTTTGTGTCATTAGACATCTTCTTCCCATTATCACGGCATTCAAATGCCCGATTACCTTCCTTTCCACATTTAAAACATTTACTCGTCCCTTTAAGACAACTCCCTCCATGTTTCTTTCCACACTTTGAGCATAAGGAAAAGCTCATCTTCTTTTCCATGTGCTCTTTAGATTTTTCTTTGAATTCCATCTTCCTCTTCTTATCAAACCCATGTGACTGATGGGTTATTCCAATCTCTATCTCGACTTTGAGAGCACATCGAACGATTTCCTCGTAGCTATTGAAGTCCCTTATGGCTAACGCCCTTCGAAGACGTGGTTTTAAGCCACTAAAGAATCGATCGATCTTACTCTCAGGTTGGATAATAATACCAGAAGCGTACCTTGAAAGTCTTGTAAAATTTTCTTCATAGGTACCAACAGATTCATCATCCCTTTGCTTCAGTTCAAGAAACTATTTCTCCATCTTTGTTCGGAGAATACGAGGGAAGTACTTATTGAAAAATAAGTTCTTGAACTCGTCCCATTCCATAGACTCAATTTCATCCCTTTGCCTCGTATTCTTAATAAGATTCCACCATTGGTCAGCATCTCCTTCCAAACGATACACTGCTAGGATGAATTTATCATGTTCAGAACATTGAAGAACTGAAAATATCTTTTCAGTAGTACTAATCCATTGTTCAGCAACTAATGGATCAGTAGACCCGCTGAAAGAAGGTGGACGTTGCCTCATGAAGGATTCAACAGAATGTTGCTCCTTCCTTTGCTCGTTTGGAAGTCCTCCATGATTCATAGCTTGAGAAAGTTTTGTGAGCATGGCTACAAGATTTTGCATTCCAACTCCCATATCGTTTGGTTGCTCAGGGGGACAATCATTGCATTGCCCATCGCATTCCGCATTAACACGGTTCCTTCGGGTTCCAGCCATTGACTAAAACCAAGAAGAATAGTGTGAGCAACACTAATTATAATAGGAAAACCACATAATTAAAAAATAAAATTTTCATGCATAAGGTCTTATCTTAGGTTATTCAAGGCCATTTCTAAAACACTAAGATTGTGTTCTATGCTTAGACTAATCCTTAGGGTTCTTACTAAGGCTTTCACATCCTAGTTTCCAAAGGTTGACTATACCTTTCCTCTGATACCAACTATAACGACCCATACTTTACATACATTTTTAATAATTCAAAAATTGAAGCACACTTATTAAAACATATGATAAAACCACAAAGGACCGTATAGGTATAGTGTCTTTAGAAACTGGGAAACATAAACAACTGGTTCATAAATCTTCTACAGTGTCTCCCATTTATTTCATCATATCTAGGGTCCCTTTTAGCATATTCTACTTAATATCCATATTCCTGACCTGGGGAAAAGAAAACATAAAAGGGTGAGCTCAAATGCTCAGCAAGGGCAAATAAAGAAAATAAAAATCATATCATATCTTTTTGAAAATCAAAACCTGCAAAAGAGATCATAATATCTTAACATGGAATAAATCATAGAAGTGAAAATGAGATCCCCATAATCAAAACAAAAAACTTGAAACTTTGTGGCATGCACACATAATCATGGAAAATCATTTCTTGTTATTCATGACTCATTGCCAAGACTATCTTAGTGGACAAAGTCCCTTTCTGAACCGAGTTCACTCCTCGTTTCAGTCCTGTATCACTGAACCGAAATAACCTTCCGTTCCAGCCATGTCTATCTCATGAGATATAAAATCTTTACCCAATGCATTGGAGGGAGATATAGGTCCCACCCATCTTATAATGAATCCTTTCTTATGTGTGCCACATAATCATAAAACATACATCATCACATAACACATGTAACAAAAATGGGATTCTTGAAACATCATGACATCATAAATCAATTCATATAAGATAAAGGAATTCATAAAAATAATTCCATCACAACATGATCAAATCAATTTAATAATAGGGATAAAAATAGAACCCTTTATTATCTTAGATGGAAAATAATTTTGATAAAACACTTGAACTCCATTCTTGAGGAAAATATCCTTTTTTCTTCAAAAACATTTTTCCTTTCATAACATGTCATACAACTTTAAAATAAAAGAAGTTGTTTAAAAATAAACTTGAAAACTTGTAAAGGAATCTTCTTGGAAATAATGTTTTAAAAATTCATACATTCCGTATAAGTTAAAAACAACATTCTTCTCGTACTTTTTTCGGAAAAGTCAAAAAAAGCACCTCGTATGAAAAACGTCCGAAGATTCCTTTCATATTTTTTACTAAAAACTCACCAAAGGGTAAAATTGGATTTAAACAATTGTAGTTGGATGGAAATAATATTACATATTGAGGAAACATGGATGTGGATGATAAAATACACCCCAGTAATTACCAAAGTAAAAACAATCTCAGATAAAAGTGAGATTGTGATATTTCCCTTACCTTAGGTCCGATTTGCTTTGTACGTGTCCGAAGCTCCTCTTCTTTGGAACGCTTCTTTGAATCCTTCACTTATGGAATTGATATTGGTCTTTTAAGAAGACCAAGACCTCTAGGATTATTCTAGGGAAGTGCAGAGGAGAAAATGGCAGGGGTTGGCCGAGCTTGAGTGCTCAATTTGGTGTGAGGAGGAGTGGGAGGAGGTGCCCTTTTATAAGGGAGGAGAGGGGCACCTTAGGAATATCTCAAAATATTATTTTATATTAAAGTAAAAATCGGTTTATAATGGTTACAAAGGGTCTTATTTCGAAGCTAAAGTGGGGAAGGGTCGAAATCCTATCAACCAATAGTATTTAGACAAGTTTAGGGTATTATTTTAACCTTATCAATTAGATTTAACTCTAAGTTAAATAATTTAACTTTTACCATGTCTTTTTGTTTTCTTTCACTATATGGTTAATACACTTACTATAACATGCCAAAAGAACCCCAAATTGTTTATTAGTAATATATATATCCTTATCTAAGTCATTTGGCCGAACCTTAGATTTTTAGGAATAAAATAACAATTAATAATATAATATTTTATTTAAAAACTATTTTGTGTCAATTTTGACACTATTTGATATATGATTTTTGTGAAAGTCATAACAGAATTATATGTTCGAACCAAGTTGATTAAATCCACACTAATATATCATAGTAACCTAGAAAATTAGTGGAATTCATAAAAAGTCTTAAATTACATTTATTTTGGTATTTATATTATCAATTATGTCAATATTTCAGTAATAAGATAATTACTGCATCATCTTTGTGTCATAAATAAATTATATTATTTGATGTCTAAAAATTACAAAAAAATTACCATCATGTAGGAAATCTTTTTAGATTTCTAATTAATATTTACAATCGAATTTATCTTATGTATAGCCCCATATTAAAAATGATTTACTTATTAAACTTTGATTTTAACTATTTTAACCCTTCTTTAAATAAATTAATAATAAATGTCCTAATCTAATCCAAGTGGGCCTAAATGGTCATATTTTATTCCTAAGTTTGTTTTTGGTCGAATTACACTTGTCCAATAGAATTAGGACATGTGTTAGGGTAATATTGATATCATATTTACCCTTAGTTACCCTATTTACTATTAACCGCGGTAAAAAAAGTAAAAAGTTACTATTCACCAAATAATTATTTTTATCTCATTGAACCACATTTTACTTACTGATATCAACCGTGTCTGTCGGATTTTTGAAATTCCATTCACAGAAGCGGTAAAATTATGTTTTATGCAAAATTCAGTTTTTAACCTACCACTTAGTGGTTTCACTATTCATCAAAAATTGAAAGTTTTCAGAAAAATACCAAAATTTCACCCTAGGCTAATTTCGATATTCTGAGTCCAAAAATGAAGTCCATTGTGAAAAATAAAATTTATAAAATTTCAAAAAGTGGATATTACTATTCATAACAGCTAGTTTTAATAGCATATTGTTGTTTAGTGAAACTCAGTATTGCGTACGACGCAAGCTATCGAGGAAGGTCGCGATTGCGTGTAAAGAAAGCCAAGCAAGTGTTGTGTAGAAAAAGATTCCTTTGATGATTTATATAAAATAAAAGTCTCAGGTGTTACATTCTACCCCCCTTAAAAATAATTTCGCCCTCGAAATTCGTCACTTTGTAACTAACAGATGAGGATACTTCTCCCTCATCATATCCTCAAGCTCCCATGTAGCTTCTTCAAGTTGGTGGTTCCTCCATAAAACTTTCACCAATCGAGTGGTCTTGTTTCGTAGGACTTTTTCGCTACGATCCAGAATCTCTATCGGCTGTTCATCATAAGAAAGATCTTGCTCCAGCGGTATAACTTCTGAGCTGAGTACATGTGAAGGATCCGGTATGTACTTTCTCAGGAGAGATACATGGAACACATCGTGAACTTGAGAGAGATTCGGTGGAAGCGCCAATCGGTAAGCTACCTTTCCAACACGATCCAGTATTTCGAAAGGACCGATATATCTAGGGCTCAAATTCCCCTTCTTTCCAAATCTCATAACCCTCTTCGAGGGAGATATTCGTAAGAACACTTTATCACCCACTTCATACTCTAGGTCTTTTCTTCGGTTGTCGGCATAACTTTTCTATCGACTCTGAGCTGCTCTTATGTGTTGTTGAATATATCTGACCTTTTCTACCATTTCATCAACGAGATCAGGTCCTAATAGCTTTCTTTCTCCAACTTCATCCCAGCAAGTTGGAGTCCTGCATTTCTTTCCATAGAGAGCTTCATAAGGAGCCATCTGAATACTGGAGTGAAAGCTATTATTATAAGAAAATTCCACCAAAGGTAGGTGTTGATCCCAACCACCTTTGAAATCCATAGAGCAAGCTCTCAACATATCTTCTAGGGTTTGAATTGTTCTCTCAGACTGACCGTCTGTCTGGGGATGATAAGCAGTGCTGAAACTCAACTCTGTATCCAGAGTATGCTGAAGACTTCGCCAGAACTTCGAGGTGAATCTCGAATCCCGATCAGATATAATAGAAAGTGGTACTCCATGCAATCTTACCACTTCCTTTACATATTTCCTGGCAAGCTGATCTAGAGAGAAATCCTCTCTAATAGGAATGAAGTGTGCAGACTTTGTAAGACGATCAACTATGACCCAGATAGCATTATTGCCTTTGGATGTTTTAGGAAGTCCTGTGACAAAGTTCATAGTGATGTTTTCTCATTTCCATTCGGGTATGGGTAATGGTTGTAACATCCCCTTAGACTTTTTTCTCTCAGCTTTAACTTGTTGACAAACCAAGCATCGAGAGACATATTCAGCAACATCTCTTTTCATGCCATCCCACCAGAAGTACTCTTTCAGGTCCGTATACATCTTCGTGCTTCCAGGATGAATAGAGAATGAAGAACTATGAGCCTCATCCAGCAGCTCCTTCTTTAATTCGGGCATGGGAGGAACACAAACCTGATTCCTGAACTTTATTATCCCATCACAATCAAGGTTGAATTCAGGAACATTTCTCACCTTCTTTTGTAACTCGACATCTTCTTTCTGTGCCTCTTTAATCTTCACATGTATAGATGGTTGAACATTCATTTGAGAAAGATAAGATTTTTCCCCTTCCATTATAATTCCAAGATCCATCCTTTGTAAATCCATAAATATTGGATCTTTTGTGATCCTCATCATGGATAATCTAGCATGGTCTTGTCGACTTAATGCATCTGCCACCTTGATTGCTTTCCCAGTGTGGTAATGGATTGAGCAGTCATAATCCTTAATCAGCTCCAACCATCTTCTTTGATGCATATTCAACTCCTTTTGTGTGAAAATATACTTTAAACTTTTATGATCAGTATAAATATCACACCTTTCACCATAAAGGTAATGACTCCAAATCTTTAATGCAAAGATTACCGCAGCCAACTCCAAATCATGTGTTGGGTAATTTTGCTCATGGATTTTCAACTGTCGTGAGGCATAAGCTATCACCATATCATTTTGCATAAGAACACACCCCAATACCTTCCTGGATGCATCACTGTAGATCACAAACCTTTCTCCACTACAAGGAAGTGTGAGCACAGGTGCACTGGAAACCTTCTTTTCAACTCCTTGAAATTCTCTTCACATTCCTCTGTCCAGACAAACTTAACTCCTTTCCGAGTCAACTTGGTGAGTGGATTAGATAATTGTGAAAAATCCTTTACAAAACGTCGATAATATACAGCCAATCCAAGAAAACTTCGGATCTCAGTTACTGTTGTTGGTCTCGACCATCTTTCGATAACCTCTGTTTTTGCTGGATCCACAGATATCCCCTCTTTTGAGATTATGTGACCCAAAAATGCAACTTTTTGAAGCCAAAATTCACACCTGGTAAATTTGGCATAAAGCTTCTCCTTTCTCAGGGTCTTCAATATAATTCTCAAGTGATCTTCATGCTCTTCCTTGCCCTTTGAATAGACAAGAATATCATCTATAAATACTACCACAAATTGATCAAGATAGTCTCTAAAGACTCTATTCATTAGATCCATGAAGATAGCAGGGGCATTAGTAAGACCAAATGGCATCACTATAAATTCATAGTGTCCATACCTTGTACGGAAAGCCGTCTTTGGTATATCCTCCCTTTTGACCCTTAATTGATGATACCCTGAACGAAGATCAATCTTCGAAAAGTATTTAGCTCCGCATAGTTGGTCAAATAAGTCATCAATGCGTGGGAGAGGATATTTGTTATTGATAGTGATATTGTTAAGTTCTCGATAATCAATGCAGAGTCTCATTGATCCATCTTTCTTCTTAACAAATAGAATAGGTGCTCCCCACGGTGATGCACTAGGGCGTATGAATCCCTTATCAATATTCTCTTGGAGTTGCTTCTTCAATTCCTGCAACTCAATTGGGGCCATTCTATAAGGTGTCTTTGAGATAGGCAAAGCACCCGGTACGAGTTCTATTGAAAACTCAACTTCACGATTTGGTGGAAGACCCGGTAATTCCTCCGGAAAGACATCATCAAACTCCCTTACAATGGGCATATTCTTAATCGTGAGTTTCTCACCAACCATTTGAGATAAATAACCTTCATTTAGTGGAATCAATACCCATAAGATGGAAGAAATTTCCACTGGAAGGTTATGTTCATCCTTGCATTGATAGACGAGCGTAGATTGATCTGGAATATGAAATGTGACTTCCCTTCTTTGGAAATTGATATGAGCTCCATGTAGAGAAAGCCAATCCATGCCAAGAATCACATCAAATTCCACTAAAGGAAGGATCACAAGATTTGCATGATTCACTTTCCCACAAACTTCGATCGGAGAAGAATTATAAACTTTTGATGCGACTGTTGTTCCATTAGGTGTTGTCACAGCTAACTCAACATCTAATTGTTGAGGTAATACGGTGATTCCCTTAGAAAATTCTTTAGAAATAAAAGAGTGGGTGGATCCAGAATCAAATAAAACATTTGCTACTTTAGAGTGGATGGTGAGTGTACCTTTCACCACTTCGTTATCGTACTCCACATCGCTGATAGAAATTGCATGTGACTTTCCTTTGACTTTAGCCTTAAGATTTTGTTGACGTCGACCATCATCATCAACCCTTGGATTTGGGCATTGATTGGCATAATGCCCCATCTCCTTGCACTTGAAACATTGAAGTGTAGTAGGTTCATTCTGTGTATCCCTTCCTTTGTTTGCGTCATTAGACATCTTCTTCCCATTATCACGGCATTCAAATGCCCGATGACCTTCCTTTCCACATTTAAAACATTTACTCGTCCCTTTAAGACAACTCCCTCCATGTTTCTTTCCACACTTTGAGCATAAGGAAAATCTCATCTTCTTTTCCGTGTGCTCTTTAGATTTTTCTTTGAATTCCATCTTCCTCTTCTTATCAAACCCATGTGACTGATGGGTTATTCCAATCTCTATCTCGACTTTGAGAGCACATCGAACGATTTCCTCGTAGCTATTGAAGTCCCTTATGGCTAACGCCCTTCGAAGACTTGGTTTTAAGCCACTAAAGAATCAATCGATCTTACTCTCAGGTTGGATAATAATACCAGAAGCGTACCTTGCAAGTTTGTAAAATTTTCTTCATAAGTACCAACAGATTCATCATCCCTTTGCTTCAGTTAAAGAAACTCTTTCTCCATCTTTGTTCGGAGAATACGAGGGAAGTACTTATTGAAAAATAAGTTCTTGAACTCGTCCCATTCCATAGACTCAATTTCATCCCTTTGCCTCGTATTCTTAATAAGATTCCACCATTGATCAGCATCTCCTTCCAAACGATACACTGCTAGGATGACTTTATCATGTTCAGAACATTGAAGAACTGAAAATATCTTTTCAGTAGTACTAATCCATCGTTCAGCAACTAATGGATCAGTAGACCCGCTGAAAGAAGGTGGACGTTGCCTCATGAAGGATTCAACAGAATGTTTCTCCTTCCTTTGCTCGTTTGGAAGTACTCCATGATTCATAGCTTGAGAAAGTTGTGTGAGAATGGCTACAAGATTTTGCATTCCAACTCCCATATCGTTTGGTTGCTCAGGGGGACAATCATTGCATTGCCCATCGCATTCCGCATTAACACGGTTCCTTCGGGTTCCAGCCGTTGACTAAAACCAAGAAGAATAGTGTGAGCAACACTAATTATAATAGGAAAACCACGTAATTCAAAAATAAAATTTTCATGCTTAAGGTCTTATCTTAGGTTATTCAAGGCCATTTCTAAAACAATAAGATTGTGTTCTATGCTTAGACTTATCCTTAGGGTTCTTACTAAGGCTTTCACATCCTAGTTTCCAAAGGTTGACTATACCTTTCCTCTGATACCAACTATAACGACCCATACTTTACATACATTTTTAATACTTCAAAAATTGAAGCACACTTATTACAACATATGATAAAACCACAAAGGACCGTATAGGTATAGTGTCTTTAGAAACTGGGAAACATAAACAACTGGTTCATAAATCTTCTACAGTGTCTCCCATTTATTTCATCATATCTAGGGTCCCTTTTAGCATATTCTACTTAATATCCATATTCCTGACCTGGGGAAAATAAAACATAAAAGGGTGAGCTCAAATGCTCAGCAAGGGAAAATAAAGGAAATAAAAATCATATCATATCTTTTTGAAAATCAAAACCTGCAAAATAGATCATAATATCTTAACATGGAATAAATCATAGAAGTGAAAATGAGATCCCCATAATCATAACATAAAACTTGAAACTTTGTGGCATGCACACATAATCATGGAAAATCATTTCTTGTTAGTCATGACTCATTGCCAAGACTATCTTAGTGGACAAAGTCCCTCTCTGAACCGAGTTCACTCCTCGTTTCAGTCCTGTATCACTGAACCGAAATAACCTTCCGTTCCAGCCATGTCTATCTCATGAGATATAAAATATTTACCCAATGCATTGGAGGGAGATATAGGTCCCACCCATCTTATAATGAATCCTTTATTATGTGTGCCACATAATCATAAAACATACATCATCGCATAACACATGTAACAAAAATGGGATTCTTGAAACATCATGACATCATAAATCAATTCATATAAGATAAAGGAATTCATAAAAATAATTCCATCACAACATGATCAAATCAATTTAATAATAGGGATAAAAACAGAACCCTTTATTATCTTAGATGGAAAATAATTTTGATAAAACACTTGAACTCCATTCTTGAGGAAAATATCATTTTTTCTTCAAAAACATTTTTCCTTTCATAACATGTCATACAACATTAAAATAAAAGAAGTTGATTAAAAATAAACTTGAAAACTTGTAAAGGAATCTTCTTGGAAATAATGTTTTAAAAATCCATACATGCCATATAAGTTAAAAACAACATTCTTCTCGTACATTTTTCGGAAAAGTCAAAAAAAGCACCTCGTATGAAAAACGTCCAAAGATTCCTTTCATATTTTTTACTAAAAACTCACCAAAGGGTAAAATTGGATTTAAACAATTGTAGTTGGATGGAAATAATATTACATATTGAGGAAACATGGATGTGGATGATAAAATACACCCCAGTAATTACCAAAGTAAAAACAATCTCAGATAAAAGTGAGATTGTGATATTTCCCTTACCTTAGGTCCGATTTGCTTTGTACGTGTCCGAAGCTCCTCTTCTTTGGAACGCTTCTTTGAATCCTTCACTTAGGGAATTAATATTGGTCTTTTAAGAAGACCATGACCTCTAGGATTATTCTAGGGAAGTGTAAAGGAGAAAATGGCAGGGGTTGGCCGAGCTTGAGTGCTCAATTTGGTGTGAGGAGGAGGGGGAGGAGGTGCCCTTTTATAAGGGAGGAGTGGGGCACCTTAGGAATATCTCAAAATATTATTTTATATTAAAGTCAAAATCGGTTTATAATGGTTCCAAAGGGTCTTATTTCGAAGCTAAAGTGGGGAAGGGTAGAAATCCTATCAACCAATAGGATTTAGACAAGTTTAGGGTATTATTTTAACCTTATCAATTAGATTTAACTCTAAGTTAAATAATTTAACTTTTACCATGTCTTTTTGTTTTCTTTCACTATATGGTTAATACACTTACTATAACATACCAAACGAACCCCAAATTGTTTATTATTAATATATATATCCTTATCTAAGTCATTTGGCCGAACCATAGATTTTTAGGAATAAAATAACAATTAATAATATAATATTTGATTTAAAAACTATTTTGTGTCAATTTTTACACTATTTGATATATGATTTTTGTGAAAGTCATAACAGAATTATATGTTCGAAACAAGTTGATTAAATCAACACTAATATATCATAGTAACCTATAAAATTAGTGGAATTCATAAAAAGTCTTAAATTACATTTATTTTGGTATTTATATTATCAATTATGTCAATATTTCATTAATAAGATAATTACTGCACCATCTTTGTGTCATAAATAAATTATATTATTTGATGTCTAAAAATTACAAATAAAATACCATCATGTAGGAAATCGTTTTATCTTTCTAATGAATATTTACAATCGAATTTATCTTATGTATAACACCATATTAAAAATGATTTACTTATTAAACATTGATTTTAACTATTTTAACCCTTCTTTAAATAAATTAATAATAAATGTCCTAATCTAATCCAAGTGGGCCTAAATGGTCATATTTTATTCCTAAGTTTGTTTTTGGTCGAATTACACTTGTCCAATAGAATTAGGACATGTGTTAGGGTAATATTGATATCATATTTACCCTTAGTTACCCTATTTACTATTAACTGCGGTAAAAAAAGTAAAAAGTTACTATTCACCAAAAAATTATTTTTATCTCATTGAACCACATTTTACTTACTGATATCAACCGTGTCTGTCGGATTTTTGAAATTCCATTCACAGAAGCGGTAAAATTAAGTTTTATGCAAAATTCAGTTTTTAACCTACCACATAGTGGTTTCACTATTCATCAAAAATTGAAAGTTTTCAGAAAAATACCAAAATTTCACCCTAGGCTAATTTCGATATTCTGAGTCCAAAAATGAAGTCCATTTTGAAAAATAAAATATATAAAATTTCAAAAAGTGGTTATTACTATTTATAACGGCTAGTTTTAATAGCATATTGTTGTTTAGTGAAACTCGGTATTGCGTACGACGCAAGCTATCGAGGAAGGTCGCGATTGCGTGTAAAGAAAGCCAAGCAAGTGTTCTGTAGAAAAAGATTCCTTTGATGATTTATATAAAATAAAAGTCTCGGGTGTTACACTAATGCAATATATTACATAATATAAAATACAATGTTGGGAGTATGTATAAGATGAATAATAAATAAGTAGTGTTGAATTGATATAAAACAACCAGTCACCTGGAAGCTATACCTACTTAGAAACCCTATTAGGAATCTATGTTTGTGTATAGATCCTTCTCCATCATGATGGATCACCTGAATCCGTAGAAGATTATCCTACCCAAGATTAATCACTCAAAAATATACCATAAACCTATGTAATATGCACTGAAACTAAAAATATATATCTCCATCAATAATCATGTGACGATACATATATCTCTTAGTCATTCGTGATAAATATATAATCTTCCCTCACGCATTCATTAGAAGTGTGATGAACCCATCGGTGGTACAAAAACATGTACCAAAACCTTAGGAATAACTAGAATCACACCCCAAGTCATCATGTGTCTATGAATCTACCCCTTAAGAACCTGACATAAACATATAATCTTCCCTTGGGAATCATGTACCTGAGCTCCATTCCCCAATTAGTATATAAGATATTACACCAATACCTTAGGGATCACATTAAACCTTATTCATATCCATAAAAACTAAAAATTAAAAATTGTATTTAACCCTCAGGTATTAATCACATCGATGTCACATAATCTCAAAAGAAACAAAATAAAAAATCCCTATTATATTATGAAACATACTATATTTATCATTATAAGATAAAACAGTCAATTTATACGAATTTACATCAATCAAACCGATTCATTTCAGTAATCTAGATTTCTAATTATCTTCATAATTATATCAAACCTATTTAGTTAATCAATCAACCCTAAGGATTTTAATATATTAATTAACTATATTATCCAAGGAGAATATTCCATAGAAAATCACACAATTTTTATTATGCCAATTCAAAGGTCTAGACCAACAATCAAAAATTTATCTAATTTATTATGGGTCTTTAAATTCAAATATACCACATCTTAATAATTTCCAAGGATAGAACACCAATCTGGTGGCTTCTGTTATGAATCACCATTCCTATAGACCCAAATGGATCAAAAGGATGGTTTGAAATTAAAAAATTATAATTTAACTTGTATTATTCAATTTATTTAGTTTCACGATGCATACTAACATGATCAAAATTACTTCATATTCATCAATTAAATAAATCATAAAATGGGGATGAGGTTCATACCACCCAAATAAATTTTGATAAGGCATGAAACATACATTAATCTTTTAGTTGAATATATTAAAGTGATATTATTGAACCATTTTACATAAACTGTGATTTCTTAATCATGACAATTGGTGTGGTCATACCACCCCAATAAGCTCCATTTTAATTATTCAATTTAGAAGATTTATGAATGTAAAGATATTATTTCATACCATTCCATTAAATTAATGTCATTTAGATAATAAAGTCAATATAATTCATTTAATAAGGTTTATTTGTTACTTAGAAGGTACCACATGAAAACATGGAAAATGCCCCAATGGGCATTCCTTTTTTATAAATCATTTCAAGCATTTTTCAGGATCTTGGTCCATTAATCATTCATATTAAAGTGGAAATTCATGGATATTATAAGGTACATTCATTACATTACCATATTCAATTGAAATTGGGAAACTCATTTCATAACTTCAATGAAGGCTTCTTCTCAACATATTATAAACCAAACCATAACATCAAGGCATAAAATCAGAACCAATGAAACAATGCATGAAAGTAAAAAAGTCTAATCACTACATTTTTTCATGAAGGCATCATGGCTCCATTATGGGGTTTTATTTTGAAACCATGTCCTTGTTCATAAAACTATTCACTTATCTTATTTATCATTTCATTCATGAATATACTCAATTCACATCTAAGAAACATTATATCGGAAAATCATAAAACATTAATTAAAATATAAGGATGATGAGATGATAAAACACTATTTTTTTGAATATTTTATTGATAATAAATGATATAATTTCCTCACATTGTGTAAAATATGTTTATTTATAAAATACTTGGGATTTGATCATTCATTTGAAAATTTGGAGAAAATTCCAGTTTTACCCTTTATAGTGCAATGTAGTATTTCAACGATAAATATTCATATATTTATTATTGGAATTTTAAATTTTGTAACAGAGTTCTTAACATAATTTTCTACATCTTTTATTCAGGACACCAGAGCTAAAAAGTGTATTTGGTTGTGGAAAATGATCTAGGAAGTCAAAGTTGGGCTGGACTCGGTAGAATGGACATCGGTTATGTATTTGGGCCATATCATCTCCATATGGGCTTTTCATGAGCCCAAAATTTGTCGAAATCTCGGGTACATTGTTTGGAACAAATAATCCCCATATAAGGCCAGCTAATTCATGCGTTTCGGAGGTCAAATGGGCGGTGCAAGTTGCATTAAAATATTTGGCCGAGATTTCTCATTCACACTTGAGACCACTTTGAACCTAGCGTCCCCACCACACTATAATTGGTGTTTTTATCATTTGATGGGGTTGGGACGTGAATTATGAGATTGGAGGTAGAGGAGAATTGGTTTCACCCAAATTATCCAACAATTGTAATAAGGGTATCTCTTGAAGTAAGGATCCCCTCCTCGAAGCCTCCTTCTCTTCTTCATTTTGTAATTTTTTCATTTGTGTAATTAACTTCATGGATATTCTTTTATTACTCATCTTTTCTTCTATTTTGTTTAAATTTATTCTTCTTTTAATCTTCCTAATTGGGTTGGAATTGTTGAGTAGAAGCGTTATTGGGTTATACACATTATAAACCTTTGCACATGCAAAACGCTTCTACGATGATAAAGCCACCCTTGGAAGAGTAGTATTTTAGAAATCGATCTATATTCTACAATATAATTTAATTGTTTTGAATCATTGAGCTACTATAATTCACTGAATGTGATCCACTAATTGTGTTTTTAAACTGTAAGAAATTAAGCATGAAATTGAACTATTAACACAAAAACATGCGAGGTTGGTATTTTGTGTAAATTGTGAGAGCACAATCTTAATCGGTAATACAAGACCATACAGGATATATTTGTAGAGTTCAAATATAATCCCTAAACAAAATTCATCCCCATTTCCATAATGGATATGTGCCTTAATTTACCAATGACCAAAATCTATCCTTAAAACATCAATCAAAGTAGGGTGCTGCGATTACATGTTCCGAAGATAACCTTGGGTTAAATTAACTTCATCTTTTTGGTAAGGTTATTTCTAGTAGGGTTCGGGGGTTAACAAGTTAAGGGGTCATAATTACATGGTTGATAATTTAAATGATAATGATAAATAATTTATTGAAGAGGTAGAGTTAGATCGATTATGTATTTTAAAAAATTTTCTACAAAAAACATCTTCTTTTTATGTCTTTTCAATCAAACTTCATTTCAAAATTAAAAACAAAAAAAATGCAATCTTCTTCCAGAAAACTTATTCTAGATTTATATAATATAAACACTCCATCCTTTAAAGTAGTGTTTTAATTATATTCTATTTTATTTTTGGAATACCTCTAGAAAGTTGTTTTAATTCACTTCCTCCTTTGAGAGACGACCTTGGTCAGCCACTGAGCTTCTCCTAAGTACCCCAAAATCGCATTAATCATTTGAGGGAACCCACAACAACGCTCTTTAAAATTGGCACCGATTCCAGGGAGGCAAGTAATTATTTTAACCAATTTGAGGTATTTATTTTATTTTACATTTTATTCTCTTCCTCTCTTCTTTCTTCCATCTTTTCCCAATCAGACATTCTCAGTCTACGGGAAGTTTCAACATTCAACCAGTTAGAGAATTACTCCAATATCAGAACATTGAAATTGGAATTAATTCAAATTCAACCATAAAATAATAACCAAAGGCTGAAAATAATCGAAATGATCTAAATAGAACCATTCGAGAATTGGCTGCACCTGATATTAATTGTCAACCAAATTTTATTGCATACCCAAATCTCGAATCGGACTTTGAACTAAAATCTGGGTTAATTCACTTACATCCAAAGTTTCATGGCCTCTCTGGTGAGGATCCCAATAAACATTTGAAAGAATTTAATGTGGTTCGTTCAACCCTTAAACCTAGAAATGTCTCTGAAGATAAAATCAAATTAGGAGCATTCCCATTTTCACTTGATGGAGATGAAAAGGATTGGATGTACTATTTACAACATGAAGATGTAACATGTTGGAACGATTTGAAACGTCTTTTCTTGCAGAGATTTTTTCCAGCATCAAGGACCACTTCCATTCGTAAGGATATCTCAGGGATCAAGAAAGCACAAAGGGAGTCAATGTATGAGTATTGGGAGCGATTCAAGAAATTTTGTGCAAGCTTCCCACATCACCAAATCAGTGAGCAATTACTCATCCTGTACTTCTATGAAGGACTCAAACATATGGAGAGAAGCATGGTGGATGCTGCAGCTGGAAGAGCATTGGTGGACAAGACACCAGTAGCTGCACATGTATTGATCGACAAGATGGCCCAAAACTCCCAACAATTTGGTGATAGAGGTACACCACATGTCAGGGGAGTACATTAGGTAAGTCCTTCTTCTCTTGAAAGTCATTTGATTGATACCAAGATGGAAGAATTGAAAACTATGGAGAGACAGATTACTTTGGCTCTAAATACATCCCCAACACCTCCTTTAATGCCTTGTGGTATTTTCACTGAGATAAGCGACCCAACTTACTGTTTCCCCCAACTACAAGAAAAAGAAGATTGTTCAGTAGTATTCCCTGAGAGACCATATCAACAACAAAAACCACATCCCCAAAAGAAGTATGACTCCTTTTCACAAACATTCAACCAATGGTGGAAAGATCAATCAGACATGAGGTATGGATCTGGGCAACAACAAAGGACCCCTTTTCAACCAAGATTCCAGTAGCCTCCACCTTACCAGTAGGGTTTCCAACAACCCTAAAGGAGATTTGAAGCCCAAACATCAACAAGACAACAACAAGGGAATCCCCAACCCAAGGTTGATTCTAACATTGATTACCTTTTGAAGAAAATTGTTCTTAATCAACATAATGAACTAAAAATTCAAGATTCGGATATGAGGGAGTTGAAGACTCAAATGAGCCAGATTGACACTGCCCTCCATGAACTTGTATGTAAGAATTCTGGAAATATAACTTCCCAACCCACTCCAAATCCAAAGGGGAAGGTTAGTTCCATCACATTGAGAAGTGGGAAGAAAATGAATGATACATATGTACCTACCATTCCACTGGGATTCACCTCAACTCCAGAGAAGCCTCATTCCATACCAACTGATGAGTAATCCAAGAATAAAGATAAAGGTAAGAAAAATATTGATGATGTTCCTCCTAAACCCCTTCCTTTTCCAAACAGGGTTGTTCAAACCAAGAAGATGGCTGATGAAGCAATGAAAAAGGAGGTTTTGGACACATTCAAGCATGTGGAGATCAACATTCCTCTACCTGAAGCCATTAATAAAATTCTATGGTATTAGAAATTCTTAAAAGTACTTTTTACCAATCGAAGAGGGCTCAATAGAAATGAGAGGATCAATCTTTGGAAAGAAAGTGTCAGTACTCATTACACCAACTCTAGTAATGCCGACAATGTACAAGGATCCAGGGAAATTCACCATCCCATGTACCATAGGGGAGTAGAACTTCTCTGAATCTCTTTTTGATTTAGGAGATTCAATAAATGTGATGCCTCACACTGTATTCTCTTCTTTACTAGTTGGTGAGTTGAAGTAGACGAGAGTAGTGGTGCAGATGGCGAATAGAGCTACGACATATCCAGCGGGAGTTCCTGAGGATGTACTTGTCTGGGTAAGAGACATGTTCATTCTAGTGAATTTCTATATTCTTAACATGGAGGATGATTATGTAAGTTCTCATGCACCCATTATCTTAGGTAGGCCCTTCCTCAAAATTTCAAAAAACAATCATAAATGTCAATGAGGGTACACTTTCCATGGAATTTGGCGATGAAGTTGTGATATTTAATGTTATGGAATCCATGAAGTACCCATAAGAGGATCATCCTTCATTTTTTATCTCCCATTTTGAACAACCAAGTAAAAACACCATGGAATTGGATTGTCCTATGCTTAGGGATATTATGATTATTGGTTCTAGTTTGATGTCTAAGAGTACTTCCACACCCGTTTCTAAGGAATAAGACTCTCTAATATTTGATTTTGAAAAGGAATCATATTCTAATTTTGATCATGTGAACTCTAATTATGACATGGCTGTGGAGTATGCTGATGGATTTGATGCTTTATTCCTTGATTTTGATGATGTATATTCTGATATTGATGCTCTTTGTGCACATATTTCAGTTCCATCTATGACCCCATCCATACCCCACCACCTACAATGGAACTCAAGTCATTGCCACCAAATCTCAAATACTCATACTTGTTAAGTAGTTAGACATTACCTACTATCATTTCTAACAATATCCCTTTTGAACATGAAGAAAAACTATTGAATCTATTGAGGGAGAACATCAGGCAAATCGAGTGGAACTTGGATGAAATATCAGGTATTTTCCCATCAATTTTCATGCATAGGATTATTTTGGAGGATGATGCTAAAACAGTGAGGCAACCACAAAGGAGACTCAATCCAACACTTCTGATGGTTTTTAAAAAAGAGGTCGAAAAATTTCATGAGGCAGGTATAATCTATCCCATTTTAGATTCTCAGTGGGTAAGCCATATTCAGGTTGTGCCTATGAAAAGTGTTGTTACTATTGTTAAAAAGAGGAAACATGAGTTAGTTCAAATGAGCATACAAAACAGTTGGTGTGTGTGTATTTATTATAGGAAACTAAATCCTTCCACTCGCAAAGACCATTTCCCCCTTCCATTTATTGATCAGATGCTTGAAAGACTAGCTGGGAAGACACACTATTGTTTCTTGGATGGATTTTATAGCTATTTTCAGGTTCCCAATGTAGTAGAGGACCAGGAGAAGATTAAATTCACCTACCCATTGGATACCTTTGCTTGCCGAAGGATGCCATTTGGACTTTGCAATTCCCCAGGTACCGTCTAGAGATGCATGGTGAGTAATTTCTCATATTTCATTGAGACCTGCATGGAGGTATTTATGGATGATTTTACAGTTTATAGATCCTCATTTGATGAATGTCTCTCTAGTTTGGGTGATGTGTTGCATAGTTGTATTCATAAGAATCTGGTCTTAAATTATGAAAAATGAAATTTCATGGTTGAAAAGGGAATTGTCTTAGGTCATATTGTCTCACAACATGGCATTGAAGTTGATAAATCTAAGGTAGACTTTATTCCATCCCTCCCATATCCTACATGTGTGCGTGATGTTCTATCATTCCTTTCACATGATGGATTTTATTGATGCATCATCAAATATTTTAGTTAGATCGCTCTACCCTTATCTCGATTGCTTCAAAAAGATATTAACTTCAATTTTGATGATTCATGCAGGGTATCATTTGATGAGCTAAAGAAGTGTCTGACCACTCCACCGATCATACATCCCCCATGGTGGGACCTTCCATTTGAGCTTATGTGTGATGCCTCCAACTTCGCGGTTGGAGCTGTCTTATCTTAGAGGGTGGAGGGACGTTCACATGTGATCGCCTATGCATCGAGGACACTAGATTCATCCCAATCAAATTACACATCCATGTAAAAGGAGTTTCTTGATATCATATTTCCTTTAGATAAATTACGTTCAAATTTATTGGGCTCTAAAGTTGTTGTTTTTTCTAAACATGCATCTTTGAGGTACCTCCTCAAGAATCCAGATGCAAAGTAATGACTTATCTGTTTGATGCTCCATCTCCAAGAGTTTGACATTGAGATAAAGGACAAGAAGGGTTCGGAGAATTTGGTGGCGGACCACATGATTATCATTACTCACACACTAGAGGATGATACCATGGACCACGTACCACTTTGGGACACTTTCCCTGATGAGCATCTTTATTCCATCTCAGGTACACATTATTGGTATGCAGATTTAGTTAAATACATTTTTGCCTCTGAAATACCTAAAAATTTAAAGAAACATCATGTCCAAAAAGTAAAAAGTTGCTCTAGGTTTTATTTGGGGGACGATCCTTACCTCGGGCGCATGTGTAGTGATCAAGTTATTAGGAGTGTCTTCCTAATCATGAGTTGGATTCTGTTTTACATTTTTTTCATACACTTGCTTGTGGTGGACACTTTAGACCCCAACAGATAGCTAGGAATATCTTGGACTCTGGATTACATTGGCCTAGCTTATTCCATGATGCCCATGTGTTTTGTAAGTCATGCTCTCGTTGCTAATACACTAGGAACATTTCTAAGAGACATCAGATTCCCCAACAACCCATACTATTCTGTGAGATTTTTGATGTATGGGGAATTGATTTTATGGGTCCTTTTCCTAGTTCATTTGTATTTTTTTATATTTTGGTTTCTATTGATTATGTGGGTAAATGGGTGGAGGCCAAGGCCACCAGGAATGACGATTCTCATGTTGTAGTGAATTTTTTCAAGGCTCAAATTTTTTGCAGGTTTGGAGTACCAGGCCATCATAAGGGACCAAGGTAAACACTTTTGCAATAGGAATTTTTCTTCCCTCCTTCAAAAGTATGTGGTGACACAAAAAACATCAACACCATACCACCCCCAAACAAATGGCCAGGTTGAGGTTTCAAATTGTGAGTTGAAACAAATTTGGCAGAAAACTATGCACCCAAATAGGAAGGATTGGAGCAAGCGCTTGGATGATGCGTTGTGGGATTATAAGACAGTATACAAGACACCCATTGGTATGCCCCCATTTCGGATTCTTTTTGGGAAAGCATTTCATCTCCCCGTGGAAGTTGAGCATCAGGCTTATTGGGCTATAAAGAAATGAAACATGGATTTGGCCCAAGATGGAATCCAAAGGAAGCTGCAAATTCAAGAGCTTGAGGAGATTCAATTGTCTTCATATGATAACTTAAGCCTGTATAAGGAAAAATCAAAATCATCTCATGATAAAATGATCCAACAAAAGGAGTTTCATGTTGGAGAGAAAGTCCAACTCTATATTTCGTGACTGAAGTTGATGCCTGGTAAGTTGCATTCCAGATGGTTGGGTCCTTATGTTGTGTCTAATGTTTTTCCTTATGGTGCATTAGAGATCACACAAGAGGAAACTGGAATGAGAATTACTGTCAATGGGCAACGTTTGAAGAGATTCATTGAGGGAATTCCTACTAATGCAGTGGATTTTATCACACTTCATGACCCCATCATCACTTGAGAACATCAGGCTATTCCTAACCCTTTCACTTTTATATTATTTGTCCTATTTAAAAAATCTACATTTCTTGTTCATATATCATCTCATGGTTTCACATTTATTACAATGAAATATTTTAAGTGTGGGGGTGGGAACCTTTTAGTTTAGTAATTTCAATTGTTTTCCTGTTTAAAAAAAACAAAAAAAATTGTGTGTTTTTCAAATTTTGTGTGTTTATTTTTCAGGTTTCTTTGTGTTTTTGAAATTTTTGAGCTGAAATTATTCTCATCACAATTTTAAAATTCATATCAATGAGTGAAACAATTTATCCTTTGAAACTAAGCTTAAATGAATGCTTAAATGACTTTGTTTCATGTTCAAATATATAGTAATTTCATGAAAAGTACCCTGAATTTTGAATCTCATGCCACATCTCACTGTCTTTATATTTGAAATCACATTCCTATGAGGCTTCTGAACCATTATTTTCATATTATGTACATTCACCTCACTTCTTGAGAGAACTAAACCATGCTTGATTTAACCAGAATTTGATCTATTCTTGTCAAAACATGAGGGTTTGAGGTACTTATGTTTAAATTATTGAGGCTTTTGTTTGGTATTAAATCCCCTATTTCAAAGAATCCTTTTTTATAATGCCCTAACTTGAACATTTAATCCTTGTAGCCCTTATAATCCATGCACAACTTGTTAGGTTAGCCACATTACAATCCAATTTTCCCTATCCAACCAACTCTTGAAGTGAAATTGCATAATCTAGTTGAGATTAAGTGTGGGGGAATCTATCATGTGTTGTTCTACCACATTCTATGATACTTTGGGTGGAAAATTAAATTCTAATGAGATGTATTTGTTGCTGAAGAAAGTCATTATATTGAAATCTGTGCCTTTTCTAGATCTTTCATGACAAGTGAAGCTGGTCCTTTTCTGGAGCTTCTAATTGAGGTGGAAAGATGTGTCTATCTAGATCTTTCAAGAAAATCATTATTGAGAAGATTGAAATTATTGATGCTGAAATGATGAATTGTGTAAACCTTTCATGACTTTTCATGATTATGGAGCTGAATTGATGCTATGGGGATTGAAGAGAAGACAATATTTAAGTGAAAAATAGATTAATGCAATTTTTCTTCAAAAAGAGTGAAGCCCTCCTCATTCAGCCTTAGTGTTTTTCACATCTTAATCCTACCAACCGAAATCCACAGAACAACCCTGAAAAGTCCTCATGATCAACATATGTCCTTGACTCACATCGGGTAGCGATGTAGGAATTCATTAAGCCTATGGTGACCCTTGTATGAGTTTGGATGAGAAGTACATTGCAAAAAAAATTGACATTTGTGTGATAAGATAAAATTCAAGTGAGGTAAGTGTTTTCTGCATGGGAGGATAAATAAAGTGGAAATATATTGAATGATATAAATGAAGAACTTGAAATAATGGTTTTTTAAGAGTCATGATATCTTTTGTTTCTTGGTGTGTAACTGTTCGATCTCAAGGATATGTGTTTTAAAATTGGTTTTGATTTGATATTTATGTTTACTTGACATGAGGCTTTTCCCAGGAGTGAAAAAGGGTAAGTGTGGGGGAGTTGATAAAGCATTATTTTGTTGAATATTTTATTTTATGATAAATGATATAATTTCCCCACAATTTTTTCAATATGTTTATTTATAAAATATTTGAGATTTGATCATTCATTTGAAAATTTGGTGAAAATTATAGTTTTACCCTTTATAGTGAACTGTAGTATTAAGAAGATAAATATTTTTATATCTATTATTTGAATTTAAAATTTTTTAATAGAGTTTCTAACTTTATTTTATGCAACTTTTATTCCGAACACTATATCAAAAGAGTGCATTTGGTTGTTGAAACTTGTCCATGAAGTCATAGATGGGATGGACTCAGAAGAATGGACTTGGGTTCTGTATTTGGGCCATATCTTCTCCATACGGTCTTGTATTGAGCCCAAATTTTGTGGAAATCTCGAGGACAAGATTTGGCACTAATAATCATACTAGAAGGCTGGCCAATTTACTCTTTATGGTGGTAAAATGGGCGGTGAAAGTTGCATTAAAATATTTGGCCGACATTTCTCATTGACACTAGAAACCACTTTGAACCTAGCCTCCCCACCACTCTATAAATTACTTTTTTCTCATTTGGTGGGGTTGGGACGTGAATTAGGATATTTGAGGTAGTGGATAATTAGTTTCAACCAAATTATCTAACCATTTTAAGAGGGTTAGCTCTTGAAGCAAGGATCCCCTCATCGAAGCCTCCTTCTCTTCTTCATTTTGTAATGTTTTCATTTGTGTAATATACTTATTTGATCTTCTTTTATTACTCATATTTTCTTCTATGTGGTTTAAATTTATTCTTCTATTAATCTTCCTAATTTGGTTGTAATTATTTAGTAGAAGCATTATTGGGTTATACCCATTATAAACCTTTGCACGTGCAAAACGCTTCTACGATGATTACGCCGCCCATGGAAGAGTAGTATTTTAGTAACTGATCAATCATATAACCTCTCATTTAATTATTTTGAATCCTTGAGCTACTGTAATTCACATAATATGATCCATGAATCGTGTTTTTAAATTGTAAGAAACTAATAAATCAATTGAACAATTAACACAAAAACACGCGAGGTTGGGATTTTGTGTAAATTGTGAGAGCCCGATCTTAATCGGTAATACAAGATCATATAAGATAAATTTGTAGAGTTCATATATAATCCCTAAACACAATTCATCCTAAATTACAGGATGGATATGTTCCTTAATTTACCACTGACCATAATCTATCTTTAGAACATCAATCAAAGTATGGTGTTGCGATTACAAGTTCCGAAGATAACCTAGGATTTAATTAAAATCATCTTTGTCGTAAGGTTAATTCTTGTAGGGTTCAGGGGTTTACATGTTAAGGGGTAATAATTAAGTAGATTTTAATTT
The DNA here is from genome assembly GCA_963277665.1 of Viscum album. NCBI lineage: Eukaryota > Viridiplantae > Streptophyta > Magnoliopsida > Santalales > Viscaceae > Viscum > Viscum album. The sequence continues at coordinate 1,978,895,733 of OY728155.1, forward strand.
AAATGATAATTATAAATAATTTGTTGAAGAGGTATTGTTAGATTGATTACGTCTTTTAAAATATTTTCTAAAAAAACATCTCCGTGTTGTGTCTTTTTAATGAAACTTCATTTTAAAATTTAAAACAAAAAATGCATTCTTTTTCTAGAATAGTTCTTCTAGATGTATAAACTATAAAAACCCCCCATCCTTTCAATTACTGTTTTAATTCTATTCTATTTTATTTTTTGAATACCTTTAGAAGGTTATTTTAATTCACTTCCTCCTTTGAGAGATGACCTTGGTCAGCCACTCTGCTACACCTAAGTACCCCAAAATCACATTAATCATTTGAGGGTTCCCATGACAGCGCTCTTTCATGAGTTAAGTAAATTAAATAATTAATTCATAAAATAAAATGGAAATGAAAGGTATCATACATTGGGAAGATGACCAAGCTAAGAACACAACATTTAATGATTTTAACTTGAATCTATTACACCCATGCATGAAAATACTTTACTATATATATACACATTTTTTAAGGTTCATATTCCCCTATCCATGTGGTAATATGTAAACGAAATATATGAATATATATATGTACATAACTATATATATCAGTGAAATCCTTCGAGAAGCCACCAAATTCTATCAAAGCGAAGACGGAACACCAAACCCATCATAGTGGGGCTATCATAGTTATAGAAATATACTAGAAACTCATAAAATATGAAAAATACAAAAAAAAATTAAGAGAAAACAATAAAAGGTGGAATAACATACCCCAACCTATTGGAGGTGACTAAAATCAAACCAATTTCCTTCTATTTTGGTGGAGGATGCTGGAATATGCATGAGGAGGTCCTCGAAGACCCTTTGCCTACCCTTATAGTGATGTAAACCAAAATCCACATTATCCAAAAACCCTAGGATTACGACACACACTAATAAGAAATGGAGAGAGAGAAAAACATATAAAAAAGGGATGGAGGAGGAGCAAAATGTTCCTACCATGAATTTAGACCAATAAATCACATGTGAACCAGATATATTGATGAATGAAGAGGAGCTATAGGTAGGGGTGCATCGCGGGTTAGTGTGGAAGTGAGAGAGGAATGCTCACCTACAGGTATGAGGGGGAGAAGGGATATACCACTATTTTGAGTGTTATTAACTTAAACCTAAAAATAATAATATTAATAATAATGTAATTATTATTAAAAATGTTTCATTATTTTTAGTCACAGTTATTTAAAATTAAATTTTAATTTAATTAATTTAATTTCTTTAAGTAAAAAACAATGCATGTTTTTTATGAGGACTAAATGGTTCAAGAATAACCGAATTCCCCTTCCATATCTACCTAACATTAGTTCTCAAAACCTGAAGCTCTCAAAACATGAAAAATAAACTCAAGGATCCCCTCATTCATTAAAAAACATCCAAAAAACAACCAATTTATGTGCTTAAACTCTTAGATAACAACTCCGAAGAATAGTTTTTAAAACAGACCCTCTAATAAATGAAAAATGTTCAAATTACATTATATTTTTACCACGTACAAAACATAGGATTTTACAAAGACATTGTTTAATATTCTCCATAAAATTGACTGGGTCTGATGACCATCAATCTGATGACCTTAGTCTGATCCACTCAATACGATTCACCCTTTTTCATTCTGTCTGTGAACAACATTTTATGTTCGGTTTGGATATCAAAAAATTCACTTCTTATAAACTAATGAATACCCTATATGAACTTCCATAGTATGATGAATTCAGTCTGATGGACTTTATATGATGAACCCATTCTCAATCTACAAAACTCAAACTCTGCTCAAATTCTCAATAAGATCTTCCTCATTCTTGTAAACAAAATATTCTAATGTCCAACCTTCTTTTAAGATGTCAATAAAAAAATAAAAAAAATTGACAATAATTATACAGCTCTCCACCTTGTTTGAACCATAAAATGTTGAAAATGACTAATATAATATGCTTGAATTTACAGGGGAATTAGAATATAAAAGGCAGATAACTGAATAAACTTTTACCACCAACTCAAATTATAAAACATCTTACATTTATGCATATTTTAATTTCATGTTTGAAAACATCAACTCTTCTCAAATATTATTGAATATTCTTATGAATTCATCATAATCAGTTTTCTCCAACATGATAACTTGTTTTCAATGTCATTAAACATCTTCATCTCATTATGATAAAATTTCATAGAAAATTACAATGAACATTCTTAGCTCATTTGGATAAAAATTCCTTGTATTATTAAGAATAAACTACCTTTTCTCATTATGAACTAGACATATTTTTCATCTCATTACAATCTGACAGTCTTCCTTAGAGTCTGTCTGGTTAATCGTCATCAGAGTTTTTATGATGGAATCATCATAATGATGGTATTATCATTATTAAGGAATTATCATTACGATCAAATCTTTTCTCTACAACATTAAAATTATTCAAACATCATAAAAAATTACTCATTCAGACATCAATTTTTTTTCATGTACTTATGGATTTAATGGATACATTTTCTTTGATTTATGGAATTGATTATGTTTGTATGATTCATCCACTTCTTCAAAATCATTTATTATTAGAGTTTTAATTATTGGTTGTATCTTTATAAACAGTAAGGAATTATCTGACCTTAGGTTAAAAATTATGAAAACGTTCTATCTTCTAACTTTATATTCATAAAACATCCTTTGCAACATTACGACTTCTTCACCCATCATATTATAAATTTATTACTAAAAAATTCCTTTTATTCTCTAATTATTCATAATGAAAATTTCCAACAATCATCAATTTCTTCCTCTAATTCTTTTGGATCCAACGACTAGTATATTGGATTTATTGGTCTTACTTACTCAATCCACTACTTCTAAGATTCTAACCAATATTGAGTATGATGAATTTTTTACTTAATTCTGATGGATCTAAGTCTGATGTTGTTTCACAAAGAGAGATATATATATATATATATATATAACATTATCCTTACATCTTCCTTACAGCTTCAACCTCTCATACTTCTTAGTAAAAAATCCTATGCTTGAAAAACCAAATTCTCAAAGATAAAAACATTTCTCCCCATTTATGTATGGGACTGAACAATTATAAACATTCAACATTCTTTCAAAAACTCACTATGATGGACTAGATCAGATCCTAAAGAACAAAAAATCATTTAAAAAAATGTTACTTGAACAAAAAACATTGTTAAAATAAAATTTCATAAAGGTTCTTCAGTGAGATTGTTAAAACATTTTAAATCATGTAGGGGGTTTTCACTTGTGGTTATTCATTTAATTATAAAATGTTTTATGTTTAAGGAAATAAAAAATTGGTAAATGAGATCTATATGTGAAAATGAATCTGTATAACTTTGATGAGTTTTTGTGGGGACATCATTTATCCAAACAATTTTTAGTAGTTTTGAAAAACAATAACCAAAACATATACCCAAAATTTTATTTAAATTAATTCATGAAATTTATTAACAACATACTAAAATATTTTTGAAAATATCTAGTAATATAATCATCAAAATTTATTAGGGGAGGTTCTCAAAATATCCCCATATAAAACTTCCACGAAGTTTAGCCTATGAATTACAATATAATATTAATCTTATGTATGATTCTTACTTTTTAATTTCCATACAAAAACATGATGATAATGGGAAGAGAGAAATTTAGAACTATGGATTCAAATTTTACATTGATAGAATCACTCATACTGTTATGGTATTTAACATTGTATTAATAGTACATAAAGAAAATCATTCAAGAATGGTTGGGAGTCATAAAGTCTATTTGTAATGAAAATGATACAAAATGTTTAAATATTTATAGATAAAAACTTATATCATATCCATTTTCCTCTTCAATTTTAAATAATAAATGTTTATCATATAGAAATACATTAACTAAAAATCTATTAATGTATATAAACTCACAAATATCTTACATTGATATATCAAAACATAATATATGATATCTTATACTGTAATTATAAATATCAAATCATGCAAAAAACTATGACATTACATAAACCATTTTGTGGAGATTTGTAGTGCAATATTTTCATCATTACATTACCCAATTTATGGTTTAATTCACAAAATAATTTAGTCAATTATTATTTATATTAAATTGTTTCTTAAAATATCACTATTTTTAACCAATTTAATTACTTAATTTTTAACAGTCTCCACATTAAATAAGACTTTCCAAAATATTATTAGAAAATATATTTATCTTAATATATAATTTTATATATATAAAGAAAATTAACCAAAAATCATATCAAATATATTTTTATTTATATGAAAAATTAAATATAAATTCATATATGACATGACTTTATTACGTCACATGAAATTATTTTTTTCTGAAATGATTAGAAAATTTATTGAAATTATAAATAAAAAAAATATTTTTTATCATTAATAATGTATTTTTTAATTTTATTTACAATAATTTCAACTGAATATTCATTATCATAATGTTATATATATTTAATAGTAATGAATCTCATGCTTAAATACAATAGTACATTCATTATAATAATTTATTGTAATGATAAATTGATATATGAAAACCTGATAGATAATATTTAATACTACCATGACAAATCCAATAAAAATTAGCCAGAAAATTACTTGACAAAAACCACACCGAGGTGATTTTAATTATATGGTTGTTATCATAACAAAAACCCATATTCTAGAGTCATTGACCATATCATGGTGTTCTGAATTATAGAATAGTTAATTCCATTACCCACTTTCACTAATTCCTAACATTCTTTTTACACTCCCACTGTATCTAATAATATTCTATAAAAAATATAAAACAAATTATTTAACTCAGTATTTATATCCTTTAAAACTCATTATAGAAATATATAATGAACCTCTCAATGTTTTTTATCAATGCATTGTCAAAAAAACAAATAACAATTCATAAAAATCCAGGTTTCTTCATTGGGATCATTGTACAATTTCTTAAAATTATAAATTTCTAATTTCTAACTGCACGAATGGAGAGACCACTATAAAAGAATGATTTATACTCATACAAAAATAATACCTTCTTTGACCAAATACATATATATTCATACATCATTTTATTATCTATATTCCAAATCTAATGAATCTGCATGAGTCAATCGTACCCATATCCAAATATAGCTCTCTAAAAGGGAGCTTCGTGAAAATAACCAACCACGTTTTATGTATAATAGGAATAGGAAAAACCAATATGGTACATAGTGGAGGAAGAGTAAATAACTATGATACATACAATATAATTCCTAAAAGGACAAACAATAAGGTAATAATATTAAAATCTAAATACTAAAAACACTATGTTTCCATTGTTCACCACCAAACTACCCATACTACAATATCATCGACAACCTAGAGAATCTAGTTAACTACATGATTCTGTTACCTTTACCCATGTAATGAAAAATGGTATCAATATATTATTAGAGGTATAATTAGGGTGTTGCCAAAAATCACAGTGATATGTCTCCAATGAAAATTTAGAAAATGTATAATATGAAAAACATTTCTTTTAGAATTAAATATGACAACTTTATAAAGCATATCTATAAGATAATTTTTCTAAAAAAACATTATTCGGTTTTTCATAAAATCCTATCATATTCAAATAAAACTAAAGTTGAGAAGTATATATAAGAATCCATTTGATCAAAAGAAAAACCATCCATGTGCAGACCAAAATTTCGATAGGTGAGAAATATCTCTATGAAATAATCCATCATGTATAAAACCAAGAATAAATGGAATATAATAGGATTAATATCTAATCTACAAGAATATCTACTATACATAAAAATAATCCTAAACAATGTCTCATTTAGATCCAACCTGTCATTGAGTCCCATAACAGTCTATCAATTTCAAAAATCCTCTAGTGGAATTATATACATTATAGTTACATATCCATTTCACAAATCCATCATATTTCCTAATGTGTAATACATTTCAATAATTTTTGAAAACTATGATCAGTATTTATAAATCATTTTAATAGAAAATCATTACAACTACTATGATTGAAAACCCATTTCAAAATAAAAAACACATTTATCAAATTTAAAAATTTATTTTCATTATGATGAATTACTACTTCCATGCTTTAAAACCAATTTTATAATTAATACAACTTTTAAAGAGAAATAAATATTAAATATTATATCTCATGAATAAAATACACCATGATATCAAATCCAACATCCTAATAATATAATATAATGAATTGAATAATAAAATTAAGAAATTCAAATATTATAACTTTTATATAGAGACACTGAAAACAATAACCTAGACAACACAAGGAAGAAATCCACAAAAATCTAAGGATGGATCCAATTAATAAAGGCCTATAGGGTTTTCAAATTGATGTTTAGAGAACATATGGTTTAAGGTAGAATAGTGGGAAAATAATCAGTTTAGATGGTGTCCTGAATTTTATAGCCTATCTAAACAATACTACAGCATGATGTAGCCTCAAGGACCATACTACAGAGCCTTCAAAGCATGCTGCAAAGAACCATGATCATGCCATGGTCACCCCCAGTCAACTGGTATATGAACATTACACCAAAAAAGATTCCCCATATCCACTTCTCCTTAGTAGGGGCTATAGTGCTTCCAAACACACCATGATGTAGCCACCCTAAATTTTTATGATGCACCCCAAGCACTACTTTACCATTACTATACTCCAAGGCATTGCCATGAATATATTTCCATTGGATCTGAAATTCTCCACACAGCATTGTTCCTTCCACACTATAGAGATCATAAACATATAAGTTCCTAAGCCATAGCCATGTGACCCTATAAAAGATATTATAAATTTTCATGTATCTTTGAATAAAATCACATTTGACCCTACACCAAAGCCACATTTCCCATGTTATACCCAACCTCCACTGTGCCTCAACTTCTACCCTCCATGAAACAATTCCCTACCAAAATAGAAAACTCATTATCTCCACCAAAAAAATTCATAAGAGTGTCCCCAAATATATTGAGTGCCAAAATTCTACCCACTATGAATGGTTTCTTCAAACAGAATGTTCTCAAGTCTCTATATTTGAAAAAAATAACTAATTTATCACCAAAAATTATTATTACAACATCTCCTAGCTATCACATATTCTCAACAATAATAAATGGACTAAATGAATCACTTTATTAAATAGTTCCATATCAGGGAGATCCATAATCTGAACTGGTCTATCAACCATAGTGGTGTTAAGATCAAGATCAACATCCATCAATTCAATCTCATGGGATAGGTATGGTAAATACCTTCTCAAAAGGGAAAAATAAAACACGATGAGAATCAGTATCATGTTATATGGTAATATTAGTTGATAGACCACCTATCTAATTCATTCAATGATCTCAAAGGGTCTAACATGCCACAGTTCCAATATTAAAAACATACTTATATGATGGTTCCCCAAGCGAGGTGAAACACAAAAATGACCATACCACTAGCCTCAAACTCTACATTACCAATGAAGATGGTCCATATATGATTCATGATGAATTATTTTCATGACCAATCTATTTCAGATCAATCGGATATTTACTTCATCAGAAAACAAATACTCTGTCCGACCAAGGAAAACACTCACAACACTACCTAGAACAAAAGATATCTATATGGATGCCAATTAAATTCTTCTATGGGAACCATACAAATGGAATCATGATAACTACATTTATAGAAAAATATTACTAGATGAAGTTGTTTTCCACAAGAAACACCAAAATCAACAATACATTCTCAGAGCATATTGTCAGGAAACTAAATAGATCTCTCTATTTTCCCATTTATCTCTATTTGATATGTCATTATCAAAATTATATGGGAACACATAACCATATGTAAACCTCTTTGAAACCTATATATGAACCTCAAGACCTTATCATAAAAAATCACAGATGGAACTGATTGATATCCCACAACCTCAAAGACATATAAGTTCTTAAGCAATTCTAGATTTATAATTTCTATGATAGGAAATAAATGAAATGATTTCATAAGTCAATCAAGGATTACCCAAATCACATAAAACCAACAAAAAATTTCTAATAAACTAATGTTGAATTCCAATTAAATATCATACCACTTGAAATATCTTATTACAAATGTTTAAACAAGCTGGTATGTCTTTAGTGCTATTCATTAATTATTTGACAAGTAAATCTTCATTAAATGAAATCTATAATCATATCCCTCATCCAATTCTACTAAAAATGACATCTCAAATCATGATACATATTAGTAGTACAAGGGTGAATATACCCATAATATTGGTGTCAGCTATCCATAATCTCTTTTAATTAAGACATCAGAACAACCAAGATACCCTTGGAACACAAAGTGCTAATAAATGATTGAGACCGGTCTCTAGAAGTCTCCCCACAATTTACAATTTTACAAAAGTAATTGAATTAAATGACTGAAACGTTATTGAGGTGAACCCTCTAATGAAGTGATAATATATCATTCATTTATTCTAAGAACACCTTCCAACTAGCCTCTTTCTCTACCATTTTCATCTTAGTGAACAAAACATCTTTGAAAACTCCTCCACTATTTCTTTCATGGATCGAGTTAGTAATTTCCTTCTCAATGCATCATCAACCACGTTGTCTTTTCAAAAAGTGTAATGAATATCAAAGTAAAATGTTTAGAGATACTCTACCAAATTTATCTATATCATTTTTACGCTCCTCAAAGTAAAAAATATACTTTAATAATTTATGATAAAAATATATCACAAACTGCTGCCTCAATAGATACTGAAATAAATTATTGAGTTCATGTAAAAACACACCATATGAAGATAATGGGTAGGGTATTTCGTATTATGAGGTTGTAAATAGAGTGTTCTATAGGCCACCACTTTCATTATCTACTTTAAGACACACCCCAAACTAGTACTAGATGAACTGTATAAATCATCATAACCAAAACATCATTATGGAAGAATAATAAATTGATCCAAATAAGACCTCACCCTTTACTCCTTATCAGATCTCAAATAATTATTTTTATACTCTTACTTCACACCATTACCAGTTAATGTTTCCATTGGATATGAAATCAAGAAAAAATCCAGAAAAAACATGCATATAATAACTGGAAAAGCCAAAGAAACATTGATTCTAAAATATATTTATGGGCCCATAAAAATAATTTATTTCCATAGTCTTTTCAAGACCCACCAAGATTCCCAACTTAAATATAACATTACCTAGAAATTTCACTTCATTGATTTCAAACTCACACGTTGGAAGATTGCATATAGGTGATGTTTTCTAAAGGTTCTAAGGAAGATATCCAAATTATCCAATTTCTCATCTTATAATATTGAATACACCAAAATATTATCCAAAAAAATTACTATTAATGATTCCAAAAACCAATGAAGTATTTTCCCCATAAATTCCATAAATACCATAGATTTATTAGTGATATGAATGGCATAAAAAGTCAAAATTCCAATATTATCTCCTAAAATGTGTCTTAGGTATATCCTATTCTGGGATTCTAAACTGGTGGTACCCTTACCCATGGTCAATATTATAAAACAAGAAAACAACATTCTGTGTTGATCAAGTAGTTCATTAAATATGGGAATGTGATACTTATTCTTAGAGTTCACCTTATTTAATAGTTTATATTCAATGAAAAATTTTTGGATTCCATCTTATTTCATGGAAAATAGAATGGGTGAAACCCAAGGTGTCATTCTAAAATGAATAAAACCCTTAGTGTTATGGTTTAAAATATATAATTTCTTATTAATTAAATCTAATATTTCCATGTTATAAGATCAATTAGTAATTATTTTTGTACTAGATATCAGGTCAATTAGGAAATTTTAAGGACCTATGTATTTTTAGAATGATGTTTTTGATCCGAAATATTAGTTTTTTCTTTCATATTCTTAGAAGGTGTAAAAAGATAGTAATCCCCTAGTATATAGGCTAAAAAACAATTTCTGACCACTTGGTTGGTCTTAGAATAGGGTTCATACCTTAAGACATTAGTTTGGGTGAAATATGGGTCATTCATATTTTTGAGGTAAAATTTATATTAAATATTTAATAAAATAAATATTAAATTATTTGTTCTAGATTGTTCAATGATAAAATTTGATTAAATAATTGGATTTTGATAATGAATCCTATATTATGTTTTGACCAAGGTTTTTATTCTAGGTGGAGAATAAAATTGGGTTGGGAGTCTGGGTCAGCTAAGGCCCCACCATTCTTTTTTTCTTTCTTTTTCTATTTCAATTCATTTTATTTTATTTTTATTTCATTTATTTTTTATTTTCTTAATTTAGTCCTCCATTGTATTCTCACATAATCTCTTATTTGATTCCCATTTGTATATTTTCCCTTGAGGACATCTCCCTTATGAGATGCGCACTACTAGCCTACGAGTCCATGGATCTAGTTGTCTCCATGGATCCCATATATGATTCCTTTACCTTATAATACACATATAGAGGGTCCCAATTAGGGTTCCATCACTTATGTTTTATTTTAAGTATCCCATGTAGGATGCCTTAGTTTTTATTACCATTAGAGGATCCCTTTTAGGATTACTCAATATATCTTTTCAGCTAAGGATCCCAAATTGGATGACTATAATTCTATTTAATCTTCGAGGATCCCATGTAACATTCTTCTCAGTGTTTTGACATGAGGGACCCATTGGATTCTAGTTGTCTCACCAACCCTAAGATGTTACATTGGGTTAGTGTAGAGATGACTGTAGGTGTCACCTTATAACCCGTTCCAAACCTTTATGTCCTTGGGGTTGTGAATGTAGTGTTGTTTTTTGGAATTCGACCACCCTAACTATCTATTTTACACTTTAAATTGTTTATTTATAATGTATTGATGTTTATTAGAGGTGATTCTAGGTTTGTGGATATTTATCCTAATATGAGGCAACATTATTTCTTTTCTAATGCCCAGATGTTCATCCAGGGTTCCATCTGGATTTTTGGGATGCCCAGGAATTTTTCCAGGTATTCATCTTCTATGTAATGTAATTTCATGATTTTACTAGTATACCATAAGGAACTACATTACATATAGATGTTGAGCCTGTATATTTGATTATTATATTATTAGGATGCCCATAGGTATTTCATAGAATCTGGATATTGATCCTACTATTAGGATGTACGAGCATGGCCCCCTTGAAATGATACTCATAGAATATTACACACTCCCATGGGGTGATGATGATTATTCCCTCCTCATCCATTGATATGTGATGATTATTATTATTATGTCTTTGATCTGATTATAATTGTGGGTGATTACACTCTCCTGAGTGGTAGAGAATATTATGCTCTCCTTGGCCAATTTCTTGACCGCAATGTGATATGTGGAATCTCACATCATTGGATTCCAGGAAGGATTAAGATCTTTGGGATAAAATGGATTATTAAACATTCCTTTGTTAGATACTCAATGGGTGGGTCATAGTGTCTCACCGGTGAGTTCTCCTTATATATCACAAAAGGTTCAGACCTATAGGGATTATTTATGAATCGAAGGTCATGACTTCCTATGGACCGGGACCTATGGCTCAGACATTGGAATGGATTTACATGCCCTTAGAATATTAACTGCTTGCATAGTGATCATTTATAGGATATCTAGGCATACTACTTGTATCCTTATTTTTAGTGATATGAGTCATGTACGAGTGAACCCGATTGTAGGATGAGTACCACATATGGTGACATAGCTTCCTCAGAGATATTTTTGATATTGGCCGAAGAACATATATACTAATTTAATTTCTGAAACCAAATATGAACTTAATGATACATTACTTGAGTAGTTCAATTTCCATGTCAATTCCATTACATAGGATGTTCAGATGATCGGGATTACGGACCCATGGATCGATTGTTTATTTGGTTTCAACTTCTTTCATTCACTTACTCAAGAATATTAATATACATACATATATATATATATATATAGGTATGAGACTATAAATGTATGCATATATATATATATATATGGAAATATATGATAGAACTTTAATATTTTGTTGGAATATTAGACCTGGGGATCGAATATGGTTTAACATTTATTTATTTTTCCTACCATATCACATGTTTCTCAGATAGGTTGAGTACAATTTCTTTTGAATAAACTTATATCAGTGTATTTATAGGTTCCTAATTTGGGTGTACTTATAAGGGTATTTCTCACCACTTCATTTACACCTTGCTGTACAAGTAGACCTTATATATTTATTTTAGATTGATGAACATTTTCATGGTGGATCGGGATGAGGACGTGAGTTCTATGTTCAAGTGAAGATGCTCGTGTGGGATTGTAATGAACTAAACCTTTATAAATAGATTTTATCCCATATTATAGTACTTTCATAATAAAATATATTCACTTTTGGACCATAATAAGAACTTGATAAATGAATAATTAATAAAATATGATGTATTTCCAGAAGTGATTGAACCAATACAGATGAAATAGTTATATGACATTTGGAATAGTAATGTGAACCTTATGAATATTAAACAATCCAAATGAAAATTAGTCTCACCCTTGAATGTATCAATAAAATTTAGAGATCATATAAGCGAAAATATGATATAATTATATCATATTATATTTAAGTAAATAATTTAATAATTATTTATTAAGTGTTCATATTTTATTAAGTCACAAATATCTTATTACATTTTATAATTAATTTTATAATAAAAAAATGTTTTTTTAAAAAATTTATCAACAAGTTAATATATTTTTTTTCTGATTTTTAGATAAAATTATGAGTCCTTAAGTAATTTTTCAATGCGTTATTAAATTGAATATAATTTTAAAATTTGTCTTTGCCAAGAAAATGATGATTTACAATAAAAATGAAATTAATCATATTTATAAATTTATTTTCAAAAAATGGAGATCATTTTTTAATTCTACATATAAGAAAATGGTTAGGCAGAATTTTTGATATTTTCCAGAAATACATGGTTTTTTAGGAATAATAATTTATTATAATTGTTGATAAATGATGAAGACATGAATTATAGAGTCATAGATTTTGTAAGGATGATATGAGAAAAAAATATCAAACTATAATTAATTATTTTAATATTTTACTGATAATTATCAAAATATTCGTATTCTTGAACCAGAATAATAAATCAATGAAAATAATACTGAGAAAATACCTCTCTCTTCCACTTTAAATACCACACGCACCCCTCTTCTCCTCAAACATATAAAGATTTGGGAATTACCTATAATCTAATAAGTATAATTCCTTAGCCCCTACACCGTGTCCAAGAGCTCATGGTTATATCAAAAGGAAAAAAACTTTTTCATAATTAGGATCTCAAGGAGGATAAATTCAAGAAGAAAAATACGCTTCATTTTTTCCTTTAATTTTTTTTCAATTTCATCTATTTTCCTCTCATATCCAACCATCCATTCATACAAAACGAATTAAAACTCTATGATGTTTAATATAATATAATTTAATCATGTTATAAAATATCAATCAATAAACTCCTCCATCTCCCTCTTTTAATCTAAAAATTAAACCATTTCTCTTGATATGTCAATTTACCGACATCATGGGAGATGAAATTTTTTTCCATTGAAAATACCGAAGTTTTTAAAAAAAATTAGTGGTTAAAAAATAATTAAATTTTTATTTTTTAAATGATTTTATATTATGGAACTAATTTATATTCATAATACAAAATGATAAAACAAAACGAGTTCGTTGTGATCGAAAAAATGCCAAAATTAACCTAAAAAATCCATCATTATTTTCTTCTAATGATTAATCGTCTTGAAATATAACTAAATTATTTATAAGACCACTAAAAATTATTTATTATCATTAATAATATATAAAAATAATTATTGATATTTATCTTCATTTTACATGAACTTCCATTCATTTATACAAGTGAACCAATCCTGAAAACCATGAAATCCAATGCTCCTGAACGATGAAATTAAACTCTATAACTCATCAAAAATACCATAAATGAAATTAATAAAACCTTAATGAGTAAAATAAATTTATAAAAATTTATATATTTGTTTATTAATTAATATAATGTGATTATACAATATATTAATCTAAAATAAGCATTCAGACACAAGTTAAGTGGAATTCTAAAACCCAACTCTCTTACATTGGGGGTTCCTTATTTCACAAATTTTTTGAATGGATATTACATAGAAATCATCTCTTTATCATTATATTATAGTTTCTAAGATATAAGAGTTTTATAATTAAGAATATGACAAACACAATTTTTTTCCAAAAGAACTCTTCTTTCAAATAAACACCTTTTTTCAAGAATAATTATTCTTCACTCACGGTTGATGATTCTAGTATTATATTCCATTTTTCTTTTTGGAACCCAATTTTTATGAATATATGATTATTAAATGAATACTATTCAATTCCATTGGTTATTTTCTATTTATGATTGATATATGTTCTTTGTGGAATTCTTGATAATGTAAATGTTAAGATGTGACAAGTGAATCTGGAATTATATAGACTAATGTAAATGTTATGAGGTGATGGGTCCACCCAAAATTATATAGTCCTACAATTAATTGTGTAATGAGATTTATCTCATTAAAAAAGTGAAATATGTGTGGACAATATTTTTTATTTGTTCACAACTATTTGTGGAAGTTGACCACAATGACCAGATGTTTCATTTTTTTGAATTACCACACTCCCTGCATTTTATTAATGTTTACTCTCATGATTACGATATTATACCTATGTAATGATGATAATGATTATGATAACCCCATGTTTTATTGTTTCATGTTCTTATCTATCCTATTACAATGATTTTATTGCACACTTTTTTATGTGTATCATCAACTGATTACATATACTAAGAGAATTCAAGGTCCAATAAGAATCTAGATAAAAAGAAATAAAATAAGTGTGTATGTTTTATTTCTAAAATGATATGTATGTTCCTAATTTTCCCAGGACAATAAACATTTATATACTCATTTTTTAATGATTTTTCATTTTTTAAATTTAAAATTATGTAACATAAATGTATGAAAAAGTTGGGTCTCTATAGTTGGTATCAGAGGCGTAGTTTAGTTAGTTTGGGAATTAGGATTATAAAACTGTAGTAAAAACCCATTGTATGAGACAAAGTATAAGTTAAAACCCAAGAATATTTGTTTTCGAAAATTAAAATCATAGGGATGACACAAGGTATGCCTTTAGACATAATTTTACAATGGAATAAATTACATACTCATGAATTATTGACTTATTTTTTGGTCTAACCTTTTCTATTTTAGAAAATTAGGGGAACCAAGAGAAACCCGGCCAAAACCCCATGTGAGGGACAATGTAGTGATTACATGAATGAAATATCCAATGATTTTTGAGGTGGAGTTCAATATTTCATCATGTTTCATACACATCTATCTCATGTTATGAATAATAACCTCAATAATGTAGAACACTGTCCTTCACCTAAGAGTGGGAAACCAGTTACCGCATGGTTTATCTGGAAATGAAAACCGATGTTTAGTGGATCTTCCAATCCACTAGTTGTGGAATAGTTGTTAAACCCTATATAGAATTTATTTTCTATTCTTCACAGTTCTGAGATAAAGAACATGAATCTTCTTGTTTACCATCTGGATACAATGGCTGATCAATGGTGGGCTTTGATTAGGGACCCCAAAATGATAGAACAAATTGAAGATATTGAGTCTGAAGACTTTAAGATAATTCCTCTTAACAATTATTTACCATGAACTCCCCATAAAAATATGCAAATAAAATTAATCGATCTGAATCAAAAGGAAATAGAATATGGCATGGCCAATGGAGCTGATTTAAAATGGCATGAAAAGAATGATTTGGGTTTTTATCAAAAATGATAACAGAATTGACAGATTCTTTAGTGTTTTAAAACAACACCTTTGAAAGTCTCTTGAAATCTAAGACATTGGGAGTTATAAAGAATTGGTGTTATGTTATTTCAAAGTTGATATAAATATTGGTGATTGGTCCCACGGATATGGTGATAAAAACCGAATGATGGCGTTTCAGGAAAGAGTATCTAATGAGAAAGGTGGAAAGAAAACTCATCCACCCACATGTCAAAAATATGGGATTAAGCATCATGGGAGCTGTCTCAAAGGTATAGGTAAATGAACCAAGTTTTTAAGAGAAGGCCACAAATCTCATGAATGTCAAAATACATGAGGAAGTAAGAATATGTAGTGGAGGAAAGGAGAGAAACACCTATGGTATAATGATTGAACTATACGTAGAAAGGGATCTATGGAATATAGTGCACTAAACCTCAGGTCCTCAAAGGTAATAAGTGTTAGCAAACACTAACTCCAAAGGGCCAAGGCAAGGCTTATGCAATAACTTCTATAGAAGTGGAGAAATATAATGATGTCAAAGAATGTACACTTTCTATTCTATCAAAAATGGATAAATTATTATTTGATTTTTCTTCAACATAATCCTTTATATCATGAAAGGTTTCTATAACTATTTAATAAAATACCCAAGACCATGAAGTATAGATAAATGTAAACACATAAAGTGGTGAAATAATTGCAAACCAGGTGTTGGTATCTTCTCTTATTAGCATATGTGGGAAGATTCATCGATAAAATCTCATAATATTTCCCTTAGTGGAAATTGATACTATACTGGGGATGGAATGGCTCACATTATATTGAGAACATACCAATTTTCTGGGAAAGAAAATATCTTTTCATATAACAAACCATCCTATGCTCTTCTACAAATTCAAGGAAGATCATGAATCACCTTTTGAAAAACCATCAATGGTGTCAGTTTTGATTCCCAATGAAGAAGAATAGCTCACCCAAATGGTTTATTCAATGGATGTTATCAACCTAGGGGAAATTCCCATCTTTGAGAAAATACAATGTTGTATTTTTAAAAGTGGTACCCAGACTCCCCCAAAAATATGAGGTAGATTTCTCAATAGAACACATACCTGGAGCTACTCCTATCTCAACGTTTATCTATATGGTGCATCCTATCAAACAAGTAGAGTTAAATAATTAGATACAATAAAATTTGGGAAAAGGGTTCATATTCCCTACTATATAACCTTGTGGTATAGATGTGATCATTTTCAAGATGTAGAATACATCAATGTAGATGTGTATCGATTATTTGTAACTCAACAAGATCACCTTATAAAACAAGTATCCAATTATAAGGAATGGAGGCTTGTTTTACTAGCTATAAAAAGCTTAGTACATCTCAAAGGTGACCTTCATTCTGGATATCATCATCTCTAGGTGAAGAAGGAAGATATTCAGAAGACTTAAAATTGTACAACGTATTGGAACTATGAGTTTTTGGTGATGCCCTTTGTAATTACTAATGCCCCTAAAATCTTCATGGGTTTGATGAAAAAAGTCCGTTGAAATTACAATGAAAAATTGTTTTTAATGTTTATTGGTGATATTCTCATCTACTCTAAGAGAAAGGAGTAACTTGAATAGAATCTAAGGAGTGTGTATGAGATATTAATGAAGGAGAAGTTGTACACCATGTTTAACATGTGTGAAATTTGTATACCACAAGTCACATTCTCGCGACATGTAATCACAAGTGATGGAAATTTATCAGCCCTTAAAAAACAAAGGCAATTTAAGAATGGACAAAACCCTCTGGTGGATTATTTATATGTAGTTTTCTTAGATTATTTGGGTATTATCGATATTTTGTGAGAAATTTCTCATGTTTTTTAGTCCCTCTAACTAATTTATCTATGAAATGGTAATGTGTGCGTAGTTGGAAAAATCTGAGGAATGATACATGGAGCTAAATAAGAAGTTGATCACAATACTTGTACTCACATTACTGAAAAGAGGAGAAAATTTTATGATATATAGTGATGCTTCCAGGAAATAATTGGGTTGTGTACTCCTGAAAATTGACAATGTTATAGACTACGCTTCATGATAGTTGATGATCGATGACTAAAATTACCTGACAAAAAATCTGGATCTTGTAGATATGAATTTTTACTTGAATATCAAGTGGAAGTACCTAATTGGTGATAATTGTGACATATATGAATCAGAAGTTCCTAAATTATATATCTATACAAATTAAGCTCGACATATATCAATGGATATGGTTATGGATAATCAAATACTACAATTTCTCAATTCTATTTCATCCTGGAAAGTAAAAAAAGGAAGTTATTTCTCTTAGTAGATAATAACCTTTGACTTTATCCATGTTGCAGAGTGAGAAAGACCGTATCCTCATGGATATGCAAAAATTTTATTTGGAAATAATAAAAAGAGGGAATACATCCTATATTTACCATATTATTTCCTAACCATCCATCCAAGAGAATATTAAGAAGGCACAAAGGGATGATCCAATGTTTCAAAAGAATGTGAATACAATAAATGAAGGGAAGATTACAGAGTAGGATATCAAGGATGATCATTTTATTTTGTTTCTCATGAGTATTTTTGTGCCTTCATCATCTGGGATAAAGAAGGAGCTATTGAAAAAAGAGCATAGCTCAACATTCTATATCCATCATAGGAGTGCCAGGATGTACCATGACTTCCGAGAACACGTATGGCGGGACATCATGAAGAAGTTCATAGATAAGTATATCTCAAGGTTCTTAATATGTAAACAAGATATAGTCGAGTAATATAAGTACATTTGAATGATGAAACCATTGAGTATACTCATGATGAAATGGTAATGTGTCATTATGTATTTTATCACGGGTCACCCGAAGGCATCCAATGGAAACAATGTGATATGGGTTGTGGCAGACCAACTGACTACGACTACTTGCATTTTCTCTATTAGGGAAGATGTCCTGATTACACAACATCCAATGATATATGTGAAGGAAGTATGGAGACTTCATGGAGTTCCACTCTCAGATGTATGTAATCATGATCTAAGGTTCACATACAAATTATGGAGGATTATTCATCGTAATTTGAGTATGGAATAAAATTTTAGCATGGCCTTTCACCACCAAACAAATGGCCAATGAGAATGCATTGTTCATATGTTCAAAGATATGCTATGTTCCTACTCATAGAATTAATTGGTGGATGGGATTAGAATATACCATCGGTTCTGTTCTCATACAACAATATCTTCCACTAGAGTTTAAAATGGATCCATTGGAATCAATATATGGAATGAGATGTTGAACTCCAATATGATGGGATGATGTTAGAGAAAGAAAGCTACATAGACCAAATCATGTACAAGAGATAACAGAAAAGGGTCAAGAAATCGAGAAACATATCAAAGCTTCTCAGAGTCAGAAAACTGTTATGCTGACAATAGTGGAAGGGACATGGGATTCTTTGTTGAAGATAATGTCTTCCTTTTAATATCACGTTGGAAGAGAGTCAGGAAATTTTGAATGAAAGGGGAGATAATCCTAAGGTATATTAGACCCTTTGAGATCCATAATTGCCTAGGATCTGTGGCATATCATATTTCACTTCGACCAGATAGGTCTTATATTCATGATGTATTCCATTTATTACTCTAGAGGAAGTACATACCAGATCCCATACATGTATTAAAAATAGAGGTGGTACAGTTGGTAAATGATATCTCTTATTAGGATCATCCAGTAAAGATTTTAGACAGGAGAGATAAGGTTCTACACAATAAGAAAATGCACCTTGTCCAAGTGTTGTGGAGTAACCGTAGTGTGAAGAAGAAACTTGGGATCCAAAGGAGGGCATAAAAGAGAAGTACCATCACCTGTTTATGTAAAATAAAATTTTTATGGTGAAATTTCAAAAGGGGGAAGAATGTAACAAGCTAAACATTTATTAATATAATTTATCCCTTCTTATAGCAATTTCATAATCACATATAATCTCATATGGTCTGTAATAAAAACTATATAAATGTATAATTAATAAAAAATAATGTATTTATTGATTTTAAGGAAGCATTAATGATGAAATAGTAAATTGACCATAGGAATAGTTACATGACCATTACGAATAGTAAACCGGACCAATGAAAATTAGCCTCACGCATGAATGTATAAATAAAATTTAGATACCTCATAAGTGAAAATATTATATAATTATATCATAGTATAAGTAAGTAAGTATTTTAAAAAATTATAATTATGTGTTGATATTTTTACAAGTTGCAAATATTTAATTACAAATATATATTTAATTTATGAATTCAAAAAGAAATTTATTTTCCTAAAATGTTACTATAAATTAATATTTTTATGTATTATAATTTTAGGATAATATTATGAGACCTTATGTAAATTTTCAATGTTTAATAAAATTATTTATAATTTTTAAATTATTAGTTTCTAAATAAATGATGATTTTAATTAAAAAAAAATTACTCATAATTTGAAAATTATTTTCATAAAATTGAGTACATTTTTTAATTATATACATCAATAAATTTTAAGAGTAATTTTTTTTTGTATTTTTCTGAAATAATTTAATATTTAATTAATCAGAAAATGTGATTACATTCAATAAATGAAAAATACATGAATTATAGAGTCATAGATGTGGTAAGGTTGATGTAATCACAAAATCTATAACTATAATTCATTAATTTAATATATTTTGTAATAATTATCAAGTTAATCAGTCTCTAGAGACAAAATATTTAATTATTGAATATAATATTGAGAAAACACCCCACTCATCTACTATAAATACCATCATCGCCCCCACTTCTCCTCACACTTCTCAAGATTTAAGTATCACCTATATTCTTCCCAATATTTTTCCATATCCCCTCCCCCATGTCTTGGAACTCATGGTATCATCAAAAGATGCAATGCATTTCCGTAAGGAGGTTCTCAAGGATGATGAATCCAATATGTAAAATAGTCTTTATTTTTAATTTATTTAATTTTCAATTTCATTTTTTCCTCTATTCTCCATACATACATTCATATAAAATGAATTACAACTCTTGTATGTTTGATAAAATTTAATTATATCATGTTCATGGAATATCTATCATTAAACTTCTCCCTCTGCCTCTATTATTCTAAAAATGAAATTGTCACCCATGATATGTCAATTTACCGAAATCTTGGGAGATGCAATTTATTTACCCACTAACAAATTAATGTTTGTTAATATAATAAATAAATGGTTAAAAAAATATTTCAAGGATTATTATATAATCCTTTTTATATTCTGCTACTAACTGTAAAGACCCAATGTTTTATCAATGGAATTCCCTTATTATAATTATGCCTTGTAGTATAATTAAATTATCAAGGCAAATGAATTATCATGATACTAAAAACTATGTGACCATTAAACATTATATTTCCACGTCTGTGTTTTGAATTTCAAAAATCTCACTAACACAATTGTGTTCAAAGTGATTTTTGGAGTCTAATGAAACAAACACAATTTTTGATTGATAGTAACCTACCCTTATAAATTGTATCCTACCCTCATGAATAGTAATTCTAACCATATGAATAGTAAATAATCAAAAATAATAGTAACCTCACCCATGAATGATTCAATAAAATTTAAACATTATATAAGTGATTATATGAGTATAGTAAAAGTATTGGTATTTTTTAAATAATTATTTATAATGAGTTAAATTAAAAGGAATTTATTCTTATTAAAGTTGTTCATAAATTAAAAATTCTATGACTTGTAGTTTTTTGATAATTTTATATGAACTTATGTAATTTTTTAAAGCATTATAAGATCCGTTATAATTTTTAAATATATATTTTTCAGGTAAATTTATATTTTAATGGAAAATTAAATTAATCATATTCAGAAAATTATTTTTCAAAATGGAGTTCATTTTTGGATTTGTCACATCAAAAATTGGTTTCGGTGAATTTTTTAGATGTTTTCTGAAATACTTGAATTTTTTATGAATAGTAAAATACATTAAATTAACATATAAACAAATTATAATTTAAATACAATATTCCAAACATCATGAGTGATGTAATTACCCAAATCGCAAAATTAAATGCTCTCTTTACTTTTTTTGGTATTGGAATCATCATTATTTCTAATCATGGTGGAAATTAATAATCTAATGAATAAAATATTAAGAAAACCCATCTCCCCCCCACTATAAATACCACCCCTCACGCCCTTATTACATCACACCTATCATGCTTCAAGACATATCAAAACTCTACCCAAAATCTATCCCTAGAACCTCCCCCACATCCAATTTTTTTTGGTCTCGTCAAAATACCAAGCCTAGGTTCCTTAAAGAGTATCTCAATAGGGGAATTCAAGAGGTAATTTTTCTCTCTATTTTCCTCCAATTTCTATTCAAATATCATTTATTTTCTTCTCTTATCCTAAAATTCTCATATAAAAATTTCATGATAACCCAAGTATGATTGATATACTATTATGATATCATTTTAATGATTTTTTATTCATTATAATCCTCCCTCCCACTCTTTTTTAATAAAAATTAAATCGTTACCCATGATGTGTTAATTAACCTACACTATGGGCGATGCAATTCCATTCTCTCTTGAATCATCCAAGTCTATAAATAGAAACATAAAATGGATGAAAAAAATATTTTTATTTTTAAATTTCCCCCCTTTTATGTTCTGGAACTAACTTATAAACATGACACTAAGTGATAAAATAAAACAAGTTCTTTGTGATCAAAAAACCAGCCAATTAACAAAAATTGATTTAAAATAAATTCCATCTAATGATTCATCCTCCTTGGTAAATTAAAAAATTAATTATAATATAATTCATATATTGGGAATGTCAATAATATTATTTATTAACAAATATATATGTTCAACCACATTTTAAAAGAACTTTCATTCATGAATACAAGCGAACCATTAAAGAAAATTAAAAAATTGAACACTCTCGAACAACAAATTTCAACACTATAACTCATCCAAAAGACAATAAAATATATTAATGAAAGTATAATGAACCATTTTTATGTATAAAAGGTAATGGAATTGTTTATTAATGAATCTAATGTGGTGATATAGAACATTATAGTGAAGAAAGTGTTCAGATACAAGGTAAGTGGAAATTCTCGAACACAACTCCCTTTCTTTGGGTTTCCCACTTAATCCAATTTTTAGTATGGATATTACATAAACATCATTTATTTGTAATTATCTTATCTTTTCTAGGATATAAATTTTCAGTAATAGATTTTATGAAAAACACAATGGTTTCCAAAAGAACACTTCTTTAAAATAAACATACCTTTTTTTACTTCTTGAAGATTGTTTCATACTTAACTCATGGATAATAGTTCTATGTCAAGAATGATTTTCAATATTTATTTGGGGGACAAATTTTTATGAATTTATGATGTGAAACACATTTCCTTCCATGGTTTATTTTATGTTCAATTTGGAATTATTTTCAATGTTTCATGCATGATGATGTAAATGTTATGATGAGACGGGTTCACCCAGAATTATATAGCATAATGTTTATGTTTGATTGTGATGGGTGCACATGTAATTATATAGTTATATAATTCATTTGGTTATGTGATTAATCTCTTGAGTTAATGTCAAGGTATTATTTAACATGATTCTAGGATTGTTTACAAATATTAGTGGTATTTAACTACTAAGATATGTTTTTTTATTTTTTATGCATTTCCATATTCCTTTCCGTTATCCAATGATTCCTCCCAAGATTTTGATGATGATGTTATGATTATGCTCAACCCATTCTGTAATATTCTTATCTATCCTCTTACAGGTCTATTATCTCACCCATTTTGGATGTATATCCTTAGGTTATTATGTTTACTATGGAGTTTTCAAGGGAAACAAAGAAGCTAGATAAGAATAGATTAAACAAATGATTACATTTTATGTTTTAAATTTTATGTATGGTCCCAGTTTAACCAAGACACTAAACCTTCAGATCCTAATTTTGTTATAATATTATGTTAATTATATTCTAAATGATTTAATATAAGTGTTTGAAAATTCTGGGTTTCTATATTAGGTATCAAAGGCATGGTTTAGTTAATTTTGGAATTAGGATTAGTGGCCCCTAGAGAAAACAACTAGTTTGAGACTAAGTAAAAATATGCACTGAAGAAACATCACATAATGATCCCATTAGTTATGATTTTAGTGAAAATTGTAAAAATGAATATGTTATTTGTTCATGACTTATTGAATTATGTTTTATTCAAACCCTTTCAATTTTAGAAAATGTTTGGAACCAGGGGAAACCACACTAACAATCTGTGTAAGGCCTGATGAAATGATTTCCCAAATGAAATCCCTAATTATTTGGGAGGTGGAGTACAAAACATCATTAATATTCATACCAAACTATCTCATGTAATGAATAATAACCTGAATATTGAGAAATATCCTCCTTCACCAAATAGGGAGTACCATGCTATCAAATGTTTTATATGGATACCACCCCCTATGATTAGTGGGTATTCTAAATCCAATAGTTTTTGAATAGTGGGTCAACTCTATGGAGAATATCTTTTCTGTGCTTTACTGTTTCAAGATGGAGAAGGTTTCACTAGCCATTTATCGTCTAGATGGAGAGGCCAATAAATGGTGGGAATTGATTAAGAACACCAATCCAAGAGATAAAATCTAAGTGATTGAATACTAAGACTTTATGATAATGTTTCATAACATGTATTTCCCATGAACTCTTTGTATGTTGATGGAGAGAGAATTCATTGAGCTCAATAAAATGGATGGAGAATCTATTTGAACCTACTAAGTGAGTTTTAAAAGGCATTCATGGTATGATTTGAGTTTAGTTTTCTATAATGATAGAAATATTGATATATTATTTAGTGGATTAAAAACACTCCTTCGAAAGGATCTCAAAATTCGAGACTTTGGGAGTTATGAAGATTTTTTTCGGTATCCCCTCAATATGGAGATGTAGTTAGGGTAATGATCACATGGATATGATGATAAGAAATGAAATATGGTGTTTCAAGGTGGAGGATCTAATGATAAGGTGGGAATAAAACTCATGGACCCACATGCCAAAAATGTGGGAATATTCATCTAGGGAACTACCTCAAAAGGGATGGGGAAATGTTTCAAGTGTGGGAAAGATGGACACAATGATCAAGAGTGTCAAAAAGATATGATAAATAATTATAATGCAGTGTATGAAAGGGGGACCCCACCAATGGTTCAATTCTACAACTGTAAGGAGCAAGGGCACTATAAAATCCAGAGCTCTAATCCTCGATTCCTCGAGGGTAATCTGTGTTGGAAACCACCAAACCCAAAGAAAAAATGGTAGGTTTATTCCATAAATACTATGAAAGTGGAGCAAGATAATGAATTCATACAAGGTACACTTATTATTCACTCTAAAAGGGAAATTGTTTTTATTGTGGCCCTAGGCACTCCTTTATATGATACATGTTTTCTAGGACTATAGAATCGAATCCTAAAAACCTTGAAGTAGATATATCTATAAAAACACTAGGGGGTGCAATAATTGTAACCCAAGTGATTGAATCTTCTCCTATAAGCGTATGTGGATAGATTCTTCTAGTGTATATCGTAATACATCCCTTGGTGGAAATTGATGATATTGTTTTATAGAGAGCAAATCAATTGTCATGAATATAAAATATCATTTCATATTCTAAATCATCCCATGATTCTCTATAAAATCAAGAACGATTTTTAATCTCCTTTGATAAATCATTCAATGATGTGGTTATTGATACCATATGACGTAGAATAACCCACTTAAATGGTTGAGTCAAAGGAATGTGAAAAACATTCCGAAATTCCCATCAAAAGGAAATATAATGATTTATTTCCTAAAGAGGTTCCATGAATTCCCCTAGATCGTGAGGTAGAGTTCTCAATAATACTCATACTCACAGATACACCTATCACAAAGTGTCCTTATAGGATGGATCCTATCAATCTATAGTAGTTATTGAAGCCTCTACAATAGCATTTTGACAAAGGGTTCATATGCCCTAGTGCATCACCTTGGGGTGTGCAGACACTCTATGTGATGAAGAAGGATGGATCAATGCGGCTGTGTATCGATTATAAAGAAATCAAAAAGACATCCATAATGAAAAAATATCCTCTTCCAAGTATTTATGACTTGTTCAATCAGTTATGTTGAGATCAATACTTCTCTATTACGAATCTTTGTTATGAATATCATTAGTTGAAGGTAAAGAAGAAAGATATTCAGAAGACTTCCTTCCATTCATGTTATGGGCACTATGAGTTTCTAGTGATTCCATTCTTACATACTAATGGCCTAAAAATATTTATAGATTTGATAAATAGAGTCTTTATTCATAACCTTGAATGAATTATTGTAGTGTTTTTCAATGATATTCTCATCAACTCCAAGAGAAAGGAGGAACATGAAGAACATGTATGACTTGTGTTGGCACATTGATAAAGGAGATTTTGTATGCCATGTTCAGAAAGTGTGAATTTTGGATGAAGAAAGTCATGTTATTGGGATATGTGATCACAATGGAGGGAGTTTATATAGACCTCTCAAAAACAAATTTCATTGAGGAACGGACTAGACCCTTTATTGTCATAGAAATCAACACTTCTGTAAGATTAACTGGTTAATATTGACGTTTTGTGAAAAGTTTCTCAAAGTTGTCAAGAATTCTAACTAAGGTAACAAGGAAAGGGGTAAAGTATGTCTCGATGGAAGAATGTGGGGGAATCTTCAAGGAGATAAAGAGAAGGTGGATCATTACACGTGTACTCACACTACTAAAAAGTGGAGAATGTTTTGTGTTATACAGTGATTCATTAAAGAAAATCTTGGGTTGTGTACTCATGGAAAATGATAATGTTATATCTTATGCATTAGGAAAGTTGAATATCCATGATTTGAACTACCCAACACATGATCAAGTGCAAGAAGTTGTTCTTTCTTCCATTAAAATTTGGTGGCACTACCTTTATCTTGAGAGGTGTGGTATATACACCGACCACAAGAGACTAATGTATATATTCACACAAAAGGAACTAAAAATGCATCATAGGATATTATTAGAGATAATCCAGGAACATGATTGCTCTATTCAATACAATCCTATAAAGACGAACAAAGTATTTGATGATCTAAGTAGAAAAGAAACTGTAACTCTATCCATGTTACGGATTGAGAAACAGACTATCATCATGGATATTCAAAGGATTGATTTGGAAATAGTGAGGATAAGGGATACATCCTACCTTTCCCAAATGATTTCGCAACCATGTATCCAAGAGAAGATCAATGGGACACGAAGTGATGATTTGGACATAAAAAAAGATGGTTAATGTAGTAATGTATTGGAAGCTACATGTGTTACATACCAATGATGATGGTGTGATTCAGTATGGAACATGACATTGTGTTCCTTCATCGCCTTGTATGATGAAGGATCTATTGACAATGGACACAGATCAACATCTCTATCAATCCTAGTAGTAGCATGATGTACTGAGTTCTCCGATTACATTTTTGGTGGGATAACATGAAGAAGGAGATTGCGGATTATATCTCAAGGTTCTTGGAATTTAATCTTGCTAATGTAGTTAAAATAAATTCTACAGGGATGATGAGACCATTGCCTATACCCATCTAGATATGGGAGAATTTCACTATGGGATTTTTCACTGGTCTCCTGAAGACGTCCAACAGAAATATTGTAATATGGGTTGTGGTTGAACGACTCACAAAGACTACCCAATTTATCTCTATTGGGGAAGATCTACCTCTTCAACATCATGAAAAGATATATGTGACTAAAGTGGTGAGACTACATGGTGTTCACTATAAATTTTATCTAACTGTGATAGAGGGTTCACATCTAATTTGTGGAGGATTCTTCAACATGATTTGAGTTATGAATTAAATTTCAGTATGTCCTATCACCCCCAAACCGATGGCCAATCTAAAAAGACTATTCATATTTTTGAAGATATTCTAAGAAACTACTCTTTAGAATTCAAAGGTGTATGGGATCAGCCTCTCTCATTGGTTGAGTTATCATACAAAACTATCTTGCATTTTGAGAATTCAGCTGGATCCATATGAAGATTTGTATGGAAGGAGATGAAGAAATCTATCATATTTGGATGAAGTTGGAGAAACAAATCTACATGGACCTGATGTTATGCAAGAGATAACAAAGAAGGTTCAAGTGATTAAGAAACATATCAAATATTCTCAGAGTTAAAAAAAGTGATTTATTTACAACCATTGAATGTACTTGGTGTTCAACCTTTGAGATAATGTCTTTCATCAAATATCACCATGGAAGAGAGTCAAGCGGTTTGGAATGAATGGGAATGTATGCTCAAGGTGTGTTTGACCCTTTGAGATCCTTGACCACATAGGAATCATGGCATATCGTCTAGTAATTCCACTGAATATGGATCATGTTCATGATTCATTTTACATATCACTCATGAGGAAGTAAAAACCAGATCCCTCACATGTGTTGACCTCAGAGGTGGTACATCTGAAAGATGATATCTCTTATGAGAAGTAGCTAGTAAAGATTCTGGACATGAGAGATAAGGTTCTACACCATAATAAAACCCATCTTGTTAAAGTGTTGTAGAGGAACCATAATTTTGATGAAGCTACTTAGAAACTAGAGGATGTGATGAAGGAGAAGTACCCCCACATATTACTGTAAGAAAAAATTTTGAGGGTGAAATTTCAAAAGGGGGGAAGACTGTAAAAACCAATGTTTTATAAATATAATTCCCTTATAAAAATTATGCCTTATAGTATAATCATGTTAGGTATCATTATTACATATCATGATTCTAAATAATATGTGACCATTAAACATAATTTTTCCACTTCAATGATTTGAATTTCAAAAATCGGACATACATGGTTGTGTTTAAGGTGATTTTTGGAGTCTAACGAAGTAAACCTAATTTTTTCTAAAAAGTAACCTACCCTTATGTATAGTAACCTACCATAATGAATTGTAATATGACCCTTGTGAATATTAAGTTTTCCAAAATAATTTTAACATCACACATGAATGATTAAATAAAAGTTAGGCATCCTATAAGTGATAATATGACCATAGTAAAAGTATTGGTATTTTTTAAATATTTTTTTATAATTATTGAATTTAAAAGAAAATTTATTTTATTAAATTTTTTTTCATAAATTATAAATTCTGTGACTTTTGGTATTATGATAATTTTATAAGAACTTATATAATTTTTTGAATGCATTATAAAATCTGTTTTAATTAAAAAATCTGTATCTTTCAGGAAAACATTGATTTTAATAAAAAATTAAATTAATCATATTTATAAAACTAATTTTGGGAAATATAATTCATTTTTTCATTACACGCTTCAAAAAATATTTAGGGTTATTTTTTGAGATTTTTCTAAAATACCTGAATTTTTTGTGAATACTAAAATTCATTAAATTATTATATAAATACATTATAATTCAAATCCACTATTCCTAACATCATGAGTGTTTTAAGAAACAAAACATCAAACTCACATGCCCTATTTAGTATTCTTGGTCATTTAATCATCAATATTTATTATCTTAGTGGAAATTAATAATGTATGATTAAAATATTAAAAAAACCCTCTCCCCTTCACTATAAAAACCACCCCTCACACCCTCATTACTTCACACCCCTCATGCTTCCATACTTGTTTAAAATATGCACAAAAATCATCCCTAGACACTCTCCCATTTCCACGAGCTTTTATTCTCACCCAAATACCATGCCTAGGTTCCTTAAGGAGGGTCCCAAGAGGAGGATTCAATAGATAATTTCTATCTCTCTCTCTCTTTTCTATCAATTTCCATTAAAATTTTATTTATTTTATTCTCTTATACTCACCTTCTCATATCCATATTTTTTGATAACTCTAGTATGATTGATTTAATTTTACTATTTCATGTTAATGGATGATTATTTTATTACACTCCTTCCACCATTTCTTTTTTATTGAAAATTAAATCATTGTCTGTGATGTGTTAATTTACCTACATAATGGGAGATGCAATTCCATATTTCTTCAATGCCTTAAAGGCCATAAATAAAACCATAAATGGTTGAAAAAATATTTCAATGTTTATATTTTATCCCCTTTTATGTTCTGGAACTAACTTATTTACATGACACTGTGTTTTAAAATAAAACATGTCTGTTGTGATCTAAAAACCACCTGAATTAACAAATAATGATCATCATTAAATTTTATATAATGATTCATCCCCATGGTACACAAAAAAATCATTCCATGATAATTTATATGCTTTTAATTTCACTAACATTACATATTCACAAATCTGGTTTTACAACCTCATTTTATATGAACATTTATCCAAGAATACTAGTGAACCGTTCAGGAAAATTATAAAAAAGAACATCTACGAACAACAGATTTAAACTATATTACTCATTTGAAGGCCCAAATAAGTACTGAATGAAATGGTAATGAAAGATTTTGAAGTATATAATTTTCTATAAATTTTAATTAATGAATATAACGTTTTTATACATGAAATTAACGTGTAGAAAGCATTCGAATACAAGGAAGGAGAAAATTCTCGAACCCAACTCTCCTTCTTTGGGTTTTCACTCTTCAACCCATTTTCAGAATGGATATGACTTAAAAATCATATAATCATAATTACCTTAACTTTTATGAGATATAAATTATATCTAATTTATTTTATGAGAATCACAATGATTTCCAAAAGACAAATTCTTTCATATAAACACATCATTTTTACTTCTTGAAGATCGTTTCAATCTTCACTGTAGGTTAATGGTTCAATGTCAAGAATGATATCCAATATTTAATTAGAAAACTAATATTTATTAATGTATGATATGAAATATATTTCATTACATAGTTTATTTTATATTATTGTTTGAAATATTTTCAACATTTAATGCATGTTATTGTAAATGTTATGATGAGAAGGGTCCACCTGAAATTATATAGCTCAATGTGAATGTTTGAATGTGATGGGTGTGCCAAGAATTGTACAGTTCTCCAATGCATTGGGTAAAGTTATGAATCTCATGAATTAAATATATATGTTGTTTTAATATGATTGTAATATATTTCACAACTATGTGTGGTAGTTAACCACTAATACATGATCTTTTCATTTTTTTATGCACTGCCACATTCCATGCCTTTGTCTAATGATTCATCTCATAATTATGATGATGATGTTATGACTATGCTCACCCTATGCTATATTCTGCTTATGTATCCTCTTACTGGTATTTTATCACACCCCTTTTTTATGTGTATCCTCAGGTGATTATGCGTACTAAAGAGTTTTCAAGGGATAGTAAGAAGCTGTAGAATAATGGATTAAATAAATGTTTACATTTTATGTTGTAAATGTTAATTATGTTCATAGTTTTGCCAAGACACTAAACCGTTGAATCCTTATTGAGTAATAAAATTATGTTTCTTATATTATAATTGATGTAATAGTAGTGTATGAAATGTCTGAGACACTATATAACATATATACATAACACTAAATGATAAAACAAAACATGTTCATTGTGATCGAAAACCCCTCGAATTAAACTTAAATGAACATCATTAGTTTTTATCTAATTATTAATCCTAATTACATATAAAAATAAGTTAATAATACCGCTAAAACTTATTTAATATCATTAATAACATATAATTACAATTCTGTATATTTATCCTCACATTACAAGAACTTCAATTCATTTATTGAAGTGAAATTCACATAAAAATCATAAAAATGAATGCCTCTTAATAAAGAAAAAAAACTCTATAACTCATCCAAAATCCCATAACTAAACTTCATAAATACATAATGAATGAAATTAATGTATAAATGGTTATTTTTTTAATTAATTAATCTAATCTGATTATACATGGTATTAATGTCAATGAAGAATTTGGACTCAAGGTAAGTATAATTCTCAAACCGACCTTTCATTCATTGAGTTTTCCCTCTTTCACCACACTTTTAGTATGGATATTATTTAAATATCATTTTTCAATGATTATATTTACTTTTTTGGGATATATTTTTTTCTAGTTAATTATATGAAAAAACAATATTTTCCAAAATAACTCTTCTTTAAAAAAAATCCCACCTTTTACTTCGTGAGATTGTTTCTTAATCACTCAAGGTTGATGATTCATGTTTGTTATTCCCTCTTTAATTTGGGAACACAATTATTAGGAAATTATTCTTTTGAAATGAATCCCATTCCTCTCCTTGGGTAATTTTATGTTCAGTAATTATATATTTTCTTTGTGGAATTCATGATAATGTAAATGTTATGATGTGATAGGTGCACCCAAAATTATATATTTCAACGTAAATGTAACGATGTGACAAGTACTACTGGAATTATATATAACAACAATGAATTGGGTAATGTTATGTATCACATGTGAAAATTAAAATATGTGTTAACATTATGATTGATTTTTTTCACTACTATATGTGGTACTTGACCCCTAAGACCTAAGGTTTCATTTTTATGAATTGTCACATTCTTTGAATTTTCATAATGTTTCTTCTCTTTATTTTGATCCTTTACCTATGTAATTATGTTAATTATTGTGCTCATACTATTTTATATTTTTTTAATTTTCTTAACTATCCTCTTAATGGGATATTAGCTCACCCCTTTTTTATGTATATCCTCATGTGATTAGATGTACTATGGGGAATTCAATGTCCAATAAGAAGATAAAGATGAAGTAATTAAATAAATCATTATGTTATATTTTTTAAATGCTAAGTATTTTCATAGTTTTACAAATACACTAAAATTTAGAACCTCATTTATTAATGATTTTATGTTTTTTTACCATTATAATGATGTAATAGTAATGTATGAAAAAGTCGGGTCACTATAGGTTTCTTCTGTTTAGGCTGTTGTTGTTTGATAGTTCTTGGAGATCGAGTATATGTTCAGGCATTGAGTTAGTAGTAGAGCCATGTTAATTTATTTATGTTTATTTTGTACTATATTATCTATATAGTTGGACTAGTGGTGACTAGTTTTTTGTGTATGACATAACAATACTGAATTTTGTAGAATTTTCATAAATTTTTATTCTGTGTTCTATTTTAGTTTATTTACTTCTTCTACACTCTTTTTATCAAATTTTTTTAATGAATCATAGGTCTTTATTTTGTTTTCTTACTATGATATGAGTTAAAAGTCTCGCCACTATCACTCCATTATCCCTCGCTGTTTGTTGGCTGCCTCTGGTATATGGAGAGGCATGCTTGAGGCATTCTAACCCATCGGCTCTGAGCATAGAATCAGTGGAATCAGGGTCAGGATGTTACAAAGTGTATCAGATACGTTCTTTTCATAGTTCTACTATTTTTGATATAGTATAAATAATTATTAGGAACATATTAAAACCTATGATGGATATCAGACTTGTGCATCGAGAACACTTGTGCTGGTAATAAGTGCTGGTTTACATGCTTATGGGATTGTTGTTATGAACTACGATGTAACAGTTATATATGTTTTTTTCCTTGATTGAAACACATGATGCATTCATGTTATGATATATTGTGGATATATAACTCTTTGCCTTTAGAAATAGGCTGGGGATAGATTTTGATGCTTTGCTGACAAAGGAAAGAGGTGTCTCATGCATCATATTTGGCGCGTAGGATTTATATCATATAGGCCTTATAGTGTGGGATTTTACTATCAAATGATGCATATCCATTTTGATATTATTCATATATATATATATATATCATTATTATGGAAGGTTATGTGGATCTAGGTTGAGGCATTCATGTGAGGATGATGACCTAGTCATTGTGTACGGGAGGCGGAGTGACCCTTGTAGGTCGATATGCATAATGATTCTCATCTGTTGTACAACTTGTAGGGCTATATTCCTTAGGTCACAGTTATCTATAAGGATCATTACACATGATTCCTATAGATACCATGATGTGTCTAGTGAACTGGAACTCTACATGGTATTATTGTATACAAATTCTTGTTGAGTGTCAGTTCAGTTTTTGGGATGGTATCTTGACATCCAGGGAGAAGTTCTATAGGAGGATGATCAGTGAGGATCAGTTCCTTGTATTCCATGTTTTTCTTGACCCTTATAGTGTGTTTTAATAATTACCTACATTAGATTGGTTTTAACTCTTGGGCTAGGTGTTTAGACAGAGTGACCTATTTACGAGACTTGTTCTATAAGGATATGAGGGAGACCTATAAGCCCTTAGTATTGACTCATAACCTTGTAGGATTATGTTAATTTTTTGAGGGAATCATATGTGAGAGGTTGGATAGTGTTTTTGAATGCCTTCTTAGGATGTGATCTGGGTTGTACACTCATTTTGACATCAAGACATGGTAGGTGATCAAATTTTTTGTTAGAGTTATATTGATTCCATCATAATTTTTAAGCCACATAGATGATTTTTTTTTCAAGAAAAGATTTTATGTGTAGGAATATTCAGGTACTTTGACCTATTTACTAGTGTTCCCACTATTTCTAATGTATTCAGAGTGAGGGTAGGTTCTCATTACTAGAATTATTCCATATGAAGGGTGGTTGTGGAATAAATCATGGGAATGGTTAGGTGATCATTTTTTAAGAGGGGTTCTTTGGGAGCTTCTAGAATAGTGATACTAACGTGAGATGTTTCATAGTAATATTAGAATCATGTTGGATGACTCACTCCAGTATGAGTGGGGTGATAATGAAACACAACGGTTGTGTGTCATATCATTTCAATCTTATTTGGTCAGTGGTCAGGTGTGGATTTAGGACCAATTGTTTAAAGAATATCTATGGGATCCGTTGCTCGAGAGTTTTGGTTTAAATGATTAAAGTCACTCCATAGTAGACGATAAATTCGGAGTAAATGGTTAAATGTATGATAGTTGAACCATGGTTGAACCATGGTTGAATCATGTTCAGGTGTTGATAAGATGTGATCATGGCATGGATGGAGCTACGAACACGCTTTTTAATAATCTTAGTCTTCTTCTGTTATATATGATCATGCTCTACCATTACATTATCTAGAGTATGATGAGATATCATCATCTCTATTTCGATCACCATTTCTTTTAAATTTCTATCACTGGTTGAGGAAGGAACCTGTTGAGGTTGCGCTTGAGGTGAATGGATAGGTAATCTATATGGTGGGGAGTGAATTTTTTCCATTTTAGGCTGTTTTCCCTCATTTTTAGCTGAACTTATATGTTTTTATTTGGCTTTTATGCAGGGGGATTGGTTATTAGTTGATGATAAGCGTATTCCTATGGTGGGGAGTACTATACCAGTTTTAGTTAAACATATTCTATGTTAGATATTTATGTTGATGTTATGTTGTTAGTCGTTGGATATTTCAGATAGCTTGGTTATGAATATGATTAGTATGAGAGCATGGATTCTTGTCCATTTACTAGGATTCTTTGGTATGAGAAGGTTTATGGTGGGAAGTTTGTCAGGAACCGTGTTTTTTCAAAATGATGTCTTCAATTATAAATTTGAATTCATTATTTTGGATGCTTGAAAATGGTAAATGGTATTTTTCCCCAAGAAGATGATCTCAGATTATTTTTTTTACAACTATGATTGTTTGGGAATAGGTGTTTATTGTATGAAATGTGTTTGGTGGAAATATGATAAATTCTAATTTGAGAAAAATAATATTATTTTTAATATCTAATAAAATATTTATTAATTTATTCATTTAATAGTGCAATGGGTTAAGATTATTTCCAATTTTTTGATTCTATAATAGAGAGTTCAGCGATGATGGGGCTTAAAAGTAGGATGGGTGTTAGGGACGACTAGGGATCCATTATTATTATTTAATTTTATTTTCTATTTTTTACTTTTTATTATTTGATCTTTTCTTTCTTTCCTCCTCCATTGGATTCTCACATAA
This sequence comes from Viscum album, assembly GCA_963277665.1. Lineage (NCBI taxonomy): Eukaryota > Viridiplantae > Streptophyta > Magnoliopsida > Santalales > Viscaceae > Viscum > Viscum album. Next base: position 1,978,931,853 of record OY728155.1, read on the forward strand.
GACCCCGTGAGATTACCCAAAGCATGAGAGTGAGAAGTATGAGAGGGGGAGGGACATAGAGAAAGAGATAGGGATAGAAATAGGTTCCTCCTCATAGAAATCGATGTTCTAGATCGACCTGTGACAACCATGGACTAAAAATTTGAGCAAAGCTTCGACAGTTTCTTCTGAAAGTTAAGACTTTTATGTTTTCACTGCATAACCCTATAGATTTTCAATTTTCAAAATCTAGTCCACTTTTTTCTTTCTTATGGCCCCTAAAGGTATCATCTATTTATTTTGGAATGAAGATTGGGGATTTAAGTGATCTGGAGGTTTTCATTTTTGAAAAAAGAGGCTACATGGTCTGGGGTTCAAGGTGAAAAATGGTGTGTTATTCCCATTTGGGGAAGATTATGTTTTTGATGTAAACACCATGTAATGGTAGTACACATTTTGTAATGATGCTAGTCCATGTCGGTGATTACCTGAAAAAAGTACCCATGTAGTGGTACCCGGCCATGTGTAGTACATATCCAGACCCCATGTGGGTAGCATACCGTGTAAATGTAAATGGATTGACCATGTACATGGATAGGTATGTTGAGGGGAAAAGGAAGGTACCCCATGTGTGGTACATGATGTGTACCCACCTTATATGTTATGTACCATGGGAATTTACACTCCACAGCCAGCGGGAGTACACATCCATATGTGGCTTTGTGACTACATGATGGTACCCATGGGGACATTCCATGTACTATCCCCGTGTATCATTTTGATGTAATTTAATAAAATTTTACCAATGAGTCAGAATTTTACCCATTAATATTCCATTATGAGTATATTTTCATGTATATAACAATTTTAGGACCATTGAGGTGTTTTGGAAATTCCTAAGTGGTGTTTTAACCATTTCATAAATGGTGTGGTTCTTCCTCTGGTAATATTGTTCAGTTGTTTCCTAAGAGTGAGACACTTTGATGTGAGATGGGACATGATCCTCTCCATTCGATAATTCCTTCTTATATTTTCCAATGAGGATGTTTATAAGATGCATAATTTTATCCTAAGATGTCATGATTCTAGTTTTTTCTAAGGATCCCCTATAGGATTTATCTACCTTCTTATATGGTTATACAAGTTCCCCTATAGGACGCCTTCACCTATGTGTTGTTCCATGGATCCCATTTTGGATGCCTCCACCTTTCATACCATTATAAGATCCCTTGTAGGACCCTATTTAACCATTTTATCTAAGGATCCCATGTAGTATTTATTTTATTGTATTTATACCTCAAGGATAGCATGTAGGTTCCTCTCCGTATTTTGAATTGAGGGTTCTACTGTGAGATAGTTGTTTGAAAAACCCAGAGCTGGTACATTGGGTTTTGGTAGAAATGGTTACGGGTGTCACCTTAGAATCCAAGAAAATTTTATAATCCATTGTGAATGTGGTTATAGTTTTGGGTTCATTTATTCATACAGCCTCACACTTTTGTTCATGATTTCAGATATTTATTACTGATTTATTAATATTTACCAGAGGTGATTCCTAGTTGGTGGTTGTTGAGCCATATGTGATACATATTTTTTCCTTTTGGGATGCTCGGATGTTCTTCCTAGGTTCCATCATGCTTATAGAGATTCCAAAAACTGATTACCTATGATATGTCTTCTGATCCATGTTATTTAAAATGTTTTCTTGTATACCAAGAGGTACCACCTAAGATCTTACTATTGAGCCTATATATTTTATTATAATATTATTGGTATTCCTAGAGGTGTTTCCAAGATTCTGGATATCGATCCTACTATTATGATATACGTGCATGGGGTCTATATTAATGATTCCCATGGATTATTAAGCTATCCTGAGTGATGATGATGAACAGAATCTCCTTAGCATATGATACATGATATGGATTATTACGCTCTCCTCAATCTGATTATACTCATGGATGATTACGCTCTTGAGTGGTAGGGATGCTTATGTTATCCCTAGATAGTTACTTAACTACGGTGGTCTACATGGAATATAACATAATTTTATTATCAGAATGATTATTCTCTTCTAGATTATAGGGATGGTTTTTCTCTCCCATGATCGAGAATTGTTGGGTGGTTCATGGTACATCACAAGTGAGTTCTCTTTATAGATTGCCTATGCTTCAAGACCTTAGGGATTATCTAAGTTCCAAATGTTATGACTGCCAATGGGCTAGGGCCTAGGTCTAAAAAAATGAACTGGATTTACATGGCTTGGGAAGCATGTTGCCTATCTCATTGTCTGTTTATAGTATATCCATATGTACACCATAAAATCATTCTTTTAATTGATTGGAGGTTAGTACGGGTGAACCCAGAAGTATGATGTGTATCCCCCAATGGTGATGTGGTTGGATCAGATATATCTCTAACATTAGATGAAGCCGGTATATGTTGATTGGGATTACACACCCATAAATCAACATAATGATACATACACTACTTGGAAATTGAGCTATATCCACACCTATTAAGCTACGGATTAAAAAAATCCATGGATGCACCCCACAATTTGTCGGCTCCGTGGCTAAATACCCTGACCCGTTAATTTATTCTTCCTTCCACTCGATCCATCCTCCATGAAACTCCTCAACAACCTGATGCCCTCCCCGACGCCTCCCCGATGGCTCCTCGCCATCAGCCCGATTCCCTCCCCGTGTGGCCTCCCCACCTTCTCTCATCCTTCCCAAAGCCTCCCCGATGACTCCTTTCCAACAACCCTCAATACCCACAGACACCTCCTCACCGTGACCCTCCTTCCCACAATCCTCCTCCTCCAGAAAAGCTTCTCCGAGCAGCTTCCCCACCTCCTCCCTTCCTTCCTGACAGCTCTCCCCCACAACCCTCAACACCCCAGACATCGAGGTCGACACCCCCCACGCCCTATCATCAAGGTATTTGAAATTTTTTTCAATTTATTCTGTTCTTTCTTGAATCTAAAACTAATACTGGATGCGGACGAAGCTATGGTAGATGGTCTTTTTCTTTTTCAATTAATGACTCAAAAGACTGATTTATTTGTTAAAGGATGATTCCCATTTTGGGTTCATTCCTTATTCAACATGTTCTGGTGTAGTGGTAGATAATGATAGAGGGAATTCAGAATAAATTTTATACATTATCTTGTTGTGAGATTGGATTTTGGATGATTTTATTTATAGAGTAACCATTTTAGATCCTTTTGATCCTTATAGGTTCTCATGATAATTTTGGTGGTTTAAAACAGGATACATCTTTACCTCTAATAAATATTTAGAGATAATATAACCCATTTTTCCTTTATGAAATGTGGCCTATGATGATTAATGAGGATTCTGACATAGAAATTTCATTACATCTTGAGAATGGACCAAATAACAGGCCAAAGAAATTCTGAAGACATCTTGACTGATGTAATATCATAACTTTCCAAAGAAATCCTCCTCAATTGGGGTAATTATAAACACAAGCACCCACACACACTCAGGTACAATAGTGGATCAAGCCTCATCCCTCCAAATTAGCATTGTCAATCCATCTGGAACTATTTATAAGAATTTAAAATGTCTCAAAGGATTAGATGATGGCTTACCAAAGGCCCCTATATGAGATTTCCTGAAGTCCTTCTGGAAAAAGGCCATAATTTATTGATTTATCACCTCAAGCTTCCATGGGGGTCAAGTGAAGTTCCCCTGCCCATGAAACCAGGGCCTAGGACGAGTAGCCCCCATTGGGCCCGTCAGGTACATGTGTTTCTCTCGCCAATGCCCCCATCTTATTCCTCATTCATGCCACACCCTATGAATGACCACGATCTATATGTGCTCACTCACACTATCGCTCTCCATGCTCACCCATGCCCTGGATTGATGGATTTGTCATTGGAGTGCTACTTCAATCCAGAGGAGGATTTCATTAGAAATTTTGAGTAAGGTTGCTCATGGACATGGAGTGATTCAGGTGCCTTTGGGTTTGGATGAAGATAGTCAAATGAATAATGATGTGAAGGATCTCTATAATGTGAATGTTCGAGATTATTTGAAGGATAATCTTCCCTCTTATGCTCGGATAGATATTCTTTTACCTTAGAGTTAGTTCTGATTCATAAAATTGAAGAATTATGTGAAATGGTACTTTATATTTTATTGAGCCGAACGTCAAAATCCTTAAAGAGATTTTAGAAGAATGTAGCATTTAATTTGTGGATGTTTAATGTTGCAGCAGAATAATAACCCATGAAAAATTGTAGATCTCGTAAATCAGTTCCATCGGATTTTGGGCTTTGGTGGATGGCACATGGTGTTGATTGGTAGGGGGTTGATTCCACTTCTCCCCATAGGATGAATTAAAATCAAGAACATGGGGATTTAGTTTTGTCTCCCTCAAACCTGGAATCTTGAAGTTTCAAGATTGGGATCCTCTATTTCATCTAGCTTTGGTTAAGAATTTAATTATTCATACTCGGATTCTCTTTAAGGGCTTAAGTTGGTTTTTTAGAATTCTCAAATCCTTTAGGGTAGTGAACACATTGTGGGAATTCCTATGAAATTCAATGGGGAGACTAAGCATGCTTGATATTGTCACTTTTTAAGATTTGTTATTGAGGTTGATTTATGTTTGCCTCTCATTGAAACAATTTTCCTTGATGTTAATGGTTATAAGCTTGAATTATCATCTGAGTTTCAATGGTTACCAGAATTTTTCAGTAAGTGTAACTGTATTGGGCACTAGAGTTAGAAGTGTTGTAGAAATATAAGATTTTTCAATTACAAGAATATTGGTCATTTTATTGATCAATGTAATTTTAAACTACCTGTGAATGATGTTGTTTCCAAGGATGGGTCAATCCTAGATAAGGATCAAGAAATTAAATAGGGTGGGAATTTTATGGGGGGAGATAAACATGTTAAAGGTTCTAGAATCTCCTTTCCTACTATGGTGGTTGTTAATCATCCCACACAAATTTTTATGGATAAGTAAACTACAGTTAAATCAATTAAGGTAGGTCAGGAGGATCGGATTTCAAAGAGAAAATCATGTAATGATACTACCCAAGATGTTGGAGAGCTTATGAATCACGATCCATGGTTCTCAGATAATGAAACTGAGGTGGATACATCGGATCTCCAAGAGGAATATTTTATGAATTCTGGAGATAGTAAAGGTAATAAGAACACTGTTATGGTAGGTGTTTATTCCTCAGTACAAAGGAAACAGAAGAAAAATGGTGTTTCAATTAGAGGTAATGATGAATCTGCTTCCCCAATGGATACAGAATAGGTTCATGTTTCAACACTAGCTCACATGGAACTGAGATAGATACAGTGAAAGTTCCCAATGAGGTAGTAGAACATAGTCATGGAAACTCTTATGTACTAACACCGATGGATGGTAAGAAAATTTGTAAGTGGGTTAAGCAGTCAACCTTAGCTGGTGTAGACACTTCTATTTTGGATGATGTTCAGGAATCTGCTTCTAAAGGGAAATATAAATCTACTTCTTTTTTGAGTGCTACGCTGGGTATAAGAAAAAAGAAAGCAAGTCAAGAAACTTTGGCTACTCCAATTGATGAGGCTAATCTAAGCAGTGGTAAAGGGTTTGGTGGTAACCCTCAGTTAGAGATGTCATGAGTGGGAGGCAATTTCATATCTATGTTAGATTCATAAGTGTTTTTTACAACAGGGAATTCTATCTGGTGGACACTAAAAAACTCAAGACAAGGTTATAAGTAACTTCATGTTGGATGGTAAATATATTGTTCCTATTGCTATACAGGGGAAAGTTGTTCTAGGCACCGATGCATCTGTTGCTTCAAAACATGAAGTAAAGGAAACAGTGAGTTTCAACACTACTAATAATGTGGAATGTTTTGGATTGGTATCAGGGGTAGACTCCCTCATTATCCCCGATAAAATTCTCAAGGAGGCTCAAAAAGATATACGCAAGGTCAGAAGCATTTTAATGCCAGCTGATAAAATATCTATTCCTGTTTTACAGGAATGGGATGAGAAGTATATAAATCCTTAATATATGTAGGAATAGGGTTTGAAGGACTTTAGCATGACTATTGTGGTTGATTCTAGGGAGGAATAAGGAATTCCATGGAAAACTGCCAAATCATGGAGCAGGGTGGCTGGGTGCAGGGGGCAGGTCTGTAGGGCAGGGGCCTGGGGAAGGGGAAAGGGGGCAGGGTGGAGGGGGGCAGGGGGAGGGGGCAGGGGGTAGGGGTAGGGGGCATGGGGCAGGGGGAGGTCTGCAGAACAGGGGGCAGGGGGCAAGGGGTGGGTGGAGGGGGCAGGGGGACGGGGGCATGGTGTCGAGTGGGGAAGGTGGCAGGGGGAGGTTTGTAGGGCAGACGGAGGCCTGTAGGGAGGGGGGAGGGGGTGGGGGTGGGTGGAGGGGGCAGGGGTGGAGTGGGGAGGTCTGTAGGGAAGGGGGTTGGTCTGCATAGCAGGGGGGAGAGGGTGGGGCAGGGATGTAGTTAGTCTCTATATGTTTCTTTAATCTTAGATAAGGTTGAATAACCATTACAATCCATCTCTAACTCCCCCAAATGTTTTCATTATTAGGTTTCTCCAAATATGCCCTCCTATTTATAACTGGTTGCTTTCACTAAATCATGGCTTGATATAAGTTGCAACAAATCAGATTTTGTATGATACCACTAGTTGTTATTGGTATGACATTAACACCTTTTCTTTTAAAAATCCAGGCCATTATGTCCACTTTTTTTTAATTAAATCTTATAAAGATAGATTTGGATCCTGTAATATGTCCTCCTTTTGGTGGGTTTATTACACTACCACATTGAATGAATTTACCTATACATAGCTAGATTCAATATGATATTTTAAATTACATTCACTGGTGGAAATCCCACTTATACCAACACCTGCATACCAGCGGTTTGAAAAAAACATTGGTTTAAGTAATAATTTGATGTGTTTTCCCAATGGTTTCATTAAACCGTTGGGAATAGATTACATTAGAAAATATTTTACTATGGTTTTTAGAAACCGTAGGGAACCCCCCCCCCCCCAAATAATAATTCATGAAAATCAATATCAAACTGTGATATATGATTGATTTTGGTTTTCTCATAACATAAAAATAGTTATCATTGTAGTGTTTGTAGATATAAATCATTGGATATTCCCGTAGAAGATACCACGAGAACATTATTTCTTTTCAATTTCGGTGAAAAATATATGATTTGTTTCTAGTTTCATAAAGAATATCATATTCCATGTGAAATAATTTGGACCTCATAAAAATGTTAAGAATATTCTATGTGTAGAATTATTCATACCATTGACGCTTTGTGGATGCAGTTTTCATGTTAATGGAGTGTTATAATTTGCAAATTAAAATGTTATCTAATGCATACTGTCTTAATATGTTCCTGATGCATGTGAAGGAAAATTGGTTATGGATAAATGTGTTGTTCTTTTTGGAATCACAAACAATTTAATGGGTCACCATATTTTATTAAATTATAAAGTGTTATCTAATGCATACTATTTTAATATGTTCTCACACATCACATATTTCGGGATTTTAGTGTTTTTGACTCTATATTATGTTTTTAGTAGGGCGTTGGATCATTTCATGTTGGTTCGGGTGGATGTGGTTCTCCCAATCAAGGTAAGGCTTCAAGGCCATTGGTTGGTTTCTCACTGGTTATGTAACATCCTTTATGTGTTTTAATGTTCCTAATATCCTTTGTTTAGTGTGTTGATCCATGCTCATTGGTTTCAAGTATCCAAGTTAAGGGATAATCACCTGATTGTGCATAGGTAAGAAATTATATGTATGTGGGTCCCCCCGTTACGTGTATAGTCAACCATGGCAGTGATTGTGCACTTAGGGGGCTATGTTTGACCTAGTATATATATATATAAATGAATACGCAGGTGATTGGAGACTGGTATATGCATATAAGCATCTGTGAAAGGATCCCCTTGTACATGCTCATGGCCATGCGGGTGTGTGCATAGGGGCTAGGTGTCCTCGCATGTGTATGAAGATGCGTATACCCAGTGGGGGAGCAGCTACTTTTAGTTAGAAAGCTCTAAGAGCTGAAGTGGATGGTTTGGTTCCACCTTGAGGTAGGATCCCTCTTCTCGCATCTTTAATTCAAGAATTATTTAAATTGAATTTAGTATTTTTAATAATTATGATTAATTATATTGAATTTCATATCTTGAATAAGTGTTCTTTAATATAATTGTTTCATTTGATAAATAAAGTCCTATTTTTATAATAAAACCCCTTCAACGGAGGTGTGCTATCTATGAAAACTCACAGTGATAGTTATGTTGATCAAGTTGCTTAAATTATTTCATTTTATTTGTGCTGAATGCGTTTTAGAATAATTTTTAAATATAATTAAATGAATTGTTTGATAAAGCATTTCCATGATTTTATAATAAAACCCCTCCAACGAAGGTGCGTTTTCTTCTAAACCTAAGAGTAGTGATAGTTATTTGTATAATGTTTAGATTTCATTTGAGTCTTTAATATGCCTCTTGTTGGTGTTTGTTTTGTGGCTAGTTAGTTTTTGTTTTCTTTGAATAATATAAATTTTCTTGTCATACTTTTTTAACTCAAATTAAATTGCCCAAGTAGGCATATTCCTTGACCATGAAACTTTCATTTTCACGCTTTGAATATTATAAATAAAATTTCCATCTTTAGGAAATGTGAATGAATTTTTAAATGGTTTTCGTAGGGTGTATGGTTCTTTTCTGTCGTTTTCTTTTTGTTTAGACATTGTGTCATTGTGCCCCTTGCTATAACCTTCCCGGGAGATCCGTTGTTATAAAATATTCAACAGTTGATCTGTTCTATCTTCTGTCAGCGGTGAGACGGTTGGAATGTTGCCCTGACTCCTCCTGCTCCCTTCTCTCCATGCCAGAAGATGCTTCCCCACTGATGTCGCTGGACTGGGACAACACGTCGCGTTCACGCCGCGATCACACTGCAGTCACGCCACGGTCACACCGCGGTAATGCCATGATTTGGCCCTGCTCCAGCTGCATCTAGCCCACACCAGCCCCCTTCCACCTTAATTTCAGCCCCCTTCCACCAGCATTCCAGCCCGCAACAACCCCCCCTTCCACCATCGAATCAGCCCGCACCATCCCCCCAGCACCTGCAACCTACCCCCTTCCACCAACATTCCAGCCTCCTCTTACTCCCTTCGCTCCTGTCCAGAAGATTCTGCCCTACGGATGTCGCTAGACTAGGCCAACGCGTCGTGGTCACTCCGTGGGAATGACGTGGTAATGCCATGATTTGGCCCTACTCTAGCCACATCCATCCCACACTAGCCCCCTTACACCTTCATTTTATCCCACTGCCACCAGCATTCCAGCCCACAACAGCCCCTAGCCACCTTTGAATCAGCCCACACCATCCCCCCAACACCTGAAACCAGCCCCCTTCCACTAGCATTCCAGTATCCTCTTACTCCCTTCACTCCTAGATGGAAGATGTTGCTCTCCGAAAGTCACTGGACCAGGCCAACACGCCACGGTCACGCTGCAGTAACGCCACAATCATGTCGTGGTAATTCCGTGATTTGGCCCTACTCTAGCAACATCCAGCCCACACCAGCCCCCTTCCACCTTCGTTTCGTCTCGATGCCACCAGAATTCTAGCTCGCAACATCCCCCCCTTCCACCTTCGAATCAGCCCACACCATCCCCCAAACAGCTGCAACTAGCCCCCTTACACCAGTATTCTAGCCTCCTCCCATCCGCATTCCACCCTCCTCCCACTCCCTTCGCTCCTAGCCGGACGATGCTGCCCCACAGATGTCGCTAGACCGGGCCAACATGTTGTGGTCACTCCGCGGTCATGCCGCAGTCACGCTGCCGTCACGCCGCGGTCACAGCCAATCTGAGTATCTGCAGAGGCAATACATTGTTGTCTCATAGAAACTCTACTAGGCTCCATTACATTTTCCATGGGAGTTCCAACATCAATCACTTATGGTTCTATGGGTTCTACTTCAAAAAAATCAGAATACTCATCTATTGTCGCTAATTATTCATTCATCGTGATTTGTTATGATAGAAAATTCAAACACTTTTTCCCTTAGTTACTAGTTCCATTAGAACATGAACAAGTTTCCCTTCCTTAATATTCCATTCATGCTTATCCTATGAAGAAATCAGATCATAATGTACCACGTCAGGCCATTTGATAGAGGATTCAAACTTATCCTCAATCTCTTCACTGTTTATCCCTTTCTCTCTGGACTGAAAAGTCCACAAGATTTCTACCTCTCTATTCAATTCCATTTTATCCACTTCCATGAAAAAATAAAAATATGATATCACCTCTTCAGGACATACTGGTTTGGTTGCAAGTTGCTGCTCCTTGGCATTGCTTCTACTAAATTTACATGCAGCGGCTTTGTCACCTCAATTTCCAGAATCTATGCAACGAGTCTCTTGCATATCTAGATGTCATGCTTCTACTCGCAAGAACTGAAGCTTTTTTTAAAGTTATTAGTTCTTGAATCACGACAATATGAGTTTGAATAAGTCTCACCTCTGTAGAAAATTTGAATTCCATCATAAGCAATAATCAAGCTAACAAAGCTCGTGAACTTCTTCTAGCTTCTACAGTGTGTCTTCAAAAATGGACACAATTCCCAATGTTCGTGCCTCCATCAGAGTCGAGTTTCTAGCATCAATTTTCCAAAATTTTGTTTCCAATATAAAAAATGCTATTAGATAGAGAAATAAACTACAAGTAATTCATTTATTTCATGTTTTTTTCAATGAAAAATGCCTCCATGAAAGAGTCATGCATACCTTCCGCTCACAATCATGCCTAACATAAACTAGTCGCATAAACCATTTTGTCAGTATGAGATGCATCTTAAATTTTCCCCACCTGTGCTTTATTTTGCAAATCTTAACTCTCTCTCTAGATATCGAAAATCTTGGATCATCTTCCCTCCTTGAGTGATTTCCCCATTGGAGTATTCAAAAGTTAGGTAACAAACCTAACAGCAATGAGAGTAGTTGAAAATAGTTAGAAAAGCATTGAACAAATATACATGGATCACATGATATTTCTTGGATGAGAAGAAATAGAGATACAAAAGGAGGGAAGAGAAGAATCTCAAGGAAGAATACCACCTCTCCGAGAGATATGGTCGGTACCTCCCAATGCCCCTACCTCTCAACTTCAATTAGCTGAACTAATCCAATTAATTTGTACCCCCTTCCTCTATTCTCTCCCTTATTCAATATCTGAATCAAATTCTAACAACCCATCCAACAACTCTATGAGTACTGTAGCTTTCCAAAATAAAAAAGTCTCGATAAAGACAACATCGCCCCTAATTATTCACAACTTCCCATACACGCCCCAGCCAGCCCCACAACAATCTATCCCCCATATATTACTAACATTTTGTACCCATCAAAAACTCAGATTATCCTCTAGGTGGACTACGAATATCTTTGCTCGAGTGCTTAAGTACTGGAATGACAACCTATTGTCAAGCACTTTAACGGAAACCCCTAGAGGCATCTTTGGGGGCACCCTAAGCGTTAATGTATCTTTTTCAGGTATTTTCCTTAGAGCATAAGTCTTTTGAAGCTACCTGACCTTACTTTGTTGGCCCATTTTTAGTATCCCATCACAACTAAACCAAACACATGGAAATACCAGTTTAAATAATATCGCTTCATGCCCTTGAATAAGAACATAGAGCATCTCCTCTTGTGCAAAAAACACAGGATGAGAATAAAATTTTTTCTCTTCATACCAAATTTTGAATGCTTTAATCACAAGCACAGTCATCAATGGATAAGAAAATTTAACCCCTCACTATCTAAACTTGGGAGGTTTCTAGCATTGCTAATAAGACTGTGTTCCTTATTACAAAAAGATTTTATAATTTACAATACTCCAAGGATCCAACCTATTATATATTATAAATTTAGGACCTCAATTACTATTATAATGTATAATACAGATGACATTCAAGCGTTCCCAAAGGTCTAACTACACATATCTGGAGAATTTAGGGAAGGCCTCATCTTCATCTCTTTTGGGTGAGGTGTCTAAGGGAAGAGGTGACCTACCATTGGTAACATGAAAATTCATCCCAAAGGATGGTACACCTAGGTGGGCATAGGTGGATAGAAGGGTATCGTGTAGGGTACGCTTGGGTGGACTAGAAGGCACACACAAAATTGAACTAGATGGACTGGAATGTATCTTGCAGGATAGACCTGGATGACATGAGATTGATTTGTGCAGGATGTGCCTATGTGAGCTAGAGGTAAATTTAGAAAACAGAAATCCTTGGAAATAACACTTAGGTGAGGCCTTTCTATAGGATAGTAGGGTTACCTCAGGTGTCTATGGAAGGGTTTTGTGCAGGTCCTCAGTTTGGGAAGATACCTTAAAGCTAATACTTATAGACTGAGGGTGAGTGGTTACTCATGAGGGTGAATAATTATCCAAACACTTTTGGCTCAATAAAATAACTATTACCCATATTTACCTCTTCGATCAGGTTTTGGAGAGATACCTAGATGGTTTTGATAGACCAGGAAATGGAATAGGGCAAGTAGAGCTTTATGACTTATTCCGATCATCCATATTTCATAAATACAGAGCCCAAGGTCCTATTTATAGGAAATTTTGGTACCTTGGGAGAAGGATATGTCTTTCACAGGGTTCTATCATAGGTTATTTCACTAGGTGATGGCACATATCTCCCTTTCTATGATGATGTGAACAAGTCTGGGATTGCACAACCTGGCCCTACGTGATGGGGTTGTTTGGGTCTTTTGTTGGGATTTATTGGGCGATCAATTTTAATATTTTTTTTTCTTAACTTCCCAATTACTTGAGGTATTCTCTTTTGAATATAGTCATCCTCATATGGAAATGGGAGTGTAAAACAAAACCCTCATGATTTGATCTGATTGGAAGAAGAGGGTCTAATATTTAATTAATGAAATACAGACATTGAAATATTCATTGTTTTTTGGTATATAGATTCCCATTTACCTTCATGATTGGTCTGGAAGAAATTAATATCTTGAGTAACATGTATGGGATAAATGGGGAAGGATGGGCTTAAAATGTATGCCACACTGGTGTCTTTCAATGGTGGTTCATGCAGTTAGACCATGAAGGTTAGGTGCACATGCCACCAGTATAGGTGTTCATGGATTTATAAATAGCATCGATGCCTTGAAGTCTCTTCTTATCATCTAATCATAGTTTTAGCCACCCTTCAGCTATCCTAGTTCCTTTCTTCTACACAGATGTTTCATCATGCTAGTTTTCTATGAAATATTCCTTCTAATGCTTTTCTCTCATACACATGGTATTCCCTTATCTTCACACTAGATAGTTGAGGGAACCAGAACCCTACAAAAATAATCCAAAACAAAGAAGAAACACCAGAAAGACTACCCCTGTGCACCCAAAACATATTACCATCCATAGTAGAAATCACAAACCAACCATCACCAAGCACCATGTAAGTGTATCATGTACTACACCATGTAGAAAAATCCAAAAATCAACACCGCTAGTTGAAACCCATCTATAAAGGTCTGATAATTCCAACCAGTACCATGAAACTCACAACCTCACCTCCTAAATCCTCCACAAGAAACCTATAACCCCACTATGAGAATCTCTGTAAGCCACTATTTGATAAACCAATCATATCCCAGCTTCAACCTTAAGAAGCATCCAAAGTAGGGGGGCTGCTATTTAGGGGGGTCCCGTTGGGGGGGGGGGCAGCTGTTCAGGGGCATCCAGCAGTGGATGTTCTGTCCGGGGGGGCTTCTGTCCAGTAGGGGGTTCTGTCCAGGGGGCTGCTGTCCTGGGGGGCTACTGTCCAGTAGGTGGGTTCTATTTAGGGGTGCTGCTATCCAGGTGGTTCTGTCCAGGAGGGGCTGCTGTCCAGGGGGGCTGCAGGTCTCTGTCAAGGGGGGATGTCCTCCAGGGGGTCTGGGGGGGGGGGGGTCTAGGGGGTTTAGTAGGGGGGATGCTGTCCGAGGGGGGGGGGGGGGGGCTGCTATCCAGTAGTATGCATTGCGAACAAGAAATGAGATGGGTCTGAGGAAACCTTGAGTAATTTCTTATGGGTGTGGTGTTTCTTGATGATTCCCTAGTGTTTGAGGTGATGATCGTTGATGGGTTAGATTTCAGAGTTGCTGGATGAGGTTTCCCTATCTAGATTGGATCATGAATTGATATATGTGAACTAGGGGACCATGGGTGCCCCCTGATTTATTATCCCATAAAGGGTCAGTGATGATTTAATAATTGGTGTCTTTGGGTTTTACCTTAGAACCTAGAGTTTGGAAATGTGAGACTATTGTGTCTATTTTTTGTAAGGTTTTGTTCATGAATTTGATTGAATATCGTTTAATACCTTATACCAAAGATGGTTGAGGTAGTTCCTTGCTCAGGTACTAGAAATAGGATGATAACATTGGGATATTACTGGATCTGGATTTTACCCTGAGATTGATATGATGTTTTCTTTTATTGGCCTGCTGGTTGTGTTAGACAGGTCATAGGGAGATAATGGGTGATCTGAATTAGTGCACCCCCTAGTTTAGAGTTACAAAATGGCTATAGGGTTAGTGGGAATGGATTTTTAGAACTCACTGATAGTGGTCCAGGATGCTGAGCACTCCCATCATGAAATCTTCTTCTCATCCATATATTTGAAGTGTCAAATTTATCCATTGTGAGTGTTGGATAGAATCACATGATATTCTTAGAAAACAGACTTAAGATATTCAACTATAAGTATATGAGGCAAAAACCTTTATAGAAACAAGATTTTATAAACTAGTAATCAATTCAGTACATAAATCATTGAGTATGTGATGTTAATATAAAGATTAATATTGGTGTTGTTCAACATAACCTCAATGACTAATTAGAATTAGGTTGTCCAGATTTTGAGATTACATACAGTTTTTCATTATTAAAAACGTTAATTTATGCTTTTCACCACTTGAGGGATGGTCTCACTTTCTTCATCATGGAAAATCTAACTTCAATGGTATTCTAGGAAGGATACTTTACTCTTGTTATACCCAAATAATACAATAGTCATCCATCTCCCCAATTGTTTTCATTAATTCTCTATAGGAATGTGTACATAAGATTAATGGGAATAAAGAGGTGATACCTTTCCAGTAGTTTTTAGCCTAGGAATTTCTTTTACTAATAGTATTCATACCTCTATTATAACTACATCTATTCTTCTCAGGTCTTCTCCCCCTTTTTCATCCCAGTTCCAGTGAAATGACATGTTGTACCAGTACTCAAAAGATTTATACTGAAAACATCTACAAAAATATTAATATCCCTTGAAACTTGATCTTCCTTTATATTAATGTTTTTTTTATAAAATTCTTCTTGTTTTCAAGGCATCCTCCAGCCTTTATTTTTGCATTTCCTTTGGGTTTTCCCATTCGCTTGTCATCTATAGGAGGAAAATTTTTACACCATTCATCATCCTAAAAATATCCAAATTATGTTTCATATTCTTTATAATGAATTGAAACCGATTTAGTATCACATTAGAATTTAGAAAAATATTGTACCTTTTTCATGGGGTTGGTTTTATCATCATCCTTGGATGGTTCAGCTTGAATATCCACCGCATTTTCATAGACTTATATCATATTCTCTAAGGTGTTTCCAGATTTAATATACCTAGATTCTGCCTCTTGATGTTCCTTTGGTTTAGAATCCATTTTTATGTATTAATAGATTCTGGTATCCTATCTTATTATACACATTTCTAAATCCCAATTTTCCATGTCAGTATGTGCATACATTGCAGTCCAGTCACTCGTGAGGGTAACCATGGAGGCCAAAAGTTGCATCACTGCATCTTAACTTGGTTAATTAGGTTTATAATTCATCCTTTTATTCCTATTTTCTTAGAATCTACATGTAAATAAAGCCAATGTGGTTAAATAAAGAATCTGGAATATGCATGGGGGACTGACATGGGTGATGGCAGTGGGGGAATGGAGGGGGAATGGGAAGCGGGGTGGTAGGGGGTGGGTGTGGGGGGTTGGCAGGGGGTGGGGGAGGCAGGGGAGGGGGAAATGGGCTGGGGGTACTGACAGGGGGTGTAGGGTGTAGGGAGTGGAGGGTGCAGTGCAGGCAGTGGAGTGCAGGCAGTGCAGGGTGGAGTGATGGGTGGTGTGAATGGTGTTTTGTAGGGTATTGGACATTGCACGATTTAGTTTTCATTTATTTAGTTTTTTAATGTTAACGTGTTCCAACTATGAGTTATATAATATTATTTACTTTGATAATGTTTAAATTATGGATGAGATGTTGGTCTATTAACATATTGATGATGGGCACTCATGTATGATTAACCAGGTGCCGAGTGTCGTGGAGTACAGGGTGCAATCTGTGTAGTTCACTATCAGATTCAGGTAAGGTTTCTTTCATTTTTTTTCATTGACTCAATTTTAATTAGGGTTTTGTGGTTTTTGGGTTCCCTATATTTTTGCAGTGTGTTTTGGATCTCGTTAAGGACAGTGAAGCACCACATGTCTGGGATATCCTCTCAACCTGGGTGGATGAGGCCTTCTAAAAGTTCATCACAATAAGTTTGGGTTAAGTTAGGTTTTCTAGGTTATTTTTTATTGGGTTCATTTTTTTTTGGTTTATTTCAGTTGTAGCATGTTAATTTTGTTCGATTTGGGGCTATTCAGTTCAATTAAATTAATTTTTGCTTCAACCAGGTATGTTTCATTAGTTTCATTTTCTTCTTTCTCAATTATGCTTTATTGAAGTCAGTTTTGATTGGTTTGAGTCATTTTGGATACATAATGTTCATTTTGGTTCAGTTTCATCTTTTTCAAAACGATTTGGTTTGGTTCCACTCTACTCAATTTGGATTGATGATGTTTGATTTAGTTCTAATCGTATTAGCATGTTTTTTATTAGTGTAGTTCATTTGACTGGAATTTTTTGTATCATAGCCATATTAGAATGTTTTTGGTTTTCACAATTCAATTGACTGGTGTGTTGGGCAGGTTGGGGGGGTCTAGGGTAGGGGGCTGTCCGGGGGGGATGTTGAGGATGGGGTGTGTAGGAATGGGGGGAATGGGGGTGTGCAGTGAGGATCGGGCGGGTGGTGAGGTGCAAGGTCTGGGGGTAGGGCAGAGGAGGTGTGCAGGAGCAGGGGGTGGGGGATGGGGGGTGCTGGTATAGGGAGGGGAGGGGGGAGGGGGTGTGCAGTGAGGAGGGGATAGGGGGTGCGAGGTGCCAGGGCAGGGTGTAAGGTGCATGGGGGTGGGGTAGGGAAGGTGTTCATGAGCAGGGGGTGGGGATGCTAGTACAGGGAGGCGAGGGGGCTGTATAGGGGGAGGGGGGTGTGCAGTGAGGAGGGGGAAGAAGGTTGGGGTGCAAGGTGCAGGGGGTGGGGCAGGGGAGGTGTGCGGGAGTAGGGGGTGGGGGTGCTGGTGCAGGGTGGGGGAGCTGTGGGTGGGGGGAGAGGGGAAGATGGTAGTGTCCCCCACACAGCCATTACGGTGAGTGGTGCTAATTTTTTATGTAGTAGAAAGGCATATAGCCACGGTTTTAAACCGTGGCTAAAGCCCTATAGCCACTATTTCAACCGTGGCTATAAACCTATATCCACGGTTTTAAATCGTGGCTATAGAGCTGTAGCCACGGTTCTATGAACCGTGGCCTTTATTGGTATGGCTATATGGTTGACCCTATAGCCACAGTTTGAAAACCATGTCTATAGGGATGTAGCTACAGTTAGAGTCGTGGCTTTAGGGATATAGCCACTGTTTCAAACTGTGCATATAGGCTCTAACCTATATCCACGCCAATACAAGCCATGGTTCATGAAACCATTGCTATAACCTATAGCCACATTTTTTGAGCATATAGCCACGGTTTAGAACCGTGGCTATAGCCTAAATTTGTAGTAGTGATATATTGGGTTTCATGAAATCCAACTCAATTCCCATGCACTGGATGTCCAGGAGATCGAGATTACAAACCCAATAATCAAATTCTAATGTGGCATCATGTTATTTCATTTATTTACTCAACAATATTCAAATATATGTGTACATGTAACTTCATGGGACTATACATATATATGTATATATATATGGTTATCCATGGTGGAACTTTACCTATTGGTTGGGATCTTAGACCCAAGGTTTGACTATTGTTTCAAAATTATTTATTTTACATGCCTCTTCAGTTATTTCTCTGCTAGGCTGAGAAACTATTATTTTTCATACACTTATTGGAGTATATTTATAGGTCCTTATTATGGTCTTTGGATGAGATTATTTCTCACCCCTTCACATGCGCCTTGATGTATGTGTAGGCCTTATGTCTAATTTTCAGGTTGTACATGAGTTGCATAATGGATAGGGGTGAGTCCCAGAGATGTATGTTTGAGTGGAGCTGCTCATGTGGGTTCTTCTGTTCAGGTTGTTGCAGCTTGACAGTGTCTGGAGATCAGGTATATGGTCTATCTCAGAGTTAGTATTGGATCCTTATACTTTTTTCAGTTTCTTTTGTACTCATGTATCTATATTATTGGTCCAGTGGGTGACCATTTTCGTGTGTGTAAAATAAATATTCATGATTTTATAGTATTTTCATTTATTATTAATGAATGTTTTATTTATGATTTTATACTACATATTTTTTTACTATTTTTTATGATACATAGTTATTTACATTGTTTTCTTACTCTGGTATGAGGTCATTTTCTCCCCACTATCACACAGTTGGCCCTCACTTCTAGTCGAAAACCTTTGGCATAAAGGGAGGTGCTCTTGAGGCCTCATAACCCACTAGATTGTAAAACTGTATTAGTGGTATCCAAGTCAGGATGTTACAGAACATGTATTATTTTTGTGGTGGTTATATAAAAAATATATTGAAAATACTTCTAGGTAAAAATTCACTAATGTGAGAAATAGGCTACTCAAGTGAAATTTAACAACATCAAGGTGCATCAATCATAACTTCAATGATATATCTCCTGCATAAGGAACAACATGCCCTACTCTCCCAGATCATGAATCACACTGACCTTGAATGAAATGAGAGGCCCCTTCAGGAGAAAAAATAGAACTTGATAATGATAATAATTTATATAGGCCTTTACAATGACAATTCATTCCGTTCTTATTATTTTTTCAATGGTATCATGATCAAGAACAATGAAGTCCCACACCACTACATTGTCCACTAGTATCACCTGAAACATGGGACATTTAAAACTGTGCTCAGACAATTTTCCAAAATCCATGGAGTTATCCCCGAAGAACTATATAATCATAGAATTCAAGACCAACATGTCATCCAATATTTAAGATTTAAACAAAATAAAAACTGTATCAAGAAATGTTAACACCATAGAGGATGTAATAAAAACCATACCTATAACTATAGTTAGCCCAGCCTCTGATTCATTTAGCATGTAATCATCTGCATAAAGTTGTATGTTCTCATATCCTACGTAATCATTGTTATCCACATGAACGTCCACCTTGTCCTGAGGATAAGACCCAAGAACCATGGATTCATAAGAACATACCTATAGACACATTGTTAGAGTGGATCAAGTCTAACTACCTTGGAATGTTATTCCACAAAAACAATCGAGATGAATAGACTGTCTATATTGATGACAAGAATAGGGAAATTCTGTATATTCAATCTTGGTATGGCCATGCCTCCAATAATGATAGAAAATAACTTTTTTGTGCAGATAAATTCACTGAAAGTGATCCTAAATTAAACTATTCATCCTTGCCTTCCTTTTCAATCCAGAAGACACACCCATGGTAACAACTACAGTAACTGAAGCACCACCCAAGACCATTTTCTGAGCTATTCTTGCATCATACACTGATGATTTATACACCAACTTAATTAATGTCAATAGGAATAAGTGAATAAACATCAATATACTATTATCCCTCAACCCAGTCACAAACCTCTGAGACTTAAGGTAACGAAATATATCAAGATCAATTTCTTGTTACGAAAAATATATGAAATTGGTGGAGTAATCCAAAACCATGTCCTCTCATTTCTATAAGGTCATAAATTCCTAGTTCTTCACCAAACAAAAAATTTCTGGATAAAATAATTGGTCAAAAAATATCTTAAAGGAATCACGGGTAAAATCCCTAAGAATCATATCTTTCACAATAGAGTCCCACCATCTCCTTCTTAGTCCCTCATGTATATATATATAATAACCTACCATTAGTGTTCTCTATATTATTCAGGAAGTTAATGTTCCTCTCAATCATAAAAACACACTACTCACATTAATAGGTTCTCTTGTTACCATGGAATATGGGATGATTCAACATTGTAAATTATATTCCATTATCTATCGATCATCCCTTGTGTCCAATACCCAACGGTCCCACAGTATAAACAGTGTGGATTACAACGTCCACTAATGAAGGGTAAAATAGAGGATTACCATTTTACAATTTAATTATATCTCCCATACTTGGATTCAAAGGAGTTATTCTAGGAGTAATTGTCTAATTATCAAAAACCAAAATACGAAATAAGTTTATAGAAAATTCCATACCATATGACCAAATTCTTAAATCCATGTCAATGCCTTTATGAAATAATAATTTAAATAATTTATGAATTATTTTATCAAAATAAAAATCCAAATAATGTAAGATGTCCATTTAAAATAAACCCCATATTTATTTCATTCGAAAAACCACATGTATCATGTTTCATGCCTGGAAAAAATTCATGACCACCCATGGAAACATGATTTCAGGCATTGATGTGGGTTGGAAAAGAACATTTACTCACATACTATATGAATCCCAATGGTACCAAATCATGTATAAGAAGACTCTAAACCAACCCTAGTTAGTTTCATAACACTAAATTCTATATATTTCCACTAATAATTTTTTTAAGAAAACAACCTTGGACAATCAGACACATCACCCAAGATAGTCAGCCATAAGGTAGCATCATGAAAACAAACAAACATGTCTCATATATAATTGAAAAAAGTAAAACTAATATAGTACATGGTATAAAAAAACTATATACCAATGATACACACAATTTCAAATGAAAATGAATAAATTAGATGAATAAAATATGAAAAACCAAAATATAAAAAATCATTATGTGACTATCCATCACCACAAAACTGCCCCTATTATGAATGAATCAACAACCAAGAGATGTCTAAAAACAACAGTATTCTATTCACATATCATGTGTCCTAAAAAACCCGATCTAGAAATATAAAAAATTAAAATTAGGGTTTGATCATAATAAATAGAAGGATTTTATCAATGAATCTATACAAAGTATAATATTAAGAATTCATTTGTTTATTCTTTATAACATTATCGGTTTAGGAATAAATTCTTGAAGATAATTCATTTGGTAAACCAAAACATCCTTTGCTTGTTAATAAAAAACTTTCATATTTAAAAGGGCAAGTAATATGAATATTTTATATAAGAAATATTTTGAGATTAAGAAATATCATCCAATGATACATCATTATGATAAAAACTGAGCAATAACTCAATGAAATAAACCTTCATGTGTAAAAATTAATATAAATGTTAAATAATTATATAAGTATCCAACCTATAAGAATATGTAGTAGATTAACAAATAATCTAAAACTAGGAATAACATGGATCCAACCTTCAATTATGTCCCATAATGGTATAAAAATATCACAAATACTCTAGTGGAAATATTTACACAAATGTGACATATCAATTCCACAATGCACCCAAGGTTCTCAGTGTTCTATGCTTGTCAAATAAATTTGAAAAGCATGCTCACTATTTTTAATTCATTTATATAGTGAATCATTTACACTCCCATGAATTGAAACCCCATTTCTAAATTAAAACTACCTTTAAGGAGTATCAAAAATCCCTTTTCATATACATGGATTACTGATTCCATTCCAGAAAAAGTATTTTAGATTCAAATACAATTTTAAATCAAAATATATTTTAAAACATTTGTATAATGAATAAAAATATTACTTATATCAAAATAAACCTTTTAACAACACAAATAAAGGAGTTGAACTATAAAATAACCTTATTCCAGAATTAGAAACTTCGTAAAGAGACACCCACCTCAGAAATGAAGGGGAATCAACAAGAATTGATCTACAAAATACCAGGGTTTAAATTAATCAGGAAGACCACAACGGGATTCAAATGGATCTCTTTGGAACCTATGGTTTTGTAGAATAAGGTGGGATTTTATCTAGTTCGAATGTATTCCTAGATATTATAAAATGTATTAAAAATATAACCCCATGGTGTAACCTCTTGAACTTCACCATAGAGCCGATATACCTTTCCATATGCTCCCTTTCAATTTTCATTCACCCATGGTCAACCGATCTCTGAAAATCACATCACAGACCTCACTAAAATACACTTTTCCCATTGAAAGGATACTACATATCTAATGTCACCACACAATAGCTGCACAAAAGTTGATAGAGGCACCCCAGAAACCCCTTACTTCGTAGCCACACTCCATGTAACATCCTTGAACATATTATTTTTGGATCTAAAAAACTCCACATTGGAGTTATTATTCCATGATGTTGAGCTCATAGATATATAATTCCTTACTCTATAGTAAGGTGATCATGAAAAATTTATTAAAAATATAGAAGTATCTCTCAAAACCCCTCCTTAGAACCTCCATTTTAGTCAGCTTTCCCACGCCACAACCATCCTCCTCTATGATTTAGCCTCAACCCTCTACGGTGAAAACCCCTACACCATAAACAATAAAAATAAAATCTCATATACAAAAAATTATGGACATATACTAAAAACTGATACGCATTAAAAAAGATCATACCCAAACCTGGTGAGCATCACGTCTCATATCATGGAAAATCATAAAATAATTTTATTCATGAAATCAAGTCTAACCAAACTACATGTTGAATGTTAATATCACATAGGCCATCTAATATATTCTATATTATATATGTAAGTAATAAATAACATGTAAAATACATAATGTTTCATTCATGAATAGAGATTAGTATATCACATCATTCACTCAAGTAGATAAGCACTTATAATACCACATATTTGTGTTCTACCACATACTTCAATGATATAACCTAATCAAGTTCATAAGTCTATTAAGAGTCCTAAATGACAAAAATCTAATAGTAGTTACTAAATTCCACTCACCTAATCACAATAATACCAAAATACACCATTGTTAGCCCATACACAAGGATATCATAAGAAAGGTGTCATCTTTTGAAGGTTTACATGAAATTTAATTTTTTATATTCATGTAATTGGATTACTATGATGTAATATCCCATATAATATCGATAAAATTATGTCTAAATTTATATTTAATATAATTTAAAAGTCAATCTAAAAACACATACATTTATTTTTTATTTCAAAAGGGAACTTGTTATCTCTATTAAATCCCTAAATCGTATGAATTTTTAGATTTCCCCTCTACCCAAAACTTCTATGATCATCATCAGTTGAGTGTAATATAACATATCAACTATAAGTGGATAATTATAATTATACGTTTCAAGATACTAGAAATGTAGAAGAATGAATAATAAAGTGTAAATTGTTTTAAAAATGACATATTTAAAAAAATTAAACCATTATTAAAATACACAAATAAAATGATTAAAATAAGTTCTTTCCATATCCTAATATGTAAACGACTTAATAACAGAATATTTTATTTGTTTTTTGTTTTATTGAAACATTTTTCCAATTCATTTAAAATATTCCACATCACTATATAACACCCAAAATATATGAAAATAGTGTAAATTGAGAAGTAGAAACTCATATTTAACTCTTTTAGTATGATAAAATCTTTTGTGAATGTATATTTAGATAAAAATGATATTTAGATTTTCAATCCTTATATTCACCCCATTGATAATTCAATTTCATACTAATATATATTATTATGATCTAATTTAAATTTGTTTGTTTAAAAATGGGAAACAATTAAAACTAATTCTATGAATATAAATGTTATTAGAGATTATTTCTAATAAGTAATAATGTAACTCTTTCCATTAAAATCATTATATTACCAATCATATTCTAATTATTTCTCCACATGCACATAATATAATCACTATGAACATTTACTTTTAATTAAATTGGTATCTATGAACTCAAATTTTATAATATATTATTTAGTTTCATTTAAAGAAAACCATGTTCAACAAAAACTAAAACTAGTTTTTTAGAAAAATAAATGTATTTAAATACAAGTTAGTTTATGACACATAAAATGTTTTTGAATGAAATATAAAATATCATATTTATTTCATTATGGGATAAAAAACTAAATCATATCTCATAAATCATTATAACATCACACTTAATTATTATTTTGATAAAACCATTAAATGAAGATTAAAATATAAAGCATCATCACGTTTTATAACTTGGATAAAAAAATTATTTATTTTAAAAATAAATTTATCGAAATATTATTTCATGTAATGTGTATTAAATACATAAAAATATTCATAAGTTTATATCTAAGAATCATTTCTGTATTAAAACACTATTATAATATAAAATATACATATGTTATTACATAAGAGATGCTGAAATAAAAATAATGAAATTTCATCTATCTTTATCATGAAAGTTGATTAAATTGTTCCCCATGTGAATTTCAAATCATTGACTACTCTTTCGAGATAAAATCCCAACATCATACAATTAAACTTCCTTAACATTTAACACTTCAAAATATTCCTAGTTAATGTATAATGTACTTTTAATATTATTTGTTAGTAAAAATAAAATAATTTATTTATATAACATTAATAGCTGACATGGAGTCTCCATAATCATTTTACACTCCTTTGTGTATTCTGGAATTTGTTTTCTCTATTTGATATCTTTTCCAAAATAAAAATAAGGCATTGTTATAAATTTTATCTCTATTTTATTATCTTTCCACAATGAAAATATTTGTACTCCTTCTTTATTCCTCCCTTATGATTCAATGACAGAAGCATAATTTTAGACACACACATAGATTTCTCCACAATTTTATTTATATCTTATCCTCTTTTACTAGAATTAAAATATTTATTATTATCCCTATACTGTACTGTACAAATATCAAAAATATATTATTGTGAAATGGTATTCATTTTTGGAATTCATTCCCTTATAACTCATTATATTTCACTACTTTCGTAAAAAATGGTTTAAAAAAACATAGTATTTATGTCTAATATCAATGAATATCCAGGCCTCTACAAAATATTAAAATACACAATAATATTCAGTTTATGTATGAAGATTTATGTTCCTTCAATAATGTGTCATATAAAAAATTAAAATGAAACCCCATAACTACATTTACACACATGTTTTTAATAAAACCAGTTGAGGTTATATATAATTTTTTTATGAAAATATATTCATCTGAAACTCCCTCAATATTGAAATAATATAGACTATAATATGATTAGATAAACCCAATGAATTGTTCCAAAGCTTTTAGAAAGTAACTAAATCAAATTTCGGAACAAATTCACTAATTCACTCATTAATAAGCATTTTCACTAATATATATAATTTGTATTCTTCCTTGTGAAAAATTTCATTGTTTTGTATACAAGTAAAATAAGTTTCCATCACCATGATTCTATTTTGGAAACATTGGTTTTAATTATATGATTGAATATTATCCCATTTTAACTATAATATAATTTCTTATCAAATTAGTATCAATTTATTATTGTTTTTGATAAATAATTATATTAAGTAAAATCCCACTAAAATAATAATAATTTTTTTTCATTATATATTTATGTCGTCTATATTAAATATTTTACTAAATATTAATATACATAACAGTTTCTCATATCCTTTAGTTTTATAGGTAGACATTCATTTCAATTATATCATATCAAAGTCATGGATATTTATGTCGACACCACATTTTCATAATCGATTATTTGGATTATACCAAATATATTCATCTGTAAAATTAATCCTTTTAAAGACACTTAGCTTTGTAAATCCCAGGGCACAAATTAGATGTATGAGTGTGATCATACAATGTTCATTCATATATTATTTATCAGACACATTATAACACATGGGAAAATATATTTGGAATGTCCAACATATTTAGATGGTCGAGGTATGAAAAATTACACAATTCAGATGTAATCTCATAAAACATATTTTGATGTGTTCTGAGGATAATCCCAATATATTATATCAAATATTCACTACATGGATATATTATTCTAATAATTATATTTTACATATTATATCTTGCTGAAAATTAATAGATTATAAAAAAATTAATATATAAGAAATTATGTCATTAATGATTTTTTCTAATCACGTAAAATTATATTTATTCATATTCATACTTATATTAATACATTTAATGTATATATAATATTAAATAATTTCATGTATTGGTTTATAAACATATGAAAAATATTATACTCAAAATAAGGTTTGATAGAATAGGTATTTGGTTAATTACATTTATTAAGGAACAGAAGTCCCTAAGCCAATGTAACCTAGCATAAAATCTAATATTTCAAAGATCAAAACACTATACAGATCTTGATTTTAATAAAGTATTTACACATAACATTTATAAATAATAAATATATTTTTAATTGAATTGATATCACTAAAAAGTCATTATCTTGGTTGAAAAGACAAATTATATTATTCTTATCATGTAAATCAATATATATATGGTATGATAATTATAATAATTAGTTAAAATAATTTAACCTAATTAATAAATCCAACCCTAATATAAAAACTTTAAATATATCGGTAAAAATAAAGAGTGGATAAATATATCGATGAAAAAAATCCACTATTTATATGATATATGAATTTATAAACATTCAAAAAATTAAAAAGTTATAAAAAAACATGCAGCATCTCGACCCTGGTTCCACATACTGATATCCTGAATCGGTTCATTACATAACCTTAACCGTGCATCCCCATATACTATAGGCTACCGACTAGCATTGATAATCTAACATGTATAATGTGGAGACTATAAACTCCTTATAAAAGTAAAAAAATAGCATAAATCAATATAAAAATACCCAAACATTAAAATATTTAATAACAAATAATGATCAAACATCTCATGAATTATATCAATATAGGGGAAATGGATATAAACCAAATAATTAGATATTTCCTTCTATATAGTTTTTTTTACCTAATAAAAAAACACAAAAAATAATCAAATGGGTCTCGACATCATGTTTGGTTCACTCATCCATGCTCCATCCCATATCCCAAATCAACCATCTAGTATAGGGGATTTTCCCTTATCTGGATGGAGGAAAAGGAGAGGAAACCCCCGTCGTCGCACCTCACAGCTTCGGCTTCCCTAGCTCATCCACGAAGCCTCAATCTTCACGCGTTTGATGTGTTTCGACTCGCAAATCAAATTCTTCCGACTCCAGAGGAAAAGAAGAAGGATCATGATGCGCTGAATAATTTATCATCTTTTAAGGGTTTCTCGGGAGGATCTTTCATTCCCCTTGCAAATCGCGCGCCCCGTCGTATTATTCGGAAAGGGTCAACAACACATGTTTCAGCCTCAGAAGATGCAATTGCGGCTAGGATTGATCTATGCAAACACTCATTTATCGCCCGCATCTCCTCAATGAAAGGTATGAAACCCTGGCGTACATCGGATCTCATCTCTCGGTTAGCTGATATTTGGGGATTCCATGATTTCAAATGTGTGTCGCTCGGTCGTGGTCTCTTTCACATTCTGTTTCCCTCAGTGGAGCTCAAAAGCAGTGCTTGGAGTATCGACTCCATAAATCTCAGACCAGGTACACTCCGACTTCATGAATGGAAATTGAATTTCAATTTTCTTGATTTTAAGGATACCTGTGCGCAAGTTTGGATAAAAATACACGGTCTCAACTGGGTTTTGTGGCATGCTGAGATCCTTTTTGATATTGCATCTGCTATTGGGGTTCCAATCAGGATGGATCATGTTAAAGAATCAGTTTGCTATGGTCATTTTGCTCGGGTCCTTGTAGAGATTGACCTTAGTTCTACTTTAATAGATAAGGTGATTTTATCTACTCAACAGGAGGATATTTGTCTTCAGATTGAATACGAAAGCATTCCTCCATTCTGTGTTCCTTGTCAAATTATTGGGCATGAAGAATCTGCATGTAGAAGAAATATTATTTGTGACAACTGTCAAATTAAAGGGCATGATTAACATCACTGTCGGAAGCCAAACAAACAAGGTATGTCTCAATGCATTGAGCAGAATAAGATGGTTACTGTTATTGGTCAGGATTTGATAAAAGACTCTGATAAAGAACATGTTGTGTCTGCTGAAAAGTCTCAAAGGTCTCTTGATGAAGAACCCAAAAAGGGAAGTTCTGAAGTACATATTAAGACCAGTACTCCTTCACAAAAAAACAAGAGAACTCTCTTATCCTGGGAAGATCTTGCTAACGCAATCCAGCCACCTGTTGAAAATTCTGGCATGAATGATATGAATGGAGAATCATTCAAAGATATATTAACAAGAGGTCTCGGAGATGATGTAGATGTTGAATCAATTGATAGCCTTGATGCTCTGGAAAATGCTGCTCAAGAGGAAGCAGACTCCTGTCTAAGACAAGAACAGATCTTTGTCAATGCCAAAAGCAGAAGAGGCAAGGAAAAGGACCTTCCTATCTCAAGGAAAGCTAAAGATAGGAAAGAGATGACTGCTGTTTGTAACAATATTTCGACAAAGGACAATAATAGGGTTCAAACCACTGATCAGTATATGGGAGTCTTCCCACTGGAATGTACTCCTAGAGCCCAAGACTCGGCTTCCTCCAGAAAGTCTTCTTCTCAGGATGTCAAGTACACCCTCAGCAAGTATCAAGACCCCACTCCAACTGGGCAGTATAACCAGACAGATCCTCTGAAGGAATCTATCCAGGACCCCCCTGCCCTGCATGTTTCTAGTCTGGAGGGCAGAACCCAGGCTTTGCCAAGTTGTGGCACCCCTCAATCTCAAATTCTGAAGGTTTCAAAGCAAGTGAGTACCTATAACTCGTTTGAATTACTTGAATCTTCTAGTAGTGATGATGACAGGAAACCGATTGAAGATCGGGATGAAGCTATGCCTGTGAACACGGAATTAATGTCTGAGGTCCCGGATGATGGTGGCGGTCCCTGGATACAGGCAAAGACTGGGAAAAGGGGGAGACAACCAAGTAAAACGGGTGCTCCAGCATCTATTCATGGTATGAACACTCGATCTCGAGTGCGCTGTTGAATTTTTTTCTGTTTCTGCTTTGCTGTTTTGCTCCTCATTTATCTCTACTGTATGACTTTTTTATTTAATAATATAGGATTGCGCCTCACCTTTTTTTTAAAAAAATAGGGGATTTTCCCTTATCTTGTCTAGAAAGCATGATGTCTATTTAGGTGCCAATAGACCGACTGAGTAGGTTTTGAGTAATACTCAGTAGGCCACCACCAATGGTGTCCAAAAAAAATACATTCTATAATAATGTATACAGATTTATAAAGAATTAATGAAAAATGATAAAAATAAATTGGTTTCACATTTGTTACTCTTTATTTAATCACATTGGCCATCAGGTTCACATTGAAAACTGATCCAATCATATATTCTTCATCATTTTCTAGATCCTATATCATACACCATATAGATATTAAAATTTTATCATTTCATTATCTATCACTATACAATTAAATTTGGCATTCATTTTGGTTCCAAAGAGCATCAACCAAGGAACCATTAACATGGATTCATGTAGCATCATTATAACATCATTATCTTGGAAACATGGAGAATCATTAAATCATAAATATCATGGGTACTTAGAGAATCAGTCTTGATCCAAAATGTCAGTCCATGGAGAATCAATCTAGAACCAATTCACATGTATGTATCATGGTCAAATAGCATCAGTCTGGCACCCCATGAATGAATAGGATATGTCTAACACCCACACCAAATTATTCATATATGAATATATATATATATATTAACGTTAATCTCTTGTGACATTTTTAATATTAATTATGATCATTCCAAACCATTCCATTTATTTTTCATAATCATACATGTTTACTTTCAACACTATTATCAACATGATAAATTCCTGTTTAATCCCACATCACATTACTCAAAATTTTTCTCACAAACAATTATGCATTCCACATTATGTAGAACAATTAACTAGAAATGATTAACAAGATAAACAAATGAACTGTTGGGTTCATTTGATAAACACTTTATTCCACATTTTTAAATTTGAAACTGACCATCCCAAATGAACTGACACAACCCTTGGGTAGCCACAAGGCCTTGTAACATAATCACTAATAGATCCAATACGATCCATTTAGGGTCTCAAAAATTCAAGGTAAGTAAATTTACTTTTATAATTATAATGATATTTCACAATATTGAAACATAATGCTAAAAGTATAAGTAATATTTCATCAAGACTATTTAAAATAGAATTTACACAACCTAAATTAGTGTCATTGATAAACACTCGTAAAAAAATCCATTAATTCAATGTAGAATATTGTATATCAATATAGAAAAAGATTATATTTGATTTAAACGTAGAATAATGAAAAAAAATATCCATAAAAATCTAGATCTAAAACATTGACAATAGGAGAAGATCTCCCCTCTCTATAGAGAGATAAATTTAAGAGAGAAATATAGAATCCTATAAAAGGAAGGGATATCATATAAAAGATATGTCAATTTATTCCATTGGATCTCCAATTCACATGGAATGGGGTTTAATAGGATATGGAATCCTCTATATAGATTATGAGAGAAAATAAACCCATGTTAGGATAATAATGGGTGTTTAGGGATATAAATTATGAGTTTTTAAATTTTTAATTAAATCTTTGAAAATTAATATTCCAAGAGAATAGTTTCATCAATTGGATAAATGGTTAAAAAAATTATTCAACCTAACCATGTTCCCTATACAAAGCCTCTAATTGGGGTTCACGATTTGGAATCATGGTCACATTAAGAGTGAATCCCCCCTTTATCTAGGATATCACAATTTCCCATAATTATCCACATAATTCCGAAAAATAGATCGCTAACCGTGTGGAGATTCTTCTCCTCCCACCAAAAGGCACAAAATTTCTTGTATGGACAACACTGTTAGACTAACCATACTTCCTAACCAAGATAAGCACTGTGGTCTTCCCAAATTCGCCAAATTCACTTGAAAATACCCATAGGAGAGGATTAACCAAGGTACGATACAAAATAATGAAAATAGTGCAGAGAAATGAGTATGAGATGACTTAGAAAAAGGTCATGATCTTAAAATATCCCCACTTTATAACAACACATTCTCAATATGCACTCCCAATCTCCATTATGCTTCTGAGGTGAAACATTTAAGACAATGGGACTATATATATTTTCACATATCCTATGTTTCCTCCGAAACATGGCCATGCTTACACAACACTCTAACCAACAATAAATTCTTTCCCGAAAAAAAAATTATCACTATATTCCATAACATGATTCATATTCTTCTAAATAGCCACATCAGCCTCATGTTTAACATTATCAACATCGTTCTCATTATAAGAATCAGGGTGATACTTCTTATATATTTACAAATGAAAAACATCATGCATGGAATTTCACTTATGTGGAAGATCCAATCAATATTCCACAGGTCTGATGCTCTCCACAATCTCAAAATGTAATGACAAACTTGGGAACTAACTTGACCGACTTTTGAATCTTATGGAAAACTAATATAGGTGTCACACACAGAAATACAAAGTCAACCACTTTAAACTCAATTGGTCGATGATGTATATTATCATTTGATTTCTATCTACTCTATGATGTAGTTATTCATTTTTGAATCATCTGACCCTATTCAGATGTCTCCATCACGAGACATGGTTCCAAAAACCCTAACTCACATTACTCCAACCAACATATTGTTTATCTGCATGCCCTACCATATAAAATATAATATAGGACCATTTTAATACTAATGTAATAAAAATATTATACGATAAATAAAATGTTCTATTTTCATCACCATAGATCCACCAAAATCTAGGATGCACAGCCACATCATTTCCTCTAACACCTGAATGATGGTCACTAATTTCTAATCCTTACATGGGTGAAACTACATACTCAAAAAACATTTTGCTAAGAAACTTATATATAAATTTCCATAACTGTGATTCAAATCATTGATCTTGTTCTGAAACTGTAATTCACATCACTACATCAAAACACACTATCTCCCTACTGATCAACCGTGAAAGTCTCCCTAAATTGGTAGTAAATAGGATACATTAAAAAAACTATACAAAATTACCCATATCACATCATTCATTTATGGAATTTTTAGAATACAAACCACTAAATCCATTGTAATGTC
The DNA here is from genome assembly GCA_963277665.1 of Viscum album. Lineage (NCBI taxonomy): Eukaryota > Viridiplantae > Streptophyta > Magnoliopsida > Santalales > Viscaceae > Viscum > Viscum album. The sequence continues at coordinate 1,978,964,428 of OY728155.1, forward strand.
ATCCCACATCCATTCTGGTATAGGAAATAGTTGTAATAGAATATCAAGTCACTAATTCTCAGCCTTCACCTACAAATAAGTGTAGAATCATGTCCCAAAACATGCGATATGAATCTTACTTCCTATCCATATATATTTATTATGAAGGTACAAATAAATTTTGGTCAGTCCAGGATGAACTTTCCACTTTGAGGAATAGAACTCAAACATCACATCCTCTTGAAAAAATATAGCCATAATAAAATGATCTTGAACACCAATGATATAATCATCATTTCTAAACCAATATAAATTAGTTCCCCACTCTCAATACAATCTATCAATAGTAGACATTGTTGGTACTCATACTACATCTCCTTGATTCGAGTTAGAAGTGTGGACTCAACTAATAAGGATATGGAGTTCATCTATCGTTGGTCCTCCAAAACATCTCTATGTATATTGGAAAACATGTCCATCATCTTCCACTCAATGATAGAATCATATAATGTATGTGTCAATTTTTTTCTGGATCAAAGTGTTAGCGATGTTGTTCCTATTTCTGGGTGTATAGGCTTGATGAATGTCAACTATTTTCATCTTCTCAATCTAGCTCTTCTACCATAGATTTAAATCTCATTGTGAAAAAATGTATTCTATACTATTGTTAGTAGCATACACAATAAAAATATCTCTTAATCGGTAATTCCACAAACAAAATAAAGAATAAATTGGCCCAACCTACATGAGATCAGGTGTTGGGTAATTCCATTCACGTGGTCTCTACGTTCATGACCCATAATCCATGACCCAATCTCCCTGCATCAAAACTACTCAATGTCTAATTCTAGATGCATCAAAAACATTATATACTCCTCACCCAACTCTAGTAGGATCAAGACTGGTGTAGTACATAAACTCTTATTTAGTTCCTACAAGGCTTCATCACATGCTCCAAATCATTGAATTTTGATTCCCTTATGGGTTATTAATTAATTTATCTCTTCCACGATGGAAATTCCATGGATTAATCTATAATAATATCATGATAGGCCCAAAAATAATTGGATATAAAACACATTCTTGGGATGGTGCCAAGAAATTACTACATAAAAAGTATCAAGGTACACTGAAAAAACATCCTTAATGATGACGTGACCCAATAAATGAAATATATGTATCCCAAAACTGTATTTAGATTTCATTGATTATATCCAATGATATCTCAGTGTACTTAAGATGATGTCATGATGTTAGGCATGAATGTAATGAGTTTTTGTGTACACTATGATTTCTTATAAAAAACTATAAACTAAACCATGTATAGGTGAATGATTTAGTTCCTCAAGGATGTAAACATAACTAGAGCATTGTTCATCCCAAACTGCATCACAACAAACATGTATAGGACAAACCTGCTTCTAAATATAGCATGTTGTATATCAGAAGGTCTCACATTCAGCATATGATAATGTGACTTGAACATGATATTGGAGAACATAGAATAAACCCACATCTAGTCAATAATATAATTGATACATAGAATAGGATAGAAGTTGTTAAATATCATCCTATTTTACTACCTATAATCAATGTATAATCATTACTTCCAATCATCCTTCTCGTAAAAATACTGGTGAACCCTATTATGATGTAAGAAAATGGATAAATTATGTATCCATTAATTATTCAAACTGGTACAATATATCTTTAGGTTATTCTAGTTCAATACTATATTGTGGAATAGAAATTTATATGGATCTAATAATTAGATCAATTGTAAACTCAATATCCTACCCAGGTGGAATCCCTGAGATATTTTCACAAAACATGTCCTTAAAATAACTCACCAAAGGAGGGAAAAATCATGATCCACACCACCATCATCCGACAACACACTCGTGACATGGGAGGTCAGATACCCCATTATATGATGATATATCCATGTACAACTTTATAGGATATCCTATTCTCCATGATGAACTTAACTGTTACCCTTAAGAGACGTGATGGTCGCCCTCCTAAGGTAGATATTGAATTTGTCTTGGTAAAATACCAAAAAATACATATATATAATCTAGAAAAAACCTAACATCTCATGTGCATAAAAAATCCCAAAGGAAATGAAACTTAACTACCTCGATCGTACACCCCCCCCCCACACACACATGGGAAGATGTCCTACAACTGCACACCTAATGTGGTGTCAATTGTCATAACCCCACACAAAAACTACCTCGTCTGAACCAAACCATTCCCAATACGATTAGATGTAAAATAATTTGAGGATCCAATATAAAATAAAGTACTATAATGTGTAGAATATATACGAATTTAACCTCTAAGTATCAATTTCCACGCCTCACTATCAACAAGTGCACGCTAAACTACATGCAACTGACATGTACCTCTGTCATTTGTTCTGGTATGAGTCCCACGTGTTGTACTACTCTCTTGATACATGTAGTATTTCTCTATAATACAATGTCCTCACATTCCTACAGTCCTGTTTTACCCCAACTAAAAAATAGGTATGGCATAGAATAAACTTTTCCGGTATTCTGGTTCACCCTAGATCCACCATCACTACCCATCTATTGGGGATTCCTATAGTACCTCCCAAAATTACCAATTATTATATAATTTAAACACTACATTGGTGGTGGAGGACACTTGCTACAAATGTGACCTAACCAACCACACTTATTTTAGAACAATCAATTTGTTCTTAGAGTAATTTATCCACCCCCATGGATAGTCTATTTTCCACTACTCTGGTGGACATTGACACAATGATGCTTCTGATCCTCAGATTGCGTACCACCTATTTTTCTAGAAGAAACCACATATCCTCCATTGTAATGATCCTTCAAGTTCCCATTAGAAATTATATATTGATTCACTACCTAAAAAAACATATTCAATCATAAGAAATTATTCGAGGTCTTAATATTACATTTATGTATGTCCTGAAAACGTCTCTCCATAGATGCCACATATCTTACTGGAATTGGGAAAAATCCATGAAATTCATTAAAAGTCCAACATATTTTGTCACTGGCATGCTTCCTTGGATTATCCATATAAAATCTTAGATACTCTCACATCTCATCATCTCTTGGTAAAAGTGTTCAAGGTTATTCTCTATAAACTTATTCCATAACATGACCTCCACGTACTCATCCTGAACCTAAAACCACACCAGTTCTTCAATGGTCCTCATAACATATATAAATATAATATGACTCTATTCTATACCTAAGTCTATAAATTATCTAGGCTAGTATGGATATAATCAATAAAAAACATAGCTACCTCTGGTCCACCTTCTCCTGTGAACATTAGAGGGTGATCGAACTTGAACTCCCAGGTTATCTCAAATATATTTCAAAGAGCTGACACTAGGACCCATTCCATGAGCTATATAAAACTATAAAATGTCTCATGGAACTCTTCTTTTTCCCCTCAACTATAACAATTATGGTCTCCATTCCAAATTCTAGGGCAGATTCCCAACAATTTCCACATAGCTCCATTACAAAAAACATCATCACATATTCATGTATCGATAATTAATATCACACATCGTAGGACACATAATAATTAATTTTCACAGTTGAAATTCACATAACAAAATTCAAAACTTCTCAAATACACTATCCTATAGCCAAAACAAGTACATTATTACTTCCCTTAACCATCCAAAACCAGGGTAGAGGGTAAGGAAAAAAGATATTTATAATATTCACATTTGATACCATTATTTATCCATATAAATTTACAAAATTTAACATCGTGTGAGCATTATGATTTTAGTATTAGGAACCATTGATTTAAAATCACCCAATTATAGAAGTTAATTTTATTATCCCATAACTAAATCATAGAATTTTTTTGTGTGTTCCCAAAATGATGCATGCCACATATATATTTTAGTGCATTGAATGATGCATTCATACCCAATAGACATTTCATAGAAATACATGAGATAAATATTAGAAAATTTTATCATCAAACAACAAGTGCACTACCTATGGTGAAGTAACATTTAACTATAAAAATAAAATCAAGAATAAAAGTCCCTCCATGTGATCATAGGTTTCCCCCCCCATAGATTGGTAAGATACTCCCTTACACGAGCTCATGATGAAGGTTAAAATCATGCAATTATTATTTCCACCTTTTCAGATAAAAATGTAACATAAATGAAACCAAATTGATACCAATTTATATAATCTTAACCCGGGTTACACCTATAAGTTCCCCAAGATCCTCTATTAGAAGACCTCGAGAGTTCCTCCCCTTACCCCAATGGCATGTCAGTATTACTGAGGGTCTAATAAGTCAAATGGGAATAATATAACCTCTTGATAAAATTACTACAATATAAAAAAATAAAAAAATTCCCCAAAATTATATAAATCAAAAACCAATAAATATCAAACATCACATGAAGAACACCAATATAGGGAAATGCCCATTACCCAAAGTCGTAGATATTTCATTGAATATAAGTGTAATGTTTCTAGTAAAAATAAAAAAATAAATTAACATTGAGAACTCCCAAGAGGTTGAAAATATCATTTCTCGTTCTCTCATCCATGTTCATCATGTATCCCAACACAACCAACTAACATAATTCCTTTTTCCTTATCCTGAGCTAGATACATGAAGTCTATTCAAGTAAAAATAAGGGTCCCAAGTAGGCAGTGAGTAAAACTCAGTGGCCCCTACAAATGGAGTCTAACCAAATATCCTATTTATGAAAATATATGAAGTTTTATAATGAATAGAATGCAAAATATAAAAGTAAATAGGTCAAACATTTATTATTATTTTGCTAACCCCATTTCCCCTTAGGTTCTTGTAACAGAAGATCTAATCATACATGCTTCTGTCTATGCTTGAGTCTGAACCAATAACACAAGGATTTTGATATTTTATAATTTCAGTTTATTTAATTAGTCAATTTAAATACACTTTTATTTCAGAGATTTCTAGAGTCAGTATAGGAACCATTTTCACATATAAATGGATCACCATTCTAACATCATTATCTTAGGAACATGGAGAATCAGTCCAGCGACAATATAATAGGTACCTAAAGCGTCACTCTAGTTCCAAGATAAGGGGTAATAAGAGAATCAACCCTGAACCAATTCAAATTCATGCATCAAGGGCCTAGAGCGTCAGTATGGAATCCAAAAAATATGGATAATCAGTCCAACAACCACACCACATTAGTTATATTTACATATATAAATCATGTTTCATCATTTTTAAACATCTTATAATTCCTTATCAACATGAAAATCCATTTAATTTGTCATTAGTAATAATGATTCATTAATTTTCACTCCATCATCAACATGGTAAATCACGATTTAATCACTTTTCACAATACTCATCAATTTTCCCATACCCCATTAGACATTCCTTGTTATATTAAACAATCATTTATAAATTATTAATAGGATAAAAAAATACCACAATGATTTAATTTTATAAACCATTTATTCCCCATTTTTTATTTTTCATAATGATAATTTCAAAGGAATTGACAACCACTTGGGTTGCAATTAAGCTCAGTCTCAAAATATCCCATAGATCCAATGGGATATTTTAAGGGTCTCACAAATTAAATGTAATTCTATTTACTTTTCTAATTTGAATGAAATTTTAAAACATGAAAAAAATGACACAAATAATTATATTATATCATATGGACTATGGGAACTAGAATGTACACCACCTACCTTAGGGTTGTTGATGTATTATTACCCCAATTTAGCCCCTAATTCGGGGTAGAACATCGAAGATCTTAATGATTATGGAGATATAAGATCAAAAACTAGGATCAAGACCCAAAAAACGATGATCAATTAATTCCTAGATCTAAACCATTTTAACGCGAGAAAATAACACCTTTCTAAATGGAGAGAATGGAGGGGGTGTGAATAAACTATACAAGGAAAATATCTCATTCTATATATAGGTCATTTTTTTCTATTTTATATTTGATTCGAAGGATAATAGGGTTCATAAGAGAAGGAATACTCTAGAGAAGCTAAAAGATTAGATGGAAATTATATTAGGCCGAGAAAGGGTGATTAGGGATAAAAATAGGGGGTTTAATATTTTCTTTATATTTTTAGACCACTAAAAGTGGACATGCATAATTTCTTGGATGAGTTTAATATTTAAACAAATTGATCCCCCTAAAAATGTTCCCAATATAGATCTCCTCTTTTGTTTCAAGGTTTTCCGTCATGGTTCCTTCAACCATGCACCAACTATAAGTCTCCACTATATATAGTGTTTTTATTTTTTCCCTTAGAAACTACTTGGTTTTTCCAACCTGTGCACCGAATGTGGGGATCAACTTCCCCATATCAAAAGAATTATATTTTTAAGGATTGGAAACTCGATAATAATATCCATGATCTATAATATTATATTTCACAAGGGCATCCAACATTCTCCAAGTTCACCAAATGTGACCCCTAGGAAAGTCTTAACCACGGTATGATATAAACAATTGTAAAATCAAATATCAAAAATGTATGGGAAATATCATGAAAGAATGATAACTTGAAAAATATTATAATTTAGACATTAATTTATAGAAATTTTATATAATCTAAATATTAACACTTCAAAATCATATTATAAATTAAACTATTTATATATCTTCATTTTAAGGGGAAAATGTGAACTCATACAAACTAAAATAAAGGAATACCTAATAAATTTAAACCATTCATTTTCCAAAATATATTAAAACTTCATTTTAATAATGTACATAATTTTCAATATTTTAATTTCATATTATATATATATATAAACCATTAATCGAATACAAAAAAAAATTCTTTCTTCAATAGATTTCTAAAATAATATACTTGATAAAATAAATCCATATTTATATTTATAAACCCCTAATAAAAAAATATAAAAAATTTATATTTTGAATATTTTGAAATATTTTAAAATTTTATAAAAATATTTAATTAAAAAAATAATATTTAAATTAAAAAACATAGACCATGTTAATTAATATTAAACTAAGATATCATCCACCGAAATAAATTTTTGTTTGTTATATAAACTTACTGGGATTCATTGTGGACTAATGGGATCATTCCAAAGATTTTTTTTTGATAATTATTAATATTTTTATATATAATACAAAACATTATGTTTCTATTTATTAGAGAGACTATGGTTTTCCATATAAAAATATAACTCTCATAAATATTATAACCATTTTTGGTTAAAATAATTACATTGAAAACATGAGTATGCAATGATAAATTTATTAAAAATAATTTTCCATGACCATTGTCTTAAAATATAACATGGTAATAAAATTGGTTAATAATAAATGAAACAAATATTTTAAAACACATCATGACTTTTTAAATATACTTAAACCATGACAAATTTATATATAGATAATAATCGATATAGAATAAATCCGTTTTTAATATCATAATCATACTAATTCTTAAATGAAAATAAAATAAAAAAGAATATGATACCACTATTTGTATTTTAAAGGGAGAATTGTTTTCTAAAAAATAATGAGAATAATAAACAAAACCTATATAAAAATATCCATCCATACTCTATATCAATATAAATAATGAATATATATTCCTTGTAATCATTTAAATTAATTAGTGTATATCCTATAAGTATTCAGTAGAGGTATTGATTTTATTATAATCAATAGGTTATTGAATCACCTAATAAATATGTATGATTATAAATTTTCTATTGGTCTACTAGTATCCAAGGTTAAAGGGAAGAAAAAAAATTAGAGTTATGAAATTTATTTATATTTGGATAAAATCTCCCATACAATTTGGGTAACTATATATTTATTTATATAGTCCCAAATGACACTACATAGAATAACCTAAAGTATCATAGGCATGATTCATAAATAAAAAATTTAAAAATTAATTATAATATTTTATAAATTAAAATTTAATCAATAATAATTTGATTATATAATTTTTTAGAATATAAATTTTTAATATATAAAACTCTATTAACACATTACTTAATAATGATTAACAATTTATTGATAGATCTTATAGATTTATTAAATATAAATAGACAATATCTCATACAACCATGATTAACCCCACTACATAGATATAAAACATATAACCTAAGATAACCCATAATTAATTAACCTCAAACATGCCATGGATGTCATAAAAAACAATTCTACAGTCACTTGGACTATGTTGTGGTTTTATGATTTAGTGCATAATTATTTTAGTCATCTATAATGATTTGAGATTGGAAAACATATATTAATATTAATATTTCTATTAATCATGGTCTTAAATATGATAAATGATTATTTTTAGTTTATCATAAATGATAAATCGGTTATTAATTTTATATCCAACTGAAAAAAGTGATTGTGGATTGGAAATATATTTTTATTGATAGTGAATGAATAAATTAAGGATTAAATGGGAGGAAAATTGAACATAGTGATGTTTATAACTAATAAATAGTAATATTTCATGAGATGGAAGATGATATAGTATTACATGAGTTTATATCAACTTAACTAACATTGGAATTAAAATCTAAATGTCTAGGTAGGATTCATCAAGATCCCTTATGTTAAGTAACTCCACAACATGGCCATATTTACAAGGAAATATACCAAATGACCATAACTGAACAAATTGATTACTAGAGGCTAGTGAAAAATAATTAGAACCTAAATATATCTCTTAGGGAGTGATTTATCCTCATATGGGTAATAAAATGGTATCACAAGCAATCTAAAATAGACCTACATTGTTAAATTAATTAAACTCCATCATTAATAAAATTTCATCTAATCTCATCAATCATTCGTGATACCATTTATCCAACTATAGTATTAATAATTTCTTATGTATTACTGACTATGTATAATATAATATAGATATCATGAGTAAAATAGAAAAAAAAACCATATCAACATAACACTATGAAAACCATTTGACCATCACCATATCAAATATGTAACCCATAATCCTCAAATTTACTCATATATATCACATGAATAATAAAACACAAAATGTGGACACACATTATATGTGATCATAGAAGATGTGAAGAATGATTAACCCACTATACATGATGGAGGGGCTCTCGAGTGAGAGAACCTCTCTTCCAATGGATTTTTTCACATGGCACTAGAGAATCCATCATCAGTTGATGTTTCTATCTACACTTCTTTATATTATTTCATCTTCTTATTCGATTGTCTTTGCTCTGGCCTTGCAGTTTCAGGTTTCTTCATCTACTCATTTGATCTTTTCCATCATGATTAACCCCATTCTTGTCCAGGTGCGATGGTCATCGAGACCAATTATGAGGTGTGGGTTGATACTCGCAATAGTGAACATCGATATTCTTGGTTATGACTTCATTAGTTCATTCTTCTAGGGTTTCAGCCCGAATTTTATATTTACCATATCCTGGGGTTCTTTCAATGTCTCTAAATCAACCAATTTTTCCAGTTTTCCTTTAGGTTTCAGTCATATTTTTCCTCCTTCTTGTCCAATGGTGTATTAGATTATCCATTTCTAGTTTTATGCCACTCCTTTCTACCATAGCCTCCAAGTACTTTTCATACTTCCAGGTCAGTTGGGTGGGATAGATTCCATTGATGTTTTGGGATATGATTGGGGAGAGGTATGAGTTCATAGGTGGTATGAATAGTGGGTTCTTTTTGTAATGTATTAATTATTTCTTATTTCTACATTTATGATGGCACTACTTCTATCTCCTTGTAAGGATGGTGGATTTTAGTGGTGTTAATGGCCATGAAAATGGGGTTTTTTATTGTTCTATAAATAATGTTCATTTTATATTTTTCAATGTTATCAAAAATTCATTCATCATCTCTACATTTTTTCATTCCTGGTTATAATAGCTATATTCCATGTTTTCTATGTTGGTTGTGTGATTTCCTAACATTCTAAGACAACAATAATGTTGATGTTTAAAGGATCCTTGGATGTGGTGATGGATTTCAATGAAGTTGATATCATTATAAGATTCTAGTTATCTTCTCTGGTGGTGAAGGAAATGAATCTTATTTTGCGGTCTCCTCAAAAGAGATCATGGTTTGTAGATCATGGTTTGTAGATCATGGTTTGTAAGATCTCGGTTTAAGGTGGATTATGGGGATTTTTAGAAATTTTCCTTTTGAAATATGAATGTTGAATTGATAAATTTTGAATTTTGTGTGTAGTGGAGTATGCTGATATGGGATATGCATAAACTGGTGTCTCTCTATGTATTTTTTCCACTATGTATGCTTACCACATTACCAAAATTGCCTTTTTAACAAAAAAATGTATTGTGGTGTATAAAGTGTGAGAAAATAACAAAAGTAACCAATATGGCCCTAAGAATCTAATTGAGTTTAATATGATCTTATGCGTATGTTATATTACTAAAAATTACATTAAAATAATAAAAAACATTAATAATGAATTCTATAAGGAATCGAATAAAAGCTAATATGCCACAATAAATTTTCTACAATCTTTAACCAATGTTGATAATATATAATAATGTCTGTCAATGTGTCATATACAAACATTGAAGTACCCCAGAACACTATGAGAGGGTAGGGATGAATCAGGGTGTCAACTTTTTCTTTTTTATTTTTTGGATCTTGTTCCCACATTTTTAAGAACCTATTAAATCTCTCCGTCAAACATAAAAAAATTGATGACACTACACTTTTACATGGTTCACCATAAATGGATATGTCCAAGGATCATATTATGATAGTGTTTCATTCATACATAAATCCATTAATTCTTAATATTTGTGGAGTACAAACGTTTGGTTACAAGCACTATGTACCCTGAATAATACCCTTAAAAATGTTCAGGGATTGCTCACTATTATTGTTATAGAACTTTCGTTAAATCCCCCTAGCTCACTATTATGAGAGAATTCTAACTTATATAATCAACATAATGTTCACTTCAACAGATTGGCATTGAAGTCTTTTTTCCAAACAAATCATGAGTCACTACATACGTCACTGACCTTAGTTGATGCACACTAAAAGACCTAACCACTTAACATTGATATCCAATATTTTCCTTTTCAATGCCCCTTCACAACTAGCAACCCGTCAAAGAGATTTCCCCTTCTTCGAGATCACATCTTTGCAGAGCACACTACTTTGCAGTGCTTACTGTTTCTTATAGCCCACTGCTTCATAGAGAAACTTCATTTGCGAAGCCCACTGATCCAACATGGTATATCCCATTTTCGCAATGCACTCAAAAATCATAATCATTGTCATTGTTGAAGATTAATTATTCTTTTTGTGAAAAAATTATTTCTTAGACAACCATCTTTGTTGATCACCCATTACTTCATGAAATCAAAACAAATCAGATTTTCTCTCTCTTGTGCATCTGGAATTATGAGGGGTGGCCTCTTATTTATAGGCATAATCAAACGCAGAGCTTTGATTCTTCCAGTGTGATTCCATTTGTAGTAAAAAAAAATCTTCATGGTATATATCCCTTCACAAAGATCCATGAAAATTCCTCATTCAAAATGATCGCCGTATCTGCAGAGCTCTCCATAGAATCTCTTTGTGTCGCTGCAATGCTCCAATTCTCGTAATCACAAAGTAACACTGTGTAAAATTTGAATTCATTATTTTGTTCGAAATCCTAAGACTAGTCTTTACATGAACCATTCATTTTATATATTTATTAAATGTTGAGTAAAAAAAGTACCCTTCACAAAGCTCAAAGCACAAATTCTCATAATTGCAGAGTAGACCGTTATAATCTTCATGGATTTTCAAAAAACACTACATTAAACCCATCTCTACAAAACTCGTGATTTTTTCCATATTTTCATATTTCCCTCAAGATAAACCACTATTCGTAATAATTTTCATTCTATAAATTTTAGACCCCAAAAATTTCTAAAACACTGGGAAATGACATCATCTTTGGTACTGCTTTCACCTTCAACAATATGATCCCTCTCCTTGCAATATGTTTAATCATCCATTGGATGATTGACAAAAAAACCATGCCCCATCTTCACTAAATAATATCCTTGCTTCCCACAAAAATGTGACTAAAAATATCACTGATATATTATGGATCATATCCTCAATTTCTAATTATTAATCTTAAATAAAAGCATTTCCCCAACTTATTGATATGGCCAATGAATAACATATATCAATGTTATCCCTATGAAGTAACTCACATCGTATCATTTCCTAAAATAATGGATAGGACTATATTGTAAAAAATATAATATTCATTCTCTTGTAATAAATTATACCTCAACAACATATTATAAAATGGTCAATCCCAAAATCACTATATATTATAAACAAAATTAGTTTACCATATTATTGCATGTTTAAATTGACATTTGTTTAGTTAATATAGTGCATAATTTAGAAACATTTTCATTAATCACATTAAAAATCTATTGTATTGTGATTTTATTTTAATTTAACCTCAAAATTTTGTGAGTTAGCATTTTATGACATCCCATAATGATTAATTAATCCGCTTTTCTTTTTATTTTAGTTATTCATCCTTTAGAAAAATCACAAATGTTGTTTACCTCATATTTTCAATTTTTATATTGTTATAATTTATTTTCATAATTTAAATACACTCTAAAATATCAATTTGATTTACCCAAATGGAATTACTTTCTTTTTTCATATAGTTAGAAATCAATAAAATTCAAACCCAGTATGGTTTATTAAAAATATAAATTCTTAGCAATCTCTACACCTCATTTAATACACATTTTAATATCATATATAATGATTCAAAATTTCAGTCAATATCTTTTAATATGTAACAGAATTAATTTTATTTTTTTCATTATATATATTCTATAATTAAATAAAAAGTAATTATTACATTAATTTTATCTTCAAACAATATTAATTTTATGATCTCTAAATCTAACATTTAAATTTAAAATTGTTCCATTGTCACTCAAAATTAAAAAAATTAGTTTATTTATAAATTTAAATTTATTATGAAATTTCAATGAGAAACCCCATATGGAAAAAAACATTTCAAAACTAAAAATTTTAATTTCTCAATGCTTTATTTAACATACCCAGATCCATTGTAATTTTACCCAACAAATTTCCATGATTTATTTACTTCATCACATCATTTATAGTATAAATAATTTATTGTTTCTCATCTCCTCAAATTTTTAGTATAAAATCACTCCATTACATGAGAGATAAATTCATATTTAATTACTCTATCTAATTTATTCAGTCACATATTCTATATAATATTAATTTTATTTTAATTGCAAAATAATAGTATAATTGAAATTAATCAACTAAAGTTTAATCCCCTACAATAAATCATTTTCCCCTTACATTGTGATAAATATTAGTTTAAGAGTACTCATTTTTCTTAATAATTCAAATTATAATTAATTTCATTCCCTATTAATTTGTTCTATATTTTTTCATATTAATTTATAACACACATATTATTAACATAAAAAATTAATTAGATTTTAATTAAATTATTATGTTCAATAATAACATAATTGATTTCTAATCCACACCAAAGATAAACAATAAGTTCTTCTCCAGTCACAAGAAGTCATAAATATCAATAAATCAGTATAATATACATTTATTAGATAATATAATTATTAAAAATTATTTACTTTCATGTAAACACATTGGTAAAACACTCTTTTTATCATCATTATCTCAATACAAATATAGGATTTTCAATGAATCACAAAATGTGTGGTATATTTTTAGAGAATCAATGGAGGAAAAAGAGTGTGTTTAGAGGATTAGAATACTAATAAATATTTATTTTTTAATTTATTTCATACATCATGATTATAAAATACATATTACTCAATTTAATATGATGTTTTTCATTACTTTATTCACACACAACACCAGTCATAACTGAACCATGATTGAAATATTATATTAAATATTGAATAGCCATGGGATTGGTCAGTATTAATATTAATAATTCACTATTAAAAAATATAATTATAATATTTACATAAAAAAATTATTTATAAATTCTCTGGTAAATGAATACTTAATTTGAAACGATAATAATTATATAATTTAATGTTAATGCATCTATTTTTATAGATGTATTATTGTTCTATAAATTATGATTCAGGGTCTGAAAATAATAAATTTATTTTCATGAAATATATTTTTAATGAATAAAAAATATTTTATTTATTAGTTATGAAACAGTTAGAAATGAATATATATTAATTTTAAGGTAAAAAGTTATGTTTTGCCTAAGATAATGCATTTATCCCCGCAAAGGGTCTTATCATAAAAATTAAATGTATCACTGTTGATGAATGATTTCAAGAAAAATGGTTGATATTATTTTAGAAAAATATTTTAAAATTTATTTAATGGTTGTTATAATGAATAGAATGTGAAAAAATTTGGGGTCATGCTTAACAATTTCGTTTTCAACAAAAAATTGTTTAATTTAATTTCGCAAACTGATTTAAAATTGAAATTATGTTACATATAAAAATTTAAACATATGAAATGGTTTTAATATTTTTAGTTATCATTTTCAAATTTATTTATATGATCGATGTAAATTTTTTATTATTATAAATACTAACCACGGTAGAAAAAAATCAATAATATAGTAAGGGATAAAAGGTTTAATGAGGGATAAAACTAAATATATAATGGTTAAAATGACATAAATAATTTTGTAAATCCTATTGGTTGAATTTCTTTATAACCTATCTATACTCATCTTCTAAAATGAGTCAATTTGGAGCTATATTCATATAACACCCACTATTATATTTTAATATTCTTAACATCCGCATGTGTGTCAATCCCCTTATTTATAAAAGGGAACCTTATGTCCTCTATTATTCACACCATATTATTAAACTATATTGACCAAAATATGCATACATATATTATCAATATACCTAGGAATAATATAATTTTTTTCATCTTTAAATATATACTCAATGGTCTTTGAGAATACATCTAATATTAGTTTCTCAAAAAGTGGTAATTTTATTTCCTATATAATTTTTTTTATACCTTCTATAAGTATTATAAAACCATCTCAATATATTTATATTTTTATATTTACAATTTTTAAATTTATTTATTCGAATGGTCCGATACATTTCTATCTCATTTATATCTAATGTAAATAAAAACATTACTCATGTTTATGTATGGACTAATTGATCAATAAAGTGAGGGTTTTTAATATTCATTACAAATTATATTGGATGGTTATATAGATGAATTTAATTTATAAATATTATTTTTATAATATATTATATTATTTTGGAAATATGATACATTATCTACTTTCTTACCTCCCAATCCATTGGAAAATGATAATGTCACTCGTGTGTACATATGGACTGTCAACTCCATGAAGTAATGTGATTCGATTTCCATTTCCTATTTACATGGTTGGTGAAAATATAATTTTAATTCATAAACAATATTTTAATTATATAAATTTTTTTTTGAAAGGTGATTAATTATTTACCATTATTTCATTCCACTAGGTAAAAAATGAAAACATCACTTTTGAATACTCACGACTACAACCTTCACATAGGGATTTAATTTACTTTTGACCAATAAATTATATTAATCATTATAAAATATTGTATAATTAATAAATATTACACTATTTAAATAATTGATATTTTCTAGATAATTAATTCATGACAAATTTTTAACGACTAGAACCATAAAACCAAAACATGTATTGAAAATGAAACATTTTCACTCAATTAGGGATTTTATTAATGAATTTATATGGATGGGAAATTATAAATTAAAATAGAATAATATAAATATAAATATATGTGAATAAGTTTATGAAATATATTTATAATAAATATATATTTATTAATATATTGTTTATACATGTATTAATAAGTTAAATACATAAGGTATGTGTTCACGTTACAATCTCATTAACTATCAGGGTTGTCTATGTAAAATGTTCCTCAATTGTAATCATAATATCCTCATATTTTAACCCTTATATATTTTCTTCTTCTCTATATATTTTTTAATTTTATTCCTTTTCCTTCTATTCCCCACTCTTTGATACATAAATGGCTAGGAAAAAGTTTTAAAAAAACCAACATTATTTCCTCTTTGGTCAATGAACATTTTATTCCATGTCCATGATTTTAAAAATACTTTCATTAATGTTCATTTCTATGATCCAATGATTATTTGAATCAATTTACAAAATCATTTCAATTTCATTCCAAATTATTAGAGACTAAATTTTTACAATAATTTCAAAACTAGTTATTTATGAAGATATAAAAAAAGTATGAAAGGAACATTGGTTTCAATACATATCACATGAATGACATTTCTCATCATCATAGACATTATTTACATTAAATCATACTTTACACATTTTACAATGATATATTTAATGAAAATAATTTTCTTAATATTTTTGAAATATTTATATTAGTTTTTATCAAATAAAATTGTTGTCTTTTTATTATTTTCACGGAATGGTTATAATATTTTTTAAGGGGGTTTTCATATATTTAGACATTCTTTGAGGTGTCTTAGGATTCACAGGTTATATTATATAATGATACCATCAAGTGTATTTCTCTTGTAGTATTATGATAACGTTATGGTAAAATCATTATTAAACCTTTTTCGTTTCAATGGATTATTCTATGAGGGTATAATTAATGTTTATATGATCTTATGGATCACATATTTAAATTTTGAATTATGTGATGGGTGGTCTGGTGTTATATATCCCTCAAATTCTATTTCTAATGATTGATATCTCATGGGATAATACAAACAAAAATATGGAGGGATGTGAGTTCATTAAGGGGGATTGTCCAATATGATAGTCCTAGGAGTGATCTTTGAATATGTAATTCAATGAGTGTTGGTTGAACCAAATACATTATGAAACTATTTCAATTGTGATAATCATGGTAGATATCCTTAACTGGGGAAATAATTTTATATGATTATGTGTATTAAAAAACACAGGTCTTAGGAATATGATAAGTCCATAGGGATTATGATTTTTTATTATTGACTCTACAAACATATGAATTCCATATTATGTAATTACATAGTGTTATAAAATGACCCATGATTAAGCATAATTACTGATTGTGTATGAAATTTATAAGTTATGATACTTTTTTAAAATCTTTTAGCTTATATTATTCTCACTTATTATCATTGATTTATGTATCAAATGATTATCCATTCCTAGAATCAGAGACCTTCATTTATTAGGTTTTATTTCCCCTCTTTCAGAATAATTATGTTATAGGATATGTCTAAAAAATTAATATTCGATAAGAACATTGTTGATATATTGAATATCAGTCGTAAATTAAGATGATTATATATCTATAATCTCAAGAAATTAAACATTTAATGTTATAGGGGTTGTATTATTGTGATATATATTGAATATTCATCTAAAATAATTCAACATTTTTATATTTTATAATATGGTCACCTTAGATGGTGTCAATGTAGGGTTAAGTTATTTCTTAGAGAGTAAGATTAGAAAACAATGGTTAAAACCTTATTGATAAGTCTTAGTATAGGTTAACATCCTGATATTTTTTCAACATATATATTGTGTGCATTTGAAGTAATAAAATAATTATCTAGATATAAACAAGGGGATGTAAGCGCTAGGGCAATTGAACTTACAAGTAAAATGATTAAATTTCTGGTTGTGTATTAACTCAATCTCTATCTAGTGCATAAAAAAGATCCATAACATCACACCTAATTTAGAAATCCTCTAGGGTACACATATTTTATTTAATATATTGATCCAGGCATTTTATTCGAATTTTTGCATGATTTTTAATGAAACAATAAAATAAAAACATACTAAATATTGAGATTCCTAGCTTCATTAAAACACTAGGTACATCAATCATCAAGATAAAAATATTATAAAACATATCTATTTAATCTCAATATATAGATCTCAAATCCAATTAATCTAATAACACTACATTGGTGAACCTTAGGAATACCTAATGAAAAGGGATGAGATAAAAATCCTCGCAATTCAATAAACATATCAACAATGAAAAAAAATCAATTTTTGGGAAATGATATAATAAAAAGGATAGGCTTACAAATAATCAAATAAAATAATGAAATAATCAATATGTGATCATAAGATAATATAAAATTTTAAATTATAAAATAATATAAAACATTTCATAGGTATTTCTCAAGGATAAATGTTAAGAAAACATCTTATGGTAGACATAGTCCCATCATGGATTTGTTTCACTCCCAAATCCCATATATATGATCTCATAAAACAAAACATTTACTCAATTAATTGGGGAACTATATATGTTCATCAATCATAAAAAGTAATTGAATATGTACACCAAATTAAGAAATCATACATAGTGCATAAACATAATAAATACCCATGGAAAGAGATGAGCTACATATTCTTGGCACATATCAAAATCAGAGAAAATTCATAAGTATTCTAAATATAGGACATAATTAAATTATTTGGAAAATATAATTATAATAAATAAGTGTAAGTTCCAAATAATGTATTTTATTTCGAGAAAATTTACTTGATAATAGGTATAGAGTATGGTATATAAATGAATATTTATAAAGTTGTTTTAAGGAATCTGTTAATGAAATTTGAAGAAAAAAATTGTTTCGTTTTTTAATAAAATAATAGGGGTAAACCCAAATGTTTATACATAAAACATGAAATTAATTAATTAAGTCACGAATGGGATTAAGTACACTATAATAGTGAAAAATAATAGGATCCATGGATAGAAATGTTCCCCTAACAACTTTTGATTTTAATCAAGGCATTTGGGAAATGAACATAAGATATATATATATATATATATAAATCCATGGGAGAATAAGATAGTTATATAGACAATAAAAAATATAAATAATTTTGTGTCGTTTCATTACATCAAATAGAGATAATGTTATTTTTCAGAGATAATGTTCATAACATAAACAAAAAAGGTGGTGTGGGATATCCCGTACTTTATATACTAAATCATTATGTACATGCACAAAACATTCTAAATAATATAATTAGATTAATAATTATTTAATTTAGATCCATTTTTGTCTATATTCTATTTATAAAAATTATATTATCGTCATTTAAAAAAATAATTGAGATATGAAGTTTAATTTCATTTTTCATAGGTCATTCATTTCACTGTTCCAAGGTCAGATCTGCTGTAGATAATTATTTTATTTTTTCTCTAATTAGAATATAACTATATAAGTGAAATGAAATGAAATGAAATTTCCTTAAAAAAAATTTTATTATTAAAAATATCCATATATGTTCTGACATAGGGAAGATTCAATTACTAAAAATGACTAGGTTATGCGATTAGTTCATTTAGGCAGTTTTACTAACCATCATGATCTATAATTTTTTAATTTAATTAAAAATTATTTAATTAATTCGAAAATAAGGAAATAAGTTATAATATAATTATTATAATACTATATATTAGTACTAAAATTTCTATAAACATTCCCAATGGTCACGGAAAAAAATGTATATTGTTCATGTGGGTGGTGATCCAACCATCGTTTAAGAAAAATGTTCACTTTATAATCAATTAATGGTAGGGGATAGGAAAAATATTTCTCTATTTTAATAACATATTCGTATATTTAGGATTTTTATGGTTCTATTCTTGGTTGATGTATAGAATATATTGGTAGTAATATATAATTAAACTTAAACTTTTTTCTTAGTGTTCACTATTTCCTTTCTATATATCCTCTGCTAATACCCCTTAAGGATCATTGGAATGGTCTTTGGTGAGTCCATGGATTCTAGGGTTATAGGGAGAGAGATGATGAGAGGCTTTGGTAGAGTTTGGGTAAGCTCTATGGCTTCGAAAGAGTGAGAAGAAAGGCTGTTTTTTAATATTATAATCATTAGTTTATTATTTTGGAACAATGCTACCAATAGTGGAAAAACTTGTCATTATATATAGTAATTGGGGCTTTTAGGTTGATCTGATGATCACTTACACAAACCGTGACTCATTTATGAATTTATTTTTTTATTTTGGAAATTATTATATTTTACAAAAAAAATCAATTTATAAAATCATGATTTTTTTTAGAAAAATACAAAAAAATATGCTTAACAATTTATTTCAAAATGTATATTCCTAAAATTAAAGAAATTTTTATAAAGATAAATTTATAAATACAGGAAATTTAATTTTTTTTAAATAATGTTTTTATTTAATTGAAAAATACTGATTTTAATTTTATGATATATTTTTCATACCCTTTGAATAATTAATCATGGTCTCATGAAATTATATTATCATAATAATTATATCGTATATTGTTTTATAAAACTGATTTATAAAAATATTTTTTTAATCATTGTATTTGTTATAAAAATGTTGATAAAACATATATGTTTCTCAAAAATACTAAAAAATATTTGATAAATATTAAAACTGCTATCTTCTTCAATCATGATATAAATATACCATATATTTATTATATAAAGTACATATATATTTTCATATACTTATATAGTTGAGGATACTATTCCCATTACTATTTCTAATGGTTATATTATTATTCCAATGGTCAGATTTTAAATAGTCTTATGGATTTTTTATATTCAATAAATACCTCATATTCCACTCATTATTCATTCAATTATATTTTCTCTCAAGGTATATGTATTCTCTCAAGGTATATCTTATTTTCTATTATTTATCCCATTGTAATATTTTCCTTTTTTAAAGATATATTTATTCTAAAATTTTAATTTTGAAATAAATATAATAATTCTTTTTGGGAATATCATGTGGTGTATCTAATTTAGAAAATAATATGTTACAAAATATGACACAGTTATATAAGAATGAAATATGAATTTATAAAACATTGGGATGATACATTCACCCCATTAAATTTTTCCTAAAAATTTCATTTTTTACATTGACATGAAAACATATGAGGGAACTCCGTCTTCATTGTTTCCATTGGTTATCATGTAACCTCATTATACTTATAGTTCATCAAATGTACATTTACTAGATGATTTTTCCAATTGGACAGTAACTTTTCACTATGCTCCAACATTTCCATCAACATGTTCCTCATAAGAGAGCTCATTTTCATGATTTACCATAATTGAATTAAGTACATGTGAGGGATATAGTAACAAATTTCTTAACAGGGATATATTGAACACATCAAATACTTGATGCTGGTTTAGTGAGAGTGTTTATAGATAGGTCACAACTCTGATACGGTCACGAATCTCAAAGTGGTCGATATACGAGGGAAATATATTTCCCTTCCCAGATAACATGACTCTCTTATATAGAGGTTTTTGTTCTAATATTTACCTCTAACATCAAACTCCCATTCCCTTCAATGATTTTCATCATAGATCGTCTATATTCATTGAGTAACCTTGATTTTTTGATGAATGGTTTTGACATTTTCTACCATTTCATAAGCTATTTCATATTCTCGTAGCTTATGTTCATGAACTATATCCCAAACTATCAGTGTTATGAATCAATTCACATAAATTGATTCGTATGGATCTGTATCGATTCGTTAGTGGAAAATATTATTATAGGGGAACTTAACTAGTTGAATATTTTTATCCAAACCTCCTTTAAATTTATCATGTAATCTCTGAACATATCTTCAATTATCTATATTTTCCTCTCCGTTTAGGGAAGATAAGTGTTATTAAAGTTCATTTCAGTGTTTATATAATGCTCTATGCTTTTACTAATCACAATGGTAATCCTGGATCTCAAATAGACATAAATGATAGTGGTGTTCCATTCAGCCTCATAGATTCCATTAAGTATATCAATTCAATTTGAACCATTGAGATGTCCTTTTCAATTACAATGAATTGAGAAACCTTTATAAGAGGATTAATCATAACCCTATATAGAATTATTATTTTGATGAATTTATGAGACTTTTGAAAAATCTCATTTTGATGTTTTATCATATCCATGCAGGTGTGGATAATAATTTCACCACACCCTTGAACTTTTTACGCAATGCATTCACTTTCTAAAAAACCAGGAACATTGATTTTTATTATGCAATTTCCTTCCTTATATTGTCCCACAAATATTTCTCTCAGAGATATCAATACTTCTTTGTACTCTCTTTATGGATGGATAAGGTTGATCTATGTTCATTATTAAATAGAACCTACTGTGTCTTATTATTTTCTGGTACACATATTCATGGACAAAATCTTACCACCCAATCTTCATCAATTTTGAGTTATGATGATATCCCTTTTCATATAGCTTCCAACATATTCTTTATTTCAACATTATCTATTTTATAGTCCTTTTTCTTATACACAATTGAAGGGTGAGCAATAATTTGAGAAATGAATGATAATGCTCCTTCCGCTATGATTCCTTGGTATATTATATACATTTCATATATGATCTAATCACTCTAAGTCCTCATTATGGATATCATTTTAGAATTATTTCTACATTGAGTTTCACGAACTAATCCTTAGGGGATTGTGCTTTGTCTAACCCAAGCCTGCCTCTAATAGTCTTGGGTCTTACGACTAACAAAAAGTAGGCATATCCCAAAATAGGATCCATTTTCTTATGTACATGTACACACACTCAAATCATCAAAACCCAAAATAAAGAAATAAGAAAAAACTAAGTAAGAAATCATTCATACCAATAAGATACCAACAATAGTGTATGGTTTTAGAAAACTAGAATGTAAATATGGCTAGAATACAAGCCCACCGAAAAAAGGAGTCTGTAAAAGTGAATGAAAAAGATCCTAAGACTCATCCACAAAAATACCAACATGAAGGACTAGGTACAAATATCATTCTGGAGCCATATGAGTATTCCTCGACTATCTGGTATCCCTATGAACTACCTGGTCCATGCACACATAGTACTCCATCAAAGTGTCGATGATCTGTATAATACATGACACGTGCGAGAAAAGCTTGTGGAGGGGTGAGTAAAACAATAATTTGTAGGAAACCATGACACCATAAACGAAATATACTATATAGATAAATTAAAAAGTAATACCATGAAGGAATACCACAAAGGAAGACCACTAAAGGAAAACATGAAGTAAAACCAAGAAAGAGCACTGCTACGAAACACCATGAATTAACACCACGAAGCAGCACCACTGTGGAACACCACAAAGGAGCACCACAAAGGATCACTGTAAAGGAACACCATGAAAGAAAACCACTAAGGAACATCACTAAGGAACTCCCCAAAGGAACAACATTACGTAAAAATACAAAGGAACACTAATAAATAACACCACTAAGGACCACCATAATGGAAAACCACTACATAACACCACTAAGGAAGACAACTAAGGATCACTACTAAGGAACACCACAATAGAACACCACTAGGGAACGTCGCCAAGGAACAGCAAGAAGGAACAACACTATAGAACACCATTAAAGAACACTGGAATGGAACACCATGAATACACACCGCTAAGGAACACCAATAAGGAACACCACAAATGATACCATACATAAATACACAATGTATTCCATACAAAAATACAAGAAAAATAAAACACCAAAATACAAGAATTATACAATATAGAAATACATCAATTATACCAAACATAAATAGTATTGTCAACAACACAAGTATAGTTCTACAACACATATTTTAATAGTGTGAGGAGATACTCATTCTAATGATGTACACCTTATAAATGAGTCATTCAGTCTCGATAAGACACACACACTCAATAAGACACACAATCTCGGTAAGAAACATTATCATGGTAACATAGACAATATCCATGTAATTAACACAACATCAAGGTCACACATCCTCAAGGACACACAATATCAAGGTCACACAACATCCATGCCACAACTAGCCACATGATTCCTCTCTTTGTGTTCTTGTTACGTGAGAAACTACTCTTAAATCAATTAGTTCGTAGGAAAACATCCTTGAAATCCATCATAGAGAATCTCAAAAGAAAAAACTCATCACAACGGCCCAAACTCCACAATAATCTTTTCAAACAATCATATGGTTTGACATTTATAGAATTTTTTATAAAAATGTTCAACCTAGATCCAGTTTGGGTCCAACCTGACCCGACCGGTCACTCAACCCCACCTGGCCCTAACCAGTATGGCCTAAATTAGATTGAATCATCTTGTTCATACCCATGTTGCAAGAAAGTTCACTATGACACACATGTTCTTCCCCAAACAAATGTCTCTTGTGTTGACACGGTGTCGTGTCATGTTCTACATGGTTGGCCCATCGCATATCCAGCCCCACGACCTCACCGCCGGGTACACGGCCTCACCCCACTGAGTCCCCCAGTTACTAATATGGCATGTTCATCCTGGCCACATCAACTCAAACACGAACCCTTGATGTTCTCTTCTGGAGACCTCACCCTTCCAGATCATCTTCCTCGAAATACCCACACGACCAAACTTGTAGAGGCAGGATATGCCACCTCCGACCGCAACCATGTGTTGCTTCCTTATGTAGCTGTATTCTTCCCCTCAGTTGAATCATAATATGCATCCATCACACTTCCGCTATGTTTTCATGGGGTCGAATCCTTTGAACATGGATTATTGGGCCATTGATCTAGGGTGCAACAGTCGATCTTTTGTATTAGGGTTTTCAAGGGAGAAGAAAAAATTAAGAACATCAGAGATTGATGGGAGGAAAATAAATCAAATTAATTCTGAAATAATGGATATTGGACTTTGTTTTCCTCATCCATTATTTGTTCTTGTTACAAGGAATAACAAATATGATTCAATAACATAGATATAATTCCCATTTAAAACCCTGAAATCATAAACCCATCTTTTAAGCAATTGAACTGTGGATCAACCTATTCAGGGGTTGGCCCACATTCATCAGAAAATTTAAGAACAAGAAATAACCCCCTTGATAAAATTCCCTACCTCGAGTTTTGAACTGTTGTTGATGAAGAATGGTTATGTTTTCATCATTGATGATCTCCTCCAAATCAGTTGGTGCAATGATCCATGATCTAATCTACAATCTATCTTCGTTCTCTCAAGAGGATGTTTTCTCCAATATATCCATAGTGATTCCTTATTGTTCTCTTGTTTATGCGGATAACTCGTATATTTCATTCATACAAATTTTTTAAATGAAATCATTGCTACATAAACAAAATAATTTGTCTCTAAATTAGTCAATGATGATAACATCCTTTTTGGGTTTTTCCATAGAATATCCGCACCAACTAAAATTATGTCATGCCTAAGGAAAAAAAATTATGAACACAGTGGTGGTCTCAGATTTCCAGTCTAATTCTCTATTAATGATTTATTAGGATTTGAAATTAAAATATTTTTTCTTTATTTTTTTTATTTATGGTTACATTCAAAATCTATCTTCCACAGTCGACCCACACTTGTTGATATTCAACCTCGCCTAATCTAAAGTCTATGCATTGAACACACGATGAACTTGTATTTTTAATTCAGAAAACTATTAATAAGTTATTAAAATTTTTTAGGACAACCACTAGACCACTTTATTAAAAAGTGAATAATTTTCAATGAACTGTTCTGGGCACACAGGGACTCGGAATCACATGTTGTCTCTATGCCTGGTGTTATAATTTCCTTCAATATGTTCAAAAAATAAATTGAGGAAAATATGAGTCATTAAATTCTTCATAATTTAGGGATTTACATCACCAAAATCCAAGCCAAGGGCTACCCAAATAGATGAGGGTACTTAGCACGTATCAGAACCTACTGTTTCTATGTACTCTCCAAGAAATTCATATATGGCCACCGAACATACACTCAAGGAATTGATCACCGATGAATAATCCTCACAAATATAGCCAAAAATTTATAATGAATGCTCCTTGAATTTCCTACAGAACTTGAATGGTCCACTTAGTCTTGTCGTCCATATGACGGTGAAATGTTGTGCTCAAAAATAGCTGATTCCTAAAAACATCCCATATTCACTTCCAAAACTATGACGTAAAGTTAGCATCCCGATTTGTGACTGTTGTCGATGGAAATCCTAGAATTAGAATGACATCCTACATGTTGAGGAATTTCATGTTGTCTACTAAACTCTTATCCTAAATAGATAGGAATTTGGCCAACATGGTGAGACGATCAATGATCACCCAAATGGTATAGTTTCCCCTAGACATATGTGGTAAACCAAGTATAGAGTCCATCAATATCCCATCTCACTTCCATTTTGGAACCTCAAGAGGCTGAGTCCAACCAGATGGAACCTGGTGCTCAGCCTTCACTTACGGACAAGGGATGCATCGAGAGACTAACTCTGCATATTCCATCATCATCCTCATCCACCATAACATATATATTAGGTCCTGGTACATAATTTCCACACATAGAATTACTTATAAATGGGATGTGTGGAACTCCCTTACGGCCTCCTCCCGTAATTATGTCGATAAAACTACACTTCATCTAAAAATAATGACATGCTCTTTAACATTCGAATATCCCTTAAAGGAATTCCCAATAGAAATATGAGCACATAAAGTCCAATATTTTGTTTCTTTGAGTAGTGCCACCCTCACTCACTATAATAGTGGAGGGGTGACAACCATCGACTAGAGGTAAGCTATTCCATCTCCATCTATGAAGGATAACTACATCAAGAAAAATTTAATTGATGCCTCATTCATCAACTATAAACTAGATCTTCTGTTGAGAGAATCTGTCTTCAGGTTCCACTTCCAAAGAATACAGAAAATCTCAAAGTTATAATCTAGAAGGAACTCTAGCCAACACTTCTATCTCAACCTTTTTGGGATCCACTACAACTCTACAAACACTATATGAAACTATAGACTCATAACGCCCACTAAATCGAGGGATAGGCTAGAGAATTTATGAGAAATATACTACACCCTCCTTTGTGTGAGTCTATTATGTGTTGATTGGGTTCCATTTTTCACAAAAATGGAAAAACTCATTCAACCAATGCAAACACACCACATGCTTTTCCTGAGAATTTCAATCTGAGTATGAACAATGGGTAACCAATCCCTAAAAATAATGACCTCATAAGCCCTCAACAATTCTACCAAGAGATCCCAACCCAATCTCTTACCTCTAAGAGTTTGGTAACACTATTGGCACTATTGAATGATCATTATTTCTACTCTAGTAGGACTCTTCAAATATGATGGTTGAGTTAATAGTTCCACTGGAATATCTGAGTCTCAAATAAGATTTATAGAATGAAAGCAATGATCAACACTTGTGTCTATCAATGTGGAAGTCAAGGTAGAATAGAAAAAATTGTACCTCAAATCATTCATGGATCTCTTGGGTCATACACCACGACCACATGAAAGTATCCCCATACATGACCTCCACTTCTCAAATCCTAGTATAGATCACCTGGGTGTGGTGGTGGTAACATGTCAATATGTAAAGCACCTCAAGTTTCACTTCCATGTCCACTACCTTGTGGATCATTCTTTTTATGTCACTGCCTATACCTTAGTGGTCCGTGAACTATTTCTCTATCATTTATATAATGGGATAGTCAATATAAAGCGAGATATCCACTAAAATCACAAAAAAATCATTGCATCTCTCTAGGCTAACGGGACTCACTCTGTGAGCCCTGAGCTATACATCCCCTATCTTGGAACCTCCTCTATTAATGTTTCACACCTCCATATTTCTAAGACTAAATTCATCTTCCTAGTTATGAGGTATCCACTTTTACTATCCCACTATGTACTCACATTGGTGGTATCTTCCTAGACAATGGAATCATAACTAAAACGGTTTACTCAATAAATTTTTCATAGGTAGGAATTCAAAAAGGGATTACACTGGCTCAGTTGTCACTACACACACATTTCTCCATGGTCTGATCCCTAAAGATCTTGTCATGTATCATATTCATAGAGTATATATAAAGGTTGGTATTCCTTGACGAATACTCAAAAGCAAACAAGTAATAATATATTAAGCTATAGATGCTCTTGAACATGAAGAGCCCATAGTTTATAAGGTGATAACTCATACATGTAATGGTTTTCAAACTCTGTTGATGGAAAAGTCACCACATCACAAGATCAGATATCCAAACCCCACCACAACCCTGCTAATCCATGTTGAAGGCTCACAGTGAAGACCACCATCCAATATACCGGTGTCCAAACTAGATGGAAATATAAAATCACCACCTCAATCCAGTCCTTAGTTGCCTATGTTTCGGGATCTCCTTAGAACCTAAGGGTTCTCTATCCCAAAAACACATGTGGTGTGCTCACCCTTCCCTCCGCATCCACTGGTATTGTGGGTACTATGTACTTCTCTAAATGTGGTGGTGTAGGTGGTGCACCACCTGGAGGTGAAATATCTGTTACAAATATTTTTACCAATGTCACTTTAGCAGTTTGATCATCCTCATGATCATGTGGGGTGACCCTGACTGTAAATCTATGAGAAGGCATCTTGAAATATAGTGAGACTTACTATAGTAAATACAATATACCTTGTGAGCTGACTCAAGAAGGACATGATAACAAACCCAAATCCTATATGATTCATGTACGATTATTTTCTTGAAACCATTTTTTTCATATACCAAGTTTTAAAGTTGAATTCAAAGTCCTAGATGACGAATACATCAGAAACAACAAAAAAACTAGTTTACCTGAATTGAAATATGATCTTTAAACAGTTAACATTATTTCTATAAACAAATATCAGAGACTCTTAATAGTAGACTTAAACCAAATAACTTTGATAGAACTCTATCCCAACCCATCCCAGACGGGATTATTTTGTGACTACCCAAATCCCACCTCTAACTGTCTTTGGACTAGATACAAGCACCGAGTAGGAAAATCCCACAGATGAGAGGTATTTTCATAAGTACCAGTTCATACACACACATCTCCATTACCCAAAATGATGATTTAAAAACACTATGTAAACATGAAAGAATACCACTAAGATACCAGCAACTGAGTACGACAGTAGATATCTGGAAATAAAATAGGACCAAATACAGGCCCACCCAAAAACGACTCTATAAAATTGAATGCACCAGTTCTTGAAATTTGTCCATAGAAAACCCTACCTGTTGGGAAATGTACTAGGAACTCTCTGAAGCTATAGGAGCACGCCTAAACTGTCTGGTATCACTAAGGACAACCTAAACATGGTCCACCAAGGACACAATCAAAGCATCGATCATATACAAAAGGACTGATGTGTGCGGGCAGATCCAGTGTAAGGGTGACTAAAACAATACTCAGTGGGACACCTTGAAAACACAAATTAAATATACAACATATAAAAATGATAAAGGAATACCATGAAGAAATACCACAAAGGAAGACCACTAAAGTACATCATGAAGGAACACCACAATGGAACGCCATTAAGGAACACCGTGATGAAACACCACAAAGGACGCCAATATGGAACACCATGATGCAGACCACAAAAGAAAACCACTAAGGAACTCCACTAAAGAAAACAATGAAGTTATACCATGAGGGAAAAACACTAAGGAACACCACTAAGGAGCACCAATAAAGAACAACACAACGGGACACCACAATGGAACACCATGAAGGAACACCACTAAGGAACACTGTGAAGGAACAACACTATCAAACACCACTAGAGACACCGAGATGAATCATCAAAAAGGAACACTACTAAGGAACACTATGATGGAACACCAAGAATGAACATCAATAAAGAACACCATGAAGGAACACCATGAATGAACACCATGAAGGTTACCACATGGAAATACATAATGTATATCACACAGAAATGTATAAAGTATTCGACATAGAAATAGATGATCTATACCACACAGAAATAAATGAATTATACCACACCAAATTAGTTTAGTCTATTCACATAATTATATTTCTACCAAAAATATTCAATAAAAGTCTGGATATACTCAATCCAATTAGGTACACCATCTCTATGAGTCACACAGTCTCGGTTAGACACACAGTCATGATAACACACATCGTCTTAGTAAGACACACAGTCTCAGTAAGTCACATAATCTCCTTGTATTACACAAATCTTCAAGGACATATAGCTTCGAGGTCACATAGCTTCAAGGTCACACACCTTAAAGGGGAAATAGCTTCTACACCCCATCCAGCCATAGGATTCTGCTCCCAGTGTCCTTATATCCACAGAACCTACTTTTGAATCCATTAAGATGTATTCCAACATTCATTAAAACTCACATAGAGTATCTCAAAAGTACCATCTCATCGCAAGGGTCACAATTCCTCAAATGGATTGTCAAAAAAAAACAAACGGATTGAAATTTTCTGTCATTTTTTAAAAAAGGTGTTACCTAGGTGTAGTTTCTGGATGAAAAGTCCCACCAAACTCAGCATGAACCACCAACCGACCCGACATAGTTTTGCCGACCTGACCCGGACCGCTATAGAATCACGGTAAACTATGCCATACAAGGTCTTCCCCGACCATGTGCCTCCCATTATGATGTGGTTTCATGCAGCATTCCACATTGCCGGCTTGCCACAAGACCTTCTCTAAGGCCTCTCCACCATTAGTTCCTAAAACACGGCACCAAGACGTATCCAGTCTCGATGCCGCATACGTGGCCTCTTATCACTAATTCCCTCAGTCCCTATCGTGGCCTCTTGTCATGACTTCTACCTTTTAGCCATGCCAGCTCTGATGCAGCCTCCTACAACACTACTCCTTCACTATCTACCCCATCAGTAACCACACCCTGATAGCTCGTCATCCATATTGTTCCCGCACCACCTTTACTGATCCAACTTGAGATGTTGCTATAGTCCACCACTGTACACCACCACCTTCTGTCACAGTATGCCTCCTCCTTGGACGAATCATACAAAACCTCCATCAAACCTCTGATATACCGTCTAGGGGACAAATCCTTTGATATCAAATCATTGCTCCATTGATCGGAGGTGCAATGGTGGATCATTCGCATGGGGTTTCGAGGGAGAAGAACACACAATGAACATAAGCGATTGATGAGAAGAAAATAAATCACATGAAAATCCAAAGAATGGATCTTTTCCATTCATCATGTAAACCTTGATTCATTCTTGTTAAAAGGATGAATGAAGAGAAAGTAATTACATGGATCTGATTCCCATTTAAAACCCATAAGCATAAACCCATCACTCAAGCTAACGAACCGAAGATCAATATATTGGTGGGTTGGTCAATGGTTTTTTGTTAAATTTAATAAGGGGAAAATAATCCCAAAGAATTAATACCCTACCATATATTTGGATCGGTTGTTGATAGGGAAAAATTGTATTGTTGTGATTTTTGAGATCCTTCAAATCCATTGGTGCGACAATCCACGATACGATCTCACATACTTCTTCGTTCGCTCAAGACAATTTATTCTCCAATCTCTCCCTAGTAATTCTTTTGTACTTCTAGGGTGATGTGAAAACTCCTTTGATTTCTGTATAAGGGAAATTTAAGGGAAATTTTCAATACATCCAAAAAATTATTTTTCTTTAAATTATTTGACGATGATTTGATCATTTTAGGGCTTTTCCATAGAAGATTTTTCTTGACTAAAGCAAAGTCATTCTTGAAAAAATAAACACATTGTAAACTCAATTGTGGTCTTAGATTTCCAATATGTGTCTCTGTTGATGAGTTACTAGGATTTTAAAATAAAATAATATTTATTTTAATATTTTATTTATAGTTATGTCCAAAAAATATCCTTCACAGCTGAATTGCATCAGTCCATGTTAAGCCTCTCCTAATGTAAATCTACAACTCAGAACACAAAATTTCTTTTGTATTTCTAATCTAGGAAACCGTTTAAGAGTTATTCCACTTCCTATGGAAAAAAACTCGAGTGATTTATTAAAAAGTGATCATTTTACAAAAAACTATTCCAGGAACACCGAGCCTCAGAATCACATTACATCTTAATGCATGGTCTCAGAATTTTACCAAATAATTTCAAAAAATAAATTAGGACGATCCAAGTCATTACATATTGCACCCCCACATCATTTTATTTCCCATGATGGAAATATATTGATCAGTTGAAATACTAGATTAGCTCAAACCATCTTCTCTAAAATATATTATGATCATTTAATGTGAATATATACTTGAGGCTCTTTTGATCAATATATATATCACACGTCCCAACATAGAGATAATTCCACAAAATATTCATTGTGAAGATCACTGAAACTCACTCTAGATCATGTGTTGGTTTGTTAAACTCATGAATATTCAATTTACATGACGTGTAGGATACCAATTTATCATTTTATTACACTACATAGGATAATCAATTATTTTATGCATCATTGTGTACCATAAAAATTTCCCATGTGAGGGTAGTGCGAGCAAAACTGTAGGCATAATCCAATTTTTTACTCTATGGTGATTTGTTCACATTCAATGGTCTATAAAATATTTATACCCTTCCATGTTAGCTTTTTTAGCTGATTTTTCAATCATGATATGTTTTCCTCAAATCATTGACAATATCTTTCCAGTCTAAGGAAAATATGGACATTTGTTTCAGATATTGGTCTAGTTCATTCCAAAATTATCTTTATCTTATATGGGTCCAAATATAAACTCTTTTAGATGATATAATTATGATTATATGATACTTCCTTTATCCAAAACTCATATTTAATTTTCCAGTCATATATATTCTCCTTTAATAATGTCATTATAAGAATATTTGAATGTTCTTCATGATCCTGCTATCTTTTGAAGTATATTACAATATCATATATAATGTCTTCGAAAAATATTTAAACGTAATCTATAAAAACTCTATTCATCATATATTAATGATTTTTGGTGCATTAGTGAGTCTAGTGGTCATTGGTAGGAAATCATAGGGATTATACCTTGTTCTAATGGTAGTATTGGGAATATATTCCTTCTTAACATTTATTTAGGTATATCCCGACAGAAGGTCCACATTTGATAATTAATAGACCACACATAGTTGATTGAACAATTCATTAAATTATAGAAGGGAATAATTTTTTTATCTTGATATTATTGAGTTCACAATATTCAATACAAAGGCGAATTGACCCATCCCACTTCTTAATGAAGATTAGTGACACACCCCATAGAGAAAAAACATCCCAACAATTTCATTATATTTATATTTTAAATAAATTTTTATTAAATGGTATTTATTATAATTAAAAGAAAATATGG
Source organism: Viscum album (assembly GCA_963277665.1). Classification (NCBI taxonomy): domain Eukaryota; kingdom Viridiplantae; phylum Streptophyta; class Magnoliopsida; order Santalales; family Viscaceae; genus Viscum; species Viscum album. Next base: position 1,978,997,826 of record OY728155.1, read on the forward strand.
TGAAGTTCCGTATAAAATTAAATTTGATTCTATAATCAACATAAATTTTCGTTATCAATTAAGTTAAAATATTGAAATTATAATGAAATATTATTTTAACTTCACAAGAAGTAGTTTTTTATTATCTAAATCTAAATATTATACTTTTTAGAAAATATTTGGATTATACATGCTAAAATATAGCTTCATTTAACATTTAAAATTATATTATTATTTTATGCTAAATTTACATTATGATTTATATAATTAATTAATAATACCCTCTAAAATTATTCTATAAATTATAATCCATTATTAATTAAATTTCATTTAAAAATAAAAGGAATATTAATTATATAAACGTACTATAATTTTTATAGGAAGAATAATAGTTTTCAAAATATCGGGTTTTTAATTCTACTAATTTAAAATAACATCTTATTCTTTAATAAATTGCATATTAATTAATTAAGATATATATAATCCTTAGTTAAATTTTTAGTTATTATATTTTACATTAATGTGTAGTAATATATTATTATTATTTTAAATTGTAATAAACACTATGATATATGTTAAGAAATGTATGTATTAAAATTAATATTTTTGGAATTTATATTTCTCATAAAATTTAAATGAAAAACATATATTTAACATAATTAAATTATTAAGAGGTTAAAATGAATATATATCTATTCCAAAAAATATACTAATCTATTTTTGAACTCTTAAGTATATAATAATAAATTTAATCGATATAATAAAATAGACCAACCAATCAAAAAATTGACCCACATTAAGCACAAGTTATGTTAGTTTTCAAACACATGTGAGGAAACTCAACTGAGAGGCATGATGGTATGGTGAAATCCAACATGGAAAGGATGGTAGGAACATTGGGCCTGCATGGTGCATGTTCAGGAGTGTGTATAGCCTAGGGGAACACATTTCGTCATGGCCAGTGCTCTCGGTAGTGTGTGAAGTGAGTGTTGGGGGTGCTAACCCCCCACTTCCTTGGAATGATCTTCTTCATGGAATTTTGTAATATAATAGAGTACCAAATTATCGGAAATATTGATGTCGGATATAGTGCACATGTATTGTATCCCAATCATAAAAATATTTATTTATATCATTTTCATCCAGTCGATTTCATTTGAATCATACAATATTCCAAAAAATTGACTTCAAACTCGTTTTGAGTTTAAAAACCTATAACACCATCATATTATTCATCTCATAGTGTTGGTAAAGTACTAAACAGTATTAAAACTCAACATGACAGAAGACTATATCTCTGATGTCACTCTATTTTGATGAAAAACCCATGTTACTGTTTTCTATCTATAGTAAATTGTATTCAATTCAGGGTTCTGTGATATATATATATAAATTCTCTATATTTATCACATATAAAGACATCTAGAACTTATTGATCCATCCTTGACTCATTCAACCAAAAAGGATAATACATTGTGTATTTTCGAGTTTTCACAGTTTTAATGATGATTCATATATATATATATATATATATATATATATATTCCTTGATGGTTTATATAATATAATAAATTCATTGATCAATAACCATTTTTATATAGATTTGAACCCAATTCATTTAAAACATTATGATCATCTACAACTAAATATGGATTATTGGGTTGTCATATTCTTCTTGAGTCTGTACTAGTAGTAGTGATGATATATATATATATATATATATATATATATAACTGTGTGTGTGTGTGTGAGTGTGTATAAATGATAATTTCTATCAATACATATGTATACTATATAGCTTTCAGGTACGAACATGGTGGATATCCACCATGAGATCTCTAAGTTTGGAAGTAATAGTGATTACCATTTATATATAAATATTTATATATATGTAACCCCCAATATTATACTATAGGTTTTCCATATATCATTCAACTTTATTGGAATGACCAAAACACGAGCTCGATGTTTTGGAAATTAAAACTTGGGATCTTCCTTGATTCTAAATATCCATCACAGTGGATGTATACAACCATGATATAAATAGAATATTTATATATACGATAATATTAAATAAATATACTAGAAACCCCAATTATAAAGGATACCTCCTTCAAGGAATTATTAGTTCTCAATTTAGAAACCCCAATTATAATTTTCATATTTAATGGTGTGAGATCCAAAGTGATGTGGAAACCCATATTCTTTGATTTTGTTTACCGTTGAGAGTGTTTTAATTTAAAATTATTTCAAGGGGAATTAATTATATTTAAGGGAAATTTTTTTATGATTTATTATAAAATAAATAATATATTTTTATTTTTGTAAAAACCCTTTTAAGGAATTTTTCTTTTAATCATTACTTCCATGGTATTCAAAATCATTATATAAGAGAAACTATTTTTTTAAAAAACTCCTAACTTATAGAGAAATTATTACTTAAATATATAGTAATTTTTATAAATACAAAATGTATTAGAAAATTCAATTTAGACTCCTCTATAATTTTTTTGAAAACCTCCATTTTTAAGGAAATATTTTACATTATACCGAAGACTTGTTTTTATTGGAGTTTGCTTCAAAAATATATTTATTAATTTAAAGATGAATTTTATATTTCAAGGCTATTGTTTTATACATGAAGTGCTATTTTAAATATATATATATATATATTGAAATCATTAATATATATAAGACCATACACTATATTTGATATTATCATTCTAATATATTTCATGAAAAGAAACAGTAATTCATAATTTTTTAAAAAAATTATGTAGATGTTGTCTATGAATGTTCAGTTTATCATTAAATGTAAATATTGTCCACTATGTAAGATTATGTAAATTATTATATATATTTATTTTACTATTAATTTTTTTATATATAAATAATATTTTTAAAGGTTTAAATGGATTCATAATGAGAAAGATAGACTTTCAAAAATTGTTTTGTTTAAAAATTAGGAATTTGGGCATTGAATGTGATGATGTAGAATGGGGAATGAAATAATGATCTAATGGGGAAGTTATCTTAAAAGTTATATGGCAAGTCCAATCCAGGATTTCTTATGATTTTTTAAGTTTCATATTATTCCATTAAAATGATATTATTTCCATGATAATGATTTATGGTTTTAGTGAAAAATATTGAGTTCATTTTAAATGATTTTATGTTTTAAATTTAAATGGATTTATCAAAATTATGTATATATTCTAATCTATTGTAAACTATATTATATTTTTTCCTTATAAAAAAACGAGAAATGTTTATTTATTTAATAATAATGTTTTTTCTACTATATTTGATGTTTAATTATAAAATTTAAATGCTACTTTATAGGAAATAAATGATTTCAAATCCTGTTTCAAAACCACTTATATGGAAATATTATTTTGACCCTACCTTTTAAAATGTTTTTCGCTTGAATTTTATATGATTTGATGTTTTATGGTGTCAATTAATTATCTATCTCAAGTGAATATACAGAGTAGTTTATAAATTTTTATAAAGCTATGATATAGTTTATGGCTATTCCAAATCCACTAAACCCATATTGAAAATATCTTATGAAGTGATATTTACTATATATTTATTAATTGATAATTTTTTTAAAAAATATATACAACTTGATTTAAATAAAAGATCCAGATGTGTGGTTCTCGAGTTATCTCATTTGGTATTATAATGAAGTTATACACAACATTGTAAATTATTATGTTTTTTTATAGGATCATCTATGAGTTTAAGGTTTTATTTTCTAGTTCTAGGTATTCAAATTCTAAGTAAAATGTAATAATATAAAAATATTTTCATCCTAGTTCTCATAAATAATATAAGGTAATATTTAGAATTTCTATACGTCTAATAAAGAAATTTTGTTAGTAAAATTCATTTAAGTGTGTAGAATGTGACATCTTGATAATTTAAGAATTATTTCTTTTTAATTAATTTTTATTAAATGGTTTTTTATAAATGAAACAAACCGAATTATTATTTAACATAAAATTAAACTCTTTTCAAATATCGATTTCAATTTCGTTATAAATTATGTTAAAATATTCAAGTAATATAAAGTAACACATTTACATCCCATTAAATTTTATTTTATCTTCATAATTTGAATATAATGATTTTTTAGTAAATGTTAGAGTTAAATAAGAAAAAATTTATTTTCATTTAGTATTTTAAAATATATGATGTTTTTATGATAATAAAACATTCTTATATATATAAGTAATTAATAATAAATTTAAAAATTCTTTCATCAATTATTATCCTTAAATAATCAAAATTATTATAATTTTAAATTTATTTCATCATTTATTATCCTTAAATAATTACGAATAATTTTTTAAAATTTCTGTTATTTTGATATAAAAAATTATTTTTTCATTATCTTATATTTTTAATTAAATTAATTTGAAATAAATTAATAATTGTAAATAAATATAATATTTATCAATTAATACAATCATAAGACTTAGTTAAGTTCTTAGTTATAATATTGTACATTACTAAGTAGTAAAAAATAATTTTGACATTAAAATTATAATAAAATATATTCCATATGTTAAGAAAGGTGAGTAAAATTATTAATACAATTGGAATTAATATGATATGTTTAAATAATATCAATCCATACATATGTAACATAATAAAATAATTAAGTATTTAAAATGAATGTATATCTACACCAAAAATAGAAAACCAATATATTTTATAACTCTTAAGTAAATAATTTTAAATTTAGTTAGTATAAATAAATTGGATAACCAAGCCCACAGAGGACCCACCTCAACCACATGTGGGACTGGTGTTCAAACATGAGGGAGTTAGGTCAACATAGAAGTCATGGAAGTAGGGTGAAAACCGATAAGGACAGTGTCTTTAGAGCATTACGCTTCTATGGTGCTCACTCAGGTGAGTGCATGAGAATGGGCTACTGTTTTTCAACATAATCCATGTGCTCAGTTGTGCATGACAATGGTGTTGTAGGATATGATTCCACATTTTCTTCCTATAATCTTCCATGGGAGTAATTATATATAAGAGAGCACCCAAATATTCAAAAACATTGATGTGGATGTGGTACACAGGTATTGTTCCGCCATCATATAATAATCTCTTTAAATCTATGTCATTTGATCAATTTCATCTAAACCATCTGATATTCTAGCTATATTTTCTTTACTCTCAAACCGAGTTTAGTAACTATCAACACTAAATTCTTTATCTCCTCATAATGTTGGTTTCATTATCAATATGATTACAGCCCAATTCGATGCCACTATATATCCCCATTTTCATCCTCTTTAGAATAATATCCCATGTCACTGTTTCTTATACAGAGTATATAATATTCAATGATAGGTTACAATAATGTAGTTTATATATGTGTAAATATATATATTCTCCCTTTTTATTGCTTAAAAAAACAAATATATCTTCTCAAATCATCATTGAATCATTTAGGTGTCATTGATAGTACCATATATATAGTGAGGTTCCACTAGTTGTAATCAATATATATATAAATATTCATTTTCAATATACATCATATAAGATCTTTCGGTAATGATTTCCATTGTTTATGTGAATTAGTAACCATTTCATTTAAAACCATTTGATCATCTAATGTAAAGGTTGTCTTTTCAATTTTTCAACTTCTCTTTAAGTATATACTAGTGGAAAAAATGATATATATATATATATATATGATCCATTAATACATATTTATACAATGAAACCATTACTTATGAATATAGTGGATATGAACATTGAGATCTATTAGTCTAGAAGTAATAGAAATATCCATATATATTTATTAAACCGAAAATATTAAAGTCTAATTTATTTATATGTCATTCATCTTTCTTGACAAGACTAGATCATGTGCTTCATGTTCTCATCCATAAAAATAATGATCTCTATTTATTATAAATATCCATCCAAGTGGCTATATACATCCAAGATGTATATAGAAGATATATATGTACATATTAATATTAAATAAATGTACTAGAATATTTACACATAATTTTATGTACAAATGAATAATAATGTTGGAGGGTTTATATAGGATACTTTTACCGAGGGATTTACATTGTTCCATTTTGAAAAAACCTATTATAAATTTTCAATTTATGGTTGTGAGAAAGAATGTGAGGAACAATTAAAGAGTCTTTGTTTTTTTATTCCTATGAGAGAATATTTTGATTGAATTAGGTAGGGGAAGGTTATTTACTTAAAAAAACTCAGGTTTTATGATTTATAATAACCTATCAATGGAAGATTATTTTTATCAAACCCTTTTCTGAATAATTCTAATTTTAAAAGTTAACTCAACAGTTTTCAAAATACTTTTATAAGAGAAACTATATTTAAAAAAACTAATTTATGGATAAATTATTTCTTACTTATGTAGTTAATTCTCTAAATCCCATATAAAATGTAAATTTCATTTGAAAATCATATATCAATGTTATGAAGAACAATAATTCCCATGTAATATTTTATATTATATTAAACCATTATTTTGAAGGTATTTTTTGGGAAATATATTCATTAATTTCAATCCAAATAATATGTGGTTAATTTAATTTTATTTATTGAAGATCTATTATTTCAATTATATTGATGATAATCATTATTATAGGTATCACCGTAATCTATATTTTACATTTTCATTCGAATATATGCCTAGAAATGAAATTTTATTTGGCATCTTTAAAAAAATTCAAATAGATGTTGACTATGAATTTTAGGCTTATTTTCAAAAATAAGGAATATTCATTAAGGAATATATTCTTAAATACATTATGTAATTATCTTCCTCATGAAATTTATTCATAAAAAATATGATTTTTAAATGTTTTAATTGATTTATAATGTTAAATAAATACTTCTTAAAATGTTTTATTTAAAAAATTAACATATGATGAGTAATGGGAAGTGACCCCACGACCTCAAGGGGCATTTTACTAATAGTGATTTATATAGTGTCCAAATGTATTTCATACGATTTTATAAATATTATTATATTCCATATAAAGTTAATATTTTCATCATAAAATTTTATGGTATTAATGAATAAATGTAGGTCATTTTAATTATTCATCAATTCTAAATTTAAAGAGAATTTTAAAATTTCATATATATTCTAATGATTTTAAATTAATATTTATTACAAATTTTAATAAAATCACTAAATTATTATTTAGGTAATATAAATTTATTTTTTAAAATATAAAATATATAAAAGAATTATTTTCCAAGGTATTTTATAGTAAAATAATGGATTTATAATATGATTTTAAATCCCCTTTCTATGAAATTGTATGGCCACCCAGCCTTTTAAGTTTTTTTAATAGGATTATAAGATATTCTAAAGGTGTTGGGTTTTGATTAAGGATCTAGATAGAGCGAATCATGATAATTTCTTATAATTATAAAATTTTCTAGAACTGTGATATATTGTAAGTTCTTTACTAATCATCCAAAATAAATACCAAAAATATCCTAGGATGAGTGAAGGTCATTATATTTCATAATTTTTATTTTTATATAAAAAATAAAAAAAATATTTTAACACTAGATCTAGGAGTGTGGGTCTCGAGCTATCTCAATGATGGACATGGGATTATAAAGACCTTTACCAGATTCACTTATTATAGAATCATCAGTTCTTCCAACATAATTAAAGACATTCTATATGTATTATTGGATATAGGAAGTTATCTTGGTATAATTTCAACTGGGAACTAAACTATTGATCAGGAAGAAAACTATAAAACTCTTAACTAAATACAGCATTATAGTACCTCATAATGGGCATGTCATCAAGAATTATTATCTCTATATCAATAACATGAGAAAGATATAATCACTCCTAAGGCAGTAATATCCACCCAAGATTAGAATATTTTAATGGTGATTCGTTATCCCCATTACACATGTACAGAATTGGGGGATTCCATGGGATATGAAGAGTGATATCCTTTTCTATAGATTTTATCATGGATTTATATATGGATAGATATTAAATACCCAATGTAGCCTAAATTTAAACTAAATGATGTATGACATAATTTTCCATGAGGTTCATTCCACAAACATTGACCATGGAGGATTAATATACATTAGATATAATATGTAAGACCCCAATATTTTATGAGATAGATTCTTTTTAATTTCATTGATGTCTTGTATTGTATGATATGACAATATTATCTTGTGATATATGCAACAACATATTCTATTTCAGTATACACAACACTATTTATGTCTTGCATTATAAACAAGAGAGACCTGCCTTGATCGCTTGCGTTGTACGCAGTATAGAGCTTCACTAAACAATGATGTATTATAATATTATTTTTTAATGGGATATAAACTATATTTTATGAATATTATTAACAAAATCTTGAATTTTATTTAAAATTAACATTAATCTTATGTATTTTATAGGAATGATATTCGAACAAATTCAATTTGTCGTAAAAAAGAAGTATTTTTTTAAAAAATTCAGCTTTGCCGACTTTTGATAGCGCATCCCTTTTAAATATATTTTTAACACATTTAGGTACTATATTTGAAAGATAAAGCTTTTTATTTGGAAATGGGACATCAAAATATATTTCTTTTGAATTTTTCATATTTTTCTGATAAAATTCATATTTTAATGAATAGTGAAAAATCATGCCTTTTAATTCAAAATTACCTTTTTCATATAATTTATCAATATAGTTAGATTATATTTTAAAATTTTTTAATGTGTAATTGGATTTTGTTTTTATCATTTAATTCAATTTTTTTCATTGTAATTAATTACACATTTATATTGGACTTAAACAAATGACAATATTTGGATATGTTTTTTCTTCTTAAAAACCTGTTTTTTGGTTTTTGACACCCAGAATTAATTTTAAAAAAAATTTACCAATTATTTCTTTTCAATTATAAAAAATAGATTCTATTTATAGATTCAGTGAGACCAAATTATAGTAATAATTTACTATTTTTTGGATATTATGAATAGTAACTATGGTAATTTTATTTACCATAGTTAAAGGTAAATTGAGTAAATTAGGGTAACTAAAAACATGATAAAGATAATAAAATTCCACAAAAATAATTCTAAATCCTATTGGATGAATTAAAGTCAACCCATATCACATATGGGTTTTTAATGATTAATTTAATGGATTTTTTCCATGAATGTGATGTAATTATAATTTAAACAAAAGAAGGTGACAACATGTCAATCTCATATATCTTATAAGTCTATTAATTTTCATATAGATATAAACATGGTAAAACATAGAAAATAAATAGTCTCTAAGAATTTAATTAAATAATATAATTCAAGTAAATTTATTTATAATTTTTATAGAACAAATAATTACCATTAATGATGACACAATAGTGATGTAGCAATTATTTTATTGATATAAATTAAAAAATGGTTTTAAAAATATTAAAATAAATATCACATGATACAATTAATGTTCTCCAGAAAATTTATAGGTTACTATGACATGTTAAGAGTGAATTAAATATTTCGGTTCGAATTCATCTTCAGTGTGGAATTTATTTAAAGTCAAATAAATGAATAGTATAAAAATTTATACAATTGATATATTATAAAAATATCATATTATTAAATTATTTAAAAGTCGTGAAACATTTAAAAACTAAAAATTGGAAATTATATGTTATAAAAAGTCATAAAGTATTAAATTAGGGAAAATTTAAAACACGTAATCAAATATTTATAACCATTTAATATTTAGAATATTTTTACCACAAATAAATTTAATGATATTAAATATGATTAAAGAAAAATGATATGGCATAAAATAAAATCCAAACATGTATAAATTTTATTGGTTAAAATTATTTCTACCAATAATCATATTATCATCTAAAAAATGAGTTTGGGAGAATTATAAGCTGAAAATGAATATATAATAAATTATTATTTCAAGACTTTCTAAAGGTGCCCCTCCCCTATCTTATTAAAGGGATCATTTCCTTTGCTTTTAATCAAACCTACAATGCCCCTTGGCTCAGAAAACCCCTACCTAAAACTCCTCCAAAAATCCATAAATTCATTATATAGGCCACCCTTTGGGTATAAAACCATCTTAAGGAGTCGGTTGTGCATACCAAAAGACATACTCAAAAAAGAGGCAATGGTTTTATCACCACTTTCGAAATTCTTTTCTTATTCAAATTAATCTTCTTATGTTGTTCTCATACTTCATTAATAAATCTTGTATATAATAAATGATGAGATTTTATTATAATTATGGTAAAACTTGATACCTATTTTTATCCATCCTATAAATAACAATATCACCATACATGCGTACGTACGACTTTCCGTCTACACGTCGTGGTGTCATTTGTTATTAAACAATACATAAATTTGATGGGTATAATGATGAGTATAATGCATTTAAATAATACATATGACATGATATTTATTTGGTATAATTAATATACCATAAAATTCAATACCATTTAACCATTAAGTGATTGATATCGTTTCTCGTGTGTATGTACGGCCAGCCATCTACCTGACGTGATGATATTCATTCAACACATTTACCATTAAATAATGATTATAAAGTATATATAATAAATAATCAGGAAATATATGACATAATAATGATACTATCTATATATATATGACATTTACTTTCTTCCATTGAATTTAATAAGGAAAGAGAAACAACATTCATGCATTCATACGTCCTACCATCTCCGTATATGGTGTAATAAATTTCATTTATATATCTATTATATATATTTATATGATAAATATTTATGATTTATTAATCAAGAACTACTAGAAATGTGGGTATTAGAAACCGCCAAAGGTGGTCGCTAAAGCCCTTTAGAGACCGAGCTGCGATCGCTTTTGGTGGTCACAATTGCTCCATCGGTATTGCTCAATACCGACTGCCACATGCGGCCCCTAAAACTATCCATTAAAAATGCCAGATATTTTGTGTTGATCGCACGTTATGGAATGTGGGTGTATTTGAGGTTAGAGAGTAGGGACCCCGAGCTTGGGTTAACGGCCATGGAAGAATCACGATAGTCGGAGGTAGTGTTCAGGCTGATGTTGGGGATAGAACAACGGCGGTAAACTGTCGGGGGAGACAGGTTCAATGGTAGTGTTGGTCGGGGCGATGGGAGGTGATGGGGTGGTGGTGATGGGGGAAACCTGTGGTGGTGGTGCGGCGGCGAGAGGTGTTTATGGATGTTGCAATGGGTGACATCGAGGAAGACAATGCGGGGGGCGGGAAAAATCATGCCATTTACATTTCTGTTTTAGTGTCCGCTTTTGGCGGTCGCCCTCTACCAAAGGCATAGAAACTATAAAATCCTGTAGTGAGTTTTTACATTCTATAAGTAATTAAATCATTATCTAAGTATTAATATTAAGTATAACAAGTCAAAACACATTCAATAAATAAAATGATTGTTACCCAAAACGTTGCCTTAACATGGTATTGTTAAATAAATAGGTAATATAAAGTCAAAGGTGAATTATATATGATATAATAAATATCATTATTGTACTATTACAATATAATAATATTTTTAAACCCACTATATTGTAATTTCTAACACTTACAGAAGAAATCGGACCACGTTAAAGGGATAAATTTCCATCTCTTTTTTATCTGAGATTGTTTTTTTGTAAGTACTTACTAGGGGTATGATTATCATCTATGTCCATGTTTTTTAAAAAAATTCATAAATTTTTTAATATTATTCAATGTATTTCTAAATTCATTTTTTCCATTTTTTTTCTTTTAATAAATGTTTTGGAAAGAATCTTTCATTCATTTACCATATGAGGTACTATTTTACATTTTCGGTAAAAGTATGAGGGGTATGTTTTTTTATATTAAAGGAAATGAAATGATTTTTAAATCTACATAACACATTATTTCCATGATGCTTCCTTTACATGATTTCAGGTTTCTTTTCATCTAATTTATTTTCTTTCAAAATTTCACACATTTTGAGAAATGTAAACGTTTTTGAATAAGAAAGCACATTTTCCCCAAAACTATGTTCGTGTGTTTTATCCAAATTACTTTCCATATATTATGATGCTCCTTAAATTGGGTTTTGTTTTTATACCTATTATTACTAATATTTTATTGTGTTAATGATGAAAGGATATTTTATATAAATTATTTTGTTATAGAAATATGGTTCAGAAACCCATTTAATTTTTTAGGTTTTTCTAAGATGAATGACATTTGTTTTTGTGGAACATATAAAAATGATTTAATTATTTGATTGGAGGGACCTACATCTCCCTCCTATTCATTGGGTAAGGATTTATATCTCATTATATAGACATTATTGGAAATAAAATTAAATTGGTATAGTAATATAGGGCTAGAATGGCATGTAAATCTGGTTCAGTAATACATGGATGGAACGAAAAGTAAACCTGGTTCTGTAATGGTCCTTTTCCGCAATAATTCTCTTAGAAGTAATGCCTTGGATAATATAGAAATCATATTATGTTATTGTTTGTTTTCCAAAATTCCATGTTTTATGTAAATTATATTTTATCATGGTTAATTTTTCATTATGATTTTTTCCTTAAGAACTACCAAGACTTATATCATGACTCACTATATTGATATTCAAAATTTATGTTCTTGTTTTTAAATTCTTATGTTTATGTTTGGTTTTTTTCTTTAATGATCATTTGAGATAACCCCTTTTTATGTTTTCTTTTCCCCTAGATAAAAAGATTGGTTTTGGTCTTGAAAAAAATGGGAAGATCTTTGTGGGAGATGTTGAAGATCATTCACCATGTTAGAATATTAGGGTAAATGTTTTTAAAGACACTAAACTAATATGTTCATTGGGTGTCTGTTTTTGTCACGTAGTACGTATTCCACAAAATTATTGTATTGTCCATGTACATCAAGAATGGATTGTTATAGCAGTTATCATAGGTATGGTTTATTAAATCTTTTGAAAGAAGGATGAAAAAATGTTAATGAGATCCCTATATATATTTCTAAGTAATGTATAGGGATTTCCCTAAGGTTAAGTCTAACTATATGTCACAGTACTAGAATTATAGAGACAAAAATAAAAAACCTAAGATTAAACTTAAGATGTTAATAAATACTCTCCCTTGATTATACATTTCTACTTGTATGAATTTTACCACTCACGCTATTCTTTTGGTTTTTAGAAAATGGATGGAAACCAAAGGATTCATGTTAATGAAGAATATGATGGATAATGGAATTATATTATTCGTAAGAAACCATATCAAATGAGAGATTTAAGGGAAAACATTGTTATTATTCCTAATCAGATATCTAAAAACATAATCAATTATCTCAACATTGGTTAGTTTCCTATGCTAGTTAATAAGAGAAATATGGAGTTTCATGGTGATCATAGAGGAAATAAAGTTCAAACTTTATCATGTAAATCATGTGGGAATTGGAATCAAGGATAATGTATAAAATTAATTGGAATATGATTTGGATGTGGAAAAGAAGGACACAAAGGGAAAACCAAAAGGTTCAGTTAACACAATTGACAAGGATAATGGTATTAATATGACATGAGTTTTGGTTAAATGTTTTAAATATTGTATATATAGGAATTAGGAAAAATGATTCCCTAAGGGAAAATCTCATCAAGAGAATCAACATGGTCACATGTGTAGTATTTATGTTAATGATGATGAAGAGACGACAAATTATATATGACATGAAAGATGTGGTAAGGACTAAAGTTATGATTCTCGTCTAATGGTTTAAGATTATAGTGGAATGATTACTTGATTATCAAGAGTAATGTTGTATAAGTAACTGTATGGAACTATTTAATAAAGAAACATATAAGGATTGTTTCATGATTTTTTCCTTATGTATTTGAAAGTAAATGTGTAATGTTACAAGTAACTAGGAAAAGTGATTAAAATGTTTTTGGAAAGAAAATTATATGTGAATAATAAAGGGACAAGGAGATAATGAAATTTTTGATTATATTAATGACCTACTGAATGATATAAGGAAAATGTGACATCATGGGATGAATATATATAATTTTTTGTATTTTTGGGGTGTAGAAAGAGTTAATTTTGACAGAATTCAAGTTTTCACTAAGGTTGTATGGTAATTAATGTTATTATCATGTTTCAAGAGAATAAATTATTAATCTATTCACATGTTTGGAATATGACAACCATGAACTACCTTTTGAGATATGGGAGATAAATGTTAAGTCAATGAAGATCACGACTTTATAAAGGTTAATATTTTCTATTTTTGGTTGGATTGTAATGTTACTTATTTATGGATAGTATAAGTAATGTTCTAGTTGAGTCTTGTTATGTTAATGTATTATATCGCTATAGGTGGTCTTATGAACATTTCATTACATGTTCTAACATGTTTGTTGAGATAGATGGAATGACCTATCATTTTATCTCATGATATGCTAACACTTAAAAAAAGAAAAATTCAACTTCATTTCCTTAAATAAGTAATGAAGTGGAAACTGTTCAAGTAAAGAAAAATTGGGAGATTGTACCGAAATCAACTAGGTATTTATTCTCATACAGAATTCACCATCTTTAAGATTAGGATCTTGAAAACCAAAAATGTTATCCCAGTACTTTCTTATATGATGAATCATGTAGTCCCTTAAATCATCACAGATTTATGGCTTTCTGGTAGTTAAATTTCTCCAAATCATATTCTATATCACTATCCATTAGAAATGATGGTTAGATTTTCTTCCATATCCATGGTTTCATATCCAACCCATGTTATCCTATTTGGAAACCAAGTGATGAGTTACATTTGGTAACCATTATGTTTCTATCATTCATTTGTAAAATGGCGATTTATTATTCCTTTTTATGATGTCGGTTTCCATGAAAGAAACTTTCAAGTGGTAAAACTTTTATAACTCCAATAAATTTTGATGGTGAAATTCATTTTTAGGGGGGTATAATGTAACACCCTTATATTTTATGAGATAGATTCATTTTAATTTATTTTATATATTGTGTTGTACGCTACACTAATATTGACTTGTGTTATATTTAGCATCGTATTATCATGCAGTTTTTTAAACACTATTATTGGTTTTTGATACACGCAACACAGACCATCCTCAATAGCTTGCATTGTACGCAATACTGAGTTTCGTAAAACAACTATATGCAATAATATTATTATTTAATGGGATATAAACTAGATGTTATTAATAATATTAAAAACATTGTGAAATATTTTTAACAATAACATTCATCTTATGTATTTTCTAGAAAAGTTATAAGAACAAATTGAATTTTTTGGATAAAAGAGGTATTTAAAAAATGTTATCTTTTCACCTTTTGATGGAGTACCCATTTTAAATATATTTTTTAAAACTTTTATATATTCTATTTCAAAAATTAAACTTTCTATTTAGAAGCAGGACATCCAAATATACTTTTTTTAGTTTTTAGTAAGCTTTTGAAAAAAATCATATTTAAATGAATAATGGAAAAGACAACATTTTAATTCAAAAATCCCTTTTCATTTAATTTAATAATATTTTAGATTATCTTTATAATTGGTTTTAAAGTGTAATTGGATTATTTTTTTAAAATTTAATCAAATTTGGGTCGTTGTAAGTAATCTCACATTTAAATTGGACACAAACATATGACAATATTTGGATATGATTTTACTTCTAAAAACCCAAATTTATGGTTTTTGACAACATGAATTAATTCTAAATTAATTTCTTATAATTTTCTATTTTGAGTTCAGAAAAAAATGGATTCATTATTTGGAATCAGTTAGACCAAATTATGTTAATAGTTTACTCTTTTATTAGATATTATGAATAGTAACTACAGTAATTTTTATTTACAATTGTTAAATGTAAATCAGATTAATTATGGTAACTAATAATATGATAATTATTATGAAATGGCACTAAAAACTTTCAAAAACATGTTGGATGATTTAAAAGTCAACCAATATCACCTATGGGTTTGAATGGATTCAATTAATGGACTCCTTCCATGAAAGTGATGTAATTATAATTAAAATTAATTATGGTGACAAAATGTCACATTCATATATCTTATATGTATAATAATTTTAAAATTGTGATAAATATGATAAAAATTATAACATAAATAGTACCTAAAAATATAATTATTTTATCTACAACATGTAAATTTATTAATAATTTTTATATGTTAATTAATTACAATTAATTATGAAACAATAGTGGTTTTGCAATTATTTTTTTGAAAGAAATATCAAATAAAAGGTTTTAAAAATATTAAAATAAATATCATATGAGAAAATTAATTTTCTCCATGAATTTTATAAGAGACTATGAAATGTTATGAGTGAATTAAATATTTTTTTTGAAATTTATCTTCTGTTTTGATTTTATTTAAAATCAAATAAATGAATAGTGACAAAATTGAAAAAAATTATATTTTATTAAAATTACATATTATTAAATTAATTAAAATTCACAAAAATATTTCAAAATTATAAATTGAAAATTTTAGGCTATAAAATGTCTTAAAGTATCCTGTTATAGAAAATTCACAATATAGAAGTATAATTTATAACCATTTAATATTTAAAATATTAATACATCAAATAAAATTAAAATTATTAAATAATGATAAATCAAAATGGTAAGGTTTAAAATAAAATCTAAACATGTATAAATTTTATTGGTTGAGAATATTTCGTCCCATACTCATCCTATCTTCCAAATAAATGATTTTAGTAGCATTATAAACTGAAAATGAATTTATAATAAATTAATATTTCAAGGCTTTCTAATGGTGCCCAACCCCTCTCTTATAAAAGGGAAACTCTCCTTATTTTTTAATCACGCACCCCGAGCCATTTTTCTTGGAAACCCCCTACCCAAATCTCTTCCAAAATCCCCTCAATTAATTATAGATTTCAACCATTGTTCATAAAGAGATCTTAAGGAGGCCTTTTCTGCATACCAAAATAATATACCTGAAGAAGAGGTAATAGTTTTATCACCTCATTCAAAATTCATTTATTTTTCTACTTCCACTTATTGTGTTGTTATAATACAAATGTATTAAATACATTATATTATACAAAATTATATTTTATTATAACTATGGGATAACCTTATACCACATTTTATCCATCCTAAAAATAACAATATCACGTTTTGTGCTTACGTACAACTTACCATCTCCACGACGTGGTATAATTTTTTATTCAACAATAAATAAATTGGATGGGTATAATGATGAGTACAATGGATTTAAATAATTAATATAACATGTTATTTTTTTCTTTATAATTAATATTCCATACAATTCAATACCATTTAACCTTTAAGGGAATAATATCATCACTCATACGTATGTACAACCTATAATCTCCACGGCGTGAAAAGATTCATTCCCCACATTAACTATTCAATAATGATTATAAAGTATATATAATAAATAAGAATTAAATATATTACTTAATAATTCTACTATAATTATGTATATATATGTCATTTACTTACTTCCATTCAATTAAATAAGGAAATAGAATCAACGTACATGTGTACGTACTGCCTACCGTCTCCATGAATAGTTTATTTCATTTCATATATCTATCTATTATATGTATTTATATACTGAATCTATATTATGTATAAATCATTTTTTAAGTTTCAAAATTAACTAAATCATGATCAATATAATATGATCGAGAATAAAAATTCAAAACACATATGATAAATGAAACGATTATTACACAAAACGTTTCATTAACATGGAATTGATAAATTAAAAGCTGATATAAATATATATGTGAATTATATTTGATATAATAAATATAATTATGGGTCTATAACATGTTAAAAATATGTTTAAACCCATTATACCAGATTTTTGGACATATATGGAAGATATAATACCCATTGTAAGAGATAATTTTTTCAATCTCATTTTAATCTAAGATTGTTTATATGTAAATATTTGTATGGGCTATGTTTATCAACCATGTCCTTGTTTTCTAATCATTTTTTCATAAATTTTTTAATATTAATATATGTCTGTATAAAGTTATTTTTACCCATTTTTTACTTTTACTACTTAGTTAGAAATAAATCTTTATTTCATTTACCATAAGAGGTACTTTTTATCTTTTTTGGTAAAAGAATGATGAGAATGTTTTTTCGCTTAAACATCATAAATGGGTTTTTACTTCTTCATAAGGAATTATTTCCATGGATCATCCCAGAAATTAGTTCATTTTTATTTTCAAATAAATATTATTGTCTTAAAATTTTGTAGAATATGGAGAAAAGAAAACATTTTTGAAGAATAAAGGATATTTTCCTCAAGAATTAAGTTTAAGTGTTTTTTCAAAATTATTTTCGATCTAAGATGTTGATATTTTAATAGAGTTATTTTTATATCACTATTATTAGTAATATTTTATTGTTTTAATGATGGAATGATATTTTATATGAATTATTTTATGATATAATTATGTTTAAAAAACCAATTTTATTTATAGGGTTATGATATGATGAATGATCTCGAAAAAGGAACCCTAGGGGAAGATGGCCGTCGATTGTTCCCCCCCCCCCCCTTCCCGGTGCTGGGAGGGGGGAGGATGGCCCGGTGTTGCCTCCTCCAGTTACGCGGAAGGATTTTTTTCCTTTCTGTTACTTTATTTTTCCCCTTGAGTTCCCGGAAATTTCATTAAGTATGAAGGTTCCAAACCTTCACTTTGGTGATCCGCAGCTCCCAATCTCACTTTCAGAGTTCTCTGCAGTATCGAGTCTTCTGGATTTGACCCTGGTGGCCTGCTTCAGCAATCGAAGGCCCTCGATTGATGAGTTCGATCACTTAGTTTTCGGTATTTGGGACTTTCAAGACCATGCGGTCGTGGGTCTTCTTGACAAACGCCACCTGATCATCTATTTTTATTCGGAAGAAGTCCTGATTTTTGTGTAGTCTAGGGATCCCCACAGGTGTAGCGGCTGCATGTTCTTTCTTCTTCGATGGTCATATGAACTCTGCATGAATAGGGAAGCTCCTCCTATTGCGACATGGGTAAGTTTTCCTTATCTTCCCATGCCTTTTAAAAACCCAACAATAATCCGTATGCTCGGGAATTTGGTGGGATATTTTCTTTGTTCTGATAGTCCTACATCCTCTGTGAGTCACCCGATAAATCTGTAGCTGTGTATTGCGGTGGATCTCTCGAATCCACCGGTCGAATGGATCTCTATTTCGGTAGGAGAGGAGATTAGGTGGAAGCAAGCCGTTGTTTTTGAATCAGGGACTGAATTATGTTCGAATTGCTGTCGGCTGGGCCATATGGCATCCACCTGTTGTGGTGGAATTATGAACAGGGGGCTCGATAGTTCGGGGGAGTGGCTAGGCATGACCTCTAGTTAGAGGCCGATGATCGCTGTGGAAGCTAGGGAAGACAACAATTCTGGTTTGGTGGTCTTGGAGGAACCAATTTCGACTAATATTGCACGTGTGATGACAATAACTACAGTGGGGAAGGCCAGTGGAGGAGCTTCAGCTATAGTGAAGGATGTGGAGGTGTCAGGGGTGTCTGTTGATGCTTTGGGGCATGAGATTAACCGTAATCCTGTTGTCCTCCCAGTTAAACACTATATTAGGATCCCTGACCCATGTGTGGTGAATGAATTTTCTACGCTATGTAGTGATCTGGAAAGTGGTAAGAGGGCAGAGCCAGTCATGCACGAGGATGGTACATCCTTTGCTGATAAGGTGAAGTCTGATGGTTTGGGTAATGGATAGGAGATCATCCCCTCTGTTTTCCCAGTGATGATGTTGCCTTTGTTGAGGCAAGGGGTTTATCCGAGGTGCCTGTTTCCTCTGGTCTGAATGCTGCTCTGTCTGAGTTGTCTAGTGACCCAGTTGTGAACACAGTTCCTCATCCTCAAGAACCTATAGGGCCAATTCATATTCACAATCAATTAATATGCTTGAGTTCTAATGGAAATGAAAATTCCGACCCAGAAGGATGGAAAACACACACGTGAAAGTGTAAATGCATGCAGGTCAAGAAAAGGTATCCCGAGGACATCGAACGAAGTGACATCAAAGCAGAATCTTTGGTGTCAATAAACTATGAGGAGGAATCCCAAATGATGGCCGAGTCCGGATCAAAAAAGGGGAAGCAAGGGAGCCTTCCCTTTGGGGATTTCCAAGAAAATAAGGTGGGGGGGCAAGACCCTTTAAAGACTACTCGAACACCTCAAAGACAATAGTTACTAGATCCTCAGGGATGTCCATGGAAAATGGGATCGATAAAGGACTGGGTGACCCATGATCTGTTGAAAAGGGTTAGCAGTTGTTAGAAGTGCTGGGAAAGATAATCCCACTCATGTAAGTCAAGAACTCCAATGGCGGGACCATGGTTCCATATGTGGAGCCAACACTGGACGGTACCGAAAGCAGATTGGAAGGTGAGGTGGCAGCGGGGAATGGGGGAAGTCTGGAGGTAGTCTTATATTCTGAGGTGGACCAATGTGAAGAACCACTCAAGATCAATGCTTCATAAAAGGATGTAAAGAAAATGTATGATCAGATGCTGAGTGTTGAGACTAATGAAGAACAAGGTGAGTGGATCACCAAACAGGACCTCATCCTAGCGCGAGGATTCAACGATAGGATGATCAACGTGGAAGAATTTATCCAAACCTGAGTGAAGATGGCAGATTATTTAGAAGATCATCTCAGGAATGATCCAAATACTCAGGAAACAACTATAAATTTGAATCTTTATTGGGTGTTAGACTCAAAAATCCTTAGTCTTGTTTTTGATAACTTTTTGGGCACATTTTGCAGATAACCCCTTGGATATGGACTTTGTGTGGGTTTCTCACTTTTTCCTTAAAAGTGTTTTGAAATAAAAATTTAATTTTCAGATTATGATATGATGAATGATTTATGTTTTTTTTTCATGTGTAAGAATTATTTCATTATGAGATGGGTGGGACCTATATCTCCATCCAATGCTTCGGGTAAAGATTTATATCTCATGATATAGACATCACTGGAATAACAAGTAAATAATGATTAATAATTCAGGGCAGAAAAAACGAGTAAATTGGATTCAATAATACATGGATAGAATGGAATGTAACCACTGTTCAGTAATGGAGTTTTTCAACTATCATGGTCATTGAATCAATTCTTTGGGTACTATAGAAATCATATTATGTGCTTGTTTTTTTGCAATAATTATATGTTTTATATAAATTATATTTTACTATGGTTAATGTTTCTTTATGATTTATGCCTTATAAACAGCCAAGAAATCTTTCATCAGTCAAAATTTCAATATTAAAAATTTATGTTCTTATTTTTATATTATTATGTTTATATTTTGTTTCATATTCAGCCTTACAGGGTATTTGAGATCACCCTTTTTTTGTTTTCTTTTCCCCAGGATATAAAGAAATGTTTATATAGAAAAACAAAAGGGAGTGATCATTGTGGGATATGTTAAATATCTTTCACAAAGTTAGAATACTATGGTACATGGTTCCGAAGACACTAAACTGATACAGTCATTGGGTGTCATTTTGTTTCATGTATTTAAGTATTCCACAAAAGTAATGTAATGTCCATGTACGTCAAGCTTTCGTCATTACATAATAATTTCACTATTATTGATCTCAAATATAACTCAACCTCTATGTTTTGATGTGGTGTTTGGATATTTCTTGAAAACATGAAATATAATAAATAAATTATAGAATAACAATCATATAGTATGTTCCTTAATTTTGAATGAATTAAAAATATACATGTCAACATATCATTTTTGAGATCCACCTCACTATAGGGGATAATATAATCCCTTACATGATCTCTTGGAAATTGTTGTTTTTTACATTGATTATCTCTAAAAACCATTGTAATAGGGAATAATCCTGTATAATTATTACATTACTTATAGTAGAAATATTTCACCATATTATTACTATTGATATACGCCTTATATTATTCAATAACATTATTTGGAGTCTGTATCTCCATTCATCAATGATTAAAATTATGAACCACTTTTCCAAACATGAAGAATCTCATTATTCCATTGAGATAGTTACAAAGATTCTTCTTCCAAAATTTCTGAAATATGGGATATTGGCTTTACATTCCTATATAATATTTAATCATTGATCCTCCTGATTTAAACTATATTTTATACTTTTTAACTCTTACCCCTTGATGCGAGTAAGAGTTATAAATCTGTAACATATCATTTAGGTTATAAAAACATCATATTTAGATATTATTAAGTTTTAAATATCTAAATATTTTCATTTATGCACCTATAATCCACTTAAAAAGTTTCCACATTACATTCAATGTTGAAGAAAAATCTAAAGGCGTACCATGAAATCCTTTTGTTGTTTTCCTCAAATTTCCGAATAGACTCATCTTTGTTTTATTCAGAAAATGAACATACTATAAATTTTAATATGTAATCATTAGTGGGAATATTCATTCAAAAATATTTTCTTAAATCCTTCCCATTCCATGGAATCGAATTTCTACTTAGGCTTCATGTTCTTCATCAGTGTCCACTATTAATCAGCTTCTCCTTCAAGATGATAGGCAACTAGTACTGTTATCCTTTTTGAGAATTAGAGGATAGATAATAGCTTCTCAATGGAGTAAATAAATACTTTTACTATGAGGGAATTAAATGATACAATATTAATTAAAGGACTTTTCCACATAAACGAATCAACCACAATAATCTATTTCATAGAAGAAGGAGAGAGTTCCACATGATTCATGTTCCGATTCATTATTCAAATCAGTAGTAACAAAACAACTATAATGTTCTTAGCATTCATTTTTATTAGGTTAAGCATGTCATTAGGGAAATATTCACATTTTCTTTCCCATTTTTTGTTGTCAAGGTTCATCATGTTTTCTAACAATAACTATGATAAATAAAATATAATTATTTATGAGATTTGTTAAAATCTAAAAAATATAATTTAGATACTATAAACATATATGGAATAACTTATATATGTCATAAATATCTTATCTTATTCTCTATATGATTCAATATAGGTGATACATGGTAATTTTTTTCTGTATTTTGTAACCAAACAATCTATTTTGGTCCTTCATAATAGTTAAAAAAGGTTTTTTGAATTTACAAAATCATATCCCTCAAGAGTGTAAAACTATGTGTGTAGAAAGGCCTCTTTTTAGTACACTGGTTATTGATAATGTTAATAGAAAATAATCCCCACCATGATTATTAACCCTACATAAATAAGTCTCATAGACTCTTTCACTTATAGTATCCAAATAGGGATGTAATTTTATTGAAACCACTATTTATATACTTTATAAAATTTTATAGATATTTTACAATGAAAAGACATTTTCCCAGGGGTTTTACTAATATATTCTATCACTATCCTAGAAAATAATTGTAAAATTATATCATACCAAATATTGTGACCCAGTACATTTAAATATAATATTACATGATTTTTAACACCAAAATCCATTACAAGCAACCCACAGATCGATATTGTCATATTATTTGGAAGAATATGTATATAACACCTCAAAATGAAAATAAAATAAATATATTTGTTCTAGTATACATAATGATATCATAATCCCCTTTGATCGATATTGTCATTACCAAGTGTGTATTTTTGCTATGTAATGTTTCATTATTATGTGCAATAATCTCAACTGAGAAAATATCATAAGATCCTTTAATGGTAGAAGTTATTGAGAATTGAACCATACCAACCATGGTCATCATGATTAGTAGTTTTATTAGGTTATATGGAGACTAATTATGCATTGTAATACATTTCTCATCATTATCTCATCAAATAAAAAATTCCACATATAAGTGTTCCAATTTTTTTTGGATAGAGGAATGTGAGGAATCCTTCAAGGAGATGAAAAGGAGGTTGGTCAGTTCACATGTACTCACAATACCCTATAGTAGATAAGGGTTTAAGTTATAGAGTTTTACATCAAATAATTTATTTGGTTACACCCTCATGTAGAATGATATGGTTATAGATTATTCCACACACCAATTGAAAATACAATTGTAAATTTTTCTGAATCCATATTTGGAGATAGAAATGGTGATTATTATATTAAATATATTAAATAAATATGGTGAAATTAATGATATATTATATATATAATGATCACCACATATTGAAGTATATATTTAAATATAATGCGTTAAATATGTGCTAAAGGATAATGTTGGAATGTTTTAAATATCTTGACTTCCCAATACATTACAACCTAGTGACGGAGGAAAAGGAGGATTCAACATTCAGTTTAAAAGACTATTCTAGTTTATCCATGAAGAGGAATGAAATACATCCAATAAATATGAATTTTTTGAATATAGATATTGAATTCATGTGGAATGGAAATATATCATATCTTTCTCAAGTGAATTTTTAACTGTCCATACAAGTGAGGATTAATGTGGTGTAGAAGGAAGATGTGAAAATGTAGATGTAGACGAGGAATGATCTAGAGTTCAACCATGAAAGGGAAGAAATGATAAGATTCTAGAATTGATTATGTGTCCCATCAATACCATAAATGAATACAGATATTTCGGATTAGGTTTAGAGATCAATATTCTATATCCATCATCGATGTATGAAGATGTATAGAGAACAAAAAGAGTATTCCTAGGGGGACAACATGAAATGGGATATTGTAAAGTATGTTTATAATTTATTAGTATGAAAAAAAGTTTATTCTTAGAGACATAACTCAAAGGGGATTTTATAGCTACTACCTATAACAAAATGGAAAATGGAAAACATAACCATGGATTTTACCATGTGACTCCCCGAAACAACTAAAGGTCATAATGTTATCTGGGTAATAGTCGATTTACTTACAAAGAATTCCGATTTTATTTATTTCATATAATATTTTATTATTGAGCAGATTGTAAGGATATACATTTCATAAGAGTTATATTTTCATGGAGTACCAAAACATATATTTTTTTCTAACTGTGATTTGTGGTTTACCAAAAATTTCTCAATAAATATTCAGTAATAATTAAAAAAAGATATGAATAATAAAACTAGATATAATCCTCATATACATTGTCGGTATTAGAATAAAATTCAAATATGAAAAGATATATTGATATATTTCCCTATTGAATTCAAAGAATATTGGAATGAACACCTTCCTCACGTAAAATTTTATTAAAGAAATAGCTTTAACTAAAGAATCAATATGGATCCTTATGAAACCCAATATTGAATAATGTGATGAACATGAATTTTTTGTGATTTGTTTATAGAATGAAAACTATTGGGACTGGATCAAGTTGTCGAAATTGTATATAAGGTCAAACCCATTCATCTAAACATTATGAAATCTCACCATCAAAAGTAAATTTATGCTTAAAATCATTGATGAGACCTAGAGTTTGAATTTAGTGAGAATATTTTCCTATGAATATCTCTAGGTATGATGGAAATGATATTTTGAGATAAAGGAAGGGTGATCACTATATATATAAGTCCCTTCAAGATTCTTGATCACATCAAGATGGTACCTTATCTCATATACCTTCCACTGAACCCATCTCACGTTCATAATGTGTTTAATGTATCGCCTTTATGGAATTACATAGAATATCCTTCACAAGAACAGAACTTTGTGGTTTAACTTTTGAAGCATGATCGTTATAATGAGTAATAATTGGTTGATAATCTAGATTTTTTATAGAATGTGTTTCATAACCAGACCACTAACATGGGGAATTTTTTTTGGGGAAACAATACATTTTAGGAAGGAATATGTGAACTAAAGAATTTAATGAGAATGAGGTATTCTAATTTTTTTATTTTGGATAAATGGAATTCTTAGGGTTAAATTTTTATAAGGGGTATAATTTAACAAACGAATATTTTAGAATACATATCGCAATTTTCTTAATCTTATGTCTCTTATATTATCGTTTTCAAGAAAAACCAAACACAAATAAACCATTATAGAAATATTATAATATAAATGAAATATCCCTTATATTTTTCTTTGTGAATAAAAATAATAATATTATGAAATATAAGAATAACATATTCTCTAACATAAATTTATAGATAAAATACATGTAACTTGAGTACTCAATTTGAAATAAAAAACAATAAGATTGTTTAATGTTAATGTATTAATTTTTCAAAATATTCTTTTTCTATGTACAATATATATCATTGTGACAACATAAAATTTATTTTTCGGTAATATATTTGTAATTAATTAATAATAATTCAAAAAAAAAGATATTATTTTGTTATAAATGAATGTAAAAGCATTAGCAGGGAAAAAATGTTACTTTCTATTATGTGGGAAATGTGTTGTTGTCTTGATAAATTAAATTAGAAAATACTGATGGATTTTTTAATGAAATTTTTAGATAATATAATAAATCAACTATTTTTTCATTATTTTTATGGTTTATACAAGTCATAAAATGAGAATAAAATCATAGTTACATTTTAAATTCATTTTTAAAAAATATTTTTCTATGGTTCTATCTGAATATTTTAAAATGACATTTTCAACTTATAGATATTTAACATGATAAAATATTTTCTATATTTCCAATTTGAACATCCAAAGTTTTTTGTAAGATATTTTACAATTTTGGTCATTATGAATAATAACTAAGGGAAAAATTCCATATTATGGTAAAGTTAATGTGTTCAAAATACACGTGATAACATTTAATAATAACATGAAAATGTATTTTTTTTTAATATATTAAGTCACTATATAATCCTATATTAAAATTTTATCCAAATTTTTGAAAATTTTCATTGAGAGTGGCTTTAATTTATTTTACTAGTCATTATAGTTACATGTGTGCCACTCCCCTCACTTATATTTGAGGAAATCCTACCCTCTCTAATTCACTCATTCTTATGAACATAGATCAATAAAATTATACAAGCATCACATCTCGAATTCTCTAGACCCATTCTACAAGTTTTTTACTTCTTAAAATACAAACCCATGTTTCATTAAGATTATATCACAAAGAGGTTTCCCAAATAATATGTAAATTCAATCACTAAATCCTTTCACTTTAATTTCATATTATTGCTCCACTAATTCTTCTAAAACCATATTAACATGATGAAATTATTATAATTTCATTAAAATTTTGTTTTTTTAATTTCACAACCATTTTCTATCTCTTATATATTCAATTGAAATAAAAATTTCACTCATGCATACATACATGTAACTGTATCCATAAAATATTGTATTTTATTTCCATTATCATCTCAATATGATGGATATATAGATTAATTTTAATATACATAGAAAATTTTTATAATAAAATTACTATAATTTAAATGTAATATATTTTAAACCATCTTACCCTCCCATCTATTGGAAAATGATAAAATTACTTGTGTGTACGTGTAGACTACCACCTCCACGAGGTGACGTGATTCATTTTTAATTTAATTTTTACATGGATAAAAATAAAGATAAAATTAATGTATATATATGAAATTTATCGTATATATAGTGAATAAATATATCACTCATGCGTACATGTGGACTACCACCTCCATTAAATGACACATTTCATTTTCAATCACCTGCTTATATGAATAGTTAAAATGTGTATACAGTGAACAAATATAATGCATATAACATGAATTGGATTCTTGGTATTAAGAAATTATGAACAAGGTGCATGTATTAGAAGCTCTAAATTAAAACATTCAAAGAAAATGAACGGTTTACACCTGAATGAAATTATTAATTATGAATTTTTAATGGATATGTAATTCGAAATTATATAGGAATGAAATGTATTAAGATATATCTAAATAAAATTATGGAATAGATTTATATGAAACTATATCTATTATTAAGTGGGTATTAATGTTTATGAATAATGATAACAATCGAGGTAAGGATAAATGTTACAGTCTCATTTAATTTTGGGATAACCAATGTTAAATTTCCATTAACGGAAATTATATAATCCTTATCTTTTAAACACAATTCATATTATTCTACAAATATTATTTCGGGTGATTTCATGTTTTCATGTTATTATCCTCTATTTTATAATTAGACGATGAATAAAACACATTTATGAAAACCTGACCTTATTTCCCCTTTAGACATATAAATTTTTCTATCATGTCAGTTATCCTTAAAATGTTTTCTATATTGTTATTTTCTATGATAAAATAATTATTTAAATTCACTTTACAAAATATTTTTCATTATTCAAAGTATGATAAATGCATTATTAAAATTATTTCTATACTGTTTATTTATGAATATTTATAAAAAAGTGTAAAAGGAGCCATTTTATTAATGTTTACTACATGAACTAATTGGCTCGTACCATGAAAATTATTTTAATTGCAGCATACATTTGAATTTATTTGGTTATTTTAAAATATAATAATTTTCTCAATATTTAGGACAAATATTTTAAAAATATTAATTTAAGAAAAGAATATTTTACTGATATTTCATTTAAATGTCTTAATATTAATTGAATGGTATTTTTTATCTTCATAATAAGCCATTGTTCTTTCTTATTCATCATTGGGGAAATGATATAGAGATATTATCTAAGATAAATCTCTAATATATTTTGATTTTTTGATTAAAAATTATTTATGGAACTTGTTTATTTTCAATGGGTTATGATATGATAGAATGGTTAAAGTTTATATGATCCTATGGAACACATATGTATGCTTCTAATTATGTAATTTGTGGGAACATAATTACATATCCCTTTAAATTAATGAGGAATTATTTATATCTCATGAGATAATAAAAATTTAATTGGGACTGATCCCAATTTTTATAGGGACTCATTACACTATGATAGTCTCAGGATTAAACATTGATGATAGAAATAATTAAATGGGGAGTGAAACTTATCGGCTATGGGAATCGGCTCCCCATTTATTTCTTTGGTAGAGATTGCTGAGTAGGGAAATTATTTTCAACATTTATGTGTTTAAATAAAACTTTTGAATTTTTATTACAATATGTTCTCTCTGATCATGATTGATTATTGATGATATCTCATAATTATTATTTCCTTATTATGTTATAACATAGCCTTATTTCATTACTGATGATTAATGACCATTAAAAATCACGTATGAGTTTTATATTTTGTGATCATGTTCTCATACCCATATTCATTTTTTACCCACTTATGAACAATTATAGATATTTCATATGTTTAACCATGCTGAGTATCTAAAAACACCATTTCCTTGGTTTCTATTTCCCAATGTTAAGAAGAAATATATTTAGTATGGTATGTCTAGTATGTGTATTATGTGAAAAGTAAATTATGGTAGATGTTGACGATATTTCATAAAACAAGATTATTATGTTTCTAGTCACCAAAGATTATAAATCGTAATGTTCTAGGAAAAATCATTATTGTGAAATTTCAATAATGTTTATAAAAAATATGTAATATCTATGTATATTATTTAGGGTTCCTCAATGGAAAAATAAGTTAAATACAAAAATCTCCTGGCTATATTTGAAATAAAATCCATTATATAAAAATTATTTTATCCAACCCATTAGGTACCTAATGAATAACCACTACCCACCCAGTGTTTACCACCCACATGGTGTAAAACACCATCCACCTAGAGGTAAGATCTATTAATTATTCATTTTTTCACTAACTAATAACCTTGTTCCACTTACTATATACCCAGTTATTATATTAATTATATTCATCAATCTTCGAATTTTACTCCCCCCTCAATTTCATCCCATTCAGATGAAGCATTAAATAATGAAATCAAATATTCAATATATTTCCTAATGTTTCTTAAATTAAAAAATATATATATTCACTTGAAGAACCCAAAGTTTTAAAAAAAACCCCATAATACCTCTCATAATTAGGAATAATGAATTAGAATGACCAGTTAATGACTCGAACAATTAATACCTCGTATCACATTCTGTTTCCCAAGTATTATCCTACTTGGAATAATGATTTATCAATGTATATATATGTTGGATGATTTTTCCTAGTAGAAAAATAGCACTTTGATCAATAATATGTATTTTATGATTGAAAAGGGAAACATGTATTTATAATTATATATCATCATAGTGGATCAAATGATTTAGATCTAGTTTTTATTTCTTCACATGAGATACATGAATCTTATCATGAAATCTTCTAAATTTCAACGCCTAATTTAAATGGTAATAAAATAAAAATTAGGATGCACCTTTCCATGTGAACCTTAACATTGATGTTACAACTAAGGTGAGAGATGGAGAAAAAGATAATGGCCAAAAAAAATAATGTTGTAGATTTATTATATTATATTTTTATATATGTATAATTTTAGTCATATCTAGTCTATTTATATTCATATAGAAATGTCCTGAATTATCCTATGCATTTTTTGTTTAGAAAAAATCTTCCTCACTAATTAAATCCAAAATAAAGACGACCCACCCATTTTCCCTTATAATCCATAATGTTAATCCATATGAATAAAATTATGGTATATTTTTTTATTAAAAAAACTTTACTATATCTCTATCATCCTCTCGCATATGATATCCCTTAATTAGGTTAGATATTTAATAATTAATTAAAAATGGGATTCTGGGTTGATCTCAAATGAAACATAACAAAATTGCATGGATGTTCTACTCGTGGATAGAGTTTTCTCAAAATCATGGTTCTTTCCTATAGTGAAGTATTTTTATTTCCTTAACATTTGAGTAATGTTATTCCATTTTATCTAAGATAATTAATTCATGGATTTGGGATATTACTATGGTGCATTCTTTAATCAAATTCTCATGCATCGGATTCGAATAAATTGGTGTCCAATAGAGATGAAATGTAATAAAATGAATTAATTTTAGCTACTAATGATGATCCATGGTATAATTGATGGTAATCACAATGTGGTGTCATTGTGTTAATAGCATGTATCCAATAATGAATCTTACATGATAATTATGTTCCATGGGATATTGTTACATGTGAAGGAATAACATCATGGAATATTTGGTTATTCTATAATGATATTGATGGTGGAATGTGTAAATCATATATGAGAATCATGAGCCATGGAGTTAATCAGATAAGATGAGGGAATTATCCTAACCCAAAATAACCATGTAATAGCTAGAGTTATTGATACAAAAGGAATAATCTATGTATTTTCATTATTTTTAATGAACTATTAATACCTACATAATTGAATTAAACATCACACTAGTTTGGAGTAATCTACTATTTCACTATGAGACAATGTTTCACACCACATTGTGTGTTGACCTAACATAGACAATTCCACAGTCGGAGAAACAATTCTACTACTTCCTTGGTGATATTGTTTTTATAATTTTCTAGATCTAGAGATTAGATACATTCTATATTAGAACTCATGATCCCCAAAATATTGAGTCTTAATATAAAAGATATAAGGATTATTGGTTTTGGAAAAAATCAAATGTGATACTTCATTATCATAATACCACATTGTAAAGCTAATGAAATATATAACATGACATGTAATGATATTTATAATTTAGTCTTATAAATATTTTTGAACTAAATTTTATTCCTTATATAGAAAATTTATACTACAATGTAATTCAGGTTTATAAATTGGCATCAACCCAGTAGAAGTTAAGAATTTGTGAAAAAATTGGAGACTTTGAGATGATTTTCCATCATTCCAAGAAGTATATGTCTGGCTGTTGAGGATATGTAAAATGTCTCACAACTAGTCTAAATTCCCTAGGAACCAAAGGTATAATAAGTGATGATAATTAAACTTGTTGGTGATCATTATTTATAGTGACCCTAGACATTAACACAAATAATTACAAGAATTTAAGCATAATAAAACATTATATTACAGGTTATGGTATGTGTAGTCTAGTTTCATGGAACAGTAGGTACAAAAACTGAAAAACATGGGACTAAATAAAATATTTCATTATTTAATCTTCATAAGGAGCTATTAAGATCAATTGTTCTCATACATACTCATAATATAACATAGGGATAACATAATCAAAGGGATGATTTATAGCTCATGATATATGAGTTTTGATAGAAATTAGAATATGTACATAATCAAAATATATGATTTCATTTTGGTTAAACGAGAGTAAGAATAACCAGAATGAATAATAGAGGTTCGGGTAGAATCCATTACCTTAAGTGTGAAGGTGTTTTCCACATGATATTATTGAACAAAATAATAAAATTATCATAATTAATTATTATGACTAGAACATATTTTACATGTAATTGATTTATTATAAACATTTTATGTTCATTCATGACCTTTCAATTTGTCATGAGGTTCAATTTCATTGTTCAGGTATGTTTTCTTAATGATCAGTCTACTTATATACATGAATTGATAATCATGTAAAATGTGGATATTTCTCTATAATTGTAGTTATAATTTAGTATTGAACATCAATAATGTTACATGGTTTTATATTTAATTTGGTCACATAGAGTGATGTTAAATCATTATATGAAACATTAGTGACAAACTTTTGTGTAAATTGGCAGTTTTATATCACAACAAACATAGTTTGATTTATAAATAAATCCCAAGTGTTAAAAATATTATAGAACTATATATTACACATAATACATATATTATAGTGTGTTGTATCCTTAAGAATGGTTTCATGACCATAATTGAAGTTGGAAATTGAAATTGAAATCCCATCATCCTTGAAGGTGGTAAATGAAAAAATCTAAGATGGTGTTTTTAGTACTAATATAAAAGAAGGGTAAATAAGAGATGATAATATCTTATTAGATTAATATACCACATTAATGCACATAAAATTTACTGGAGTTGTCCTAAAATTTGGATGATGATTGGTAAGTAGAGAAAACCAATGAACATGTAAGGGGATTAAAAGAATTTAAAAGGAAAACTTACCTCTTAAATTAATATTCCTTGAGAGAATTTTGAGGGTAGAGGATTTGGAATTTGGAAGAGAACAAGGGATGATGTACATGGGTAAGGATATTTGGGTGAGATTATAGTGAAATTTGGGAAAGTCACAAGGCTTGAGGGGTGTGAAGACAAGAGGGGAGTGTGGGTGATTTTTATAGTGGTGGGGAGGTGGGTTTTCATAATATTTTAATCATTAATTTCTTATTTCCCCATAAGACAAGAAAAAGTGATTATAACTTGAATAAAAATAGTAATAAGTTCATGTGAGTTAGAAAAAAATGTAATAACATCAGTACAACATCACCCATGATGTAGAAATTATTGTATTTATCTTATTTTTGTAAATTATATTATTTCAATATTCATAAAAATTCATGTATTTCAGAAAAATCCCAAAAAAATAACCTTACCAATTTTTCAATGCTTAGAACACCAAAATGAACTTCATTTCGCAAAAAAAATTATTAATATGATTAATTTAATTTCTTATTAAATTCGTAATTTACAAAAAAAAATATGGATTTTAAATCTATAACTGATTTTATAATGCTTTCAAAAATTAGATAAGGTATTATAAATTTATCTTAATACCAGAACACAAAAATAATAATTTATAAACACCTTTTATGAAATTCATTTTCTAGTCAATTATTAAATTAATTGTAATTAATTATTTAAGACTTAAAAAAATACCAGTGCTTTTATTATGGCCATATTATCACTTATAAAATGGTGAAATTTTATTTATACATTCAAGGGTGAGGTTATTATTCTTTTTTATGATTTTATATTAATAAATTTTACATTAATATTCGTAATGCAAATTTACTATTCATTAAAAAAATATATTTCTACCATCTAACTCTAAACATCTTACTGATAGCAACCGTGTGTGTTAGATTCGAAAAATTCAAATCACAGAAGTGTAAATATTATGTTTAAAGGTTGCATAGTACTTAGTAGTTCGTTTAGTTGTGATTTCATATGATTATATGACATAATTTTAAGATGTTAATTTCAATTGATAAAACTTTAGGTCATTACATTCTTCCCCCTAATGAATTTTTTCCCTCGAAATTTTGTTTTACATTCTATGTGAAAAACAGGTGTTGGTGATTTTTCTTCATTAGCTCCTCTAATTACCATGTTTCTACTTCATACATATGGTCCCACCATAGTACATTGACTAGGTGAGTAGTCTCATAAAATCAAACATTATCTCTATAATCTTACATCTTCATTGGCTCCTCATCATAAGAAAGATCATTCTCCTATTTTATCACCTCTGAAGAGAGTACAAATGAATGATATGGTATTTACTTCTTAATATGGACAAAAGGAAGATATCATGTACTTTAGACATTGTAGTTGTAAGTGATAGTTTATAGGGAATGGTCTCAACAATATTAAGAAACTCGAAGGGGATGATGTTTTTGGGACTTAGAGTTCCTTCTTCCAAAACCTCATGACCTTCTTCTATGGAGATATGTGAACGAATACCAGGAATCTAACTTTGAACTCAATGTTCCATCGAAGATTTTTCACAAATATCTTTAGTCGAATTTGGGATACCATGATGTGTTGTTGAATGTTTTTCAACTTATACACCATATATTTACCCATTTTTTGGTCCTAGCAGCTTACTCTCACCCACTTTATCAAAACACACTGGTGTTATACACCTTTTCCCATAAAGGGCTTCATATGGTTCCATTAAGATACTCAAATAGAAGATATTGTTGTAAGATAATTCAACTAGTGAAATATGATAGTTCCATCCTCCTATGAAATCCATAGAACTTTCTATCAACATGTCTTCTAGTGCCTGAATTGTTTGCTCATATTGACTATTATTTTGAGGATGATAGTCCATATTGATGTTTAGTTGAGTTCTTAGTGCATGATGATGACTTTTCTAGATCAACTAGGTGAATCTCGAATCTCTATTAGATACAATATATAGTAGTGATCCATTCGGCCATACCACCTATTTGATATATATCCCTGAATGTTGATACAATGAAAAGTCATATCAAATTGCGATAAAGTGAGATATCATTGTAAGAAAATCCACAATGACCCATATAGATTTATTTCTTATAGATGTCATTGGAATTATAGTGATAAAGTCCATGTTGATGTTCTCCCACTTCTATGCTGGTATAGGAAGTGATTGCATCATCCCCTTAAAATTTTGTCTTTCAGCCTTCACTTGTTGACATACTAGGCACTCTGATATATACTAAACACTCTCTTTCTTCATATTGTCCCACCAAATTTTCTAACTGATATCTCGATACGTCATTGTGCCCTCTAGGAAAATAGAGAAGGATGATCTCTATGCGTCTCTCAATATATCCTTCTTTATCTAGGATATGATGGTACACATAATCGTGACCCAAATATTATAGCTCCTTCCTCATCAATATTAAACACTGATGTTTTATCATTTTTCATAACTTCCACCCTTTTTTAATTTCCACATCATTTCATTGAGAATACATTATTTTCTCCATGAGAGATGGTTGAGAAATCATTTGAGAAAGAATTCATTATATTCCACCCTTAATGATTCCCATGTCCAACCTATGAAAATCATTGAAGATTGGATTCTTTTAAATTCTCACTATTTAATAATATGTAGGATCATTTCTACTTAGAAAATCTTCCACTTTATTTTCCATGTTGGGATGGTAGTGGATTGAGGATTTATAATCCATGATGAGATCTAATCATCTTTGCTGGATAATATTAATCTATTTTTGTGTAAATATTAATTTGATACTCTTGTGATTAGTATATATCTTACTCTTCTCCCCATAGATATAATTCTGGTAGATTATCAATACAAAGACCATATTTTTCAACTCTAGATCATGCGTAGGATTGTTTTGATCATGAATTTTCAACTGTTTTGAGGTTTAGGTTATCACTTTATCATTTTTTCATGATCACACAGCCTAATACCTTTTTTGAAGCATCACTATAAACCGAAAAGAGTTCTCCACTTGTTGGGAGTTTGAGTATTTGTATAGTGATAAAAAAATTTAAACTCCTTAAATAATTATTTAGATTCTTGAGTCCAGACAAAAATCACTCCTTTCCGTGTCATCATGGTCATTTGGTTTTAAAATCATGATATGTTCTTCAAAAATCATCAATAATACCCATCTTAGCCCAGAAAGATGTGGATCTCTGTTAAAGATGTCTGTCTAGGCCACTCATCAATTGTTTTTCTCTTATAAGGATTCACAGATATCTATTTTATGGTTATATCATGCCCCCAAAATGATACTTCCTCCATCCAGATTTCACATTTACTGTACATTACATAATGTTTCTCGCATAAAAACTCGTCGGCTTAGTATTCAAATGCTCCTCATGTACCTCCTAACTCTTGGAGTATATCAAAATATCACTGATAAAGACTACCAAAAATTTGTTGAGGTAATATCTAAATAATCTATTAATTAAATCTATGAAAATTTATGGACCATTAGTTAGTCCAAATGGAATGACAATAAATTCATAGTGTTCATACCACATTTAAATGTTATTTTGGGAATATCATTCATCCCCACATTTAATTGATTATATCCTTGCCGAAGGTGCACCTTAGAGAAATAACAGGCCCCAAGAAGCTGATTGAACAAGTCATATATTAATGGAAGGGGATACATATTCTTTATCGTGATTTTATTTAGATCATGATAATCAATACAGAGGCAGATTGATCCATCGATCTTCTTGACGAAGAGGAGTGGTGGACCCCATGTTTAATCACTCGGGCGTATAAAACCCTTCTCCAGATTATCCTGTAACTGATTCTTCAACTCTTCCATATCTACAGTGGTTATTCAATATGGTGTCATTGATATTGGAAAAGATCTAGGAATAAGTTTATTTGAGAACTCAACCACTCGACTAGGAGGATGACTAGGAAACTCTTTAGGTAATACAACAATGTCATCCCTCGTGATGGTCATATCATTGAGAAGTATCATCTTCTTTTCCGCAATCATTGTAGATTGAAATGATCACTCATAAAGAATTTATATCTAGACATGATTCAATAATTATAAAGGATATTCTTCTTCCTCATCACACTTGTATTGAATTAGAGGATTCTTTAGGATGTGAAGAGTGATCACCCTTTTCAGACGGTAGATTTTTTATTTGTATAATGATACACAATCCATTCCCAAGATAACATCGAATGACACTAAAAGATGTATGAAAATATTTTAAGGGAGTTTCAATCCACAAACATTTACATGGGAATATTTAGAAGACTTTTTCTAAAAAAATTATCCATTCTCTATTCTCATAGATAAATTATACTCAAAATTTTGAGGTTATGTTTGAATAGTTATACTAAACTTTCAAGATATGAATGAATTCATAAAACCAAAATCAAATAGTATGTTCTCTATTATTGAATAAATAACTTTCCTACCGATCACCACATCATTTTCCAGATCCACCTCAATTTTAGTGATAGAATAATCCCTTACTTATTTCCTTAGAGGGTGTTGTGGATTACCTCGGATGACACATAGTTTTGGGAAATAGTTTTCATAAAGACCATGGTCCGTACAGTTTTAACACTACACTATAGGCTCGGTATTGATCTGAACCATTGATTATTCATCCACATTAGTAGGATCCTTCATATCTCTTTGGCAGTTATGTGCTATATATCACATCATTCGACATTTCTAGCAATTCATTGTTCCATTTAGATAGTTCTATGGATGCTTCTTCCCACACTTTTGATAAGTTGGATGTTCGGTCTTCTTTATATAAGTGGATTTATTTTCTGAACCTACCATTATAGATTCCATTTTCCACTTTTCTCATTGGGTCCAGGAGACAACTAAGAGTCTCCGATCTCTATTTCATCTTTGAGGGAATAATGAACCATCTTTTCATAACTACTGAAGTCATGAATCACCGACACATCATAAACTCATATTTAGTCCTCTATAGAAGAAATCCACCTTATATTCGTTGTTCATGAAAAATCCAGAGACATATATTTCAAGCCATTTAATGTTTTCTTCCCATGCTGGGATGGAATCTTCTTTCTTATACATGATTCTGATGAACTCTCTTTCCATTTTGAGGTGGAGGGTTTGGGGGAAATGTTTATTAAAAAACACTTCCTGAATTCCTACCAATCCATGGTATAAATTTCTTATTAGGACATTGTATTCTTGATTTTTGTGTGCCACTAATCTATTTTCCCATCAAAATGGTATTCCACCAGTACAAAGTTTTCTTCTTCTGAGCACTGGGGGACATAGAAAATCTTTTCAATGGAGTTAATCCAATTTTTTGCAAGGAGGAAATCATAAGATTCACAAAAAAGGGAGGCCTTTTCTTATGTAGGATTCAATGGAATAATTCACTTTACTTATGGGAGGAGGGAATTCCACATGACTAAATTAATTATTCATAACTTGAGCCTACTGAGAAAATACAGTCATGATGTTCTTCACACCCACCCCCATCTTATTTGGCATGTCATTAGGGAAATCATCATATTCCTTATCACATTTATTGTTGGCACATGTTCATCCATTTTCCACCATTGACTAAGAAAAATAACATACAATTAGAGGGAACTAATACTTAGCTATTAAGAATAAAAAAGGGAACTTTGAAGATAAAAGGATAAACATGTTAAGGGGAAGTATATCCTAAATTGTAATTCATTTGGATTAAATATAGGTTATCCTTGATCTATTTCATAACATATATTCTTATAGGCTCTTTTCCCTGTAATCATGGTTCACACTATGTTCATGAATTTACCAAACCATATCCCAAGGGTGTTTCAAACCAATAGTAGAGCAAGGCCCATTGTTGTGGACCAAATCTCTTTCATGTCTAGATCAAAGTGGTGTTTTCAGGTTTTACACCTAGATAAATCTCTGATAGATCCACCTCTACATGATTGTATCTGGATAGGGATGTATTTTCTTTATATACCACTTACTCTATACTTACCAAAATTTAGAGATGTTCTCCTATACATAGAATAATTCTTAAAGTTCATACTAAAGATCAACATTCCTAATATAGAAAAACTAGCTCGTCATCCGATACCAACTCTAGAGACCCAATACTTTTACACATATCATTGTATGCTTTTAAGAATAATAAAACATCATATTACAAGACATAGATACTGAACACTAGTGTCTTGGAATACTAGATTCAAAAAACTGAAAACATTGGAAAAAATAAAACATTTATTTTTTTAATCTTCATAAAGTGATTCTAAGTTCCACTATGATCATACAACCTTAAAGAATATGATGGAAATAAAATGAACAAAGGGGTGATCTAAAAGACTAATAAGGGAAATGATATTGTAATAATGCTTTATCACACTGGTTGAAAGGAATGGAATAATGATATAAAAAGGCATAGAACCGTGAAATCATAACATATAAACAAGGTATAATATAGTTATGGAATCATAATAATGTGGATGAAACATAAAACATAGATTTAGCATGACTCAAGGCTCATTTCACATAAATGATTCCAGTACAAGGTTAACCACCAAGACCATTTCACAGTGGAACGAGTCAAGGTCAACCACCAAGACTGTTGCACATAACTTCTCATGAGACTAAACAATAACCAGTGAATTAGAGGGATATCTTGGTTAACCCATCTTTAAATTTTCAGGGTTGTTTTTTCCATAGAAAGAATCATGCATTATCAATCATATGTACATATATGGGAACCCATGGAAAGAAATGGGTATCATAATCTAGACATAAAGCATAATAAATTGGGGTATCATACAAGTGTCCATGAAACAAAATAATAAAAAAATACATGGAAATTAATAAGGGAATATAGGAATATAT
Organism: Viscum album; assembly: GCA_963277665.1. Lineage (NCBI taxonomy): Eukaryota > Viridiplantae > Streptophyta > Magnoliopsida > Santalales > Viscaceae > Viscum > Viscum album. The sequence continues at coordinate 1,979,037,803 of OY728155.1, forward strand.
CATGGTAAGTGATGTGAAATAGAAGTGACAACGTGTAATAAGAGTATTTAAGAAATTTTAGAATTAAAAATTTTTAGTGGAGTTTTAAGGAAATAACTATAAGGCGTTTAAAATAGAATTGAGAATAATTTTTGATATAAAACTATATGTTAAGTAGTTAGGTTTTCATAATAGAAATAAAAATTTTATAAAAACAATTTTGGATTAAATGAAATGATATGGTGTGCTTGAAATATAGTAATTTATATAAATTTATATAAATTTTATTCAAAATAGACTGATGGTAGTTTTGTTATGTTTTTTGTATCATAAAATTCCTATTGTGTTTTAAACTATGGAACGAGAACATATGAGGAAACAATACTGGTTAAATTTTAGAAGACTGACACATTCATTATAAAATTATATGAAACTACATATTAAAATTATATTCTTAAAACTAGTTATAAACTTATGTTGTAAAATTATTTACATGAGATAAAAACTGATGAAACATTTTCTGATGTATTACCACTATACGAAATTATTCTTATTTTTGTATAATTGGATTTTATAATCCAATGAAAATATAAAATATTAAGAAATAATTCCACTAATAATATCATTAGTGATGTAGATCAACCAGCCAAAACATGATTTTCATTTTTAAACGAATGTAAACATATTGAATTCATATCACATTTCAACCCATAGAATCTTGATGAGGCTTCAGGGGATGAAAAATGGATAAAATAAATACATGATGAATTTAATGATTTTGAAAGGACATTTTTTTGGAATTTGTAGAATGATCTAAATATTTTCCAATTATTAATTTAAAATGATTATTCCATAACTAACATGATGAAAATGTAATAATAGTAATAAGTAGTGAACTATATTCTTGTATAGAAAATAATTAATAATATGGAGTAGTATATGAAAAATTATTTTATCCAAAAGCTAGAATTGATTATTTTCTTATACTTCTAAACTCTGGTGAATTATAAAATTTTCATTATTATATAATGGTTTCTAGGAGTTACTTTCATATTGGATATATATATATAGGTGAATTTATATATCGAAAAACCACAATGTTTTGAAAACAAAAAGACACAGGATTGTTTTTTAGACATAATAAGGCACTCTATGCACTCAAGAAATCCACAAGAGCCTGGTATAATAGACTAAAAATATCATTTCTTCCAAAAAAATTGTTAAGGAAGTTGTAAATCCAATTATCTTTATTAAAAATATTTTTATGGAAACCAACATTGTTCAAATTTATTTCAATGATATTATATTTGGATAAAAAAGAAATATTTATAATTCATCTTCCAATCTTATGAAATTTGGGTTTGGAATGAGCAATACAAGCGAACTCATTTTTTTTAAGATTTTATATTTCTCAAAAATCAAACGGATATTTTTTAGTTAACATAATTATATAAATGATTTACTGAAATATTTTGGATATGGAAATTTTGAAATTATTATTACTCATATCAAAAAATTGAAACCACTTGAACTTGATAAGTCTGGGAATCTGGTATGTGATTAAATTTGTAGAGGAAATATTTGTATTCTACTATATACTATTATTATTCATCTTCACATAAGGACATCAATATGATTATGTGAAATCATTCAATATAATTTTAAAGTGTTCAATCTTAAATAAGTTAGATGAATTATTCATTCCCTTAAGGGAACAATAGATCTTGGATTATTTAATTCATCAAGATATAATTTTAAACAAAAATGTTTTTCAAATAATGGCATTGGTGGATATAAAATGGATCCATGAGTTTATTTGGAAATTTTAATTTCTTAAGAAATTATTTGGTTTATTAGTATTGTCTAAAACAAAATTAATTAGAACTTTCCACTCATGAAGATGAATATATAGGAGTTGGATGTTGTTTTGATCAAGTGTTATGGATGCAACACACACTCACCAATTTTGAAATGATTTTTTATAAAACCCATATTTTGTGTGAAAAAAAAGTCATATAGTTATTTATTGTTACCATTCACATAACTCCAAATAAATGTACCTAGATTTAATAACCCATTTCCTTCAAGATCACATATAAAAAAGATGATATAATTTTATAATTTGGATGAACTCCACAACAACGTTCTAATTTTTTTTACAGAAACCATGAATTATAATATGTTTGATTAAATTAAATAGTCTCTTTGGTTGGTCAGCATAAAAAAGACAATTTATCTAATTTATATTTAACCATATCCTTAGATTAAATAAATTTTCAAAAAATGCTGACAACATTTTTCAAATTTATTATACATAATTTTATTAGAAAAGATTCTAATTTTTCTTTTGTTGTATATAATGTTTTTTTCTAGAGATAGTATTTTAAGAAACATGTTTTATTTCATTACACCATACTCTATCAAAACTATCATAAAATGGAATATTTTCTTATTCTCCCATTCATCAGATACATATAAATTAATATTATTAAGAATTTTCTTTTAAAAATTATTATAAATGTTTCTTTATGAGGAAAATTTTTTCTATCTCATCGGATATCTTCCGTGTAATTATTATAGTATATGTTAAAATATATCTGAAATATTTATGATAATATTTTATGTTTCATTATAAGAACATTATATCTTATAAAACTCAATTATTTTTTTTTATCATGAATGTTTAAAAAACATAAAACATTCGTAAAACATTTACATCTTCAAAATTTATAGATCAAATCTCATTCATTTTATTTTTATGTTTTTTCTCAACCATTGGATATGGTTGGATGTTAGTTCGAATCTATCTCTCTCTCTATATATATAAGATAAGTAAGTCCTGGCACCTTTACTTACTAAATTTATGAAGACAGCTCTCACTATCGTGAATATCACAAACCAACCTGGGTCAACCCCAAACTGGTCACCCGTGTCGACTCGTAGCCAGTCCTGAAAGACGTTTCTAATCTTTCTAGTCCAGAAACTAGTGTTGTGAATCATAATAGTAAATAAGTGAATGATTTATCTTAGAATTAAATTAATAAAATAAATAGTGGAAAAAATTGACTATCCCTATATATATGACTATCCAAACTGAACATAATTTATATGAAAAATGAAATTAAAAAAATATACAACACAACCCAAATGAAACCTGATGACCAAAACATCCCCATGTAACCTCAAATGTTAGTCTCTAATACAAAAACCAGTCATCTACATCATTGAATGATACTAAGATAAAACTTGTACTAAAGGCTAAAAACAAGAAACAACAATAGTTGTGATAATTAAAACTCAGTAGGGATTCCTGAACTAATCTATTAACAAAGAAATTCCTTTCAATAAAAGAAACATCAACCTTTGGATTTAGATAAAATTTATAAAAATAATCATTTACATACATTTCCACTTTAAAAAAATACAGTATATTTCCCTTTTTAATACCAAATCTGGATTCTTTAATATGGAGAAACATTAATAATATCATAGAGAAATTTGGTATATTCATTTAAAAATAGAGAAAAATGTAAAACATTTCCAAAACATTTTTCAATAAACCTTTGAAATCGGACTCAACACTTTTCAATGAAATATTACAAACATGAGAACACTATCAAGAATACAAAATATCTGAAATTAAAATTAATACACTAGATTTACCAAAACATTAATCATTTCAAAAATTCACCATAGAAAACTAAGTGCCAAGGGACTAGGGAAGGCATCTGATCTTATGAAATAATATATATCATACTAACCATCTTGACTCATCATGGAACGAATTCCTCACACGATGACATCAAATTTCACCCACATGATTGATAAAACTCGATATATTTATGAATGATGGTCACTAGCCAATAGTAATAAATCATAAAAAATCATATAACCTACTATGGTCAAATAGAAAAAGTAAAATCCTAACTACGACAACAATAATTCTTAGAACACTTTCTCTCTATTTTTGGTTATCATGTCAAGAGTAAATTAAAGTTAAGGTTATCCAATATTGGCAACTGAAGATAAAACCACATGAATATATACCATATTCAATCAACTCACATAACATATCACCCATAGGACACCCCAAGGAATAATCCATTTCCTTAAAACCAAAAGTTATCAAAGGATTCCACACTGAGAATCACCGATTTTGCTCAATGAAAATGGAGTACAAGGATTCCACATCAGGGAAATAATACCCTTTCAACATAAATGGATCATGAGGATTATATTGTGATGAAATACCATCCATTTTATTTAAATAAAAAAAGTTATTACCCATGAAGACGTTTCACAATTATAATTTTTACAAATTCCACAAAGTTAAAAATGGGCCTCACGCACCCTTCACAAAACCATCCTTTCCTAAAGAACAAAATTCACCTTTCAAAAAATGTTCAGATACAATACTTTCCATTTGGTAGCCAAATTTTAAAATGCATTTAAATAACACATACCACATTTGGAAAACAAATCCACTTTCATTAAAATGTAAAACATGCCACAAAAACCATCATCACATGCCAAACAATTTTCCAAACAATGAATCATCCACTACAAGAAAATATAAACCAATTAGAAAACCCATTTATGAAACCTAAACCATCATTACAAATTCCAGAAATTCATTTATGAATCCAAACTATGATTTAAATATCACAAAACACTCGCAATGGGAAACAAGTCATTTTATTAAACACTTCGTGTAAAACACTCAATATGACCATTCTATTTATCATAAATAAAGGGTAAAATAATCATTGTTTTCATCAAAAAATCATTCCAAATATCAAGAATCACTATTTAACATATATTTAATGTGAAAAAATAAATAAATCAATGATTCTTAAAATTGAAGGGGAAGTGAAAATGGAAACCAACCTCTAATCACATGAATTTCAATAACACCAACCGAAAACAAATATAGAAAGGTTATAAGCTCCAAGAAAAACCAATATAAAACCTAAATAAGAAAAACACCAAACATATACCAAAGGAATTATGAGACCCAGATCCACCTTAACAAGGTATAAGAGGAACTCAACAAAAAATGGGAGGATGAATATGTAGAAGCAAGGAGAAGATTACCTTGATAAATCACTACTAAAATGTGAAGAAAAAACTAGATTCACACCATAATAGATGATAATAGGAATAGAGAACAAGGTAGAAGCCAAATTTGGGTTGAATGAACTTGTAGAGGGAGAAGATATGTGTTTTGGGGTAATAATATCGAGAGGTTACAGAGGACAGTTCACATTTTTGATGTCATGGAAATGTGCACAGTTTGGCAGCACTATTTCCAAAAACAGGGGACTATCTTGTGGTTCTTATTGAAAATGTTGGGAACTTGAAATATTTTGGAGAAATTGTATGTTAAAATATTCCCCAACTATATGAAATGGTTCTGTCCAAAATGGGAGAACCATGTGCATGCCTTCCACATAGTTTTCTTACATATTTGTGAGTTATGCGCCTTTAGTGAGAGGATACCCAAGGCTTAAAAAATTTCCAAGTATTGGCCATAAATTTTCCTCTAACCATTCTCCAACCATGCAGAATCTAATTTGATGCCCAAAATATCTATTTTTATATAAATACTCAAGGAAAACTTAAAGAATAGAGGCTGGGTTAAAAAAATATATCCTCAAACATTAAACCCATCACACCTATAAAATTATACAAAAAACAAGCTCCAAAAGATGAACCATAAAAAAGATGAAAAGAAAAACTTGGGTGTGATAATTCCTCCCACTATAATGCTTTCTACACCCCTATAAAACAGAAATTTCTAGAGGATTTATCAAATTCAGTGGTCATTTAAAACTTCATGATCCAACATCTCAAAATAAAATCACCTTAACCACAACCAAATGGAACTCATACCACATACCTGAAATAATCTAACAAACCCATAGCACTTCTTGATAACTATCATCAATAGTAAATTTATTCATAAAAAATAGCATTCCCCTATTTACTGAAGGAAAGCGGCACAAAAATCAATGCAATTTGAGAGTAGTACTTACATAGGCTTTGTTGTTTCACACCAAACTGTAAATGGCAACCATAAGAAGCTGGGAACCAGCTTCAAAGAATGTAATCACCAATGAACACATTTCTAATTGCATTCCTAGCCACACTTCCTTCCATGTTCACCACATGGATTCCAATAACCACAAATGAAAATCATCAAGTGAATCCCACACAACATAGCCACAGAAAAAACTAATGGGTATGCCCTAAATTACCAATGTTTATCCAAACTGGGAGGAATTAAACATTTTATATTAGAAAACAAACCACCCACTATTATTCCAACACTAGAAATTAAACATGATTACCAGCACTAGAGGTAGGAATAGTCTCACAACCATTAGAAACCCAATAGATCTGATTAACTCCTAAAGATACCATAACGATATCTATGGTGGGTCTCCACACAATTAAGAACCAACTAGAATAAACCAAAAAACACGTCCCAAATGAGAACTCCCCCATCAACCCAAAAACCTCACCTTAAATGAAGGGGAGGGGAAGGGAAAATTAAAGGAACACTGAACCAAATGACAATGAACCCATGATTTATCATCAGCATAATATGGAACAAACTCCAGGTGAACATAACCTGAACCAAACTGATCAAGAATAACAAACATACAACAAATGGGAATACTATAAGTTGAACATTAAATCTATATCACCCCAAACATGGAGGTAAGAGATGAAATAATGTTCCCCACACCACTAATAATTCATGAATGTAAGAAATGAATCACTTTTAGACCAATTACTATACCCTTGTGGTTTTAATCATAAGTTTCCCCCCATTTAGGAGTTGATAATCTCTAATTATTACTCCTTATTTTGATGACACAAGATGCTACATAGTACCCTAGGAAGAACGAATAGAACATGAGACATTATATTACTAAATTCTCTCTAATAAAGAACTTTCACTAAAATAGAGTATTTGAGGATACATACACACATCCTCATTTTACACTTCAAACATGCAGAAGTGAGAACAAGGCACCCAACTAAATCCACTTATGCTTATAATGGAAATATGAATTTTCCTAAGTATATACATTCATTAAAATTGGAGTTCCATGAGATCTAAAACATAGACTTTTACAACATAAATAATATCTAACTCCAAAAAACCCCACCCCAAACAACCACCATAATAGAAGAATCATTACAATAGAAAGGATCATTAAACAAAGTCCAAACAGAACCCTACCCTCAAAAATAGGCTAGGGTGTTTTTTAAAGAGGTGGATCTGGCTCCATGAAAATTCATGGAAACTCCCCCAAATAACCGTTGCAAGTGACCTTGGAATCTACATGTATAGAAGGACTTTAAAGCACTTAGACATGATGGATTCTTATGATTTGGATTACCGCATGGATGACACACCATGACAATGTTCCCAAAAGAAGATAACAAAATATCTGAAGTTGTTTTAATTCAACAGCTAGTGCCAATATCTTCAGGATTTTTCCTAATATACTTTCTGTAATTCCCCTCACTGTGCGATGAGATTTGAGGAAGTTTTATCACCTCATGTATTCCTGCTAACATGGCCTCAACATGAATAGTTTTCCTCACTACATTCAGAATAGAGGTAGCTAAAACTCTAACACCATCAACTATAGATCAGGATGAAGCCCATACTCAATGAATCAATAATTTAATGAATCATCCATAGTATATTGCATAATATATGGGATTAGATATAAAATGATGAATGAACTATAAACCAGATCCATCATTTTGTTGCCAACATAACAACTCCATTCCCTTCCTTACCTTTCCACGTTAGAGAAATACTCTTTGATGAACAATGCCTGGATGATCTCTCAGGTAAGAACGTCCCAAAGCATTGTTTGAGAGACCTAATTCCACCATTTCTAGGTCTGCCCATCATGAATAAATATAATAGATATAACATTTAACAACTCAAAAAACACAATGATATTGATGATCTTTTCCATTTTCTTTATCCAGTGTTCTTCTTTGAGTGATCTAATTGACTATAAAATAGAGGAGGTTTTAACTTTCAAACTCAAGAAGGATGTCCTTATAAATATCAATTGGAATCCCTTTTAATGAAAAACCACCCATATCACCACCTATAATATTCATCAAATATTTATAAGCATAGACACTAAGCAATATTAAAAAATCAGATCAATCAAGATCAATTCATCAATAAGAGTTTCAATTCAAAAAGATCACATAAGAAACTTACCCAACACACAAAGAGATACACTATGCAAAATTAGATTCAAAAGGACAAAATTTTATTTTGAAAAACACTTGTGGAAAAAAATAAACATGTTGGGTTGTACACTCACCAATGGTATTCCATAGATCCTCACACATGCACATTTCCATTCCACCCGGGGCACTCAACAACTCATGCCTTTTTGGGAACTCATCCATTAATATCATCATCCATCCAATTTCCTTCACATATCTATGCATTTGACCACCCACAAAAATAATATAGTCCTAAAAGGGCATTCCTCTTTCACAAACCAAAACATTACACCAATGTTTCAGATTTTCAATGCACATTCTATTTCAAAATTCATGAATATTTTAAACATATCGCAAACCAGCAAGTCAAAAACTATATTGAAACACTACAAATCAATCGATATCATATTTTCTTAAAATAAAATTCCTTAGATACCATCCAAAAATAAAAATAACACCCTTAAAAACATTTTCAACAGCTACAAAAACTTATTTCATCAAAATAATTTTATTAGAAAATCAATTGATAAAATATTTTGCTCTTATTAAGAAAATTTTCAAAATCCACTTAAATAAAAACATCCACTTACAAAACATAAAATTCCAATAAATAAATGTTTTTATTATAGAAATCCATTTTCTAAACACTTTTTCAAAATGAATCAAAAAACTCAATTTATATCTTCCAAAAACCAATCTATTTCTTATTTTAATCGAATTTTCCAAATTTGAAAATAGGGGTTCTCAAAAAATCATAATAAAGCGAGACCCAAAAAATCCAATTAGGGAAACTGGGTTTGATGGGTGAAATTCCTATAAGGTTGGTGGCCAGATTCTTATCACACTCCACTAACAGAGAGTATTCTAGGACCTTATCCCCAACTCCACAAGGCTTTCTAGACCATGTGAGCTCTCTGAGACCTTTATCCCAACTCCCTTTTCAATTACCAAGATAAAAAACAACCAAAAAGAACTAGATAAACCAAATTAAACATGAATTTTCATGGAAACTCAATTTTTATCCCTGAAAGAATTTTCCAGACACTCCCCCAGACTTACACTCCAAGATATGATAGTCCAACACCATCAAACATCACTTCCCCAACTAAAAAAGGTAACTTAGAAAGATATTCTCTCTAAATAAACATTTTTCTCTGATACTATTTTGTGAAAAACAGTCATGGGTCCACCACAAATAAGTCAACTTATTCAATATGTGGCAAGGCCAAAAAGGCATTCTCGATCCTTCCTAGATGGAAATTAGTGTCGGAGATCATTAATGTAACCAAGGGAATGATTTCTTCCAATATAAAACTGAATAAATTCAATGGAAGAAATAAAAAAATCCTAATATATGTATAAATAAATATCCAAAACAAATATCATTTATACAAAAAGAGAAATTGCAAAAATTTATGAAACAAAAACAAAACTAATCCAAATGACCACAATATATCCTTGTAAAAATATAGTCTACTCTTCAATACCAAAACAATCCATCTACCATGGTGTTCAATACAAAATTGTAACCTATACCGGTGGGTAGAAATAAGAAAGAAATATTGGTATGAGTTTTACCAATCGGTAGGAATTCCTTCCCAAATCTATTCCTAGTTTACATCATTTAATGAAAATAAATGTCATGTTTAGTTTTAGATACAATATATAAATAATTTTTTTCCAAACATTTCCACTTTAAAACAAAACATTGTCCATTTCCCTTTTTCATCCCATATCCAGATTCATTAAAATGGATACACATTAACTTTTTCAAGGAGAAAGGGGATAATTTCCTTTAAAAACAAAAAAATAAACTGTCAAACATTTTGAAAACATTTTTCCGCAAACCTATGAAATCCAACTCATTACTCTGCAATGAAATATGCCACACATGATATCACCAAAAATCATAAAACAATAAATGAAATGGAAATAAACATGTAAGAGTAACCAACCAATGAAACATCTCAATCATCCTCTATAAAGAAGTAAGTTCCAAGGGACAAGGGAAAACCTAGGAGATCATGGAAAAAACTAGAACATGCTATACATAATGAATCATACTGGAAATCATGCCTCACTGGATGACATCAAATTTCACCAACACAGTTGATCATACCCTATATATTCTGACCTATGGGAACTATCCAATATAAATAGAACAAAAAGTAATATCCTCTACTATGTTCAACATGTTAGAGTGTAATCCTCACCATTGAAATAATCATTCATAGAAAATTCAATAGTAATTCTAGGTTCCCATGTAAAGAGTAATGTAAAATGGGGATGAGACTAAAATTCCAACTGAGCATCCAATCACATGAAAATATATAATAGATTAGAAAATCACACAAAAATCACCCCTGAGAAACCCTAAGGATTAATTGTTTACCATAAAACTAATAGATCTCAAAAGATTCCACACCAATGATCTCCCATTCTGCTCAAAGTATATAGGTCACGAGGAGGCCATAATGAGGACATCCAACCCATTTTACATAAATGGATTATGATAATTACAGAACTCGGACACCACATCCATCCAATATTAATATGGAAAACGGATTACCCAAGATTAGTTTTCACAATTATTATTTTTACCAATTTTATAAAAGTTCCAAATATGCCTCAATAACCCTTCAAAACCCCTCATTTCTCAAAGAACCAAATCCAACTTACCAAAAAGGGGAAAATAATGTTTTTTATATTTCAAACCCTTTTTATAAAATTCTGTTATAGAAATCCTTCCGCATTCTAAAACCAAATAAAATTTCATTGAAATTAAAAATCATCCACACACCATCATCACATGCCAAACAATTTCCCATCACATGAAACATACATCGATTTCAAATCTAAAACATTTAGAAAACCCATATAAGAAACCAATAAATTATTTTAAAATGAAATATATTCATTTACAAAGACAAACCAAGAATTATGTATCCCAAAACACACAAAAAGTATAACTGGATATTTTATGAAACACTTGGTGTGAAACATTTAGCAAAACCATACCATTTATCAAAAAATAAGGGTGAAAAAGTCACTTTGGGCACCAAAAAATCATTATAATTATCATGAATCAAACTTTAACTTATAAGAAAGTTGTGAAACCCATGAAACTAGTGATTCTAAAATTTATAGGAAATGTTCAAAAGGACACCTACTTCAAATCACATGCTCTTCAATAACACTAACTGGTAACAACTCCACAAAGGTCCCAAGAGCCAAGAACAAAAAAGGGAAACCCTAACAAAGAGAAACCCACAACCTAAACCAATGGAATTATGAACGTTAGATCCACATGATTGAGGTATAATAGTAAATCAAGATAAAAAGGAATAAGGATGAATAAAGAGAATATAATAGTGTATTAATTTGAGAAATCACCCCAAAAAATTAAAGAAACCATTATATCCACATAATGGTAGAGGAGAAGAGGCTTATAAAATAAGGTATAATCCCCACTTTGGGTCGCATAAACTAGGAGAGGGAGAGAGGAGGCATTTTGGGGTAAAATTATTTAGATTGTATAAATGAAATTCACATTTTCATTACCTTGTCACTATGTATTATTTTTCCACACAGTTTACCAAACCATTCACCAACCATGTCCCCTTACTATAAACAATGTATACTCTGAATGTTATGGACGAATAGTATATCTAATTGTGTTCTGACTATACAACCTGGTTCTATCAAAAATGGAAGAACAATTTACATGCCTTCTTCATGGTTTTCCGAACCATTGTGTGGGTTTTGAGGCTTCATCCAGAGGCTACACATGTCTCAAATAGTTTCCTTGGATGGCTGCAATGTTTTATGTAACCTGATGCCAATCATGTTACGTCTATTTTCATGCTCAAAATATCCATTTTTTTACAAAATATAATGATTAAAATAATGAATTAACATTGGGATAAATATAAATAATGGTTCACCAAAACAATTAAATCCATCACACATGAAAAATTAGAGAAAAACCAATATCCAAAAGTCTATAAAAAAGGATGAAAATTAAAAAAATTGGTGTGACATTGAATTTTTTCTATATGTTGGATTTCAATATTTTTTGGGTCTTCCTCGGTGCGACTAATTTGAAATAATGGAATATAAAGATGATTATTTTGATATAAAAACAATTATATAAATATTTTTTTAAAAAATGTTTTTTGAAAAATAATATTCACTATTGATGTCATCAATCCTTTTCTAAGGATGATAATTATATAAAATTTCTAAATAATATTTCTATTTACACTATCCCTAAATAATTGTATAATTATAAACCGCATTAGTGTTTAATAAATATGATAGCCTTAATAATGTTTCATTTATGATTTTATTGAAATATTATTGTCTAAATATTAAAAAAAATGTTGTAGATAAATTTGAAATAATAATATAGTGATATGAAAATCTTATCCCCCAAAGGTTACATGAGATGCTCAAAACCATTGAGAAATATCATGCAGAAGCTTCTATATTTTCTTCTACTAATAAACTCAGAAATTTATCCCATCTCTCAATAGATTCAAAAATATATATTCTCAACATTCAATACATCGTAATATTTATAAAATGTGAAACAGACTCTCTAAATGTTTAGTATATCATTGTTTATTTGTTTCCTCTATAATATTAAAAATTATAACATAGTAGAGTTAATGTTTATTTGTATTTAGGAAATAATAAATGGGACACTTATGTTCAATATAATATATTATTAAATATTTATTAACAATGTGTTAATAAATTTCCTAAAAGAAAAATAAATTAAGAATGATGTCATCCCATTCATAGAAAATACATTGTACTTTGGAGATAAAATAACAAAATGATGCTCATTTTTTCCATATTTTCATTAATTTTTTTGAAAAATAAGATAAAGGTATATAATTTTCTAACATTTACCATCTCAAATAAAACATTTTTTAAAATTAAAATACTGTAAAAAGGTCCTCTATAAAGATATGAATTGGATATAAAACTATTGTTTGGGAAGTTTTTTCTGAGTTCATCAAAAACAAGGGATAATAAGAATGTTATAGCCCACTATTTGTTTTAGATATAGAAAAGGATTTGGAATTATGAAATTATGTTTATGAAAATATGAATGTAAAAAAATAGTGGAATGATATGAATGAAAAAAAGAAAAATTATTAAGTCATTTTATAATTGAAATTTAAAAATTTCATTCAAGAATTGATATAGTGGAATAATAACTTATTCTGAATGAGGATGTCTCTCCTATATCCATTATTCATTCAAATGTTTCTCAAGTATAATTTCCAACTCTTCTTGATTCTATCAGAAAACAGAAAGGGTCAGAAGTAATGGTTGATAAAACTGAAGATAAATATATTCTACATGAAAAATTTAGAAATTAAACGATGTAACTGATGAATCTTCTCGTACCAAAAATTTCAATTCTTGTACTTGGGAAGAGGAATCAAAAGTAGAAATATAAATTTATTGAACTGTTAAAAAATAATCAAGATATAGATGATATATCATCTAAAACATTAACATCCTTAACATCTCAGTCATAGAAAGGCGTTTCTCTCAATGATTCAAAGAAAGTGGAAACCTCGTATGAATATGGGAAACAATAAAACAAGAAAATCATCAGACAAATCTATTTCCAATTAAGAGGTTGAGTTCATGGAAATTTCACAAACTCAGTTTAATGAAAAAATAATAATTTGGACCTTCAAGACCAACTACAAATTCAATACAACATGTTTGAATTGATTCCATTAATTCCACTCCTTATACCTATATAAAAATAATTTAAATGAAGTTGAATTACATCAAAGAATTAGAAAAAATACTTGAAGTGTTATTTAAAGTCATTTTAGACATTCAATATTGATGTAAACATATCCATGGAGAGATTGATATTTTGAAGAAATCATGTTACATAAAATAGAATACCAAAATTATTATATAGAATGAAGCTATGTTCTAGGACATTAAATGAAAATAAAAAAATTTATTCTGAAATTTCAAAAGCATTATAAAATTCATAAAACATAGAGATCATGTATAATGGTTATTGATGAGGAAGTATATGGAATGAAAAGGAAAACAAAATTAGTACCAATTTTTGTGACAAATATTATCAAAGAAGTCTGTGAACGTATAAGAGTAATATTTGATTTAATATATCTTTGTAGTAATAGGATGATGAAATTTATAAGTGAGGGAATAAAAAATATTTTCATGATGAATATGTTTCAAAGTTCAAGTCAATTTTTTATGGGTTATAAATAAAAAAATTTTTGTCAAAAAGATGAAGGTTATCATGAATAATTTATCCATGAAATATTGTTTTTTCTTAGCTGAAAATTGTTTTTGTAATAATCAAACACATTATCACGGGATGTAGGTTATTTTAATATTTTATTGATTTATTTATTATATTATATGCATTTGATTCTTATATTGGATGGATATTTTTTGATATATTTGGCTGAAATTGTAAATTAATTATTTTTATATCATTTTGTTTCATATATTTTTCTATAAAATATTAAGTTAAACTCTATAATATCATTAAAAAAAATTTATAAATCAAAATTGGTTTAAAGTATCTAAACATTTGGGGGTAATGTTATTAAAATTCAAACTAGTGGGGAGTAATTTGTTAGTTTCACTCCTTCGATGTAATGTTTTGTTTATTTTTGAAAAGGTATTATTTCTAGTAAAAAGAGTACATTCATTACTTTCTAAAATTAATTTTTAAAATTATACTAAACATCATTAAAATTTTAGATATTTCTATATCTTATACATCATATTTTTCTTAATTTTTTTTGAAGGAAATGTGTTTTCCCAAATGGATAATACTAAATCCATAGAATAGTATATTCTTTAAAAAACATGATGGATATGTACTTTATACATCATATTGATGGATAATTAGTTAACTAGATAATGTTTAATAAATTGTGAAAGATGAAATATAGAATTTTCCATTGGAATATTTTATACAAAAACTATCAAATACCCATTATTAGATTGAGGAAAACTGTAACACCATGAGATTTTCGAATATTAACATTGTGTTTGATAATTTATTCAACATGAAACATGATTATTAAATGAAAGATGAATTTTTTTATTTAAATATGAATGTTATGACATAATTATTAAATTATAATATATGTATATGAAAAACTAATTTATGAAAATTATATGGTTTACCAATTAGAAAATTTATTAATTGGTTGTTAATCCTTTATAAATACAATTTTAGAAAAAAAAATATCTTATAAGAATAAAATGAATTTATTATAAATCTAGAAATAAATAGTAGATTTAAAAAATCACATTTTATTGTATATATTATCAAAAAATTTCATTAAAATAATTATTAAACATAATATATTGAAATACATAGCACATAAAAAAGAAACATTCAGTAAAATATATTTTTTAGCATAAAATAATATCATTAGTTATTTAGCTACACTGATTTATAAAGTTTATGTTTTTAATTTTATTTTTTATACATATATTACATAATGTGGTCACCTCTATTTATACACACCAATTTATCAAGTTGATTATATTAATTAAATTTTCATTTTATAATTTTATATTAATAAAATTTATCATGGTTCATTTCATTTTAGTATTTCTTATAAATAATGGTTTTAAAATTTGAATCTTTTTGAAGGAAAATATATACCAAATTCATGGGGTGTTACATTCTACCACCTTAAATAAATTTGATCCTTGTAATTTTAGCTTCCCTCACTGATGATAATAAATGATGGCAATTATAACATGTTCATGACTAAATATATAATTTCTCATGAAATATAAATCACATATATCTTGGAAAATCATCTCATGATTTAGTATTAAGACCCATATAAATAAACTATTCTCGATTTGTAGTTCATAGTTCACCTTAAACTAATAAATGATCAATATCTGGTCATTGATATCAAATGTGACTTCATTATTCTAGAAATTGATATGGGGACTATTTAGAAGAGAGATAATTAATGTCCCAAATTACATAAAATTAATTTATTGAGATAGAAATATTATTTGAACAAACTCAATTCTCATAAACATTAATTGGTGATGAAATAATAAATCAACTATTCATTTTCTATGATAAAAAAATCACTCGAGAAGTCATTTATTTCTCTTGAAAATAATCAATGATATATTTGAGTGGATAGATCTACAATACAATAAGGAATCCTCAAATCTAGTTTATAGTATATGTGTATCGCAATTATTATGATCCACATTGGAAGTAGTAATTGAATAGGTTCTTCTATGTTCACTTGGAGTCTACTAATACCTATTTTCTTCAAGTCCCCATAGGGTAGGGAATCAATTATCATAATTCACCCTCATTGCATTTGAGGCTTTGAAATTTTGGTGGAACATTATTTGGGACCATTATAACTTCTATAATATTAGTCAACCTATTTATCTCTCTTATACAGTCATGAAATTGAGGACTATTCCGTCTTAGCTTGAAAATTTTTATACTTCCTTTTAATAAATTTCAGGTATACTTATTCATGAATTCTTAACATAAGGGAAATTGTGTTTTATTTTCCTAATTCTATTTATCACATGAAAAATGAAGATACTCCATGTTTCATTTAATTTTTTTGTTTGCAAATAAAACTAGGTTCCAATTGTTGATCATAAGTTAAGATAGATATTAAGGAATTTCCCAAGGTTTCACAATCACCTCTATATCCACCAATAACCCTCTTAGGTTGATAGAGAAGTGATTGACTTACCCCTAAGTCTCACCTATATAAGGTCACAGGTTGGATACTAGTACCAGTGTTATAAATCACAAATACGAGAAGAATTACCCTAAACTAACTAATTAAAATAAATAAAATTACCCCAACCAATCACCATTCAAGGAAAATAATTCAAAATCACATACATGAAAACCGAAAATATTTGAATAATAAATATATAATAACATATAAAAAGTAAAAAATACCAGTATAATCCTATGGTAGAAATTGTAACGACCCCATTCTCTGAGCTAATACTATCCCTCCCAATTACTAATCTCATTTTGGAAACCCAAAAAACAATATATATATATATATGGGTTGAGAATAACATACATAATTAGTTGGATCATAACCATTGTATCTCATTAATAAATGATTTATGGATAACCAATGTAACTCAATTAAAAGTGAAAATAGTATAATAATTCCCCAATAAAAAAATAGTAGATCTAACTAGTATCAATGAAGAAAAATATTATCCCCTATCCTCACCATGTATAACTGACAAAATAAAAACCCCGCAAATACTACCGAAATGACATCAGAATTTAATGGAACCCCATAATCACTTCCCCTACTAGTTTATTCACTCTCAACCAATGTTAATAAATCCTTTACTCCAATTACGTTTATATCCACCAATGGAGGAAAAAATTATAATACATATATCTCATAAAAAACTACAACTCACATATTTCAACACCAACTACATATCACATATCAATTAAATAGGTTAGTATGGTTTAAATAACATTTATGAATTCAAAATCATGTTTTACTACCACCACACATTACCCTAACAAAATTTATCATTGCCCATAGTTGGTATCACCAGATGTTGTAGTTGTAGGGGGGTGTGAGGTAGGAGAATGTAATGCATCTATATCCTCCCTATAATAACCGATTATTGACACATATAAACATTAAATAATATCTACAAAATACTTAAGTCATTAAAATAGATTACACTCTAATACCATACTATTCTAGTTCCTTTGGAAACATGGAATCATAAACAAAGGTACAAAAAAGTGCTACATCATCTACTACTAGGATCTTCCAGACTATCAAACTTCTTACACACATTAATCATAATAGAAATATTCATATCTTGGGGAAGGAAACATAAAAAGTGGTGAGATCAAATGATCAGTAAGGGTAAATAAGAGACACATTTAAGCATAAACATGAGCATATTGGATAGGAATGTTGTAATGAAATTAATAGATCATCCCCTACTTATTGAAGAGATAAACAGGAATCATGGCATAATGATTTGTAGTTCATAAGACATGAATTATAAATAAATAGAGGACATAAACCATAAAAGCATTATATAGGAAAAAAATAATGGAGATGAGGAAAACAAATAAGCACATAATATTATTTACCATATTATCTAGGGAATTGTTGCCAAGACCATCTTAGTGGACAATGTCTATTACTGAAATAGGTACACCCCCGATCCATCCCTTTATTACAGAACTAGGAAAACCCTCATTCCAACCCTGTATTATCGAACCGGGTAAACCCTCGTTCCATCCCTATATTAGTAAAACGACTTCATTTCACATTCTATCCATTTATATCTCATGAGAAATAAATATTTACCCAATACATTGGATGGAGATATAGGTCCCACCAATTTCATAGTGTAATCAATCCTATATGTTCCCAAAGATCATAAATAATCATATCAGAACCCATAAAATGACTTGGGTGTTATACACATGTTATAATATCACAACCTATTGAAGTATATAGGTTTTTTAATCCTTTATCATAACCATAACTCGTTAAAATATGTGGTTTTTTAACCCATATAACCTGTAGAAGTGAAATAGGTTTTATAAACATCATTCCATCAAAAACATAATCCATTCGAAGAACCAATATGAATGGAATAATTGAATAATATTCCCAAAATTTCTTCAGTGACACCAATATATGTTTTCTTATATGGGAAATAATTTTAAAAGGCTTTTTAAAAACAACTCCTGAAAAAAAAATATTTTCTTCTTTGAAAAATGTTTTTTATAATCTAAAACCTTTTGAAAATGTATTTCTTTGAAAATAGATTTGAAAACAAATACAGGATTCTCTGTAAAAAATAAAAAATATTTAAATTTATTTTCCCATGAAAATTATCTTTATGGGTATTTTAAAACATTTTTTAAAACATTTTTTTAAAACATGGTATTTTAATACAAAACATTTCCGACCAAAGAGAGAGATAATCAAATTTTACTTAGAGTAATTATCTTTAGTACAAAAGAGTGGAAACAATGGAACTAACACATGTTTATATCATTAATTAATAAATTATAAGTAAACTCATTAGTTTTGATTAGATATCGATCATAATATTTCATCAATGGAATCATAAACATAAACAACCTCGAAAAAAGGATGATATTGTCATAATAAACTCTTATAACTTGGTAACACGGTATCATACACTCCATGTAAGAAAATAAAATTATGTGAAGGTTAAAATTAGATTGAAAGAATTGTATTCTTGATATAACATGTATAATGGAATTATATACACCTTAATAAGCAATTCAAGTGAATAACAAAACATGGGTCTTATAGAACATAAATTGAGACAAAACTATTTTACCGATTTGGTAACTTTTGAATCATAAAATCCAAGAAAGAAAGATCATAAAATTGATTTTTAAATACATATAAATTTATGTAAAATAATAATTTAACACAATCATTGTCTGTATATACACTATATAAAGAGTAAAGTGTGGCGAACATAGATTGTATACCACATAAATAAAAAGTGAGTTGAAATCCCCCATACGTTGAGTCTTGACTCTCGTTATACTTGTTCAAACATTATATATAATAAAAAATATTATAAATCATCTACAAAACTGTATTATTATATTTAATACCATATATGGATTTATTATGACCTTATATTACCCACTTGTAAACCATCATATGTTAAGGATTCACTTCGGATAACATTCGTTATGTTCATCACATGTGTCTTAATTTGTTATATCGTTGGTCCTTATTCACATATCATGATTTATGAATATAAAAAATGATATAAATATCATGTATATAATTTATATTTTTATTATAATAATCCATATAATATAGAATTTTCAAACGGAACACACAGTTCGTGGAGATGGTAAGTTGGACGTATGGATTAACATTGTATCTGTTTAATTGTTATTCTGAAAGAAGGAATGTAAGAGGAATACATATGTATATATATATATACATATATAGTTATTAATTTAGATATATTATATCATATATATCATATATATTTAGTACATATATCCAAAATACATTCCATATAGTGTATGAACGAATCACATCGCTTCAAGGGGGCGGTAGTCACACTTCCTCAAATGAAATTATCGTATTAACACAAAATAGATAATTTAAAGATGTGTATTATAAAATAATTATAGAAGAATAAATACATAATAGAAAATATATATAACATATATAAAAATATTTTCCAACCTAATGGCCACCATGAGAGGTGATAAAGGAATATTGAAAAGTCGCTATTTAGCGAGGCAGTAGTCTGCCTACATGCAAACAGAATGGTCATTACCGATTATAGGTTTGGGTGTGTATGTTCAGGTATAAAACATAGAATAAAAAAATCCTAGTATATATATGATACTATTTTATTTATATTATCATGTAATAAGATTATTTGAGGTACTGTAGAAAGTAAATAAAAGAAAAGATGTTTGAGGTAAGGTGTTACCTTTTGATCGGGTAACTTCTTTTTGATTGATCCAAAAGCCTTCATAGGATTTCGTTCATCCTAAGTGGAGGCATCAAGGTATAAGGTATGGATTTTATGTAATTTATTTTGATGATTTTGGGAAATTTTATAGGGCTTCAGATTTTTGAGGAAGTGGAATTCTAGGAGGCCTTTCATAATGGAGGATGATTGGAATCTCTTGTAATATTTTAAAAGAAATGAGCCCCACCAACGATTGTTTAATTAAAAGGGTTAAATAATAGTTCAAAGTCATTACAATGGAGTATTTTATTGAAATATGGATATAAATTTGATTAGTAATTGTGTACATGTCGTTTTGGGCCTTAATATTAATGTTTAGTCCCCAATTATGCTTAATTTAAACTTAATCATTGTAATTAATTTTTAATTACATCGCTGATATATTTTGGTAGATAACTAATTTGAAATTATTATAAATTATTATTATTATTATTTAATATATGGAATCAAATTTTCCAAACTAAAATCATATAAGTGACAGAAATTAGTTTAAAATTAATCCCGTAGTTAGGGGACAATATGGGATTTCAATGTAAAAAAGGTAAAAAGATTGATATGTTTTCATGTCCAATTTCCATTTGAAATTGGTTCTAATTACATAAATTTTATAAATTGGTAATAATATAATCTAATTAAACTTTTAATCTATATAAAAATATAATATATCCATATAAATAAATTATATGGAAAAGTTGTTTTGAGTTGAAATCATGTATTTTTTACTATTATACAAAAAATAATGTTTCTCAAAAAAACCCAAAAAAATCACCCTAATATAATTTCAAAATGATAAATTAATAAAATGAAACTTATTTTATCAAATAAAATTTCTAAATGTGTCTAAAATTAATTTTTTAAATTCTCACAGAAGGGATTTAGAAACGGTTTATTCAAGAAAATAGCGATTTGAAAAATAAATGGAATTTACCAAATATTACATAATTCATTGTCAATATGTTTTATTTATATAAAAACACTATAAAAAATATTTTAAATTTATTTAATAGTAATATATCTAATTTGAAAACGTATTTTATAAATATCTCATTTAATCAATTGTAAAATTAAAATATTGTTTCATTGAAACATGGGTGTTGTGGGCAATGTATGTCAAGTTGATGTTCCATGTAACATATTCCAAGTCCTATTCCATGGGAAAGGAATATTTAAATTAGTGAATTTAAAGGCTTAAATAATATTTTATTCCAAAAAAATAGTCTATAAAAACTCAGGGATTTACATTTTACCCCCATTAAAAATGAATTTCACCATTGAAATTCATCATTATATTGCAAAAAATATAAGGATACATCTTCCTGATCATATCCTTAAGTTCCCACATACATTCATCTAGATGATGATTTCTCCACAAAACATTGACTAGGTTGGTGGTCTTGTTTCGTTGTACTTTCTTTGTACGGTCCCGAATTTCAACTGGTTTATCCTGGAATGAAAGATCCAACTACAGTCATATGACCTATGAGTTTAGTACCTATGAAGGGTCGTGTATTTTCTTTCTCATGAGAGATACATGGAAAACATCAAAGACATTGGATATAATTTTTAGAAGTTCCAAGTGATAGGCATTTATCCCGATATGATCAATATCCTCAAAGGGACTGATATACCTATGGAATAGTTTATTTTTCATCCCAAATCTCATAATCATATTCTAGGGAGAGATTCCTAGAAACACCTTTTCACTAGAATCGAATTCTAGATCATGCGGTTGGTTATCATCATATTTTTATGAAAAACTTTGAGCTACCTTTGATATACTACTGAATGGATCTAACTTTATATTCCATCTCTATAGTGATCTCAAGTCTGAATAGATCCCTTCCTCCATCTTCAACCCAAATCATTGGAGCTCCACATTTATTCCCATAGTGGTCTTCATAAGGTTCTGTCTAAATTCTTAAGTGAGATCTATTATTATAATAAAACTCAACTAGAATACTTTTTTGATCCCAACCAATATTTAAATCTATAGAAAATGAACTCAACATATACTCTAGGGTTTGAATTCTTCCATGAGACTGACCATCTATCTGAGGATGATAAGAAATGCTAAAACTGAATTTGGTATCACGTACTTGGTGGATTATTTATTAGAACATTATGTGAAACCTCAGATACTGATTGATACAATAGAAATTGTTACTCCATGTATCCTTACCACATCTTTAATGTATATCATGGAAAGATGATCCAGAGAGAAATATTCTATGATAGAAATAAAGTGCGTTGAAATAGTAAGGGGATTGACTACCACCCATATAGGATTAAACTATTTATAGGTTTTGGGTTGTCCAATGAAAAAATCCATAGTGATGTTTTCCCATTTCTATTCTGGTATGGTTAATGGATGCAACTTCCCTTTATAAATTTTTATTTCAACATTAACTTATTGTCATACCACGCACCGAGGAAAAAAATTTGTGATATCTCTTTTCATGCCATCCCACTAGAAATATTTTTTCAAATCCATATGAATTATTGTACTTCGATGATTAATAGAGAATTAAGAACTATGAGATTCCTCCAATAGTTTCTTTTTCAAATATGGTGTAGATGGAATACATACATGGATCCTGAACCTTATCATTCCACCCATATGAATTTTAAACTCAAGTATTTTTCTAACATTCTTTTACAGATCTACAACTTCTTTTTGTGCCTCCTTAATCATTACATGGATAGAGGGTTGAAATTTTATTTGTGATAGATATTATTTCTCCCATTCCTTTAGGACTTGTAGAAGTATCCTTTCCAAAACCCGAAATATTGGGTCTTTTGTGATCTATATAATGAATAACCTAGCATGATCCTTTCGAATTAATGAAAGGGCCACCATGTTCTATTTCCCAGGGTGGTAATGTATTGATCAGTAAAAATCCATTATCAACTCCCACTGTCTTATCTAATTCATGTTCAACTCCTTTTGTTTTAATATGTATTTCAGAATTTTATTATTAGTATATATATAACACTTTTATTCATAAATACAATGCCTCCATAACATTAATGACAAAATTACTGATGCTAACTCCAAATCATGAGTTGCGTAATTCTACTCATGAATCTCCAAATATCATGAGGAATAAGCTATATTTATGTTATTATTCAAGAGACAACAACCCAATCCCATATTGGATGCATCTCTATAGATTAAAAACTCTTCTTTACTATAGGGTAACATAAGCACTGGTGTGCTGACCAATCTTTTCTTTAGTTCCTAGAAATTTTCCTGACATTTGTCTGTCCAGAGAAACCTGACTCTTTTTTAAGTTAACTTAGTGAAAGAAAAATATCCTTGAGAATTTATCCAAAAACTATTGATAATATCCATCTAAACTAAGAAAGATATGGATCTTTGTCACCGTAGTTGGTTTAGTCTAGCAATCAATAGCCTCTGTTTTTATAGATCTACAACTATAATCTCATGAGATTATATGACCAAAAAATGAAACCTTTTGAATTCAAAATTCACACTTTTTAAATTTTTTCATATAGTTTCTCTATCATTGGGTGTTTTATAACAATTCCCAATTGGTCTTCTTTCTCTTCCTTTCTCTTTGAATGTATAATAATATCATCCCTAAAGACCATCACAAACTGATCAAAGTAATATCCTATTACTATATTAATTAAATGAATGAAGATAACATGAGAATAATTAAGAACAAATTCCATCACTATATATTCATAGGGATCATACCTTGTATAGAATAAAATCTTTGTTATATCTATCATCTTGACCGTCAATTCATGATATCAAGAAAGAATGTCAATCTAAGAAAATTATTGAGCTCCGTGCAGTTGATCAACCAGGTCATTAGTATGGAAAAGATAGTACTTGTTCTTCGTTGTGATCTTATTAATTTCCTTATAGTCAATATAGAGTCACATTGACCCATCTATCATTTTATAAAAACGAATAGGTGCACCCCATGGTGAAACACTTGGCAGAACAAATCCCTTATTAAGGTTTTCTTGGAGTTACATCTTCAATTCCTATAACTCAATCGGGGCCATTTTATAATGAGTATTTGAAATTGTTGTGGAGCAAAGAATGTGTTATATTTTTAACCCAACATCACATTTTCTAGAAGTCTTGGAAACTCTTTTGGAAATTCATTCACAAAATCCTCAACAATAAGCATATCATCTATGTGAATTTTCTCCCGAACCATTTGAGAAAAACAACCCTTTTGAATAGGAATTAGGACGTATACATTGCATTTAATATCCATAGGAAGTTCATTCTTATCATCCAAATTATGGATGACCATAGGAGGGTATGAAATATCAATCAAAACCTCTGTTTATTGTTAATTGCTATGATATTTATTCAAAGAAATCCAATCCAAACCTATGTTGACATCATATTCAACCGTCCGATGAATAAAAAAATTTTTAGGATGCACATTCCCACAAACATCAACTAAAGTGGAATAATAGACATGGGATGAAATCATTTGGCCATTAGGGGTTTTCACTATTAATTCCATATCTAAATATTTTTGTGGAATCATAAAAACATTACAAAATTCATTATATATGAAACAGTGGGTAGATCCTAAATAAAATAACACATTAGCAGTTCTATAATGGATGTTAAGTGTACCTTTCATCACATAATTACCAAACCTAGCATTAGTAAGAGTGGTTTCATGAGAATTCACCTTATCCCTTGGATTAAAAGGATGTCGATGTCAGTCAGCATCTCCAGCCACTAGGTATGGGAAGTGGTTAGCATAATTCATATTATTTTTACACTTGTAAAACTAAATTGTGGAGGTACATTATGTTTGGATTTTCTTCCATTAGATTTTTGAGTTACCATATTCCCATCACCTCAGAAGTAAATTTCTTAGTTCTATTCTTTTCTTCACTTAAAACATTTACGAGAAGCCGTAAGGTAATTTTATACATTCTGCTTCCCGCTTTTAGACCAAAACAGAAAAATAGTCTTCCTTTCTCTATTTTTGTAGAGTTTCATTTGAAGTCCATATTCATATTATATTCAAACCCAATAGGTTGACACATGAAACCATCACCTATTTCAACATTCATTGCTCAACACAAATCTCTTCATAGCTACTGATGTCTCTTATGGCCAATTCCCTTCTAAGACTTTTCATTAATCTAATGAAGAACCCATCAACTTTACTTTCTGGTTGGATGATAATTAAATAAATTTATCATACAAGTCATGAGAAATTAGACTCGTAGGTTCCAAAATACTCATCAAAACTTTTCTCCAACTCAAGGAACACTTTTCCCATTATTGTAAAATGCACATGGGGAATGTACTTATTGAAAAACATGTTTTTGAACTCATTCCATTCCATGAATTCAATATTATCTTTCTTCCTTGTGTTCTTGATTAGATTCCACCACTGGTCCACCTAACTTTCTAAATGATAAATGGAATGAATGACTTTCTCATGCTCTGAACATTAGAGAACAAAGAATATATTTTCAGTAGTATTGATCCATTATTCAACAATAAGTGTATAAAAAGACCCTCAGAAAGAAGGTGGATATTGCCTCATGAATGACTCAACAGAATGTTTTTCCTTCATTTTTTAATTAGTAATTCCACCATGATTCATATTTTTAGATAGTTGTGGGAGCATAGAAACAATATTTTTCATTCCTGATACCGTATAATTTGTTTTCTCTAGAGCACAATCATTGCATTATCTGTTACAACACAATTAAAATTATTCCTTGAGGTTCTAGCCATTTAAAAAATCCAAAATCATAGAGTAAGAAATAGTTATTATAATGAGTAAACACATAATCACGAACATCCACTTATCAGATATCTAAGTTATGAAACCTTCCTCAATCTATGACACCTTAGGTTTACACTAGGTTATTCATAGTCATCAAATATTCAAATAATTCAAAATGGTTTGTGAATAGTTTTTGAATTTCCAAAGAATATTCCCCAGGAGTGTCAAACCAGATGTACATCAAGGCACATTGTCATGTACTAGATTACCCAGAGTCAGGCCGATAACAACTTGTCAGAGTTGTTACTCCTTAGTAAATTTGTACTATAGTTTCATCCACTTGTCATATATAGACAAGTATGTATTTGTTTGAAACCACACACTCTATCCTGTAATAAAATCCCATGACATTTTCCTAAATGATGACTCATACTTATAATTTTCCTTCGATACATACTTATAAATATCCATAGAATTGTACCTAGGGATCTCACTAATGTTTTCCCATCATTGTTTCCAAAGTTTAACTAAACCTATCTTCTGATACCAACTGTAACTATTCGGTCTTGACATATAATTAAATTATATTACATTGTAAGAATACTTAAAAAATTAATTAAATTTGTAGAATACGTTAGAAATTACTATTATTCACTCCTAAATAACATACTAGTTTAGTTCCTTTGAAAACATTGAAATATAAACATAGATATATAAAAGGGAAACATCATATCCCACTAGAATCTTCTATATGATCACCCTTCCTACACACATCAAATAAAATAAAAATATTCACAACTTAGTGAAGGAAACATAGAAATTGGTGAGCTCAAATGCTCAATAAGGGTAAACAATGGAGACTTATAAGCATAAACATGAGAATAGGGTATAAGAACATGATCATTAAAATAAAATATCACACACTTTATATCCAAAACTATAAATTAGAATCATGGTATAAAGACTAGTTGTTTATAAGACATGAATGATAAATAAATAGATGATAGAAGACATGAAATCATAACATAAGAATAATGATTTTAAATGTGGAAAACACGTAAGCACATAATATGATTTACCATAGTATCCAAGGAATCACTGCTAAGACAATATTAGTTGAAAAATTAATTTACTAAAATGGCTACAACCAAATTACATCCTTGTATTACTTAACTAGGTAAACCCCTATTCAGAATATGTCTTATTAAACTGGTTAAACCCCCAATCAAGACCTGTATTGATACACCAATTTCATTCCCCATTCCATCCATGTCAGTCTCATGAGATATAAATATTTACCCAATTCATTAGAGGGATGTATAAGTCCAACACATCTCATAATGAAATTATACATACATGTGCCATAATACCCTAAATAATCATATCATAACACATGAAATGAAATGGGTTTTATAAACATTTAATCATTTCACAACCTATGGAAAGAGACAATTTTCATAATCATTGCATATTAATTATAACCCATGAAAAGAATTTGTTTTCCAAAGCATATAACCCGTGAATGAGAAATAGGATTCATAAACATCATTCCATAAAAAACATAATTCATTCAAAGAAAGAACATGAATGAAAAAAATGACTAATTTCCCCATAAAGTCAAATGTAACACCAATGGATGTTTTCTTATATGTGAAATAATTTTCAATGTTATTTTGAAAACATTTTTTAAGAAAAATATCCTTTATTCTTTGAGAAATATTTTTTATAACAGAAAACCATTTGATTTTTTTTTGAAAATAGATTTGAAAATTTATAAAGGATTCATTAAAAACAATAAAAAATTATTAAAATCCTTTTTCCAAGGAAATGATCTTTGAGGATCCATTGAAAACATTTTTGATAGCATTTTTTAAAACATGGTTTTTGAATAAAAAGGATTTCAGACCAAAGAGAGAGATGATCAAATTTTACATTAAAAAATTTATAAAGTAAAAAAGAGTGAAAAAATGGTTCTAAAACATGTTGATATCTTGAAAAATATAGGATAAGGAATATCATTATTATTCTTTAGAGATGTGTCATAATATTTCATTAAAGGAAGCATAAATATAAACAACCGTAAAAAATGATGAGATTGTCTCAATAATATCTTACAAATTGGTAACATGGGATCATACTATCAATTAAGAAAAAGAATATATGTGATTCTTAAAATACCATGAAAATAATTATATTCATGATATAACTTATAAGATAGAATTATATACACCTCAAATAATAATTTAGGTGTATAAAAAAATAACAGTCTCAAAGAAGACAAATTGAGACAAAACTATTTTAACAATTTTGTATCATTTGAATCTAAAAACCCGTGAATAAAATATCATAAACTATATAAGTAACTACCTATTAATTTAATTATAATAATTATTGAATTAAAACATGGGAATTATATACACCACACCAAAATTGAATACTGTCGAACATAGACTGAATCTCAAAGAAATTAAAAGTGAGATAAAGTCCCCCTTACCATGAGTCTTGAATCTTGTTGTACTCATTCAAAACACCTGTATAATAAATATGAATATATTATATATATTTTATATAAAAATATTCTTATATATAATACCATTTATGGATTTATTACTATAATGTCTCAAAAATTCCATATAAGCTTTAATGAACCCTCAATGTTTTGTTAAGCTTTAATGAATCATCAGATTTCCAAAGCCCGGAGTGCACGTAATGAACCGTCAAAGTAGTGTTAAGCTTTAAACAACCAACGTAAGTAGTTTTCCTGATAAGGTGGATTAAAACATAACTGGTTATATGGATTGGAAATATGAGTGCACCGTTGCGTTCAGGATGACTGGTTTACCTTAGGTGTGACTTTAGTTTAGTCGGCACATGCCTCCTGTGAGAAACCCAAAAATGGGATAACTGTAAATAAAATAATTAAATAAATTATTTTATTTTTCAAATTCTTATAACTCAATAACAGTAGCTCGGATTGAAAATATGAGACCACCACTAAACTCATGAGGGCATTATTTATTTAAGAAGATACTAACTTTGTCCGGCACGGGCCACTACTGAATGTTAGTTTTTCGTCATAAATAAAATAAATAAGTAACAATTATTTTATCGTAAAATTTATAACTTTTAAAAAGTAAATTAGACTGGAAATATGAGAGTACATTTAGGTTCATTGTGGTGTGTTTCACTTGGGCTGAGCCTATCCTCGACCAGTTCTGATATAGGGTGATTGTTAATTATTTTCCGAACTTTTTTTCGGGTATGTTCAGTAAACGCGCAAGCGGCGTTTTGAATCTTTTTATCCGGTGCTCGGAATTGGAATATAAGGACATGGTTGAACTCACATTGCTGATATTATCGTAGGTATACTTTTACCTCGACGGTAGTGGTTCAGCGGTGAATGTTAGTTTTCGTGTTCTTCGTGGAATAATAATTAAATTTTGTCACGACCCGTCCCCTGGGGCCTATGTCATGACTAATTGGTATCAGAGGTGTCAGTTCTACCGTAGAACATAAGACTATGATATTCTTAAAGGCCATAGTGTTAATTGTAGTGAGTGTAGTTATCAGTTTAAGAAATCTAGTGTTGGTGCAGCGGCCGACGTATCCATACACTAAGACCCTGACTTCTAATTTCGGGCTTAGTGCACAAAAACACTGATTTCATTTGTGTTTTGAAAAGTTTTCTTGTGTTTTTCTTGAGTCAGAACTACACGTATAACTTAATAACCATCGCTCACTTGTTCTTTATTAGTATTATGCTACATAGAGAGCTAGCTATGATTTCTGAGAGATTACACATTGACGGCCCACCGAGCGATGAGGATCTGGTGCATGGCCCTCTTACTATGTTCGCACCTTCGGGTGGTGTACCTGCAGCACCACCACCCATTGGGAAATAGTTACCAACAGCCACACTGACAAACGGTGCTCGCTGAATGAGCGCATTGCATGAGTTCCAGCATCAGAAGCCTCTGAGGTTTCAAGGCGAGACAAATTCTTACACGGCTAAGGGCTGGCTGGAGGTGGTTGCTAGAGTTTCCTGCCTACTTGAGACACTAGTTGAGCTGATGGTGATCATAGGTACTATTCATTTTTAGTGAGTGACCATGAGGATAGTACACATAGAGATCAGGCTTTGGTAAGTGGACCATTACCCTAAATAGTACCTTCTGGTAGTGTGTCAGCTATATCACAACTTTTTGGTCAGCTGTTACAACCGGCGATGCCGGTAAAGGATAGATATAGGCTTAGAGCCTTATGCATGATTCAACATTAGATACCCATCAGGTTCTGAGGTGATCCCGAACCATAGACAGCTACGGACTATCTTGAGAAGGTGGTTGAGAGTTCCTTAGATCTTCTAAATCTTCAGCAGGATGACATGACGGTAGCGGTGTATTTATCGAGGCATTCCGACCATTCCCGGTACTCGATGAATACAATATGATCAGTGTTTAGGGATCAGACGATTGAGGTAAGTGTGTTTAAGGATTCCCGAGCCAAACACTATTCCTCTATGCATTTCTACTTTTATTGGGTTGGAAAATATTACCTTTGTGGTTGAATGTTCTTTGGCAGAGAAGATACAACCAGTGAATGTTAGTAGTGGAAAAACAGAAAACTGGCACCAGTCTTAGAAACTAATGTGGGTAAAAATGTTTTGGAAAGAATAAGTGATAGGGATAGATGAATCTAATGGTCTGCATATCGGGAAGCAGATCTGGGGGAGTAGCATGAGGTGGTGTACATTTCTACATGTCACAACCAACCCCCATTGTGGTCCTAGCCAGGCTCAGGGAGCTGGAGGATAGGGGATGAGAGTAGATACATGCGGTCAAGGAGTGCAACCCAAGGTCTCTAGAAATGATTTGAGGTATGGTATGTGTCTACTACAAGATGTCATATCTATAGACATAAGAACCAATCATTCCTTCCTTCCAAGAATCTTTTCCAATACCTAGAGTTTCTGGATAAGTTGTTGACTTGACCCTTGCTTCTGGAGATACCATTGATAGGAGACTCGATAATCACACTTGCGTTTCCGGTGTGATATGAATCTTGAGGTGAGAGTTTAAGTTGGAACCTTTGGGTTACCGCATCGGGGCCTTACGATATTAGTTTGGGTATGGACTGGACATCCACATTTCATACTTATATTTATTTAATTAGGAAAAAAGTTTGTGGTTTCTCTACAATGTTGGAATGGGGAATTCCTTGTTTGGAGAAAAAGGAAACCCAGGCAGCACAAGATAAACTCATGCATAGGAGGGTGTAGCCAATCACTGTTGAGTTGGCCAGAATTACCCTTGTGGCAGTAGGAGTTTTCAGTTTTTAGTTCCAAACAGGAGTGGAAAAGCATGGGGACATCTTTTCAAAATATGTTTCTAGGATTTCCTCCCCATAGGGAGAGGGACTTCAAGTTTGGTTGGGTGCTACCAGAGTTTTGGACCAGACATCTACAGGGTAACGAAACCATTGTCAGCTTTCACGAAGAAGGAGGATCCTTTCCTGTGGACAGAGAAGTGTCATTAGATATTTCCAAAGTTGAGACATCGACGATGGATAGAGTTCTTCCAAGGCTATGACTTTGAGATAATATTTTGTCCTGGGAAATAGAACATGATAGCATACACAATCAACAAGTGTTTTTTACAGCATCTGCTGAGTTGGCCATTATAGAAGCTAGTTGTGCTGTTGATATCATTCATGGATAAAGATTGACTAGCTTACCACTAGTCTATGGTTGTCACTCCCTGAATCCTTTAGTGAATTCGGGAGGCACAGGTTGGGGGGCATTGACTGCAAGGCTCGATTTTATCAGATATCCTCAGGGCAGGCACCTGATGGATTTTATGAAGGTGGGGAGAATTTCTTTCTCTTCAGAGGACATATCATGGTACCAGTAGCGCTATAGACGGATTTGTTGAGGGAGTTCTGTACATCCCCTCTGGCAGTACATCCTGGTGTGGTGAAGAAGTACCAGAACCTTCAACATCATTACTGGGGTCTAGGGATGAAGA
The DNA here is from genome assembly GCA_963277665.1 of Viscum album. Classification (NCBI taxonomy): domain Eukaryota; kingdom Viridiplantae; phylum Streptophyta; class Magnoliopsida; order Santalales; family Viscaceae; genus Viscum; species Viscum album. Next base: position 1,979,070,417 of record OY728155.1, read on the forward strand.
AAGTTGTGGAAGATTTTGTATCATGATGCAACACTTGTTAGAAAGTGAAAACTGTTGAGAGACAAAATAAGTCTTATGCATAAAGGAGGAGGGAGATCCTGTCTTTCTACGCATCTCACCACGACGAGGATTGTGGTGTTTTGGCCGAGGGGGAAAGATATCACCGAGGTATATTGGTCCTATTCTGTTCCTTTGGATAGTAGGTGAGGTGGCATACTTCTTGGATCTTCCACCACAGTTAGAGAGGGTGTGTGACGTCTTCCACATATCCCATCTAAGGGTATAGATGCATGACCCATCTAAAATCATCGAACACATTACTTAGACGATGGGGAATCATTTATGGAGGTTCCAGTTAAGATTTAGGATCAACAGGAGAGAGTCCATTGTCGGTGATTGATACATTTGGTTCATGTACGTTGGCAGCACAGAAACCTCCAAAAGATCACATGGAAGTGGGAGGCTCAGATTCGTGCTCAGTACCCTCTTTTGGTTGTTTTGACTTTGTTGGGGCTTTTGATAACATAATGCCCTAAGGTGGGGAGAATTAAATATCTTGGAAAGTCTGTATATACTTTTTTTAAATATATGAAATTATTTTGAGACTGTGAAATCTGACGACGCCTGATTTTAAGCCCCAGAGTGCCCAAAATGAACCATGGAAGTTTTTTTAAACATTAAATAACGAGTGTTAGCATTTTTCCTGAAAAATTAGAATAACTCATAAATGGTTATTCAGATAAGAATTTAGAGGGAACTATTGCGTTCAAGATAGAAGGATTACACTAGGCGCGACATAAGTTTAGTTGGCGTGGACTTCCTTTGAGAAAACCCGAAAAATGGCATAACTATAAATAAAATAATTAGATAAATTTTTTTTTCAAATTATTATAACTCAAAAACGTTAGCTCAGATTGAAAATCCAAGACCACCGCTGAACTTGGGAGGGCATGATTTAATTAAGCAGATACTAACTTTGGCCAGCGTAGGCCACCAGTGAAAGTTAGTTTTTGGCCGTAAATAAAATAATTAAGTGAAAATTATTTTATTGTAAAATCCAAAACAATTAAAAGGTAACTCGTATTGTAAATTAGAGACTACTGTGGTTTTCGTTGGGGCTTGTTTCACTTGGGCAGAGCCTAACCTCGATTGAGGCGGGTCAGGGGTGACTATTAATAACTTTCCGAACTTTTTTTTCAGGTACGTTCAGTAAACATGTAAGTGATGTTTTGTAAATTTTTAACTGGTGCTCAGAATTGAAATCTAAGGACACCGTTGAACTCGTAGTGCCTATATTCTCTTAAGGATAATTTCACCTCGACGACAGTTGGCCAGGGGTGAAAGTTAGTTTTCATGTTATAGTGGAATAAAAATAAAATTATAAAATAACTTTTATTTTATTTGTATCCTCCCAATTCAAATCCTTGGATGTGGGGACCACCCGAACTAAAACCCCCCAATTAAAATTCTTAAAGGTGGGGACCATCCAACTTTTTAATTCCATCTTTAATGATAGAGGTCACTTTAGGTTCCCCTTAAATTAATTATGCCATCCTCATCGTTATTAATGATGCTAAATTAATTTATGCCTACAATTTAATTGATGAAACATATTTTATTGGATTCTCATTTTTCGTTGGGATAAATCGTTGGAAAAGGTACAGGCTTGAGAGAACATAGAGAAACTCATATCCATCATAGAATATTCCTCAGAATCAATAAATAGGACGACGTACGAGCCGACTTCAGAAGAATGATTTCGGAAGCGACGATCGTTGGCACCCTCATCGCCTTTATTGGTCTTCATCATGTGATAGATCAAGGAACCTTCGAAGTAGGTGTTTTGTTGTTTCTTTTTATTCGTGGTTTCAATTGAATTAATATTCTTGATCCACGAAGTACTGAACTAATGCAAAGGGTGTGGGGAAAACATGAACGACCTGATCCCTCCATAGTTATTCATGGTTGTTGTATCTAACACGTTGGAGAAAGGTGGCGGCCAGTGGAGGTCGGTCACACGATGATGAGGCGGTGCCCATCTGCATTTCCCATCAAGCATAGGTTGTAGCGAAGAAGGGGTAGGTTTCTGGTGTTCATACGGCCGCGGAGAGGAGCCGCACGATGTGCCACCATCAGATCAAGGGGTCGCGGCCCTCTTGGATGCGGTCGATGGCGGAGGCGTGGCCGGCATTTAGCCGACCGTGGAGTGATGACGCAGGATGAGCCGCTGGGAGGACCCAAGGGCCGGCCATTTCGGCTAGGGGAGCTGGATCAAGTGGAACCCGATTGGGTCCCGCGTGCTGGATGGCAACTGAACGGCCGAGTCGTTCGGTGTTTGAGAGTGGGGGGCGGGCGGCATTCCCCTGGATGTGGCCAGGCCGGGACTCTAGGCCGGGCCGCCAGACCAGGCCACCCAATGCAGGCCAGGCTAGACCCAGTTAGATGGGCCACCCAGCAGGCCAGGCTGGACCCAGTGGGCCAGTCACACCACAGGCCGGGTCACGCCCTGGACTGGGCCAGGTCGGTCTGACCGGGTTGGACCCGACCTGGACCAGTTTCAACCATAATCACTCCTCCAGCCATATATTGAGATACATGCATCCGTTTTGTGAACCGTCTACGGAGCTTGAACATTGGAGAGATACTCTCCATTTGGTATACCTCACATGAGGTTTGGATAATTTTGGTGTACAGTGGGGATGGATCAATCGTGAATCCAACCAAGCCATCGGGACTAAAAGGCTAATAACTTACAGAGCAGGTGTATGATTGACGCTTCGTATGTTGTGTTGAGACCCCTATGACATGGTAGTCCTTTGGGATATTTTTTCATGGATCTTCGTGGTAGTTGGAGTATCGAAAAGGGTCTTGAGGAGCAGACCCTCCAGTAGACAAGCTGGCTTAGTGCGGGAAACTTGTAGTTGGTTGTGATGGTGTACTAGGATCATGTGTGGGTCTTACTATGTACTGACGATGTACTAGGATCCTGTGTGCATCAGACGATGTACTAAAGACGTACTGATGATGTACTAGGATCATGTGTGGGTCTGACAACGTACTGACAATGTTCTAGGATCTTGTGTGAGTCTGAAAACATACTGAAGATGTACTAGGGTCATGTGTGGGTCTAACGACGTAATGATGATGTACAAGGATCATGTGTGGCTCTAACGACGTATAAAAGATGTACTAGGCTCTTGTGTGGGTTTGGAGAAGTATTGATGATTTACTAGGATCCTGTGTGGGTCTGACGACGTACTGACGATGTACTAGGATCTTGTGTGGGTCTGACGACGTACTGACTATGTACTAGGATCTTGTGTGGGTCTGACAAAGTATTGATGATATACTAGGGTCCTGTGTGGGTTTGACGACTTACTGATGATTTAATAGGATCCTTTGATGGTATGATGACGTACTGACAATGTATTAAGATCATGTGTGGGTATGAAGATGTATTGACGATGTACTAGGATCCTGTGTGTGTCTGGCCATGTACAGACAATGTACTAGGATCATGTGTGGGTTTGACGACGTACTTATGATGTACTAGCATCTTTGTGTGGTTCTGACAATGTTCTGACGATGTTATGACTATGTACTAGGATCCTATTTGGGTATGACGACGTACTAGGATCCTATGTGGGTCTGACGATGTACTGGGATCATTTGTGGGTATGACGATGTACTATGATCCTCTATGGGTCAGATGATGATTTAGGATCCATCATGGGTCTGCCTCTTAATAGAGTAAGTTGAATTACTAGTTACCTCTAATCATCTATACATTTGTGACTAATTTATACCTGGTGTGAGCTGTGTTCTTACCTATGTGGTATTTTCCATCATGGTAATACCTTAGTGGTATTCATCTATGTGGCATACCTCTGTGGTACTTACCTTTATGGTATTCCTTCCTTGGTGGGAACAGTTGATCTTTGGGCTTTTTGGGTTGGACCCTGTGTTTCCTCACGATTGAGATAGGTATACATGATAACTTAGGAATATGTATGGGCATATACCTATGTAGGGTTTTCAGTTCTTTTCATGCTTTTTTGTTTATCCTTTGTGGATTTTTGTGAGACCTTGAGGGTCTTGGGGTCCCTGCTGAGTATCGTTATACTCACCCCTGCATGGGATATGCCCGCACAATGTTGTGTTTAGTGTAGATGATGGACAACACGGATCGAGGCTGAGGGTACTAGGACTGGACAGTGCTGGAGGGGGACCATACAGCGTGTCGGTACGCATAGGAGATGGGCGGACATGGAGTGCTGAGGAGGTGATCTGTACCTAACCATCAGGTGGGAACCTCGGAGGACGACCCAGTAGCTGTCTTTATCTTTAATATGTTGTATTGTATTCCATTTTTCTAGTAAATTTTACTTGGGATTGTCTTCCTGCCCCTATTACTTACTGTACACACTAATTTTACTATTCAGTTTACTAGTGTTCGTATCCTGTAGTGTGCTTGGTTGTGTGAGTTTACAGGTTATAATAGAAAATTGCTTTGCAGTTTTAGGGAATATGCCTTATGTAATCATCGCCAGCCCTTGGACTATGGAAGTTTGGCTTGGGTTAGTCACGGCACAGGCCCTGGCGGACGGTTCATGATAATTATGATCTTATATTTCCCGATTATTAACCATACTATGTGAAGGTTTCACTTCGGAAAAATTTTCTTTTTTCTTTGCATGTGTCTTACTTTATTATATTTTTGGTCCTTATACATATATCATGATTCCAAAATGTAAATAATCATATAAAAATCATGTATATACAGAATATTATTATTTTAAAAAAAATATAATATAAATTTTTCAAATAAAATATACAGTTCATGGAGACAGTAAGTCGTACGTACACATGAATGAAATTTCCGTTTAATTATCATGTTGAAAGAATGAAAGTAAAAGGAATATATATATATGCGTGTGTGAATATATATATATATAATTATTAAAGGAGCATTATTATATCAAATATATAACATATATTTAGTAAATCTATCCATAATACATTCCATGTAGTGTACGAACAAATCACATCGCTTTGAGGGGGTGGTAGTTTGCATATCCTCAAAGGAAATTATCGTATTAACACAAAATGGATAGTATAAATATGTGTGTTCTTAAATAATTACAGAAGCATAACTATAGAATAATTATTATATATAACATATATAAATATATTTTCAATCACAACATCCATGATAAGAGGCAGTAAATTAAAATTGAACAATCATCATTTAGTGAGGCGGTATTCTACCTACCCGTAAATAGTTAGTCTCTTACACATTAGATTGATGTATGTGTATGTGAATGTCACAATTTTAACATAAACAAAAATCCTAATTTATTTTTGATACTGGTTTTTTATATTATAATTGAATAATAATATTATAGGGAGTGGTGAAATGAAATAAAAGAAAGTAGTTTGATGGAAGGTGTTACCTCTTGATTAGGTAACTCCTTTTGGTTTGAGCCAAAAGGCATTCTTCGATTTCTTTATTACCAATGGTAAGATTAAAGGTCTAATATTGGAATGTTGGGGACTGAATTGGTAAGATGATGGAAAATCCTAATGGGCTTTAGAGTTGTGTGGAATTGGATGTGAAGGAGGCCTTTTATAATGGAGGTGTTGTGGAATCTATGGTAATAATTTAAAATAATATAACCCCACCCACGATTCTTTTATTATATGTCATAAAATAATAAGTTAAAAGTCTATAAAATGTAGTATATAATCTAAATATGTCTATCCAAGAGCCTTGGTAATATTTATAGGTAGTTTTGGGACCCAATGGTATGGTTTAGTCTATTATTATGCTTAATTTAACCTTAATCATTGTAATTAATTTTTAAGTCCTTCACTAATATTTTTTGTCAAAAACTAAGAAAACCATATTAGAAATTATAAAATATTATTTTTAAAAATATGTAATCCATGTTTTTCAAATTTCAATAATGGAAGTGGTAGAAAATAATTTACATTAATCTCGTAATCTGGTCGACAATGCTGGTTTTAAAAGTAAAAATGGTAAAAATATTGCTACGTTTGTATATCAAATGTCAATGTGAAATTGGCTAAAATTTCCTCAATTAGATCAATTGGGAAAAACATAATCTAATTATTCTATTATGGAAAATCAATATATAATTTATCCTTATAAATAAATTAGACGAAAACACAGTTTTTAGTTAAAATCTACTATTTTTTACTATTCACCCAAAAATGATGTTTTTGAGAAAAAATAAAAAAAAATCACTACAATTTAACATAATCATTCCCAATTCAGAAAAATAAATTTATTTTTTCATATTAAATTTTTAAATGTGTCTAAAATATATTTTATTATTTTTAATAGGAATTTTAAAGTGGTTTACTTGAGAAAATGGTATTTTTAAACATAAAGGACTTTACCAAAAATTACATCTTTCATTATAAATATGATTTATTTATATAAAAAACTACAAATAATATTATAAAATTATTAATTACTCTTATAACTAAGTTGAACTATTAGGTTATAATTATCTTATTTAAATAATTATAACATTAAAATGATGTTTTATAGAAACATCGGTGTTGCGTGCAACATACGCCAAGTTGATTTTCCATGTAATATATGAAAATTCCATGATATGTCAAAGGAGTGTTTTATATAGTGAATTAAATAAAATAAATGAAATTTTATTCAAAAAATAACCCATCAAAACTCATGGTGTTATACTCCCAATCCCGTTTGTTAGGGAAAAGCCCATGGATTCTAGGTGTTGGTCTGGTTATCAAAATCATGTGGTATGTTTAATAAAAATACAAAAGAAATTTTTTATATTATAGTCTCTCATAATCCCACAACTTTGGTATCAAAAAAACACCACCAAAAACATAATCACAATACTACTAGTATCATTCCACTAAGCATCTCCTTCAATATATATCAACCAACCCAAAATAATCACAAAAGGGACACAATTTGGGTTTTATATCAAATCATTTTATTTAAAATTCATCCTCCAAAAATTGTACTTTTATTTATTAATTTAAATTCACACTTATTAATTCTTTTTCAATTACAACTGTATTAAGTAAGCTGATATTATTCCATTACCGCCAAACTAATTTAATGAAAATGTGGCACGAAACAACCAAATCACAACCATATCTACCAAGACACAATTAACAAGGACACTAAGACTTAACAACTATAGACACCAAGACTCATAAAACACAGACACCAACTCACACATAAAAAATAAGTCATTGAAAAAGTATACTAAACACTGTCTTTTTAGTAGTTATTAAGTATTTAACTATTAAAAGGGAATCAACAAATAAAAAACACCATTGGGAATAATTATAAAAAAATAATATAGATTAAAATATAATAAAAAATAAATGAAAAATCATAACCACTTTAATATCACATTATTCTCTTCCATTTTCATCATTATAGTATATTATCTTCATTATTTTATTTCATACCATTTTCCGAATGGAAATAAATTTCAAAATAATCTTAAAAATTTAAAAATATCGAGATAACTCAAATTCCATAAACCAAAAGAATAGTTATATTTCAAATTTCATAGAGAATTCAAAATATGATTAACCATGTTTTATAACCACATAATGGTTCTTCAAATCAATCATAATCCCAATTATGTCTCATCAAATTCCTTGCTCAAAAAACTCCCAACATAATAAAAACACCAATTGAAATACATCTAAATAAATAAGGAAAAAATTATAGAAAAATTAGACAATGAATCACCCATAATCACTGATATAAAATATCTAGAAACCAAGGTTGAATACCAAATATCATAACTTTTTATTGACTAAAAAACTTCATATAATTTCCAAATGTTTTAGGGAAACAAATAGAGAATGATGGAAATCAAGGTATGATTTAATTTATATAAGGCCTATAAATAACCACATTTATGGCAGGAATTTTTGGTTAATAGAATTAACCTCTGAAGTTCAAATACATAAAAAACAATATAATTTATCATATAAACTAGTGATATATTTCACGTCACGAATAAATTTATTCTCATCATGAAACCATTGATGATAAGACCACCCATAACATGACCATTAACGTTCACATCATGAAAAAATATTCACACCATGAATTACATCATTAGAGAAATATTAGAAACCATGTCTCCAATGTCATGAATAAATATTTTGAAATATATTTCACACTGTGAATTGGGGATTCATGTCATTAATCACCTCCTACAATTGAATATTCAACTTTGAATCCCCCCTTAAATCTGTAATCCCACGTCAAGGATATAAAAACACAAAAACGTAATTTATTAGGATTAAAGGGCCTATAATTAAAACATTTCATGAACCACAAATTATTATACTCCTCCATATTATAAATCAATAAGAAAAGGTAAGAAAAAACCACTAGAAACAATCAAATACTCCCCTAGGAGATACCTCTCAATCACAGACTAAAATATTACTCAAAACATAAAAATATGTTCTAAAAAATTAATGGCATGAAGTTGAAACCCATCATAAATTTATAAAATCAATGTATCTGAATCATTAGAGAAAAAACACTTGTTAAATGTTTTGAATCTATTAATTCTTCTCATAAATACACGGATATATGACATCGTTCCTCAACATGAATCAAACCAAGTGGATAAAATTACATTATAGAACATTCTCATGAAAATATTAATTGTTTGTCAGTTTTTTTGAATTTCATGTCATCCTTGATAAGTTATTATCGCCATTATATGGAGTGGTAATCATCATAAAAGCATCAAAAAATATGGGACACCTGGAATACATCATGAAAATATTCTAGCTTTGTGGGAGATTCAAACCAATAATCCACCGTGTGACCACTCTTTGACAACTCGAAGGGTCCAACAAACTAGGGAATGGGATTACATCTAAGACCAAACATATACATCCCATTAAAAGTGGAAAAATTCTTGAAAACATGGCCCATGAAATTAAATTCATAGGTCCTCCTATTCAAAAAATAAAATCATTCTAGTGGTCATACACCACCTTCAACTTATCACAAACCTCATGGATCATCTCTTGTATGCACTATACCACATCATGACCAAGAATTGAAGCCTACCCAATCATAATCCATCTAAAATGGGATTGATAAAACGTTACATATAATACCTTAAAGGTAACATATATATTAATGAGGGATAAATATTATTTTATTAAACTCTGCTTAATGATGTTGTCACACTCGCGATCCACTAAAATCCAAGAGACATGCTCACAACATGTCCTCTAATGTTTGGATAGCCTTCTCTATCATTCCATCCATTCTAGGATATAATTTAATGTTAAAGTGTAACTAACATTCAAGGTTGTTCTTCAATACCCCTCAATGTCTTGATGTAATTTTAGGTTATGGGTAAAAAATTATGGACCTTTGATATCCATGAAGTCTCACCACATCATCCATGTACTATCTCCATGTAATTATTTTGTTAATCGATTTCCAGATCACTAGAAATTGATATGACATTGTTAGTCGACCCATAATCACCCAAATATAATCATATAACCCCTAATCTGACAGTAACCCAGTGAAAAGTTCCTTCATGATGTCATCACACTTCATCATAGGTATATGAAAAGTCTACAACAAACTACCAAGGACATTATTTTCTTAATTCACCTACTAGAAAACAAGATATTATTCATGGAACATTATAACTAAATACTTCATTTTTATCCAACAAAATTTCCTCATCAAGACAAGATTTATCTTAGAGAAATTAGGTTGAACTTCTAAATGAAGTCTATGAATTTCATATAGTACTCCCTCATGTGTCACTACTAGGGGTAACATCCATTACAAGAACATAAATTGATGTTTTATATCCTTTGAAAACCTCTTAGGGGAATCAATATGAATAACCCAATCACACATCACATATTCCATTGGTTATCCTCCTTAAGACCTTTTCGGCTTCTTTAATAAAAAAAGACTCAACCATGATATGGAAAAATTTACCACAACCATCAACCATTAATAGTCAAAACATAACACCAAATCTTGTCTATCTCCACCATGCTTCATTAGATTGTAAAGAAACATCATATAATAGTTTTATTAATTTATATTCTATAATTTTTCCATTTCCCAATGTATAATAAATTAAAAAATAGTTTTTGTGGAGAAACTCCATCCACCTAAACTATCAGATTTTGGTCACAATAGTAAACGATATACATAAATATTTTTAGATATATAAAGAATAAAAATCATTCCTCAATTAGGTAAATATACTATAACATCATTAAATACAACACCACTATGAATTCTTGATCTAGGGTTACGTAGTTATGAATAGGGTGGATAAATTAACTAGACCATAAGAAATCACTTCTCGCATGTACTCTATGGATCATCTTAAACTTGAGTGGAACGAATCATAAATCACCTCAAACCTATCACACTTCTTTAGAAAATGAATAACATGGTTGTTGACCAGCTTATCCATTATGTAGTTGAATGCTTCTTCAAACTGAAAAATCTAAATGAAGTACTTATATTTACTATTCTAGCCTATTGAAAAGGATAAAATCGAATATAAACAAGGAAAAACCACTAATTACAACCTATGAGACCAATAATGTTATAAAACGTTTCAATATTATTGGGTGTAATCTATGAAATGACAACATCAGACTTTTCTAAAGCAACCACTACTCCTTATTGAGACAACACATGTCCATGTAAATGAACCTCTCTTGTCCAAAACATACACTTGGAATATTTCTGATACATCTAGTCTCATTTATGTGTTTGAAAAATGATCCTCGGTTAATTTTCATGATCTTACTCTACCCTTGAGTATATGAGACTCTATTCAATGAAAAATATACGTACTTGTGCCTGAAGTCATGAAACATGGATTTCATGATTCTGAATAACATAACTGGTGAATTTTTGGAACCAAATAACATGGATTATAACTTTATGTTCCCTTATCAACATCCAAATAATATCTCCATAATATATGAGTCCTTCACCCTTATAAAATGATATCCAGACTATATTCAGATCGTATAAAATATATGTCTCCCTTCAACTAGAAAAGATGATTAGAAAATCTCACAAGAGGTTAATTATTCTTGACAATCACCTGATTTAGCCTCTATTAGTATAAAAAATCATAATACTATCGTCCTCCTTCTTAGTGAAAAAAAACTATATCTTCCCCTGATGACACTATATGACTAATGAATTTTTCATAGATCATATCATCGATTTAGATCATGAACTCCAAAAACTCTGATCGTATTATCTAACAAGAATACAATGAAATTTATGTAATAAAAAAACTATATCATTATTCTAAAACTAAAATCATGTAGAGTGGTTAGTGTCATAGAATTCTTAGGGAAACAAACCAAAGACTCTACAATAACTCTATGAACATCCACTACATGATCTATCTGGGACTCTATTGCCGATTCAATCATCAAAAAAATAAGTGAAACCACTCACCTACTACCCATCCTGAATCCACACTCATGGGATAACTCTACACACTATCCCCCATATTAAAAAAACAAATCTCCTTCAGAAACAGTAAACCAATATATAAATGAAAAACAACCAATCCATTCCAAAAATGTCATTATATAGTTGTGTCTATATCAAATAAAAATCTCTAAATAACTGATGTTTCCCCACCATATGTTTTCATTCCCATCCCATGTCAAATAATATTGATTGGACCTCGACCTGGTGTGGATAGCTCTAGGGGCTTGGAAATCATCTCCATCTCAAGTCCCAATGCTTGGAAAATGACAGACGCAACAAAGGATTTTGAAGTTTCATAATAAGAAAAAGAGGAATCCAAGGTAGAAGATAAACTATTCATACCTCATATGACCAGTAGAACTTCTGCAATTGATGCCTTTATTTCATGCATCTATCCTAAACTAACACCTCTGCCTTGCTATAGATGACCTCCATATGAAAGCACTATCCTGAGTCATTGATGGAGAGTGAAATCATTTAGATACACTTTGATAACTCCACCACATCATGGTTGAGAATAAGACTACTAATAAGGATACTAAATATAATCTAGAAGTTCCTTCTACTGATAATCAATCATGAGAAACATCTACTACTGTTGGAAGGGGGATTGGTCACTCAAACCATACTGATTTTTTGGGAATAAAGGGAATTACCACTAATAGAGACCATGAAATCCATAACCAAAGAATAAATGGGAGATCCCCTAGTAGATACATGAGAAATTACATCCCTTAAGAAACATGATGTTGACTACTGAGGACATCTCCCTACCAAAAAAATCACTACTGGACCATTATTCTTGACCATCCGTGGTATTCAACTATCCTAAAAGGTTCATACTACCCTAAACTTGGGGGTACTCGAGCACACTCAATTACCCTATCCATCACCACTATATTATTATATACTTAAAAATAAATAGTTAACAAAAATAAATAGACTTTTGAATAATGGGTGGCACACCAATCCTTCTCCAATCATCATTCTCAAGAATCCAAATCTAGAAATATGAAAGGGAAAATTACATGAAGGTATTTAAACACAACCCCTGTACTTGAATGGTCATTCCCTCTACTAATGAGAATTAATCTATAAAACCTTCCCCAACTTCACCATCATTGATATGAAATCATCAAAAAACTACTACTATAATTCAGACCATAATACTTTACCCTCTATCCACCCATTGAGTTATAGTATCCACCTCTAACATGATTATACCCTCAACTAGATAACTATTAGTGGAAACCAGTACCCATATCATTATCAAATAAAGCTGAATGAAATAACGAATTCGTCTATGTAGTGAAGCATATCGATATAAGATATTAGGATACCAAAATTCTATATGATCTACTTTTAGAAGACATACAAAATCATATGCTACTACTAATACTCGTCATTAGGATTGTCTCTTTGAGGGTAAATGGGGTTATCCTACTAAACATCCGTAACTCAAACCAAATATAGGAACACTTGAGCCTCATAATAATTGTTTTTTTAGATAAATTTAATCATTTAGTTTATATATTCTTAGATCCATCCCATTAACAATATTAATCAATAATGAATGATTCATGTACCTATCTTAGTATTATACCTTAAAAATAGTCTCACTTTTATTAATACCTTTCTTAATCTTAAAATCCTTTCATCGGATCATAGGGATCCCTAAAATCATGTTTCCAAGCTGATAACCTTGTTGACATAGCATGCAACTTTTGGCTAACACTATTTCCTTACAAACCCCTATAGTCCTCACCAATGCCTATGTCCAAATACAACACTATCTATTATTGGACAACACGAATAAAAATCTATCATTAACCCCCCAATGGTATGCCTCCTGATATGGTAGTGAGGAGGAGGATTTTTCCAAGAGTCCCACCTCTTATAGGCCCCCATTTGGAGACTATTATTGAGGGTATATGACGAAAAATATGCAAGGAATTTCAAAAAAAATATCTGATTAAAATATAGAAAAATCCACCAAATTAAAATACCATAAAGAATCCTTATGAATATAATATATATATAAACATATCGAAAATAAAATTATAATTAATGAATTATATTGAAGAAGCCATTAATCACAAATCTCAAAGATAGTACTAACCATCCAAATTTTGAAATTCATCTTCAAAACCACAAAGAATATATATATATATATATTGGGGGAGAGTAACATGTATAAATAGTAGGATCATACCCAAATCCTCTCATGAAAAACAAAAAATAGCATATTAATGTCTTAGTGAATAGTCACTAGAACTAACCAGCACCTACATGGGACAACAAGTTTCCCCTCAACCACATTGGGGATCACTATCAAAATAATGAATCTAGGAATTTAATGTATTACCATAAAACTATAAAGGTTCCCAAAATCCACTTTCCCATTGATTTTCAACTCTCATCAAATGTGACAAATTCATTTTATCACATCCTTTCTATATGTACTAATGATGGAATCAACCATATATAATGTATCATGGAACCCAATTCATATCATGTCTTATTGAACTGACCATGTATAAAATATCACATAACCAGAGTAGTATGGTTGCATGAACTAATAATACATAAAACATAGTCCCTCCTCCTTCTAATACGAACCCCACTACATATCTCATCATCATCAACGGGTATCCCCTGATGCTACTACTGAAGGGAAAATTGGGGAGAAGGGGTCTCCAATCATCTGTATCCTCCTCATCCTATATTTCAGTGAAAACCCCAAAATGATCTTTGAGTTTTTATCATGTTATCTGACTAGGGTGTGGTACATAGGAAAAACATAATATAAAGTAGGAATATAACGGCCTCACAAAATCCCACACATGTAGCTTCAAAAATAAAACAATACCACATCCAAAATCAGAATTGTACCGATATCACACCACCAAGAATGACTTCTAATACAAAACAAAAAACCCCAAAGTATCAAAAAAGGAAAACAACCTATGTTAAATTTCAAATTATATTATTTAAAAACGTGTCCACTATGATATAACCTTTTTCATTAATATAAATTCACCTCGATAAATTATTTATTATTTCTATATTATTATATAAACTGATATTATACCATTTATACTAAACTGCTACCAATAAACAACCACATAAAACCACATCATCAAAACCAAGGCCACAAAGATTCAATAACATTGGCTATTAATATACAACCAATATTTCCACCAATTCACAAAAACTAAGGCCATGAAGCCTAAACAACCAAGGTAACCAAGACACAAAAAAATCAATAATATATTAATTATATTTATCTTTTTAATTTTTTACCATTTTTAGGTTGGTTTACATTTAAATGTAATTCAGTGATCAATCAAAAACCACCTTACTTATTTTCCTTATACGTATATAGCATGAAACAACAACAATATCAAGGAAAAATGGTAACTCCTTTCCCATAACACCATTATATTCATTTACATTATTCTAGTATATCATATTCATTACACTAATAAATTTCATTGACCCCAAAAAATAAAAAAATCATTATAATCTCACATATTGACATAGTAGATAGAGAACAGAAATCCAAACCCACAAAAGAATCATTCTGATTTTCTACACCAAACCAATAAAATAGAGGATTAATTATGGGCCCAAAACCCCATGAGGGATCCTCAAATAAATATAAAATTTCAAATGTCTCATAAAAAATATATCCTAATAATCTCCCAACTCTAAAAAAATAAAATGTGATACCTCAAAACAAAAATTGGATAAATCAAAGAGAATAAGAAAGACTCACCTTGAATCCTCGATATCGAATATCTAGGAGCCATGGATGAAGAACAAATATAATAGGGTATCACGACATCCAGAACCACATATTAATTACCTAAATTCTAATCTTAATCAACGTTGAATGTGGTAAATATGAGGGACGTTAGAATTTAAGAACATAATATAAACATCCCAATTCACTACATGAGTAGATGATTTGTTCCATAAACCTCATGTTGTTATCATACACTAAAAAACAAGGAGACTGATCCATCAAAACTATTTCATATTTCATATCATGAATAAATCCTTGCATGATGTAAAACATTCAATGATAGAACCCCTAAAAACTCCATCAACAAAATAACTCTTTGAATAGAAATTCACCCAATGTACTACTACTAAGAAATAAATTTGAAACCATGTCTCCCAAGACACAAAAAAAACCCAATGAAACATCATTCAAACCATGAAGTGGTGATTCATTGTGTGAATCACCCCATGTAGTCATTTATTCATCATCAAACCCTTATATACCTTCCAAAATTACATATCAACATTCCGGTAACCAAAAAATCACATGCATGGTACAATTTTATGGGTTGTTGAAAAAACAATTCTCACTCCACATCCTATAAAGTTTAGTTTCTCATTAGATTATCTCTAAATTATCGAATATGTCCTTTACTAATGGAAATCCTGATATATTTATAAATTAATTTAAAATTTAAAATCATAGATATAAAAACCCAAAAAAGGAAACCATAAAATTTAAAGAAGTAATTCATAAATTACATGCATATCCCAAATTATGATACTCTTATTTTCAATAACAACTATCTATGGTCATATCCATAATAGTTTCACTGAATATATTTTACATCATCAATTTTCATTTAAACCCTACATAATAGTTTATAAAAGGATTTTATATCAAAATAATCATATCCTCTAGGTGTTTCAAACCATGTGTGTAGTTGGGATTCTTTATGATGAACCAGAAAGAGATCAATTTAATACCAAATGGGTCTTTTAGTGTTATGACACAAAGGTGAATCTAATCCAAACCTTGATACAATTTTATTGCATTTAGATATGGATATTATTTCTTCGATGCCACACACTCTATACGTTTCTATACTTTTATAATTTTTTTAACATTAATAATAATTTTCAATATTAAAATCTTTCTCAAGTTGTAAACCCCAAATGTAACTATACTAATGTCCATAAATAATTAAATCCTACTTTGATACCAAAAGATGAACCATAGACATCAAATCCCATTTATGGTGAAATGATGAAATTATTTACAAATTATATTCAATATCTTTTGAGATAAACCAAGATAATCATTCATATACATCAAAATTATATTAAATCCCATAATAATATCACACTTTCCCAGGAAACTTAAAAATTATTTTCTTTAGATAACAGATACATAAGTATTTTTTTTACAAAACATGTCAATATTCATCAAATATCATACCCCTTTCATCACCTTTCAAGGATTAACAAATTTCATACTCATCAACATAACATGGTTATTGGAAACTTAAAAAAATGCATGATCTTAGATGTCGATTAAGTGTAAACAAAACATATAATAATTTATGATCATAAGTGAGCAAAAGATAAGTATGTTGTTTTGAGGGAATAATCAAGGTCTATAAACATAAAATTAGAAAACCATCGCCAAATAAACATGGATCATCAAAAATAAATGTATTCATATGGATCAGAATATCACATAATAAATTAAAAATCATTACATGAGGACAACTCAGAACATATAGGTGTCACAAAAATACGAGTGTAAAAATCATAAAACTATGGAGTGGACATCAATACTTGTTTTCCTTATCAAAGTAGAGAGGAAATCAATATCTAATTCATATAACCTATTGTAGCATGAATTACTCCAGGAGTCCCATAACATTGTAAAGTAGGAGTTACTTTTTGATTCCCACAACATAGAGGACCCGATGTTACTCCTTAATTCCTATAGTGGAGAAAGCATCAATACTCCATTCATAAGATAAAAACATTACCCAATACATTAGATAGATATTAAATTCCATTACCACCCTACATATAATTAAAAAAATACATAATTATTCAAAAAGATCATTAAAATATTCAACATTTAATCATATTTCAATCATCCTTTGTAAAGAAACATGTTTCATGAAATTATGAATAAAACATAATCATCAAGAGTATCCTGAGGGATAATTTGGATGGTACCATAATAATATTTACCCATTGTAACATAATAAATAAAAAAATATGAATAATTGAAAAATAAATTTATTAGCTTATTAGATAGATAATTTCAAAACACAAGTGGAATGTTCATTTTTTCAAATGACTAAAATCTCATTAAAAGGATTTTCTATTAAAAAAAATACATTGATCTTGATAAGAATTTTCAAAAAATTAGAATTTAAACAAAAAAAATGGATCTCGAAAACCATGTTTTATAAAATAAATATTATTTAAAAAACATTCATTTCTAATTCATAAAAATATTAAAGCCTTGTTTTTTAAAAACACATGACATTTAAATCCATTTTATAATAAAAAATTCTTTTTAGAATAACAACATTCCTTTTAAAAAATATATCAATATTAACATTCCTTTTCATAAAAAATTAAGAATTAAAATGGTTCATAACCCCAATTTAAAACATGGAAATGAATCACCCTAAATTATAATGATAATAATAGCTAAAGAATGTGTTCACACATAAAATGTAAAAATGGGTTTTTGTTTTAAAACATACAATTGAGGAAAGCATCAAAAATTCATTTAAAATTTTAAAAAATAATGTAAAACTATTTGAAAATTAACTTATTCAATTATTAGATAATGGATATGTTTATTCATAAAAGGAATATAGATATTGGGTATGAGATTTTTCAATCAAAAAGAAGAGGTGGGATTGGTTTCTCTTATAAGAATTACATCGAGTAAATTATTATCCAAGGAAAGTAAAATTGTTAAATTGAAATAAAAAATAAAAAATAATAACCTTATTAAATGGAAATTTATTTTTTTAATATAAATTAATCATAATATTTTCCATGATGGAAATACATTCATAGTAATCAGGATTGGAAAATAAGATTTGAAATAACTCATATTGTTATGGTAACATTTTAGTCAAAACAGAATTGAATGGGAGAACATGATATGGATTTTATATTTCTATGAATTTCATTAAAAAAAATTTAAAATACACCCATTATCACTTTATACACCAAAAAATGTTATTGGTGAATACAAAACATATCTAAATGAAGAGAAATTAATATGATGCAACCCGTACCTTCAATTTTGAATTTAATGAATGTACTTTAACCTCTTATAAAAAATTACCATCTTAATGAATTATTTTATAACATTATTCACATCAATTTATAATTATATTACTTTATTATATTAATTCACTTCATATTTATTAGGTCGTTAATATTTCTTTATATCATCATATGCTAGTAATTATTATTTTATAATTATTCTTTCGTAATGGTAATTGTGATCCCATTATTTATTATTATCTTAATTATTAAAAAATTAAAAAATATATGTAAATCAAGTGTTTAAATTAATTATTCATCCATATTCTCAATTGATGGAGTCAATGTGTGTATTTTGATGAACTGAACCAATGGTGGACTTATTTCTGGGAATATACTAATGTCACAGAATTTATTTATAAAGATTCTAATTTTTGTGACATTATTTATGAATAAAATTAATTAAATATATTAAACCACAATATCATATATATGTATAATATAAATTTTACATCTATAAATTTGTGGTAGTGATTAAAAATGGACCATCTCACTCTATAGAGGCGGTAGTCCAGACGTACACACAGATGACGTTTTCATTTTCATCAAAACAAAAATATGTTGAATATTTATTTATCTATTACCAGTTATAATAATTTTATAAATATAACATTTATTTAACAAATTACACTCTTTAAATAGACACACAAAGCAGTTATGTGAAATTCATGTCATTATTCATTTAGACGGTAGTCTGCATGTGACACAAACAATGTTCTCATTATTCAATAGTAGCTGGTAAATGTATAAAATGATTAATTAATTATAATAAAAATACATAATTATTGGAATATAATTATATAATTATATTATAAGGGATAAATAGGTTTTTGAATGGTATTTTAGAGGATAAGATTTATAGAGAATGATTAGTACTCATATAGAGGTTCTGAGTTTTATCTTAAAACACTTCATGGAATTGGAGGAAATGGGGAAATTTAATGTAATCAAGGGATGTGAAATATGGATATATATTCTAGTATAGGTATTATATTTAGATTTTAAATGAAATTGGGTACTCATATTTTTTCTTGAATTAGTTTGAAGTGTCCTCCTTTTATAGGTGAAAAATGAGGCGATTTCGCAAGGAATAAATGCTATGTATGGGGTAAGAATGTTATTTTATGTGAGTTCAGTGAGGAATTATTGGTCATTCATATTGGTATGATTTTAAATCTAAAACATGTTTTCTATAATCTATTTTTGTCATGTAAATTTCACTAAATTCAACCCGCTTGAATTATACATTTTTTCCATATGAACATTAATTAAAAATTAATGATGGTTATTATTTTTTTACAAAACCATGAGACGGAACATTTTAACAAATTCTAAAATTTTGAATATGAATTTGGAATACGTTTAATCTAATTGAAGCTTTTTAAATAAAAAAATAACTTTTAAATTTAAGCATATGATATATAGGAAAACTATTTTCTTACAAAATTCCTCTTTAAAATTTTTATTGTTCCTAGTCTAAATTATTATTTATTAAAAATTAGATTATTGTAAATATATTTTCATATATATTTAAACATCACATTTTATTCATTCTTTAAACATGATCCACTTCATTTAAATTGATTATAATTGTATAAACATTTGTAAAAAATGCTTTTTAAAATGGATCTTTTTTCAGTATCATGTTAATTATCTATATTCTCATTAATTTATTTTTATTCATAAAAATTTAATTATAATTATCAATTAATTAGGAAATTTTATTAAAAAAAATTAAAATCATTTAAATTTTTTAAATTTTCTAAAAGTGATAAAAATTATTTTTAATATAAGCATACATAATGCAATAAAAAAAGTTTCTGGAAAACTATATATTATAAGCCTAAGATGAGTTTTTTACATTCCTAGTAAGAACCATTGGATATATTTTAACATATATTATTTTATATATTATCAATACATTTAATTAAAATAATTATCCTACTATAATATAATACAATTCATAGGCCATAAAAATGTAATTTTTAGTGACATATATTTGTATGCAAAATAGTATTTCATTTGTTATTTTACTACTCTACATATATTTTATTAATTTATTAGTAATAATAAAGAAAATTATTTTACTTACTACATATATTTTAAAATGTGGTTACATATATTAATCATTTTAAACTTAATGTCTTTATTATAAAAGTTATATTTCATTCATCTTATTTTATCCTAATAAACGTTTCCACAGTTAATTTTGGATTAGTGCTCTGTGTGAATAAATTAATTAAAAAGTATATTTTATTAAATTTAAATAAATATTAAAATATAGATATGTTATATAATAACCCACAAAGAATTATTTAAATCCAGAAAATAATAATTTCTTTATAAGAACAAAATCTATATCATCAAATATTAAAATTAAACACACATTTCAATAATTTAAATTCATTTTCATTAAATGATAATATTGAATTATTTTATTAATTCACATGGTAATTCATCTATAGCTTATCAAAAAAATATTGAAAAAAATGAAACATTTTAATGTTAGTAACTAAAAAAAAGATAATTCTTATTTTTTTATTGAGACCATGAAGAGGAATAAAAAAATAATAACTAATTACCTAAAAATTAATTTAAATTGGAAATATTAATCCACTATGAATTAAAATAATATACTCTATAGAATTAGATGTAAAACCCTTATGAATTTAGTTACCACTAAAATAAGTCATTTAGCCCGAGCTATGAAAGTTATCATTAGAAAATTAAAATGAAATATATACCAATTCATTTTACATCCACATACAACAAACCAAGAATTATTATTTCATAACCTAGAACCAACAGAAATTCATCTTGTAAATTAATGGTTACATGTAAAATCCCATATCTAAAAGTTGGTAGAATAATATAAATAAAATACTGGACTTTAAAAAAAACTAAAAAACATTAGAACCATTTAATTTCCAAAACACTATAGTCACACCAATTCAATTTCACAATTTAAAAACATATTTACCATTCCATTAAAATTCAACATTAATACATTTATTAAATTATGAAATATTTTTAATAATAGAAACCCACAATTTTAAATCCCACAACTTTATTTGGGGACAATATATCTCGGATGAAAATCTTTTTAAATTTTTAAAAGTCAATTTAAAAAATTTAATTATCGAGAAAGAACATCAATGGTATATTATAAAAATATTGAGACCTATATTAATTAAACAAAAACAAAAACATAATTATTTCATCTCAATTTTCATAAAATATCAAATTAATAAGGGTATAATAAATCAAAAAAAAAATAAATATCTTTAAATTCTATGTAGTAAGACATTATGATTAATAGAAAATATTTGAAAAATATTAGAAATGAAACATTTCAATAAAACTAAACCTTTCCTAGACAAATGGACTTTGTGTACTAATTGTAACCCATGAAATCTACCCATGTTGTTCATGGTCTCCTAAGATAACTCCATTCAAAAATTGAATTATATGCATAAATACGAATTCATAAATGAGAAAACTATAATTACACATTCCTGATGCCCCCTTGAAGCTCAAGGATAAATAGAAAAGGTGTTTTCTAAAAACTCCATCATATATACCCGTTGAGATTTTATAGTCCTAACTCAATTAACCCTTGACTCCCAGATAAGAAAAACTAATATTTGGGCTAGATAACATTTTTTTATTAACTAACTCAGGTGACTCCTAAACTAGGAAACCGAACGAAACCAAATTTATCCTCTAAAGGTGTTATCCTTCCATAAGGGTTGGGAAACTGTAATAAGAAATAAAATATACAATATTTTTAGTAATATCAACCCAAATAAATAGAATAAAATTAGTAATATAATCTACTAAAATTTTAGCATGGTGATTTCATTCATTGAATATCCATACCAAACTAGCTAAATAGTTTTAAAATATAAATTAATAAAATAAGGGAGAAATTTAAAATAATCATATAACACAAGAATTGAAATTAAAACCCAATTACATAACCAAGCATCACAATATAATATAGACACAATTTAACAAAAACATCGTTGAAAACTAGAATAGAATAATAACAATAAAAAAAGCATGGAATATTTCATGAGAAAAATAAATTACCAAAATGAAAAAAGGATAATGGATATCCATCTTCATTTGTCAAGAAAAATATCCTTTATCTTGGAAACATCCCCAAACTGAAACTAAAATTCTAATATTAATAGGCTCATCATATAATAATCTAAAGAAAACGTGTAATATATAGATATGAGAAACATTTCCCATTATGTATCATCACCGTACACCTTAAATGACTATTAAATATTATCAATTAAATGATATTTAGAAGATAAATTTAGAAAATATGTTTTATATCTTCCATTTAAAACAAATATCAAGATAATTTCTTTTAAAATCACTATTAACATGAATATGGAATGATCCTTTTGAAATATGTAAAACGTTTATAACTTTTAAAAAATGTTTTGGGTTCACTTTGAGATAAGATAAATCAATTTTAAACTACTTATTCTGATATCCATGAAGTGGATGAAAGTATATGAATTCTATTCTTGAAATACTAAATTAAGAAATTTAAAACCAATATATATTGTCATGGAAGAATAAACATAAGAATAATCTAACAACATTAATCATGGGAACCTAAGAGAATTAGCGACAACAATGAATAAGCCTTGTATAAAATCAATGTAGAACACATTATGAAATATATAAAAACATTTATATCACTAGAAATTTCCCTATATATCCCAACCAAGGTGAAAAATTCAACATGAAGATAAATATCTTTCTTTTTTGATGTAGCTAAAGAATTATATAAAAATAGTGTATAATGTGATCTAACATTTCCATCCAAACTACCCATAACTTCCCATTACATATTAACATCCAGAACCAAAAAGGACCCACCAATGTTGATGGTGAGTGATGTATACCACCCCAATCCTGCATATATTATTTTAGGTGTTGGTGACTAACAACGAGTTGGAATATCTAAAAATATTGGAGGATTTGGACCAATAATCATATAGAAATGATAATCCATCGATCCAACAATAGGGGGCACAAAAATACAATATTTATATAAACAACAAAAATATTAAATATAAAAGCATCAAAATAAAATAGAATAACTCTAATAGGAGTGCATATTCAATGAAAACCAACATCCTAGTTTTTTCTAACTTGAATACCTCTAGGTACAATGATATTTTGGCTCCATTTCGTCACAGTTCCAATACCTAATTTCTAAAGCTTCACAAACATGTACTACTTCTAGATATATTGAAGAGTTTTGGGAATGAATATTATATAGGGGAGAGTATGGAAAACCCTTGTAGGATTCTATGAAATATTTTTTGGAAAAAGCGTGGTTTTTCATCACATGAATGGGACCAAAACCAGACCACCACTAAAATAAAAAAAATGAGACGGAAATCTAAAGTATAAAATACAAATCAACCACTCATGAATATCCCTAGAACGTACCTCTAGATCCTAGTATGAATTTCCTATTATACACATATATCCAGGGAATGAGTTTTTGATAATCAGTACTTCTCACCTTGGGGATGACACCTCCCTATCTCACAATGACAATAAAAACACAACATGGTCTATTGTCCCTTAGGGAGAAAATCCTCTACCAATTATATTGGGGAATTCAAGGTGGAATTAAATATATCTCTTGAATACAACATTCAATGATGTTATTTTAATTAACAGGAGATTATTTCATCATATACTATTGGGGGATACCAGAATCTATTCGTATTAAACCATAGGTGGGTGATCACATGACAAAATGATAGATATAGGATACTTTACCCTCCTCAATGAAGGATAATAGTGAATCCTAACCTTGAGTTAATGAAAAGATTCCATATCCTATTCATGATTGGTCTATATATAGTAAATCACACATATATGTAATGTGATGAGATACCTAACTGTATTTTAACATGTTTTCAACCATCATACTACAGCTGGATACCCTTCCCCAAAAATTGAACACATCTTCAACAATACTAGGGGCTCTAGAAATTCATAGAAATTATCTTTATAACATCTATAAAAAAATCAATATGGCTGTTTCAACCCATTGTTACCCAACATTGACACCAAATACAAAATGCCACACCATTAATTAACAACAAAAAAGTGTTATATAATACATTAATATGCGTAACAATAGTTATTAGACCAGATAACTAGGATAGGTGTGGTACTCTTCATATTCTTATAAAAGGGCACTATTAACCTCATTTTCTAGCTTATATAAATATTTCACAATTGAATACCTTTCAAAAAAATAGATTTTTCAAGAATAATAATAAAACAATAATAATTTCCTTCTATGAAGAAAACTATTACTCATTATCATAACAATTAAATAAAAAATAACAATTCACAACACACAAATGGTTGACCTTTTAGGGCCAATGACTTTGGAATAAACCACATTTATAGGTATATAATAAGGAATTTCTAACATTCTTTAAGAAAATAGTTAATGTAATAATGATATTGAAACTATACAATATAAACATATTAATAAAACATAAAAAACTGATATACATATATATATATATTTCATTTACAAAGAACAAAAACCACCAAGATTTTGATAATTAAACCCTTAGAATCTATTTGTTAATTTTATTCAAAATTTAAAATTTACGGAAATTATTTTTGAAGAGATGTTGAGGAAATTTATCATGCTGATGGTGTGAAAACCATTTGAGAACAGATTTTAAATCTTTCAAATCAAATAAAATGAATTTTATATTCCTTTTAAAATTAAGGAAAATAAACTTCTATTGATAATAATCATTGTATATACATAATACCTCCTATAAAATATTTATAACATAATATAAAAACCACAAGTAATTATTATTTTATTTTTATATACAGAATGATGGGAAAACAAACTATAATCTATCGAACTCGAGATTCATAGTTTTAGTCTACCACAAAATAGAAATACAATTCTAATCCAAAATCATTAGATTGTATACATTCAAAAATTAAAATGTGAAATTCATATTTAATTAATTCATCAAAAAAATAACTCAACACATATGAAGAAAATATTAGGGATTGCATTACACGTATAAAGAAAAATAAAATTCCACCAAATACCCATAATACTAATTGATGTAGAATGATATGTTAAATAACTATGTTTAAAGAATTTCTGAGACAGAGTGAGATTGGAAAGATATAAATGAGAGAGATAGATAGACTATGTGGGGATGAAAACGTTTCTCCTACAAATTTCCACTACAAACTCACCTCATCCCCACCATTTGTCTAATTTTATTATTTTTATTAATTATTTTAATACTTTGTAATCCTTTTTTCTATTTTTTATTTTTTTCAACTTTATTGTCCATATGTTCTGTGCCTAATATGGAACCTCACTAACCTTCAAATTTATCAACCAAATAACTATTAATAAAACCATGAACCAATTTATCAAATTTATTTTTTTTATTTTAAACTCTCCAACCCAATAAATTAAATTTAAAATAATAATAGTAT
This sequence comes from Viscum album, assembly GCA_963277665.1. Classification (NCBI taxonomy): domain Eukaryota; kingdom Viridiplantae; phylum Streptophyta; class Magnoliopsida; order Santalales; family Viscaceae; genus Viscum; species Viscum album. The sequence continues at coordinate 1,979,096,641 of OY728155.1, forward strand.
TAATGTCCCAAAATTAATATTATTAAATAATTAATAACAATTATTTAAAACTCATGTGTGTATATATTTATATATATATATATATATATAATATAAATAAATGAGGCTTCGATTTCATTCATTAATCATAAATAATAATCCAAGATTTACTATTTTTAACCACGAAACAAAAAAATGTTTATCAATTATCAATTTAAATAGTTTCATGGTATTCTTCATATTTTAACTCGATCATATTTTCCATATTTAAAAAAAAATTATACAAAAGTTTTTACCCATAAATATATGATGTTATAAGAATATTTTCTATGGTACATAGCTGAAATATTACTCATGTATATATTTCATAGTGCGATAAACCATGGAAAGGGTGTATCTATCTCTCCTAACCCATATGCATGAAGAACTCTCCCGAAATAAAATATGAAATTCCCGAGACATGTACTTCTGGATATGGTAATAAACATAGAATTTTTTAAGAAATCATAAGATTTATAATATTCCACAAAAATAGAAGGTGTAGTTTCATTGGGAACCAAGAAAAATTACATCTTTATCTCTAAATTCAAAATGTATGTCATCTATAAAACTTCTCCAATAAAGTAATTCTCCATTATTTTTTCTTTTAATTGAAATTCCAAGGGAAATTTGGAAACAAAAGAAAAGTTTGGGAAATAAATCCCATTAGGGGAATAATCAAGCATATCAAGATGAAAAAACGTCTTGTGAATAAAGAAGAATATCATAATGGTGTAAACATGGAAGAATCATACAAACTCTCATGGATGAATTGAATGAGAATATGATATCATTAAAATAATTATATCATAGGAATATTGAATCATAATAAAACATGACATTATAAGAACATAATCTGTAAATTGGAAATGTGAATGAAATATAAACTTGAGACATCCATGTGCATATCCCCATGTTCCATCACTATGATTTTGTGAGACATATTACCATGGTTGTTCACCAAGGTATTATAAAACATAATAAATGCATGTCACCTCATAATTATAAGTATGTAATCTCTAGAGAATACCTTTCTGAAAAGTTTATTGGAGAAATATTATGGAAATCCCTTTATATTAATAATTTCATGATTTCTACATTGATAAAAACATACATAAATTAATTAAGAATATGCATATGATAATCTTTTTGAAAATTCAACAATTACACAATGAGTGTATATTTCTAGGAAAATACATGTAAATAAATATAATGAATAATGTTTTATTTTCAACATATAGAATATATTTTAATTTTTTGGTTTAATAATTTGCCAAAAAAATGAATATGTATCTCGGTGACCACCATTCGAAAACAATGTTATCCACAATATGAAAGTGTTGGATGAAAATGTAAGTATAGATTATGACGTATAATGAAAAAGTTAGTGATGGATCATTCAACATGGATATTTAATTTAAACTGTACCACATGTAAATAGGAATATAGGAATAGATGTTAAAGGTAAAATTCATGAGAAATTCAAAGAGTGTTAATGAATATACTTTTCTGTTTTCAAATGGATGTGAAAGAATCCCCTTTGACTAATTACTATGGCTGTCAAGGAGAGTATCCATTTAGAAACACTTGGATATTCACATTAAAATGGGTTTACCCTTATATAATAGTGGTTAATATATATTAATGAAGTTTATATTTATAAATTGATGGTTTATTTTAAACCATATATTCTAATCCTCCATTATTTCTTGTTAAGAGCATGTAGATTTTCCAATGAAAATCCCACGATAATGTCAAACTAGGTGTACAATGAGGACTCTATGTCATGCATCATGTGATGATCAGGTCAATATCTCGTATAACCATTTAAGGTATGGTACCCCTATTTTAATATATTATAGTTCCCTCATCATATTTTACTTTCCAAATAGTGATTTTGTTGTTAAGAAAATCAATTATAATTTACCAAATTTATTATGGTTTTTATGCCTAAAAGAATGCCTGATCATTATAATAGCTTATGAATTTATTTTAATGAAAATAAATTATTATATTTCATTGATATAATATATTTAATTTCATATAATTGAATCATAATAATATTTAAAATTTAAATGATATGGAATTAAAAAAACCTTGTAATGGGAATAGGAAAGGAGGGGGAGGAACCCTTATTTTGGAATAGTAATATCTTAGAAACAACCTATTTCAGAAAGAATAAATAAACACTTGTTTATATGACATTAAATTAAATATATAACCATGGGTTAAAAAAATATGAAATTTTATGAATGATTGATTTCTAATTATAATATAACCAATGTAATGATCTTTAAAATTATAAAGGATGATTTGAGAAACCATTATATTTATATGAAGCATATTAAATATTTTGAGGCATGACTTATAATCCTGTAAACTCCTTAGTTGGTCTTTATATATATATATATGTAGGATAATTTTTTTCTCCATGAATTTTTAGTAAAGATTTTAGGGAACATTTGGGGCTAATTTTACATATAGTGTGTTAGTTTTAAGGGTTAAAATTTAGTTATTTTATAATAAAAGTTAACCACTTGTGGGTGAAAATAAATTACACCTAAAATTATATATTTTTAATGATAAAATAGTATTATTTTACCAATTAACCAGTAAAAAATAAAAAGTATCATAAAACCACTTTATTTAATGTATAGAATAAAAAACAATTTTTATTGAGGTAAAATCATATAATAGTTCTAAAATTTCAAGTACAAATTTATGAATAAAAATTAAATTTTTTTATATTTTTATTATAATCCTTTAAAGAATTTTTTATTTTAATAATAAAATTCAGGAATATCTATTTTTTGCGCACATCATGATGATGTTATTAAAATCGTGGTACTCAAATAACGGTAATTTTCGCTTTTCCAACCACAAAAATGTCCAAAAATTACTGAAAATTTATCCTAAGATAATTCATATGTTTTGAATCCAAAAATATATTCTTTTAGTAAAAATTAATATCTATGTTTGTGAATTTTAATAATACTTTGGTGTTTCAAAGAATATCTTTTGATACATAGAATCTGAAAACTATTCTTTTAGAAAACCTAATTCTGTTGTCAGATATGGCTGTATAAATTACAATTATTGAATGATTATTTTATTATTGAATGATTTTATGTGTTTTATGAAGTTATTATTCTAATTAATCATAATTTATTTTTTAAATATATAATCATGATAAATGGGCTTGAGGGAAACAACAATTATATTTCATGAATTATATTACATTGTCAATATCCATTTAAATATTTCAGAATCACAATTATCAAGTCTTTAGAACCGTTTTGTTATAATACAGTAAAAATAAGATTAATTTTATATTCAATTAAAACTAATAAATATTTCATATGATTCTTTTTCATAAAAAAAATTTCTTTACTCTACAAAAGGATGGTTTTTGCTATTAAAATTTGTGTATAAAATATGATAAAAACATTTTGAAAATAAATGAACAATAACATAGATAAATATTAATGATAATTTAATCTTTTATTTTGAAAATAATATTCAATCATTATCTTATAATTATTTAATTATCATGAAAAAAAATTACTTATTAAATAAATGTATATAAGATAGAATATTCTAGGATATTGATATTGATATATAAAAATTTATATAAAATGATATCTTTTTGAAATAGGATAGAAAATAGTCATATAGTTTGAAAAATTATAATTATCTCCCATTTTCATTGGTTTAGGTTATGGAATCCTCAGACAAAATGGTTTGTTTCATAACCTACGAGCTTCCCTTTTTCTAAACCATTTTATTAATAAATTTCCATTATACATGGATAATCTATTAAATAATAACTTTGGTGAAAAATACTTTTTAAATAATTTTTTTATTAAACTAAATAAGTTTATTTTTAATTTTCATTTATTTTTATGATAGAAAATTTATAAAAAATGTAATTGGAAATCCATGATGTTATATTCTACCGATTGAAAAAAAATCAATCCTCACAAGGTGTCGTAAAACATTACGAAGATATCATGGAACATAATGAAGGAATGTGACCAAGGTATAATTAGAAAGTCGCCTCTTAAAATTAATTTTTTACCCAATTCATTAATACAGTATTAAGGTACACCCTAAATATGTATAAATTAATGTGTTCGACAAAGATAAAAACAATTATAAATCCATAAATAATCATTAAATAATAATAACAAATGAAAATAAAATTGATATTAAATGATAAAAACTATCTCTCTAGGTAAATACCATTCAATAATCATAATGTAGAATGAGGTATTTTCAAAATATAGAATAAATGGTATTCAATTTAATAAATAATACCCTATATAATCGATTAATATGTATCTAGGTAAAGAATATTAAAATACATGGGTATCCAAAATGTAATAGTATTGGAATAAAATTTATATATAACAAATGATATTTTAATACAAATGTATTGACATATCATTTCCAATAGTGATTTAATTTCCACCATACAACTTGTTCATAGGAACATGGAAATTAAGGAGAAGGGTAAAATAAATGGGAAATATAAAAAGTATTAAAGGACATAATCATTGTTTTCAACATGATTGTTAAATAATACACATTAATGAATTATTATGGATATATAGGTAAGTATCCATTTAAAAACTATAGGATATTCACATTTAAATGGGTGGTATGCCTATGGAATGGTGTTTAAAAATAGTAAAGGAGTGTACTTTAATCAGTTTATGGTGTATCACAAATGATTTTTTCTAATCCATCCTTATGGACTATAAATAGCATGTGGGTTATCAAATAAACCCCCACGGGAGTGTCAAACTAGTTTTGTAGCTTTACCTCTCTATCATGAACCATGAGATGATCTATTTAATACCTAATCTACCCTTTTGAGGTTATTACTCCTAGAGAGATAAGTTCTAGACCCTACATCCACCTGTAGTTTCTAGACTGGGATATCATTGCCAAAAAACCATACAAACTTTTATTTTACAAATTTAGGATAGTATTATGGATATCAGAAACAATGAGCATTATAACATATTATAAAGGTAGTATTATAAGGACTCGACCCTAATGTGGCCAAAAATTTATTTTTTATTCAATAAATTAATTTATTTAATTATTTAACACCTTTTTAGGTTTTTAGTTATAGAAAATTTGGTTATATCAATTCTATAAGAATCTCCTTCATTTTAATGTGGTCACTTCTTCTCAGTGTCCATTTTTTCCTTAATAAAATATTTTAAAATGAAATATATTTTTTCATTAAAAATCACCATGATTTTCAATATGAATTCACCATTGTTCTTACCAATCCTTAAACCATATGATTTTTTTTGAAAAAATGGAATTAGCATAAAAAACATATTGAGGGACATATAAAAAGGAAAAAATAAACTTGTTAGTCCATTTCACAACCCTATGATTCTATAAGATAAGCTAAAACAAACATTACAAACATTGAGCTTACTAAATAATATAATTACACATGAAATTATATTGAGTAAAAAAATTCATAAAAATTATAAAATAAAACATAAAGCTAAAATAATAATAATGTTTGTTTCCTTGAATACATGACATTCCCAGAAGAAAAATTCTTAAAAAAACAAAAAAATATTCTTCTAAAGGGTATAATAATTATTTTAAAAAAATGACCACTAGGATTCCCTATATAATCAAGAAATTTCAATGAAAAATATTTTTTATGCTTATAAGAGTCACGTAGGTTCTTTAAGATATCATTTTCCCAGAAACCAAGAAAAAAACTTTAATAACCCCTTAATAATGAAGTTTCATAATATATTAATTCTAATATAATTCTCCAGATAATATAATAATAAAATAATTTATTAAAGACTTATATATGAATCACCCATCATTGTAAATAATATCCAAGGACTATTAAAAATATTAAATATATAAATTATTTCATTTCATTATTTAACATATAAAAATATACCTTTTAACACATAAGTAAAACATTTTCAGTTATTTATATATCCTTTTACATTGAAATCACATATTCAAAACATAAATACTAGCAAAATAATGGAAAATTGAATTTATTTAAAAAAATATAGATTGTTAAAGATCAATCCAAATAAAAAATAATGGTTGTAGCATTTAACAACCAACAAAAATCAGATTTTCATTAATTTAAGCCTGGTTTTTATTTAATGACATTATAGAGGAATCAATAAAATGTGGGTTAAAAATGAATATTTTTAAAGAAGTCTTGTTTGAAGAGTTTTTGACAAATAGTTATTAATTACAATGTGAGATAAAAATATATCTTGAAAGATGTGTTTTTCATGGTTTGAGAACATTTATTCAAACTATATGGCTTACCATAGAATGCTATGTAGTGTCTAGGTGTTTATTAAATGGGGTTTCATGGTTTTTCCATATCATGCAGTTGGTCCTGGAAAGCTGTGCGGATTGAGACAGTATCCATGCATAGATGCCACATGGTTTTTTAACCATGAGTGGCACTTAAAGCCTTTAAAAAGATGGGTTTTAACATTTTACCTATGTTATTTTAATGAATAATCACACCCTAATATTATTTTTTATTTAACCATTCCATTAATTTTATTCTAGATAATTATTCCTTGGGACTCTTGGTGATTTCACTTTGTTCCTAATGGATTTCATAATGTTATGTTGCGTTCTCGATCTGATTTTTCCTTTTGGCCATACATCCTCACCAGATCCCTTCTCCTATAATCTCGTGGACTTAAAGGGGGCTATGTATGATGGATAAAAGGGGTTTTTTATAGGAATTATGTTTTCTTAATGGATCTAGGATTGTGAGGACCCTATCTAATCTTCCCTGGTCTCTCTTTTTAAAGGACATTAGTTCAACCTCAGTTATTGAAGTATGTGCACTTATACAGTGGTTTATTTATATTTTATTATTATTATTATTATTATTCTAAATTTCATTGGATTCCTATATAAATTGAATTTATTTTTGATTTCATTGTAAATTTGGAGAATAAATTATGTTTTTAAAAGGGTTTTTATTTAAAAATGATTTATGCACACCAATCATTTGATAAAAGTCATCAATGTTGTTTTTGGGTAGAAAATTGGACATAATGCCTTGAAGAGGATTTTATTTTATTTTAAAATATTTTATAAATTTTTATCATAGAATTTTAAATTTATATCGAAAAACCTATCATATTGGTTAACCATGGTAGCATCAAGAATAGACATGTCACTCATAGTGTGTGTGATGCCACTTGAGGTTTTGTTTAACAATAGTATGTGTAATTCCACTATATGTAATAATATTCATATCCACCATAGGAATGTATTGGTTATTTTTTCTTGGTATGTAGAACCGTATGTATGAACCCAAATGTTTGGATTTTTCTTATATGATGTTATTATCTAACAACATATTGTGTCGCAATTATAATGCTTACTTTTTTATCTTATGTTCTACCAAAGGATTTTATTAACAATGATTTCATCCTTATCAAATTTTCTTGTAATATTATATCCCCATGAATATGAATAGTTTTTGTGAAAAAAATTGATATACAAATGGATATTATATATGAAATTGTTTTTTAAAACTACTTTTTTTAATCTAAAATTAAAGCATTCTTGATATTACGATTTGTATATATATTGGGGTAGAATCTTACTAGGATCTACAATAACACTATAATTTTTCATTAGGGTGGTTTTAAATATTCTTTTTCAGGCTTTGTGTAAAGTGATGGGTATCATGTATTATGTCCACTTCTCTTGATTTCTTTGTGTTTATAGTGGGATGGTTTGGAGGTGATGGATGGTAAAATAGAGACTTTTTGGTCTTATCATGACATATTTTTGTAGTCTATCCTATTTTTCTTGTATTTTACCTCTCTTATATCTTTGATATCATATTCCGGGTTGTAATATGTATTTTTTTCTTATTTTTTATATAATATACATTTTTTCAGTATCATATTTTACCTCACCACATTGTGAAGTGTCGATTTGGGAGGATTGACTTGTTTACCCAAGATTCTTCATTATTAAAAGGTATCATGAGGAATAAATATCCAAAAGTTTGATTACATTTCATGGGTTGTTATTTTTTATGGGTATATATGAGTTTCAAAAATTGGTATCTAGGATGTAAGTGTGGTAGGGTGCCTAGCCAGCTCACCTCTGTGTCCGAACTCAGGTTACTTAGATAGTCAAAAAAATTAACTAATTTTGAGACATGGATTATGGGTTAATTTTAATGAAATAGATGGGTACTTTATTTATATTTACCTATTGTTTTTTAATATTTTTATTCATTAGAGTTCATATTACTTAAAATTAATATTATATTAAGGCATTGATAAGAGTTCTTGAAGATAGTCCACTGATTTTGGAATTTCATCTAAGGGAGATATTTTTTTATATTATGATTGATAGGAGATTAATCCTAGAATACCTCGTCTAAATCTGGGAAAGGACATTGTGAGAAACGTTCTATAATAAAATCCCCCAATGGGCCATTCATTAGATGATGCTGTAATCAAAACAATTGAGCCACTAGTACAAAAAGTTGTTAAAAACCCTAAACATGTGGTGGATTTTGGATTATAATTCACTAAGAAGAATCCAACCATCTTATATGATGATAAGATCACTTAGAATAAGGTGAGTTTCATCAACGGATTTAGAGAGTCATCAACTTGTTGATGATTCCTGGGGACTCTAACATGGATTTTTCTAGATAATACTCAAGGGTCCTGGAAATAGATAGTGGGACAATATTTTAAAAAATAGGATGCACAAGGATCTTACCTATACATCCATTAAGATGATATCCAACTAGATGTTTTACCCTAAGAAATATTTTGTCTTGAAAACCACTATGAATCTAACCATGGAGAAAAAGAAGCATTTATTTGGAGTATTCAACATGTTTTTCAATGTTTGTACATTTGGAACCTTATATAGTAACCGATAAATACCTAATGGAACAAATGTATAAGTTTGTAATGGGGGATGATATTCAGTTGATGTATATTTTAATGTGCCTTATAAAATTTGTGGAGGTAGTGGAGAGAGAACCTTTAGAAGAGGAAGATATATATGATTTGAATGGTTGGGATAGATTGTTAGTTGGTATAGTTGTTTGTTAGATTTTGTCTTCTAGAGAGAAAAGGAAGCTAAATGGTGGAAATTTAGTTCAAGAATATTATTAGGGGTTTTTCCAAACAACATTATGTTGTCCAAAAACAATATGTAAGTAATCTTCAAACTAAGACAAACATTATAAAAATTCCTATTACTTTTGTTCAATGTGGAATAAAAAACTATATAATGAGTTTTTTTAATGAAGGTCATAGTGAAGTAAGGAATTATCCACTTTCACTAAGGGTTAGTAGTTAAAAATGATGCTTCCAATGTTGGTGGGTCCTATTATCAGGCCAAGGTATATTTTCATGTGGTTTTGAAAAATCACGGAGGAGCTAAGACCGTACATCTTTTTATGGGGGAGAATGTGTTAGAGGAATATAATGTAGGGATATCTAATGGTAGTGGTATATTATTTATTTCATCTATTTTGGTTCTATATTTTTTTGATATAGGTGCTAAAAATTCGTGGTGGAGCATTGTGCTTCGGTAGCAGGTTGTTTATTCCAATTTATCTGAAGAAAGAGTTTATGGATTGTGAGAATTAGTATTGTTAGTCTTTGAATCCTAAGACTGTCAATATATACCATTAATTGATACATAAGTATTGGTATCCTAACATAAGGTGGTCAGTTCAACATTTCATATCCCAGTGTCTCACTTTTCTGAAAATTAAGGCAGATCACCAAACAACTTATAGTCTGTTGAAAACATTACCCATTTTGGTATAGTAGTGGGAATGTATTTCTATGTAATTCATCATTAGTTTATAATATACTCCATTTAGGAAGGATGTTATTTGGGTGTTAATTAATTAATTTATGAAATCAGATCATTTCTTACCTGTCAAGGAGATGATGACTTTGGAACATCTTCGAGACTTGTTTTTCCTAGAAATTGTGAGACTTCATGGGGGTCCCTATGTGATTGTTTCTAATAGGGAACTCAGTATAAAATCTATAATTTGGAATATTTTGTAAGAGGTAATGCATTTTCAGTTCAAATTGAGCATGATATGTCATTTTACTACGTATGGAAGGACATAGAGAGCTATCTAGGTTTATGAGGAAATGCTTTGGCCTTGTGTGCTTGATTTTGGAGGATTTTTGGAAAATAAATTTCCTCTAGTTGAATTTTCAAAAAATAATAGTTATTGGGATTTGATAAAGATGCTTACCCCAAAAGCATTGTATGGGTGTCCATGTTGATATTCCATTTACTAGGTAATGATGGGAGAACAGTCCTTGGATGGACCAAGTCTCGTTAAGGAGACAAAAGAAAAGGTGTAGTTGCTGCGAAAGAGGTAGGTCACAACACATAGATTTCATTAATATTATGTGGAATTCCATCATTGACTACTAAAGTTTGAGGTTGGTGATCATGTTCATCACAAAGTTTCCCCTTTAATGGGTCATGATCAGTTGTGTTAGAAATTTAAGTCAGCATTGATGTTGGCGGGATCCTTGGATATTAGGTAGAGACTTAGAAAGGGGGTGTATAAGTAAGAAATACCATACAATTTAAATTCAATACATGACCTATTTTTTCTTTCCTAAATGATAATGTATTGCACTATAACAAAAATGGGTTTTCATAGTGCTACCCTTTAACAATGCAAAAAATCAATGATAAAAGGGGTACAATTATCAGGGATAAAAAATCACTACTAAAAGGTACTTTTAGGAGTGATAAAAAGGGCAATTAGAAGTTCCCCTTTATCAATGCTTTTTTTAGTAGCACTGATAAAGGGGGTCTTTATCAATTCTTTTTTTCACTAGCACTGGTAAAAGGAATATTTCAAATAATATATTTCATTAAAAATAATATATTTATATATAAAAATATTAAAATAGTGATATTGATATAAATATATAAATATATTTATATTGATGTAAATATAATAAATATTTTTTAAATTTGTTTTAGTTAAGTAAAAATAGATATTTACACATAATATATAAGATATATAGTAGAAATGGGTTATAAAATATTTTAAAAAATATTATTATTTAATAGTTTTCTAATTATTGTCGAGTAATAGTGATTTAATAAGAATTTGATGACAAAATATCAAAAAATTATTAAAAGATCTAAAATATGTTGAAGACATAACACAAACATCAAAAGACCAAAAGTCTTGATCCTAGTGTCCATTTAGGCTCTACCACATATAAAATCAATTCCTACGATGAGAACTATGCCATAATGATTGATGGTAAACCATCTGTCGCGTTTTTTGAGGCCAAAAAAGGTCTATAGGGCCTCTAAAACTGAGTTTTAGTCGGGGCACCCCAATTTTTTAGCATTCGATGGAATTTTTTCCTCGTTTAAGTGAGTATTTTCCCTTTTTTCAATAGAGGATAAATTTATTTCAAGGGATTAGATTTATATTGATATTGTGGATTTGAAATTTTATTGGTTTTTACAATGTACTACATTTTATAATCAAATATATAACAATATATACATATTTTTAATATATTCACACATACAAATTTAATTTTATAAATTAATCATTATATATATTTACATATAGAATATATTTCTTAATATATAAGACTTTTCTAAATAAAAAATAATATCCATTTTATTTAATATAAAAATATAGGATTATTTATATACCTATATAATGCATGTGTGTGTGTTTTTATTTTTGACTGTTTGTATTAAAAAACTAATATATATTATCTATATATTATAACATATGTATATACATATTAATATATAATTTTTGTAAATATATATAAATATGTATAATTATACTTACAGATACACATTTATAATATATATTTGTGTGTGTTTTTGTCCGTTTATGTTGTATATATGTATGTTTTTATTTATTTATTTATTTATTTATTTATAAACTCACAAAAGACATATTTTTTAAATGTATTTAAAACTGATCATATATATATATAGTAATATATGAATAAATATATGGATAAAATAACATAACTAAATATATATAAATAAATAGATATAAATAAATATTAATATTTAAATAAATATTTACATATATAAATGTATAAATGTATATAAATATATATATATATATATATTAATATAAGAATATATATAAATATATAAATACATATAAATATAATAATATATGTACATATATATATATGAATATATATATATACATATATAAAAATATATGAATATATATATATATGAATTAATATATATATAATAATATAAGTAAATATATATATTAATATAAATATATATTAATATATGAATAAATATATATATATAAATCATTAAATGGAGAAAAATGTAATATTGAGGAGTGGTAAAGGGTCTAGGCATGTATCAGGGAGGTCTTGAGTTAGAATCATAAGGGTGGAAGGTGTTCGTGCACCGGTGAAATTGGGGCTAGATCTTTTAAAGGGTGGGGTGGATTAGGCAATCGGGTAGGGGTGGCTTGGTTATCTGGGTCGGGGTGGGGGGCTTCACATATCACGATTTAAAGGGGTCAAGTTCTATTAAAATCCAACAATTTATAGAATTTTTTTTTAATATTTTATTTTAAATTTTATCAGTGCTATTTTAGAATTGATAAAAGGAGTCTTTATCAGTTCATTTTTAGCACTAATAAAAGAGACCCTATATTAATAGTTCCACAATTCTCATGTCATTTTTAGCACTAATAAAGGTTTTTTTAGAACCTATAGAACCCTATTTTATAGTATTGTCAACCGTATCCATCACATTTGATTTAATGGGAGGATTTAGAGATTGAGCATGATAAAACCATTGCTGAGCAACCAGTTCAGATAATAGGACCCCAGGATAATGTACTATGTGGTAAAACAATTCCTTTCTTCTGAGTCATATAATAGTTTAGATGATATATCCATGAGATACTGGACTGGGAATCTAGATGAGGTTGCATCATCCTTCTTTTTTGAGATTCTAGGATCTTAATGATCTTCAAGGGATAGAAAGCATTCATGGTGGGGAGAATTGAAATGCCAGCTAGATCTTTGGTACACATTAATTTTATCATTGTTTTCAATTAAATTCAATCTATAGGTTTTAAGAGAATGTGGGTTGAAAATATAGATTTTTTAAGAAATATTCTCGCAGTACGGTGGGTGCATGGTTTTTACTAATTGTTCAGTCACCTTCTAGGGTAAATCAATGTTTAAATAGCGGTGTATTTCATTGTTTGATCATGGTTATTCAAACCATGCGCTCACTATGGAAGAACATATAGGTTCGCGGTGTACTTACAATGGTTTTTAGGGTTCAACTAGACCATCCAGATACAATCTAGAAGCAATGCATATGTAGACAATAGTCATATATAGATTGATCATGTTTTGTCCTACCATGAGACCTAACTCTGGGTGGAACTTTGGGCCTTTAAATATTTGGTTTTTATCCTTTTTTACTTGGTATATTCAATTCATATTCACCCCCTAGTCTCATTTTACTTTGAAAAAATCCTTCCCCAGTGATCTACAGACTTATTCCATGGGATTCATGGAGATTTACCATCATTCTTTTAATATATCATTATGGTTTCATGCATTCAATATCTGTTTTTTCATTTTCTATGTAGATATTAACTAAATCTATTATCCTCTTATCTTCTGAAACATAAGGGGACTATGTATAATATATCTATGTGATTTTAATTGGGATTTATAGTTTTTTATGGATCTAGTATCATGAGGACATGATCTACTCTTCCCCGATATTTATTTTCTAATGCGATTAGTTATCCCACTATTATTGTAACACCCCACCCCTCTTCATTGGATTGAGATCTCATAGGTGTTATCCTATGGATTATGTGACATCTCCAAGTCACCAAATAATTAATATATATTCCAAGGGCATCATGAACATTTAGGGGAATATTTTACCTTTGAATACAAGCCAACTATACAAAAAAGATACAACCCAACAATCCCTTATATGATGAATGATCACAATGAAATGAAAATACAGGTGTAAAACATCCAGTAACAACATCAAAGTACAATTGGAATTCAAAGAACATCAAAATATAAAGACATTGAAGGCATAAACCAATCAACTCCCAAAATCTCCAATCTCCAACTCAATAGGCCACACACATGATATCCAAAAGCATTTGTAAATAACAATGATATGATTCCTTTACCTGTGTCATGATAGATTAAATCTAAAACACATAATAGTGCCCAAGCATGGGGTGATTCTAAATTTCATGTTTTTTCCACAATGAATTCCCGACTCACGGTACTAAGATATAAATGTTTTCACACCTATATGAAACTATATAAAATAATTTTAATTCGTTTAAAACATTTAATATCAATGACAAAAAAACATTTCAAAGAAAATAAATCAAACAATACATAAAAAATATTCTCATTACCATTTTTAAAATTCATTTCCATGTCCATACACATAAACACACTCAAGGTTGGTGTTACAATTGATAGTGTACCTTCACATCCATACTCCATCTATTTTATGGTTGTACATCACGACCACTATCCATCTTATTCATCCCACACCGAACCATTTATGCCAACATTAGTCCATGTAATTTTAATAAACAAAATATTCCTTTTAGTGAATTTTAAAATTTAAAATACATGAATGAATTCAAATCATAAGTTTAAAATCACCATTTTAGAACTATAAAAATGGATTTTGAAAGAACCAAATATTTTCCATAATTTTTAATACAATGCCAAAACACAATTTATATCAAGATTCATAGATTTATTTCAAAATAATTTTAATAATATTTATAATTTAAAATTATTCTTTCTATTTATAATCACATTTAATCAAGAGAGAATCCACCTACCTAAAATATTTTTCCTAAAATGATTAGTGAAACAATGAATCTGTAAAACCAATACAAATCATATTTCCATCCCTACATACAATGATTAAAAAATACGACATTCCATCAATGAACTCAGATATGTCCAAATAGAATAAGATGTATAGTTTTGGGACATACAAGTATAAGGAAACAATAATAGATGTCCAAGAATGACTAATTTACAAAGAATATGGTCCTCCAATGAATCTTGATTCACCCACAGATCACTCCTCAACCCAATGGAATTGTCTCTCACACATTATGAGATAAAATATTTTGTGTTATAATATAATTACGATAAAGAAAAGGATTAAATGATTTAAATTTAATTAGATCCAATAATTAGGAAGGCCAATAGTACATATCATGGTTAGGCCACACAGTTCGGAAAACCGTGAACCAACAATGTGGGTGATATAGTCTTAATCCACCCCTCACATGGTTGGATCATATGGTTTGAAAAACCTTAACCAACCATGTTATTCTCCTATATATCAAAGTTAACATTTTATCCTAGGAATCAGCTCAGTTTTTTCAAACCATGCACTTACTACACGATTACCTAGTGACCCCTACATGAAAATTCAAAGTTTCATGGTGTTATTGTATGGTTTATAATAACTATTCTCAAAACACAAACCTAAATAAAAACCTCCAAAACATGGAAAAACTTCTCTGAACCAACCAAAACATATCCCAATCATTATATATACATTAAATTGATAAATAAATGTTCAGGTACCTAAAAAGAGATGAAAAATTCTCCCCAACATGGGAATTTACATCCCTGGAAAGTAGAACATGTGAGTTGTCCAAGAATAGTTCAGTTCACTACTCCATTTTATCATTTTCAACATCCCGTTTTTCTTTAGGAATCCAACCCTACCACTATAAAATAAACACAATACCAATTATTTTCCTTCATGATAGTTCTCTTTCCTTTCGACAATACGTACCATAACATGAACCAATATTGAATCTAGCTCAATGTCAATGTTGTCCTATCGAAACACATTGTCATGATCAGGTTGATACATATTTAACTAAGATACTTGAAACATGTTATTCACAAAAATAAACCTTGGTGAATGTTATAAATGATATGACACCTCAACACATCATTCATGTACCTAAAAAGGGCCTATGTACCAGTGAGACAAATTTACATTCTTAGAAAAGAGATGATGCCCAATCATAGGAGAGATTCTGAAGAACACATGATCACTCACCACAAACAATAATGGTCATCAATGATGATCTTTAAATGATTAGTGATGAATCTGAGCTATCATTATCCACTTCCTGGTCAACATAATCTTCGATGATGTCTCATTCATAATACTTGGTTAATCCATTTAATTCTCATCAGTTTCTACCCAAAAAATTAAATATTAGAATAGATTCTTATACAAGGCATCAAAAGGATTCATATTTATCAATGCCTAATAATTTTTTTAGGAATGCTCCATTAACATTATGTGCTCCTCCCATAAGCCACCACAATCCATTATAGAATCCCTAATCATGTCTTCAAATGTTTGTATCATCCTTTTAGATTCTCCATCCATTTAGGGATGATATATCATGCTCATACTCAAATAAGTCCCAAGGGATTACTATAAGGATTTCCATAAATGATATGTATACTTATGAACAAGGTTTGATATGAGATAGACTAGAATTACATGATTGTTTACAATTTCTAAAATATATATTTTTGAAAATCCTTCCAGCAAATGGGATTCAATAAAAGGGATGAAATGAGATGACTTCATGAGTCAATCCACAATTACCCAAAAGTCATCATGTATTATAATCGATCTTGGTAAAATTATCACAAAATTCATGGTTATCTTATCCAACTTACACAGAGGGATTGGAAAATACTGAAACATTTATTCTTGTTATTGGTGTTCCTCCTTAACATTGTTACTTATGAGGCATCTCTAAACATAATCCACCAATTATATTTTCATTAAAACCCATTAAAACTTTTATTTCATGACTATAAACAGATTTTTAATGTATAGTTGAACATCTCATTTCAAATGGTGGTAAGAATTAATAATCTATTCCTAATACAGTGAAAGTACTGTGATCCAATATCAAAACATAAAAACTAAACTCTCATCAATCTCTTATCACTCAATAGCCTCCACAACATTATGTTCTGACCTCATTGAAACACATTCATAATCTGATAACTAAGTCTTTATGGAATGCTCACTCAAATCAGTAACAAATGATGCTAAGAATAAATTAGAAATATCACTCTCGTATGTACAATCCATTTAATTGTATGATATAACCAACCTTGGATTCCACAGATCAAATTATTTTTTATCCAATTTGTTGTACAACCACTTACATAATTATTCATTCACATAATTACCTATACCAGATGTATAAATCTAGTCAGTGTGGAAAATTTGAAGGCATTCTATCCATATTTGATGCCTTTGGTTCTAATATATTTGTGATAAAATGTGTTTCAACCTATTATGATCCATAAACACTTGAATTTCTCATCAGAAAGATAATTATTCTTTATCCACAATGATTGGACTAATACAGGTAATTAACTATAATGTGTTGGGTATTTATTATCATGCATCTATAACTTACATGAACCACAAAAAACAACATGATCTCCCTACATGAGGGAACATCCCAAACCAGATCCAGAATAATCCAAATATAACATATAGCCCTATAAAGGCTCTATAAATATATAGATAAGTGATCATATAAGTTTATTCCTATGATCTTTAACGGATTATGGAAATTCCTTATTCTATGGAAATGAAGACACTTCCACATCAATGTTTACATTGGTGATACCAAAAGTGAATAATCACAAACAAATGTTTTGTAGTATCTCACCAAGATGAGGAAACAACGTATCTAAAAGTCATTCCATGGTTCTTTCCTAGAGATAAAAGATTTTATCTTTTTCATTTATTCAGAAACCCCTTAATCAAAAATGTGATGGCTAAGGAATTGTACCACGTGTATCAAGAAATAACACTTAGATAACATGGAATACATATAGTTATTCTACAAATTAATCAACATTATAGCCATGTGTAGCTCAAGATCTGTATTTGTCCTAGAATACACCATTATATCATCCAAAACACAACCACAATGTAGTATAAATATCTTTGAAATATCTGACTCATTAATTTTATAATGATGGATGGTGAAATCATAGGAAAAAATAGAATAACAATTATCTCATAATGTAAATATCTACTTCAATATTTTTTCATTGGAATATCCTAATTTTGAACATTCAATTAAACATATCCGGATCGCATGTAAATTTTAGAGAGCCAATGGATTGCCTCAATTGATCAAACAGATTATCAATTCATGGAAGATGATACTGATTCATTATCATAAATTTTTTAATATTACGATAATCTTCAAAAATGATAATAGTTTCATCCTATTTCATTATAAAATGACCCGTAATTACCATGGAGATATACTTAGTCGGATAAACCCTTTACTTTTTAACTCTTCTAGATGACCCTTTAATTCCCTCAATTCAATTGGTTCCATAAAATAATATGGAAGGGGAATTGAATTATTCCGTAGAATGATATAAATCTGAATCTCTAATTCTATTTTTCATGGAAACAATGAGAAATTATATAGAAAAATATTAATGACCTAGTCCACAATGGATGGAAAATATCCACCGGAGATAACACCTATAAATTCAAAAACAACTATTACTAATAGGAAAGAGGTAGTTTAAATCACCCTTATCAGGGTCCATGCTCAGATTAAATCCACTACCCAATATACCATAAAGATATATATAACACCATTCAGATATTTGAGACTCTTTTATCATGCATTATAATCTATATAGGACTCAAAGTTTGTTAACAAATCCATTTATAGAATCATGTCCTAGAAATCCATCTCTATCATAGAGAAATCCCATACCGACTTAGTACTAGTGATAGTTATCAAACACACATCACATTTTAAGGACTCATATATTCTTTTTCCCAAAGGGGTTTGAGTTTTTAAAATAGAAGGCATCATCTCAACATTTAAACAATTCAAATACAAAAAATGAGATGTAATAAACAAATGGGATAGTAATATATCAAACAACTAATGCAAAAAAGTACAATTAAAAATAATCATACCTCTCACCATCACAGGTCTTGATTCATAATCCAACATTATTTTATATGATCCATATAATTGGTTACTTTGTGAAATTTTCCCTTCATTTAATTGTTAGGTTTGAATTAGTTGAAGAGTTATTATGTTCTATGAATCAACATGGATTACTATGTTTAGCTAACAAGAACTATTTTTCTAGTCATCTCCTCAAATCGTATGATGCATGTTGAAAATTATATTTTTCCCTAGCACAAGACTACATAGCACTATGATAGTAGTGTTGAATATTTCTTATCATGTTGAATTTATGACACTCCCTAGGTGGTGTTATACATTCTTCCTTAATGTAATCTTGTTAACCACATTGATATCATCCCATACTAATCTATGGTCTTGGAGGAAAGTTGACTGATCTCATAGTCTGAATCTGAGATAAACCACCCTCTAAAAATAGCTGTCCCTCCTCCACATATTTACAACCTTTGAGTTCCTAGCTATTGTTGTAGGAACAAACATAATTACTACAACTATGTTTCTCAATGATTATTTTTCTATTATTGTTTCTATATTGAAAATATCTATATAATATGCTATATAGAGTATGAAAATATTAAAAATAATCACTAGTTTCAACCTTGATTAAAAAATTCAATCCTGCAAGGACTCACTTTCAGCAACTATCGGTAAAAAATGGACTTTATTCTTTAATTTAACTACATAATATATTTCTGAGAGTTTATCCTTCTTCAAACAGAAGAAATATATTGTTCTAGGAAATTTGAATGTGTTAGGATAGAATTTTTTGTTAAAAGATTATTCATAATTCTCTCATGGATTAACTTCGTCTAATTTGGCTGGAACCGCTAAATCCCATCGCTAGCATACTAAAGCATCCATAATATAACTTTCCAAATTATTATTTAACTTCCCTCTTGTGCAATGGAAATCAGTGATTGGATTCATCAAATTGTGCCACACTTCTTCTTTATCCGGATCAGAATCACCCTAAAAGATTAGTGGATTGTTCATTTGGAAGTGAACCAAATCATTAAAATTTCATGGTTCATCCTTTCTATTCCATCTATCCATATCTAGAAAATACTAGAAAATTATTTACGCCACCTTTTGGTTCACCTATGGATTAGTTGAATCCACATTCTCATCATCCACATCTACATTGTTTAAATGACCCCAACCCTGGTCCATTTATTATTGCAATAAACTCTATTTAGTAATTCTCTCTTAGAACTAAAGGATTTACAATTTCATACTACTATTCCAACATGTTCCCTAATATTTTTATCCATAATAATATATTTTGAAATTTTTTTAAAAACCATTATATATCCTTTTTTAAATAAAAAATTTGCAAAAAATATCACTTCTTACCATTTGTATAAATTATTAACTTAATAAGGTACTATGAATTCTAAGTGGGAATCCACTATATCAATTACATTCAAGAAACAATCATTATCTATACTCAAGATGATGAGGTGAAAAATAACCTAGATGTGTTGTAAAACACTCATGTATGCAAACTCCATGGTAAATTGAGGTTCAATATAAATAGGTTAGTTATGGATTTTATGATTTTCATTTCATGTTCTGAAAATCTGACTCGTTACTCTCATCCAAATATATAGAAAAATATGTTTTCAAATTCATGGGATCAACATTCTAAAACCATTTGTTATATTTATCCCCTCCTCCATTGGCTTGAGAAGTAAAGGGTGTGCTATTATGGCTTCAGTGACATCCCAAAGCCAAAAATGGTTGGAACTAAATTCATAGGTACTCATAAACTATTGGGGGATGAATTTACCTATGAATATAAAACAACCAAACCCATTGTAAATAACCCAACAAACCACTATATGATGTATGATCACAATGAAATACAACTCAAATTATAAAACAACAAATAACCATATTGGAGTAAAAGAAGATACCGAAGGCAAAAAACTCTAATCCACCATAGGAATAAATAAAATAAATCCCAATAGCTCCAACTTCCAACTCAATAGTCCATGCCCATGGTATCACAATGAATCATTAAATAACGGAGAAAACTTTTCATTACCAGTATCTTGATAGATGACATCTATAAATGGAAAACATTTTCCAAGAAGGCGGTGAGTCTATACTATGTAGGATTTCCCTAATGACATCCCAAGTCCTTAAACTATATTATAAAATGTTAGTACACTTATATAAAACATGTTAAACATTATATAAAACATTAAATATCAAAGAAAAAATAGTTTTCCATTTAATGAAGTTAAACAATCCACCTGAAAATTTCCCATTCCAATTGGTATATTTTTTCTATATCTATACAGAATGACACACATATAGAACCTGCTTTCATATGATACCATTTATAGTTGATCTTTACATCTGTACTCCATCACTTTAATGGTGGTACTTTAAGACCATTATCCATCCCATTTATCCCATTCCCAAAAATTTACACCAACATTATTCCATGTCATATTAATCAAAAAAACTCTTGTATTAAATTATTTAAAAAATTCATTAAATTAACCACTTAAAATAATACTTTTATAATAATAATTTTAGAATTTGAAAAAATATGGTTTTTTATGAACCAAATTATTTTCATAATTTCCATGACAATACCAAAAAAATTCCTATCATGAATAAAAAAAGTTTTGAAAATAATTTCAATAAAAATAATAATTTCCATAACTAATCCTTAATGTTATAATCATTTTGAATCGATAGAGAATCCACCTACCATAAAAATGATGGAGAAAATGAAGACCAAAATAAAAATTCTCTAGTTCCAATCACAAAACCCATTTCCTTCAATAAATATAATAATAAAACATCTCAATTTCTGTAAAAGAAAATAGATCTACCCCCATAAGATTAGATATAATTTTCTAGGAAAGGGGAAGATAATGAAACAGTGAATAATGTTCACAAACAAGAACTGACCAATGAATCAAGGCCTCCAATGCACATTGATTCTCCTAGAGAATTATCCCGGATCAAAAGGAATTTTCTCTCACACCATTGGTCAAAATAGATTTCCTATTATGTAATAATTATGGGAAACCAATGGATTAATTGATTTAATTTTAATTAGTTCCACTAAATATGTAGTTTTAACAACACACTGCATGGATAGGTTACATAGTTTGTTAAACCATGCGCCAACCACATGTGTGTTACTACCTTAAGACACCCCTTACATAGTTTTCTCACACAATTTTAAAACCCATGTGAAAACCATGTCATTAAACCTTATCTGAAATTTCACAATTTCTCCAAGGTATCCACATGATTTTTCCAAACTCTGCTCCATCCTTAAACTTTCCCAGTGACCCATGTTTTCAAAAGCATGGTTTTGTGGAGGTATTATATGATATCTACTAATACTAATCAAACTGTGCACCTTCAGAAAAGCCTCCAAAACATGCCAAAACTCCTCTGAACCTCCTAAAAGATAATTATATTTTTATATATACCTAAAATACAGAAATAATGGTTCATTTACCTAAAACTGTGGGTGTTATAGTTCTTGAGTTAGTGTCTTTATACAAAGGGTTAATTATATGATTTTCATTTAATTATTGTATATTAATTTTTTATATTCATGGAATTGAATTTATTTGTGATTTTAATGGATTTTGTTGGAATTGAATCATATTTTTAAATGGGTTTTAATTTAAGAATGGGTTGTTCACACCAAGTGTTTGATAAAATGATTTAATGTTTTTCTTGGTCTAAAAATGGGTTTTCAATCACTAAAGCATATTGGATTTTCTTTTAAAATGTATTATAAATTTTGATTATGTTTTTTGAATGGGATTAGATATAATTATCACATTGGGTAATCGTTGGTGAATTGGGAATAAACATGTTACTCATATTGTCTTTAATAACAGTGGAGTTTTTTAACTTTATTGTGTGTAATTCAACAATATGTTATACCAATTGGATCCCCTATAGGAATTTATTTTTATGTCTAGTATTTATACCCATTGGTTAGATAATAATTATTGTACTTTGTAGTTAATGAATGGATTATAACATTACAGATTATTCCATCGTAATTTTCTCCAATGCATTCATATGGTGAACTGTTTCATGGTTATATTGACTACATAATTATCTTATGGTGTACCCATGGATTTTTATTGATGATTATTTCATTCTTATCACATGTATATTTCATATTCCTTGTCATATCCAAATGAAAGGATTTTATGAAACCAATAGATGATTTATAAATGGTTTTGATTTGTGAAAATACTTTGTAAAAATGTTCTGGTTTAAAATCTAGAGTTATTGCACTCTTGGTATTAAACTGTGCACAGATTCTGTGGTAGAATTCTTCGGGGATTTATTCTCACACCATAATTTTTTCTTTAGGAGTTTTTATATATTTTTTGTAGGATTTAGGTAAAGGTAAGTGTATCATCTATCATGTTGCAATCTCTTGTTGTGTTTGTCTTTACAGAAGGATGTTTTAGAGGTGATATTTGGTCAGATGTAGAACTGATGGCCTTGTCTATAAATATTTTTCTGGGTTAGGATGTTTTTCTTGGATTATTTGTCTCTAATATGTTTGATCACTTCTTCAATATTTTACTCTGGTTATTTTTCATATTTTTTTATATATGATTCTTGTTTCTATTACATTATTGCACCTCACCACATTGTGACAAGATAAAGAAGGGGTCATTTCTAGTAGACCACGGATAGTCCCTTACATGGTTGAATGAAAATCCATTAACATCATCAATGTAAAAAAAAATTCAACTCAAAAAATGGAAATTTTTGCTTTTTTCATAAAATAATCCTACATGTCAAAAATTCCACAAAATCAACACAAAGATAATTTTGATGCCATGAGTCCAAAAATAGATTCATTTTTTTAGAATAATTCTCTATCTCTATTATTTTTTCAAATCCATTTGTATTTCAAAATTGAACATTCAGTTTGAAAAATCCAAAAACTATACATTTAGAAAATTTAATTTAATTACAAGATAAGTGTGGATCCATGTTTATTATTGAATGATTATATTATTATGAATCTATTTTATGAATTTTATGACGTTATTCTTCTAATTTATTGTAATTTAGTTTCGAAATATGTAATTAATATAATAGGTTTTTACACAGAATACTTTATTTATATTGATTTATAATTCTATGTCAATAGTGATACTATTTTTCTAAAAACAAAATTATCAATTCATTACAACCATTTGTTAATTATAATACACTATACATAGGATTACATAAATTTAAAAATAATAAAAATATATATTTCATAAGATTATTTTTAAAATATATATATTATGTATTGCTTTAAAAAGAATATTTTAGACTAAATATTTATATATATTTATATAATATGCTAAAAAAGAGGGAAATTAAATGAACTGTAATGTATATAAAAATGAGTGATAATTTATCCTTTAAGTGTGGGAATAATATTCAATCATTACCATCTAATAATATAATTATAATGAAAATAGATATTTTTAATAAAAGTAATCTATATATGTAAAAATATTTTTGAATAAGGTAAAATAAATAAAATAATTAATACGAAGGGAAATAGGATGTCAATCAGACATTATGGAGGCCATTAGTATGAATTATTCCCTTATCTACCTTTACCAATGGTTTTGATCCTCAGTGCATCACCCAAACATAATGGGTTGTCACTCGGCATGTGATTTGACCATTTATAAAAAAACATTCTAATAATATATTTTCATTATACATGAACAATAAGTAAAAGAATATGTCTGGTGATAAATATTTTTATAAAAAATAATTTTATTAAAAGAAATATTCTATTTTTTTATATATATTTAAATTTATGAATGAAAAAAAATGTTCTATGGAAATTTGGGATGTCACAAACTAAATATCCATTAAGTCAAAATTTCCCTAGGCAGTAGTGTGATATGTTTTCATCCTGAACTCAGAATTCTCTTCATCAACCCAACATGTCATGAAGCCCCTTGGTCACAATGTGACCTATTATCATCCCAAAAACTATAAAACTAAAAAAAACAACAAAAAATCCTACAACTCTCTAAAACATCCAAAAATATCAGAATGATACAAAATAATTAAATATAAAACATATTTGTGACATGGGGTATCATAATCTAGAGTCTCTATATTTTTATTTCATCATCACAAGGTGTATAGTTATTAAAACACACAACACATATATTCATTTAGTGTTAAAATGATTTATGCATGTTTATAAGTATCACATGACATGTGAACTCATAGAACACATCAAGTAATCATTATGAGAATAAATCAATACTTCGTCTATGTATGTAAGATTCATGTTGTGGGGGTTATGATACCAAAAATGTTGGTAATTTTTCTTAATGAATTATGTTGGGTACCACACAAATCATATCACATGGACCCACATGACCAAAATCAGGGTGGTAGACATGTTGTGAATCACAATATAAACACCATATATGTAGAACCATATTTTGACGTTAATGTAAGTACATTGTGATATTTCTCCGAATTGGGTACATGCCTAGTACCCATAGAGCATACATTTTTACTTCATTAGAATTATTATTTTTCCATATCCCCATGAATAATACTCATATTTGGGTATAAAAGTATCCCATATAGAGATTTTTATCTTATAAACCATGATGGTGTTTCCCGATTTGACATCATTAGTGAGATGTGATGTGATTTTGTAAAATCAATGTCTATAGCTCCATATAATTGATGACTTGGATCATGAGAGATTATCAATGAGCATGTGGGGATATGAACTTGATATGACGTTTCTGAGTGATAACGTGTGGGTCCCCCATATTATTCAAACTATTTATACACCCTTTCATATTCAATTTTTGGTTCCTATCAATTAATTATGTGGATTGTTCCCTCTTACCTCTTGATATGGTTTATTCCTCCTTGACCAAAATGTTTGGATTTGTACTCATCTGCATGCTTAAGGAATCAGTCCTCTATAAATGGAGTTAGGTATTTCCACAACAAACAGGAACTAATTTTCAATGTGTTGGTAATATATTACATATTATGACTGGTATTGTGGGTTATTAAGTGGGGTATTTGGGCTTCATAGGTTTCTTGATTCCATATATTCAATTAAAACATGGGAATGAAGCTTTGTAATCTCATTAGAGTCCTAGGTTCTCTACCATTAATGTATATCTCTCTTTTTCATAAATTTTTGGTTGTTGAGATGAATGGTATTTATTTTTTATCATTTTCTGGTTTTCAGGGTGTCTTACAAGGTCTCTATATACTAACCCCTAAATGGGTGTTTCAACCCCATGTCATGCCTTATACAAATAATCAATTGTTCGGTGATGAACAGAGTGGAATTGGTATTTGTGGAGAAAATGCTAAGTGGTACATAGAGGTGGTAATGGTAGATTGTATTTTTGGATCATTCTATTTAATTATAAAAATAACCTCACTTCAATTCCGTAGGGTTTTTTTCATTGGGTTTGTTATGTGTGTTTTTTTCTAACATTAGTGTTTATAAAGTTGTTCTCAATATAGACAACAGTGTTTGTCACATTAAGTATATATTATGTTTTTTTCATTATTTATCCAATATTGTTATATCCTATATGGAGATAAGTGATTGTGTACAAGTTAATTAATCTATGGGTTTCCATCATGTGTTATATGAATAATCAGGGCTTGTAACCAGTCCCAAGCCTATTCGTGATGAGCATGGGGTGGAATAATCATCTTTCTAATAACCTGGATAAATTCATAGTGGGTTTTATTGGGTCATAGTTATGTCAGATCTGGACCTTCATAGAGTGTGTTTGGGGTTATGTTTCAAGTGAAATTTTTTTCGGAATTAGGTATATGTCTTAAAGGGTGTTTTGTGTTCGACTATCATTCTAAGGAACCATGTTTTTGTGCAGAGACCTATTTATATGTTAAAACGCCAAGCCTAATAACCTAAAAA
This sequence comes from Viscum album, assembly GCA_963277665.1. Lineage (NCBI taxonomy): Eukaryota > Viridiplantae > Streptophyta > Magnoliopsida > Santalales > Viscaceae > Viscum > Viscum album. The sequence continues at coordinate 1,979,123,763 of OY728155.1, forward strand.
TGGTATATAATTTATTATATTTGTAAATAAATAATATTTTCACATCATAAAATAAAATTTTATTCATTATTTTACAGACTCTAGATATATACATGATTATCAAAATTATAGTTGATAACAATAAATAAAATTAATCATTAGTGAGAACATTATAATTTCTTCTATTATATCATTTAAATCATTTAGAGTTCACTTAGGAGTACACTAATAATAAGAAAAAATGGGGGTTAGATAAGATTTTCTGTAAGGGGAAGCATATAGTTGAATCTATCGTATAATAAACAAGGAATGAGTAATATAGTTGATATCAATGATAATTAAATATTACATGTAATTGATATTAATAAAGTGGAATATATCCATGGGTTACTGATGAAACTATTAATTTCACATATTCTATTCTATACCTAAACGTTTTTAACAACATAATAGTTATACATTATGGTTAATTATCCCATATTATGTTTTCTAATAATTTTCTATAAATTTTGAAGAAGGACAAATATTGGATTTAAAAAGATTTAATTTACTTTTTTATTTCAATGATTAATGTATCAAGGATGGTAAAATTGGGAATTTTATTTTGGATTCTATAAATTTGTGCTTTCCTTTAATTAAACTAGACCCAAATTTCAACGTTACATTTTTATAACTAGATCCATCTCACAATCTTGGCCTCAAAATCTATGAAAAAAATGGACGAATTTTAAACATGGGGCCATATCTCATAAATTACATATCCAAATGTGGGGAAACATCACATGGGGATGTCTAACATTCTAAGGAATAAATTAGTTAACTATTTATATGTGATAATTTTCCTCCCTCAATGAAAAATTTACATAAGAATTTGGACTGTGGGAATATAGCAGACTGCCCTGCAAAAATATTTACTAATGATTTCAAATTAACTCCTTTATTATATATTAAAATATGCTAAAACTTTTTAGTTAAATTCAAAATAAACATAAGAAAATATTTAAGAATAACTCATTTTCACATTCATCATTTAATATACCTACCATGCACAAAATTATAGCAGCCATACATAGAGAAAAAATGAGCACCACTCTCCCTGTAAATTTCTACTCCACTTCAATATCAAGGGGATAGAAACTGTAGTTTTTTATTATATGAGATTTTCATGTTATTTTATTTTATTTATATTTTTATATGTTTAATATACATTACTCATATTCTTCATTCAATTAGTCTATAATTTATTTCTCATTTTATCTCCTAATATGTTCTCTTATAAATCTAGGAAAAAGGGGTACTAACCTCAAATATTGTTTGAGGGATAGAATAGTTGTTTGATTTAGTTTTATTACAATTAAATTTCAATCAATTAATTAAATTATACTGATTTTTTATTATGGATAAATATATTAAGATGGTTTATTTCTTAATTTACTTTAACATCAATTTCATATTCATGTTTATAATTTATCCTTCCATTTATTATTTGTGTCATGCATACAGTGAAGTATGGAATGAAAATTGATAGTTGGGGAATAGGTCTCATAGTTTCAAATCATAAAAAAATTCACTATATGAAGAGTTCTTGGTTTGGGTAATCTAATTTCAATTGAAAAGTTGTGGTGTGACATGAATTATTCCCCTCATTGAATAAAATATTGAAGTTCCTTTTGAACAATGATATCAATACCCATGACCACCTAGGAGAATTTTCCTTTATGGTGCCTATTTAAATCATGTTGTCCACATTTTAACATTCATTAAATTATTATATCATTATTTTATATCACATGAATATCAAACCCCCTATTTTAAATTACTTCATATGTTAGAAATATGTTAGTTAATTTATAATTTTGAAAATATAAAATAAACTTTAATTAGAATCCTCATAGATATAATCCCTGAGTTCTGACACTATGGTATATTTTTTGTAAAAATAGAATTTAATTGAATAGTGGTTCATTGAAAAACTCTGTTGTTAATTTCGCCTCATTTCAAGACCACTATTTTATATTACTTCATAAGTTAGAAGTATATTAGTTAATTTATAACATATAAAATGTAAAATAAATTTATGATAATCCTTGTAGAGATAGTCCATGAGTTGTGAAACTGTCTTTCATTTTTTGTAAAATGAGAATTCTATTTAATATTGTTTCAATGAAAAACTCAGTTGTTGATTTGGCCTCATTTCTAGGGAGACCGAGAGCTAACACAACCTATTTTACAACAATAAACCAATAAGCATTTACAAAAACTAAAAAAATATCATTATATATATAACCTTTAAAAGATAAAGGTTAATTTTTATTATGATAATTCATATTCTTGGACTATTCATTATTTTTAGATGATAAGAAACTTCATAGATTAATCTTCTGGATAATTTTATGATACTGGAAGAATAAATCATTAACATACAATCATTTTCCACTACAATTGAGGAATTTTGTATTTTATGGTGGAAATGGAAAATTAATGGACAATTTAAGAATATCTCAAGCTAGTTACAAGTATATTTTATGTCGAATAACCTGGGGTGGCTATAAAGATGCAACTTGAATATCTATTTGACCTCTCTCATACATTAAATGAAGTGTTACATGGATATGTAATTCCAATTTCTATAATTGGGGGGGGGAACATTATATTAAAAAATATTTTTCATTTTTATTGAATAAGAAATGTTAAGGACCCACCCATATTTTAAAAATGAGAATTAGAAAATATATTCATCTATCTAGCTATAAAATATTAATTTATTGAGAAAGTGGAATTTTACGATTTTCCCCCTATTGACTACCTACCAATTTCTAAACAAATCTACTATAGCTAGCACCAATCAAAGAATAAGAATTAGATGCTATAAAGATTAAGTATAAAAATATTTTCTTTAATTATGTTAATTATTATATTATTGAAATTTAATTTATTATTATCAACCATTGTTTTCAGTTTTCATATCCATATAATAGTTGTATTCTCACAAATGTAGATGATAAATCATATTCCCTGGTTGAGATTGAGTTTCATTTGGTATTTCCTAAAGATATTGAATTTTTTTCATATTTACATGATGGAGTAATTTATTTTTTAATTCCACATATGTAATTATATTAAAATATAAATTCTATTTGAATTTAACCATCATAAAATTAATAACAGAGAATATTCACCAATTTTAAACCTATATGTTTTTAAAAAAGATTAGAAATAATTCATGGCCAATGAAGTATATGAACCATTATTTCTACTCCCCCCACCATACAGGATAAATTAAAATTTATTAGTTAGTTAGTTGATTTACTCTATCCTAGGAATCCAACATTACTAGTTCATTTTATAGTGAATTGGAAGAAATATATTCTAGTGGTTAATTATCATGAAACCACACCCACCAGAAGATTTGTAATAACCCTCTAAAATAACCTTACAAGAGGTATTAAAAACCTAGCATCCACATTGGGGTCCAACCCATGTCATATCCAATTTTCCATTTTTTTTAATTTTTAATAAGGTTAAATTTCACCAATAATTCTTTTTAATACTATGTGGTGGATTAGAGGAGCATAACTCATTGTTTGAACCAGAATATATACACAGGTTGGGTCTTCAATTCTCTTTGGTTATTCATCCATTATTCTTTTGAGCTAAAATGAGGGTTAGTTGATTCTAGTTTGGGGGATTGTCAACCATATTAGTGTATAATTTTTAGGATCCTTAATGATAATTGAATATGTGAATCAATTTTCACACAATAATTTTTCTTGAGTGACTTTAAATTATTTTGGAGAAAATTAAATTTAAATGATTATTGATATTGAAAACTTTTCCATCAATATTAATTTCATGAATGTTTATGTGTTTCAATGACATTTGAAGTCAATTACTTTGAAACACTCACTCAAAATAAATTTTCCAGTCCTCTGATGAATATAGGACCATTTTAAAATATTATTTCGAATACCCACACATTCTTTATAGAATGTTAGAGTATGTGTGAGAACCAGAAATTTTATTTTTTATTTTTCAATGCATTATATTACATACTAATAATTGAATTTTTATTCAAGGAAACATAAAAAATTACTTCAAATAATGACTGAACAGTATCAGGGAGGCCTGAAATAGTGTATTAAAAGAGCATCATTCTTAAAAAAATCTTACAGTCATTGGGTAAAGACCCCAATCCAGTGTAGAGAGTCAAAGACTCTCTTGACCCATATTATCTAGCTAGTGAATCATCTTCATATTCCCCTTGTCTTAAGTTGAGGATGAAAAGAATATTTTGGTTTACAAAATTTCTAAAATACCTGGTAGACTAAACCGGGTCACATGGGACACCACCTTCCTCTTGAAGAAATCTGATCAGCAAAACCAAATCTAACTGTACGTCTGAGATTTGAATGTGGAAGTGCCTTCACAAGGAAACATCCAAAGACATAGATTTTTTTCCTCACCAATGGAGTTACCAGAAAAAAATAAATATATAAAAAAATTGAGTTTGATGTATCCCTCACAAGGCCTCCTCCTTTCATTTACCCATTCACACAAGAACCATCTATATTTAGTTTCTAGCCCATGGAAGGGGGATTCTATTTGACCCATCAAACCTGATTGGGACTTCTGAAAATTTTGGACATCAAATCACTTGGAAAGAACCATCTAAGAGTATTCAAGATTCAAAAATCCTTGATCATACACCCCATCTCCACCACTTAAATTCTCCTCAAAACATGAATCTAATGCATAGACTGTTTCACACTATTTTAGACATTGTTTTTCGCATCCCAGAGAGACCAACAGGTGGATGAAAAAATCATTCCTTAGATATTCACTTCCAACCCATATTGTCGAACTCCACAAAAACAAGACTCAATAATTATTTTCATAGAATCACCTATAATATTGATATTCATTCCTAGTTGTAAAAGATTATAGACTCACATCTCCTAATTACCATGCTGAAATAGTTGATTGATCATCTCCTATTGAGGAATTAAGCAACATTTGCATCGATAAACCAAGGAAAATATTTTTCGTTGAACAGTGTCATCTATTAGAGGTTGTGGTTCCTAAAACACCAAATAATAAATTTCAACTAGTTTGGAATTTCCTTGCACCAAAACATTATAGCCCAAGACCCCATACCAGTTGGAGAGTGAACCAGATTTCTAATGTCCTGGCCTCAGAACCTCTATGAGCTTGATCCCATTAAGAAGAAACTATATGCTTCATATAATAAAATGTTTTTTCCTATGTATTTCATTGATAAAGATTAAACATTTCTACATGGAAGTCTTGGAATAGGAAGGCATTTTTGAAGAAGATTGTTGCATTTAGACATCCCGGAAAAAGAACCATCATTCCTAACCAGTTTTCCATCTAATGATCAGTGTCACCGCATCCAAAGATCCAATGATAGTTCCCTTACATATCCTCCATGAGATCTAGAATACATTTTTAAAGACCTTAAATCCTTTGGATATGGTTATTACAACTTTTCCAGTCATCCACATACCTGTCAGAAATAGACCTAGCCCAAAGAAAAGACCCTTTGATAATTTCTCATGCCAACTATTATTTCCTAGAATGCATATATTCCTCCACATCATGTAAACCAATACCCATTTACTCCACTATTTTAGCCATACTTTTCCACATGGCCCAAGGAATGTGACCTTCTTGGTTGATATCTCATAAGAAATTTGTCATATTGTTCTCTAATATTCTAATTTTTCCCTTTGGGGTCTTAATAATGGATAAAACATGCATCTAGGTAGATGTGATAACACTGTTACTGAGATTTATTCGCCCTATAAATGAAATAAATCTATTCTTCTAATTAAAAATTCTTCACATGGTCAGATTGATGATGTCCTAAAAAATACCTTTTTTCTCTCATCCATTCGAGGTAGGGGCACTGAGAAAAACCATCAGAAGACGTCAATGATGGATACCCAACTTGGATCAAATAACAATGGAACATATTATTGAGAACCTATTTGAATTAAAATAAAAAATTTTCATGATTTGATTCTTTGAAAACTCAACTATCTATATGGGGACATGGTATTGTAGAATCCTTAAATTGATCTCTCCCTACCATTAATAAAGAAAATCTTGTCATTAGTAAACATGATGTGGGAGACAACACCACTACCAAACCTATTGTGATAGGGTAGAATCATTTCATCATGTATTTTATTTATGAATGTTCCTTATAAGCACATATTCAACTTTAATAAATAGATTTCATTATAGGGGGTCCCCTTTACTTACACTAAAAACCAATTTATTGAAACCAAAAGCATACCCATAAATGAAATTTTGATCCATGGTTGACAATAGAATCTAAAACAATCTTCACATAACCATTACAGGAATCCAAAATTTCTCATGACCATGATAATGAATATCCATTATGAATTTTCATAGGTCATGTAAAATATCAATCTTGATCATTATATTAAAACTGATAGTTTTTTGTTCAAGTCTCCAACCATTTATTGAGAGATGCCATTGGCTCCTTGAATACTTCTCCCTTTAACAAATCCTTAATTCTCTTTTGAGATAATTTTGAGAATGACACTAAAAATCATCCCCTTAATGATAGTGGTAAGAATTTTATATGTAATGTTACATAGAAAGATGGTTTTTAATTGATTATGAGCTAATGTATCATTCACTATCAGGAAGAGAACAACCTTGGAGGCATAGGATGTCTAGTTTAAAGAGCCTCCTATAAATAAATCCTGAACGTAATCTCCAACATGATCTTTAATAATGTCCCAAGCCTCAATAAATAAAGAACTGAGGAACCCATTAGGGTTAGGGACACATTCGTAGTTCATTTTGAAAACTACATTTTTTTATCTCTACCTCATTAGGTGAAGTCGTTATAATATCATTTTATCTTCCACTCACAAAGCTTGTAATACAATTGTCAATGTGATCCTCCCAAACCGGGATATTATAATTATCATAATAGAATATATTTAGTCCATCTAGGAGTCTTTCAATGTGTTATAGCACCATCCTCTAAACCAATTCCACATCCTATGTACAGAACCCACATTGTAGTTTAAGGACGATCCTCCTAGTCACTATTTTGTCTTTCAAGAATTCCTAGAAATATGTCATATTTATATACCCCTCATTTGGACACATAGATTGATAGGTTTGTCTACAAGACTTTTCGATGTCCAAATAATGTCTCAAAAATAACATTTTTCTTCTCCATCAATAGAGTAAAAAAATATTCAACCTCAAATTCAATGAGGTTTTCCCCCATTATATGAATATCCCTCTTATTAATTTACACAATTTTTTCCTCCTAATTTATAAATGAAATAAATATTTCTATGTCTTTTCTTAAATTTTGAAGATGGATAATAATCCAATTCCAAGTTGTTTCCTTCATCAGAAAACCCCATAAAGCCTTAATCGTCTAAATAAATCCATCAATCCGAGGCTACTTGGTAGAATGGAAGATGTAATTGGTCCTTATGTCTTCTTGTTTAAGCATCACAAGGAGGGGAGTATGGTCAGACCCATATCTGGAATGTTTAGTAACTAAATCGTGTGAAAATTAATCATGTCCTTGGATGTACGAAATGTAGAGATAATTCCTACAAAAAATCCATTTAATACCTCTATGATTGTTACACCACATATATTTTCTTCCCAGTAATCCCATGTAAACCAGACCTAAGGCATCCCAAAAATTCACTAAAGTCATTCCTAGTATGAATTTTTGCCACCGCTATGTTTCTAAAAGGATTCCAAAATTGTATTGAAATTTCCTTCAATGAACTACGGATGATTACCTACTAAAAACATTTTAACTTGTTTCTATAAAATAACCCTTTCAGTGGCATCACGGATTGCATAGACAAAAGGGAAGAAGGTCTCATTTTCCCCTTTAGTGATATTTGTATTAATTACTTGAGAAGACAATTCCATGATATCCATGGAAATACCTAATTTCCAAAAAAAATACAAATATGATTATTGAGTGAAACTACATACATACAGTGGGAAAACCCCATATTTTTAGAGAAGTAAGAAATACGAGCCTCATTTTGTATTGGTACCATAATATCCATGATTTATACACGATGACGATGAGATTTAATGTTCATTAAGGAAGACTTCATGAAATCCCCGAAGAATTGAGAATTAGATATAATGATAGGGGCAATAAATGAGAGATTAGTTGGATTTTCACCCCACCAAACCAAATTTATGTTTATATTTTGAAGATTTTGATGCCCTCTCCATGTTCCTGGTGATTTTCCCCCATCAAAAGTAGAAGATACTACCATTGAAATCAAAATTATTTGGTTCTAGAGTTTCTAAATCTATAACAGAGACTTCTGATTCCTCATGTATATTGAATATGTTGGAGGATCTACTCACTGCAGCTTGGGGTCTGAGAGGCACTCCCTCTGGAAACATAGATGTAATAATCATTCCATCCAGATATTCTATAGAAACTAGAAACACTTTTAGGAATCCATTTAGAATTAAAACTATGACCATAGAATTTGAGCGTAAATAAGAGTTATTAGGGATCAATTAAGGAGATATAATATAGATCTTGGATAGACAATATCGAGGTGGAAGATAAAAGAAGTTAACAATTTCATGCTCAATGGCTTGAGAAATTATCAGTATTGATCTTGAAACCACTGATGTCGAAATAGGGACAACCTATTTCAAAATATATGCCTATTTTGAGATCATTTCAGGCATGTGGGGAATGAAGTTTGAATTTGAGAAACCCATCATGGAAGGGGACACACCATCACTGGATGGAGAAATGTTGCAGGACGACACCACCTGACACAACATCTTAGAGATTTCTCCATCCAAGTTCTTAAATGAGGCCCCACAAGGAATCGAATCTAAAAGAGGGAGACATTAATCTAGAGATACTTCTTTGAGCTTTGACAATCATCTTCAAACCTGCACTCAGTGGCCTTAAATATAGCATATCACCCAGAATCTAGGAAGAGATTGACACAAAATATGTTCCTATCATGAAAAATATTCATTAGCTCTAATGACAACACATGATGGAAGCTTCTCCACACATGGTATACTTCATTTATATTTATTGTTGTGTGATGATATGAGAAATTCTAAAATCCTACGGGGATACATTAATTTATCATGTGAGGTCTTATCTCCAGATTTAATCTAAATTAGTATAAGAGTAATATAAAATAAAATATAACGTAGGTTTTGATTGTCCCATAGATTGTTTTTTAAGGTTAAATGAATTTATATGTCTAAGATAAAAATAAAATAAAAATTGTTTTTCAAATAGGATACTTGGTGTATTTATTTTTGTAAATGATAAATAATGTTTTATCATTTTTATTTTTTATGTGGATTTTGATTTGGATAGTTGATGATTGCCTGAGAATGAAATGGTTAAGTGTGGGGGAGTGATTAAGATAGTATTTTCACATATTTTATACTATAATTCAATTGTTTTAGTCTTAACATAGTGTTGTTTTATGGAAAATTTATAATTTTTAGGTTTTAGTAGCAATTTGAGCTTAATTTCTAAAATGTATAAACATTTGATTTTAGACATTTGTACCTTACTTTTATATTTCAGCCATAATATTTTATAAAATGATGGAAATTATAGAATTAATTTTTTATGCTCATATACACATTGGGATTTATTTAACTCAACTAGACCCAATGATCAATGTATCATTTTGGGGCCCAAAACCAGCTCACAATTTGGGCCTCCAAATCTTCCCAAAAAATGGATGAATTTTAAGGATGGTATCATATCACACAAAATATGAAATCAAATTAGTTGAAACATCACATTGGGGTTATCAAACATTCCTAGGAATAAATTAATTACATATGTCCAAGTGAACCTTTTCCTCCCTCAATATCCTAAATGGATTAGAAGTAAGAGTAGGGAATATGAACAGACAACGATAAAAGAAATTATTTAGAAATGATTCATCCATATATCCTTTAAATCTTGTCCAAAATGCTTAAATATTTTGGTTGAATGAACTATTTGAACAAAAAATCATAAAAACCCAAATCCTTTCCAAATTATTCAATTTATTAAGGATATCGTGCACAATCTTATGGTTGACCTATTTGGATTGAAAATGGGAAACCATATCCCAATAAATTTTTAATCCACCTCAATTTCAATGGATTAAATATTTTATTTATCTATTTTTATATAATTCAATGTAATTTGATATTATAGATTTTTTTATTTTTAATATTTATTATTATTCACCTTGATTAATTTTTTCTATCATTTTTATTCTTATGATATCACTCACCATGTTATCTTGTAATTTAATGAAAATTGTTGACATTAATTGGTGTTTTCTCAAGTGATATTATATTGTTTTTATTATGTTTCATAGAACATAAATTTCAGTATATTTATTTCATTTTTGGGATTTTGGTATTTTTAAAATGAATTATTTTTTTCAATATCATTTTTTTATTCCACCATATTTTTCTTCTCATTTATGATTTATCATCTCATTCAATATTTGTTTCATGCATATAGTGGAGTATGGCAATGATACTGATGGTTGGTGAGGAGGTATCCGAGATGACTATCAAAAGAGGATTCTGCTGTATGCATAGGTCTCAGTAATGGGAAATCATAATTTAAATGAGAATGTAATGTAGGAGAAGACTCGTTCTCCATAAAGAATCAAATATTGAAATTACTTTGGAATAATAATATAGAACACCATGACCTCCTAAGAAAATTTTCCTCCATTTTTCATGTTTTACTCATTCTATTAGCATTTTAACATGTATTACATTCTTATATACTCATTTTATATAACATACATTTCATAAACCCTAATTATATAATATTTTATATGTTAGAACTAAATTTGTCAGTTTAAAATAATGATAATAGAAAAAGGGGCTATAATTAGCCTCTTCAAGGTCAACCCTGGGTTGTGCCAATATAGTACATTCTAAGTAAAATAATAACTTAATTTAATTGTGTTTTGAGACAAATTACTTTGATCAATTACATAGAAACAAAAATAATCATACATATATTAATAACGTGTTTCATAATTATAAAACACATAATTTCATACATCTTAATCATATCATTAGGGCCTCCAACAAAAAAAATTATATATAAATAGATATAAAATATAGAAATACCAAGGATAGTTTATCATAGGATACCTAAAAATTATTCCAGTGGATATATAATTTTTGTTCCCACCCACTACTAAATAAAATCAATGAATTTATCAAATAAATGGAAAAATTAAATAACAAAACACTTAGTTGTCATCCCTTATTAATCAATAATCATCCATATTATAAAAACTATATATGTATTGTTAATATTATCCAAAATAAATAAATTGAATGAAATTATTTGAAGTAAAACAAAGATACATGGTGTATGTTATCCTTAAATAATATCCTCGTTGTTACATAAGAAACTATAAAGGATGTATACCTAGTTGAAGAACATCTTTATAAAAAATAAATCTTATTGTTTTAAAAATAATAATAAATATCCTTACATAGTGGAAAATTTAGAAACAATTCATATAATAATGTTTAAAAATTATTAAAAAGATAATGGTATAATGTAATGGTTTATTAATAAAAAACCATGAAGGTAGGAAAAGGTTGTTTTGTGGAAATATTAAAAAATACACCTCACCACTTTTAAAAGAAATTAAAATTTATCTCATACAAAAAAAATTCAATGAATAAAATTATAAATAGTTTCCAATATATTGAAATATAATATAAAATTAAAATTAAAAATCATTCATATTATTAGAAGAAAATTCTTGAATCTGTAAATTGAATATTGATATGGAAGATAAATAAACAAATATGAGAAAAAAAGAATAGGTGAGTCCCTCATATGGGAATCCATTCGATCAAATTTCAAACAAAAGGTAAGTGATGTGAAATTAGGAAATATAAAACCCCTAAATATATATAAGAGGATAATAGAGATGAATTTTTGGAGAGAAAGAAAATATATTTTTCTCAGTCAAAAATTTCATCATAATCAATATAGATTCCTTGTTGGAGTAGAAAAGTAACTCATACCACATATATCTTCTTAGATACACATGATCTAAATTACCACTATAATAAGTTTATTTTTATAATTAATTTAACTAAATACATAATTCATTATTACACTTATTTATACAGTCTTATATGTTTCTTTTGTATACCTAAATATTATATTCATAATAAAAATTATTATTTCTGTCTTAACTATTCAGTTTGTCTTGATTCCTTAAATTTTGTGGTTTCGATCCAAGAAGATAATTTATTTGTTCATGATATCCATTATTTTAATCAAAATTTAATTCATGAGTTTTATATGGTTATAATGTCTCCTTTTCATTATAAGTAATGTATATTAACGGTTTTCAGGGAACAATTATAATTTCATTTTTTATAAATTTCAAATCAATAAAATTTATTCATATTATAAGTGAATAAAAATATGTTTATAACCAATAAAAAATCATTAAAACATCACAGCTTCATCAATTTTAATAAATTTTACGTTTATATAATAATCATTAATCTTCCATGATATAAACATTATAAAAGAATATATAAAGGTTGTAAAACTGACCAAAACAAGAGTGTGTTATAAAAACAGATAAAGTAAAAAAATTATATTTAATAATGATGATATCACTTTTATATAACATTAATGTTTATAGAAATTTTTTTAAAAAATATAAATCAAATTCATGAAGAATTACATGGATATGATGTTTGATAACAATAAATAAGATGATATATCCTTGATTTACAGCTTGAATCTCCTATTTAGGACCTCTTAGAAATGAGTTTCTTAGGGATTCTTCAGAGGAACAACTGCTCAAGAATGATGGAGAGGATTGTTAAAGAATAACATATGTAAAGTTAATGATAGTTATTCAATTATTATTGTATCATTGAAGTGGTGTAGAAAATATTCTTTTATAAATATGACAAGTGGGGCTTTTTTAATTACATTTTTTATTTATATAAAAGGGGAGTTATTCTCAAGTCAATTGGTTAAAAATTATCCAAATTTAAATTATCAGATATAGGAGGATGATAATACACTCATTAAATAAAATAGAGATATTTTTTCAATTATTTTTTTCCTCATCAATGTGTTTAACCAATTTATAACATTTTATCTATTTCCTTGGTGATTAAATTTTACCTATGTAAATTATTTTGAATAAAAATGAAATAGATATTATTACCTAATTCAAAAACTATTATTCAGAAAATGAAAACCGTTTTAAATGATTCATATTCTATATTTAATAAAATTTATTTTCAAATAAGGCCACTTAACATGGAAAAATAGGTTTTTAAAAAATTTATTTTGTTGGCATAAAGTTGGATTTTGGATAAAATTATGAATTTTATTGATTCCATTTATTGTAATTGGTTTCATATTTAATATAATATATTTTTTTACATCCAAATAAATATAAACGGAGTGTTACTAGAAACATACATAATTAAATGAAATGAAAAATATATATATATTGGGTTCCAAAATTTCAAAAACAGAGTTATAAATTAAATGTAATTTTTTTAAATTCATTATATAATATATTTAAGTATATATTATTTTTCATTCAAAAAGGTCTCGTGTCGTTTAAATTTATTCTTATATAATTAAGTGGTCATAAAATGTCATGGTATTTTTAAAATCAATATTTTTACTATTCATTAAAGAATTGACATATTTAGAAACTTCTCAAAAACTCAACCTAAGATAAATTTTACATGATGAATCCAAAAATGATATTTATCTAATAATATAAATATTATAAACAATCAAAGTAGTTCTTGAAAATATATTATCGAATAAATTTATTTTTGATGTTATATGATGATGATATAATATAATGTTCATTATGCAATATTTGAGGGATATAGTGATTGTCTATTCATGTAGAATCCCAGGTACTATATCACACCCCCCAAATAATCTTATCCTTAGATTTTTTTATATGTTTTTACATAATATTTTTTTTAATTGTTGAAAATTACTTCCTCGGGTTCCCGTAATTCTTTTTTTATCTTGTTATTCCTCCAAATTACATTCACCATCCATGTTTTCTGATTACACGATAATTTTTATCTACTTTAACGTGTGTATAGAGGAACAGTATTATAGGATAAGTTAATTTCTAATAATTTTTCCACAATAGTGAGTATATGTGTTTGTTCATTCATGTATTTTATTAGTATAAAAACATAGAAGATGTCGTGCACTTTTGAGAGGTTCTCTGGAATAGCTGGACAATAGCTCACAATTCCAATTATATTCAAATTTTCTTAAGGAAGAACAATCATAGGACCTAGTTTCCTCTTCTCAGCAGGACCTTTAACTATATTCCACGATGATATATTTAATTAGATTTGATCAGTCATGTGAAATTCTATATCCATTCATTTATTATTGGCATACCTATTTTTTCTTCTTTGATTATCCTAATATTACAAGAAATATAAATTATCTTCTCAGTTTAATCCTTAAAATTTTATCATATTATTGGATTCCATTCTCCATATTTATCCCAACATGTTGGATTATGATAGCTCTTCTCATGAAATTAATCATATGGTTCCATTTGAATCCTTGAATGGAATAAATTATTATATGAGAATTATACCAATGATAGATAATGTTTATATGTTCCATGAACATCAAGTGACAATGATCTGAAGATGTATTCTAGTATTAAAATATACTATTCACACAAACCATTGGTTTGAACATAATATGTGGTGAACAAATGTATCTTGGTGTTGAGAGCCTTTTGAAGACTCCTCCTAAATCAAAATGTAAACTGAAGATTATAATCTAATACAATTTATAGATATGCATTGTGAAATTTCAAACATCATTATTATATATATTTTCATCACTCTCAATAGATAGACCCTCCATTACTTTTTTAAAATGTATACGCTTGGTAATATGATCCATAATGACCCACATAATACCATTCAACCGAGTAGTTTTCTTAAGTCCAATGATAAATTCCACTATTAAATTATACCACTTAAAACATTGGTATATATATATGTTGTGAAACTCTTAAGATGTATCTTTAAACCACTATCTAGTAGAACATTATGTATCGAGACAAATAGTATTTCATTTCTCAATTCATACCAACCCATCAGAAATGTTCTATAAAACCCCTATTCAACTTTGTGTTTCCATGATGTATAGAGAAATCTGATATATGTGATTTATATAAAAATTCCATTATCATCTATGGTATAGATTAAACACATATCAACATTATAAACATTGACATGAAATATTTATAGATGAATTCTAATGATATATCATTATTCATGGATTTAATCTTTTTCAATAAACACATATAATCTTTCTAGAACTTCTTTATCTACTCTACAAAATTATTTTGGATTTTTCATGGAAAAGAAATGATGTTTCCCCTTTGATGATAGTTACTATATCAAATATATCTAAATCCATGAATTTAGTATCTTTATTTATCCCCAATATATAAAGAACTACATGTTCTGCCCTACCAAATGTAATATCTACCTTTTCCCTTCCTATGGTGGTAGTGTATTAAGAAATCATATTCTCTAAGTAGTTATAACCTTTACATTTTCCTCATATTGAACTCTTTCAGAGAAAATATATACATAAATATTTTTATCCATATATATTATATATATTTAGACATTGAGGTCCTTATTCCATATCATTACATCAAACATTATAACTATCAAATCATGATAATTATTTGGATTGTTTAATTTATGGATCATCCGCAACACTTATTCATCATAAACAACACAAATTTTTTAATAATTATGATACCCAATTTATTCATTAAATAATGAATATATATTACAAATATTTCTTTCATGATGCTGAAATCAAAATCAGTGAACTGACTAATCTCTACATTATCGCCTAAATAAATCCACATTCCTGTGATCATGTGAACATGACCACACTATGGGTAAACAAGGTTAAAGTGTTTCGTAATCAAGAAAAATAAAAAAAAAAATTATTATTAGTAACATGTTAAATAATGAAAATTATGTATCTTAGTTAAATTAATGGGTGTGTCCCATTATTGACTACATTTTTCTTTAATGTACCATCAAATATTCATCCTTTAAGACAATACATCAATAAAAATAAGATTATTAGAGAAAAAATTTCAAAATTTCAAAATTTACCATATATTTCATTTTCTATAAGAGACTAAATAATTATTTTCAGATGATTATCATTATATAAATATATTTTAGAGTGTATCAATGTATTTTCATTGAAAACCACTGCAAAGTTTTCAAGATAATCATTTAATATTGTATTCTTCATATTTGTAAACATATTATGTGCATTATCCAATCTAAAGGGACTTACTATAAACTCATAGCATCCATTCTTTATACGAAGTGTCATCATAATTATGTAATATTTCATTACATTTAGTTTATGATAAATAAAATAAAGATTGATATTTGGAAAATATTGAGCTCCACAAATTTGATCAAATAAACAAACATTATGTGGATAAGGATAATTATTCTTTTTAGTAATGGCATTGATTTCCATTTAATAGATGCACAACCACATAAACTCCACCCTTTTTAAAAAATTATATTAGGAATTTCAATGGTGAAACACTAGCTCATATGAATCCCTTATCACAAAACTTCTATACATTTTTCATCAAATATACTAATTCAACTGGTTAAATTATATAGAATGTTTTAGATATAGGTTTCCAAGGTGGTATGAGTTCAATATAAAACTCATCCACATTCATAGGTGTATATTTACTTTATTCTCCAAAAAATAAAACAATATATCCTTGTATAATAGGTACATAATATTTTTTAGGATTATTCTCATAAATATTTTTTTGTATCTCCCACTTATCCCATAATTTCATTCAGGTGGTCTTTTAGATAAAGATCAATATAAGACACATATAATGAATTTTACCCTATAAAAATGGATTTTATTCCTCCTTTGTAAACATTAATAGTCCTATATCTGAAATAAATTATTGAATTATAATTTTAGATCCAAACTATACCAATGATTCCATTAAATTAATTCCTGAGTATAACAATCATGATTGCAATAATGGAGTATATTTTTATCTTAATTGATATTTCTCGATATATCACAGTTATATGATTTCCACTATATGTCTTGATTGAGAACTAATTTCTCATATTTTTAGGGGATGATTAAATGTTATTATGTAACATGAAAGACATAAATTATATTATAGTTCAATAATTTAAGAAATCACTATATAACTTGGATAATATAATTAATCTACATGTTATCACATCCTTCAAAACATCATCCTTACCTATATTAATTTCATAAACACATCATTGACACCATGGCCTCTTAAGTGTTAAATTCCCTTGACTCATGGGGAAATGGTTTCAATATTTACCCATATTCTTACACTCAATGCACTAAATATTGCAAGCTTCTCTCTTTCCATTACATTCATGAGCATGAGTGTATTTCTCTTTGCACTTTCTGTAGAATCATATTCTTTTGAATCATATACTAGGGATTTTATTT
Source organism: Viscum album (assembly GCA_963277665.1). Lineage (NCBI taxonomy): Eukaryota > Viridiplantae > Streptophyta > Magnoliopsida > Santalales > Viscaceae > Viscum > Viscum album. Next base: position 1,979,141,401 of record OY728155.1, read on the forward strand.
CCATTACAATTAAATTATGTATAATTCAACCCTTCCATTATTACCCATTATAACTTGTCACATTAAAAAGTGCTCAACCACCCCCTTATTCATTCCATTTACTTTGAAATGATAATTCATTGTGAATTTATTCTCTTTCTTGATAGTACTCAATATTATGTCCTCATATGAGGAAAAAATTTAGACACTAATTCGATTTAAAGGCTATATTTTATTCAATCATTCAAGTGATCTATCTTAATCTATGATTATGTACGTAATCCAGGATATGAGTTCATAGCCTTGTAAAATTAGCTTCCTTTTAAGAAAAAATTTCATTATCATTCTTTCAAAAATTAAATAATTTCTTTTTAATATCAACTCACTACACATTATGTAATTATTTTTCTAAAAATCACATTAAACATATTATAATACACATATTGAATCTCTTTATCCTCCATATAATTTTGAATTGATGACCACTATGGAAAAGAATCTCGCTTTATATGATAAAGTTCTATGAAAACATTCCCCCTTCAATTATTTCCTAAAAAGATAAATATCTTTTCAAGGGACGTCATCTATTTTTCAGATACTAAAAGATTAAGGTTCCAATTTAATATTGAGGTTTTTCACATTATTTTGTTAAATGTTATAGCACAAAGTTGTGGATAATACTGGGAAATTATAATTTACTGGTGTTTTTGAAAAAAATCAATAATGGTTTCATTTTTATTATTTTAGTGATTGTTTTTTAATAATTAATTTTTAATTGTTGCATATTTTTTCTAAACCATTTCTAATTTTTTGTTTTTTATTAAACCAAAAAAATATTAACTTAGTTCTATGAGAGGATAAAAATTAGACGTCACAATCAAATGACCATAACATTTGATCTTGGTGTCTTCTTATGCACTATGGATAGTCAAATCTAATATCCATAAAAGAATAAAAATTCCATTAGTTAATAATTTGGTAATGGTAAATATTAATAAATGTATTATATTTTTAATATAATTTAAAAACCGATCATCAACATCTGAAATTCATATCTTTTGATATCGGTGACTGTTAATGCTCCACGACCTAAATTTTTTTTCTTACAATGATCCCTCCATCATTTTTGATTAAGGGACTCGAGAATTATCATTTATTAGTAAAACAATCTTGTAGGCATACCATAACATAATTTTTATATGGGATTACCTTATTTTTTTAACATTTTATGGAATTTAAACTTTGTTTAAGACAAACTTCTTATGCTTGTTTTGTGGTCTAGGATTTTATTTAATGATTCTACATTTCTATTAGTATTACTATACGGTAAATGTATAAATCTCTCAACATTTGGTGATTTGATATTTATTTTATATTTTATATATATACATATGGCCATTTCAATATATATATATATATAACATATTTATATCTACATATTTATTTTTATATACAATTATACATTTATAAATATGTATTTCTATTGGTGTATATTTTTGTATATTTAAATATATATATATATATTTATATATATATTTATATTTATATTTAAACATAAATTATTTTACAAGTTTATATTTATACATTTACATATTATTAAATTTTAAAAAATTTATTTGATTATTAATTAATATTATTTATTTATTATATTTATTATATATTTTTTATTAATTACCAATTATTTTTTATATATTTTTTATTTTTAATTATTTATTATTGTTTTTTATTAATTTATATTTATTATTAATTTATTTTTTAAATTAATCAAATATAAGTATGCATAGTATGCAATGAATAATAATATTTCGATTATTAAATAAATAAAGAAATATTTAATAATTAATAATCATATATATATATGCATTTATATAAAATTTCCCAGATCTGTCTGTGTTTTGTTAAAGATTTATTAGTCACAACAGGAAGATCTCAGTAGAGGGTAAAGTCGTTGCAGAATAACCAATATGTTAGAAGTTTAAATATTTGTATAAATTTTTATATATTATTTATTTGTGTAGTTTTTTAAAAATAAATTAAAATTAAATTTGTAAATAGATAATAATTAATAATTAATTATAAATAAGTAAATAAGAAGTATATAATTAAATAAATCATAAATAATGATTAATAAATAAAAAATTGAAACTAAGTCAGTAACAACTATTTTTAAAACAGCTATAAAAAATTTCAGAATACTTTTCGAAAAGCATCATGAATTATTTCATGATGGTTTTTAAAGAACAATGTGATATCATTTAGTAGCAGTTTAAACCTTCCTTAAATAATGCTTGGTCTAGTGGGATCTACACGTTACTCTATAAGGGTACGATAATTGGTCATAACCTGAGTCAGGTGACCAAATATAGTAATAATATATTTAGCTCCATCACCAACCTATTTAAATTCATTAACCATTTCAAGATTGAGATCCCTAAATAGGTTATGGTTATTGATATAGTTATGGTTCCCCTTATAGTCTTCCATTTTTTGAACAATTGATTTTACTACATTATCTTATTACATTATGAATATTGAATCATAGAATAAGTTCCATATCTTTGGAAAATATTTTATCTAAATGTCTAGAATGTAATAATAGATTTCATGATTTTTATTATATAACAATGTTCATCATGATCATATTACAAATTTTTCTTCTAAAAATACTATTATATTAAATGTATCAACCCTAACTCTGGTCACCCAAAATTAGTGGGTACATTATTATAGTCTTCTGGAATACAAAAGCTCACTTCCCATATAATACAATAGTTTATTAGTCTTATGAGAATTGATATATATATTATTCTCAAATTATATTTTAAAATATGAAATAAAACATAAAATTCTAGGGCTGAGTTTTTTATTTATTTCAGTTTATCATTGAAATCATTTAGAGTTCACTTATTCTTACCCTGGGAATAGGAGCCAAAATAAATTGTTGAGCAGAGATGATATATAAGGGGAATCGTAAAACAAAATCCATCATAGAATTAAAATTTCATAAATAACAAGGAAGAGATAAATAATAATAAAATTACATAAAATTGATATCATGAAAGAGGAATATATAAACGGATAGAATTGTAACACAAATAATAACATGGAGAATAAAAATGGTTTTATAGTGATAAGAATTAATAATTTCACCTATATTAATTATTTCATTTATGCATCATGCAATGAAATCATACATAATGAGGTATGGAATACAAAAAATACACAGACTGATTTTCAACATGATTCCTACTAATCCATCAAGGTGATATGTAATTTTTGGCCTCACACGTTACTAAAATTGTCTATTGAATTTATCATATGAAATAAATCACTAGAGAATAAAATACATAATCAACATGACTTAGAAATATATAAACATGTTTTTTTAAAAACTAGCGTATGAAACATCAATATTTTCCTTTGTCGATAAATGGAATAACATCATCATAACCTATCAAGACAAAGAAGGTAGGTGGTATCATTAAAAAATATCCTCCATGATTCATAATTAAATTTAAAGGATGATTTATTATATAAAGAACACATCGATAAATTAATTATAATGTTTTTTGAAATCCAAAATGAATATAATTTTCTTTTGATAAACATTTTAGTAAATAATTAGTAATATATTTGGATTCTAATTTTATTTTTAAAATCATGGTTATATGGAAAATAAATATTAATAATAAATAATGGTTTATATGGTGGGGAATGGAATCTTACTATAAGCATTAAAAAAATGTTTTCCCTAATTCTTTATATAAATAAAATATGTATTTTTATAGAAAAATATAAAAAACAATTTTCTAATCATTTTTAAAGAAAGTATAAGTTAATATAAAATAACCATTAAAAATTATTTAAGGTATAGAGTAAAATAATTTAAAAACTATAAGGAATATGGATATGGAAGAGAAAAATCCCTGACTGATAAGAAAATATAATTTTTCTTCCTCCCATGTGTATCCTTTCTATTAAATTTTGAATCAAAGAGAAGTGAAGAGGTAATAATACATATAAAATACTGAAATAATTATTGGATCAGAAAATATATATATGTTTAGGGATAAGTAAAATATAATCGTTAAATTAATAATTTAGACATAATCAATCCTGAATTCAAAGTGATATTGGAAAAGTAACCCTTACATAAGATTTTTTCATAGTCATATGAAACCTATATTCCCTATATAAAAGTAATGGGATAATATTTAATTTAAATAAAAAACTTATTTATAGTTAATTTTCTTTATACCCTATATTTATAATTCCTTGTTACCCATATAAAAACTGTTTATCAAACAGACTTACTATCTTGGTGTTAAATGTTTTATTTCCCCTGCATTATTCTGTCTTCAAGTTCATGTCCATGAGTCTTGTTCATGGGTTCATCATATAAAAAATATTTTTTATAAGGTAATTCATAGTTTTATATAGTTCAGGAGTCTCATATCCATTTCTTGGAATATATTTTGATGGTTCAAATGGAACTCTAAAAACTATATGTTTTTAGAAATATTGATTCCCTAAAAAATGTTTTAATTACTGATTATGAATTTTTATATAACCATTATATAATTATTAAAGATTCTTAAATTCATTAATTTTTCAAGATATTACAAGTATGTTTACATTCCACAGTCATTCAGGACATAATAAATATAAAAAATTCATAAAGGTAAACAAATTGACTGAAACTATATTGTGTCATAATAACTAAATCAGTATGTACATGGTATTTTATAATTATAATATTACATATGAAAATTATAATGGTTTCAAGAAATGATTTTAAAATAATAAATAAAATTCATAAAGAGATATAAAAGATGATATTAGTGAATAATCAAGAATAATATATTATTACCATTGGGAACATGAATCTCCTCTTGAAGGGCCTCTTAGAAATGAACGGTCTAGGGTTTCTTCATGGTTCCCATAGATTAGGAACATGAAATGGTATTTTTAAGAAAGTAAATATAGATGTTCAATAAGATTAATTATAATTTTTAGTTTATATTTGATGGGGTTAATTTTTGAATCTTTTAATAGTTAAATGAGTTTTACTTTTGTCAATACATTATTTATTAGAAATAAATAGAAGTCATTCTTATAGAAAGAGAATCTAAATTATCCTAGTTTTTAATATATTATATGGAAGTAGATAATCAACTCATCTAATCAATAATATATATTTTTTGATATTTTTATCTTTATCACATAGTTTAACCATTTACCCCATTTTATCTTTTACCATTGTGATTTTATTTTACCTATATAAATAATATTTCTATTAATAAAAATGAAATGAATATTATTAATAAGTTTATAAAAATGATTCCAAATATGATTTTTCTAAGATTTATGTTCTAAAACTATTAAGAATTAATTATAATTTAAGTACACTTGATTTAAGAAAAATAATTTTTTGAAATAAAAATCATTTATCTTTTAAAGAATAATTTCATCTAAATTTATGAATCTAGTGTCATTATTTCATTGATTTTTAATAAAATATATTTATGTGACATTAAATGTAAAACAAAATATAATGGTGCCATATAAATACTTAATTAAATGAATAGTTTCAAACTTATATCTTATGTTTTATAATGTCAAACATGCATTTATAAAATCAACGTAATGTTACAAATTAATTAGTTCACTTTCATAAATACTTATTTTGATGGGAGAATGTTTAAAAAATATTGAATTTATTCTTCTATCATGATTAGTTCATAATTTCGTATTATTTGAAAAAGAAATTATTTTTACTATTTAAACAAGAGTAAACCATTTTAGGAAATTCTTAAAAAATTACAATAAACTAATTTTATCTTGTTGAATCCAAAATATGGTATCCATATAATGAAATTAAATCAAATAAATTTTATAATATTTCATTTAAAAATATTCTGGAAGAAATTTTTTTTTGAACTATAATTATGAGGTAATATAATGATCATTATGTTATAGTACAAGGATGTAGTGATTATCTATTATTGTATAATATTAGGTATCACAATATCGATTACTAATGACTTTGATTAGATTAAAATACACATCGATGAATGAGGATCTAATTTTTGGGAATATGTAAGTGGTACAAGTATTATACATGATTGGTTCATCAATTTCATATATCCTTAATGATTCTGACCCTAATATATACTTTAATTGGCTTGGTTTGTCTTAGAAATCATATGATACCTCTATGATAAAACTATCTAGGTTATCAAGACAATTATGTAACATAAATATTCCATAGAACAAACATCATTTTGATGACAAGATTAGTGATCAAACAACCATTAATGAATAATATTATTTGATTCACCGACAAGGTGAGCAATAATAACATCTTATTTTCATAGTCATATGAGAATAACAATAAACTAAAGTCTATGAAAACATTCCATAACCTACTATATAGTGGATTATTCCATTGGGAATGAAGGAGGTTGTGATTTGGGTGAGTTCACTTCATTATTTTCAAGGGTGGTGACTTCTTAGGTTATGAGACCATTCTGACCCTTAGGTAGTCAAATGTTTTCCTAAAGTAGTTATTCAAGTATTTAAATTAGTTTGGATGCCTACCTATCATAAACTAGTGTTACCATCTGACCTTATCGTTGGTTTAGTGAGTCATTAGTGGAAACTGATCATCCAAAAGAAAAACATAATATACACTTACATTGATTTGAGTTTGAGTGAATATTTTGAAAAGAGAATCACCCATATATATTAAGGTATGTTCACACCTAGGAGGAATTGGATCTGTAGTACGGTTTCATGTCTATCTGATGGTATTAATTGAGGTTTGCTGATATTATGAGGTACTCTTGAGACATGATTTGTTATGGATTCCTTCAAGAGTGGATGCTTGATCATTACCTTTTTTTGGAGAATTGATCAATATTTTTACCCATTAACATCCACATGTACATTGGGGTTCTAGGGAGGACCTTAGTGATGGAGATATTTTTTGAGGAGGAGATTAAGATAGCTAGAGTTTGTAGTGTTTATCAATGAATAGAATCATCCAATGAAACCATATAATGGTAGGTTTTAGGTTCTCAACACCAATGGTAAACACATATATGGTCATTTCCCCTAGTATTAATAGTCTAATGGTTATATAGAGGATTCATCTAGTTAGAATAAATGATTTTTAATTTATGTGGAGTATAAATCTATATGGTATATGATCACCTGACCCGGTATGTTGTAATGTGTAGTCAGGTGGTAGATGATCTTCCATGCCAGATGCAGTAACAAATACATGGACCTCCCATAGGTAGTTAGGATTGGACTTATAGTGTTCTCTATAACAATGAGTATCATGATACACCACGAGTAGGATCATGAGTTTTACGTCACAAAAATATTCATAATTACAACCCCTATAATGTCTAATATAGGCTTCAAGATATAGAGAACAAGGATACAAAAAAAATTTGGACATAAAGGGTTATGTGTAAAAACCATAACTCTAATAACTAAAGTCAAGTGTTTAAATTATTAAAATAATATAAGATACATGGGATCTCATCCCAAATGAAAAATCTGTTTAGTAGAATTGATGAACTATATATAATCAGGTTTGTCATTTTTCATTGAAAATAAAATATAAAATATACTAAAAGTATATATTGTGAATCCTTGAACACATTTATGGATTCCTTATTTATATCCATGGGAATCGGAAAAAATAGTGGTGAGATAAAATGCTCAGTAAGGGTTGCTTATTGTATAATCTATTTTGAGTAAATAAGGAATAATTAAAATGGGAATATTGATAAGGGAAAAAAATTCCATTTAATCATTAACATGAACATGGAATGCATGCATGGATAATAAAATATATTAATCTCATGGATAATAATAAAAAATTTATGAATAAAGAAAATTTGTAATACTGAGTGTCTTGATCTAAGATATAATTATATCTATACCATCATGTTCATGAACTTATATTGTTTAATTTGTTGGTATGTTATACACCAAAAACCCATTGGATATGTTTTTCTAACTCATTTGTCTCATAATACATGTCAATGAATTGAGGGCCTATATAAGTTTGAGCCCCACCCATCAATTCATGTCTAATATATTCCTCATAGATCAAATGATCAATTTAATTCATAACTAATATGTCTTCCCAATAAATATTTTTATTCATTAAATAATAATAAATATCATGATTCCCCCTGTCTATCAAATAGTAGAACACTACATGTAGAAATGTTGTACGGTTTAAGAAGAAATAATATCAATAATGAAAATAATATTTATTTGTATTATATAAAAAATTATAAGAAATTTTATTGTTCAATATAAATTAAATGACCACAAAATTAATGAACAGAAAATAGATGACCATAAATTTATAAGAAAAGTAAATTCTGTATTAAAATCATGTATTTAGAGAATTTATAAAAATAAAAGAAATTTTTTATAATAAGATTCATTTAAGATATTATTTATTCTTAAACCGTACAACATTTCTACATATACTGTTCTACTATTTGATTGATAGGGAGAATCATGATATTTCTTATTATTTAATGAATAAAAATATTTATTGGTAACACATATTAGTTATGAATTAAATTGATCATTCGATCTATGAGGAATCTATTGGACATGAATTGATGGGTGGGGCTCAAACTTATATAGGCCCTCAATTAATGTCTAATAGATTCCTCATAGATCGAATGATCAATTTAATTCATAACTAATATGTCTTACCAATAAATATTTTTATTCATTAAATAATAAGAAATATCATGATTCCCCCTGTCAATCAAATAGTAGAACACTACATGTAGAAATTTTGTATGGTTTAAGAAGAAATAATATCAATAATGAAAATAATATTTATATGTATTATATAAAAAGTTATAAGAAATTTTATTTTTCAATATAAATTAAATGACCACAAAATTAATGAACTGACAATAGATGACCATAAATTCATAAGAAAAGTAAATTCTGTATTAAAATCATGAATTTAGTGAATTTATAAAAATAGAAGAAAATTTTTATAATAAGATTCATTTAAGATATTTAATTTAAAAAAATATTTTTTTTTAATAATATAAATTTTTTAAAAACTATTATGATAGTGTAAAAATATGTTAGAATCAAATATATTAATAAAGAAATATTTTTTTGATTTTGATAAATGAAACTTTAAAATGTCCCTTTCATAAATCCTTATTATGATTCCTTTAAATACTTTAAAAAAAAATAAATAATATAAAATTTTCTTGATAAATTATGTTATTGAATAAAATATTTTTTTTTTTAAAATATTATTCTTATATTGATACGATTGTAATATATACCTCATTCAAATAGATATAAGATATGATTTCATTTAATCATTTCATTGTTTGATTCTATATCTAAATAGTGAAAATGTTTGAAGAAAATATTTAAAATACTTAAATATAAATAGGATATGAAAATTAGTCATGTTTATAATGGATATATTATATTATTTCTTTATAAAAAAAATTTATGAAATCCAAAAATAATTGACATTGTAAAATAAATTATTACCTCGTTAATAAATTTATATTTTAACCCCTTGAGTGAGAAAATATGATTTGAGACATTAATAAATATGAATAAATATATATTAATTTTCAATTAATAAAAATGGGAAATATATACACAAAATAGTAAAAAAAGTGTATAAAACCAAATATATCTCAATGGAGTATAAATTAAGTATAAGTCTCTTACCTCATGCTTCCACTTAGTTTAATGTGATTTAATATCATAAATATTAAATTTATATTTATAATAATTACATACCAAAATAGTGTATATTTATAATATAATACATTATCCACTTATAATATTTCAATACCCATTAATTAATAATTCCTTACTAATATCATTATTTTAGGGTATTGACTATTTCATTTTTCATGGATGTTTCACTTTGGAAGGTCACATCCTTGTACATTGACCATGGATCCGTAATATCAATAATTTTATTTATAATATAAATATAATATTAATTTATTTTATTATTATATACCTTTTTATAGTCATCAATAATATTTAGAGGTAGAAAAATTATTTACACCATTTATGGAAACGGTAGGTCGTATGTACGCATGTACATTTTTTCATTTTTAATGAAAATAGTAAAAAAAAAGATAAATATTATTTTATCCATATAAAACCAAAATTGTATCATAAAGAACATATATATAAATATATATTTCCTAAACATAACCTTATTATAATCCATGTATTTTAGATATGAAAAATAAATCACAACGATTCATAGAGGTGATAGTCCACACATACGCACGAGTGATGTTATCATCTTCTAATATATGATAAGATAATAATATAGATATGATATTATAATTTATAAGGAATAATTATTTCAAAAAAATTATATAGAAATTTTTAATCCATCATGACAATGATCCGCAGAAAATGGTTATTGAAAATGAATTGTATCTATAATTGGAGGTGGTAGTCTACACGTATGCATGAGTGATCTTATCACATACCATTTTATGTGAAATAGAATTAATAATGATGGCTACATAATAATAAAAGCATTAAAATATATTTAGGATACTGAATTTATTATTTATTAATACTAATTATTTAATGAATGTAGTACAAGAAATAATTTGAATGTGGTCATGTAAGATAATTATATCCTTCTTTTTACCTCTTTAGATGCATTATTATGAACCCTTATAACAGTATTTTAGGAATAAAATCTCCAATAAATCATGTATAGAGAACTTGTGAGTATAATTGGGAAGGATATGGTCATTTTAGATCACTCAAAGTAGAGTAAATAAGACAAATGAGTTGTTTACTTTTATATGTGGGGGAGATGGTACACGTAGAATTTATTAAAATATTACAATATAATAATGTAAATGACATGAAAAATTATTACAAGTTGAAACATATTATAATTTGTGATATAATATTGTCTAAAAAAGGAAGTATAATGTAATTTCTAATTGTTTAGTTTTAAAACATATGCATATCTCATGGTTTTCACCTTATCAAACCTATTGTAACCTTAACTGTGAGGAATTTTTTATTGTATTTACTATTAATTATAAAAAAACATGAAATTATTAAATAATAAAAATAAAAACAGTTCAAAAATTTTATCCATTTTAGCAAATTGATATCAAAAAAGTTGAAAATTTTAATCTAAAAATAAAATTACAATACGTGACAAATATGATTTTTTAGGAAATGAATTTTTTTAGAATAACATTATATAATATTAGGATAATTATTTGTAATATTCATTATAATTATTTAAATTCATAAATTGGGAAATATACTCTATAAATTCTATTTAAATTATTCATTTTAAAAAAATATTTAATCTAATTAAAATGGAAAAACATTATGTGTTTGATGATAGTTTTTTAAAAAATATCCATTTTTACCTCCAAATGATATTGTATTTATTACAATAAAAATTGAAATGAATCCATGGTTGACTATTTATATTATTAAGATTTATAATAAATAAATCGATAATATTCAAATACAAATTTTTAAATTATTTATAAACATTTTTTCTAGGGAAATATTTCAAAAATCAATTCAAGGATTCTTTTCACCTTGTTTGTTCAAAATTTATATTCATCATAATTTTTTTTAATTCTTGTGCAACTATTAATTAAAATTTTAATTTTTTAGTGTCATTAAAATAAAAATTTCAATCTAATAATTTAGTATCATGTGTTATAATATTCCCTCCTTCAAAAAACATTTTCTCTAATTATTAAAGGATATTACTTTCCAAAAAATGTGGGTGGTTCTTCTACATAACTATCTTTGGTTCTAATCAACATTTATCTACTATAGGATTAAGAAAAAAGTACCATTATGAATAAAATAATCTAATTTTGCAACACATATTTTTTAATTTTAGGAAACTTGATTGAATATTCATATTAAGATAGATCAATTACAATTCTATTTATTTATATGTGAGGACATGTGTTGTGTCTGGCGTATACATCCTTAACAATGAGATATGGAACAAGAAATTTAATTTAGTGAGGCTATTTTTCATTTTCATATATCTATTACCTTCTATGATCTTATTTAATATAGGTATTAATATTATTTACCTTCATCATTTTCTCCTCATCATGTTCAAGGCCTACATGCTTCCTTTCACCCACTTCATCCCAAGATGTTATATTATGATATATTTTTCTATATAATGCTTCATATGACACCATTTTCATACATTAATAGAATCTATTTCTAGTTTAAAACTCCAATATAAGTAAATAATAATACCACATACCATGAAATTCAACTAATCATGACCTCAACATTTCTTCTAATGTTTAAATAGTCTTTTTAGACTATCCATCGATTTGGGGATGATAAGTATTGCACAATTGTAGCTTAGTTACATGACTTTTATAAACTCCTTTATATAATTTTGATGTAAATTGTGGATCATGATTTTAATTAATTGAAATAGGAGAACTATGAAGTCTAAAAATATCATTAATATTGAGTCTTGAATGGCTATGAAGAGGTAAATCTTCTCTTATAGTCAAAAAATGGGAAATTTTGGTAAGATGGTCAATAATAAACCATATGGAATAAATCATTCTCAAAGTATTTTGAAATATAGGGAAAATTTATATAGAAATTTTATGCCACTTCCCTATAGGAATAGTTGTTGATTTTCTGACTCATGTAGGATGATATATCCAACCATTACCTACTGACAGACTAGACATCTTAATAAATAATTGTCAATACCTAGCTTCATATTATACCACCAAAAATGATACATCATATCCATCAACGTCTTGTATTTACATGGGTGTATAAATCAATTTTAGAAACAGGAATCATCTAATGATTCCACTTTCAACTCATGTATATATAGAACACATATCCTCATTCCATATTTCAAAATTACATATTTATAATTATGTCTACCGATTTCCCATCATTCAAAGAATCAATTTTCATTTGAAAATTATTGTCATCATGATGGGAACATTACATATTTTTTAATTATTATTGTTTTGAAAACATTTTTTAAAGGAGTGATGTTTCTTCTTCCTTAATAATTTGCATAAGAATATTCACTTAATATATGAAAAAATATCCCTATCAATCATCAGTTTGTATAAAAATCCATGATATTTGCGGATTAATGGATCAACAACCTTATTATCCTTCCTTAAGTGGTAGTGTATTGAGAAATCATAATCCTTTAGTAGATAAAGCCATCAACATTTCCCCATTTTTATATCCTTCTATTAAAATATGTATTTCATACTCTACTAATATGTGTTTATCTCACATCCTTCACCATAAAGATAATGTCTATTAATATTGAATGAAAGTATTATGGATGAAAACTCAATATCATGGGTTGTATTGTTCTATTCATGAATATTTAACTTTATTTATGGACATATAATAAAATTTTAATTTTTATTAAGGACACAACCATGCCACTTATTTTACGCATCACTATATATCTCAAATACTTCACATCCTTATGTTAATGTTACTATACTAGCATTTACCAATAAACACTTTCATTCTCCAAAACATTCTTCAAATTTATTTTTCTATTCAAACATAACCAATTTAAATTTAATCAACATTTAATAGGTATCCAATCAATAAATTTTTGGAAAAAATCATCGATTGTAACCTCTTAATATATAGAAATTATATTACTCAGTTATGTTCATCAGTGTAGATAATTATTCGACTAACACTATCTTAAAATGATCGCCTGGTATTACATCGTTGGAGATAATATATCCTAGAAAAAAACATTATAGAGATATAATCAACTCTTTCTAAATTTCCAATATAATGTTTTTCCTCTAAGAGTCCCAAGAATGATCTTTAAGTGATTCTCACAATCCCTATCTCTTTTACAATACACCATGATGTCGCCAATAAATACCACAAAAATAATTCATTATATTATGTGAATACTATGTTCATTTGTTACCTAAAAATAAAAGTTTTTTTCAATACACTAGTAATTAATGTAAACTCATAATTTCCATACCTTATATTTAATGTTGTATTTGGAATATCTTCTACCATTACTCATAGTTGTTGATACCTTGAACAAAATTCAATCATTGGAAAATATTTCACTTGAATTTGTGGATCAAATAAATCTTTACTGTGAGGCTTGGGATACATGTTCCTTCTAGTAATAATGTTTATTTCCCTATAATCAATTCAAATACACATATATCCATCATTATTTTTTTAAAGAATATGGGCTCCTCGAGGTGAAATATGAGTGTCTGTAAATACATTACAAAAAACTTCTATTGTTTTTATTCAAATACTATAATTAAATAGTAGCTATTCTATAAGAGTATTTGATATAGGTCTCACATAAAGTATTAAATCAATGGATAACCCAACATTAAATTCTATTTTATTTCCATGAAATTATCTGAGAAATAAATCAATGTATTCCATTTAAATAATTACTTCATAAATTTTAATATTACCTCTCCCATATATAGATTGTGTCTTCTCCTCGTCCATAAGAAAATACTTCAAAAAATAAACTCTATATGGATTCAAACAAGACCCAAATAATTATTTCATGCCATTAAATGTATGAATTCCAAATTTTTATTATGAATCATAATTTCATTCCCTTGGAAATAAGTTTTATTATTATATTTTTAAATCCAACACATACCAATGATTTTATGAAAATAATATATTTCTATAGTAATAAATTCTATAAATAGTGTTGGTTTTGGTGACTTATTGTAATCTAATGAAAATATACTATTAGTGGTATGATATCCACAATCATTCTTGACTGAAAATACCTTTATTATATTTTTGGGGGAATATCTATTTTTTGTGGAAAAAACTGAAGATTTCAAAGATTGAGACTCTGAAGAATAAAATAAATATTTATATAAATTTGAGTCTATGGTTAATGTAACCACCAACACATTTTTAGGAACTTCAACCTTAGCTATAGTGATCGTATATGTTTGGCCTTCCACCTTACCACTTCAGTGATAAGTTCCCTTAATGCTTAGGAAATTGGATTCAATAAATCCCCATTTCAATACATTTCATGAACTAGATAGTAGTGGTTTATTTATTCCCATGAATTTATAGGCATTATAACCCTAATATCTACACATAAAACAAACTCCCTTTCCCTTCCTGAATTTTTCAAGATATTTCTTTCCCCAATTTTCACATGAAAGAAATTTATTCTCTTATTTATTCTTCTTTAACATGGTACATTTTTATTGGTTCTCAACTGAATACTTATTCTCTTGATTTACTTTGATGATATAAGATCATGAAATTTATTTATACATTGTTGTGGTGGAAAATATTATTTCATTATAAGTTGAAAACTTTGAGAAACTTGTTCCCTTTGGAAACATGCCTTAAACCATTCAAATAAATTATCAATTCCTTCTGGATTATGTATGTAATTAAAATAATACATGGATAGTATTGTAAATTTAGCATCGTAATTTATAACACTCACTTATTCTATTTTACTTATGATAATGAAATTTCTCCTCACTTCAGTTCATTTCTCATTGGTAAAATATATATCAAATAACATTACATTAAATTATCACAATTCATTATGTTTTATTTATTCTTCCACTATAGTATTTTGGATCAATGACCACCATTGATACAAATAACCTTAAATATAATATAATTAGATTATAAAATTGTTCCTATCATTATATCCCAATACCATATTTATCATTTCAAAGGACTGAATCCGCTGCTCATTTACATCATGATTAGTAACTCCACTAAAAGATGGAGGATTTTATCACATGAAATAATACAATATAGGTGTATCATTCCATGGAACATCATGTTTCTCTATATGTTAATGGATATTAGTCACAAACTAGTTCATCTAACGTAATATGACTATGAACAACTCATCTTCAATACATTTTATATTGACTTACTCAATAAGAACATATATACAATGACCACAAGAATAAATACCCTTCATTCTTATGGGAGCCAATATAGAAAATTGAATATAATGATGTAGCTCATAACAATATGAATATTAAATCATATAATGTAATTAGTGTAAAACATTACATAAATTGAACATTTATGCATAAGTAATCATAGAATTATAAACATGGTTTCTTTAGGAATATCCTCAAAGTAAATCATATGGTTATGTTCCATAATATATGTTTTCTGAAATCGAGTACCCAAGGTTTTAACCAAACATCATATAATAAAAATTATACCACAATCAACTATAGTACCCTAGAACTAATATTAAAATTGTTGCATTGGTATAATATAAATGAAATCCCATCCTAGAGGACTGTAATATTTATTAGTATTGAACAATATGATACAAACATGTTACCAATTTTTTGTTGAAAATGAAATATAAAACACATTGAAGGTTAATATTCCACATCCTTGAACTCATTCGAAATTCAATAATCGTATCCTATGTAATATTGAAAAAATATGGTTGAGCTCAAATTCTCGGTAAGGTTTATGTACAATATAATCTATCATGATTAAATATGTCATAATCAATATAGAATGTTAGATAACTGAAAATAGATTTCATTTAATCAATAACATGAAAATATAAAGAAACTGTTTGTGATAAAAATTTATTAATATCTGGAATAATAATAATTGAATTCTCAACAATGAAATGATTAATATTGGATTTCATGAAATCGAACATCATGATATCCTTACAATAAAGGCCTTTCACTAAGAATGTTTAAATTGTCAGTACGTATAGTCCAAAAACCATTTTATAAGATTGGTCAACTAGTTTCTCCCATGAGACATGTCGATCCATTGAGTGGATATGTAATTTTAAGACCCAACCCTAATTTTATGTCCAATGCATTCCTTATTTGTCAAATGATCAATTTAATTCATAAACAAATATTTATTATCAATAAATATCCATATTTATTAAATAATAAGAATTATCATGATTTCATAGTCAATAAAATAGTAAATTAGCAAATATATATTTGGAATATAGTTTAGAAAATAATCCGATCAATGAATAAAAAAATATGTATATGTCTAATAAATTTGATCAAAAAAATTTACAATTTAAAGAGAAATTTAATGATTTTAAAATTAATCAAGATACGTTAGATGACGATCAATTCGTCTGAAAATTAGTTAGTTGAATTAAATAAAGTCTTTTTCATAAGAGGAAAAATGGGGTTATAACATTTCATGTAAGTTTCCATTTAACATATGTCTTTTTAAATACATAAAATTCATGTATAATAACCTAAATATCATAAAATAGATATTACGGTAGAAAAATCATGTAGCATATATACATTTTAAAAAAATATAACTTTACAAATTTTATAAATAAATTTTAAAAATTAAATTTAAAAAACATTCTAAAGATTTCTTCAGAACATTGTAAAAATTCTATGATTTCATAAAATTTAATTTATAAATCATTTTAGTAAATAAAAAGTATTTTTTAAACAATATTGAAAAATAAGGATATGGAAGGAAAATATACCAAATCAAAATAGAAATAATATCTTATTTTTTAAACATATATTTGTTTCATTCAATGTATAATGATAGTGATTATTTTAAAAAACATTTAAACTAAATAAATATATAGAGTATAATAAAATTAATAGTGTTTTTTGGATGAAAAATTATAATATTTCATTGAGGAGAAATATATAAAAACCCAGTAGACATGAAATTGAAAAATTAATTGTTACAACATTAGAATCTATAAAATTATAACCCCTTAAATGAGTAAACAAAAAATGAAACATTAATAATCATTAAAAAAATATATATACATGTTAAATACCTAAATATAGATATATATATACCAATTAAATTTCAATAGTGTCATAATTTCAAATTTTTCTCAATGGGGTGAAAATTGAGATGAAATCTCATACCTCATGCTTCCACTAAGTTTAAAATTATGTAATCTCTTATAAAATAAAAATATATTTATTATAAAAAAAATTAAAATATATAAATATATAAATTATCACCTATCATCCACTTATAACATCTCAACACCCATTTATGAGTAATACCTTTTTAAAATTATCTTTTATAAAAGTTAACTGCTTCATTTTTTATGAGATTTTTTCTTTGATAATTATGATACCTATACAATGATAATGATTCCATCATATCCAAAATTTTAGTAGTCAAATAACTATCATATATATTAATGTAATATATTATTATATTCATCTATAAATGTTAGAATTGTTAAAATAAATTATATTATTCATGAAGATAGAAAGATATATTTACCCTTGAATATTATTTTCATTTTCTAACTAAAATAATTAAGGAAAGATAAAGATTATATTATAATTATAGAAACATAATTATTTTATAAGTAATATATATACCTAAACATATCATTTCACAATCAAATTAATGTTTTAATGAAAAAGGAAACACATTACTTTGTGTAGGTGGTTATCCACACTTACGCATGAGCGACTTTATTGTCTTCCAAAGGTTAATAATGTAAGAAGGTATATATAATATTATAATTAGAGAATAATAATTATGGTATAAATATGATATCTATTTTCTAAACCCTTCATTATAATATTCCATGAAAACTATTTATAGAATATGAATTATATTGCAATGTGAAGGTGGTAGTCAACACATACAAATGAGTGGTACTATCACATACCTTTTGATGGAAAAGATAATGAATAATGATGGTTCCAAAATAATAATAATATTTAATTATATTTGGAATAAATAAGTTATTATTTAATTCTTAATAAAATATATTTAGAGGATATATAATAGAAATAATTTGATAAAGTTAAGCTAGGATGAGTACATATCCTTTAGATGGCTTCCATTAGATCATTTATTAAGTACCATTGAAATAGTATTTTATGAATCCCAATACATAAAATTTGTTTCAATTAATGTTTAAAATATAAATATGTGGAGTTTTAATTATGTTAGTTGGCTCAAATAAGTGTAAATATTTTACAGGAAGGGTGTCCTTTTATTATCGGGCAAGAGAATAGACATGGAATTTCATAAAATATTAAAATATAATATCATCATAATCAATATAAATTCTTCCAAATGGAAAGATATTTGATTTTTAAATATGAGGATTTATAAATATGTATATCAAATAGTATTTAGACATGTTTAATGGGAAAATTTTCTCTTATTTCATAGTTTAACTCAAGTAAAACCCTTTTTCAACATTAACCATGATGATAAATTTGTAATGATTTTACTATTCAAGATGACAAAAAATTAATTTCAACATATTACCTTATATTAATTATTTTACTATAAATATAGAAAACGTATTATAAAATTCATTTAATATAAGTTTTTAGGATTTAATTACAAAATAAACTCCTAAAACTTGAATAAAATTTATATTTAATGAAATGAATTTTCCAATAATAATATGATATTATATTACCTCTATGAAATTTAGTCATATTTTCTCTGGATTTAAATTCATATTGAATGATATTTGGGCGATTCAATTTATTCATTTCATTCATTATTAGGTAATACATTAACAAACAAAAATTGAAAAACATTATTCAATTAAAGACTATTTTCTAAAAAAAATAACCCATTTTCCTCTAGATAATTTGTCTATATTTATATCAAACTGAAAATAAAAACACGGTTAGTTATACATATTATAACAAATTTTTATGAATAAATTTCTGAATAGTTAAAAAATATATTTTCAATTATTCATAAAATATTATTTATGAGGAAAAGGATAAATAAAATTATTGAATTATTTGACCTAGTAAGTTAAAAAATAACATACATCCTATAAAATTAGATTTTTATGCCTTGAATTATTAAAATTTAAATTGTTCCATATTTTCATAAAAATAAAATTATCACTATAATAACTTAATTACTCATTTTATACTATTATTAGGTGACACTTGACATGATTTAAGGTACGATTTATTACTTCTCCACACTAGCACATGCCCTCATTTATATAAGATAAATCTAATTCAGTATTGTTTTTTCTATATTTTAGAACTAAAAACATGTTGGATACTCTAACCTAACATATGTTATAGAGACTCATTTTTTCCTTGTAAGACTTTGTAATTTTTCTATATATATTTCCAGAGATAGGCACAAAGACAGTGTGATATTGTGAGGCCCAAAATATATTTTTCAATAATATAAACATTATTTTATACTATGAATTAGAGGGAAATGATATATCTCTTAAATGGTAGCTCGGATTAGAAATATTATGGCACAATTGAGTACATAGAGTGGCGTTTACAGGAGATGGGTGATAACTTCTGTGGGTGTAAGGCTTTGGTAGAAAACACCACAGAGGATGTTACCATAAATAAAATTATTAAATAAAATTATTTTATCTCATATGTTAATTTTCATTTCTTCAAAATAGATACATGTATTGGAAATTTGAGGCCACTGTTGGGTTTGTATAATGGTTCTTACCCAACAGGAAACATTAGGTGCGAGGGTGTGGGAGGATCATATTCCGTGACCGCAGGTGGTTTCCTATATATTGGAGTTTAAGGAAGTGAGTAAGGGTTTGGATCATTTCCTCCCACTGCTTATGGATCTACATACTCTCCTTATGATGTTGAATCTACATCATATTATTGATGGATTGTGGGGGTTATGCATATCTAAGAATATTATAGTGTGAAAAATGAAATGACAGATCCAAAATCCAGGTATGAATCTTCATTCAGATTCTGATTCACACTATTTAAGCTTGGGTTGTCAAAATTGATTACTGATCATTTTTGCAACTTTGAAATCCTTTGTTGATGACCATATTAGCATGTCCATTGACCGTTTCACTTGTTGGATATCTTGTTCTTCTTGTTCTTCATATGTTCTTATGTTCATCATCGATAAACTTTTTGACATGTCAAAAATGACATCTGATCATGGATCTAAGAATAAAAATGGGAAGGTTATTAACCCAGGATGTTGAATCTATGCTTGTTTCATGTTTTGAGTGCTGGAGGAGGAAGAATATTGAGTATAAGTGATGACTAATTTTTTTCTTGTTGAAACAGAATCTGATCTCTGAACAAAGGCTGAGTTTATGAAGATAATGTCCTAAGGATTCTGGATATGGTCTAGAAACAATTTTTAGAGAACTGGAGGAGTCTCGATGGTCCGCCGAAGGGACCACTAGTGCACGATTGTCCAGTAGCGATTTGGGTACAAAATGAGGCATTAGATGTGGGAGCCGGCAAGGTAGTGTAGCATCGGGCAGTTCAGGGAGTGCAGAGGAGGCCAGAGCTAGAGCCGACGGTTGCCTTTCAGGAGGGTTACTAACAATGGGGTGGTGGTGTCATAGGTTATGCATCAGGATGGCGAGAAGGGATTCCCAAGAATCTGGGCCTGGCTACAGTAGTAGACCATGATGAGACAGCGGTTCGAGCCAACCAAAGATGGCTGAACTTTCCAGGATGGGTGTTTCCATGCAGGTCTTCGGGATGGGGCAACATTAAACATCCATATCTTCTAAACATACTGTCTATTGTATGTGTTCTCTATGGTTATGTGATCCTACTGTCGATACAATCATTTTTAAAGAATTTTTTTTGAATTTAAATTTTCATTTTCTTGGCTTGGGCAACCGAAATGAAAAAAATAATAATATATTGTCTTTATTGTTATTAAATCTTTGACTCACAATAAATTCTACATGAAATGTTTGATCGACAAGCCATAAACAGTTTTGTGACCCTAAAATTGAGGCAAATATTTCAAGGTCTATTTCAGGCACCTAATAAAATTCAAGGTGTGTGGCCCATGAGGCCCGTTTTTTGGCATTTATGGTGAAATGTCACCTATTTCACTGGGTGTCAATTTTTCACAAAAGAATTGTCAATCCAATTTGTTTTTCACTGAGGATTGAAAAAGTGAAATCTGTATGAAGTTATCTAGAATCAAGGCATGGGCCCCATGAAGCACCATTTGTGTTTTATGTAGAAATATACATCTTCTTCATCAGGAGTATGATTCGGTTGAATGAATAGTATATCCTATGTGTTTTTTCACAAGGATCATGAAGGTGTGATCCATTTGGTTAACCATGGCCGTTCATGGAGGCATGTCGGTAGAATTACATTTTTTTCTCCTCGGATCAATGATGAACATTGTGTTCTTGTTATATTTTTTGAAGATGTGCCATGTTCTCTGGGAGTACAATGGCACACCTAGGGGTACTAGCTTCCAGTTTGATACTTGAGTATATCTAGATACATGGAAAAGCAATGAGGTGGGGTCACACATCGTTTATGCCCTATACGCGTCGTGTACCACTGGATTCATCTTATTTCACATATCACCTCGTATTAGACTCTGATTTTTTTATGCGAGTAGCATATCCTATGTGTCTTTCTTCATATAGAGTGATGGTGGGCTCAGATTCATATTTTTGGTTATGATGCTAGTTGTTTTGAACTTAATTCTTATTCTATTGGTGTTTGACGATCATGGTGATTAGGCGATGAAATAAACATATTCTGACTTGCACCCTCTAGTCGGCCTATGCATGGGTCCTCGACAACATTAGAGTGTAACACTCCATCCAATAAAGGTATGGGTTATCAATCTATTCTGAGTGGCACCCTCTAGTCAGTATTGGAATGGGTCCTTGATGATATTACAGTAGAACCATCAAGCTGGGTTGGGTATAAGTACTCAACCTATTCAAAGTATCACCCTCTAACCAGGCTGGGCATGGGTCCTCAACGACAAAAGAGTGGAACCCTCCAACCGGGCTGGGCAAGGGTCATCAACCAATTATGAGTACAACCCTCTTGTTGGGCTGGGAATGGGTCCTTGATGACACTAAAGTGTCACCCTTCTACTGGGTTGGACATGATTCCTCAATCTTCATGCACGACCTTCTGACTATGTGGATCAGTCATTAGATATGGTCTGACGTACCTTTGGACTCATGATAAATATATCATCTTTCCACACTGAGATGCGTTAACGGGACGCAACCTAAAATTGTGAGGGTGAGAGAGTGTCACCCAAAGTAGATAGTATCAAGGTGTGGTGATTGAGTCCTTTTTTCATGTGTTTTCAGGGAATACATGTGGGATGTTGGGAATCATTGGTAGTTATTAATGGAACTATTGTCTACTCTTCATCTTTGGATGAGCTGTGAGATGGATATATGCTAACTCTCTAGTTTCAGTTTCTTTTTCTAGTAATATATATATATATATATCCTATTTTAGCACCCACTCAGTAGGTTTTGGTAACTCTCATTCTTGAAGAGGTGATGACAACTGGGGTATTCCATGTTCTTTGTGTGTCAAGCATCTCATGGTTGGGTGAGTATAATCCCCTACACTAGTTAATGAAAAATTGATGAGATGTTCATCTTCTCACCATCAATAGCTCCTTGGGTTCTGAAGAGTTTACTCTATCTCTCTTAATGTGTAGAGCTACTCACTTTTATTGTACCTTCTCTTATATACTGCTTTCTAATTTAGTGAATCTCTTAGGTCTCCCCCTTCTCCTTTTCAGAGAATTCTATTGAGTATTTTTATACTCACCCCTACATGTGATTTTTCCAAAAGTGGCATGCTATATGAATATGACTTACAATTTGAACATGACTTCAAAGGAGATTTGGGATACAGGTGAATTGACTATATACAGTGGTCATAGCTTAGGATCTAGGGTTGGAGATCTCTTAGTTATTTTACTTTTTATTTACTACCAGGTTTTGTAACGTTTCTGGATGGTCATTTATTCTTCATGATTTTACTTTTAGTTTACTTTTTTGTACTTGTACGGGTTAGAGGTCAATGTATGAATGTTATCCTTTTACAGAAGTGTGGTATGTTTTGTTAATTTGACTCTAAAAATTTTCATTGAGTTGTTTGTGTGTGTGTGTACAGGTTTTTAGGAAAACGACTCCCTGATTTGTTTGTGACTTCGACACTTTTCTCCACCTCTTGTCCTATAGTGGTGGGAATAGGGTAATTACATCTCGATCTCGGACGTCGTCCAAGTCATAAAAAAGTATTATTAGAGTTGGTTTGACCCTTGGCATGTTGTTCGAAGATTCTATAATAATGAATCAGTTGGGTCTATGTCAAAGGTTTCAACGTGTCCTGAGAGAGTCTATCAGGACAAGGAGTTCTGTTATTGTGAGACAGCTAACATAACCACTCACTAGGACCAAGATTACCCACTTTTATACATGGAATGATTATACCTTTGTTGCGGGGAACATTTGTACCCTAATAATATAGAATTGGGTCATTGAATATACTTCTAGAGTCATATCCCAATTATGGTGGATATGTATATATATATATATTCACATCTTACTATGGTACTCCTTGATATGATTCATGATACTTCAGTGACAACAGCTATCTAGGATAATAGTTCTGGTTTGTAATGATCCACTATGAGAGATGAACCCTCGGTTTAGGATCAATCATATAATCCCCCTTCCTCTATGTGGATAGGTAGCAACACATCCACCTATTGAGCAACAATAAGTCCAAGATAAGTAGGGTGTGGACGTGTGTAGGATGATCGTACTCCGTGAGTTCAAGTGTCAAATTCCATTGAGGTTTCATAGTGATCCAAATCCTTAGGAAACAGAGGTTTGTCTGGAATTTTTGGTCTTCCAATTCATGATTGTTCTGACACCGATGAATCAGATGGAGGCTTTGAAAGCATGTCTTTTCCATGAAGCATCTAGACAATGGAAGAGTCTGGTTACTCAGATACATGATGAATTGGAACTCTTATGGTCTGACTTCCAACAATTATTCTGTGGGGAGTACTACCCCTTATTCATATGCTTCATTGGGATTTATGATCTTCTATAGCTTTATTACGGTGGGATGATAGTGGCTGAGTACATGAATAGGTTCTCAATCATTACACACTACTCTCTGGACATGAACTTGGATGGCTATATCCGAACATGAAAGTCTGAGAAGGGACTCTGCTGAGAGATCCTTATTGATGTAGTTACCTTGTGTATCCCCGCCTATGTTGTGGTGCTGGAGTGGGCACTGGGGATATATAGATTTATTTTAGTGTAATTCCAATTTACAAGTTTTGGAAGTGTCCATGCTAGAGGTGATATGTCTGTCGTAGCCAGCACGAATCAGTTGGTGTGGCCTAGATGTAGAAGGCCTTCCCATTATTAGAGTAAGGCACAAGGTTTGGGACATCGTAGGGCACTTAGTGAAACCAAGGAGGGATGCTTTTATTCTTGTGATAGGTGAGGTCATACGGCATGAGACTGCTCGATCCAAAATTTTGAGCCTCTTATCCCGATAGTAAATAAACAGCCACAGTAGATATGTTGACATGATTGGAGATCTCCCAAGAGAGGATATGGTAGTCCCCATTGAGGTGGTATTGTAAGAGGATTAGGAAGAATTGTGGTAGGTGGAAGACTCTAAGAATTCCTTCCACAATCCCCATGTGGCCTATGTTAGAAATAAGGATCTAGGATTCGGGGTCATAGGCATTTGCAAGCAATGGATATTTATGATACTATAGTGCACGATGTAACGCCCCGACCCTAGTTACCCAGATTCGGTGCATTATTACATAACATTGGCATGATCACAAGAAAGATCAAATCTCGAAAGACCGATTGGTTTAGTAGCCTTGGAAACACTAGATATATTCATAAGTCTTGCATTACATCATAAAATGAAAAACTACTACAAGAACATATTGTCTCCATAAACCACTCTCATATCCCCACATAATATCCCTGCAGGTCATTCATAATTTACTTCTTCACTTCCTGGGAAAAATAAAACATGGAAAAGGGGTGAGCTCAAATGCCCAGTAAGGATATCAATATACCGGAAACTTTCATAAATAAGAATAAACATTTAAGTCTATGTATAACTAAAACAAAAGCCTTTTAAACTTGAACTTCAACATAGTATGGAAAAAGTAAAATGATATAATTCCATTTACTTGTTCACACGGATATTCTACTAATCGAATAATCACATGCAATATCAATAACCACTTTCATAATGTTGGAATGCATAATGCCAGACTATCATAACCACATAGCCAAGGCCTCGTGCCAAGACTACAAATAAGATTTTCCCAAGGCCTTGTGCCAAGACACTAGTTTGTCTCATGAGACCTACTGATGCATCGAGGAGCTATAGTGGGCTCCACCCGTCACATATTAAGTCCAATGCATTCCCATATGAAAAGGTTTAAACATAACATAAACATTCATATTAAAACTAGCATACGAAATGTCAATAATTTCACCATAAACTATGAATGGTATAAAAATAGAATATCCACAGTCAAACATATCATAAAACCTTCAATACAATATAGAAGTTTTGTATCATAATATATCAACCTCAAATAATCGTAAAATCCATCAAAGGATGTTGACATAGATGAAATCAAAACTTTTTTTAGATAAATATCTCTTTCTATTTTTGAAATCATTTAAGAGCCATATAAAATAAAACATTTTCATTGAAAATATTCTTATAAGATTGTAAGGAAAACATTGAAGATTTTATAATGGCGGAAAATAACCGCACACGCCGTATAAGTTAAAAAAACATTCTTACCTTAATTCTGTTGAAAAGGTTAAAAGGACCTTGTTTTGAAAATGACAGAAAGATTACTCTTATAAAAATTCAAACAAGGGTATAAAGGACTTTAACCCATATTCTTGTAAATAATAAAAATGTTTTGAAATACATTATTAAGAAACATGGATGTGGATGATAAAGAGATCCCAGTAGATTATTACATATAAACAACCTCGGATATTGAAGAGATTGTGAAATAACCCTTACCAATTTGGTAACTTATTAAACATACAACCCATGAAAGAGGTATCATACTATTAATATGTAAATACACATAAATTAGAGTGTATTACACAACGAATATAATTATGGGCAGTACATACACCACACAAAAGGTGATGGTGGCAATATGGCATGAATCTCACGGGAATAAGGAGTGAGATGAAAACCCCTTACCTTGTACTTTTCCTTGGTTGGGGTAGCTTAACCTCCTGTATAATGGTGAAATAATTTTTATTAAATTATACAAGAATAATATACATAATTATGATACCATATATGATCTTTTAATATTGATTTGATAATAATATCTTAATATTATCGTTGTTTCGGGTGTTAACTTACTTGTTTTCTTTTATATGTTTTGTTACGTAAGACATGTTTGTAAAGGATAGGTTGTATATTCTTCATATCCATAATGAAATCAAGTCCTTAAACATCATTTTTTAAATCAGAAAATGATAATTATACTTGAATGGATACGATGGATAATGAATCTCATCGCGTTCGTGGAGACGGTAGTCCGTACGTACGCACGAGCGACAATATCATTCTTTTGATATTAAAATAATATATAAATGGATGGTATATCATATATACTGAATCATTAACATGTTATATTTATTATTTACATGAGTTACACATCATTGTTATACCCATCCAAATAATATTATATTGAATAACAATTACACAACGACGTGGAGACGGCAAGCCGTACGTACGCACGTATGGTGACATGTTATTCAAAGGGTGGATAGAATACTGAATATGGTTGTACCATATTTATAATAACATCACAGTATATATATATGATACTGGAGTTATTATTTTAGAATGGTAACAACAAAGGAAGAAGAAGTGGAAGAAGAAATGAACTTGGAAAACGGGTGGTGAAATCATTACCTCTTCTTCGGGTTCTTCCTTTTGATTTGATCAAAAGGGCTCCTTAGGTTGGCTTTCTGATCCAACTAAGGCCTCTAGGTTGTATTGAGGGATGTTGGGAGAGTATTTGGGCATGGTTTGGCCGAACCAAAAGGCTTGGAAGGTGTGAAGAAATGAGAAGGACGAGTGCCCTTTTATAAGAGGGGTGAGGGGCACCTTTGGAAAAGCTAGAGATATTAGTTTATAATAAATTCATAATCGGTTTCCAATGGCTCCAAAGTTAACTATTAAAAGTTTAAGGTGGGTATGGGTCTCAAACCACTCAACAAATAGAATTTAGATAGGTTTCGGTACTTATATTAACCTTATCTTTAAGTATTAACTCTAAGTTAATTAGTTTCACTTTTACAATGTCTCTTTGTATTTTTATATAATCTGGTTAATAAACATACTATATACATACAAGCTACCCCCAAGTGGTCCATTAATGATGAACCTATCCTGATATAAGTCTCTTGGCCGAACCTTAGATTTTTAGGAATTTAATATCAATTAATAAAATAATATTTGTTTTAAGAACTCTTTTATGTCAATTTTGACACTATTCAATAGTAGATTTTTTTGAAACTAGTAACAGATTGATTACTTCGAACAAAGTAGATTAAATCAATCCTAATATATCATATTATCCTAGAAAATTATTTTAATTCATTAAAAGTTTCATATTATATTTATTTGGGTATTTATAATATCAATTAATTTAATTTTTAACTATTTTAGTAATTACTGCATCATCATTGTGTCATAAATAAAATAAATTATTTAATGTCTAAAAATTATAAATAAAATATAATTATGTAGGAAATAGTTTTATCTTTCTAATGAATATTTATAATCTAATATCAAACATATATAACCCTATGTAATAATTGTTTTTCTAAAAGATATATGCTTGTGTCATTTTTGTATTCATTTTAACTTAATTAAAATAAAGTGTCCCTATCACCTACAAGTGGCACCATGGGGTCCCCAAATCGACCCAAAGATGCCTATGGTCGAACATGTATCAACCAATAAGGCTAGTATACGTTTTAAAGTAATTTAGTATTATTATAATATTATTTTTTAACCCTTATTTACCAGATTTACCCTTAATCATGGTAAATAAAATATTTACCACAGTAATTATTCAAAATGTCTAAAAATAAAAGTTACCTATTTACACAATTTGGACATCCTGATTCCAAATATGGAATCCATTTTTCTAAATTCAAAACACAGAAGTGGCAGAAATTAATTTAAAATTAATTTCCACGGTCAAAACAAAAAGCGTGTTTTTAAGAGAAAATAACTATCAAAAGATTGACACTTGTTTATGTTCGGTTTAATTGTAAATTTATGTCCAATGACCAACATTATATTAAATGGTAAAAATATATTCTAAATATACTTTAAAGCCACTCAAATTCATAATTTATCACTATTAATTATTTTGATTAAAAAAGTTGTTTTTAATTAAAATTTAGTAATTTTCACTATTCATCAAAATATGAAAGTTATCGGAAAAGTACCAAAATTTCACCTTAGGCTAAATTAGATATTCCGAATCCAAAAATGAAGTCCATTTTGAAATATAAAATATATATAATTTCAAAAATTAGGTATTACTATTCATAACGGCTAGTTTGATTGGTTGTGGTGTGTGTTAAAACTCAAGGTTGCGTACAACACACGCTACTGTATTATTCAAAGGAAAGCGTACTGTGGAAGCTTGGGATGTTTCATTATAAATTTTTTTGATGTCCCCATTTAGTCAAAAAGTTTAAAATATTGTATTTAAAAAGGGTTCACTGTTAAAAGTTGATAAAATTGCAATACTGAAAATGAATTTGTTCTTGCATTATATCTAAGAAACTCATAATATGGATTCTAAAATTATAAGGATTATGTAAAGTTTAAAATTTATTTAATACTATTCATAACCTCTTTTGAATGGCTTTTTTTTGGTAAGTCATGGTGTGATTGAACTCGGTGTTGTGTGTAGTGAAAGTTATTGAATTATTTTGAAGAAATAACACACTATGAAATCTTGGGGTGTTACATTCTCCCCTCCTTCAATAAATTGTGTCCTCGCAATTTGAAATTGTTCATCAAAAATAAAAGGTTGAAAATAGAAAATATATTTGTGGGAAAACCCACATCGGAAATTGGGTTACTAAAATTTAGTCTTAATATGAGGAAAAGAGAAATGAAAGGGTCACCACCAAATTATGATCTCGATTAGGAGAACATTGGTGGAAATTAGAGACATATAATAAGAGGAAAAACGTAAATATTTATAGGTAGTGATTGAGGTCATCAATCACAAACAAGTATAAAATTGAGGTCCTTAAACTCATCAATCTATGATGATTTGAAATACCATCTGTTCAACAAAATATAGGGTATTGGAATAACACATTTTTGACGTTTCAAAATATCTTAGTTGAAATCCCACATCGAAAAATGAATTAATGAGGCCTCTATTTAAAATAAAGAATGGAAAGTAT
This sequence comes from Viscum album, assembly GCA_963277665.1. Taxonomy (NCBI): domain Eukaryota; kingdom Viridiplantae; phylum Streptophyta; class Magnoliopsida; order Santalales; family Viscaceae; genus Viscum; species Viscum album. Next base: position 1,979,171,759 of record OY728155.1, read on the forward strand.
GAATATTACCGAAAATAACACATACTAGGGTTCCATGTAGGAAAATATGGATATGGAAGAGAAATCTGACCATCAATTATCGGATGGAGAGTGGTAGAGAACATGGCTATGAAAAGGCCAATATTCCCAAAGCCATAAATTAGTGATGATTTACGGTACCATCTAGGACAACATTTTTGTTCTAAGTTCCTTTTATTAATGTTGAAGAATTTATTTATGAGATTGGCTAAGATCATAAGGATATATACTTACTTTATAATTAGAGTTTTATCCATTAATAAATTTCTACCACAAACTCATATTTCACTCTAAAAGATGATAGAACGTAAAAAAAAATCTATTTATACTATTCGTACAGGGTTCCAAAATAAATGAATTTATAATTCATCTACCAGATCTTTTTTATAAAACTACATTATTTAATCCAGGAAATCTCGTGGGCCAGTGGAAGATGATACACCCTTGTCGCCCTTCGGTTGCGGGTTCAAGTCTCGCAGCCTTGCCGGATGCGACGGGTTGCCGCCCAACCTCCGGGTTTCCCTTTTATGGCAATCCAAAATAATCCAAACTAGAACTATCCAAAATACTTCTGTCCAAACTCACAGTCTAAAATTTATAAGGAAGGTAAACATAATGTAGATCCTTTTTACCCCGTAATAGCATATGAATACCTTCATCATGTATTCTTTTAATACACTGAAACATCCTGAATTACCATATTCCTTATTGATTACATTCATGATCCCTTATTCCATATAGAATGCTGGATATACTTCATCAATCCAAAAATGTTTTAAACCCCAACAATGATGGAATATATAAATCATTAATCAGTTCCAAGGTAGTCAATAATATTCAATATAATTTATCCAAAACAATAATGTATTATTCCAAAATCTCTACCTCGGAATCAAAACTATATTATGGTTTATCATTCTCTCAACCATATATTTTCCAAAAATTTATCCTGCTGTTGAGTCACTTTTCTTTGTTCCACACAATCTCAAGTCCATAATGAAATAGTACTGCAGTACAATCCTTATATACTCCATAAATATTATAACAAGTACATTGTTGATACAACATTCAATTGACATAATCAACATAAGGACTCTAATCATTCATCTTCATCTGTGGTAGTATAATAACTTGATTATTATCCAATAGCATCATTTGTGGCATAGTTTGATGACTGGTACATAGGTTCGCGTAGTGTCCAAACTCCTTGCAAATGAAGCATTGTACATTTAAAACCATTTTCTTACCCTTGCAGTCACGTACTTTGTGCCCTTTTCCTCCACACTTATAACAAACTCTCATTCCTTTCAGGAAAGTTCCGGGGTGTTTCCTTCCACAGTTACCACATATGGGAAAATTCTTCTTTTCCCTCTTCCCTTTATTCATCTTTCTCTCTTCCATCCTTTTCTTCTCTTGCTTCCCTTCAAAGCCATAGGACTCAGTAAACTCTTTACTTATCTTATCAACACATGATATTATTTCTTCATATGATGATAATACATGCGAGACTATTTCTCTTGTAAATTCTGGCTTAAGACCATAAAATATATGATCCTTCTTTCTCTTTGTATCATGTGCATTTCTAGAGTTCTCATTCCTTCTACTGGGCACCATTTCTAAACAATGGCATACACTAGATCAGTTTATGAATCACAATACCTAATCCCAAACTTGTAAAACACATAACATAAATTAAATAGTTTATGGATATAATCCATAATCATAAAAATGTCTCCTTTGAGAAAGTATATACTCATAAACCCTTCATAATGATTTGTAAGGAAAATGAGAGTTATCCTAAGAATATCCCCCGGGAGTGTCGTAACCAAGAGTGCAGCAAGGCCCGTTGTCGTGCACCAGTTCCCGTTCGAGTCTAGCTCAAAGCGGTGTTTTCAGGTTTTACCCCTAGGTACATTTGTGCCAGATCCGCCTCTACCTGCTCGTATCCAGACCGAGATTTATTGCTCAGAAAACTCACAAAATCTCTACAATACCAAAATTCTAGGAAGTTATTCTATACTAATCCTCAATGTTCATCTTAGGTCTACGTGCTCTAATCAGAGTTTATCTAAATCTAGCTTCCAAGGTTTGTACTAAACTTCCTCTAATACCAACTGTAATGCCCCGACCCTAGTTACCCAGAGTCGGTGCATTATTACATAACATTGGCATGATCACAAGAAAGATCAAATCTCGAATGACCGATTGGTTTAGTAGCCTTGGAAACACTAGATATATTCATAAGTATTACATTACATCATAAAATGAAAAACTACTACAACAACATATTGTCTCCATAAACCACACTCATATCCCCACATAATATCCCTGCAGGTCATTCATAATTTACTTCTTCACTTCCTGGGAAAAATAAAACATAGAAAAGGGGTGAGCTCAAATGCCCAGTAAGGATAACAATATACCAGAAACTTTCATGAATAAGAATAAACATTTAAGGCAATGTATAACTAAAACAAAAGCCTTTTAAACTTGAACTTCAACATAGTATGGAAAAAGTAAAATGAAATAATGCCATTTACTTGTTCACATGGATATTATACTAATCGAATAATCACATGCAATATCAATAACCACTTTCATAATGTTGGAATGCATAATGCCAGACTATCATAACCACATAGTCAAGGCCTCGTGCCAAGACTACAAATAAGATTTTGCCAAGGCCTTGTGCCAAGACACTAGTTTATCTCATGAGACCTACCGATGCATCGAGGAGCTATAGCGGGCTCCACCTGTCACATATTAAGTCCAATGCATTCCCATATGAAAAGGTTTAAACATAACATAAACATTCGTATTAAAACTAGCATACGAAATGTCAATAATTTCACCATAAACTATGAATGGTATAAAAATATCACATCCATAGTCAAACATATCACAAAACCTTCAATATAATATAGATGTTTTGTATCATAATATATCAACTTCAAATAAGCGTAAAATCCATCAAAGGATGTTTACATAGATGAAATCAAAACTATTTTTAGAGAAATATCTCTTTCTATTTTTGAAATCATTTAAGGGCCATATAAAATAAAACATTTTCTTTGAAAATATTCTTATAATCTTGTAAGGAAAACTTTGAAGATTTTATAATGGCGGAAAATAACCGCACCCGCCGTATAAGTTAAAAAAACATTCTTACCTTAATTCTGTCGAAAAGGTTAAAAGGAACTTGTTTTGAAAACGACAGAAAGATTCCTCTTAGAAAAAGTCAAACAAGGGTATAAATGACTTTAACCCATATTCTGGTAAATAATAAAAATGTTTTGAAATACATTATTAAGAATCATGGATGTGGATGATAAAGATATCCCAGTAGATTATTACGTATAAACAACCTCGGATAATGAAGAGATTGTGAAATAACCCTTTCCAATTTGGTTACTTATGAAACATACAACCCATGAAAGAGGTATCATACAATGAATATGTAAATACACATAAATTAGAGTGTATTACACAATGAATATAATTATGGGTAGAACATACACCACACAAAAGGTGATGGTGGCAATATGGCATGAATCTCACAGGAATAAGGAGTGAGATGAAAACCCCTTACCTTGTACTTTTCCTTGGTTGGGGTAGGTTAACCTCCTGTATGATGGTGAAATAATTTTTATTAAATTATACAAGAATCATATACATAATTATGATATCATATATGATCTTTTAATATTTATTTGATAATAATATCTTAGTATTATCGTTGTTTCGGGTGTTAACTTACTTGTTTTCTTTTATATGTTTTGTTACGTAAGACATGTTTGTAAAGGATAGGTTGTATATTATTCATCTCCAGAATGATATCAAGTCCATAAAAATCATTTTTTAAATCATCAAATGATAATTATACTTGAATGGATACGATGGAGAATGAATCTCATCGCGTTCGTGGAGACGGTAGTCCGTACGTATGCACGAGCGACAATATCATTCTTTTGATATTAAAATAATATATAAATGGATGGTATATCATATATACTGAATCATTAACATGTTATATTTATTATTTACATGAGTTACACATCATTATTATACCAATCCAAATAATATTATATTGAATAACAATTACACCACGACGTGGAGACGGTAAGCCGTACGTACGCACGTATGGTGACATGTTATTCAAAGGGTGGATAGAATATTGAATATGGTTGTACCATATTTATAATAACATCACAGTATATATATATGATACTGGATTTATTATTTTAGAATGGTAACAAAAAATCAAGAAGAAGTGGAATAAGAAATGAACTTGGAAAAGGGTGGTGAAATCATTACCTCTTCTTCGGGTTCTTCCTTTTGATTTGATCAAAAGGGCTCCTTAGGTTGGCTTTCTGATCAAAATATGGCCTCTAGGTTGTACTGAAAGAAGTTGGGAGAGTATTTGGGCAGAGTTTGGCCGAAGAAAAAGGCTTGGAATGTGTTAAGAAATGAGAAGGATGAGTTCCCTTTTATAAGAGGGGTGAGGGTCACCTTTGGAAAAGCTAGAGATATTAGTTTATAATAAATTCATAATCGGTTTCAAATGGCTCAAAAATTTACTATTAAAAGGTTCAGGTGAGGATGGGTCGAAAACAACTCAACCAATAGAATTTAGACAGGTTTGGGTACTTATATTAACCTTATCTTTAAGTATTAACTCAAAGTTAATTAGTTTCACTTTTACAATGTCTCTTTGTATTTTTATATAATATGGTTAATAAACATTCTATATACAACCAATAGACCCCCAAGTGGTCCATTAATGATGGACCTATCATTATATAAGTCTCTTAGACGAACCTTAGATTTTTAGGAATTTAATATCAATTAATAATATAATATTTGTTTTAAGAACTCTTTTATGTCAATTTTGACACTATTCAATAGTTTATTTTTTTGAAACTCATAACAGATTGATTACTTCGAAAAGAGTAAATTAAATCAATCCTAATATATCATATTATCATATAAAATTAGTTTAATTCATTAAAAGTTTCATATTATATTTATTTGGGTATTTATAATATCAATTAATTTAATTTTTCACTATTTTAGTCATTACTACATCATCATTGTGTCATAAATAAAATAAATTATTTAATGCCTAAAAATTATAAATAAATTATCATTATGTAGGAAATATTTTTATCTTTCTAATTAATATTTATAATCTAAAATAAAACATATATAACCCTATGTAATTATTGTTTTTCTAAAAGATATATGCTTGTGTCATTTTTGTATTCATTTTAACTTAATTAAAATAAAGTGTCCCTATCACCTATAAGTGGCACCATGGGGTCCCCAAATCGACCCAAAGATGCCTATGGTCAAACATTTATCAACCAATAAGTATCAGACACGTTTTAGGGTAATTTAGTATTATTATAATATTATTTTTTAACCCTTATTTACCAGATTTACCCTTATCCATGTAAATAAAATATTTACCACAGTAATTATTCAAAATGTCTAAAAATAAAAGTTACCTATTTAGACAATTTAGAAATCCTGATTCCAAATATGGAATCCATTTTTCTAAATTCAAAACATAGAAGTGGCAGAAATTAATATAAAATTAATTCCCGCTGTCAAAACAAAAAGCGTGTTTTAAGAGATAATAACCATCAAAAGATTGACACTTGTCTATGTTCGGTTTAATTGTAAAAATATTTCCAATGACCAAAATTATATTAAATGGTAAAAATATATTATAAATATACTTTAAAACCACAAAAATTCATAATTTATCACTATTAATTATTTTTATTAAAAAAGTTGTTTTTAATTAAAATTTAGTACTTTTCAATATTCATCAAAATATGAAATTTATCCGAAAAGTACCAAAATTTCACCTTAGGCTAAATTAGATATTCCGAATCCAAAAATGAAGTCCATTTTTAAATATAAAATATATATAATTTCAAAAATTAGGTATTACTATTCATAAGGGCTAGTTTGATTGGTTGTGGTGTGTGTTAAAACTCAAGGTTGCGTACAACACACGCTACTATATTATTCAAAGGAAAGCGTACCGTGGAAGCTTGGGATGTTTCATTTTAAATTTTTTTGATGTCCCCATTTAGTCAAAAAGTTTAAAATATTGTATTTAAAAAGGGTTCACTATTAAAAGTTGATTAAAGTGCAATACTGAAAATGAATTTGTTCTTGCATTATATCTAAGAAACTCATAATATGGATTCTAAAATTATAAGGATTATGTAAAGTTTAAAATTTATTTAATACTATTCATAACCTCTTTTGAATGGATTTTTTTTGGGTATGTCATGGTGTGATTGAACTCGGTGTTGCGTGTATTGCAAGTTATTGAATTATTTTGAAGAAATAACACACTATGAAATCTTGGGGTGTTACATTCTCCCCTCCTTTAATAAATTGCGTCCTCGCAATTTGAAATTGTTCTTCGAAAATAAAAGGTTGAAAATAGAAAATATATTTGTGGGAAAACCCACATCGGAAATTGGGTTACTAAAATTTAGTCTTAATATGAGGAAAAGAGAAATGAAAGGGTCACCACCAAATTATGATCTCGATTAGGAGAACATTGGTGGAAATTAGAGACATATAATTGGAGGAAAAACGTAAATATTTATAGGTAGTGATTGAGGTCATCAATCACAAACAAGTATAAAATTGAGGTCCTTAAACTCATAAATCTATGATGATTTGAAATACCATCAGTTCAACAAAACATAGGGTATTGGAATAACACATTTTTGACGTTTCAAAATATCTTAGTTGAAATCCCACATCGAAAAATGAATTAATGAGGCCTCTATTTAAAATAAAGAGTAGAAATTATGAAGATTACCGAAAATAACACATACTAGGGTTCCATGTAGGAAAATATGGATATGGAAGAGAAATCTGACCATCAATTATCTGATGGAGAGTGGTAGAGAACATGGCTATGAAAAGTCCAATAATCCCAAAGCCATAAATTAGTGATGATTTAAGGTACCATCTAGGACAACATTTTTGTTCTAAGTTCCTTTTATTAATGTTGAAGAATTTATTTATGAGATTGGATAAGATCATAAGGATATATACTTACTTTATAATTAGAGTTTTATCCATTAATAAATTTCTACCACAAACTCATCTTTCACTCTAAAAGATAATAGAACGTAAAAAAAATTTCTATTTATACTATTCGTATAGGGTTCCAAAATAAATTAATTTATAATTCATCTACCAGATCTTTTTAAAAAAACTACATTATTTAATCCAGGAAATCTCGTGGGCTAGTGGAAGGTGATACACCCTTGTCGCCCTTAGGTTGCGGGTTCAAGTCTCGCAGCCTTGCCGGACGCGACGGGTTGTCGCCCAACCTCTGGGTTGCCCTTTTATGGCAATACAAAATAATCCAAACAAGAACTATCCAAAATACTTCTGTCCAAACTCACAGTCTAACATTTATATGGAAGTTAAACATAATGTAGATCCTTTTTACCCCGTAATAGCATATGAATACCTTCATCATGTATTCTTTTAATACACTAAAACATCCTGAATTACCATATTCCTTATTGATTACATTCATGATCCCTTATTCCATATAGAATGCTGGATATACATCATCAATCCAAAAATGTTTTAAACCCCAACAATGATGGAATATAAAAATCATTAATCAGTTCCAAGGTAGTCAAGAATATCCAATATAATTTATCCAAAACAATCATGTATTATTCAAAAATCACTACCTCGGTATCAAAACTATATTATAGTTTATTATTCTCTCAACCATATATTTTCCAAAAATGTATCCTGCAGTTGAGTCACTTTTCTTTGTTCCACACAATCTCAAGTCCTTAATGAAATAGTACTGCATTACAATCCTTATATACTCCATAATTATTATAACAAGTACATTGTTGATACAACATTCAATTGACATAATCAACATAAGGACTCTAATCATTCCTCTTCATCTGTGGTAGTATAATAACTTGATTATTATCCAATAGCATCATTTGCGGCATAGTTTGATGACTGTGACATAGGTTCGCGTAGTGTCCAAACTCCTTGCAAATGAAGCATTGTACATTTAAAACCATTTTCTTACCCTTGCAGTCACGTACTTTGTGCCATTTTCTTCCACACTTATAAAATACTCCCATTCCTTTCAGGAAAGTTCCAGGGTGTTTCTTTCCACAGTTACCACATATGGGAAAATTCTTCTTTTCCCTCTTCCATTTATCCATCTTTCTCTCTTCCATCCTTTTCTTCTCTTGCTTCCCTTCAAAGCCATAGGACTCAGTAAACTCTTTTCTTATCTTATCAACACATGATATTATTTCTTCATATGATGATAATACAAGAAAGACTATTTCTCTTGTAAATTCTGGCTTAAGACCATAAAATATATGATCCTTCTTTCTCTTTGTATCATGTGCATTGCTAGAGTTCTCATTCCTTCTACTGGGCACCATTTCTAAACAATGGCATACACTAGATCGGTTTATGAATCACAATACCTAATCCCAAACTTGTAAAACACATAACATAAATTAAATAGTTTATGGATATAATCCATAATCATAAAAATGTCTCATTTGAGGAAGTATATACTCATAAACCCTTCATAATGATTTGTAAAGAAAATGAGAGTTATCCTAAGCATATCCCCTGGGAGTGTTGTAACCAAGAGTGCAGCAAGGCCCATTGTCGTGCACCAGTTCCCGTTCGAGTCTAGCTCAAAGCGGTGTTTTCGGGTTTTACCCCTAGGTACATCTGTGCCAGAGCCGCCTCTACCTGCTCGTATCCAGACCGAGATGTATTACTCGGAAAAATCACAAAATCTCTACAATACCAAAATTCTAGGAAGTTATTCTATACTAATCCTTGAAGTTCATCTTAGGTCTACGTGCTCTAATCAGAGTTTATCTAAATCTAGCTTCCAAGGTTTGTACTAAACTTCCTCTGATACCAACTATAACACCCCGACCCTAATTACCCAGAGTCGGTGCATTATTACATAACATTGGCATGATCACAAGAAATATCAAATCTCGAATGACCGATTGGTTTAGTAGCCTTGGAAACACTAGATATATTCATAAGTCTTACATTACATCATAAAATGAAAAACCACTACAACAACATATTGTCTCCATAAACCATACTCATATCCCCACATAATATCCCTGCAGGTCATTCATAATTTACTTCTTTAATTCCTGGGAAAAATAAAACATAGAAAAGGGGTGAGCTCAAATCCCCAGTAAGGATAACAATATACCAGAAACTTTCATAAATAAGAATAAACATTTAAGGCTATGTATAAATAAAACAAAAGCCTTTTAAACTTGAACTTCAACATAGTATGGCAAAAGTAAAATGAAATAATGCCATTTACTTGTTCACATGGATATTCTACTAATCGAATAATCACATGCAATATCAATAACCACTTTCATAATGTTGGAATGCATAATGCCAGACTATCATAACCACATAGTCAAGGCCTCGTGCCAAGACTACAAATAAGATTTTGCCAAGGCCTTGTGCCAAGACACTAGTTTGTCTCATGAGACCTACCGATGCATCGAGGAGCTATAGCGGGCTCCACCCGTCACATATTAAGTCCAATGCATTCCCATATGAAAAGGTTTAAACATAACATAAACATTCGTATTAAAACTAGCATACGAAATGTCAATAATTTCACCATAAACTATGAATGGTATAAAAATAGCACATCCACAGTCAAACATATCACAAAACCTTCAATATAATGTAGAAGTTTTGTATCATAATATATCAACTTCAAATAAGCGTAAAATCCATCAAAGGATGTTTACATAGATGAAATCAAAAATATTTTTAGAGAAATATATCTTTCTATTTTTGAAATCATTTAAGGGCCATATAAAATAAAACATTTTCTTTGAAAATATTCTTATAATCTTGTAAGGAAAACTTTAAAGATTTTATAATGGCGGAAAATAACCGCACCCGCCGTATAAGTTAAAAAAAACATTCTTACCTTAATTCTGTCGAAAAGGTTAAAAGGACCTTGTTTTGAAAACGACAGAAAGATTACTCTTATAAAAAGTCAAACAAGGGTATAAATGACTTTAACCCATATTCTTTTAAATAATAAATATGTTTTGAAATACATTATTAAGAAACATGGATGTGGATGATAAAGAGATCCCAGTAGATTATTACGTATAAACAACCTCGGATAATGAAGAGATTGTGAAATAACCCTTACCAATTTGGTAACTTATGAAACATACAACCCATGAAAGAGGTATCATACAATTAATATGTAAATACACATAAATTAGAGTGTATTACACAACGAATATAATTATGGGCAGTACATACACCACACAAAAGGTGATGGTGGCAATATGGCATGAATCTCACGGGAATAAGGAGTGAGATGAAAACCCATTACCTTGCACTTTTCCTTGGTTGGGGTAGGTTAACCTCCTGTATAATGGTGAAATAATTTTTATTAAATTATACAAGAATCATATACATAATTATGATATCATATATGATCTTTTAATATTGATTTGATAATAATATCTTAGTATTATCGTTGTTTCGGGTGTTAACTTACTTGTTTTCTTTTATATTCTTTGTTACGTAAGACATGTTTGTAAAGGATAGGTTGTATATTATTCATATCCATAATGATATAAAGTCCTTAAACATCATTTTTTAAATCATCAAATGATAATTATACTTGAATGGATACGATGGAGAATGAATCTTATCGCGTTCGTGGAGACGGTAGTCCGTACGTACGCACGAGCGACAATATCATTCTTTTGATATTAAAATAATATATAAATGGATGTTATATAATATATAATAAATCATTAACATGTTATATTTATTATTTACATGAGTTACACATCATTATTATACCCATCCAAATAATATTATATTGAATAACAATTACACCACGACGTGGAGACGGTAAGCCGTACGTACGCACGTATGGTGACATGTTATTCAAAGGGTGGATATAATACTGAATATGGTTGTACCATATTTAAAATAATGTCACAGTATATATATATGATACTGGAGTTATTATTTTAGAATGGTAACAACAAAGGAAGAAGAAGTGGAAGAAGAAATGAACTTGGAAAAAGGGTGGTGAAATCATTACCTCTTCTTCGGGTTCTTCCTTTTGATTTGATCAAAAGGCCTCCTTAGGTTGGATTTCTGATCAAACTAGGGCCTCTAGGTTGTAGTGAGGGAAGTTGGGAGAGTATTTGGGTAGAGTTTGGCCGAACCAAAAGGCTTGGAAGGTGTGAAGAAATGAGAAAGAGGAGTGCCCTTTTGTAAGAGGGGTGAGGGGCACCTTTGGAAAAGCTAGAGATATTAGTTTATAATAAATTCATAATCGGTTTCCAATGGCTCAAAAGTTGACTATTCAAAGTTTAAAGTGGGGATTGGTCGAAAACAACTCAACCAATAGAATTTAGATAGTTTTTTGTACTTATATTAACCTTATCTGTAAGTATTAACTCTAAGTAAATTAGTTTCACTTTTACAATGTCTCTTTGTATTTTTATATAATATGGTTAATAAACTTACTATATACATCCAAGCTACCCCCATGTGTTCCATTAATGATTAACCTATTATTATATAAGTCTATTTTCCGAACCTTATATTTTTATGAATTTAATATCAATTAATAATATAATATTTGTTTTAAGTACTCTTTTATGTCAATTTTGACACTATTCAATAGTTGATTTTTTTAAAACTCATAACAGATTGATTACTTCTAACAAAGTAAATTAAATCAATCCTAATATATCATATTATACTAGAAAATTAGTTTAATTCATTAAAAGTTTCATATTATATTTATTTGGTTATTTATAATATCAATTAATTTAATTTTTCACTATGTTAGTAATTACTGCATCATCATTGTGTCATAAATAAAATAAATTATTTAATGTCTAAAAATTATAAACAAATAATAATTATGTAGGAAATATTTTTATCTTTCTAATTAATATTTATAATCTAAAATCCAACATATATAACCCTATGTAATAATTGTTTTTCTAAAAGATATATGCTTGTGTCATTTTTGTATTCATTTTAACTTAATTAAAATAAAGTGTCCCTATCACCTACAAGTGGCACCATGGGGTCCCCAAATCGACCCAAAGATGCCTATGGTCGAACATGTATCAACCAATAAGGATAGGACACGTTTTAGGGTAATTTAGTATTATTATAATATTATTTGTTAAACCTTATTTACCAGATTTACCCTTAACCATGGTAAATAAAATATTTACCACAGTAATTATTCAAAATGTATAAAAATAAAATTAACCTATTTACATAATTTGGAAATCCTGATTCCAAATATGGAATCCATTTTTCTAAATTCAAAACACAGAAGTGGCAGAAATTAATTTAAAATTAATTCCTGGTGTCAAAACAAAAAGCGTGTTTTTAAGAGATAATAACTATCAAACGATTGACACTTGTTTATGTTCGGTTTAATTGTAAAATTATGTCCAATGACCAACATTATATTAAATGGTAAAAATATATTATAAATATACTTTAAAACCACTCAAATTCATAATTTATCACTATTAATTATTTTGATTAAAAAAGTTGTTTTTAATTAAAATTTAGTAATTTTCACTATTCATCAAAATATGAAAGTTATCCAAAAAGTACCAAAATTTCACCTTAGGATAAATTAGATATTCCAAATCCCAAAATGAAGTCCATTTTGAAATATAAAATATATATAATTTCAAAAATTAGGTATTACTATTCATAACGGCTAGTTTGATTGGTTGTGGTGTGTGTTAAAACTCAAGGTTGCGTACAACACACGCTACTGTATTATTCAAAGGAAAGCGTGCCGTGGAAGCTTGGGATGTTTCATTTTAAAATTTTTTGATGTCCCCATTTAGTCAAAAAGTTTAAAATATTGTATTTAAAAAGGGTTCACTATTAAAAGTTGATAAAACTGCAATACTGAAAATGAATTTGTTCTTGAATTAGATCTAAGAAACTCATAATATGGATTCTAAAATTATAAGGATTATATAAAGTTTAAAATTTATTTAATACTATTAATAACCTGTTTTTAATGGCTTTTTTTGTAAGTCATGGTGTGATTGAACTCGGTGTTGCGTGTAGTGAATGTTATTAAATTATCTTTAAGAAATAACACACTATGAAATCTTGGGGTGTTACACACGAGATAATAAAATGTATGCTATGTCTCTTTCCTAATTTTTGTAGTAGAACTTGTTAGACACTATGTGAGGTACTATTCCATCCCCACTTCTAGCTTGTGTTTTTATCGAGGTGATGTGTGGAATTAGTATAACCCAGTTTTGGTGTTGTTTATGTAGCTTTGAATGAACTTGGAAGAGGGGTCCTTCTCCCACAGAAACACATTTTTATGATGTGGTAAAAACATGAAAGAAAGTCAGTGCGGCCCAAAAAGGATAATATCAGGTTTTGGTGGATGATTCCCTCTGACATGGGTGTTCATGGTGGGGTTGTGCAATCGAGTGTCGGAGTAGGTCCTCATATTTCCAGTGGTGTTTTTCCTTGTTTGACCTCCTTTTTCTGGGAATTTCACAAGTGGGTATGACAAAGTGATGATATGGGGTTACTCACATTCCAAGAGAGTCAATGATGCATGGGGTATGCCACATGCTTTGTGTATTTATCTTATTGTGGTTGGATGAGTTTACTCACCTACCCTGTCTATAGGCACTGTTGCATTCTCAACAACAACCATGATACAACAGTTATGAAGAAATAATTGAGGATATTGAGAACTAATGTACAAATCATTGTGACTCACTACTTGGCACTGGAATTCATAGTCTCCTCCCTGAGAATGTGGATACAATACCTTTTGGGAGAGTGATTTGTGGTTTTTTCAGAACACCATAGTATTAAGTACATATTCACTCAAAAAGACCTAAATATGAGGTGGTGATTTTGGTTGAAGTCCCTACATGACTACTAGTTCGACAAAGTCAATACTCTAGGAAAGGGAAATGTCATAGTAGATACGCTTAGTAAAAAGTACCAGTCTCATCTAGTGTGGGAGATTTTGGAGCAGTTAGCTTCCCTACTACTGACCCAAGTGGAGTTGGAGGGAACTATTTTTCTCCAGTCAATAGTGTGGACTCCTTAGCTTCTCGAGCATAAGAGAGTCCCAGTTGTGAGAGACCAACTCAGAGATCTTATATGACTAGATATACTTGGAAGTTTTACATGATGGATAATCTAGAGGGAATCATGAGACCTTTTTCCATGGACAAATAGTGGTTCTTGTTTCAATGTGAGAGGAGTTGATGTGAAAAGTCCACACTTCTACCATATCATACATCCTGATGTGGGAAGACGTGTAGTGTTTTTCAGTTAATGATTTTGGGGTCCAGTATGGGATGAAGCATAGCTGATTTCATCTCAGGTTTCCTCACCTATAAGAATGTGAAGATAGAGCACCAAGTTACAAGATGTTTTGTTACAAAATCATGGATTCTAATGTAGAAATGGGAAGGAATAACACAGGACTTTGTCATTTGGATTCTACACCCAATGAAGGTCTGTGAAATCATCTGGGTGATAGTGGGCCAACTCACGATGTTAGATCACTTACTTGAAATTAGGGATTAGTTTTTGTAGGAGGTTTTTGGGACCCAGTTAGGGGTGAGTACAAACTTTCACCCCAAAACTGATGGGCATGTTGTGGGCATAATCTATGTGATGGAGAATGATGAGGGATTATTGTGGGTTTCATGCTAGAAAAGAAAAATCTATTCTCATGGTTCCTTGGGTCATTTGAGATCATGCAGAGGGTTTTCTAGGTTTCCTACTTCCTTTTTCTACCACCACAGCTAGAGAGAGTGCATGGTGTTTTCAATGTGTCCCACCATAGGATATACAAGCATGATAAAATGCACATCATCGATAAGAGAATACCATATGTGGATGGATGATACCCTTGGTTTATGTATTTTGGAAGCCTTTAAATGAGCTGGACAGTTCTTGGGAGCGAAAGATCATGGCATGTGTTTATTATCCCAATTTTCTTCCCTATTTTTCATTTCAGGGATGAAAATATTGATGGATGTAATGATGTAAAGACCCAGTTTTTTGTTTTGTTATAATTTTGAAAATTTCAACATATATTTCTAGAACTAGGTGATGACAGGGAGTTCTATAATGAGGCCCAGTGTGCTCAGACTAAATGTTACAAAAAAATAATATTTTAAACTATACACAAGATGAAAATGGGATATATCTTAAATGGTATCTTAGATCATAAATGAGAGGGTATGGTTCAGTCTAGGGTGTGGAATTTCCCCTAGGTAGGACATAACTTTTGTCGGCTCATGCCTTTTGTAGAAAAAGCCACAGATGAAGTGACCATAAATAAAAAAATTAAATAAAATTATTTTATATCAGATTTTGATTTTAATATCTTTGGAAAATAAACATGGATCGGAAATTTGAGACCATCACTCGGATCATAGAACGATGTTTACCCTTGCGTTGACCTCAGGTTTGAGGGTGCGAGAGGTTCAGATTTTACAACTGCTAGAAGTTTACTATAAATACGAGTTTAAGGAAATGAGAAAGGGTTTGGCTAATTTCCTCCCAGAGTCAGTGGATCTATATCTTCTTCATCAGATGGAGAATCGATGTTAGATGCCTAATGAATCATGGTTACATTACCGATCCAAGTAGATCAGAGTGTGTTGAACACAGTGACGAATCCAAAATCTAGGTATGATTCTTCTTTCCAAATTTTCTTTCCATGATTGATGCTTTGGATTTAGAAATTGAGATCTGGAATTTTTATCTCCTTTGACAACTATTTTTTCCATACTTCCCCAACCAATGGCCATTTCAATTCTAGATTTATGTATGTCATCAATTATTCACATTGTTCATCGATAACCATTGAGACATGTTAAAAATACATCTAATCATTGAGAGAAGAATAGACCTATGATGGTGATGATCCATTGATTCATGATCTATGACAGTTTCGAGTTTCAGGTTCTAGAGGAGGCGCAGTGGCGAGTGTAAGTGATGCTTACTTTTCATCGCAAAAAAAATGAATCTTAAAGAGGAGGAGGAGTCTATGAAGATCATGTCCAAAGGATTCCAAATCTAGTCTCAAAATGATTTTTGGAGAACCATATGTGTCTATGCGGTCCACAGAAGGGACCACTGGAGCGTGGCGGTTGGGCGGAAGTTTGGCAACCGAAGGTGGATGTGGTGGTGTAGTCAAGTGAGGGATTGCAGTAGAGTGATGGGCGGCATGTGGCGCTGGGTGTGTAGAGGCAAGTAGAGGGGGTGATGGTAGTATCCAGCCGGGATGGTAGAGGAATGCATGGTGTTAGTGTCATAGGCTACACTGTGGTCGGATGAGGTGGGCCACCCAAGTGGATGGGCCAGGCTGTAGTGGTGGGCCAGACCGAGGCGGCGGTCAGGCCAGCTGAAGTGGGCTAGAGATGGTCGGACCAGCCAGGATGAGCCGATCCAGGCAGGCCTTTAGGCCATGTAGCATTAAACCCTCGTATCTTCTAAATCCGGTGTCTATTTTACATTCCATCTCTTGAAATGTGATCCTACATTTGAGTTGTTCATTTAATGGAAACTCTGGAAATTTAGTATTTAAATATCATGACTTTGGCCACCAAAATACTCAAATAATAATAATATACTGTTATTATTACAACATTGACCCTCCATAACTTCTGCATACGATATCAGATTGACATGCCATCATTGGCATCACAACTATAAAATTGAGGTAGAGGTTTCAAGACCGATTTTGGACACTTAACCCAAAAAAGGTGATGGTCCTATGAGGCTTGGTTTATGTATTTGCGGTGAAATGTCACATTTTTTCACCAGGTGTCCATTGTGGTGAAATAAGTAGCCAATCCCATGTTTTTTTCAATCAGGATCGTAACAGTTAAATCTATATGATGTGTTTTGGGATCTAGGTGTGTGCCCCATAAAGCAACATTCATGTGATATGCTGAAATATGTAGCTTCATCACCAAGAGTTTGATTCAGGTGAATGAATAGTCGATCCTGTGCATTTTTTTCACAAGGATCATGATGGTGTGATTCATTTGGTTAACCAGGGCCATTTTTTGAGGCATGTATATTGATTTATTTTTTCCCATTAGCCCAATGACGAGTATCATGTGCTCATTAGCCTTTTTCCTAGATATTCCATGTACTCAAGAGTAAAATGGAATTCCTAATGGTATTGGTTTGTAGTTTGGGACCCGAGTATGACGATACATATAGACAGGTGATGAGGTGGGTTTAATGGTCAGGTGGGGAACATACTCTTCGTATACCACTTGTTAAATATTCTCTCTCATATCTCCTTCTTTTGGACTAGTATTTTGGAATGTGAGTTTCCTATCCTATGTGTTTTTTCACAGAGTGAAATGGTGACTTCTGATGTGACTTCCGGGATAAGATATGAAGTGTTTCGAACTCAACACTGATTATAGCAGTGTTTGGTGACAGTAGTGATCAGGCGATGATATCATCCCATTCTGAGTGGAACCCTCCAGACAGGTTGGGAATGGGTCCTCAATGACATTAGTGTGGAACCCTCCAACGGGGATGGCTATGGGTCCTCAACCTATTCTGAGTGGCACCCTCCATCAAGTCGAGTAATGGTTCCTTGACAACATTAGAGTGGCACCCTCTATTGGTTGGGTATGGGTCCTCATCCAATTCCATGTGGAACCCTCTAGATAGGTTGGGTATGGGTCCTCAACCAATTTTGAGAGTCACCCTCCATCAGGGTTGGGCATGCATCATCGATGACACTAGAGTGGAACCCTCCCACTGGGTTGGGCATGGGTTCTCAATCTTGAGGCATAACCTCTTCACTATGAATATTAGTGATGATACATGGTTTGACGTACCATTAGACTCACATGAAAGAGGAAAAATTTTCCATTTGAGACGTATCCTTGTGATGTGACCTAAAATTGTGAGGGGGGATATTGCCACCCAAAGTGGATAGTATCAATGTGTGGTGATTGTGTCCCTTTGACTTTAATGTTTAGGGCATACATGTGGGATATTGGGAATCCCTGGTGGTTACATCTAAAACAATTGGTACTCTTCTTCTTAGGAATATATGTGAGATGGAGATTCCCTTACTCTCTTGTTTGGATTTATTTGACTGAGTATATATATATATATCCTATTTTAGAAAACAGTCATTGGGTTTTAGTTACTCTCCTTCCATGATATTTGAAAATGCATGAGGTATTCCATGTGCTTTCAATTTCTAGATTCTCATGGTTTGATAAGTCTACTCTCCTACAATTTGTTCTAAGGACTCGACAGGAAGTTCATCGTATCACCATCTCCATCTCCTTATATTAAAATGTGTTTACTCTCACTCTTTTATTGAGTTTAGATGCATTCTTTTACTTTACCTTGTCTTATATACTGCATTCCTCTTTAGTGTATCTCTTATTCCCCCTTCTCCTTTTCAATTCATTCTACTGATTATTTTTGTACTCACCACTACATGGTATTTTCCCACATGTGTTATTACATATGCATATGATAAATAGGTTGATCTTGACTTTAGAGGAAGTCAGGGATAGAGGTGCGTGTACCGCATATGGTGGTCATAGCATGGGATGTAGGAGAGGGTATCTCTCATTTATTTTACTTTTTAGTTGCTTTCATATTGTGGAACGTTGTTTGTTGGGCATGTATTTTTCTCCTTTTTCTTTTCAGTTTACTTTTATATACTTTTACTAATTATATGTTGATGCATGTTTTTTTTCTTATATAGTAGTGTTGTGTATTTTGTTACTTTTCATCTTCACTTTTTCATTAAGTTGGCTACGTGTGTGTGTACAGGTTCTTAGGAAAATCCTTACCAAAGTTTTTGGTTTCTTTATAACATGTCGCCACCCCCTTTCCTATAGAGGCGAGCTTGGGGTAGTTTCGGCTCAAACCCTGGCATGGGTCAGGATGTGACATATATGGTTAGAGACTTCTACTTGAAGCGATCATAATCTCACCAACATTTTTTGATGATTAAATATTGTTCTTAGTGGAGAGTGGATTTATGGGACCATAATGTGATGGGGATTAACCTCTACGACATAATCCTATTATGGGCTGATTACCCATTATTCATTCCATGATAAACATCCAAAATCATAGATTTATGTGTTCTTGAGAATTATGATCGAGGTTTTCCTTTTTAGTTGAGTGGTACATACAATTTAAGTGAGTATGGATTATCGATGGGAAATTTAAACCAATCACCTATCATTTGAATGGTTTTCTTCTACATGTAGTTGATTCTTCATGTGATCAACTTCTTTCAATTGTAGAGGAATATATATAAATATTATTTGTGAATTTCTTAGGATTAAACCCTCTTAATGATATCAAATTAAATATTGATCTTCACCTAGATATCTCTTTGATATATTCTAGAGCTTATGAGAAGGAACTGGATAAGATCCATTGGATAAAATGTCAGTTCAAGGAAACCATGGAAAAATATTTCCTTATATTCAGTTTATTCCTGTGTACAGCTCTAGTAACATTTACCAAGAATTAATATGGGTAGTTTGGCATTTTAATGTCTGTCACCACCTAAACTATAAAAAAGTTAAGAAAAAATAACATCATTCAATGCTTAATGATCTCATCGACCAATTAAAATGAGTGAAGTGGTTCTCTGAGATCCAACATAGGTCTCATTGTCAATATCTTTATTTACAATGACTAAATCATGAAGACAAGATTATGATACTACTATGTCCATTATTAGTTTTTAGTGAATCCATTTGGTGTCAAAAATACCCTAGGTATTTTCATAAACCTCATTAACTTGGTATTTTTTTCCCTAATGGACCAGTTTTTTGTGGTCATCATTAATGACATTATCATCTATTAAACATCATAGTATGAGATTTATATACACTTTATGGTGGTTGTACTCATTTTTTAGGGAACAAGAAATGTGGAATGAAATTGTTGTGTGATTTTTGGATTGTGTAGGTTAAATTCTTGGGATATGGAATCTTTAAAGGGATGTAGTTATTGACCAAGTAAAGATCATAGAAGTGCTTTATTGGAATCCACCTAAGAGCATGTTTATAGTATATAGATTCCTTAGGATGTATTTACACTTACAAAGGATTGTTATAGATGCATTATTCATTTAATCCCCCATGATATACCGTAAATGAAATGTGTATTCCCTCATTTATTTTGGGATATACTGGATTGACTTCTAAAATATAAAATAATGATTAAAAAGTGATCATATTCTATGGATTTTATAAGAAGGATTTATGTATGTGATGCTATATGATTCAAATGGATATAGCTTTGGTTATGAGGTGATGTAGAGGTAGTCTATGATTTCCTAAAGGTCTCGATTTTCACACCTCATAAGCAGAACTATGTGATCCATTTTTTGAGTTTTCAACAATAGTGTTTACCTTAATAAATTTTACATATTATATTCTCATTGAGTGTGAAATATTTTATATAGTCCATATGAGTCTGATATAAATCTCCACCCAAAAAGATCATAATGTCAGGTTAAGGTATTGGAAATATTTCTTATTGGACAATGACTTTATAATTGTTTATACTTCAGGATAACGAAACATGTGGGTTGATTCAATTTTCCGTTAATCCTGATCATAGTTGATTGTGGATGATCTTGGTAAGTACGTATTGGTGGAATAATCATTATAATAAATGGAGATGTGACAAATATTAGTTTTATGGTAGTGGAATGTTTTCTTCTCCACCACATGTGGGAGGTCTAGTTGGGTGGCATCGATTATGAGGTCATTAATGATTAAATATCCACCTATATTACACAAGATAGATTTTTGAAATATGGGGAGAAAATAATTTTCTATTATGGGAATACTATGATCTAAGTTGTGTAGTGTGGGGAGGTTTTTAAGGAGTTTAACGCTCCCCTTTTAGTTGTACATGTAGCTATGATGAAGATTGATGAGAACCTCAGGCATAATTTCTTATGGGATATTATGTAGTTGAGTGTTTCATGGATTTTCTTATGTTTCCCTACTTAAAAATGGATGACTATAGAGAAATAGGTATCAGTTGGTTTGGATTAAATCACTTAGGATCAATAATGGATGTTTGATGAAATTTTTTGGTCCTTGTGATATTACTTCCATGCATAAATAGAGTTCATGACTCTATATGTTTTATTTTCAATCGACTAACCATGCCAACCCACATCTAATTATGGAGTAGAGTTTAGTAGAGAATATAAAACATGTATTTGGAGGATAGTGTATGAATGTAAGTGATACCATGAATCATATTTTTTTGTGAATATTTATTAATTTCACAACTATAGAGTACATTGAAAAAGGAATTATGGACTCAATTATGGATGAGTAAGGCCTTCTAGCATCAAAAAAATGGTTGGACCGTGTGAACCATCCACTCTCATAAAGAATTGTGTAAGGAATATTTGTTAGATCTCAATTGTTTTTAAAAAGATCTCTTAATTTTAGTTTAGTTTTATAAAAAAATAGATACACTCAACTATTAGAATGGAACCATTCTATGACATATTAATGAGGCCCTTATTGTCACCCTTATGTTGGGAAAAGGTTGGAGATATATTTTATAATGGTTATGAGCTAGTAAATTTGATGATGAAGAAGGATCATGTGATCTATGACTGAATGAGAATATCTCAGATCTATCAGAAGACCTAAAAGTAATAATAATGAAATCCCTTAGTGTTGGAGGTGGGAGACCATTTTTCTCAAAGTTCACTCTATGATATATGTTTTAATGATTTTTTATGGGAAGTATGATAACATAAAAGATGTCTAAGAAAATAAAAATTCTACCGATTATGGGGGAGTATTTTTACCACCCAACATTACCCCATAGGGGGGTGGGTATATAAAATATTTAACATGTCTTAATTAAGGTGATATGTTCTTAACCCATCACACATCCATAAATGGAATTATTTGGACTTTGAGGATGGTTCTACATACTAATAGTGCATAGTGAAAATAAAATACTATTAGGACAAGACACTTTGATAATGAACTATATCCCTAGTGTGAATTTTGTGGAAACATGGTATCTTTAAGAGGATCTCATGTGAATGTGACACATATATGTGGGCTCAATACCATAAAATTTCTAGTAGGTTTTGATTTTTCGCGGAATTTTTTTAATGGTTTTGAGGATGTAGTGGAATATATTTTTTCTTCGATGAACCTCTATAATATTTTAAATTATATATTTGCTGTTTTTAATGGATTAATTTCTATAATTTTAGTGTCATGTAGGCTTCATGATAATATATTAAAATAAATAAATTATTTTTAGAACACACACACACAAAATAAGAGGAATGTACTATTTCTTCCTAAATAGAATACCATATGAGAAATTTAAGGTCCTGGTTTCATCCAGAATTGGAGGTTTACCCTATAAATATACTAATAATTGTTTTCATATTAGGAACCCATGGGTAAGACCATCATAGGTAAAATTAATTTACTGAATTAATCAAATATTTTATTGATTAAAATTATACACTAGACCTAAATACATATACTTAACCTTAAATAAGCTATCCCACTAGAGTTATACACTATCTCCAAATCATGTGGGAGAATTAGGGAAGGACATAATGGGAGATGTTGAGATCTAATGGGATTACATGTCTATTTTTCATCAAGTATTGAAAAAAATATCCATTCTAGACATAATCATTTCCAATGAATGTTCTTAAATAAATGTTGGTATCGTTATTCCAATTCCATTTCATAATTATTTTTTAGTTTTTTCACATGAGGAATAATTCTTGATTTATTTATTCAAATCTAATATCCATGTAGTATTTAATATTTATTGTACTATTGAATTTTATTTTTCCCATATTTTATCAAAATTATTGAGTTCAAGACACTCTATTGGTGATTTAACCAACACACTTAGAACAAATAATTTCATTGTACAATTATTTATCACATACCTCCAATTTTATTAACATATTCAACATATACTTTCATTAAAAACAATATTTTAGTGAATTATAGAATTGATAAATAAGAAAATACTATCTACACAGGTGAGAAATTTATTTGGGCATGGAAGTGGTAGGAAATATTTTCAAGAGGACTTCCAAGGGATGTTGGATCATCATGATGAATATTTGTGAAGTTTTCCAATTGGTAAATATTTTTAGGAATCAAGATGTGATGGAATACATTTTAGAAGTTTTTTTTATAAATGATTGATGAAAAAACCACCATATGTAAGTAAATAGTGGTGATGTCCTTTAATTGTGATTTGGGTTCGATCATATGCGATGGTGGTGGTAGTTCAATTTTTTCAAGAAACATGACCTTCAAGGATTGGATTCTACATCCCATGAAATATAGTTCTTGAAACACACATCTTTTTATTACCTCCCACATGAACTGTGGATTATTTATATTTGTAATTATCACACGTTAGGAGACCCCATGTCACATAATGTTTAGTTCATCCAAAAATAACTTATACATTCATCTTTTTATGTAAGATTCAATCCATGTGGGTAGTGGTGCATGGCTAGAAGAACAATTGGCCTCACACATAATGTAGTAAACCCCACACATTCTGCAACATAGACCCAGCTGAGTCAAATTGTAGAGGTACACACTAAGAACCCATACTGGTCCCACAAACTTTTTGCACCAATAATGACACGATATTTAATTGAAGACGTGCAAATTTAATATTTATACAATCCTACAACTAACTACAAATAGTTTTTTGGCTATTATAGCTGTTGATTCCACATAGAAGGCTTAATCTGTGTTTGGGTGACCATGATACGAAAATTAAAACAAATAAAAACAATCAAAAACAAGTATGTGATTAAATTCTCCATCTGAAAATGAAGTGTGGCAATGAAGTGGTGATAGAAAGAAAAAATATTGTAGAGACAAATTGTCGAAATAATTAGGGTACTAAAACTATTTTGAATTGTTAAAGTTATATTTACCCATCCAACTGTGGCTAATATACTTATTAAGTACTTAATAAAATGTAAAAGTCCAATGATCAATTACATCAGTTAAATTTTATTGCTCAATGATCTTATATTAATATTAATGTCCTAATCAAGATTTAAGAATTGTTATGTTCTATGTAGAGTATATATACATTTTCATTTTCCAATTTTTGGTACTTCGGTCAATGAACATGTGTAAAAATGATTCACTAGCATATCCTATTGGTTCACTACCAAAAAAATAGGGCAATTGATGCGCCTCGTTTTATCAGTGCTAAGAAAAGAGGATTGGTAAAGGGGGAGCCTTTATCAGCTCTAGATAAAACCGCTGAAATATGTATCCTTTATCAGTGCTAAGAAATGCACGGATAAATGGTACACCATTATCAGTGCTTTTATTAGTGCTGTTAAAGGAATCATTTATGAGCACTATATTTAGCACTCATAATTTTTTTAATAATTTATATTCAAAAATAATATTTCTTTGGATACATTAACTAAAATATGCATGTTTATAATTAATATAATTTTTTTATAATTCGAAAATATATATATAATGTTTTAATAAATATTTTCCTAAGATTATAATTATATATATATATATATATATATTTATAAGATTATATTAAATTTCATTAAATAATAAATATATTTTTTATACTTATTATATTATATTTATTTATTATGATTTATTAGATTTAATATATTATTATATTATTAGATTTATTAGATTATTTTTATTATTATATTAGTTGTAGTGTTATTCATGTTGTCCCTTGTTAGCTCGTTTTTTATTATGTAAATTTAATAGGTATATGATTAGTTCATGTTACCCATATATACTATTATGTTATCAATAAATACTTATAATATTACATTAAATATATTTATATAATAAATATATTCAAATAATAAATATATTTATTATAATTATAAATATTAAATTTTATTTATATATAACTACTTTTTAAATATATTTATTTGTGACTATAATTACACACACACACACACATATATATAAATAATTATAAAATGAAAATAAATTCATATATTATAATTATTTATATATATATTGATTTATAATTATATAAAAATATTTATAAGAATATGTATTTATAGTTTTAATTATATCTATAAATAATTATATATATGTAAGTAATTGTAAAATTATAATAAATATATTTATTATACTACATATAATGTTATAATATAATTTAATAAATATATTTTTGAATATATAAAAATATTAATAAATAAATAAATAAAGCTATATATTTTAAATTCCAAAATGAATATATTTATATTTAAATAAATAAAAAATTATAATAAATATTTCAATTAAATATATTTATATAAAAATATTTATAAATAAATACAAATAATGTAAATATAATTCTATATTAATGTAGATATATTTAAATAAGAAAAATATATAATAAATATATTTATATATATATATATATAATTCGAAATATTTTTTTATAAATATTTTAATATATATATATATATATTTATAATTACAACTATATATAAATATTTATTTATTATAAATTTTAATTAAAAAAATAAATATTTGTTTCTTAGTTTTAAATATAAATTAATATATATTTAATAAAATAATTACTAATATATATATAATATATTTTTTAATTATAATATATAATTTATATGAAATTAAATAAATATATAAAAATGATGATATATAAATATAAATAACTATATTTATAGTTATAAATAAATACAGACATATTTAAATAATTATAATCTAAAAATAAATTTTATATATATATATCAAATTATAAAATTTAGAAATATTAATATTTTATAATTTTATAATTATTTAAATAAATAAATAATCATTCATTCATAATAATAATTATAAATAAATAAATATTCACATTCTAAATATATATATATTCATATAATAAATAGATAATTCTTCATATAAATAATTATAAAATGTGGAGAAATATAATTTTATATATCTATAATCTTATAAATATATATATAATTAATATATTTATTATATATATTCTTATATTGTAAATATAATAGGTATATTTATTATAATTTTATAATTATATATATTTATATTTTATAAATATAAATAAATATATTTATTAATAGTTAAAATTATAATTAAATTGATAGATATTTATAAAATATATATGTTTATAAATATATATATTAATACAAATAAATTATAAACCTAATATCTATATCAGTACTAAATAAGAGCTGATAAAGGTGTGTTTTATCAACACTTTTTAATTTTGTGTTGATACAACATACCTTTATCAGCGCTTCTTATCTAGCACTGATAAAAGGTTTTCCATTTTTTATAAAAAAAACCCGGACATTCTCCTTCATTCTTACACCCCTCAAGCTCTCGTGGTAGCTAACCCTAGCGTTGATACTCCTCATCCTCCCCCTCCTCCTCCTCCTCTCATGTTGCCTCTCCTCAGCCGTGAACCACACCACCACCATGTGTTTTCACCTCTGCCTCTCACCACACATCCATTCGTTTCCTCAACCCTAATAGTCTCCTCTGTCGTGCGCAAACCAGTTATCGTACGCTTCTGCTCTGTTGTGTGGCACACCTCTGTCATGTGTCACACCTCTATCGTGCGCCTCTCATCTGTTATGCGTGTCTCCTATGCCAGAAGGTTTTCTCCTATTTATAATCCATTTAGTGTTCTTTTCATGTAATTATAATATGATATATATGGTATACTGTAAATTTTTTGGTCTAAACACCATATTGAATATCGTGTTCGTTTGTGGTCCTTGTTTGTGCACTAAATGAATTTCATGTTGGTTAGTGTTCCTCTTCATGTTTTTTTTCTTTGATTATGAGTGACTTAGTTATGCATTTGAAGTGTGATGCCACTAGAGTATAGTATAATTGCTTTTTAATGATGAGGAATTATGTCGTTATGGGTTGATTAGTATGTAACATGACATATTTATGTGTTCTCCATTAATGTTGACAAGTTTTGGCTTCAATTTTTCATGGTGATGTTGGTGTTTCATTGGAACTCCCTTGTAATACACGTTATAAATTTCTTGGATGTTTTTAAATTATTTCTTATGAAATTATAATACTATGTTATGACATTGTTTGGTTTCAATTGGCTTGAAAACATATTAAAGAGTGGGCATAGACTTATGTCACAAGAAATGTGTTTTGTAAAATCCCCAAGTGGGTTTTTTAATGGAATTTAAATATTTTGAAAGTTTTGTACTAATGTTTTTTTTAGAGTGAATATGAAATATTCTAATGTAATTTTTTGAAAAATTACTTAAAATGAGCTTCAAAATTAAAAGGGTTTATTATTTTAAGAATTTATGAATAGATAATGGTTGGTTTTCCAAATGGGATTTCTAATGCATTTTGATAAATGGTTTTTGGGTGAAATTTGAAATGTTGTTCACGAATGGGGTGAAAATGGATTGGCTTCTTAAGCATAGTTTAAAATATTAGTTGTTAATTTAAAGGAACTTATTTTATAAATATGAGAGACACTCCATTGAGTACCCTTCATTTATTATTCATTTTGTGGCTCGTGACCCCACAGGGGCTTCATTATATTTTTATTGTTATTTTTCAAGTGTATAAAAGGATGTGAAAGGGGTTGTTTCATTTGAGGGTGTAGGATGTGGTGTGAGTTTAAATTAAAAATTATTATAATTATATTTATGTGATGATCTATCATATTTCATTAGTTTTTCACTACCACTAATGAAATGTCGTGGGTGTCCTTCGAGACTGGTAGTGATCTAGATAAGTGAGATCCCTAGTGTGGAGAGCACTGACTACTGTAAAGACCAAGTCAGATTGAGTGAGTGTCTGAGATGTTTCAGGGTCCCTAGAATGTACTAGAAGGGACTTGGGTTTCTTTTAATCCCCTAATCAAGATAGGGCCTAGTGATTTCTACCGGATAACTTTTATATGACAAGATAAATATTATTGATCTGGGTTCCTCAAATCTTGTTCAGGATCTAAATACTTGAGTCTTAGGATGTTTTACATGATGGTTACATTATTCATAGGACACTTTATATGATTTATATTTTTTTCTTGATTGTATTCCCCTATTTTTTTGATTATATGGCACCATAATTTGGTTGTTTTTTAAATATGTTTCCTTGTTTCCTTTATACCTATGCATGATCATGGGTTCACGTTAATTGTTCATTTTTTTTACGTTCAAATAGGTTTATTTGAATGGTTAAAATATTTTTTTGAAATGGAAAATAATTGTTCAGTTGTTAAATTAGTTCTAAGAAAATATATTTTCATTGTGGTTATTTATGGAATAGAGTATTTCGAAAAATGTTCTAGAATAGGGATCAACTGTGATTTGACATGTCTTATATTGTCTTAAAGGACCTCATTCCATTTTCTGATATTTTTATTTAAAATTTTTATTCATCATTGTTTTAATATTTTAAAAAGGGTGGTTGTTGGAAAATATATATGTTTATTGTTTTTACACTTGTTTTATAATTCATGTGAAAATATATTTTATAACTTATGTTCAAGCTAGAACTTTTTGAACTATATTACAAAGGGATTCAATGATAATTCTTTATGAAATCATACAAAAAATATTTTTCACACTCCATACATATGAACTGGTGGACGAGAGTTTATGATGCACTTATATCTCCTTTTTCAGTGCCCTATTTTTTTGGTTCTTGATTATTAGATTGGTCCATGGTTGGACGATGGAATGTGGAGAGTTAATGGGGGTCACTAGTGTTGAGTTTGGAGTTTTATAGGTTATGATTCCCTTTTAACAATCCTTTTAGAATATTTTATTAATAATGAGTTATGGTTTTTTTAGGAATTAGGTGATAGGTCTTGGATGGGTTCTTAATCACTACCCTATGTAACAATGATTATTGTTGGACTCACCTTTTTAAATAATAAAAAATCATGTTTAAATATTGATCATAATATATTAAGTCAGTCTTTAATCATTTTAATCTACATATACAATTATCTTATTCTCAACAATGTATATTATTAAGACTCATGACTTTACTGCATCAACTTACAATCCATATTTATCTAAATATAAGCTGACTGTTAAAGGCTACTGGTAAGATACTTTTGTTCAAAGTCACCATTATAGCTTAATATCACCTTAAGTCACTGTTTCTCGAAGATCATTGTCGAAGATTTACAGTCACTATTGGAAGCTACCGGTACACGGTTACTGTCACAAACCTACTGATGACCTACTTATCAAAGCTCACAGACAAAGTGTTACTATCATAAGGTCACTACTGTAATAAGGTTTCTGCTAGAAGTCCATTGTCATACTCTTTCTAAACTCTTCTGTTGAGAAATTCTCTGTTCAAGTCTGATGTTGGAAAGGTTACTGTTGAAGTAGTCTCATGTTACAGAACTACCAATTAGAAGCTTATTGTTAAAGGTCTACTATTGAGCCTACTGATGGAGTTCACTGATGATGATCCACAGTTTCAAAGAATAAAAACCTACCGTTAAAAGACTAAAGTTGAAGTCTATAGTTGGAAAGACTACAGTTCACAGTTGGAAAGACCACAGTTGAAGCCCTCAGCTGAATAGTCTACCGATGAAGTCCACAGTTGTAGAGATTGAAGTCTACCATGTGACATACATATAATACCAGTTTAATGATATTATATTATTTTCTTTTCCTATTTTTGTAATACTATTATAATGGTCATGTCTAGACAAATTAATGCACCTGACATTATTTAATGCTATTTTTAGGGATATCAGGAGACAATACGATGTACGAGCAATACCACATGTTGTTGAAACATGTCTATTGTTAGCCCATACTGGACAAAAAAAACAAAAACAAGAGACTATATAAAAGACACCGAAGAGAGACACAAAGAAGTGAGAGACCCTGAACAAACTAGATAGAAGAAAAGAACTCTCAAGCACTAATCAAAAAGAACAAGAGCTTCACAAAGATCTATGGAAAAGAACCTTCTACAATCTGTAGAAGTGTGCTGCAAAGAGTTTTTGAATCCTAGAAGCTAGTCAACTCTACATCTGGAAGTCACAACCAGGAAGTTGCGACACTCTGTTTTGGAGGAAACTTGCAGAGAAGGACCAAAGCTTCATTTCATTCATTCCAACGAGTCCAGATCTAATCTACAAACACAATAGAGCATTCGAAACAAATCCCTACTATCTTTACCTCTACTGTGATTAAATACTTTACATTTTTTAGCAGTGTGTGTGTGTTACACACACTGACTCTTGTGCTTGAACTGAGGGATACTGAAAATCTCCATACCAAACTATTCTTACATTTTTTTCCCATGTATAACTGTGGAGGAATCCTGGTGTGGCTTAGTAGTTTATTTTGTTCCCACGAAGAACTGTGGTAGAGGTTGCAAAACTTGGACAGTTTGTGAAAGCTGTTGTAAATCCCGATACAGTATATGTATCAATTTTTAATATAACTGCTCGGTGGATGGTGATCACCAAGTGGAGAGGACTAGGTATTGACTTAAGACTAAACATCTTGTTTAAATTTGTTGTGTTCATCTTTTCTTTACTCAGTTTAACATCTATATGTTGTGTTTATATTTTCAATGATAGAAATCTGTTTTTACATTCACTCTGATTGTTAGTTCTGGTTAGTGCGTATATCTGAGTTGATTAGTAAACCTATTTCAAAAGTCTAATTAGTTCTCATACTGACTCAAATGAGGAGTAATCAACCTTTGACAAACTTTTTAAACAATAAATCACTTATATCTCTACTACCTTAATTGATTGGGTTGTTCTAATTTGGGGGATTTAAATCCTAAAAGTTTTTAACAGAAATTTTAATTGGAACTCAATTCAACCCCCTCTTGAGTATCCACTCTGACCAACATTTGGTATCAGAGGTTTCATTCTTATTTATAAATAAATGGTTTTCAAACCCTCTGTTTTAAACCGTGATTTTAGTTTTACCTAATGATCTTAAATTTCTTTTAGTTCTAAATTTTCTCTCTTTAAAATATTTTCTAAAATATAGTTAAGGAAAATAGACTAGAAGGTGCTGCTACTAACATGACACTGTTCTTTAATGGTGTGAATTATGCTCAATGGAAAATTAAAATGAAAATTCATTTGGAAAGTATTGGTTTTGATATTTGGTCTGCTATAGAATTAGAATATGAAGTTACTAAAACTGCTAAATATACCTGGGATGATGCTACAAAGCCTGACTATAATAATAACTGTAAAGCTCTGAATACCCTTTACTACTCTTTTGGAGACTTCGAATCTACCCAAATTTTTGCATGTAAAATAGCTCCTGAAATCTGGGACACCTTGGCTATTTCTCGTGAAGGAACAACCAATGGGATGCCAATGAGATTAAATACTTATACTATTAAAAATGATAATATTAAAATGAGACCTGATGAACCCATTTCTGATATGTATCTTATGATTAATAATATTTTCAACACCATGAGTTCACTAGGAAAAGTTGTTCCAGAAAAGGAGTAGATTATGGGAAAATTGAGATGTTTGCTTGATAGATGGAGAGACATTTTTGTGTCCATTCGAGAGACATGTGACATCAGCAAGCTACCGGTTAAGGAATTGATTGGTAAAATAATGATGAATGAATAGGAATTGAAGGTGAACAAAGAACAAGATGATGAACCCAAAATAAAATTTGTATCATCCAAGTCTATTGCCTCTAAGAGTAAAGACAAAGAGAAAATACATGTAACTATTGTAAGTTCAACTAGTGAAGATTCAGATTCAGACAGTGATGAAGAAATGGCTCAAATAGATAGGAGATTTAACATGTTCTATAGGAAGAAAAAAAAATTCAGAAATCCAAACTACAAGGGTAAATATGATCAACATGGTAAGTGGAAAAGGATTGGAAGAAATCTGATAAGGAAGATGATATAGTCTGCTATATATGCAAGAGTAAAGGAAACATCAAGGCTGACTGTCCGAAGATAAAATTCGAAAAGAAATATGTTTAAAGGGAAAATAAGTACAAGAAAACCATGAAATCAACTTGGAGTGCTTTGGAAGACAGCACAAGTGAATCATAAGCTACTTAATCTGAAAAGAATCATGTCAACATGTGCTTTATGACTAACATATTTGAGGTACTTGTTTCCCCTATTCTAAATTTTTATTATTCTGGAAATAACAGTGACTCAGATAATGATGCAAATATGTCTAAGTATGAACTTTTTGAATATTTCAATGTACTGGAAGATACCTATAATGAACTAAAAGATAAATACAAATCTATGAAGAAACAGCATGCCTTGACTAGTAATATTAAAAAATATATCTAAGTGTAGAAAAAGAAAATAATTCTCAATTGTTGAAAGAGAATACTAAACTCAAATTATCTAATGAACAATTAATAAAAGATATTGAGAAGTTCACTACTGGTAGGGATACCTTGACATAGTTTCTAGGAAGACATATTGCTCCAAAATATACAACTGGTCTAGGATATCATTCTGGACAGAGACACATTAGCAAAACCAAATTTGTTCCAAAATCTGGACAGTTCACTACTAATTCTGGACAGTCTTTTGAGAAACAATTTTCTAAAGGACCGAACAAAGTATTTCTGTCTCAAAATATGTTTGTTGATTTCAGAAATTCTAGAAATAAAATATGGGTTCCCAATGTTTTATTTTCTAACCTTTCTGGATCCAAGAAGATTTGGGTACCAAAATTATCCCATATTTAATCTGTTTTGCAAGGAATTTGTTTAAATAGATTCTATAACACTCTATGGTATTTGGACAATGGATGTTCAATACATATGATATTAGAATATTCATGCTTTAAGAGTCTAATTAAATTTTATGGTGGGCATGTCACCTTTGGTGACAATGCAAGAGGAAAAATAATCAGCTTAGGCCAGATTGGTAACCCTGATACAATATTAATTTCTAAAGTACTTTTTGTTGATGGAATAAAGTATAATTTACTAATCATATCTCAGCTATGTGATGATGGAATTGATGTTAAATTTGAAAATGATTCAGGCAATGTTTTTAATTCAATGAATGACTTAGTTTTCACTGCATGTAGAAATGAGAATGTATATGCTATTGATTTAAACTGCTTAACTAAATAAAATTTTTCTTGTTTAAATTATTTTCATAAAGAATCTTGGTTGTGTCATAAAAGATTAGGACACTGTAATGTGCACTCACTTAGGAAGCTATCTAAGAAATTTTTAGTTAGAGACCTACCTAAATTGGAATTCCCAAATGATAAAGTGTGTAATCCCTGTAAAATAGGAAAACAACACAAAGTCTCTTTCAAACCAAAGAAAGAAGTTTCAACTTCCCAACCACTTGAGTTGGTTCACATGGATTTTTTTGGACCATCAAGAGTTTCAAGTTTAAATGGGAAGAACTATTTTTGTGTTCTTGTAGATGACTTTTCTAGGTATACTTGGTTACACTTTCTAGCTCACAAAAGTTATGCTTGTTCCTACTTTGTCAAATATTCTATGACTTTAGAAAAAATTAGTGGACTTAAGATTAAAACCCTAAAAAGTGATCATGTTCATGAGTTTGAGAATTATGATTTTGAATCCTACTGCTCGTATAATAGTTATAGTCACTAATTTTCTGCCCCTAGGACACCCCAACAAAATGGAGTTGTAGAAAGAAGAAATAGGACCCTTCAAGAAATTTCAAGACAATTCTTAATGAGTATGACTTACCTATTTATTTTTGGGCTGAAGCTGTAAATACAGCTTGTTACATTATTAATAGAGTCTTAATTAGACCTATTCTAAAAAGGACCCCTTATAAACTTTGGAATAATAGGAATCCTAAGGTTATTTATTTTAGAGTTTTTGGTTGCAATGTCTTTATTATTAATACTACAAATAATCCTGACAAATTTTCTCCCAAAAGTGATGAAGGAATTTTCCTGGGTTATTCTATTTCAAGTAATGCCTATAGTGTGTTAAATAAGAAAACCAAATGTGTGGAAGAATCAGTTCATATAAAATTCGATGAAACTGATCCATATGATCCTAAAGCTTCTCTTGAAAATCTTGACGAAGAATTAACAAATTTGAACCTTAATGATAAAAATAATTAATCCCCTATAAATGTATCTAGTTCTAGAAATTTCCCGGAATCTGCACCTACTGATTTTGAACCAAAAGACAACAATGAGGAATCTATTTCAACCCTTCATATAGGTATTAGGACTCTCAAGAATCATCTTCTAGATGCTGTTGTAGGTGATTTAAATAGAGGAACAAAAACTAGAGCTTCTCTAAGAAACTAGGTAGAATATCAAGCTTTTCTTTCACCGCATGAACCCAAAAATATTAATGATGCAATCAGTGATGAATTTTGGGTAATGGCTATGCAAGATGAACATAATCAGTTTGATAGAAACAAAGATTGGGAATTAGTGGAAAGACCCAAGGACACCTTAACCGTAGGAACTAAATGGGTGTTTAGAAACAAAGTAGATGAGTCTGGTAATATAGTTAGAAATAAAGCTAGGCTAGTTGCACAAGGATACAACCAAGAAGAAGGAATAGACTATGAGGAGACCTTTTCACCCATAGCTAGACTAGAATCCATTAGGATACTACTTTCATATGCAGCTCATTTGAATTTCAAAATTTATCAAAAGGATGTTAAAAGTTCTTTTCTAAATGGGTACATAGTTGAGGATGTGTTTGTTGGACAACCTCCTGGTTTTATGAATCCCCATTTTTTCAATCATGTTTTCAAACTATCTAATTCTTTTTGCAGCTTAATTCAAGCTCCAAGATCATGGTATGATCGGCTCAGCTCTTTTCTTATTGTAAAAGGTTTTACCCAAGGGATAGATGATCCTACTCTTTTCATTAAATTAATTTCTAAAGATGTTTTGATAGTACAGATTTATGTGGATGATATTTTTTTGGATCTTCTAAATGTTCATTATGTGTTGATTTTTAAAAAATGATGCAAACTGAGTTTGAAATGAGTTTAATTGGAGAACTCAAATTTTTCCTTGGATTTCAGATCTTTCAAACTAAAAATGGAATTGTTTTGAATCAAAGAAAATATATTAAGGATATTTTAAAACGTTTTTATTTGGATGGTAGTAAAGGTAGTGACACACCTATGAGTACCACTTGTAAGTTGGATACAGATGAAGCTGGAGAACCAGTGGATCAAACCAACTACAGAGGTATGATAGGGAGTCTACTCTATCTTACAGCTAGTAGACCTGACATCATATTTAGTGTATGCATGTGTTCTCGCTTTCAAGCCAATACAAAAGAGTCTCATTTAACTGATGTTAAATGAATTTTTAAATATCTCAAACATACTCCCAAATTAGGATTATTCTATCAAAAAGGACAATCATTTGATTTGTTGAGTTATTCTAATGATGAATTTTTTGGTTGCAAGTTAGATATAAAAAGCACCTATGGGACATGTCACATTTTTGGAAAGTCACTAGTATCATGGTGTAGTAAGAAGTAGAATTCTATTGCATTATCTACTACCAAAGCTGAGTACATAGCTTCTGGTAGTTGTTGTGCTCATATTTTGTGGATGAAACATACTTTAATGGACTATGGATTATAATTCAAACATGTCTTTATAAAGTGTGACAAAAAAAGTGCTATTAAGATTTCCAAAAATCCAGTATCTCATGCTAGGAAAAATCATATTGATGTGAGACATCAATTTTTGAGGGATCATTATCAAAAGGGTGATATCACTCTTGAATTCGTTGGCACTGAACAACAATTGTCTGATATATTCACAAATCCTTTGAATTATGAGAGGTTAAATTACATCAAACATGAATTAGGAATGATTAATTTCAGAAAAGGGAACTTCATAGTCAGACCTCACAGTCGAACCTCACAGTTAGACCTCACAGTTGAACCTCACTGTTTGACCTCATAGTCGAACCTCACTGTTAGACCTCATAGTTGACCCTCACAGTTGGACCTCACTATTGGACCTTACTATTATACCTCACTGTTGCACCTCACTGGTGTACCTCACTGATACATCTCACTGTTGGATACCTCGTTGTTTGTTTTTATTTTTGCGGCAATTCGAACCATTTTTATTTCTTCGTATTATTTATATTTTATTTTGTGATAATACCTAAATGGTAAAATCGAAGTCAACAAACATATTTCAATAAACCTTCCTCTCCCAATCTTGAACCTTCATCTTGAAATTCCTAAACCCTAACCATTCACCTGAGCCCTCGAATCTCTCTCAATCTCTATGGTCAGAACCAAGCAACCCCTGACTGTCAATGAGGATGCTCCAAGGCCTAGGAGAACTCCAGCCGAATCCAGTGGCACCAGTAACAACCCATCGGGACCTATAAACCCGCATCTGACCAATAGAAAAATCTTTTCTGAAAAGGAGTTATGTGAAGAATGGCTCATGTCGAGCAAGTCATTAGTGATGAAGGTACTAGATGCCCAAGGATGGACCAGATGCTTTGACAACAACAATGGAACTTACTACTTGAAGCTTGTGTAAGAATTCAATGAATATCTGAAGTTCAAAGAGGAAGAGGATGTGCATAAGCTAATGTCCAAAGTCAACGGTAATGAAGTTAGTTTCCTGTATGCTGAATGGGATTCCTGTTTGA
This sequence comes from Viscum album, assembly GCA_963277665.1. Taxonomy (NCBI): domain Eukaryota; kingdom Viridiplantae; phylum Streptophyta; class Magnoliopsida; order Santalales; family Viscaceae; genus Viscum; species Viscum album. The sequence goes on from OY728155.1 coordinate 1,979,208,563, forward strand.
GAGTTCCTCATGAAGGAATATTTGATTATTACTCTGGAGTGGCTCCTCCATACAGTGCTATTTTTTAGAGTAAAAAAGATCTCGAATAACTGACAGGAGATTGAAAATCAAGTAGGATCATTGCAGTTGAGATGAATAGAGAAGATAGGCTCTTATTAAAATTCATTCTGCATGTACTTAGTCCGAGGAGAGAAGACTTTGCTGTACTGATGTACCAGGACATATTCCTGATGTACTTACTAAAGCATGGAAAGAAGATTAACCTATGTACGTTACTGATGGTACAATTGGAATATATGACCAAGGAAATCTCGAAGTCCAATTCCTTATTCCATTCCAAGCTTATTTCAATTATGCTAAAGGTAAAGGGTGTGGCTGGAAGTCAAGAATAAATGATAGTATCAAAGAACAGTGTCTGTATCTCCAAGGTAATTGGCATGTTCATGAAAATTAGCTGGAATCCCTGGAAGAGGACATGGGTGAATGATGAAGGAAAGATTTATGAAATGTTTGACCCTAATACTCATCTAACTAGGACAAAAGACAAAAGAGATCCTGGCCTGAAGCCTGATTAGCCAAAACCTGTTTGTTCTGATGAGGAGGAGGCTGAAGGAGTTGTGGACCCTCAAAGAGAGAACACCCCCATTGATGATGGGAGTGATCCTGATTTACCTCATAGTCATGAAAGGACTGTAGCTTTTGGAGCAGCTAGCCCTCCAAAAGAACTACCAAGGAGAGAGACTGTTTTGAAGGATAGTGATACTGAGACCACTGAAGAAGAAGAAGAAGCATATAAGAATGTTTTCAAGGACACCTCAGAAGATGATGTGTAACACCCCAAGATTTCATAGTGTGTTATTTCTTCAAAATAATTCAATAACTTGCACTACACGCAACACCGAGTTCAATCACACCATGACTTACAAAAAAAATCCATTAAAAGAGGTCATGAATAGCATTAACTACATTTTTAACTTTATATAATCCTTATAATTTTAGAATCCATATTATGAGTTTCTTAGTCATAATGCAAGAACAGATTCATTTTCAGTATTGCACTTTTATCAACTTTTAATAGTGAAACCTTTTTAAATACAATATTTTAAACTTTTTGACTAAATGGGGACATCAAAAAATTTAAAATGAGACATCCCAAGCTTACACGGTATGCTTTCCTTTGAATAAAACAGTAGCGTGTGTTGTACTCAACTTCGAGTTTTAACACACACCACAACCGATCAAACTAGCCGTTATGAATAGTAATACCTAATTTTTGAAATTATATATATTTTATATTTCAAATTGGACTTCATTTTTGGATTCGGAATATCTAATTTAGTCTAAGGTGAAATTTTGGTACTTTTCGGATAACTTTCATATTTTGATGAATACTGAAAATTACTAAATTTTAATTAAAAACAACTTTTTTAAACAAAATAATTAATAGTGATAAATTATGAATTTTATTAGTTTTAAATTATATTTAGAATATATTTTTACCATTTAAAATAATTTTGTACATTGTACATAATTTTACAATTAAACCGAACATAAACAAGTGTCAATCTTTTGATAGTTATTATCTCTTAAAAACACGCTTTTTGTTTTGACAGCGGGAATTAATTTTAAATTAATTTCTGCCACTTCTGTGTTTTGAATTTAGAAAAATGGATTCCATATTTGTAATCAGGATGTTCAAATTGTGTAAATAGGTAACTTTTATTTTTAGACATTTTGAATAATTACTGCGGTAAATATTTTATTTACCATGGTTAAGGGTAAATCCGGTAAATAAGGGTTAAAAAATAATATTATAATAATACAAAATTACCCTAAAACGTGTCCTAACCTTATTGGTGGACACATACCCGACCATGGGCATCCTTGGGTCGATTTGGGGACCCCTTGGAGCCACTTGTATGTGGTAGGGACACATTATATTAATAAAGTTAAAATAAAAATAAAAATGGCATAATCTTACATCTTTTAGAAGAACAATTTTTACATAAGGTTATACATGTTGGATTTTCGATTATAAATATTAATTAGAAAGATAAAAAGATTTCCTACATAATTATATTTTATTTATAATTTTTAGACATCAAATAATTTAAATTATTAATGACACAATAATGATGCAATGTTTACCTCATTAAAAAATCATTTAAATAAATAAGATTATAATGATTAAAATATTATCTAAAACCTGTCCAATTCTTATTGGTTGATTTTATTTAGAATATGAGTCATCTTAGATTCGACCTCAATTATTTTTGGACCATTATAAACCGAATATAATTATATTATAAAGTAATACTTTCACTCTTTCCTAAAGAGCCCCTCCTCTCCCTTATAAAAGGAGACCACTTCTACTCATTCCTCACACCTCTCAAGCCACTTGGCTCGGCCAAACTCTACCCACATACTCTCCCAAATTCCCTCACTACAACCTAGAGGCCTTAGTTTTATCAGAAAGCCAACCTAAGGATCCCTTTTGATCAAATCAAAAGGAAGAACCCGAAGAAGAGGTAATGTTTTCACCACCCCTTTTCAAGTTACTTTCTTCTTCCACTTCTTCTTTCTTTGTTCTTAACATTCTAAAATAATAACTCCAGTATATCACATATATTGTGATGTTATTATAAATATGGTACAACCATATTCAGTATTCTATCCACCCTTTGAATAACATGTCACCATACGTGCGTACGTACGGCTTACCGTCTCCACGTCGTGGTGTAATTGTTATTCAATATATTATTATTTGGATGGGTATAATAATGATGTGTAACTCATGTAAATAATAAATATAAAATTTTAATGATTCTGTATATATGATATACCATCCATTTATATATTATTTTAATATCAAAAGAATGATATTGTCGCTCGTGCGTACGTACGGACTACCGTCTCCACGAATGCGATGAGATTCATTCTCCATCGTATCCATTCAAGTATAATTATCATTTGATGATTTAAAAATGATGTTTAAAGACTTGATATCATTCTGAATATGAATAATATACAACCTATCCTTTACAAACATGTCTTACGTAACAAAACATACAAAAGAAAACAAGTAAGTTCACACCCAAAACAACGATAATACTAAGATATTATTATCAAATCAATATTAAAAGATCATATATGATATCATAATAATGTATATGATTATTTTATAATTTAATAACAATTATTTCACCATTATACAGGATGTTAACCTACCCCAACCAAGGAAAAGTACAAGGTAAGGGTTTATTTCGCAATCTCTTCATTATCCGAGGTTTTTTATACATAATTATCTACTGGGACCTCGTTATCATCCACGCCCATGTTTCTTAAAAATGTATTTCAAAACATTTTTAATATTTAAAAGAATATGGGTCAAAGTCATTTATACCCTTGTTTGACTTTTTATAAGAGGTTTATAAGGGAATCTTTCCGTCGTTTTCAAAATAAGGTGCTTTTTAACCTTTTCGACAGAATTAAGATAAGAATGGTTTTTTAACTTATACGGCGGGTGCGGTTATTTTCCGCCGTTATAAAATCATCAAAGCTTCCCTTACAAGCTTATAAGAATATTTTCAAGAAAATGTTTTATTTTATATGGCTCTTAAATGATTTCAAAAATAGAAAGAGATATTTCTCTAAAAAGTGTTTTGATTTCATCTATGTCAACATCCTTTGACGGATTTTACGCTTATTTGAATTTGATTTATTATGATACAAAACTTCTATATTGTATTGAAGGTTTTGTGATATGTTTGACTGTGGATGTTCTATTTTTATACCATTCATTGTTTATGGTGAAATTATTGACATTTCGTATGCTAGTTTTAATACGAATGTTTATGTTATGTTTAAACATTTTCATATGGGAATGCATTGGACTTAATATGTGACGGGTGGAGCCCTCTATAGCTCCTCGATGCATCGGTAGGTCTCATGAGACAAACTAGTGTCTTGGCACAAGGCCTTGGCAAAATCTTATTTGTAGTCTTGGCACGAGACCTTGGCTATGTGGTTATGATAGTCTGGCATTATGCATTCCATCATTATGAAAGTGGTTATTGATATTGCATGTAATTATTCGATTAGTAGAATATCCATGTGAATAAGTAAATGGCATTATTTCATTTTATTTATGCCATACTATGTTGAAGTTAATGTTTAAAAGGTTTTTGTTGTAGTTATACATTGCCTTAAATGTTTATTCTTATTTATGAAAGTTTCCGCTATATTGTTATCCTTACTGGGCATTTGAGCTCACCCCTTTTCTATGTTTTATTTTCCCAGGATGTGAAGAAGTAAATTATGAATGACTTGATGGGATATTATGAGGGGTTAATAGTGTGGACTATAGAGACAATATGTTGTTGTAGTAGTTCTTTTTTATTTTGATGATGTAATGTAAAACTTATGAATATATCTAGTGTTTCCAAGGCTACTAAACCAATCGGTCTTTCGAGATTTGATCTTTCTTGTGATCATTCCAATGTTATGTAATTAATGCACCGACTCTGGGTAACTGGGGTCGGGGCGTTACAGTTGGTATCAGAGGATGTTTAGTACAAACCTTGGAAACTAGATTTAGATAAAATCTGATTAGAGCACGTAGACCTAAGATGAACTTTGAGGATTGGTATAGAAGAACTTCCTAGAATTTTGGTATTGTAGAGATTTTGTGAGTTTTCCGAGAAATACATCCCTGTCTAGATACGAGCAGGTAGAGGCGGCTCTGGCACAGATGTACCTACGGGTAAAACCCAAAAACACCGCTTTGAGCTAGACTCGAATGGGAACTGTTGCACGACAACGGGCCTTGCTGCACTCTTGGTTACGACACTCCTGGGGGATATGCTTAGGATAATTCTCATTTTCTTTAAAAACCATTATGAAGGGTTTATGAGTATATACATCCTCAAATGAGACATTTTTATTATTATGGATTATATCCATAAATAGTTCAATTTATGTTAAGTGTTTTATAAGTATGGGATTATGTATTTTGATTCATAAACTGATCTATTGTATTCCATTGTTTAGAAATGGCGCCCAGTAGAAGGAATGAGAACTCCAAAAATGCACATGATCCAAAGAGAAGGAAAGATTATATCTTTCACGGTCTTAAGATAGAATTTATAAGAGAAATAGTCTCCCATGAATTATCATCATATGAAGAAATAATATCATGTGTTGATAAGATAAGTAAACAGTTTACTGAGTCCTATGGCTTTGAAGGGAAGCAAGAGAAGAAAAGGATGGAAGATAGAAAGATGGATAAAGGGAAGAGGGAAAAGAAGAATTTTCCCATATGTGGTAATTGTGGAAAGAAACACCCTGGAACTTTCCTGAAAGGAATGGGAGTTTGTTATAAGTGTGGAGGACAAGGGCACAGAGTACGTGACTGCAAGGGTAAGAAAATGGTTTCAAATGTACAATGCTTCATTTGCAAGGAGTTTGGACACTACGCGAACCTATGTCCCAGTCATCAGACTATGCCGCAAATGATGCTATTGGATAATAATCAAGTTATGATACTACCACAGATGAAGAGGAATGATTAGAGTTCTTATGTTGATTATGTCAATTGAGTGTTGTATCAACAATGTACTTGTTATAATAATTATGGAGTATATAAGGATTGTACTGCAGTACTATTTCATTAAGGACTTGAGATTGTGTGGAACAAAGAAAAGTGACTCAATAGAAGTTTAATTTTTTGGAAAATATATGTTTGAAAGAAAGATAAACCATAATATGGTTCTGATACCGAGGTAGTGATTTTAGAATAATACATGATTGATTTGGATAAATTATATTGGATATTCTTGACTACCTTGAAGCTAATTAATGATTTGTCTATTCCATCACTGTTTGGGTTTAAATTTTTTTGGATTGATGAAGTATATCCAGTATTCTATATGGAATAAGGGAGCATGAATGTAATCAATAAGGAATATGGTAATACATGATGAAGGTATTCATATGCTATTACGGGGTAAAAAGGATCTATGTTATGTTTACCTTCCTTATAAATGTTGGACTGCGAGTTTGGACAGAAGTATTTTGGATAGTTCTAGTTTGGATTATTTTGGATTTCCATAAAAGGACAACCCGGAGGTCGGGCGACAACCCGTCGCGTCCGGCAAGGCTGCGAGACTTGAACCCACAACCGAAGGGCAACAAGGGTGTATCACCTACCACTGGCCCACGAGATGTCCTGGATTAAATAATGTAGTTTTTATTAAAAGATCCTGTAGATGAATTATAAATTCGTTTATTTTGGAACCCTATACGAATAGTGTAAATAGATTTTTTTTACATTCTATTATCTTTTAGAGTGAAAGATGAGTTTGTGGTAGAAATTTATTAATGGATAAATCTCTAATTATAAAGTAAGTATATCTCCTTATGATCTTAGCCAATCTCATCAATAAATTCCTCAACATTAAGAAAATCAACTCAGAACAAAAATGTTTTCCTAGATGGTACCTTAAATCATCACTAATTTATGGCTTTGGGATTGTTGGCCTTTTAATAGCCATGTTCTCTACCACTCTCCATCAGATAATTGATGGTTAGATTTTTCTTCCATATCCATATTTTCCTACATGGAACCCTAGTATGTGTTATTTTCGGTAATCTTCATACTTTCTACTCTTTATTTTAAATAGAGGCCTCATTAATTCATTTTTCCATGTGGGATTTCAACTAAGATATTTTGAAACGTCAAAAATGTGTTATCCTAATACCCTATGTTTTGTTGAACCGATGGTATTTCAAATCATCATAGATTGATGAATTTAAGGACCTCAATTTTATACTTGTTTGTGATTGATGACCTCAATCACTACCTATGAATATTTACGTTTTTCCTCCAATTATATGTCTCTAATTTCCACCAATGTTCTCCTAATCGAGATCATAATTTGGTAGTGACCCTTTCATTTCTCTTTTCCTCATATTAAGACTAAATTTTAGTAACCCAATTTCTGATGTGGATGTTCCCACAAATATATTTTCTATTTTCAACCTTTTATTTTCGAAGAACAATTCCAAATTGCGAGGACGCAATTTATTGAAGGAGGGGAGAATGTAACACCCCAAGATTTCATAGTGTGTTATTTCTTCAAAATAATTCAATAACTTGCACTACACGCAACACCGAGTTCAATCACACCATGACTTACAAAAAAAAGCCATTAAAAGTGGTCATGAATAGCATTAACTAAATTTTTAACTTTATATAATCCTTATAATTTTAGAATCCATATTATGAGTTTCTTAGTCATAATGCAAGAACAGATTCATTTTCAGTATTGCACTTTTATCAACTTTTAATAGTGAAACCTTTTTAAATAAAATATTTTAAACTTTTTGACTAAATGGGGACATCAAAAAATTTAAAATGAAACATCCCAAGCTTACACGGTACGCTTTCCTTTGAATAAAACAGTAGCGTGTGTTGTACGTAACTTCGAGTTTTAACACACACCACAATCGATCAAACTAGCCGTTATGAATAGTAATACCTAATTTTTGAAATTATATATATTTTATATTTCAAAATGGACTTCATTTTTGGATTCGGAATATCTAATTTAGCCTAAGGTGAAATTTTGGTACTTTTCGGATAACTTTCATATTTTGATGAATAGTGAAAATTACTAAATTTTAATTAAAAACAACTTTTTTAAACAAAATAATTAATAGTGATAAATTATGAATTTTAGTAGTTTTAAAGTATATTTAGAATATATTTTTACCATTTAATATAATTTTGGTCATTGGACATAATTTTACAATTAAACCGAACATAAACAAGTGTCAATCTTTTGATAGTTATTATCTCTTAAAAACACGCTTTTTGTTTTGACAGCGGGAATTAATTTTAAATTAATTTCTGCCACTTCTGTGTTTTGAATTTAGAAAAATGGATTCCATATTTGGAATCAGGATGTTCAAATTGTGTAAATAGGTAACTTTTATTTTTAGACATTTTGAATAATTACTGCGGTAAATATTTTATTTACCATGGTTAAGGGTAAATCTGGTAAATAAGGGTTAAAAAATAATATTATAATAATACAAAATTACCCTAAAACGTGTCCTAACCTTATTGGTGGACACATACCCAATCATGGGCATCCTTGGGTTGATTTGGGGACCCCTTGGAGCCACTTGTATGTGGTAGGGACACATTATATTAATAAAGTTAAAATAAAAATAAAAATGGAATAAGCTTACATCTTTTAGAAGAACAATTTTTACATAGGGTTATACATGTTGGATTTTCGATTATAAATATTAATTAGAAATATAAAAAGATTTCCTACATAAAGATATTTTATTTATAATTTTTAGACATCAAATAATTTAAATTATTAATGACAAAATAATGATGCAATGTTTACCTCATTAATAAATCATTTAAATAAATAAGATTATAATGATTAAAATATTATCTAAAACCTGTCCAATTATTATTGGTTGATGTTATTTAGAATATGAGTCATCTTATCTTCGACCTCAATTATTTTTGGACCATTATAAACCGAATATAATTATATTATAAAGTAATACTTTCACTCTTTCCTAAAGAGCCCCTCCTCTCCCTTATAAAAGGAGACCACTTCTACACATTCCTCACACCTCTCAAGCCACTTGGCTCGGCCAAACTCTGCCCACATACTCTCCCAACATCCCTCACTACAACCTAGATGCTTTAGTTTGATCAGAAATCCAACCTAAGTAGCCCTTTTGATCAAATCAAAAGGAAGAACCCGAAGAAGAGGTAATGTTTTCACCACCCCTTTTCAAGTTCCTTTCTTCTTCCACTTCTTCTTTCTTTGTTCATAACATTCTAAAATAATAACTCCAGTATCTCACATATACTTTGATGTTATTATAAATATGGTACAACCATATTCAGTATTCTATCCACCCTTTGAATAACATGTCACCATACGTGCGTACGTACGGCTTACCGTCTCCACGTCGTGGTGTAATTGTTATTCAATATATTATTATTTGGATGGGTATAATAATGATGTGTAACTCATGTAAATAATAGATATAACATGTTAATGATTCTTTATATATGATATACCATCCATTTATATATTATTTTAATATCAAAAGAATGATATTGTCGCTCGTGCGTACGTACGGACTACCGTCTCCACGAATGCGATGAGATTCATTCTCCATCGTATCCATTCAAGTACAATTATCATTTGATGATTTAAAAATGATGTTTAAAGACTTGATATCATTCTGGATATTAATAATATACAACCTATCCTTTACAAACATGTCTTACGTAACAAAACATACAAAAGAAAACAAGTAAGTTCACACCCAAAACAACGATAATACTAAGATATTATTATCAAATCAATATTAAAAGATCATATTTGATATCATAAAAATGTATATGATTATTTTATAATTTAATAACAATTATTTCACCATTATACAGGAGGTTAACCTACCCCAACCAAGGAAAAGTACAAGGTAAGGGTTTATTTCGCAATCTCTTCATTATCCGAGGTTGTTTATACATAATTATCTACTGGGACCTCGTTATCATCCACGCCCATGTTTCTTCAAAATGTATTTCAAAACATTTTTAATATTTAAAATAATATGGGTTAAAGTCATTTATACCCTTGTTTGACTTTATATAAGAGGTTTATAAGGGAATCTTTCCGTCGTTTTCCAAACAAGTTTCTTTTTAACCTTTTCGACAGAATTAAGATAAGAATGGTTTTTTAACTTATACGGCGGGTGTGGTTATTTTTCGCCGTTATAAAATCGTTAAAGCTTCCCTTACAAGCTTATAAGAATATTTTCAAGAAAATGTTTTATTTTATATGGCTCTTAAATGATTTCAAAAATAGAAAGAGATATTTCTCTAAAAAGTGTTTTGATTTCATCTATATCAACATCTTTTGACGGATTTTACGCTTATTTGAAGTTGATTTATTATGATACAAAACTTCTATATTGTATTGAAGGTTTTGTGATATGTTTGAATGTGGATGTGCTATTTTTATACCATTCATTGTTTATGGTGAAATTATTGACATTTCGTATGCTAGTTTTAATACGAATGTTTATGTTATGTTTAAACCTTTTCATATGGGAATGCATTGGACTTAATATGTGACGGGTGGAGACCGCTATAGCTCCTCGATGCATCGGTAGGTCTCATGAGACAAACTAGTGTCTTGGCACAACGCCTTGGCAAAATCTTATTTGTAGTCTTGGCACGAGGCCTTAGCTATGTGGTAATGATAGTCTGGCATTATGCATTCCATCATTATGAAAGTGGTTATTGATATTGCATGCGATTATTCGATTAGTAGAATATCCATGTGAATAAGTAAATGGCATTATTTCATTTTATTTATGCCATACTATGTTGAAGTTAAAGTTTAAAAGGTATTTGTTTTAGTTATACATTGCCTTAAATGTTTATTCTTATTTATGAATGTTTCCGCTATATTGTTATCCTTACTGGGCATTTGAGCTCACCCCTTTTCTATGTTTTATTTTCCCAGGATGTGAAGAAGTAAATTATGAATGACTTGATGGGATATTATGAGGGGTTAATAGTGTGGACTATAGAGACAATATGTTGTTGTAGTAGTTCTTTTTTATTTTGATGATGTAATGTAAAACTTATGAATATATCTAGTGTTTCCAAGGCTACTAAACCAATCGGTCTTTCGAGATTTGATCTTTCTTGTGATCATTCCAATGTTATGTAATTAATGCACCGACTCTGGGTAACTGGGGTCGGGGCGTTACATGATGAGGCAACCGAGTCAGATAATTTTGTTCATGTAGAAAAGGAGGCTGCTGCTGAAGCAGATGATGAGGAAAATGAAGAAGAAGATCTCAGTTGGAGCCCTATTATTGATAATATAGATATGATAGTTCCTGATCAGGAAGAAAAAGTGGCATCTACTGCCACTGATGATGGAGTCGTTAATGACTAAAAAAAGGATAAGACTAACCCTATTGTTGAACTATCAGAGCTAATGGTTATTGCATCTACTGAAGTTGCAGAGGAGGTTGTGGAGTTACCTCAAGCCGAACAGTTAGAGGAGATTCCTCAGGAGAATGCTCTTTGTGAGGGGGATCATCTTGGTTCAGTTTTTATGTTGTATGACATCGAAGGTTGGTCATCAGATCTAGGATATAAGGTACTTGGACTCAATTATGGAGTCTCTGATGAGGAAGGCCATCCCCAACGGGATTCAGTTATCCTTCCTGTTGTGGCTGACAATTTGGCAACCAAGGAGGACCTTCAGTCCTTAAAGGCTGAAATGAAAGAAGCACTAAGAGAATCAGTGGCATATTTGAAGAAAATCCTGGTTGATGAAATGAGGAGTGTGGAGAAAACCCTGGAGCTATATCTGGGATGTGCTATGTCTAGTGCAGTGAAGGAAATGATGGATGAAGTTAAAGTATACCATACTCAAATTGATAGTTTGACCGGAGCTGTGGTTGCTCTAAGACAATCGATTGCTTCATTGATTGCCATGAAAAGTTCTCAAACCCAAGTGAATACAGATATTAGATATATTGAAGAAGTAGTCAAGAAGATTGTGGAAGTATTTGAGGATTTTAAGACACCAGGCAAAGAACATTTAACAGTCAATATGCACTTGTTCAGAAGAAGGTTAGTAATTTGACATAGTCTTTCAAAGAGACAGTAGCTTTCTCGGTAAAACCCCTTCCCTTAGCCAGATCCACTGTGAACATTGACCAGATCAGAACTATGATCCAGGAAGAGTTGGCTAAGGCCAGTACCAGTGGCACCTCTGATACTCAGATACTTTCTACCACTAGTGAAGTCATCTGTTTTGTTTGTGATCACCTACGGGCAGCTACTGCTTCTCAAGAGGCCATTAAGAATAAGGTGGATGCCTACTTTGATAAGGTCTATACCAAGATTCAAATGACCAACCATTTCATGCTCTTGATAGAGAATATGAAGTTGCCTCCAGTGACTCAGGCATTCAGGGAGCAGGTTAGCAAGCTTAGAGAATTGGCTCCTACTTTGGATATGTTTTTGGAGAATGAAGATGATTTCTTATCTACTGTGGAAAGAGGATGAAACATTATTATGGATTTCAGAAACCCTCTTCTCCCCTTTCTTCATGTGGACTGCACCCCTGTCATTATCCCTCCTGCCTTACCCACATCTCAACCTAGTGTTTCTTCTTCCATCATGTCTCCGACTGAAGCTATTAGAAGCCTTACTCCACTAATCCCTCAGTAATCTACCCACTACAGACCCACATGAGCTTCTGTTTCTACCCCTCCATTTATTCCTACATCCATTCCTAAATCTGATGATGCACAAGCTTCTTCTCCAACTTCTTCTTCGAAAGAGAAAGACCCCTTACCTATAGATGTTTTGGATTGATTTTTTTTATGTCTGTTGATAGGGACTCTATATTATTTTTGGTCATTAAATGTACTGTGTTAGTAATATATGCTTTCTCAATTTTTCTATCATTTGTATTTCTTTTTTCTAATCACAAAAGGGGAGAAATACTGTGATAATTGAGAAACTAATATGAAAATACTGTGCTAACTCTCGAAATACTATTCTTATTAATCTCTGATACTTGACAAATTTTAATACATACTGACATAATTTGTGATTATCAAAAAGGTGGAGATTGTTGGACTCACATGTTTTAATAATAACAAATCATGTTTAAATATTGGTCATAATATATTAATCCAGTCATTAATCTTTTTAATATACATATACAATTATCTTATTCTCAAAAATGAATATTCTTAAGACTCATGAATTTGCTGTATCAACTTACAGTCCATATTTATCTAAATATAAGCTCACTATTAAAGGCTACTGGTAAGAGCCTTCTGTTCAAATTCACTATTATAGACTACAATCACCTTAAGTCACTGTTGTTAGAAAATTACTATTAAAGATTTTCAGTCAATGTTGGAAGCTACCGGCACACGGTTACTATCACAAACTTACTGATGATCTACTTATCAAAGCTCACAGACAAAGAGTTACTGTCATAAGGTCACTTCTATAGCAAGGTTTCTCCTAGAAGTCTACTATCAGACTCTTTCTCAAGTCTTCTGTTTAGAAATTCTCTGTTCAAGTCTGTAGTTGGAAAGGTTGCTATTGAATTAGTCTCATATTACAGAACTACCAATTAGAACCTTAATGTTAACGGTCTACTATTGATCCTACCGATGGAGTTCACTGATAAGGATCCACTATTACAAAGAATATACAGCTACCGTTAAAAGACTACAGATTAAGTCTACAGTTGGAAAGACTACAATTCACAGTTGGAAAGACCACAGTTGAAGCCCTCACCTGAATAGTCTACCGATGAAGTCCACAGTTGTAGAGATTGAAGTCTACCATGTGACATGTATCTGCTACCAGTCTAATGATATTCTATTCTTTTCTTTTCCTATTTTTTTAATACTATTATAATGGTCATGTCTAGGAAAATTAATGCACCTGACATTATTTAATGCTATTTGCAGGGATATCAGGAGACAGTACGATGTACGGGGAAGACCACACGTGGTTGAAACATGTCTCTTGTCATCCCCTACTGGACAACAAAATACAAAAACAAGAGACTATATAAAAGACATAGAAGAGAGACACAATGAAGTGAGAGACCCTGAAAATACTAGACAGGAGAAGGGAACTCTCAAGAACTAATCCAAAAGAACAAGAGCTTCACGAAGATCTATTGAAAAGAACCTTATACAATCTGTAGTAGTCTGCTGCAATGAGTTTTTGAATCCTAGAAGCTGGTCATCTCTACATCTGGAGGTCACAATCTAGAAGTTGTGACACTCTGTTTTGGAGGCAACATGTAGAGAAGGACCAAAGTTTCATTTCATTCATTCCAACGAGTCCAGAGCTAATCTGCCAACACAATAGTGGATTCCAAACTTATACATACTATCTTTACCACTAATATGTTTAAATACTTTATATTTGTGAGCAGTGTGTATGTGTTACACACACTGACTCTTGTGCATGAACTGAGGGATACTGAAAATCCCCATACTAAACTATTCTTACATTTTTTTCCCACGTATAACTGTGGAAGAAGCCTGGTGTGGCATGGTAGTTTATTTGTTTCCCATGAAGAACTATGGTAGAGGTTGCAAAACTTGGACAGTTTGTGAAAGCTATTGTAAAGCCCAATACAGGCTGTGTATCACTTTTTAATATAACTGCTAGGTGGAAGGTGATCACCAAGTTGAGAGGACTAGGACTTGACTTAAGACTGAACCTCTTGTTTAAATGTGTTGTGTTCATATTTTCTTTACTCTGTTTAACATCTATCCATTGTGCTTATATTTTCAAAGACAGAAATCTATTTTTACATTCACTCTGATAGTTAGTTCTGGTTAGTGTGTTTATCTGAGTTGGTTAGTAAACCTGTTTCAAAATTCGAATTAGTTCTCATACTGATTTATCTAAGGAGTAATCAACCTTTGAGAAACTTGTTAAACAATAACTAACTTATATCTCTACTGCCTTAATTGACTGGGCTGTTCTAATTTGGGGGATTCTAATCCTAAAAGTTTTTAACAGAAATTTTAATTGGAACTCAATTCACCCCCCTCTTGAGTATCCACTCCGACCAAAAATTATGGTTCCATATGCTAGTTATAATCCTAACATTTATGGTTGAGATAAGGAATGGTAGTAGATAAGACTCTATGTGAGATGGTGGAGGATTCTAAGATGATATTTGAATTATATAAGATAAGGATGAAATACTAACTTAAAATTTCCATTTATAATAATACTATTGAAATAGACAATAAATTATATGAGGCCTATCTTATGTTTTGTAGCTCAATATGAGTATTTAGATGTTCATGAGTGATCCTTCTATGATCATAATGGGGGACTGATGAAAACACCAAACATAACTCTAAGTGAGTTGGGTAATGTGTATGGGTTATATTTTCCTGTATTATGAGTTAGTATTTGAACAATTTTAGTCCATGATGGTCATGTGGTTACTTATGGGTCTATACAGTTGATAACACATAACAGAAACTTCCCAAATCCTTTTTAAGATTTGGAAATAGTGGTGATTTTCAAGAGTTGTTATTGGAATCCACTAAAAAATTGTTTAAAAATGTGTTCTACATACCTATTTTATTTTAAATAACTTTTCAATAATTTAAAATCTTTTCATGGACTTTGGTTTCATTTGAAGTGTTTCTCAACTCACCAGATTGGCATTCATAAAGGGATTTGAATGTTTTGAAAGCATATGTAATGACGATTTCATTTAAACAAGGAGTGTGTGAAGTTTTAAATGAATTTTTTTATAATATAGATGTTTTTTTCTCATTTTAAACAATTAAAATTATTTGGTCATGAGTTTTCTTTGAATAATTTATAAATTTTGAATTGGGGTTTAGATAAAGTGTGTTTGAAACAGATGCTTTATTTTAAAAATGATGTGTTATTTTAAAGTGGACATTGTGTAAATGGTGGGTTTTTCTAATGGGATTTCAACTATGATTTTATAAATAATTTTCAAAGGAGACATAATGTCTATAATAGTTTTTAGCCTTGGTTAATTTTTATATCAACGTTTTTCTTATTTTTTATGTTAAAAATCAATATCACTAAATCCAGTAGGATGTCAATGAATAAAGACTGTATGGATGTCAATTTTTATGAAAAGAAAGTATGAAGATGGAGTGAAAGAGTTCATGAAGTTTGAAAAATATCATGCATATGGCCCTTCTCAAATCCTTTATTTGGTTTACACTATTGTTTTTTAAGACAAGTTAGTCTATAAGAGTTGGAGGAACTCTTGATCTATCACGGAATAGATCGAAGCTATAAATGTTAGAATAAATATAGGGGAAAAGAGAATATAGCTAGTGGTTGGGATACTTGGGTGTTTTATGGATAATCTAATATGATGGAGAGTGGGGAAAATGAAGAAGACCATATCAAAGATGTGATTATAGATTTGAATTATGATGAGGATTGTATTGAAGAAATTACAATGATAGTTAAAGATGAACATTCTGATTTCCCAAAATTGTTTGAGCAGTTAAAAAGTTGAGAAAAGATTCCTTTGTATGGTGGTTGCACTAAATATACAACATTGTTATCTGTACTAAAGCAATATAATTTGAAATGAGGCAATGGATGGAGTGATACCAGCTTTATAGAATTACATTCTATCTTAAATTACATGCTCCCAGGAGATAATGAGCTCCCGAGCGGAACATATGATGCTAAATGAATTCTACATTGGAGGGGTGTGTTCTCTAAATAAATACACACCTACCCAAATTATTTTACACAATTTCTCAAGGAAAAAAATAACACAGTGAATGAACAAAATGTGGTTATTCTTGATACAATAAAGATGAATCCAATCCTAAAACAGTTGTATTGTACTTTACAATCATTCCAACATTTAGGGGCCTATAAGGATGTGAGGAGACTTCATGGAAAATGGAATGGCATGCAGACAGAATAAATAAATAATGGAAATTATGTCACTCGACAGACTGTCCAAAGATGAAGAGAATCTATCATGAGTAACATGATTTTGGAGAAAATCCGAGAATACTTCATCTTCTGTTATATATAGATGGAGTAAATCCTTTTGGTTTTCAAAGAATCACTCACAGTACATGGTTGATTATGTTGGTAATTTATAACTTTCCATCGTGGTTATTCATGAAACGAAAACATATCAGGTTATCTATTCTTATATCAGGACGGAAATAATTGGGTAATGATATTGATGTTTATTTGGATCCATTGATCGAGGATTTGATATTATTGTGGGATTCAGGTATTAAATTGTATGATGCTTATATAAATAAAGATTTCACATAGAGACTCATGTTGTACGGGTTGATAAATGACAATTCTACTTATGGGAATTTGTTAGGATATAGCATTAAAAGAATTTGTGGGTGTCCTATCTATGAACAAGGTACCCAATCAATTAGGTTGAATCATTCATCAAAATAATTTTTTTAGGACATCAAATATTTCTACCCTGAGTACATAAGTACCGATCTTGGATGACATCATTCGATGTAAGTTCAAGAGAATGTAAAACACTGTCTCCACTAACTGGTGACCCACTATTTGAGATAGAGAATGATTTGGACACTTCTTCTGGGAAACCGTTTTCAAAACACCATACGAAACCCAGTTGGAAGATGATTTCAGTTTTTTTAATAACCATATTTGAATTTTCTATATGTTATAAATTTTCTTGATGTTATGCATGTAGAAAAAAATGTATGTGACAGTATCATCGGAATATTTCAAAATGCACCCAGCAGAAAAAATGATGGAATTAAGGCTATGTTGTATATGGATGACATGGGAATACGAGAAGAGTTGGAACAAGTGAAGGTTGAAAAATTATCTTTTCTTCCTCCAGCTTCTTAGACTCTTTTCAGATAGGAGAGATATCAAATTTTCAACTTCTTGAATGATGTAACAGTTCCAGAGGGTTATTCATCGAATATCAATAACAACGTGTCAATAACAGATTTAAAGATAAAGGTTCTGAAATCACTTGACAACCACGTTTTGAGAAAAGATATAATTCCTATAGTTTTACGTTGATCTTTTCCCAATAATGTTCATTAAACATTAACAAATCTCATTTTCTTCTTCAAAGCTATATGTAGTAAGGTTATAGACCCGGAATAAAAATTCAGTATGGAAATGGAAATTTTTGTCATATTATGTTAATTGGAAATGTTCTTCCTACAAAATTCATTGATATGATGGATCGATTGATTGTTCACATGGTAAGAGAGATTGGACTATGTGGTCCTATACACTATAGATGGAAGTACCCCATTGAACAGTATATGAATATTTTGAAAGGGTAAGTCAATTATCAAAGTCGTCTAGGGGGTGTATTACAGAGTGATATATTTTTTAGGAAACCATTGAATTTTTTACTGAATACGTATCTAGTGTGGAAAGAATTGTACTATCGAAATATCACCCCTCTGGGAAGATTGTGGGTTATGGAATTCTAAGAAGAGAGGTTGTCACAATCAATATTACAGATCCGGAGGAGGACCACCATTATGTTTTTTGTAATAGTCTGGAGATTGATCAATATGTCAAAACCCACAACGACATTCTCTGACATTTGAATCCATCAAGGGATGAAAAATGGATATTAAATACACATAATAGATAGTTTATAGGTTGCTTTCGGGACTATATATTTAGGTATTTAGATGAAAATCCAGACTCAATTTCAGAACGACTTTAATGGATAGGTAGAGTACTAAGTGTGTTTGTATTATCTTACAATTATTATGTAATTAATGGTTATACATTCAATACTAATGAATACGATGAATACGGTAGCATGAATAATAGTGGAGTTACACTTGTGGCTTAATCAATGAATGTTTTTGGTGCTAAGGATAGAAATCCTATTTATGCGAATATGTTATACTTTGGCATCATGAAACAAATATGGGAGTTGGATTATAAGAACAACCAAGTGCAGATTTTTCAATGCAAGTGGGTTTATAATAGGGTTGATGTTAAATTATATGAGTTGGGATTCATAAGAGTTGATTTCAGTAATGAAGGGTACAAAGGAAAACCACATATAATAGAATCAGAGGCAGTTCATGTATTTTATGTTCCAAATCCTGCAATCCAAAACTAGTTAATTTTTCTGTTATCCACCAAAACCATTAAAGGGTCACATGAAAATTCAATAGAAGATGACCATTTCATTAGGAAATAACATTGATTTCACAATAGTCTCAATATAGATAGAATTTATTAGGTCCAAGGAGACCACAATGAAGGGATTTAGATAGTGGATAGAGGGGTAAAAGCCCATTATCCTTTTAAAAAAAGAGAGTTCAATAATAATGTTATTTTTTTTGTATTATACATCATCTTACATTATGTTATTATTTGTTATCTTCTGATTTTATGTAATTTAAATTAAATGTTGAACCACTTCAACATGTAATGAATTCTTTACATTATGATGCTGCTAATCCTGAGGCACATCAGGTCTCTCAACCTGCTCCTACTCTCATTACCAAGGACCAATAGTTTTCTCAACCTCTTGCCACAATTTCTCCCAGTGTAGAGGTAAATCCACCATCTAAATATGATGATGCTAGCATTCAAAAAGAACATATTGATGATTTTGAAACTGAGGAAAAGGTTGGCACCGAATCACTGGTAGAGAA
Organism: Viscum album; assembly: GCA_963277665.1. Lineage (NCBI taxonomy): Eukaryota > Viridiplantae > Streptophyta > Magnoliopsida > Santalales > Viscaceae > Viscum > Viscum album. The sequence goes on from OY728155.1 coordinate 1,979,227,856, forward strand.
GAAAATGCAGGAGCATTATAGTTTGAAGGTGTTATAAAAAATACTTACTGAAAAAGTGAGTGCCATAAAATACGAGTTATGATGGAATAAGCGGGGCCAACATGTTAATCCCAATAAGGACATTTTCATTCATGACATTGGAATTGTCGGTCTACAATGCATGCCAATTAATACACAATCATGGAAACCTGTTGTCACCGGGCTTAAGACACTGATGTGAGAAGATATTATGGTAACATTATGATATATCATTTATTTAATTTAATAAAAATATAAAATATTAACCCATTGACTTACTCTTTATCATCCCTTGTAGAGTTCAATTATACTTCATATCTTGCTCAAGGACTGTGTATTATGGGTTACTAGAGGGATTAATAGAGGCTTTCAAACAATTTTAACAAAACTTTATCATAAGGATGTTGATGGAAAAATAAACCCACACCCATGTCCAATTTATGCACTCATGATAACCCAAGCACCGTGGGATGCATTTACTACCCATTGTGAGGATCTATCTTTTATGGTACATTGTGTTTGGTAATACATTGTTTTAAAATATGTGTATTAATCACTTTGATTGTCAGTTTTTCTTTGTAAAACAACAAATAAGTTCTGATTACAAGGAATTAGAAGCAAAACCATCGTACCCATACTGTAAATGAAGAATTGGGTATGTTTCACTTTAAAAAAAATTGGTACATATTTTAAATCTATAGTAATAATTTTATGTCACATAAAACAACAACATAATTATTTTCCCTTATTTATATACAAATTTATGAATCCAAATCTAATGTCAGTTCCATCACATTCCATGTTCTATGGATGGAGGCGTATAAAATTAATGATGGGATACTAATAGATTAAAACACAAAAAAAGTGTGGGAAACATTTGTAAGTATGAAATAATTAATTTTTTTCTTTAAATCTGTTGTAATACATTTGTCGATTCCTGTGACTATGTGATATAGATGTTTTAATCAAATAAGTAATAATTGTTAAGTAATATCTTTTTAAAACAAAAAAATATATTTATTATGTTATACTTACACAGGTTCCCCACACATTTTTCTTTGTATACTAGTATTCCATCTTTATTTACACGCACCTCCTTCCATGGCACATGGAATTGGATGGAAGTGACATTGGATTTGGATTCATCAATCTACAAATAAATATAGGAACATAGTTATGGTGTAATTTTATATCACATAAAATTATTATGATAGATTTAAAATGTGTATCAATTTTTTTCATGTATAGTGTACCCCATTCTTTATTTATGGTAGGGATATTATTGTTTTGTTGCTCGTTCATTGTTTTCATCACTCATTTGTAATTTCGAAAATATTAAACTGTCAATCAATGTGATGAATTCATGTATCGTTAAAAAATATATTACCAAAAACAATGTACCAGAAAAGACTTCTCTTCACTACGGCTAGTAAACACATCTCATGCTCCATGGGTTATCAATTGTGAATAAATTGGATGTGGGTGTGGATTTATTTTCCCTTCAGCGTCATTAAGATAACATTTCGTTAAAATAGTGTGAAATCCTATGTGAATCCTTTTAGAAACCCTTAATAAATAGTCCTTTTGTGATTTTTCCACTATAAATGTATTCTAAAAGGGATGATTAAGAGTAAGTCTATGTCTCATTACGTTATTTTTTGGTAAATTAATGAATTTATATATCATAATGTTACCATAATATCTCTCTACAATGGTGTCTTAATCTTGGTGAAAATAGGGTGCCACGACTTTACATCAATTAGAACGCATTTCAAACTGATGATTCCAATGAAACTACCAAACATGGCCTTGTTGGGGTAAACATATTTTTCCCCACTTCTTTCATCTGACCACATATTTTATTCCTTTCTCTTTTACCGTACAAATTTTTCATAACACCGTCAAACTATGGTGCTCTATTTTTTTCTTTACCGCTAGTGATTAGATGCCTACCATTTTCTTTAGTTTCATCACCATCCATATGTTCCATCAAACTGATAGAATTATCATGTGTAGATAATGGTTGTACGTATGCACTGGGAGAAGTAGCATCAACAGGTTGAGAAACCTTTTGGTCCTCTACACTGTGAGCAGTAGCAGGTTGAGAGACCTATTGTGCCTCGGGATTTGGAGCATCATCACGTGCATAATTCATTATCTGCATAAGTGGTTCAAATTTAATTTAGATTACATAAAATCATTAGTGAATAGATAATAACATTAGGTAATAAGATATATATTACAAAAAAAATATAACATGATTATTGAACTATATTTTTTAATGGATGAAATGATTTTACCCCTCTATAAACTATCCAAATCCCTTCGCAATGGTCTACTATGACATACGCGACATCGTCTGCATTGGGACCACTATGAAATGAGTGTGACGTCCCAATTAAACATACATCCTCCATTGAATTTTCATTTGTTCCTTTAGTGGTTTCAGTGGATAACTGAATAATTGACCAGTTTCAATTTGCAGGAACGAGAACATAAAATACTTATACTGCATGTGATGCCATTATAAATGGTTCATCCTTGTACCCATCCTTAAGAAAATCAACTTTCATAAATCCTAAATCATTTATTTTAATAGCACTCTAATTATCAACCCACATGAATTTAAAAATTGACAGTTTGAAGTTTGTATAATCCATCTCCCATATTTGTTTGATGGTTCTAAAGTATGACTTATTCTCATAAATTTTATTTTATTCCTTAACACCGAAAACCGGAATCGCTTCAGTCTCATGTGTAACTACCCTATTAAGCTGGGTACTATCTTCATCATGTTCATTAGTATAGAATGTATAACGATTAATTACATTAGAATTATGTGATAATATATACACACTTGGTCCGTCTTCTATCCATCGAAGTCCACTACTGGAAATGAATGGTATACCAATAGTTGAAACCCATTGGTAAAGGCTGTAAAACCATTGGTATAAATTATACCAACGGTTTTACAAACCGTATCCAAGTAATTCATGACAATAGACATATACCACTAGTTTCAAAGAAATGGTTGGTATATGTGAATGAATCTATACTATAACAATGGTTTTATGTAAACTGTTGGTATAGATATGAGATAAGGTTCTTGCCAACGGTTCTAAGAGAATCGTTGGTAAAAAGTGCCCACAGAACCTATACCAATGGTTTAAAATCATTGGAATAGGCTTAGTAGTACAATTCACATAGAAGCATACTGCTCTGTGTGCTGTTATGTGAATTGTACAGTATGAAATTATATAATTAATTATGAATACAATAAGAATACACAATTTAATAATAAATTTTGAATACAATACAATAATCAATTACTAATACAATACATTAAAAACTGAATACGTAATTATATGTGATACATAATTAATAATACATACAAAATTGAATTGTTTATAACACATACACGATAGAGTTTAGAAATTAGAATCTAATAACCCAAAACATTTAAATGAATAATTAAATTCAACCAAACAAAAATATATTGTCTCGTGGATTGGGGTGGGTGTCTTTGAACTTAGTGATGATTATAATGGGTGTATATCAATGAGCTTGTGTGACTTAGGGAATATAATTGTCCATGGAATATTAAATGCAATGTGTTTCAGAATAGGGGTAGGAGTTCCTAACATGAGAATTCGATTGTATGAGGCTAGACCATGGATTGTTGTGCTAAAGTATCAACACAATCCAAATACATTTGGTCGGATTTCCTTATGCTAATTGTTTTTACTTAAAATGATGTCCATTTTCAACAAAGGAGAGAGAGTTAGAGTAATAATTCTCACAAAATTCCATGGATTGAGGCGGGGTTGACTCATACACATCACTTATGACCCATGAATCATTTTCCTAATGTTTCAACACAATCCGACTGTGTTTGGTGTGTGTTCTTTATGCAAGTTGTTGTTTTCACTTAAATTGTTGTCCATTTCAAATAAAAGTGAGACACTTTAAGTTGTACTGGCCACACCGGGCCTTAGATTAAGGCTCTGTTGACTCGTACACATCATAAATTACCCATGGATCATTGTGCTAAAGTATCAACACAATCCGAACAAGTTTGGTTGATTTTCGGTATGTCAATTGTTTTTACTTAAAATAGTATCCATTTAAAAAAATGACGCATAGAGTGCTACTGGCCACATCGTGCCTCGGATTGAGGCGGTGATGACTCTTAAATGTCACACATGACCCATGTAATGTTGTCCTAATGTATCAACACAATCCGAATTTTTTTGGTTGGTTTTATGTATGCCAGTTCTTGTTTTCATTTAAAATGTTGATCATTTCAAATAAAGGTGAGACACATTGAGTGGTACCGGACACACCACACCTCGGATTGAGGCGGGGTTGACTCATACATTTCACAAATGACCAATGGATCATTTTCCTCAAGTATCAACAGAATCTGAATGCATTTGTTCGGTTTTACATATGACAGTTGTAGTATTCATTTAAAATGTTGATCGTTTCAAATAAAGGTGTGAAACATTGAGTGGTATCGGGCACACCGTGACTCGGATTAATGTGGGGTTTACTCGTACACATCACAAATAAATCACAGATCATTTTCCTAAAGTATCAATATAATCCGATTATGTTTGGTTTGTTTTCCGTATGCAAGTTTTTTTTACTTAAAATGATGTCCATTTTAAACAAAAGAGAGACACTTAGAGTCATACTGGCCACACCATGCCTCGTATTGAGGCGGGGTTGAATCTTAGACATCACATATGACTCATAGATCGTTTTCATAAAGTATGAAAACAATTAGAATGTGTTTGGTTTGTTTTCTGTATTCTAGTTGTTGTTTTCACTTAAAATGATGTCCATTTTAAACAAAAGAGAGACATTTAGAGTGGTACCGTCCACAACGTACCTCAGATTGAGGCAGGGTTGACTCATACACCTCAAAAATGTCCCATGCAATGTTGTCTTAAAGTATCAACACAATCTGAATGTGTTTGGCCAGTTTTTGTATGCTAGTTTTTGTTTTCACTTAAAATGGTGTTCATTTCAAATAAAGGTGAGACACTTTTAGTGGTACCAGACACACCATGTCTCATATTGATGTGGTATTGACTCATACATGTCAAAAATTTCCCATGGATTGTTGTACTAAAGTATGAACACAATCCGAATAAGTTTGGTCAGTTTTCTGTATGCTAGTTGTTTTTAATTAAAAGGGTGTCCATTTTAAACAAAAGGGAGACCCTTTGAGTGATGCCAGCCACACCATGCCTCAGATTGAGGTGGGTTTGACTCTTACATGTTACATATGACTCATGTAACATATTCCTAATGTATCAACATAATCCAAATGTGTTTGGTTAGTTGTTCGTATGCCAGTTGTCGTTTTCACTTAAAATGATGTCAATTTTTTTAAAAAAAGAGAGACACTTAGAGTGGTACCGGCCACACCGTGACTCATATTGAGGCGAGGTTGACTCATACATGTCACAAATGACCCATGGATTGTTGTCCTAAATTATCAACACAATCTGAATGTATTTTCTCAATGTATTCAAACAGTTTAAAATAGTTGGTATTGTAAGATTCCAGAACAATTGCACAACAGTCCCTCCAGTAGCCCCTCTAGTATACACCTACATAATAAATAGCACAAAAACACATACAAAAAGACTTAGAACAGCATAAATACACCTGAAATAGCAAAAAAAAACACATAAAACCATCAAACTCATCCAACAATTTCATGTACTAAAATTCCAAATTTCAATCTTTATATGACAAAAATCTTCTAATAGAGTTGAATAACAGTTTCAATAACTCAAACATTATTTACACACATTTCAATATTCATGTGACAACCACTCTTCTAGTAGTAATTCACCACACCCGCTACACAACCCCCCAACCAGCACTTCCCCCCACCTCCCCATCAAATTATAATAGACAAAATAGAATGAGAAATACTTATTAGAGATGAATAAGGGTTGGAAATTGGCTCAAAGTAATATGATTAATTCAAATGTGAACTAAAACATTTTTAAATGTTTTGGATAAAATACATGTATATGTTCAAATTTGAAATGTAATATGTTCTTTGTAATGTATATTTCAGTTTTGATGTACTAAGAAGGAAGATGATGGAGGTATGCGTGTTAATGTCAGATATTGGGGGAATGGTAATGGGTTTGTTGGTAGACTCTATAGTGGTAATAACATAATATATTTGGGTATTGGTTTTTATACGCATAGTGATGTTGTCCATATTGGTTGAATAAGTGGATATAGAACATGTGTCTGATCTAGAGTGTTTCGTGATGCATATGAGGTTTTAAAAAATATTCCCCTTCCAGGATGGGTTATAGTAATACATGGTGTACTACTAGTTAATGTAAGGGTGACACTTCTTTATTCCATGATAAAAACTATTTATAAGACCCTATCATGATTAATAGTGAGAAAAAAGTGACGAACCATAATATACTAAAAAAATGTATCCAACTGAATCATGCCCCAAATACCCTCTTTAAACCAACTATCTTACCATAGCACTTTGACAAGTGGCAGCATATTCCCTCGCTACACTTATTTTATGTTGTGAAATAAAACCCCTCAATATTTGAAACTGTTAGGTTTTTGGGGATCATAATAGGATCTTTTGACAATGAAAGAATATCCAAATATGATCTATCCTCAAACAAAAGAAGATTTTGTAGAAAATGAAAAACATATGAAAATGGATTTTACCTGGGAGTTGTTTTATTCTTCCTAAATATAAAGAGAATGTTTGATGATGCATGCTATGAAACCAACTTTGAAATTGGGGTATGTAAACTGACCATGGTTCCATTGTCATTACAAAATGAGTAAAGTATGGAGCTCTTTACTTGATCTAATATTCAGGTAGAATTGAAATGATCAGAAGTTCAACTTGTGATGGTCTAGAAGAATAGAACTGTATTTTTATTGACCTTAGTTAGAATAATATTAATTTTCATAAGACTATGAACACTAAATGGTACAAGTATGGTGCGATCTATTAATCATATTAGGATTCCACCACATCGTGCCTCTAATTGAGGTCGGGTTGACTCATACACATAAAAATTGATTAATGTATCGTTGTCCTAATGTATCAACACAATACAAATACATTTGGTCAGTTTTCCTTATGTTAGTTTTTTTCACTTAAAATGTTTTTCTCTTCACTAAACTATGTGAAAACCATGAACCAAATATTGTTGAGTAAAATTAATATATTTTCTCTAAAAACACTGAATTAAATACAAGGGAAAAATAAAATACCAAAAAAATATAAAAATTACCACATAATTAAATAATGGTTGTGACACTTGGACAACCATGAACCCACCTTGACAGCCCACCCACCCCCCCACATGTACAACCCCCCACCCCACCCCATCCCCCAAACCACTTGCACACTGCCCCTCCCCAACCAGAATACATGAAATTGAAATTAAAAATACCTTATATATGATTTTTCTTCTTCAAACAAATGCAAATATTATGCCTTTACTCCAAATGCTAAAAACAATGACATATTTTTTTCATTTTCAATGTTGTTCACCAACATCATGGATGAAGAAAATCATGTTTTCCTATGTAATAAGACTCTTCGGGGTGTTCTAAAATTAAATAGGTTGGTTTTGAAATGGAAATTAATGTGTTAGAAGAAGGATTTTTATGGAGGGTTTTGAAATTTTTAATTAAATTCCTCCAAATCATATAGAAAATAATGATTTCATAATATCTTATAACCAACACATAATTGTAAATGAAGAGATGCCTCAAAGTGATGTTAAATGAGGATAATTGAATTTGAAATCCAACAAGGGAGGTATCGGGAGAACACCCTAATGGATTAAGAATTCATAAGGAAATCTATTAATGATACTTATATGAATTACCATTTATATATTTACATTGGTTTTATTGATGGATAATGATCTTAGTTTTCATTTGTGGCATTGGGTTGACCTCAAAACATCAAATGGGGTTCCACTCTATAGTTCTAAGAAAATATAATACAATGATATGAATCTTCCACTTGTAAACATGACACCATTATATTAGTTCCTACTGGAATTTCATGACTTTTAAGGGATATGTGTTTTGTGAAAATCCGATGCATTATAGGGATGTTCATGGATGCTGGTTTTTTGTTTATATGTGTATGGAATTCAGAAATGAGGATGGTTTATTCCATTTAACCAATGTTATTGTGTATTTTTAGGATGAGTACTTTCATTTAACCAGTTTTCTAGTTTATGTTTAGGTGAGGTGAGTTATAAACCAGGTAAGGCATGTCATTAGAACATGGGTTCTTCCATTTAACCATGAAGTCTTGGATTTCAGGGATGAAAGTGTTTTGAGTGAGCTAATTACTACCCACACTATAGTATGGAAAACACATCATATGGGCATACCCATGAGTCAAATGCATTTTTAAATGGGACGTTTTTAGCACCCCATTTGGCCAAACATACATTTCACCATAATAGATTGGCCATGTATATTTACATGGCTATCCAAGTCATGTACTCTATGTACATTCCCAAGACACTAGATTATCTTAGAAACCATGTGAACCCTTATAAAAACCATGTAAACCCTTATACCATATAGTCAATATTATAACCATTAAAAACAACTTATTATACAACATAATTTGTCAATGATAATTAAATTGAACATAAATAAATAATACTATTGGATATATCAAGTAAAATGAATGCATAATATCTTACATCCTAAATAAACACCCACAACCATGATTAATGTTGATAGAGATCTCCTTTCGGAAAGGTCAAAAGAGAAAAAAAATAGTTGCAGAACAACAAAACCAAGGTATAAAATATAGTTGCAGAACTAAAAAACCAAGGTATCACTTACAGATTTGAAGTGTAGAATAAAACTTTTCCTTGATTGAAGATGGATCAATTACTGGAAGTAGTTTGGAAGGCTTGGGATGAGGGAGATTTGATTTAGGGCACCAGTCAAGCGGAGGGGGACCTGCAATGGAGCGGAGGGGAACTGGATGCCAGATCTGCATTTAGGGGAAAACATTGCCAATAATTTTTAAAAACCTTTGGGAATGTATGTATAGTAAGTCATGTACCAACAGTTTGACTAAACCATTGGAAAAAAAGAAAAAATGTGAGGAATATACCAATGGTTCAGACAACCTGTTGGTATACATAGCCATTCCAAAGAGTTTATCTAAACTGTTGGGAAATAAGCACCGATAAAAGTGAGAATTCCAGTAGTGGTAGTTCCGAAATTGAGTCTGGATTATCATCTGACTCCTTAAATATATTGTATCAAAACCATCCTATAAAATGTTGATTATGTGTATTTGATATCCATATTTCATCCTTTAATGGATTCAAATTACTAAAAATTTCTTTGTTGGTTTCAACATATGGATCAACCTCAAAAATGTTATGCAATATGTAAAGGTGGGCCTACTACTGATCTGTAATATTGATTGTGTCAACCACTCTCCCAGAACTTCCTTCACCCAAAAGCCTCCCATTGTAAAAGGAATTTCTTAAACCAGTTAGTTCCACACATGATAGGTATTCGGTACAGAATTCAATGGATTTCTCAATAATATATCTCTCTTAAATACAACCTTCTAGACGACATTGATTTTTCACATACCATTTCATAATATTCATATACCATTCAACGGGTTACATATAAATATAGTGTATAGGACCACATATTCTAATGTCTCTCACCATGTGAACCATCAAATGAACTATCATATTAAATAATTTCATCGGGGAGAACATTTTCAATTCACAGAATATGATGGCAATTTCTTTTTCCATAATTGACAATTTCCATGGGTCTATTTCATTACTACATATAGAATTGAAGAAAAAATAGTGCTTTATTAACTTTTAATGGTTATTCTAGGGTAAATTAGACTTAAAGATATAGGAATTAGATCTTGCATAAAATGTGGTTGTCATTTGATTTTAGACCCTTTAACTTTAAATCGGCCATTGGCACGATGTTCGTAATATTCAATGAATACCACTCTAAAACTGTTAAGTCATTCAAGAAGTTTCATAATGGATCTCTCTCATTTCTAAAATGATTGTAAGAATTTGGAGGAGGAAAATTTTGTTTTTCACCCTTCACTAGCGCCAACAATTCTTGTATTCCCATTTCAACTATGTCCAACCTTGACTTAATTCCATCTTTTTTTTACCAGGTTCATTTAAAAAATTTCTGATGACACTGTCACATACATTGTTTTCAACAACCATAACACTAATAATGTGTCTCACATACAGACAATTCCAGTATGGTAATTCAAAGAATTTATCTCTTCCTCCAATTGGTTTTTTACGGTTTTTCGAAAATGGTTTTCCAAAACTAGTATTAACATATTTTACACTTTCAAACAGTTGATCATCATTTAGTAGAGATGGTGTTGTACCTTCTTTTGAACATCGATCGAATGATTTCATCGAAGATCAAAACTTGTGATGTCAGGGTAGAACTCTACGATGTCCTAGTAACATGGTTTTTGATGAATGTTTCATCCTAATTGACTGTGTACCTAATTTGAAGACATAAACTCATAACTTCATTTAATGCATTATCCTGAAAAATTCCCATAAACATCGACATCATTTATATTTCCATACAATATTTATATAAACATGAATTATTTATTTCTATAATCTTCATACAATATAATACCTGAATCCCACAATAAATTCAAATCCTTGATCAATAGAGCCAAATAAACATCAATATCATTACCTTGTTGCTTCAGTCCTAATATAGACAAAGATAGCATGCTGTGTTTTCATTTAATGCATAACCACAGTGGAAAGATATATTGTACCAACATAATTGGCCATGTACTATGGGTGTTGTTTTAAAAACTAAAAAGATTCACTCTATTTGTATATAATGCAAGATAAGGGTTTCTCAGTTGGTTTCCAAAATTAGGATACTCACGATTTATTATTGTCTACTATAGAGATTCTGTCAGGTTATGTAGTTTCCCATATTTATTTCTTCTTTTTTTGTGCCACATCAATTTCCATGCAATCTCCTCACTCCCATATGTGTGCCTGATCCTTGTAATTATTGAAATGTACCATACAACTTTGGTAGGACTGGATTCATCTTTCTTGTATTGATAAGAACAACACGTTGTACATTCTTTAAGATATTTTTGGTCCTTGTGAAATATTATACAGTCATTTGCGAAGTCATGTATTTGTTCCGAGATCATACCCAGCAAATGTAGCATTCGTTTGGAATCATATGTTTGGCAAGTGAGCTCATTATGTGTTGGGGGCACGTCATATAAGAGAGCATATAGTTCTATAAATCGGGAATCACTCCATCTATTGCATGCATTCAAATTATAATGATTTAGTATAACTAACAATTCTGTATATTTTGTACAACCACCATACATGGAATTTTTTCATAACTTTTTATATTCTCAAACAATTCTGGGTAATCCTAATGTTCATCTTAAACTATTCTTTTCATTTCTTCAATATGATCTTCATCATCATTTACATTTGTAATCACGTCCTTGCTATAGTATTATTCATTTTACTCACTTTTAATCCTATCAAATGATCCATAAGATGCACAGTTATCCCATCCTCTAGATACATTCCCTTTTTCACTATGTTTTTTCCATCATTTATAACATGGATCTATTCCCTGGTAGATCAAGGTTTCTTCCCAATCTTCCTGACTAAAATTTCATTTATAAAAACATCGTAAACATGAAGAATGGATTTGATAGGGGTTAAATGAATGATCCTTTCCAAACATGATGAACTCTTTCACTCCATCTTCATACTCTCTTTTCAAATGATTGGCATCCATCAGGTCTTTTTTCATAACCATGCTATTTGATTCAGTGATACATTTTTTTTTAAAAACTAAATAGAAAAAATGTTGATATAATAATTAACCAAGGCTAAAAATAGCTATAGACTTGAAGTCTCCTTTGAAAACTATTTATAAAATCACTGCTTATACCCCATTAAAAACTTACCATTTACACAAATTCTACATTAAAATAGCATTCCCTATTTAAAATAAACCAATTGATTTGAAACAATTTTTCTCAAAAACCCAATTCTTTTTTATATAGAATTCAAATCAACATAATGAACCAATAATGTTAATCATTTAAAATTAGCAACAACCCTAAATATATTACAAATTTTCATTTAAAATTTCACACACCCCTAGTTAAAATTAAACCAACTTTACATACGCTTTCAAAACATTCACATCCCGTTATTAAATTCAATCAGGTGAGTTGAGAAACACTTTTCATGAAAACTAAGTCCATGAAACATGTTCAAATCATTTTAAAATTATTTTAAAGAAAGAAATGTACATTTAACAAAGTTTTCAAACAATATTTGTAGTGTATTCCAATAATATCACATGAAAATTACCACTATTTAGAAATCTAGGAAAGTATTTGAAAAGTTTCTCTGATGTGTTCTAAATTTTCTAGACCCATAAGAAACCACATGACCATCATGGACTAAAACTATTCAATTAAGGACACTTGATACGTCACAATATAATATGTACTCACAACCCAACAGATTTATGGTTAATATTATAGTTTTGTTCAATCTCCCATTATGATCATAGAAAGATCACTCATCAACCTATAAATACTCATATTCATCTACACAACATAGGTTAGGTCTCTTATAATTCCATCTATATTTCAATGGTATTATTATAGATGGAAATTTGATGTTAGTAATTCATCCATATCTCATATAATTCAAATATCATCTTAGAATCATCCACGATATCACATAGAGTCTTGTTTACAACTAGGAATTATCCAGACCATCAATGTTGGGAGAATAAAAAGACTATGGAAACATAATAATTGTAACATTGGGTAGTGATTTAGAACACACACTAGATAAATCACCATATTCCTGAAAAATGTATTACTCATTATTACTAAAATATCCTAATAGGGATGTGAAAAGGGAATCAAAACACAAAAAAACTCCAGAATCAACACTAGTTACCCCTGGTAACTCACCACATCCCATCATCCAACCATGAATCAATCTGAGAATCAAGACCAAAAAAATAGGACACTAAAAAAAGAGATATAAGAGTGTCATAAACTCTCGTACACCAGTTCATATGTATGGTGTGAGCTAAGAATAATTTTTATGATTTCATAAATAATTCTTTTTGAATCCCTTTATAATATATTTCATAAAGTTCTACATTGAACATAAATTATAAAATATATTTTTACATGAATTATACAACATGTGTAAAAATAATTAACTTACATAATTTCCAATAATGACCCTTTTTATAGTATAAAAACAATGATGACTAAAAATTGAACATAAGAATTTTAAAAATTAGAAAGAGGGTCTTTAAAACCATATAAGACATGTCAAATCACATTTTAACCCACTTTTAGAACATTTTATGAACAACTATATTTCATAAATAACCACAATGATAAGCCATTTCCTTAAAACTCATTTAACAAATTAACAATGTCACGACCCCTACCCACAATCTGTACCCCTCCTGGGCCAGCAATGTGAGAAGGGAGATAATGACCCCCTAGTCCCGCCTCCAGTAGGCCCCGGGTTGGCAACTAGCACCGAGGGTATAGTAACACACAAATGGGAGGCATTACCCTCTAAGAGAACACATACGGAAGAGAGAGATAAGATATACACCAATAAACTCCAAATCAGAACTGAAATATAAAAGAAACCGAAATAAATATATGAAATGACATGAAAAAAGTACAACAACTAAAAGGGGAAACTACAAGTACCCAAAACAAAGTAAAATGGCACCGACCACAAGACCGAACTGCTCCTCCAACCACAAGCTAGTCGTAACCAGCTTGATCTCCAACCTGCTCCGAGTGACCTGAAAAAAACAGTTTATATATATATTGGGTGAGTATAACAGTATACTCAGTAGGATCCTCTCCAAGCCTCTCATGAAAAAGTAAAGAAATCATGCTAAAGCCCAGTGAACAACAACTGAAACTAACTCGTCACCTAAACAGGTATACTAAGTTCCCAACCTCACCATGGATACTCTCACCAAGTAACACATACAAGAATATAGCATATATTAAAGAATATCAAGGGTTCCCCACTACTACTTCCCCACTGGTTTGCCGCTTTTCCCTAATGACATACATCTTGTGCGTCTCTCTCCAAAGGCTTACCCTTAGACAACTGGGCTAAGCTCCACAATCTACACCTCGTGCACCACAAAGCCTTGCCCGTAGACACCTGGGCGAATCACCACACCATCCTCACAACCAAAAGTAACCAGGTATTTTTTGGGAGCCACCACATCCCACATAACGTTTATCATACATCAGGTATTATACCTCAAGCCATTATAGCTCATACACCGAGTAGGGAACCTCAAGCCATCACAGGCTATACATGTTACACCTATAGTAGTCCATAAGATACTATATCCAGAATATATGTGTGTGAAATAACCACAAGCCATTACATCCCTCTACACACGTATATGGGGAAACTAACTGTTGTTCCTGTTGGCACATGTATCTACCAAGAGAAGAGAGCGGGGCCACAGGGGGTAGTCAGCCATTCGACCTCCCATCAGAATGTTGGGGAAAATACCCCCCAGGTCTCTGAATCCCCAGGGTGTCAATTGACCTTACTGATAGGGTGGAGTGGCTTATAGAAACACAAAAAAGTACAAAATATATATATAACTCACATCCACACTATGGGCATTACCTAGTCTTAGATACATCTGCAGCTAACGTCTCTCAGACTCCAGGCTTCTACTTCTAAGACTATGTATCCTATAATCACACAAACATTTGAAGAGCTTCATTAGATTACTTCATTCTCATTTTATCATTTCCATTGTATGTTAATTAAATATTTAGACATTAATTAACCATGAAAAATTCCACATTAAACTGAATTGGAATCAAATTCAAAATCAACTGCTCCTTTTAAGATTCACATCACCTTAAAATTCCAGTATCTCCATCCCGATGGATTTTCACCATTTAATCAAACTTTCATTATAGAATTACTTTCCCATATTCCCAGGAATTCTAGAAAGGAATCCTATGCTACTAAACACAAAGGGGCTCAACACGGTGAGTAGATATACTACCCATCGAGTCTTTGTCTCCCATAGCAAGAGCATAAACCCATTATCCCTTGAGAGGCTAAACATGGAAAGCACGTGGCATACCCCGTGTGTCTTCGCCTCCTTAAGAAGGAGGGTAAGAAAGACCTGCTGCCTTGAGAAGTGGGGAAGAGTATAGTAGATAAGAAACAAAAGAACCAGAAAGAATCCAACAAACACATTCATTCCATTCAATCATCCCTAGTGTCCTCCCCGATACCCACATGCATAAACTGATGCATCTCTCCACTCTAGGTGTCATCTGCTACCACAACCAAAAATCTGCATGCCTCCACATATCAGAACATCCATCCAGTATCACATTATTGCACAAGAAGTAGGAAAAAACATCACATCAATGGGCTCTTGGCCCTTTAACAATCAAGAGGGTAACTCAGAACCCCTTTAAGAAATTCTCACACAATATGTTCTCTAACCCATATTGAATTAAAAGATTTTTTATTCATAGGTTCCAATTACAGGAGACATAATCATTAAGCTATCACAATTAAACAACTATGCTTTCATCCCTAACTTGATTAACTTCAAATTATAACATCAAAAACAATGGCAACAACCATATTCATTTACATGCCTCTTTATCTTTAGCCAATTAATTAACAATTAATTCTGGATTTTACATTCATTATAGATTTACATCAAGAAAGAAAAACTATTCAAAGAAATAATAGATATCGCTCTATCTAGCAAAACATGAGGCAAACCGTTATCATGGTACAAAGCAACAATATGCGATCAACAAATTATTTTAATCCAGTTCAAGTATTTAATTGAGTCAATTTCATTGTGATCTAAGGGGATAAATCATGCTAATTCTACGATTGAATATATACAATTAGAGAATCCACAAATCCCCTACCTCAACTATTTTTGATGTTATTTATCCACACAATGGGTCACAATCCTCCTCTCGCGACAACTGCATCCACCCAAGGATGCCATGGTATGACAGAACCAACCAAACCCCAAGAAAAACCAATTATAAGCATGGAGATTACATGCTATAATATGGAAAGAAGAACAGGAGAAGATTAACCCCAAAAGAACGATGATACAACATACCTTATATCGAAGATTGATCGATACAGGTCAGTTGTATCAAAACAGAGCAGAACCAATCCTAGGAGTAAAGTTTGATTGTGCAACTCCTACGTGAAGGATTTAAAGGTTCTAGAATCTCATAGATAATAACAAAGAGTAAGAAAAAGGGAGAATGATATCTCATCCCTTTTTGAAGATTTAATGGGGCGACAGTTTAAGATACGTTTAATTCCCCATTAAAAGCGGATCACATTAACCCACGCGATTTGACCAAGTAAAACATCCCGAGACATAGGAATAATTAATATAGGATTTATGGCATTTGAATCGGCCTTAAGATTCCTTAAAATAAGGCTTTAAATGTATTTTACGTCACAGGAAACGTTAAAGGGTCGAAACTGTCGGAAGCTGGAAACACTGTTCAAGTCTACCATTAGAAGGTCACTGTTAGAAGGTTATCATTCTGGAAACACTATTCAAGTCTACCGTTATATGGTCACCGTTAGAAGGTTACCATTATAGAAACACAGTTCAAGTCTACTATTAGAAGGTCACTGTTATAAGGTTATCGTTCTGGAAACACAGTTCATAGAACTGGAAATTCGGCTATGTGTTAGGGATAAGTCACCTTGACCTTATGGAACACCTCCAACACCACAATTCAACAATGTAATGGACCAGAGAGGTCTGGGCCATTACCTTAGATACCTCTCAAAACATTCTCATCCACGAGAATTAATAACCAACCCAGAAGAAAAGAGGGTTCGGAACAAAAACCCCATAAGATACCTCTTAGGGGAAAACCACCATGAGTTGTTCGAAAGCTGGAACAAAACCACGACATCTGAGAGTAAGCGAACAAACAATCCATATCCAAACAATTCAATCATAACATCATGTCAAAGGTACATAAAAGAAAGGATCGAATAAAACTCATCCCAACAACTTAAAAAAACTCTAGGTACTGGACACGCATCTGTGACTCACGTTCCCAGGTACTCTCCTCCATGCCACCGTGTCACCACAAGACACGAACCAAGGGAATAGAATGCCCACGCAACACCTTCTCCTTGCGGTCTTGGATCTCTACAGGTCTCTCCTAGAAGGTTGGGTTATCATCAATATTGATCTCTCCCCAATCGATAACATGAGATTCATCATGAAGATAACAACGGAGTTGTGACACATGGAAAACATCATGTATCTGACTCATCTGAGGGGGAAGTGCTACCTGATACGCCACAGCTCCAACACGAGATGACACCTAGAAAGGCCTAGAAAACCGGGGAGACAGCATACTTCGTTGACAAAACCTTTGCTTCCCACGATGGGGAGTCACCTTCAGAAACACATGATCCCTAACATTAAACTCTAAGGGTCTCCTTCTTTGATCAGCATATGATTTTTGATGATCTTGTGCTGTCTTCATCCTCTCAAAAATCACCTGAATCATCTCTATGGTATTCTGCACTAGTTCCAGTCCAATGATTGCTAACTCTCCGACCCCAGTCCAGCACAACGGAGAATGTAAAGGCCGACCATACAGGGCTTCAAACGGCGCCATACCAATGGTGGAGTGAAAACTATTATTGTAAGAAAACTCCAACAAGGGTAGGTTCCTCATCCATGAACCTCCAAAGTCAAGAACACAAGAGCACAACATGTCTTCAAGTGTCTGGATGGTTTGCTCTATTTGACCATCTGTTTGAGGATGAAAAGCAGTGCTAAGGCATAGCTGAGAACCAAAAGCATGATGGAGACCCCTCCACACCCTAGAGGTAAAATGTGGATCTCGATCAGAAATGATCCTCCTAGGGACTCCATGATGTCTCACCACCTCCTCCAGATACAGCCTCAACCAAAATTCCACTGATCTAGACTCCTTGATCTCTATGAAGTGGGCCGATTTTGTTAAATTATCCACTATCACCCATATAGCATCATGTCCTCCCAGAACTCGAGGTAAAGCAGTAACAAATTCCATTGGGATGTCCGACCACTTCCACTGAGGAATCTCTAATTGCTGGAGATGACCACTAGGAACACGGTGTTTGACCATCACCTTCTGGCAGACTAAACATCGAGACACACACTCTGCAAATGCACGCTTAATCCCAAGCCACCAGAACTGACTCCTCAAGGTTCGGTACAACTTTGTCACACAAGGATGTACTGCCAAGGGCGAACTATGGAACTCTCTGAGAACCATATCGCTCATCTCCAAGGGACCAAAAATCATGCAATGATACAACACTCGGTGTTATTCATCGTCTGACCAACCACCAGGGGCCTCACCACAAACAACTCTGTCTCTCCAAACATCCACATCTGGATCACTGAACTACGAC
Source organism: Viscum album (assembly GCA_963277665.1). Classification (NCBI taxonomy): domain Eukaryota; kingdom Viridiplantae; phylum Streptophyta; class Magnoliopsida; order Santalales; family Viscaceae; genus Viscum; species Viscum album. Next base: position 1,979,246,497 of record OY728155.1, read on the forward strand.
TCTTCCACCTTCTACATCAGGGACAACTGCATCATCATCTGGAAAATACAACCTCTTCCTCCAACCTCTTCCATATCAAGATGCAAAACTGAAAGTTCCTCCATTACTCTCCAAGAATCACCGGATTCATGCACATCATTATTATGTGACTTTTGGCTCAGTGCATCAGCTACAACTTTCCCTTTTCCAGGTGTATACGATATTTCAAATTCGTATTCCTGCAGGAACTCAATCCACTGAAGATGCCACAAATTCATGTCACGTTGGGAGAAAACATACCTAAAACTCTTATGATCAGTGAAAACCACAAAGTACTCACCAATGTAGTAATTTCCCCACAACTTCAGAGCAAACACCCAGGCGGCCAACTCAAGATCATGTGTGGAATAGTTGCGTTCATCGGGATGAAACTTCCGAGACCCATAAGAAACAACTGACCTCTGCTTCATGAGAACACATCCTAGCACCAGATGTGAAGCATCACAGAAAACATCAAACTGGACTCCCTCCGTTGGAAGACAAAGGACTGGAGCATTTACCAACTTCTCCTTTAGATACTCGAAAGCCTCCTGACACTGATCAGTCCAAATGAATGCTTGATTGTTCCTGGTCAAAGCTATCAGAGGAGTCGCAACTCGGGAGAAATTGGCTACAAACCTCCTATAATAGCCTACAAGACCAAGGAAACTTCGCACCTCTGACATGGTCTTGGGGGCTTCCCAAGACACCACTGCTTCTATCTTCGACGGATCCACAGCTACTCCCTGTGGGGACACAACATTCCGTATGAAACGAACTTCTTAAGCCCAAAACTCACACTTCGACAACATCCCAAACAAATGATGTTGGCGAAGAACTCCCAAAACGGCGTGTAGATGCTCTGCATGCTCCTCTTTAGATGTGGAGTACACAAGGATGTCTTCGATGAAAACCACAACAAACATGTATAGGAATTCACAGAACACAACATTCATCTTCCCCATGAAAACAGCTAGAGCATTCGTCACACCAAATGTCATTACAACAAACTCATAATTCCCATGACGACAATGAAAAGAAGTCTTTGGGATATCCTCATCCTTTACATGCATCTGATGATATCCTGACAGCAATTCGATCATTGAGAACCAACTTGCACACTTCAGTTGATCGAATAATTCATCAATCAGTGGGAGAGGATAGAGGTTCTTTATTGTCACTTTGTTTAATCGACTATAATCGACGCACAACCGCAAACTACCCTCAGCCTTTTTCACAAAAAAAACTGGTGCACGCCAAGGTGACACACTTGGTCGAACAAAACCGCACTACAACAGAACATAAAAATGAATATTTATCTCTCGTAACTCAGAAGGGGACATCCTATATGGAGACATTGAGATAGAAGATGCTCCTGGTTGTAGCTCGATCCCAAACTCAATCTCTCATCGAGGGTGTAAGGCTACAACCTCTTCTGGAAAGACGTCAGGGTACTCCTCTACGACCCTAGGAAACACCAACTACTGAACCACTATGAACTCATCATCATCTCATCCATCATGGATGATAAGGATGGAACTTGTCTATGACTCATCCGAGGATCTTTCTCACCAACAAACACCACTTTCTCTCCATCTGCATCAAAGAAAACGACCTTCTTCCTATAGCAATCCACAATAGTCTACACCGAATACAACCAATCCACGTTTAGGATGAAATCATATGGTTGTATTCATAAAAATAGGAATTCTCCCCAAGAGCGGCATTACCCCAACACTAGCTCACTATCTCTACATACTTCAAACAAGTCGGCTCGAGCTCCAACTGGCATAGTCAACGCCAAGGGCACTGGAAGCCCCTCTAACTCAAGTCCGAAAGCATGGACAATGGTAGGTGATATGAAGGAGTGTGTTGCTCCTGAATCAAACAAGGAATACACCAAGGTAGAAAACAAGAAAAGGGTACCTCGAACGACATCTGGCTCGCCTGGGGCTGGAAACGCTAGAGAATGACGCTGACCACGACCTCCTCCATGGCCTCTCTAACCCTGATGACGACCACCACCACGGCCGCGCTCTACTCTCTGAGGACGGGGAGTGTCATGGGGATGTCCTCTTCCTGCTCCATCTACCCTCTAGTGATCTAAAGCTGGTGCAACCTAATACTGCTTCCTTGGCTAGAACAGCCTCAACAGAGGAACCTGGAGCGGAGCGCCCGATGTACAATGACTGCTCTGAATAGTCGGGCACTCCCGCTGCTGATGACCACGACCACCACAAGAAAAACAAGCACCTGATCCCTTGGCATAGGCCTGATAGTTTCTGCCTCTAGAGAAACGAGATGTGAAGGGTTGGGACCTACCCCCAAGTGAACGAAAACTCTTCTGCCCTGAAAACCGGGATCCCCAGACCACAGCTTTGCTTTGTGAGGAATCATGACAATTCACCTCTCGTGACGATCCGGTCCTAGCCAAAGTCTTCTCAACAGCCTCTTCCCTCACCAGCACCTCAAGATATGTCTTTAGCAGAAATGGGGTGACCTGGCGCTAGATCTCTGTATGCAAAGACTCCTCAAAATGCCTCGCCCTGGCCTCCTCATCTGGTAATAGGTCTGAAGCATATCGTAGAAGGTTCCTAAAATGGATTCCAAACTCTTGAACACTAGAGATCCCCTATCAAAGGGTAAGAAGCTCCTGGCGACTGGACGCCTTCGCAGTCGAAGAAAGATACTCGACTCTAAACATGTCTCGAAACTCCTCCCATGAGATCACTTACTCCTCACGATCCCTAAGGAACAAGAACCACCACTGCCTCGCTGCTCCACGCAGCATCATCACAACCAAGGACACCCAGTTTTCCTTCCGAGCACGAATCGAACTGAATCCTATCTCGACCTCCTCCAACCAGTCTTCTGTGACTGCATCTGAAACGTAACCCTCATACTTATGTAGACTCTGGCGCTAAAACTCTCGGAGTGTCTTCCTCCAAGTGTCATTGTCATCAACCTCTACCCAGCGGCGATCTGTTGGAACAGCCTGTTGGACATCTTCTGCGCAACCCTGATGAGGATGTTGACCTAGAGACATACCTATAAAATAACAACTGTTAGAGCTCCTAAGCCTGGAATATGGAAGACTCAACATTAATTAATTAATTGTTTTCTTTTATTAATTTTCGGTTAACCTATCCCAAGGTCTACCCATTCAAACATAGGCACAAGTAAGATTGATGCATGATCCTTTCCTACATCTCTACCCTGCAACTAGTATCACTTTGTTTAGTAGCCATTGTAAACATAAAGGTTCGTACGTCAGATCATAGGGGGGCCTAAATGCCTATGTCTCAGCCGGTCTCCAGTGTATACATCACTTGCTAAACATGAATGATACTGTTTCCCTACCAACCCATGCAACCTCACATGTTCCTAACTACAAACTCCATCCTATCCCTCAACCTCCCTCTGATACCACTCTGTCCCGACCCCCTCCCCACAAAGTGTACCCCTCCTAGGCCAGCAATGTGAGAAGGGAGATAATGACCCCCGAGTCTCGCCTCCAGTAGGCCCCAGGTTGGCGACTAGCACCGAGGGTACATAAACACACAAATAGGAGGCATTACCCTCTAAGAGAACACACGCGGAAGAGATAGATAAGATAGACACCAATCAACTACAACTCAGAACAGAAATATAAAAGAAACCCAAATACATATATGAAATGTCATGAAAAATTACAACAATTAAAAGTGGAAACTACAAGTACCCAAAACAAAGTAAGACAACAGCGACCACAAGCCTGAGCATCTCCTCCAACCATAAACTAGTAGTAACCAGCTTGATCTCCAACCGGTTCCAAGTGACCTAAAAAAATAGTTTATATATACATAGGGTGAGTATAACTGTATACTCAGTAGGATCCTCCCCATGCCACTCATGAAAATGTAAAGAAAGCATGATGATGCCCAGTGAACAACAAGTGAAACTAACTTGTCACCTAAACAGGTATACTATGTTCCCAACCTCACCATGGATACTGTCACCAAGTAACACATACAATAATATAGCATATATTAAAGAATACAAAGGGTAACCCGCTACTACTTCCCCACTGTTTTTCCTCTTTTCCCCAATGACATACATCCTATGCATCTCTCTCCAAAGGCTTACCTGCAAACACTTGGGCTAAGCTCCACAATCTGCACCTTGTGCACCACAAAGCCTTGCCTGCAGAAACCTAGTCGAAGCACCACACTATCCTCACAACCAAAATTAGCCCGATAAGATTCGGGAGCCACCATAGCCCGCATAATCTGTATCATAAATTAGGTAGTATACCTCAAGCCATTATATCCCATACACCGAGTAGAGACCCTCAAACCATTACAGCCTATACATGTTACACCTATAATAGTCCATATGATGCTATAACCATAATATATGTGTGTGAAATAACCACAAGCCATTACATCCCTCTACACACGTATATGGGGAAACTAACTGTTGTGCATGTTGGCACATGTATCTACCAAGAGAAGGGATCAGGGCTAAAGGGGGTAGTCAGTCATTCAACCTCCCATCAGAATGTTGGAGAAAACACCCCCTAGGGCTCAGAATCCCCGGGGTGTCAGTTTCCCTTATCGAAAGGGTGTAGTATCTTATAGAAACACAAAAAGTACAGAATATATATATAACTCATATCCACACTATGGGCATTACCTATTCTTAGATACATCTGCAGCTAACGTCTCTCAGACACCAGGCTACTACTTCTAAGACTAGGTATCCTATAAGCACACAAACATTTGAAGAGCTTTATTAGATTACTCCATTCTCATTTTAGCAGTTACACTATACGTTAATTAATTATTTAAACATTAATTAACCATGAACAATTATACATTAAACTTAATTGGCATCATATTCAAAATCAACTGCTCCTTTTAAGATTCTCATCACCTTGAAATTCCAGTATCTTCATCCCTATGGATTTTCACCATTTAATCAAACTTTCATTACATCATTACTTTCCCAAATTCCCAGGCATTCTATAAAGGCATACTATGCTACTAAACACAAAGGGGATCAACACGGTGAGTTGATAAACTACACTTCGAGTCTTTATCGCCTATAGCAAGAGCATAGACCCATTCTCCCTCGAGAGGCTAAACACGGAAAGCGCGTGGCATACCCCACGTGTCTTCGCCTCCTTCGGAAGGAGGGTAATCAAGACTAGCTGCATTGAGAAGTGGGGAAAAGTAAATCAGATAAGCAACCAAAGAACCAGAAGGCATCCAACAAACACATTCATTCCATTCAATCATCCCTAGTGTCCTCCCCGACACCCACATGCATAAACCGATGCATCTCGCCAATCTAGGCGTCATCTTCTGCCACAACCAAAAGTCTCCATGCCTCCACATATCACAATAGCCATCTAGGCTCACATTACAGAACAAGCAGTAGGAAGAAAAACATCATATCAATGGTCTCTTGTCCCTTTAACAATCAATAGGGTAACTCATAACCCCTTTAAGAAATTATCACACAATATGTTCTCTAACCCATATTGAATTAGCAGATTTTTTATTCTTTGGTTCCAGTTACGGGAGACCTAATCAGTAATCTATCATAATTAAACACCCATTCTTACTTCCCTAACTTTATTAACATCAAATTAGAACAACTACAACAACGACAACAACCAGATTCATTTACATGCCTCTTCATCTTTAACCAATTAATTAACAATTAATTTTATCTTTTAAGTTAATTATAGATTTCCATCAAGAAAGAACAACTAATCAAAGAAATCATAGATATCTCTATATCTAGAGAAACATGAGGCAAACTATTATTACAGTACAAAGCAACCAAATGTGATCAAACAATTATTTTAATCTGGTTCAAGTATTTAATTGGGTCAATTTCATTGTGATCCATGGGGATAAATCATGCAAATTCTACGATTGAACATATACAATTATAGAAGACAAGAATCCCATACCTCAACAATTGTTGACGTTCTCTATCCACACAATGGGTCACAATCCTCCTCTCACGACAACTGCATCCACCTAAGGATGCCACGGTATGACAGCACCAACCAAACCCCATGAAAAACCCATTATAAGCACGGAGATTATATGTTATAATATGGAATGGATAACATGAGAAGATTAACCCCAAATGAACGATGATACAACATACCTTATATTGAAGATTGATCGATACAACTTGGTTGCATCAAAACAGAGCAGAACTAATCCTAGGAGTAAACTTTAATTGTACAACACCTATGTGAAGTATTTAAATGTTATAGCATCTCATGGATGATAACAAAGAGGAAGAGCAAGGGAGAATGATATCTCATCCCTTTTTGAAGATTTAATGGTGCGATAGTTTAAGATACATTTAATTCCACATTAAAAGCGGATCACATTAACCCACATGGTTTGACCAAGTAAAACATCCGGATCCATAGGAATAATTAATATAGGATTTATGGAATTTGAATAGGCCTTAAGAGTCCTTAAAATAAGGATTTATATGTATTTTACGTCAAAGGAAACATCAAAGGGGCGAAATTGTAAGAAGCTGGAAACACTGTTCAAATCCACCATTAGAAGGTCACTGTTAGAAGGTTATCATTCTGAAAACACTGTTCAAGTCTACCGTTATAAGGTCACCGTTATAAGGTTACCGTTCTGGAAACACTGTTCAAGTCTACTGTTAGAAGGTCACTGTTCGAAGGTTACCGTTCTGGAAACACTGTTCAAGTATACCGTTATAAGGTCACCGTTAGAATGTTACCATTCTGGAAACATTGTTCAAGTCTACTATTAGAAGGTCACTATTAGAAGGTTACCGTTCTGGAAACACTGTTCAAGTGTATCATTATAAGTTCACCGTTAAAAGGTTACCATTCTAGAAACACTGTTCAAGTCTACTATTAGAAGGTCACTGTTAGAAGGTTACCATTCTGGAAACACTGTTCACAGAACTGGAAATTTGGAAAAGTGTTGGGGATAAGTCACCTTGACCTTCTGGAACACCTCCAACACAACAATTCAACAGATTAATGGACCAGAGAGGTCCAGGCCATTACAAACAATATTTTTTCTTTTTAGAAAAACTTTTTAAATATTTAAATCAACTGATTTGAAAGTATGAAAATACAAACTCAATATGAAACAATAATCATACATAGGAATTAAGGAATCAAAGAAATATAATCCAAAAAACAACCAAATAATGGTTCCATATAATATAAAAAACTAGGGGAATTCAATCCATCCAAGAAAATAAATCCTCTAAAGTGTCCTATTAATAATAGAACCATCTTGTGAAACATCATATGATTCATGTATTTGGATTCGGAATAAGATTTGGGGAACCTAGATCGATAATATTTAACTTTCAATGTCCATATAGTATTATAATACTCACTTGGATCTATCGTGATCAGGGATCGAAAGAAACCTTATTCCCTTCCAATACATTCTAGGGATATTGAAACTTCTCAGAAAATCACTCAATATAACAGGATCTTTACACTAGGAAACACACTCCACCCTAGGGATTTCACTTATCTGGATCCCTACTAGTCTCCTAGAACACTAATGACATTTCAATAGTGGATGTGAGAAACCAATGAATAATAATAGATCATCACATAAATATAATTTCAATAATTTGAAATTTATCCTCACCCCTCATCCAACACTATCACAAGAAAAACCCGTTTTCATAGCCCTTTATAAGATTTAGAATAAGCCTAATAATATAAAGACATCTCATTCGATCATGAGCCACAGAAGGAATAATAAATGCATGGAGCTCAATTGAGTTTCTCTAATACTTATAAGAAAAAATCATTTAAATTATGAACAAGGATTTGAAAAATGTAATCTAGAAGCCAATACTTTTTTAACCCATTTGAGAAAAACATTTCAAATTTCATCCAAAAACCAATTATCAAAATACACTAGAAAGACCATTTGAAACCCAAGAATATTCAATAAATATTTTTAAAAAAATACTTTTATTGTTGAAGTTTAATTCCATTTGTTTTGAAAAACATGACATTAAAATAACACATATTTACTTTAAAGACATCAAATTTATGACCAAACATTAGAACTATATAAATTCCATTGACAAATCTTCTCGAGCCTTTTACAAAACACCTAGAATGTGACATGAGTCTATGACAACTATTTCAACCATTTTCAATAAAATTGAAACCCAAAAATGTCCTAAAATAAGATTATAATTTTTAAAAAATCAAATAAAAACATCTGAAAACATTATAACATGATTTACATTGTAGTTTCAAGGAAACTCATACCTCACTCAAGAAAAATCAATTCTAAAACTTATTGAAATCAATAGAGAACAAATAAATAGGTCAACTGACATACCACTCAACCCCTAACGACATAAATCCTCATCATTAAAAATCAATTACACTATTATATGGTGGAATCACACATCAAATTCAGAAACATGTCCCAAATAATCAAGGAAAAAACATGAAGAGGAACACCAACAAACAAGCAATTCATTTAGTCCACAAACATGGACCACTAATGACCATGATTTTCAGTGGGGCATTTAGCCTGAACAATTCACAGTATACCTTCAGTATCAAACTATTATTACATGTGAAGAAGATGAAATGGATGACAATGAGGAGAGAAATCACTGGAAGAGGAGAGGCGTGCATCAGAGGAGAGATGCATGATGGAGGTGTGGCACACAATGGATGTGTGGCGTGTGGTGGAGGATAAGAACATGATAGCTAGTTCACATATGGCAGAGGATATTGTTAGGGTAGAGGAGACGCACAGTGGTGTGGTGCACTGCAAAGGTGACAGTGCACATTGGAGGTGTGGTTCATCGTTGAGGAGAGGCTGTTGGAGGGGAGGAGGAGTCGCGGTGTAGGGGTTAGCTTCCGTGAGAGCTTGATGGGTGTGATAATGAAGGAGACAGTGAGTGTTTATTATAAAACATGTTGAACCTTTTATCAGCGCTAGCTAAAGAGGGTTGATAAATGTAAGTTTTGTCAATGCTAAAATAAAAAACGCTGATAAAACGCACCTTTATCAGCGCCTTTAAAGCGCTGATATAGCTATTATGTCAATAATTTATTTATATTAATATAAATATTTCTAAAATTATATATATGATAAATATATACTTATTTATTTATAATTATAACTATAAATAAATATATATATTTATATTAATTAAAAAATGATTTAAATAATTATAAAATTATCTAAAACAGTCATATTATATTTATAATCATAGAATATTTATAATTAATATATTAATTACATATATTTATAACATTATAGATATATAGAACTATATTTCTTCAAATTTTATAATTATTTGTATGAATAACTATCTATTTATTACATGAATATATATTTAGTGATTATATGAAAATATTTAATTATAAATTTAATTATAAATGAATATATATATATAAATAATTATATAAATATAAAAAAACATTTCAAATTTTTATATTTTTATTAATGTATATATTTAATATATTTATTATAATTTTATGACTATTTAAATATGTTTCTATTTATTTATAACTATAAATATAAATATTTGTATTTATTTATCAATATTTTTATATATTTATTTAATTATATAAAACATTATATATAAAAATAATTAATATTTTTTAATTAATTAAAAATTATATAAGTAAATATTTATTTATTTATATTCATAACTAATAAATAAATATATAATTATTTTTAATTATAAAATTATAATAAATAAATATTTATATATTGTTGTAATTATAAATATATATTTATATATTTATATATATATAATTATAAAATTATAAAAAATATATTTATAGTTTTTTAAATATAAATAAAGATATTTATTATAATTTTATCATTATTTAAATATATTTATATTCATTTAAGAATTAGTTTTATAAATATTTTTATTTATTTGTCAATATTATTATATAGTTATAAATATATTTATTTAATTATTTTATAACTTTATAAGCAGTATAATAAATAAATATATTATAATTTTATAGTTATTTACATATATATAGTTATTTATAGTTATTATTATAACTATAATTAAATAAATTTATGAATATTTGTATAAAATAATTAATAAATAATTAATTATAATTATAATATATGTATTTATTTTATTTTTAAAATTATTTAAATATATATATATATATATTGTTTTAATCATAATTACAATTAAATATATTTAAAAAGTATTTATATTTAATTAAAATTTTGAAATTATAAATATACTAAGTAAATATATTATTTAAATATATTTAATAAAATTTTATAAGTATAGTTTGTAACATAATAGTATATATGGGTAACATAAATTTTTAATATACCTAGTAAATATACATAATAAAAAACGAGCCATTATTGGAAAACATGAATAACACTAACCAAAATATAATAAATAAAATAACCTAATAAATCTAATAATATATTAATATAAAAAAATCCAATAAATATAAATAATCTTATTAATTAATAAAATAAATCTAATAAATATAATAAATCTTAAAAATCAAATAAATAAAATAAGTATAACCAGTATATTTATTATTCAATGAAATTTTATTTAATCTAATAATTATTTAAATATTTGTATATATATATAATTATAATCTTAGGAAAACATTTTTTAAAACATTATATATATATATATTATAATTATTAAAATATATATATTTATTATAAACAAGCGGTTTTTATTTAATGTATTGAAATGAACATTACTCTTTTGTATAAATTATTAAAAACTTTTATCAGCACTAAATATAGCGCTGATAATTGAATCCTTTATCAGCACTAAAAAAATCCCTGATTGGGGTGTACTTTTTATCAGTGATTTTCTTAGCACTGAAAAAGGATACATATATCATCTCTTTTATCTAGCGCTGATAATGGCTTCACCTTTATCATGGCTTTCTTATTAGCACTGATAAAACGAGACACTTCCCTTACCTTGTTTTGTGGTAGTGTTAATTGATACTCATATTTGTATATAAAAGAACACTAAACATAAAATTTAATAAACATTTGAGTTGATAAAAAGAGAATTGATAAAAATTATTTTCCTCAATAATGTTTGATTCCAAATTTCTATTTAGTTACTCATTCTTGTTGAAACTGAAATCCAAAATAAAAGAAGAAATATGAGTATAAACATCTTGAGAAAGAATGCTTCCTTCCTCCAGCTCTAGCTCTAGATTCGGTTCCAATCCCAGTGTGGTCGTCTTCCCATGTTTTATACTCTAATGAATTAAGGATGACCTATTCATTTTTTTCTCTTCTTATTTTTAATAGAAAAATTTCACACCATTCACTATTGTGTTTTAAGGGTCACCACATTAAAACTCATATGTTGCTTCTATGTGGATAGTATGTCATTATACATCTTCCTAGAAGGTGACCATAAACAATCACTCTGTAACATAATTAAACATTTCTTGAAATTCCATTCTATGATATAACAATGATCCCACACCTAAATGTTCTCTATATGGATATTTCAATGGTTGTGATCTTCATAATTGAGTATCGCACATGTTACCTCCTTATCCTTTGAGTTTACTTGATTGAAGAAGAAAAGAAAAACTTGATGGGAATGAAATATAGAGATCAAAACCCACATTGTAAATTTCTATTATATCATCCCACTTTGTGCGAACATCCTAAATCCATCCTTTCATTTGGGATCAGACGTCACTAGTTGACATTGATCATATTTTTATTTCAGTTTTATACATTAATTATATTATTATTTTCCTTCGATGTATAAATTTACACACACACATAAACGTATATATATATATATTACTCTATTATATAAACATATATTTAATCATTTTCAACTAACAGTTGCATCCTCAGTCAGATTATTCTTCATCAGTGAGTTCAAGAAGGGTGTCAGCAGGTAGATCTTGATAAGTGCACAAAAGGTGGTCTGGAATATTTATTTAGATGTTGGATAAGGTTTGTTTTGATCCCAAGTATCATGAAAAGGTGCAACAACTCTGGTTTATGTAGCTTCATCCATCATACCTATCAGTGCGCTCAGGCTTCTTTATTGGAAAGTTTCACCATCTTAGTAGCATGGGAATCCTTCCTTAATTATAGGATCTTTGACTAGGATCATTAAATCAATGTTTAGAATCCTTCATGGTGGTGGGATTCGACATGGTGGATTTTTGATAGTCTGTGATGTGGCTTTCAGGATACCAATTTGCAGTGGGGATACCTGGTTCTGTGATTCCATGATCATTAGGGCTAATTAAAAACTCTCATTGAGGTGGTTCATACATATGGAATGGATTGAAATCATCATATTCATGACTATAGCCTTTATTATTTATTTTAAATTTTGATATCAGTATGGAGTATCGTGAAATTTGTACATGGTATGTTGAAATTTTATTAGCAAGATAGATTCAATGAAATGATGGTGGATGGTGGTGGTAGTGGTAGTGTGGGATATTGTAGTAGTGGAGGCTGGGTGTGGTGGTAAATGGTTGAGAGAAAAATGAATAAATGGGTGAAGGATAATAGATTTCTAAGGCTAGTGGCAGATTTTGTTGATTATTACTGGAGGAAGGAAGAACTGGTTGTAGGACTGGGATGGTATGTTTGGGTTGGTAGCATTGTGCAATGGAATATATGAATGAGGTCGGAAGTAGTTCTATTATGTTGTGTTGGTAGTAGATGAAATAGTGAATGACATTTAAGGAAAAATGTGGTCTTTAATTCCAGTTAATATCCTTCATATTTTTGGATAAAAGTAAAATCTCATTTCAATTGAAAATAAATAATCATTTTGGTCGTTAAATAGTATCTATCATGTTTTTGGTCCAAAAATGTAATAATTTATATGTTTTGGTTTAAGTTAACATTTTTCCAAGATGAAATTAGGGGTAACAATATTTTCTCCTTAATGATAGAACAAAGCAGTAGCATATGGTTATGATAGTAGGGGAAGAATGTTTGTATGTAGTAACATTACCCTATCTCTCAAAAAATTATCAACTAGGGAAATTAGATGCCCAAAAAATAATAAAATTTTGTAATTTTGATTTAAAAATTATAAATAAATTATTTACAATTAAATATGAAATAAAATTATTTATTTATTTAATACTCAAAAAAAATTCAAAAAAAATCGAATTTATTTTATTAAAATACCATTATTAATAATAATAATTTAAAAATTATGTATATTTAATTAATCTAATAAATATGAAATTGAATTAAAAAAATAATTAAATCAAAGAAGGAAATTTAATATTTAAAATAAAATTTTGAAAAACATAATATTAATATATAAAAGAATTAATATAATGAAATTTAATAATTTAAATATAAAAAAAAAGAATAAAGAAAATGGCTGAAAATAATGTAACCGGTTGATCAATAAATTAACAAAGTAACTAAGATAATCAATAAAATAAAAACTATAATGTAAAATTCAATTTTCTAAATATTTAATACCATGTTAACAACAACTATAATTTAATAGACTAATAAAAATAATTTCAAAATAAAGAAACTGTTAATTAATAAAATTATATTGAAAAGTGTAGTGAATAAATGTCACATCAAATTCCTCTACACATAATCATTTGAATATCGGGATAATACAATAAAATTAGTTCACTTACAAAGAAGGTTTACAATAAATTAATGTAAGTACTAGGTTCTGAATCACTCTAAAAACAATGGAATAAAAAACCCACTAAATATTGAAATAAACATGCCTCCTAATGAATATCACAATCTGGTTCATTTAAATTCTTATTCCGCTTCCAATTCTAGTAGTAAGACATATAAGATATAAATTGAATTAAAATTTTATCAAGAGAAACATGTAATTATCTGTCTCCCATAGGTTTCAATAATCAATGTTTCATTTATTATCATTATTGATAAAAGTCAAATGATTTTCATATGGGTCAATTTTCCCCTTCTTTAATTGGGCTAAAAATTATCCTCACCTTAAAGATGTCATTTTTACATGGTGCATTTAATTGTGTTTTTTCTAGAAAATAGTTTTTGAATAGAACTATGTAAGGCACTTATTGATTGTGTATTTTAATTATTTACCCAACACACCCAGTTCCCTTGTCTGAGAGAATAACCATGAAATCTAAATTACCCATTTCACCCCTCATTCAAATGACTTATATTACTCTCTTTTGATTAGTCTCACTGAGGTTTTTGTTAAAAAATGATATGTCACCCAGGTTGAAGTTAAAATTTCATATTTCATAATGTTATAATCTCAATTCCACTAAAATCTCACATATCATACTCTATTTCTCGGTTCATAAATAGAAAATCCAAAAAAAACATTATGACATTTCAATAATCAAAATATTCTAGTAATTTCATAATTAGTGAATAGACTAAATTAAGTATAAAATTATCACTTATGAAGGATTGAAGGATTTTTTTTATTCTTTATTATTTAATTTAAAAATCCATCCAAAACTTATACTTTATAGGGATGAAATTGATAATATTAGAGTGGTTTCATGGGTTAACATTTAAATATTGATCAACACAATTAAGAACCCTCCCCCATAGATAAAATTGAACTATGTATCAATTATTAAATTTCAATATGGGTGACAACACTAAGTAGTTTGAGTTAAATAGATTAATAAATGTATAATATGAATGTTTTTGTAATTATTTTATAGGAAAGCTCAAAAAATGAAAAAAAAATTATAAAAAAAATCAAACAACTAAAAATTTCCAAGTCAAGTAAAATGTTCATATTGGACACTACCTATCATTTAAAGATAAAAAATGAATTCTAAATGGTTTCAGGATATAGGTGAGTTCATTAATAATTTTCAATGTTGTAGAAAATAAATCATGAAGTTTAAAAATAATAATTTACAAAAGTAAATTGAAAAAGTTACGGTGAGCCACATAACATTATTAATAAATTAAAATTAATCAATTTAATAACACAATAAAAAAATATATTTGGAAAAAATAGTTATTCCCTATACATGTACAATCATTACTCATTTTTGGTCAGCAATTATAACCTCCCTAAAAGGGAATCAAATTTTTTTATTTTTTCATGATCATTTACCTACAAAATTAATAGATCACAATGAGCTTCTCGAATGTAAATCTCATAAATAAGACAATTAGATAGAAATAAAAAGGGGGGGGGTATACAGTTTTTAGGACTAATTTTAGCCCATTCAATCATGAAATTCAAAATTAATATTCCATTAGTAAGAAAATATCACACCTAATCACACCCTCTTTATATAGTCACATGACCTATCGCATGACCACTTTTTATGGTAATTCCCCATAGAGCACAAAAACATCACCTCATGAACACTTCACACCAACCCATAAAAAATCTAAATAAAACATGAGAAAAAAAATAAAAATAAATTTATGAAATTTTATTTAAAAATCACGTGGATATAGTTCCATGAGAAAAGATTATTTATTTAAAAAGAAACATAAAAATATAAAAACAAAAAAAATTAAGGGGTTGCATCCACTAAGCCTTTTGTTTTATAGCCCTAAACATGAATTTACTTCTTCTATATTTTAAAATTTTCAATTTAGTGGGTAAGATGAAATAGTAACAGGGGCATGATTATTTTCATTACAGAATTGAAAAAGTTCAAAAAATACATCATACAACTGAATATCCTAATGACTAAAATATAAAAACACCAAAACAATTTGAAAAATTCACATTCTATAAACAACTTCAAAATTGAATTTTTTATTCATTTTTTTAATAAAACAAGAAAAAATCCCAAAGCTGATATACGAATTACCAATCTTAGATTTCAATTTCCTACCCTCACTCTCCCCACACTTGTGACATTTGCTCTTTAAAAAATGTTGTAAAAACATGTATCTCACTCTCAAATTTAATATTAGTTTTACAAAAAACTTCTTGAGTGAGGAATATGTAGGTTTCTTGTGATATTCTATGAACATATAATGTTAATGGAAAAAAATCTATTCATCTTAGAGAAATAAATAATTTGGGATATAACTAATATCAAAATCAAGTAAAATGTCAAAAAAAATACACTAAATAAAATTTTAATGATTTAAAAACATGGATTCAACCTAAATCTGAGCAGAATTGATTTTAAACTCATCCTAATTCATATAAGATACAATTCTAGTAGAAAAAATATCATCAGTGTACTCTCCTTCAATAGTTCGGATGAAAGAGGAAAAAGACACATGGTTTAGTATATGGGAGGGTTGTACACTCTAAATTGATTAAAAAATATATCATCAAGATAAAATGGTCTAGGTTTTATCACTTATTGGCCTAGAGAAATTAATTTATTAATTTGGTTACCTACTTTCCTCAAACATTCTAGCTTATGTGTAGACAATGATTGAACAAAATTATCCACAAAATATTGATTAAAAGATTTATTTATTAAATCATCAATGGGATAATTATTTTCTGT
Source organism: Viscum album (assembly GCA_963277665.1). NCBI lineage: Eukaryota > Viridiplantae > Streptophyta > Magnoliopsida > Santalales > Viscaceae > Viscum > Viscum album. Next base: position 1,979,263,013 of record OY728155.1, read on the forward strand.
TATTGACTCATCTAGAAACACTTCACTAGATATAATAATCAACTTACACCTCACCAGATGTGTAAAACATCTAAATTATGAAATTCATCATTTTACTCCCTGGCTTGAAGGGAAATACTATCCTTTTAGACATTGATAACAGCCCCATATACGGCCATGGATGGCTTACCTATAATTATTGGAACTATTTTATCACACTCTATATACATAATAAGAAAGTTTTTGTGAAAATATAGTTTCCCTACATCAAATAATAGGTTATCTATCCTTCTATATGTGTAGGAATGCGACCTATCAGATTGAAGTAGTGACATGGAATTCAGTTTCAGATCCCTAAGGCTTAAGATTTTGAATATATGATATGGAATAAGTTTAATTATTTCTATAAGATACCACAAGTACCTAATATACTAACATGAAAAATTTTAATAGGAAATTAAAAAAATTATAATTCCCTTTAGTTTGGGAGGAATTCACTTTTGAACTATAGCACTACACTCCTTGTTAAAATTCATTGTTGATCTACCACCCCATTACCTCTTATTGGATAAGAACCTCCTAAAAAAATTATGTGTGAAGGATTTTTTTCAAATCATCCACAAACAGCATGTTAACATCAACTCTCCAAAAATATTGAAATAAATTCATGTAATTTGAAAAATTTTAATATTGGCATCTATTTGGAAAAGGGATTATAGGGGGATAATTCATCAGAATTGGTGGATTATTTTTCTCATCCTTAAACATTTCATTCAAAATTCATTCCTTTACCAACTCCCATTTCGTTTTCCTTTATTTTAATGTTTTGTCATGTTAGTATTTTCATTTTCTTAGGATTATTTATATTAATACAAATTTCAAAATTTGGGATTTTCTATATCTCCATTACCAGTTTTACCATCAACACCAATTTTTTCATCCCTATACTATTTCTTAACTGGTCTATGAATTTTTAGACATGTCCTGGTTGTTACTCCAATGAAATTTTCTCTTAGGATTGGGTATGTTGTCTTTGTTATCTTTCCATTGACCCTTCCTCTTAAATATCTATCCACATAACCCATTTGAAGTTATAGGCTATGTATCATAGTGTATGTGTCCTTTTTTAGAAAACCATGTTCACTCAAAACCTTCTACAAAATTCTATTAATTTACCATTGAGAATTTTAATATTCATCCCCATATTGGTATAACTATTTACTTATCGGAAATTTTGGGAACTTTTGGGGAATCTGACTGTTATATTACACCTTATTCATTCCAAGATAGTTTGGGTGGTTTTTGTATCCATAATTGAACATATTATAGAATAGATTAATGGAACACAAATATCTAGAATTTTTTCCCACAAAATATTCATTTTTTTCAAATTAAACATGTAGATAATAGTTGGGACAACATTTTTTATTTTGGAAAAAAATTCTGTATTAAGAGAACTACTCTATCATCCACAAAAGTAACTTCGATGTTTGGATCAAATCTATTGACACTTATTTTCTTATTGTTCTTATTTTGATAGTTTTGGAAAAATATATCAAAACAATTCCCTGAGTCATCATAATTCAAATCAAATATGTCACCACCAAAATATTTTTCCCTTATGTTTTGATTATAATGAGTGCAGTAATTTTCAAATGTAGAAGTAAATAACTGTGGAGCTCATTGATTATTGGAAATTTTCTAATGAATACATCTAAATATAACCAAAACCTCATAAAACAAATCTACCTCATCCTGGAGGAATCCACTTAAGTTATGTTGATCCTCTATGTTGGGGTGTCTGGGGTAAAATTTAGAAATAGAAGAATTGAAAATCCAATCCCATGTTTCGATGATTTTATCATCTATGTTTTGAAACCAAGTCACAGAAATCCCCTTATGGAATAATGGTAACTTCTTCAACCTAAACTCCTCTTCAATTAAACCTTAGAGATGTGTTTATAGGAAAAAAATCTAAAAAAATCTAACAAAATATAAAGAATCCATTATATTTTGACAATTGAATGATTGAGTTTAAGTGAGGTGAGACTTCCTAAGATCACAAATCCTAGACATAGAAGAAAACTCAACGTAAAAGGGATTCCATGAAACTACCTATTTTTTATATTCCTAAAGTCGATGTATCGTTAGGTTAGAAACTAAGTACTGATCTATTATTAGATTATCATTGAAATTCTCATGTACATTATTTTCCTGATTCTCATTTTTGTTTTTTTCTTCCACAAATTAGAGAAGTGGTTATCGATTTGTTATTTTAAAGATTCAATATCAACCTTATACATTCTTATGTGCATTATATTTTAGTAGAAATAGATTTACATACACAACACATATATGAGTCATGAATTTTTGGGATATTTTTCTTTCTATGATTATATTTATATTTAAAATATTAACATGTTCTATTTTTTTTGTTTTTATTATATATAATTTTTTTACATGGTCTCATGTGCTTTCCCTGGAGATAGTGATAATATTTGACATAATATGTCATTTAAGAAGAGACAATTTAATATTTTTAAAACCTTAAAAACCTATAACTATTATTTTGAGAGATTATGGGTGTTAATTATATATAAAAGAAATAATATATGTATGAGTTAGTAATATAAGAAAAAAAATAGAAACAATACAGAAATAAAATGTTGTATGTGAAAATGAGGTGGAAAATGGAAGTGGTGTGGTAATAAACAAAATAGGGATCATAGACAAGAGTGGAATAAATTAGGTTCCATGGATTGTTTTGAACTAACAAAAATGAAATTTTTTGATCCTAAAATATTTAATACAATTATTCAATGCTTTTTAAAATTTGATAATTCACAGCACAATCACATCAGTGAAAATTCATAGATCCATGAATATCTTTTAATCTTGATCTCTAAATAAATAATTAAGAGTTAACCTATTTAATATAATGAATAGATACATTTAATTTTTCAATTTTTGATACTTTGGTCCATGATCAAGATTGAAATGATTCACTATAACCACATGTCGGTTCTTGAGTATTTTGAATTGATACTCATATTTTGATGGGAAATAACACCAAACAGAAATTTAGAAATGGTATTTCCTTTTCCAATTTTTTTCTCATGCCTCTAATTCTATTAACATATTCACCATGAGACTTCATTAAAAATAGCAGTTTATTTTATCATATAATGGATCAATGAAAAACTAGTATATGGACAACTGATAAATTTATTCGGGCATGTAACTAGAAGTAAATATTTTTAGGAGGAATTCCAAGTGATGTCAGATCATCATGATGAATGTTGGTGTAGAATCCCAATGTGTAGTAAGGTTTGAGTCATCAAGATATGAATGAATACATTATAGATTTGTTTTATAAATGATCGATTAAAAAATCACCAAAGGTAAAGAAATGATGGCATAGTATTTAAAATGTTATTTAGGCTTGATTATAATCAATGATGGTGGTAGTAGAATTATTTTGAAGAAATATGAGTTTTTGAGTCTAGTTTCTAGATTACATGAAATATAGTTCTTGAAAAACAAATCATGTTCTTACCTCCCATATGAACTAGGGATTATTTATATTTTTAAGTATCACATGTCAGGTGACCCCATTTCAGACAATGTGAAGTTAAATTAATAATAAATTATACTTTCATTTATATATTTAAGAGTCAATCCTTGTGGGTATAAGGACATGACTAGGTGAACATTTGGCCTCGCACATCATATATGAAACCCCACACATTCTGAAACATATACCAAACCATGTGAAATTGTGGAAGTACATGCCATGAACCCATACAAGATGCACACACTATTTTCACCAATATTTACATTATCTTTCATTGAATATGTGATAATTTAATATTTATAAATCCCTACAACTTAAAAATATTAGTTTGTTTATGATTATGGGTGTTGATTTTACATGGAAGTCTTAATGTGTGTGTGGGTGGCCAATATAAGAAAATTAAAACAAAAAAAATCATGTGATGAAATGTGCCGTCTGAAAATGATGTTTTTCAAGGAAATGGTTATGGAAGGATGCAAATAGTTTAGAGAATAGAAGTGGAAACAAATTGGGTCCAAAAACTACTTTGAATTGATAAAATTATATTTACATATCCAACTCTGGTGATACAATTATTCAGTTCTTAAGAAAAAGTAAAAGTTCAATGATCTGTTACTTCAGTTAAGTTCAATAGCTCAATGAACATCCTTTGATCTTAATCTCCCAATAATTATTTAAGAATTAATTTGTGTTTTATAGAGAAGTGATGAATTTTCCTTTTCTAATTTTTGGATCTTCTATCAATGGTCATGTGTAAAATGATTCACTGCCATATCTAATTTTACTTGAGTATTTTTAATTGATAATCATTGTTGGATAGAAAATAATAGTGAACATAAAATGGAATAAACATTTGATAATATAAAACATAATTTATAAAAGTTATTTTTCTCAATATAGTCTCATTACACAGTTCAATTTAGTAACTCTTGCTATCTAAAACTGAAATCCAAAATGAAAAAAGAAATTGATGTAGAAACATATCTAGAAAGAATGATTCATTACCCAAGATCTAGCTATAGATCCAATTCCACTCCCAGCATGTTCAACTTCTCGTGTTCTATACTCCAATGAATTACATATGATATATTCAGTCCATTCCATTCTTATTTTTAAGAGGAACATTTCTCTCCAATCAGTGGTGAGAATTCTTCGTGAAGGTGGGATTTGACTTTCTAGATGTTTGAAATTCTCGGACGTTGGTGTTAGGATATTAATTATCAGTGGTGATCCCTTGTTCTATGAGTCTATGAGCATTAGGTTTGATTATTACCTCTCATTCAGGTGGTTTTTACATGGTGGTGTGGATTGGAAATATCCACAGCATGACTGGAGTTTCTATTCTTTATTATAAATTTTTTATCTCTGTATGTAGTATCATAAAATTAAGACATGGTATGCTGAACTTGGATCCACATAATAGATTCAAAAAATTAATGGCAAATGGTGGTGGTGGTGGAAGTGTGGGATACTGTAGTAGTGGACTATAGGTATGGTGGTGGATGGTTAAGAAAAAAATGAAAAAATGGATGGTGATGATAGATTACTAAGGCTAGTAGTAGATGTGGACGATGATTTCATGATGAAGGAAGAACTAGTGGTAGGATATGGATGGTGAGTGTGGGATGGTAGAATTGTGAAATAGTATAAATGCTGTTGGGGACAAATGTAGTAGTAATAGGATGTGGTGGTAGTAGAAGAAAGGCGAAAATAAATTCAAGGACTAAAGGAGATCCATAATTCCAGTTAAGGACTTCTATATTTTTGGACCAAAAAAACTCATTTCAATCGAAAAGTAATAATCTTTTTTGTCCTTATATGGTACCTATCATGTTTTTTGTTCAAAATTGTAATAAAGTATAAGATTTGGTCTTAAGTTTTCATTATCCCTAACTGAAATGAGAGGTTTCAGTATTTACTCCTTAATGAAATAACAAATAAGTAGCATATGGGGACCATAGTAGGGGCAGAATGGTTGTACACACTGATAGTACCTTCTCTCTTAAAAAATTTATCAACTAGAAAATGTAAATACATTACAGAAAATAAATAAAATAAAAAAATTCATTATGATTAAAAAATTATAAATTCTTTATTTAAAAATAATGATAAAATGCATTAATTTTTTTATTTAACACTCAAACAAAATTAAAAATAAGTAAAATTTATTTTATTAAAATATTGTTGATAATAATAATTTTTTAAAGAATAATATATTTAATGAAATCAAAGTATAATAAATTTAAATGAATGAAATTAATAAAATCAAATAATGACATTGAATATTTAAAATAATTTTTTTCACAAACATAAAATGAATGTATAAAGGAATTAAAATAATGAAATATAATAATTTAAACAAAAAAAAAGAATAAAAGATAATGGCTTAAAATAATTTTACTGGTTGATCAATAAGTTAACAAAATATCTATGATAATAAATATAATAAATAATTTAACATAAAATACAAGGATTTAAAAATTTAATACCATATTAACGATAATTATGATTTATTCAACTAAAAACAATATTTTGACAAGAATGAAAATTTTAATTATAAGAAATGATTTTGAAAAGTGTAATGAATAAATGTCACTTAAAATTTCTTCACACTTAATCAATTAAATATCAGGAAATACAAATAATTTAGTTTATTTACAAAGATTCTATAAAATAAAAAAATGCACTACCAAGGTTCTGAATAACTCTAAAATAAAGGGAAATCCAAAATCCCTCTCATGCATAAAAAGGTCATGTCTCCAAATCAATTTCACAATCTAGTTCATCTTGATTCTGATTCAGGTTCCAATTCTAGGAGTAAATCTTCTAATATAGAAAATGAACTAAAATTTTATCAAGAGACACTTATAATTATCACTCTCATATAGGTTTGGAAATAAAAGTTTCATTTTTCTATGTTCATTGATACAAGTCAAATGGTTTTCATATAATTCATTTTCCCCTTCTTCAATTGGGTTCAGAATTCTTTTCACCTTAAAGTGGTCATTTTTTAGAAGGCCCATTTAATTGAGTTTTTTCTAGAAAATAGTTTTTTCAAAGAACTTTGAGAGGAACATATTGAGTATGTATTTTAATTACTTAAACAACACACCTAGTTCCCTTTTTTTAAATAATCACCTTGAGATCCAAATTACACATTTCACACCTAATTGAAATGAATAATATTACTCTCATTTTAGTAGGATCACTGAGGTTTTCCTCTAAAAAAGATATGTTACCCATGATGAAGTTATAATTTCATATTTTCTAATTTTATAATCTCAATTATACTAAAATATATCATATCATACTCTCTCTCAATGTTCTTAAATAGAAACCCCACAAAACATTATGACATATCAATAATTAAACACTTCTAGCAATTTCATTTTTAGTGAAAACCCTATATTATGAATATAATTATCACTTATGTAGGATGTAATGAATTTTTTTTATTTAAAAAATCATTAAAAAATCATACTTTATAGGGATGGAATTTGAAAAAATTATAGTGTTTTTGTTGTGTTAAAAATGAAATATAGATCAACTCAATTAAGAACCTCTCCCACAAATAAAGCTAAATGATGTATCCATCGCTGAATTTCAATGTGGGTGAAAAAATTAAGTAGTTTATATCAAATAGATTAATAAATTTATATTAGAACTTTTTTAATTGGGTTATAGGAAAGTTAAAAATGGGAATAAAAACCACAAAAAATTAATCAACTCAAAATTTACTAGGAAAGAAAAATGTTCAAACTAGCCATTACCTAACAGTTAAAGAATAAAAATAATTCTAAAAGTTTACAGACTACAAATGAGTTCATGAAATATTTTCAATGTTGTAGAAAATAAATCATGAAGTGGAAAAAAATTATAGAATTAAATTGAAAAAGTCACAGTGACCCACATTACTTTAGTAATAAATTTAAGGTAATCAATTAAATAAAACAACTACATCATTAATCTGATTAGGGAAAAACAATTTCCCTATATTTGTAAAATCAATACATATTTTTGTTCAACAATTGAATCCTCCCTAAAATCAATTGAAAATTTTATATTACTACATTATCAAGTACCTAAAAAATAAATATATCACAATGAGATTTAGTAAGTAATGTTCAAAAGAAAGATAACTAGAAAGAAATAAAAAGGGGTATTTTATCCAGTTTGTATCACCAATTTTTTCTCATTCTATCTTGAAATAAAAAAATTATATTCCATTGGTAAAAAAATATCACAAAAAATCACATCCTCATCATAAAGTAACATGACCTTTCACAAGACCACTTTTCATTGTATGTACACTAACGGCATAAAAAACACCTCAGGAATAATTAACTCCGAAAAAAAATAAGAGTAAAATAATCTGAAATAAATTAATGATATTTTAGTTAAGAACATATGCGTATAGATCACTGAGAAAAAATAATTTAATAAAATATATAAGTAAAAATATATAAACAAAACAATCATGGGTTTAATCCCATAAGCCTCATGTTTTATAGTTTTTATAAAGAATGTACCCCTATAGAATTTTCAAAATGTTCATCTAGTGGGTATGTTGAAACATTAACTAGATAATGAGTATTTTCTTTACAAAAATGAAAAAATCTCAAATTATACTTTATATACATATTTTTATCAGGACATAATTTTAAAAACTCAAAAATAATAAGACAAAGTCACATTCTTTCAATAGATTTAAAATTTATATTTTCATTAAATGTATTATGAAAAAATGAATAATTCCCAAAACTAGAATTAGAATAAAAAATCCAACATTTAAATTTCCCATATCACTCTCCCCACACTTGTTACATTTACTGGTTTATAAAAAAATTATCACAAATAAGCTTGTCACACTCAATTATAGAATTTATTTTAACCAAAACATATTGGGTGACACATGGGTAGGTTCATAATGATCTTTTGTGATCTTTTAAAATTCATGGTCAATAAATATAATTATCTAAGTGAAATAAATATTTGGGGACAAAACTGTTATAACCATCTTGTAAAATGTCATGAAAATACACTAAATCACTTTTTTCTAATTTAAAAAACATTTATTCAACCCAAATCAAGATCTAATTTATTTTAATCTCATCCTAATCAATATAATGTTCATGACCAATAGATAAACATCATCAGTGTACTCGAACGTAATAGTTTGGTTGGAAGTGGAGGCATTCATAAGGTTTAGTATATGGGAGGGTTGTACACTCTGAATTGATTAAAATATATATCATCAAGATAACTTGGTCTTGGACGTATCACCTCATGTTATTGATAAATTAATTTCTTATTATGGGTTTTAGCTCTCATTAACCATTATAGATCATATGTGTACTTAGATTCTATAAAATGATCGTAAAAATTATTATTAATAGATTTAGTTATTAAGTTATCAATGGGGTAAATATTTTTCTTTATAACCTCATCCATAAAGCACTCACTCACTGAATTAATCAACATAAACATTACCTGAAGTGGACACAATTTTTAAATATGAAATTCATCTTCTTCCTCACTATCTTATAGGATAATCTAACCATTTGATACATCTATAACATCACCATATATAGCCAAGAAGGGATTACCTAATGTTATTGGAACTATTTTACCACACTCTATATACATAATAAGGATATTTGTTTGAAAATATTGTTTCCCTAAATAATCTAATAGTTCATCTACCCTCCTATATGTGGAGTCATGTAACCTATCTTTTTTAATTAGTGACACTAAATTCTGTTTCAGCTTCCTAAGGCCCAACATTATGAATTGGAATAATGGAATAAGTTTAATTCTTTCTCTAATATCACACAAGCACCTAATATCCTAACTTGAACATATTTTAAAAGAAATCACAAAAATTACTGGGCATTTTAGTTTATGAGGAATAAATTTTTGAACTATATCACTACACTCCTAATTCAAATTCAATGTTAAAATCTCCCACATTAACTATTATTATCTAAGAACCTCTTAAAAAATTATGTATGAAGTAATTTTTTTCAAATCATTTACAAACAGAATATTAACATCAAATATTATAAAAATTTGTATGAAATTTATATAATAATTATTATTTAATTATTTTATAAATTTTGGAAAATGGATTATAGAGGGATAATTATTCATAATTGGTGGATTATTTTCATCAACCTAAAACCATACTTTCTAATTTCCTACCTTGAAAAAATCATACTTCATATTCCTTTGTTATATATTTTTATCAAGTGAGGTTTATAATATTTCTAAGATTATTTAGATATATCCAAATTTAAAAATTTGGGAATTTCTATATTTTCATTTCATGTTTTAGATTTGAAACCAATTGTTTCATCCCTAGACTATTCCCTAACTGGTTGATCGACTTCAGAGTAGAACTGGTTGTTATTTCAATCTCATTTTCTCTTGGGTTTGACTCAATTTTATTGGGTAGATTTCCCTTGAATATTCATCTTAATATTCTATCATCATGACCCATTTTATGTTATAGGCTATGTATACTAGTGTCTGTGTCCTTTTTTAGAAATCCAATTTCACATAAACCTACTAAAACATACCATTAAATCCCCTATTTAATTTTTAATATCCTACCCCATATTGATTAGACTATTTAGTTATGTGAAATGTTTGGAAACATGAGGATTCTGATTGTTTAAATAGACCTTATTCTTTCCAAGATAGATTGAGTAATTTTGGTATCAATCATTGAACCGATTAGAGAATGGATCAATAAAACCATAATTTCTATCTGTTTAATACACAAACTCTTCGTTTTCCTCATGTTTAAAAGGTATATAAAAGTTGGGAAATCATTTCTAATTTTTGAAAAATCCCATAGTGAGAGTAATACTCCTTGAAAACACTATCATCCACAAATATAGCATGGGTGTTTGGAACAAATCTATGGTTGATTATTTTCCTCTTATACATAATTTTAAATTTTTGGGTCAATTTATTAAACAATACATTAGTATCATCATAATTCAAATAAATCATGTAACCACTACAAGATTTTTCCTCTATGTTTTGATTATTATGAGTAAGGGGATTGTAAAATGTAAATGTACATAGTTGTGGAGATAATTGATGATGGGAATTTCCCCAATTAATACTTTTAAATATAACCTGATCCTCATGAAAAGACATTGTGTTTGTTGTACCTCTCGTTCCCCTCGTTGTTTGATTTTCATGATCACAATCACCTTATTATTTATCTAACATTGTTTTAAGTGTTTGTGTTTTATAGGCAAAAGATTGCCAAGGAAATGGGCCATGAAGCACATCAAATGGACTGAAATTAAGTCCACCGGCCAACCGGTGTGATAGCACCGGCCGGCCGGTGGACCTGGCAGAGGAATTGCCCACTGCCAGGTTCCACCGGTCAGCCGGTGGCTCTGTCACCGGCCAGCCGGTGGCACCCAGACTCAAGGGGTAGCTACTGCATCCCCACCGGCCAACCGGTGGCCTCAGCACCGGCCAGCTGGTGGCACCCAGCCCCAAAAGTGATGGCTACTGTCTGCCCACCGGCCAGCCGGTGGCTCTGGCACCGGTCGGCCGGTGCTGCCTGGGCAGAAGGACTTCTCAACATCCAAGGCACCGGCCAGCCGGTAGCCCAGTCAAACTAGCCGTTGGCTTTGACCAGTCAACCCTCTTTTGGCCTCCAACGGCTCCGAGGCCTTTTCCAACGGCTCCGAAGACTCCCCAAGGGTTCCATGCCTATAAATAAAGGCCAAGGAAGCCCCGGACACCTACCGGATCATATACCAAGCGCCCGGACATATTGTTGCACAATTGGCAAACCTCCGGCGCTCCACCTTCAAGGATCCTCAAGTTCTCCAACCAATTTCCAATCCAAGGAGCACCTCAAGAAGCTTGGGAGATCACGCTACATCAACTCCATCATCTATTTGGCGCCCAAGTCTTCCTCCAATACGGTTTTTCTTGTTTATTTATTTTGAGCTTAAATTTGGGTTTGTGCCTACAAACCCCAAACTCTTTCTTCATCCCCCTTTCTTTTGGGTTTCACACCACCACTAAGGTGTGAAGAGGTTTCTTAAAGCCTTTCCTTTTAAAAGGCTTGAGTTTTCGGTGAGCTAGCCTTCACCCGTTAAAAAGGCTAGTGGGTTCTTGTTATTCCATTGAAAGCAAGTGGGTTCTTGCTCAACCAATAAAAGCAAGCTGTAATAGGTCCTAGTACTACCTCAAAGCCTAGTGGGTTTCTTGATAAAACCATTGAAAGGCAAGCGGTAGGAATCTCTCAACGTTTGAGTTGGGAGCGGAGACGTAGGCCGGGTTTTGGCCGAACTCCGTTATCAATTTCGTGTGTCTTGCCTCTTTACTTTCTGCTGCACTTTCAACTTTGATTTTAATTTGTTAATTTATTTTTAAAAGGCAATTCACCCCCCCCCCCTCTTGCCATCATCCCCGTTTTTCAACGACCCAACAATTGGTATCAGAGGGAGTATTTGAATAATTCCTTAACCGGTTTCAAATTAAAGATCCTATTTTTTTTGATGGCTTCTACCGCTTCTTCCTCTCAATCCCCCGAAGGACTTTCTTTGGATCGTGCTCCATTCTTTGATGGAGCCGATTATTCTTTTTGGAAAACCCGCATGACCACATTTCTTAAAAGTATTGGCTATCCAATTTATAAAATTGTTATGCAAGGATTTTCCCTCTCCTCTCCCGATGAGTCTAAATGGACCCCCGCCGACCTTGCAAATTTCGAGCTTGATGGCAAAGCCATGAATGCTCTACATTGTGGGCTAGACCGAAATGTTTTTAATTGTATTTATTCTTGCTCTACTTCTTACGATCTTTGGAAATTTTTATAACTAACATATGAAGGTACTAGCGAGGCTCCAAAGAAAGAATCCGATCAAAAGCAAGAACCCGACGAAAAGATCAAGCCCGTTTGCCCACCTCACAAGAAAAGGGCCAAGAAGAAGAAGAAGAAGGCTTCAAAGGCAACATGGAGTGATAGCTCCACCTCTTCATTCTCCTCCTTCTCCTCGAGCGACCAAGGTAAAAAATGCCTAATGGAAAATCATGAGGTATCATCTTCCGACTCTTCTTCCTCCACTAGTTCTTCTAATTCTTTCAATCATTTGTCGTACGAAGAACTCCAACATGCTAGAGACCAACTTGAAAAAGGTTTTCATGAACTCTCGTCAAAATTTGTTGCTTTGAAAAAGAATTTCAAAAAGCTTTCCTCCGAAAAAGAACAACTTCTCAAAGAGAAGGAGGAACTCTCCCTTAAAATCCAAAATTTTCCAAATGTTGATTCTTTGGAATCAACCATCAAGGACCTTAGAGAGTCCCTAGCCAAGTTCACCCAAGGTGAACAAAATTTGTCCAAACTCTTAGGTTCTCAACGAATATCTAGAACCACCCATGGACTTGGATACACCAACCAAGCCTCCTCCTCCCATGCACCCACTGTTTTTGTAAGGGGGAGCTCCAGTTTTAAATTTTGCAACTATTGTAAAAAATCCGGGCACCTCATTTATGAGTGTGATTGCAAAAATGCCCGGTACGGCCAACCCAAGTCTTTTTTCTATTCCGATGAGTTTTATAGGAGAAGACCCGCCATGAGACAAGTATGGATTGAAAAATCCCTTCTAGCGAGTCTCTCCGGGCCTAAAATTGTCTCTTTTCAAAATCCCTCTCCCCGGTGATTCATTGTTTTTATTTAGGGGGAGTTAGGATCTTTTAAGCCTTTTTGTGTATTCAAAGTTTTCATTTCAAACTCAACACTTGGTTTCAAAACTCTCAATTCAAATTTTTCTTTTTCAACTCTTGGTTTCAATTCTTTCAATTCAAAATTTTCTATTAAATTTTAATTTCTAAATTTCCAACAGTTGGTATCGAATTTTTTTATTCAAAACTTTCAATTCAAACTGTTATTCATTTTTTGATTCAAAAATTTCAAAAATTTCATGTGGTTTCAAATTTCAAAATTCAATTGGTTTTTGATTCAAAACTTTCATTTCAAACTGTTATTCAAATTTTCATTTCAAAACATTTCAATTGATTTTCAAATCTCAAATCTTGTTTTTCAAATCTACTTCCCTCAATCAAGTTTTATGCCCCATTCTATTTTGATAATCACAAAGGGGGAGAAATTTCTTGATTGATTGGGGGAGAATTTTTTTTTCAAATCATGCCTTTCCTTTATGTTTTTACTTTAATTGTTTTGGTGATTGTGATCATCAAAATAGGGGGAGATTGTTGTACCTCTCGTTCCCCTCGTTGTTTGATTTTCATGATCACAATCACCTTATTATTTATCTAACATTGTTTTAAGTGTTTGTGTTTTATAGGCAAAAGATTGCCAAGGAAATGGGCCATGGAGCACATCAAATGGACTGAAATTCAGTCCACCGGCCAACCGGTGTGATAGCACCAGCCTGCCGGTGGACCTGGCAGAGGCATTGCCCACTGCCAGGTTCCACCGGTCAGCCGGTGGCTCTGTCACCGGCCAGCCGGTGGCACCCAGACTCAAGGGGTAGCTACTGCCTCCCCACCGGCCAACCGGTGGCCTCAGCACCGGCCAGCCGGTGGCACCCAGCCCCAACAGTGATGGCTACTGTCTGCCCACCGGCCAGCCGGTGGCTCTGGCACCGGTCGGCCGGTGCTGCCTGGGCAGAAGGACTTCTCAACATCCAAGGCACCGGCCAGCCGGTGGAGCTGTACCGGCCAGCCGGTAGCCCAGTCAAACTAGCCGTTGGCTTTGACCAGTCAACCCTCTTTTGGCCTCCAACGGCTCTGAGGCCTTTTCCAACGGCTCCGAAGACTCCCCAAGGGTTCCATGCCTATAAATAAAGGCCAAGGAAGCCCCGGACACCTACCGGATCATATACCAAGCACCCGGACATATTGTTGCACATTTGGCAAACCTCCGGCGCTCCACCTTCAAGGATCCTCAAGTGCTCCAACCAATTTCCAATCCAAGGAGCACCTCACGAAGCTTGGGAGAGCACGCTACATCAACTCCATCATCCAATTGGCGCCCAAGTCTTCCTCCAATACGGTTTTTCTTGTTTATTTATTTTGAGCTTAAATTTGGGTTTGTGCCTACAAACCCCAAACTCTTTCTTCATCCCCCATTCTTTTGGGTTTCACACCACCACTAAGGTGTGAAGAGGTTTCTTCAAGCCTTTCCTTTTAAAAGGCTTGAGTTTTCGGTGAGCTAGCCTTCACCCGTTAAAAAGGCTAGTGGGTTCTTGCTATTCCATTGAAAGCAAGTGGGTTCTTGCTCAACCAATAAAAGCAAGCTGTAATAGGTCCTAGTGCTACCTCAAAGCCTAGTGGGTTTATTGCTAAAACCATTGAAAAGCAAGCGGTAGGAATCTCTCAACGGTTGAGTTGGGAGCGGAGACGTAGGCCGGGTTTTGGCCGAACTCCGTTATCAATTTCGTGTGTCTTGTCTCTTTACTTTCTGCTGCACTTTCAACTTTGATTTTAATTTGTTAATTTATTTTTAAAAGGCAATTCACCACCCCCCCTCTTGCCATCATCCCCGTTTTTCAACGACCCAACAGTGTTATCCTAGATAAATTTAGTGATCTTATATAGAACCTTGTTGATTGGGTTTTGGGTGTAAAATTTAAAAACAAAATAATTGATAGATAATCCCATGGTTCAAATATTTTTTCATATTGGTTTTGAAACCAAGTCCTAGACTTCCCCTTGAGAAAGAATGGTGACAACCTCAACCTCAACTTCTCTTCACTCAATCCTCAAATAGGCTATTTCTAGAAAAAACCATAAAATTCTATAATAGGTTCTAAAGAATACACTATATGTTGTCTTTTGAATGATTGAAGCAGAGAGTGATGGGACATCATAATCTCATAATTCCTATTCTTAGAAGAAAACATTATATAAGAGGGATTGCGTGGAACTATCTACATTTCAAACTCCCTAAGTTATTGTCTTTTTATAGTAGAAACTAAGTATAGATCATTTTTTAAATTCTCATTGAAATTTTGAGGTCTTTCATTTACCATATTTTGAATTTGAATTTTTTTTCTTCCAAAAATGAGTAGTTCATATTGATTTGTTATTTTTTATGTTCCAATATCAACCATAGACATTCTTAGTCATGTTGTTTTAGTAGAAATAGATTTACATGAATAGTACCTAGAATTTTTGGAATATTTAGAATGTTTTTCTTTATAATATTTTTTACAATTGTTTAAATATTAGGGTTTTTTATTTTCATTTTTAGTTTTATTATTAATTATTTTTTACTTGGTCACTATTTCCTTACATGGTGGTGTGAGAAGCCTTCTTTAACCACCAGATCCACAATTGGGATCTTTAAATTGGTTGTATGTATCATTCACTTTGGGGGGGTTATACTTGGGATATTTTTTATAGGAATCATAATGATCTTAAATATTTCAATCAGCAGTAGTGAATCTGGGTTCTTTAGATTCTTGGGCTTAAGCATTGGTTACTTCTTATCCTTTAGCAGGTTTGATAGGGGTGGCATGGCTTAGTATCATCAAAGGAACAACCAACAGTTCTCTTCTTCATGGTAGGTTGTATTCTGAGTATACAGTTTCTTGAAATTTAGGAAAGGTATGTTGAACATTGATAAATAGGTAGGTTTGAATAATTTGTAGTAGATAATGGTTGTGGTGGTATTTGGGATACGGTAGTAGTGGTTGTGGTTTTTGTTAGTTGATGGTCAAGATATAGATGATGAAATTGGTAAAGAAAAGTAGATGTCTAGGGATGGAAGTAGATGGGGGTTAATTATTGTTAGTGGTGGGAATAACTGATGGTATGAGTGGAATGTAAAAGTGGTACAGTACCATTCTGCAATAGTTGCGTAGGGGTGGCGACAGATTTGGTGGGTGTAGGAGATAGTGGTGGTAGATAAAATGAGTGGTACCAGTATTTTTCTCCATAATGGTAGAACATAATGGTCGCATGTAGTGATATTATTAGGGTTAGAATAGTATCATGTGCTGAAAAAACATCTCTACTAAAAATAAAATAAAATGAAACAATTAAATAAAAAATAAAAAATTAATAGAAGAAAAAAATTAATATTAAAATAAAAAAATTTAAATTCATTACTTAAAATTAAAATTATAAATGAATGAATTAATATATTTAATACTCAAAAATAAAAAATAAAAAATTTATTTTATTAGAATAAAATTGTAAAGATTAATTATTTTAAAGAATAATATATTTAATGAATCTTACTAATAAAAATTTAAATGAATGAAATAAATAAATTCAAAGAATGAAATAAAATATTCCAAATTGGTATTTTTACAAACATAAAATGAATGAATAAATGAATTAAAATAATGAAATATCATAATTCAAATCAAAGAAAACAATAAAAAATTTATTAAAATAATATTTCATTATTGATCAATAATTTTAAAAAATAACTATCATAAACAATAAAATAAATACATTTACATAAAATAAATTGTTTCAATATTTAATATAATATTTAAAATAATTATAATTTATTAATCTAAGAGAATTATTTTGACAAAAAAATACACAATTAATTACACAAAAAACGTGGCATCATGAAATCAATAAATTCTGCATCAAGTATACTCACTATAAAGATATACCCATACACAACATGCTTATATTATTATACGATATGACTTATCTAGATGGACCACACACCATATACTTCTAGAGTCTATGTCATGTAAATTTATTACCACGATGTACTTTTATATCACCTTGCCTAAGACTTAGATTTGGGTACACATGTAGGTTATCCGAATATTTTTTCTCGGTAAAACAATATGTTACATTACCCTAAAATGTCATAGGAAACAATTGGGGATTTTGAAAAACCAGTGTTCTTAAATCCATTGGGATAACAACTTGGATCTTGTGACATGATTAAATTGAACACTGCGTTAGGTGCTCCTCTAATAATGTGTGGCCGACAGTACATTGGTCATCCATATTACATCTTGATAATGTACTCCCCCAAATAAATATAGAATGGGTTCTCAATATTGTACATGGGTTAAGGACCCTATTTCCTTCTCATAAGGGGAAGTTCCCCAAGAAAAAATAGATATATTTTGTAACTCTCACA
The DNA here is from genome assembly GCA_963277665.1 of Viscum album. Lineage (NCBI taxonomy): Eukaryota > Viridiplantae > Streptophyta > Magnoliopsida > Santalales > Viscaceae > Viscum > Viscum album. Next base: position 1,979,280,685 of record OY728155.1, read on the forward strand.
CATACTCAGGTAATGGTTCCTATAACTATGGTGTTAGGTAATGTCTCAACTAAGATGCACTAATAAATGAAGTGGGGATCTCCCTCGTGTTATGGTTCTCACTAGATAGATATATTTACTTCTGAGAGGGATGATTCAGATGTTATAAATTCTGAGAGGTGAAGTGGGCTACCAATCTAAGAAGTTCAAATTTTTTGGTATCTTATTAGGGAAGCTTCTACTGTAGATGGGTTCTGTAGAGAATTTTTTTAGTGTCCCCAAGTTCTCTACCTTTATAGAATATCTTGGATTTTTATACCTTTATTTTTATTGAGATAACTATACTTTTATTTTTACCCTTTTGTCTTATTTCGGATTCATACTATTTTTTTATATACTATTCTAAACATGGATATTTTTTAATGATGTTTCATGTCTTATATGGATTATATAAAATTTAGTAATGACTATAGAAGACATGGTATCAATAACGGGATATCTTAGTGGTACATAGAGGTGATAGTACTAAATAATGTTCTTTTAATTTTCTAGTTCATTATGGAGATCCCCTCACCCCAGTTGCTTATGTTGGTTTTGTTTTGGGTTAATTTGGTGTGTTTTTTCCCATACAATATAGTTTACATGTCTCTTATCATATGTACATCCTAATTTTTGTCACATGTATTACATATTTCAATTTCTTTAATTGTATTAGCCACATTATTATATATTATGTTAACATATGTGTTTGTGTAAGTGTGAATTATGTTAAGGCCTCTCATCTTGTGTGAGATACATATTTGGTTCTAGTCATCAACCCCTATCCCATTGGAATTGGGCATGGGTTTGAAAACATGGATTTCAACCGACCGATGTGGGGTCATGGTGGGTTGGGTCACATCACTCAAACACATAAATAAAAGGAATCCTTCTACAAAAACATCAAAAAACCCCATTGGTTTTGTTTAATCTTGACTCACATCTAATATTTACATCCAAAATAGCCACTCTAATTTTTTGTAGGTTCTAGTTACATGAAGGGGTTCTCAATTAATTATGTCCAAGAGAAAATTTTAGATAATATTTGATCAGTCAATGTATGTTTCTTATCATAGATAATCATTTTTAATCATCACCATAATATACCTATTCTTCACTCTTTTTTAAAACATTAGTAACATTTTATTTACCTTATTATACTCTTCTAATTTTTATATTATAAGAATAAAATATTTCTTTCTTATTCAATCAATATAACATATTCTTGTTTGGGTATGAATGAAAATCTATATGAATGATGTCATAAAAATCCAACATGAATGGATAATAAAACAAAAAAATTGTAATATCTACTAAAAATGATTATTCTAATTTATGTTTTCAATTCAATATTTGTAAAATACTTAATTATATTCCTTGATAAAAATAGTTCTATTATTAATTTGATATTAAAAAAATATAACCATTATGTGTGAACAATTATATTAAAATTCATGAAAAAAATCATAATCCTCTATATCCCTATCAAACACATATATATCAACAACCTGACATTCCAGGGCTAATGAATACTTGATCAAGTTTCATAGATTGAAACATCCAAACCGAGATAAGAATGTAACAATTAGAATACTTAATAAGAAATGATTAATTTTAACAATAATTAGATATTTAATGGGTAATAAGAAAAAATAAATGAATTATATTAAGTTAAATAAATTTATATAAGGGTTAGTTATAGATGATTAATAATAGAAAACTAATTATACAATAGGTCAGAGGGTATTTTTCTAAAGAGGAAATCAATGGTAAGGTTTTATCATCTAAATTTACATTTTTATAGTCATGTTTTAGATTACACAATAATTTTTTATATTACACAATAATTTTCAATATAATTTATCATAATTATCTTTTTCTATATTTTATTTATTCTTTTATTTCATGTTCACTCCATTTATTTTCCTTGGATTTTCACAAAAAAATTGTATGATTTTTCTTTTCTTAATATCCTTTTATTGATTCATTATATTTGTTCTTTTACTATGTTCTTCTATGTTTGATAGGTTAAACTCATTCATTGTGTCAAATATTATTTTATCTTTTTTATCTGTTAAAATTCCATATTATATCAAATTATTATTCTTTTGTTCATTTATTACTACAAAAAGTTAAAACATTGTTATGAATAATTCTCATCCTCTTTATTATCTATTTCTCTTCCATATAATTTATTTCTTACCAAAAATGTGCTCAATTTTTATTATGAGATTTAAATATTCAATATCTTTGATTCCTATATTATTTTTTTAAATTCATTTATAAAAATAATTTATCTAACACTTTTGTCGATGTGGATTATATTATAACGATTAAAAAAATATGAAAATGTACTTTTTCCTTTGTATATCATTGTCTATAATACAATCCATATTATTCTACATAAAATTTGTTTCTATTTATTTTTTAATTAGTTTTATATCTAATTTTAGAAAAAATTTCAAATAAAATTTATTTCACACTTTAAAAAAATTAATGTGACTTGAAACATCATTTTTATGATGACATCACCAAATTATGAAGAAACATATTATAATAATTTCATATAAATTTTATCTATCCATATCCAAATGGGATATCATCCATTTAATTATATATTTTTCATCACCCTCCATGTTCCTTGAGGTAATTTTTTGGGATATTGAATTCTTGTTATCATAAGATCCCATTATTGATTGATTCTTATAAAATACCATTCATAAGTGTTATGTGGCCCTATTTATTTCAAAAGGAAATCGATTCATTGATGTTTGATTTATTTCATGTGGACACATATTTATGGTTTATTATTATTTAATGGGTGGGAATAGAATTATATATCCCTCCAATACATTGGGTAAAGCTTTATATATCTTGAGCATACTATGGGATATGAATAATAATACTTGATCCACTTTTTGGGACATGGGTAATGATTCCCAATTCACTATTTTAGGTGACACATGTAATGATTCCTGATCTACTATTGTATGATGTTATTAGTCGTTGAAAATGATACATGTAATGACTTCTATGTATATTATTACTCCATATTCCCTTTTTATCCTTCAATGGTTCATGATTATTTCCTCTTCTCTCTCCATTCTTATTCCATGGAATATGTAATGATTTCATGATGATCCATTAATGGTTATGTATTACCATGATATGGGATTATACCATATAATCATCTCTTATAAATATGTAATCATATTCATCATGCATATCACCCAAGATCATATTGTTATTTCCAAGTAATGATCAAGTATCACTAAGTGGGGGGGTGAATTAGTAATATCTTTTTCTATTCAGTTTCCTTCATTTTAAAACTGTCATGACATACTATTAAATAGTTATCACATTCACTAAAAATAAAATAATCACACATAAAATGGAATAAAATAATTTTAAAGGTTAACTACTGTAACACCCGAGACTTTTATGTTATATAAATCATCAAAGGAATCTTTTTATACACACAACACATTCTTGGCTTTCTTTACACGAAATCGTGACCTTCTTCGATAGCTTGTGTCGTACGCAATACCGAGTTTCACTAAACAATGATATGCTATTAAAATATTATTAAAACTAGCTGTTATGAATAGTAATAACCACTTTTTGAAATTTTATAAATTTTATTTTTCAAAATGGACTTCATTTTTGGTTTCGGAATATCGAAATTATCCTAGGGTGAAATTATGGTATTTTTCTGAAAACTTTCAATTTTTGATGAATAGTGAAACTACTAAGTGGCTGTTAAAAAAACTGACTTTTTCATAAAACTTAATTTTACCGCTTCTGTGAGTGAAATTTCAAAAATCCTAGAGACACGGTTGATTTCAGTAAGTAAAATGTGGTTCAATGAGATGAAAATAATTTTTTGGTGAATAGTAACTTTTTAATTTATTTTACCACGATTAAAAGTAAATAGGGTAATTAAGGGCAAAAATGATATTATTATTACCCTAACACATGTCCATATTCTATTGGAAAAGTTTAATTCGACCAAAAACAAGCTTAGAAATAAAATATGACCATTTATGCCCACTTGGATTAGATTAGGACATTTATTATTAATTTATTTAAAGAAGGGTCAAAATAGTTAAAATCAAAGTTTAATAACAAAATAACTTTTAATATGGAGTTATACATAAGATAAATTCGACTATAAATATTCATTAGAAATATAAAAAGATTTCCTACATAATGGTATTTTATTTTTAATTTTTAGACATTAAATAATTTAATTTATTTATGACACAACGATGATGAAGTAATTATCTAATTAATGAAATATTGACATAATTGATGTTATAAATACCCAAATAAATATATTTTGAGACTTTTTATGAATTAAACTAATTTTTTAGGTTAATATGACATGTTAGTATTTATTTAATTAACTTTTTTTGAACTTATCATTCTGTTATGAGTTTCACAAAAATCAATTACTAAATAATGTCAAAATTCACATAAAATAGTTTTTAAAACAAATATTATATTATTAATTGTTATTTTATTCCTAAAAATCTAAGGTTCGGCCAAATGACTTAGATAAGGTTATATATATTAATAATAAACAACTCGGGGTTCTTTTGGCTTGATATAGAAAGTTTATTAACCTTATAATATAAGAATACAAGGAGACACGGTAAAAGTAAAATTATTTAACTTAATGTTAAATATAAATGATAAGGTTAAAATAGGAACCTAAACGTGTCTAAATTCTATTGGATGAGAGGATTTGGACCCATCCACACCTTAGCCTCGAAATAAATTAATTTGGAGCTATTTAACATCGAATTTTACTTTATAATAAAATAATAGTTTTAGTTATTCCAAAGGTGCCCCTCTCCTCCCTTATAAAAGGGAACCTCCTCCCTCTCTTACTCACACCACATTGAGCCTTCAAGCGCGGCCAACCCCTGCCATTTTCTCCTCTCCACTTCCCTAGAGACATCCTAGAGGTCCTGGTCTTCTTCAAAGACCAATTTTAGTTCCCTAAAAGGAGGTCTCAAAGAAGCACTTCAAATAAGAGGTAATATCCATTACCGATCCTTTCCAATTTCTTTCTTCTTTAGTTTGTTTCATTATGAAGTAATAACATCAGTATCACTAATATACTGATATGTTATTATATGTATGAAACAACCCTATTTAATCATCTATCCATCCTACGGAAAATGAAATCACCGCACGTGCGTTCGTACGGAATACCGTCTCCACGCCGTGGTGTAATCTATTTTCCACCACCACCTTACTTGGATGGGTATAATGGTGTAAATAATGACTATATATGACTATTATAAAGTGATATTGATTCTTAAATAGTATAAATACACTCCAATACAATTTCACGATCATAGGAATGATATCATCACTCGTGCGTACGTACGGAATACCGTCTCCACGATGTGATGCGACTCGTTCTACAAGATCTTCATTTCATAATGATTATATAAATGAATTGAATAAAGTAATATGATATATATTACACTAATAACATTCTGGAAATTAGGTATATATAACCTAAAGATAAGAATAAGAATATATTCGACAAAACACGCATAAGAACAAAAAGTTATAAACACCCGAATAACAAGTAGCAATGAAATATTACTACTAAGAAGCTAAGAATATGACCATATATGATATCATAAAAATATGTATGATTCTGGAATAAGTCAATAACATTATTTAAATCATTATACAGGAGGTTAGGACACTTACAAAGAAAGTCGGACCTAAGGTAAGGGAAATATCACAATCTCATTTTTATCCGAGATTGTTTATACTTTGGCATTTACTGGGGTGTATTTTATCATCCACATCCATGTTTCCTCAATATTTAATATTTATATCCTTCTACAATAGTTTATATCCAATTTTACCCTTCGATGAGTTTTTAGTAAAAGATATGAAAGGAATCTTTTGTCGTTTTCCATACGAGGTACTTTTTGACTTTTCCAACAAAAGTACGATAAGAATGTTTTTTTAAATTATACAGCATGAATGGATTTTTAAAACATTATTTCCAAGAATATTCCATTACAAGTTTTCAAGTTTATTTTTAATCAACTTCTTTTAGTTTAGAATTGTACGACATGTTAAGAATGGAAAAGTGTTTTTGAAGTAGAAAGGATATTTTTCTCAAGAATGGAGTTCAAGTGTTTTATCAAAATTATTTTCCATTTAAGATAATAAAAGGGTTCTGTTTTTATCCCTAATATTTAATGGATTTGATTATGTTGTGATGGAAATATTTTTATGAATTCTTTTATCCTATATGAATTGTTTTATGATGTCATGATTTTTAAGATTCCCATTTTTATTACATGGGTTATGCAATGATGTATGATTTATGATTTTGTGTCACACAAAAGAATGGTATCATTATGAGATGGGTGAGACCTATATCTCCCTCCGATGCATTGGTTAAAGATTTTATATCTAATGAGATAGACATGGCTGGAACGGTAGGTTATACCGATTAAGTGAAACAGGACTAAATCGAGGGTGACTCAGTTCAGAAATGGACTTTGTCCACTAAGATAGTTTTGGCAATGAGTCTTGACTAATAAGAAATGATTCCCTAGGATTATGTGTGTATGACACAAAGTTTAAGGTTTTAAGTTATGATTATTGGGATTACATTTCACTTCTATGATTTATCCCATGTTATGATATTATGATCTCTTTTGCAGGATAAGATTTCCAAAAGTTATGTTCTTATGTATATTATGTGATTGATATTTCTTTTGTTTACCCTTAATGAGCATTTGAGCTCACCCTTTTGTATGTTTTATTTCCCCAGGTCAGGAAGAAGGTTATTAAGTAGAATATGCCAAAAAGGGACTCTAGATATGATGAAATAAATGGGAGGAAAAGTAGATGCTTTAGGGACCAGTTGTTTATGTTTCCCAGTTTCTAAAGACACTATACCTATACGGTCCTTTCTTGGTTTTGTTATATGTTGTAATAAGTGTGCTTAAATTATGAAGTAATAATAATGTATGTAATGTATGGGTCGTTATAGTTGCTATCAGAGGAAAGGTATAGTCAACCTTTGGAAACTAGGATGTGAAAGCCTTAGTAAGAACCCTAAGGATATGTCTAAGCATAGAACACAATCTTAGTGTTTTAGAAATGGCCATGAATAACCTAGGATAAGACCTTAAGTGTGAAATTTTATTCTTGATTATGTGGTTTTCCTATTATAATTAGTGTTGCTCACACTATTCTTCTTAGTTTTAGTCAATGGATGGAACCCGAAGGAACCGTGTTAATGCGGAATGCGACGGACAATGCAATGATTGTCCCCCTGAGCAACCAAACGTTATGGGAGCTGGAATGAAAAATCTTGTAGCCATGCTCACACAATTTTTTCAAGCTATGAATCATGCAGGACTTCCAAACGAGCAAAAGAAGGAGCAAAATTCTGTTGAACCCTTCATGAGACAGCGTCCACCTTCATTTAGCGGGTCTACTGATCCATTAGTTACTAAACAATGGATTAGTACTACTGAAAAGATATTTTCAGTTCTTCAATGTTCTTAGCATGATATAGTCATCCTAGCAGTGTATCATTTGGAGGGTGATGCTGATCAATGGTGGAATCTTATTAAGAATACGAGGAAAAGGTATGTAATTGAGTCCATGGAATGGGACGAGTTCAAGAACATATTTTTCAATAAGTACTTCCCTCGTATTCTCTGAACAAAGATGGAGAAAGAGTTTCTTGAACTGAAGCAAAAGGATGATGAATCTGTTTGTACCTATGAAGCAAATTTTACAAGACTTGAAACGTACACTTCTGGTATTATTATCCAACCTGAGATTCAGATCGATCAATTCTTTAGTGGCTTAAAACCAAGTCTTCGAAGGGCCTTCGCCATAAGGTACTTCAATAGCTACGAGGAAATCGTTCGATGTGCTCTCAAAGTTGAGATGGATATTGGAGTAACCCATCAGTCATGTGGGTTTGATAAGAAGAGGAAAATGGAATTCAAAGGAAAATCTAAAGAGCACACTGAAAAGAAGATGAGCTTTCCCTTATGGAAAAAGTGTGGAAAGAAACATGGAGGGAGTTGTCTTAAAGGGACAAGTAAATGTTTCAAATGTGGAAAGGAAGGTTATCGGGCATTTGAATGCCGCGATGATGGGAAGAAGATGTCTAATGATGCAAACAAAGGAAGGGATACAGAGAATGAACCTACTACACTTCAATGTTTCAAGTGCAAGGAGATGGGACATTATGCCAATAAATTACCTAATCCAAGGGTTGATGATGATGGTCGACGTCAACAAACTCTTATGGCTAAAGACAAAGGAAAGTCACATGCAATTTCTATCAGCAATGTGGAGTACGATAACGATGTGGTGAAACGTACACTTATCATCCACTCTAAAGTAGCAAATGTTTTATTTGATTCTGGATCCACCCACTCCTTTATTTCTAAAGAATTTTCTAAGGATATCACCTTATTACCTCAATAGTTAGATGTTGAGTTAGCTATGACAACCCCTAATGGAACAACAGTCGCATCAAAAGTTTATAATTCTTCATCAGTTGAAGTTTGTGGGAAAGTGCTTCCTGCAAATCTTGTGATCCTTCCTATAGTGGAATTTGATGTGATTCTTGGCTTGGATTGGCTTTCTCTACATGGAGATCATATTAATTTCCAAAGAAGGGAAGTCACATTTCATATTCCAGATCAATCTATGATCATCTATCGATGCAAGGATAAACATAACCTTCCAGTGGAAATTTATTCCATTTTATGGGTATTTATTCCACTAAATGAAGGTAATTTATCTCAAATGGTTGGTGAGAAACTCACGATTAATAATATGCCCATTGTACGGGAGTTTAATGATGTATTTCCGGAGGAATTACCGGGTCTTCCACCGAATCGTGAAGTTGAGTTTTCAATAGAACTCGTACCGGGTGCTTTGCCTATTTCAAAGACACCTTATAGAATGGCCCCAATTGAATTGCAAGAATTGAAGAAGCAACTCCAGGAGAATCTTGATAAGTGGTTCATACGCCCTAGTTCGTCACCTTGGGGAGCACCTGTTCTGTTTGTTAAGAAGAAATATGGATCAATGATACTCTGCATTGATTATCGAGAACTTAACAAGATCACTATCAAGAACAAAAATCCTCTCCCACGCATTGATGACCTATTTGACCAACTATGCGGAGCTCAATACTTTTCCAGGATTGATCTTCGTTCAGTGTATCATCAATTAAGGGTCGAAAGGGAGGATATACCAAAGATGGCTTCCGTACAAGGTATGGACACTATGAATTTATAGTGATGCCATTTGGTCTTACTAATGCCCCTTCTATCTTCATGGATCTGATGAATAAGGTCTTTAGAGACTATCTTGATCAGTTTGTGGTAGTCTTTATAGACGATATTCTTGTCTATTAAAAGAGCAAGGAAGAACATGAAGATCACTTGAGAATTATATTGAAGACCCTAAGAAAGGAGAAGATTTATTCCAAATTTACCAAGTGTGAATTTTGGCTTTAAAAAGTTGCATTTTTGGGTCACATAATCTCAAAAGAGGGGATATCTGTAGATCCAGCAAAAATAGAGGTTATCAAAAGATGGTCGAGACCAAAAACAGTAACTGATATCCAAAGTTTTCTTGGTTTGGCTGGATATTATCGACGTTTTGTGAAAGATTTTTCACGATTATCTAATCCACTCACCATGTTGACTCAGAAAGGAGTTAAGTTTGTATGGACGGAGGAATGTGAAGAGAATTTCAAGGAGTTGAAAAGAAGGTTATCCAGTGCACCTGTGCTCACACTGCATTGTAGTGGAGAAAGGTTTGTGATCTACAGTGATGCATCCAAGAAGGGATTGGAGTGTGTTCTTATGCAAAACGATATGGTGATAGATTATGCCTCATGATAGTTGAAAATACATGAGAAAAATTACCCAACTCATGATTTGGAGTTAGCTGCGGTAATATTTGCATTAAAGATTTGGAGGCATTACCTTTATGGTGAAAGGTGTGATATTTATAATGATCATAAAATTTTAAAGTATATTTTCACTCAAAAGGAGCTGAATATGCGCCAAAGAAGATGGTTCGAGCTGATTAAGGATTATGAATGCTCAATCCATTACCACCCTGGGAAAGCAAACAAGGTGGGAGATGTATTAAGTCGACAAACCATGCTAGTTTATCCATGATGTGGATCACAAAAGATCCAATATTTATGGATTTACAAAGGATGGATCTTGGAATTATAATGGAAGGGGAAAATATTATCTTTCTCAAATTAATGTTCAACCATCTATACATATGAAGATTAAAGAGGCACAGAAAGAAGATGTCGAGTTACAAAAGAAGGTGAGAAATGTTCCTGAATTCAACCTTGATTGTGATGGGATAATAAAGTTCAAGAATCGGGTTTGTGTTCCTCCCATCCCCGAATTAAAGAAGGAGCTTCTGGATGAGGCTCATAGTTATTCATTCTCTATTCATCCTGGAAGCACGAAGATGTATAGGGACCTGAAAGAGTACTTCTTGTGGGATGGTATAAAAAGAGATGTTGCTGAATATGTCTCTTGATGCTTGGTTTGTCAGAAAGTTAAAGTTGAGAGACAGAAGTCTAAGTGGATGTTTAAACCATTACCCATACCCAAATGGAAATGGGAAAACATCACTATGGTCTTTGTCACAGGACTTCCTAAAACATCCAAAGGCAATAATGTTATCTGGGTCATAGTTGATCGTCTTACAAAGTCTGCACACTTCATTGCTATTAGAGGGGATTTCTCTCTGGATCAGCTTGCCAGGATGTATGTAAAGGAAGTGGTAAGATTTCATGGAGTACCACTTTCTATTATATCTGATCGGGATATGAGGTTTACCTCAATGTTCTGGCGAAGTCTTCAGCATACTCTGGATACAGAGTTGAGTTTCAGCAATGATTATCATCCTCAGATAGACGGTCAGTCTCAGAGAACAATTCAAACTCCAGAAGATATGTTGAGAGCTTGCTCTATGGATTTCAAAGGTGGTTGGGATCAAAACATACCTTTGGTGAAATTTTCTTATAATAATAGCCTTCATTCCAGTATTCAGATGGCTCCATATGAAGCTATGTATGGAAAGAAATGAAGGACTCCAACTTGCTGGGATGAAGATGGGGAAAGAAATCTTTTAGGACCTGATCTCGTTGATGAAATGGAAGAAAAGTTCAGATCTATTCAACAACACATAAGAGAAGCTCAGAGTCGACAGAAAAGTTATGCCGACAACCGAAGAAAAGACCTAGAGTTTGAAGTGGGCGATCAAGTGTTCTTACAGATATCTCCCTGGAAGAGAGTCATGAGATTTGGAAAGAAGGGGAAGTTGAGCCCTAGATATATCGGTCCTTTCGAAATACTGGATCGTTTTGGGAAGGTAGCTTACTGATTGGCGCTTCCACCGAATCTCTCTCAAGTTCACGATGTGTTCCATGTATCTCTCCTGAGAAAGTACATACCTGATCCTTCACATGTACTTAGCTCAGAAGTTGTACCGCTGGAGCAAGATCATTCTTATGAAGAACAACTGATAGAGATTCTAGATCGTAGCGAAAAAGTCCTACGAAACAAGACCACTCGATTGGTGAATGTTTTAAAGAGGAACCACCAATTAGAAGAAGCTACATGGGAGCTTGAGGATATGATAAGGGAGAGGTATCCTCATCTGTTTGTTATAAAGTGACGAATTTCGAGGGAGAAATTCATTTTAAGGGGGGTAGAATGTAATACCCAAGTCTTTTATGTTATATAAATCATCAAAGGAATCTCTTTATACACACAACACTTTCTTGTCTTGCTTTACACGAAATCACGACCTTCCTCGATAGCTTGCGTCGTACGCAATACCGAGTTTCACTAAACAACGATATGCTATTAAAATATTATTAATACTAGCCGTTATGAATAGTAATAACCACTTTTTGAAATTTTATAAATTTTCTTTTTCAAAATGGACTTCATTTTTGGTTTTGCAATATCGAAATTAGCCTAGGGTGAAATTATGATATTTTTCTGAAAAATTTCAATTTTTGATTAATAGTGAAACTACTAAGTGGCTGTTAAAAAAACTGAATTTTTCATAAAAATTAATTTTACCACTTCTGTGAGTGGAATTTCAAAAATCCAAGAGACACGGTTGATGTCAGTAAGTAAAATTTGGTTCAATGAGATGAAAATAATTTTTTGGTGAATAGTAACTTTTTACTTTTTTTACCATGGTTAAAAGTAAATTGGGTAATTAAGGGTAAAAATGATATTATTATTACCCTAACACATGTCATAATTCTATTGGACAAATGTAATTCGACCAAAAACAAACTTAGGAATAAAATATGACCATTTAGGCCCACTTGGATTAGATTAGGACATTTATTATTAATTTATTTAAAGAAGGGTTAAAATAGTTAAAATCAAAGTTTAATAACTAAATCATTTTTAATATGGGGTTATACATAAGATAAATTCGACTATAAATATTAATTAGAAAGATAAAAAGATTTCCTACATAATGGTATTTTATTTGTAATTTTTAGACATTAAATAATTTAATTTATTTATGACACAATGATGATGTAGTAATTATCTTATTAATGAAATATTGACATAATTGATGTTATAAATACACAAATAAATATAATTTGAGACTTTTTATGAATTACACTAATTTTTTATGTTAATATGACATGTTAGTATTGATTTAATTAACGTTTTTCGAACTTATCATTCTGTTATGATTTATACAAAAATCAATTACAGAATAATGTCAAAATTGACATAAAATAGTTTTTAAAACAAATATTATATTATTAATTGTTATTTTATTTCTAAAAATATAAGGTTCGGCCAAATGACTTAGATAAGGTTATATATATTAATAATAAACAACTTGGGGTTCGTTTGGATTGATATTTTATGTTTATTAACCGTATAGTATAAGAATACAAGAAGACACGGTAAAAGTAAAATTATTTAACTTAATGTTAAATCTAAATGATAAGGTTAAATTAGGAACCTAAACTTGTCTAAATTATATAGGATGAGAGGATTTATACCCAGCCTCACCTTAGACTCAATATAAATCAATTTGGAGCTATTTAAAACCGAATTTGACTTTATAATAAAATAATAGTTTTAGTTATTCCAAAGGTGCCCCTCTCCTCCCTTATAAAAGGGCACCTCCTCCCTCTCGTCCTCACACCACTTTGAGCCTTCAAGATCGGCCAACCCCTACAATTTTCTCCTCTCCACTTCCCTAGAGACATCCTAGAGGTCCTGGTCTTCTTCAAAGACCAATTTTAGTGCCCTAAAAGGAGGTCTCAAAGAAGCACTTCAAAGAAGAGGTAATATCCATTACCGATCCTTTCCAATTTCTCTCTTCTTCAACTTCTTCTCCTTCAGTTGTTTCATTATGAAGTAATAACATCAGTATCGCTCATATACTAATATGTTATTATAAGTATGAAACAACACTATTTCACCATCTATCCAGCCTACAGAAAATGAAATCATCGCGCGTGCGTACGTACGGAATACCGTCTCCACGCCGTGGTGTAATCTATTTTCCACCACCACCTTACTTGGATGGGTATAATGGTGTAAGTAATGAATTTATATGACTATTATAAAGTGATATTGATTCTGAAATAGTATACATACACTCCAATACAATTCCATGATCATAGGAATGATATCATCACTCGTGTGTACGTACGGAATACCGTCTCCACGATGTGATGCTACTCATTCTACATGATCATCATTTCATAATGATTATATAAATGAATTGAATGAATTAATATGATATATATTACACTAATACCATTTTGGAAATGAGTTATCTATAACCTAAAGAGAATAATAAGAATTTATTCAACAAAACACACATAAGAACAAAAAGTTATAAACACCCGAATAACAAGTAGCAATGAAATATTACTACTAAGAAGCTAAGAATATGACCATATATGATATCATAAAAATAATTATGATTCTGGAATAAGTCAATAACATTATTTAAATCATAATACAAGAGGTTCAGACACTTACAAAGCAAGTCGGACCTAAGGTAAGGGAAATATCACAATCTCATTTTTATCCGAGATTGTTTATACTTTGGCATTTACTGGGGTGTATTTTATCATCCACATACATGTTTCCTAAATATGTAATATTTATATCCTTCTACAATAGTTTATATCCAATTTTACCCTTCTATGAGTTTTTAGTAAAAGATATGAAAGGAATCTTTTGTCGTTTTCCGTGCGAGGTACTTTTTGACTTTTCCGACAAAAGTACGAGAAGAATGTTTTTTTAACTTATACGGCATGAATGGATTTTTAAAACATTATTTACAAGAAGCTTCATTTACAAGTTTTCAAGTTTATTTTTAATCAACTTCTTTTAGTTTAGAATTGTACGACATGTTAAGAAAGGAAAAGTGTTTTTGAAGTAGAAAGGATATTTTCCTCAAGAATAGAGTTCAAGTGTTTTATCAAAATTATTTTCCATCTAAGATAATAAAAGGGTTCTGTTTTTATACCTATTATTACATGGATTTGATTATGTTGTGATGGAAATATTTTTATGAATTCCTTTATCCTATATGAATTGTTTTATGATGTCATGATGTTTAAGATTCCCATTTTTATTACATGGGTTGTGCAATGATCTATGATTTATGATTTTGTGGCACACATAAGAATGGTATCATTATGATATGTGTGGGACCTATATCTCCCTCCAATGCATTGGGTAATGATTTTATATCTCATGAGATAGACATGGCTGGAACGGTATGTTATACCAGTTCAGTGAAATAGGACTGAAATGAGGGTGACTCGGTTCAGAAATGGACTTTGTCCACTAAGATAGTCTTGGCAATGAGTCTTGAATAATAAGAAATGATTCTCTATGATTATGTGTGTGTACCACAAAGTTTCAGGTTTTATGTTATGATTATTGGGATTACATTTCACTTCTATGATTTATCCCATGTTATGATATTATGATCTCTTTTGCAGGATGAGATTTCCAAAAATCATGTTCTTATATATATGATATGATTGATATTTCTTTTGTTTACCCATACTGAGCATTTGAGCTCACCCTTTTGTATGTTTTATTTCCCCAGGTCAGGAAGAAGGTTATTAAGTAGAATATGCCAAAAAGGGACTCTAGATATGATGAAATAAATGGGAGGAAAAGTAGATGCTTTAGGAACTAGTTCTTTATGTTTCCCAGTTTCTAAAGACACTATACCTATACGGTCCTTTCTTGGTTTTGTTATATGTTGTAATAAGTGTGCTTCAATTCTGCAGTAATAAAAATGTATATAAAGTATGGGTCGTTATAACTACTCAACAATATTAGCTATATTCATGGAATGGTTTTTAAATAATCCAACACCATAAAATCCACAAGAAAATAATCATTTGTGGTGGATACAACAAGTAGGATATACTATTACACTTTTGTATCACTATGTTTAATACAACAATGCATGTGATTAAAGTCGTATAAAATGATGTAATAAAATTTTTATAACATATTAAGAAACATACACAAGATGCTTCAAAGATGTTACTTGTGCTACATTGTCAACATTCAAAATTATGTTCTTTAAAACAATTCATCACATTCTTTTCCATCTATAGGGAAAAAATTCACAGAATTCATAATGATACATAGCTGGTTTTCTAGTCTGATTGATCAGTCCGATAATATAACTAGGCCAGAAAACCACTAATACAATTCTAAACTACATCTACATCATTCCAAAAATTCTAGTCTAATTTAATGGTCTGAATCTAGAAACTCTAATTAGAATCGTTCCTCTTAACCTATCTTTTTTTCTTCATCAGTCTTCCTCATGAAAGATCAATCCAAAAACTTCTTCTCCCTATAATCATTATGAACTCCACCATCCCTTTTTAAAATTACATCTGTATCAGAAATAACATATTACTTACTCCTTTTATAGGAAACCTAATATTGGTTTAGGTGGGATTAATAAAACATTCATGATCAACGAAATTTCACAAATCAAAATTTTGCATACATTTTCAATGAATCGTTGAATTTTTAACCCTTATCAACTCTTCTCATTTCTTCTTGAATCTTCATGAATAATCTCCAAACATTAGATAACTTCAAACGTTTTGAAAATATTTAGTCTGC
Source organism: Viscum album (assembly GCA_963277665.1). Taxonomy (NCBI): domain Eukaryota; kingdom Viridiplantae; phylum Streptophyta; class Magnoliopsida; order Santalales; family Viscaceae; genus Viscum; species Viscum album. Next base: position 1,979,296,935 of record OY728155.1, read on the forward strand.
TTTCGATTGTAAAATATGATTTCCAAATTACGATGGAAGAATATGTAAAACCTTATCATCTTCATTATGATTCTCTAAAAAATTTAATAAGACGGAGAACACATATATTTTCATTATAATGCTCCATACCCACTGATAAAAAAACTTCATCAATCAAAAATCATATTTTAGACTCATTGATAATCAAGATCCTATTGGAAATATGTTTTGAGACTACTTGAATCATTTCTTCTTTTCTGATTTCCCCTAGACCGATTATCATGAGTCCTATAAAGTTATTGGTGTCATCCTACACTAAAATAAGCAGTCACTACTTCACTATAATTGATCAAATATAGTTCTATTCTGATATTCTTGACATAATTAAAAAATATTAGAGTTATTCTTTCTCTTCCCTCACTTGTTAAGGAAACATGAATTAATTTCATCTTGTCCTAGTTGAAAATAACTATTGTGATTCACCCTATGGAAAACATTATACTATATTGTTTGTTGATCACAAATTCCATTTCTCATTGGTATCAACAAATTCCATTTCTATTAAATTAAATTGGTCCCAAAAACTCTGCAAGAGGAACAATATTGTTCAAAAAATATTTCTTCTTATGATGATCAGTGGAACACCATATCCAATGGACCAGTTTGAGTAGCCTCAACTTCAATAACTTTTTTCCTTTTCTGATTATGATACCAATGAAACTTCAACACTCCACTTAATTTTTTGACGATTTTTATATTATTGATTATTGGTCTGAATGAAATCCATCATCTTCATATTCACATGTTCTGATCGACTTTATCAGCTTTCAAACAAATCTATGTCAGATGTTCTCATACCTATGTACTCAGACAAGAGATCTTCAACTTCACCGAATTGATTTTTTTTGAAAAATTACTACTTGTGTCATGAATTCCACAAGACATTAAATAAATTTAAGACTGGAATAGTATTGTATGAGTCCCATTAGAAATTATTGTAATATTACATTATTCTAGAATCTCATTTCTTTCAAACTGAATATTATTGATGGAACTCTTTCTTTATTAAATAATGATTTCATCATAAGTTTCTCATATAATTTAAATCTTTTGTAAAATACAAAACAACCCAGCATCATCATATTTTCATCAAAACCATGCAGACTATGAAACAAAATTACAATATAATCTTACATTCATTTTAGACCCCAGGTGAGTTTAATTAACATTTTCTCCCATTATGATTCTTCATAAATAGATGGTCATTCATATTAATTTTTATTCCAAATGTCTGAATATTGTCGTTAGTCTGATTTTCAACTTTTAGAAAGTGAATTTATTTCTTTTCTTCTTTAAAAAAAGATGACACCTTTAAAAAAAATCTTTCAACTTCTAAAATCAAATTCCAACCAAATTGATCAAAATAATCATCGGATTGGATTATATTGTCATAAAAAATTCATAAATCACTGAACATTGAAAATTCGTTATTTGGATTACTTACTAAGAATTATATTCCTACTCGAGCTAATTCATTGGTGAAAACAAGAATAATTGACATCAAAACCATGTGGTCTAAATGTAGTGACCCCTAAATATTCCCCAACTTTTCATAACATCTTTATTAAATTCACAAACTTTTATATTAAAAAAATATTCCTAAAACCACTCAAACAAATATTTATAGTAGTTCACACACTTAAATGTTGAAATAAAAAATCACCCCAACCCAACCCCCCAATATAAATGCTTCCTTAAAATGGTTATAAAATATCAATGGATATATTTGCGAACCAATAACCCCCCCCCCCCCCCCCCCGAATTGACAACACTATAAAAATACAAGATGATATTGGGGGAAAACATATTACATAACCTAGATGGGAATGAGTTTGGATTCACATGTTAAACCTCAATTTGTGAAAAGGTTCATTTGGTAATGGATTTGTGAAAATGTCAGAAACTTGTTCTAATATAGTAAAATACTCCACCTTTAATTCATTATATTACATATTCTCTTTGATAACATGATATTTAATATCAATATTTTTTTGAATGAGAATGATGTAACTTATTTCATGTATATTTTATTGCACATGGATTATCACAACCCAAGAGAAAGGGTAACTTTACTTCAAAAAGGAAATCATCTTACTGAGTCCTCATCCGCATAGGTTGGGTAGTAGCTTGAGTGTAGGCAACATAATCTGCTTCAACAATTCTAAGATTTACTAAATTCTGTTTCATTATATTCCATCTAACACAAATTATTCTTAGAATTTCAAATCCACCAGATTTGGATCTTGTATCATCAAAATTTCCTTCCAAATTAGCATTTGAATACCCAAACAATTCAATATTTTATAGATTTTCATACCTGATTCTGAAATCTTATGTGACATTGATATATCTAAGAAATAGTTTTCCAAAGAGTAGATATGATTCTACTAGATCACTCATAAATATTTTACATAAGTTAACATCATATAAAATATTGGGTCTTGAGGAATTCAAATACAACAAAATTCATATCAGTTTCAAATTTCTTTTTGATCAACTTACTTGACTAGACCATCTTTAGACAACACGACATCCACTATAATTTGTGCTGAATCTAATTTCTAATTTTCCATGCCAAACTTCTTAAGAAGTCACTTACCAAACCTTTCATGAGAAAAAAAATATGTTTCTTGTTTTTTATTATTTTGAACGCAAGAAAGTAATTAATTTCTTTCAGCATGTACATCTCAAACAACTTTTTTATCTCTTCAAATAATCATTCTCATGTTCTTTCATCATTCCAAATAATGATAATATCATCAATATAAACAGTTAAAATAAGGGAAAAATCCTAAATTTCTTTGATGTATAGATTATTATCATAAATTAATTTTCCAAAAACAAATCTTCCTAAAGAAAGTATCTTATTTGGATGCCATCAAAGATTAGTTTATCCTATATAATGAATTATTCAACTTGTACACATAACATTCATCGGTAACAAAAACAAAGCCACATGGTTTCTCAATATAAAATTCCTCATTCAGATCACCATTCAAGAATTTAGATTTGAGAACCATATTTATTTTTTTGTAACTTCATTATGAAACAATAGAAAGAATGATTATCATTGTTTTTGACCATGTCACTAGGGAAAATGTCTCATAGAAATCAATGCATTCAAATTATTAGTAACCTTTACACACTAATATTTATTTGTTTTTTATAACATCCCCATATTTAAAATTACTTGTTCTATAAAACCCACATTGTACAAATAACCTTTTTTATTTGGTTTAGGTATTAGTTCCCATTAATCTTTCTTTTCTATATAGTCCAGATCTTCTTTCATAGCCTGGCCTGATTTTGAATTCTCAAAAGCTTCATTCACATCTAATTGATAAAATTTGAATACAATGAAGGATGTGTAATAACATTTTATGTTCTTATTGTTTGAAACATTTGTTGTTGATCACTAGTAATGATTTGAGATTCTATTTTCTTCCTCATCCTACGATGATATTCTCAAGATTCATCCTCATCACTAAAAACAGATGATTCTGATTATTCTTCCTGAGTAGGATTACCATTTCCAGAAACTATATCATTATTATAAATATAATTTCTCTCATCACGGTCATCCTATTTATCTATTTGAGTCTATTTATAAACATCAGTTTTTTCAAAAACATTCACTTCAATAAAGTGAACTATTCTTCTTGATTATTTTTTGAAACATTTGTAACTTCTTCCATATGAAGCATAGCTAAGAAGAATTCCATATTCACCACTATGTTCATACATTACATGGTTTCCACAGTTTTTTTATGATGTATATACTCCGAAAAAAATCTTAATTGTTTCAAACATTGAGGTTTATAATAAAATATTTTGTATGGAGTCATATTTGAACATTGTTTATAGAAACATGGGTGTTGAATATATATTTCAGTGCTCATGTCCTTCCTCCAAATGTAATTTGGGATACCATGTTCAATTAAAAAATTCTACCCCATTACAACCAAACATATATTTTTCATTCGAAAACACCATTTTTTATGGATTTTTTGCTGTGTTGAACTCATGCCAAATTCCATGTGCAAAAAATTAACTTCCAAATGATTCATACTTGTATTCACCACTATTGTTTTTTCTAAACTTATTCACCTAATACTCACATTCCATCTCATCTTTCCTCATGAAACTTTTAATCCCTTACATTTTATATGACTAATGTATCATATACATTCCATATATAATATCAGTAAATTAATCTATGAAATTAATGAAATACATATCTTCATGAGTTTATTTTTTTCTCATAGGCTCATATTTATCAAAATGAATAAGTTCTATGGGTTGTTTTGAAAAAATATAAAATTTATTATTCCTAGAATTTGTAATCATTCCATTCTAACAGATTTTTAAACACCAATATCTTCCTCTTGACATATCAGGAATACCTCAGACACTATATTTATTTTAAAACATGCTCATTTTTTGACACTTGTGTCCCAGCCTTTTATGGAATAACTAATTTTCTTCAACCATGCCAATGTAATATCTTTTTTCTATTTCACAAACATGGAATAAGATTTCTTTTGTACGTTGGACTCTTATAACTACCCTTCCATCTTCCTCTCTCTTCAAAACTGACCCATACTTTAAAAAAATACTTTGATACCTTTATAAAAAAGTTTTAAAACACTTAGAAATTTGTATTTCACCACATCAACTTACTAATATTTCTTGGATTTAAAATTTTCTTTCAAAATGATTGATAATCCAACCCCTCTATTTTTGAGTGAATCTTCATTTCAAAATTTTGTTTTTTATTCATAAAATTCCTCCAAATTCTTCCACAACATTATGTTTCCCATCATATGTTAAGAACACCCACTATCTAGATCCATGTTAATTATTTTTTTATATATTTGAGAAAATAGTCTCCAAGAAGAGATTTTTCTTTCCATTTAACATTCATCTGATCCAGTTTTTGAGAAATTTTAATAAACCGTTTTTTAAGGTAAAAAACCAAGACCTCCTTTTACATGATTTATAGTTTTTTCACTTATATCAAAAATAGTTTCCATTAGTTGGAATCTATTTTTTTATTATACTCTAACATTTTCATGTTTCTTCAAAACATCTTTATTAGACTTCTTCCTTTTAGAGGTTTGAATCCCCCTCAAAAATTTTCCTTTTGTAATTTTTTGAATAGTTGTAATGTTGTTGGTTAAACCAATAAATATTTTATGTATACCTGAATCCACCAAAATACTAGTATTAACCAAAGAAAGAATATTTTCCTCCTGATATTCCATACTTATGGAAGTTGGTAGCATGATTCTTAGCAATTTTCTTATCATTCATATCAAACATGTTTTAACGACCAACAATTAAATTATCAATTAAAATCTCCTTTTTAATTTATGTTTTCTTTTAAACCTTTTAGGAACCATAAGTAATAGAAAATTATTCAGATTTAACATTTTTATAATCTTATGAATTCTTCATTTTGTTGGTCATGGTCACATAGATAACAGTACCAACATTATTCTTTTTAGAATGAATTTCAAATTTCTTCCCTACATTTGAATGTATCATTTGATCCTTCTCAAATTTTCCCTTTATGAAGATTTCACCAACTTTATAGATAGAATAATTGAAAATTGTAATCTGATGTTCATTTTTAGAAATATTTTATTGGAAAAATTTCAATTCTTATTTTTTTCCATAATCATTTCTTCCAGATGTTCATAGTGATTATTATATTTCTTGAGAGATTTATTAAAATCATCAATCTTTTCTAGCATCTTATCTTTATAATTGGGAAGACATTCATGATTGTTTTAAAGATTATTCAATTTTTAAATTCATGATTTCTTATTCAAGCCTCATAATCCTTCTGCATCTTTCTTTCATTTCTTCTTTCATATGAAATTCTAATTGAGTTTCTTCTTCTTCAAAATTGTAACTTCTAAAATTTTCAATGTTTACTATTGCAAAGAATGTATTTTCTCATGAATTCTAAGAAGATTTTTTAAATTCAACCTTATAAACTTATTCTTCCTCACATATAGATAAGAAATTGTTTTTGTATTTTAAGATTTTTTTACTTTTACCATTGGAATAAGATTAAGACATATCACCCTATTTCTTCCTCAGTCTCCTCCTATAAACATAATATTCTTCATTATCCCCATTTATGATTCTTTGATGATAATTATCCTCAATGTTCCAAATGGATCTATATTTGAAAACTTTTTTGGGAAGTATCCCCTTGTATTTTATTGTACATCTTTTTCACATATTTAGAAAATAAGGATAAAAATTCATCAATATTTTTACCTACCTAATTTTTGGAATCTGAATCACCAGTTTATTATTTTCAAGGATATTTTTAGTCTTTTCATTCATGAAATCCTTGATATACATTTCTCTATTTTCTTTCATTTTTTTCTTTCATAGATCTCCCCCTTCTCATTTAGTATATTATGAGAGTGCTATGAAAATCATCCAGAGATAATGTTTCATGCTATATATATTCCAATAAATAAATATTAACATCAAAATTTTTTGGAATTATTCTCAATATAATTTAAAAAACATTAGAAAAATCTATCTTTTCACTATGAAATATATTAGTTTTAAAAATGACATTCACATAGGTGATGATGTCACCAATAGATTCATACTCACCCATCTTGAGATCTCCATACTTTATCCACCAAATTTTTAAATTTTCCTTTGTCACATTTTTATTCACATAATAAATGTTTTTAGAATGTCTGAGATACCATTGGATGTGAAAAAACCATTCACTATAAAAACACACATTCATAAAGTTATGAGAGAAAATAATTCATAGCTCATACATATTTCTCAAGGTTCTTATTGTCAATAGGTGTGAGAGGAATTTTTTTATTGATAAGCAGAAATTCATTTGTTTCATCTTCAATAATATCCAAACCAAGAGACATAAGTTAATGAAAAATTATATCTTTCTGGATATGATAGTTATTACCATCGAAGACCAAAAACCCATTAATTTTCACACAAGTGTAATTTTCCATCACAACATCCCTTTAAATACTTCAAAATAAGAGTAAATGAAGGGAACCATTAGCTATAATAAAAATTGTTATTTCCTAGTCAAGATAATATATCAATAAGTGGATGAGGGTCAGAATTAGTAATATCCTTTATTTTTAGCTTCTTTATCTGTGAAAAAAGCGTTCACCTCATATTAAAGTGTTTTCACTTTCTCTGAAAACAAAATAATCAAAAATCCACATGAACACATAAATTTATTAGTAACACTACTCAACAAGACAGTCTCTATCCTGGTTATGGTTTGAAAATAATCCAACAATATACAATCTACTGAAAAATAGTCCTTCTAGGTGGATAATAGAAGTATGATATTTCAATAAACTTGTTTAGAACTATGTTCACTACAACATGACATGTGATTTATGTTTCCTGAAATGATGTAATAATATTTTTGTAACAAATTAAGTAACATTCAACAGATGATTAATAACATGTTACATGTGGTGCATTATCAACATTCTCAAATATATTCATAAAAAAATAACTTTCATGCCCAACAGTTGGAATTAACTTCTTGAACTTCATGATGAAACTTAGTCATATTTGTAGTCTGATTTTGTAGACTGATTACTCAATCTGATAATATAACTCTTCTAGAATATCATTGAAATAATTGTAAATTGCTTCTTCCTCACTTCGGAAAACCCAATTTTATTTTTCAATCAGAATATATAATCCCAGATTACAGTCAAATATCTTATCTTTTATTCCTCTATCCAATAACCTTCCTCAGGAAAGGTTAATCTAGAAACTTATTCTATCAAAAATATTATTTTTATTCCTTGTATCTTTAGTGGTACATATGTATATGAGATTAAAATGTACTTCCTCATTTTATAGGTGATCCAAAACTTCTTTAGGTGGGATTCTGAAAATTCTATTTCTCAACCAAATTTCATAATGCATAAATTTTCCATACATTTTAGATAACTCTTTAACTTATTCAATGCTTCTCAACTCTTCTCATTTAGTCTCAAATATTCTAAAATCATCTTAATACTTCATCTCACTTTAGACTTTCTCGACAATATTTAGTCTAATTCTGATTTTTAAATCTAATTTCCTTATTGTGATGGAATAATATATTCAACAGTAGAATCGTAATTACATTTCACCACACAAAATATTAAAAAAGAGTTAAAACATGTTTCTCCTAATTAATATTATTTGAATCAATGGATAAAAAAATACTTCTTCAAAAATAATACATCTGCTCAACTCTTCAAAATTCTATCTCCATGTGAAAATGATTTTGAGAAAAACAGTTTTTTTTTCTTTTCTTATTTTCCCCAGACTGATGATATTAAGTCCAATGAAGTTATCAGTTTTAGCATACACCTGAAAAATTGGTATTTGATTCACTTTGATTGATCAATGTTAGGTCCAGTATGATAGTCTTAACCTAATTGAAACATATCACAGTTCATACTTCTCTTATATCACTTGTTAAGTAAACACGACATATTTTACTCTGAAAAAAAAACAAATAAAATAGTTAAAATTGTTGAAAATGGTCAACTACTTTGTTGATTGATCTCTAATTCCATTTTTCATATATCTCAACTACTTATCTATCTTTTTCAATTCAATTGGCCCTATTAACACCCCATGGGCAACAACATTCTTTAACAAGCTTTTCCACCTCAGATGATCAATGGAACACCGCATCTGATGGTCTGGTTCCAACAACTTCAACATCAACGACTTCTTTACTTTTATGATTACAATACCAATAAAAATCCACATCTCAACTTCTTTCTTCTAAGATTTGTATCTTGGGTCTTATTAGTATGACAAAAAACCAGAAACTTCATCTTTACATATTCCATTCAACCATCTCAGACTTCTAAATATTGTATGTCTCATTTTCTCACATGTATGGACCGAGAGGTGATATCTATAGATTCAACAACTTAATTCATTAACAAAACTAATTCATATATCATGACCTCCTCTTGATGTTGAATATGTTTAGGATTGACATAGAATCATCTGATTTCAATTGGAAATTATTATAACATTTCATTTTTCAAGCATCTCCTTTATTTCTAACCAAACCATAATATTATTGGTATCACTCCCCATTAATTTCATAAGTCTTTCATCCCATTTTTTTCAGGAAACATATGAATTTTTTGATATAAAAAAGAGAAAATAATTTTCAAATTTTCATCGAATCCAAGAAGACATTGAAAGATCTTACAAATATGATCTTCATTTCATCTCATACTCAAGGTGAGTCTGATAAAACATTTTTTTCAGGAAACTTCTTCTTAAAATGATGTAATTACATAAAAAATGATTTTTATCATCACAATATTATGGTTAGTATGATTCTCAACTTTTTACAAAGTGAATTGATTTATTTTCTTATTTAACAAAAAAAAGATAGCACCTTCAATATAAACTCCTTTAAACGTCCAAAAATTAAATCAACCTAACTTGGTCCCAAGACATGTTTTCTCAAATTTTTATGATCAAATCATTTATGACTCATTGTCATGGATTTTCCTTACCAAGTATGTGATCTCTCTGATTCTTATGATTCCAATTTCCCTAGGATCTTATTTATAGTAATATGTCAAAGATGAAATCAAATGTATATAATACTTTAGGATATTTTTATTCATTATTATATTATAATATGATTAATTTTTTGTATATAAAGACACAAAACCATTGGGATCATGTAGTGTGTTTTATTTGGGAGATACAGTGTTTAATTGTGGGTAGTGAAGTAAAATATATGTTTTCAGTTTTTATAATGTATCAATCCATCAAAACTAAATTAATCCAATGGAAATATAATGTACCCATATAATTCTTGTATAAGATATATATTGGTACAAAAGGTGTTTGATATTGGATTTTTATCACTCACTGGTTTGGTTATCATGCACTAAAGAGGGTACAATATTTTTTATAATGAGAATGGCGTTCATATAAGATCTAGAGAATAAGTGTACCTGGATTCAATATTTATTAAAATTTGAGAGGCACCATAATGACTCTATAAATCAATTTTTGATCATTAGATATAGTTTTCATTGATTTATAGAAAAATTTGGTTATAATTAGAAATGTGAGTTATATTCTATTGGTAGTAGGCCTATGTCATTCATGATTATAATAAACTTGTCATGATTTCAAACATAAATAAATTGTAAAGTATTTAAAATGTAAGAGCCTTCTTATGAATCGTGTATGAGTCATTCGGCGACTTATTCTAGGAAATTAGAAAATGAACAGCACAATCCAACATACATAATATTGAATCATCGTGAAACTGATGGCTATGTTGTAGTGTAAAAATGATGAATTGAGGATAAACATATAATAAAATAGTGAAATGTAAGATATTAATTGGAACATATATTGTTATACCTCTATGATTTTAAGAATTTTTTGCAAGGACATGATGCAATAGACCTTGAAATGATGTGAATTAAATTCCTAATAACATTAAAAGTATTGAATATACTACACTAAATTAGATTCATTATGGTAAAAAATAAAATTTATCTTGGATGAAATGTATGGTTTTTTAGTTTTCTTTATTTAGAATTTCTCATTACACTCTGAAACACAAAAATCTTATAGTGAAGATGGTACAAAAGATTTTAGAGGTTATGGAAATCTTGATAAATTTTCACCATATAAGGAGTGTCACTAAAATAGGTAATATTGTATTATATAGCTGGAATTTTAAATACAGTGAGATTGATTTTGTTAAACAATGAAATATAAGTAATGGTCTTGTAGTTTTTGTTATTTGAGGACCTCTATTCTATGATGGATACTCACGCCTCAATATGTCTGGAGTAAGAGATGGAATGTGTTACAACATATTGGGGGTTCATTGAAGGATGGGTTTTGTGGATAATGGAATAAGTCAATTATTTATAAAGTTACATAACATTCCATCATGAATCATCACATCACACCATAACATGTTTAAATATTGAGATGTATTGAAAATCATGTCGTGATATTTAATAAAATTACAATAGTGAAATGGTGTATATTGTCATGATCTAATTTTTGACAGGATATCATGTCCCAAATATGAGTAGCACCCCATTAATTATGCAAAGTTGATAATACCATGTCATAAAGGATGAAGTCATGTTAGGAATTTATAATATCTCGTTTATCTATTAGTTTCAATTTGAATTTACAATGAGGACATTTGGAATACATTTTTAATAGTTGGAACATATTTTAATGCATGTTTATATCCACAATAAATAATATGGTGCACATGGAACTATCATGGTGGAGTAGATAAAGTAATATTTATTAATCGCAACCCATGAGTCTCTTGAGATAACTACAAGATGTTTACAAAACAAATTATTTTATATTTTGGATATGAGATGGATAAAATTCCATATATATTTTCGTATAGGGAGAAGAGATATACAGAGAATATCACTACATCTAAGATTTAGAAATGTGGAAGAAGCCCACTATAGTATTAGGTTGGGAAAGAATGCTGAAAATAATACAATTCAATTTCAATAAATATTTTAATTTACAAGAAGAAGATTCTACTATAGTATCAGGGAAGAAAGATTCTCAACCCTCGTATCAAGGAGTTGATATCTTCTAGTATTGAAGAATGAGAGCATAGTAAATTGTACTTTAAATAATAGTAAAATTATGAACTATGATACATGTGGAGTCTCATAGTTACAAGGGAGTTACCATTATATCATTAATTAGTTGAATATGAACCATAAATTATTAAATTATCAAGACCTTAGCTTAGATTATTGCATAGAAATAATACAATAGTGAGGTCCTCTAAGATTACCAGTGTTTCATTATTGAATTATCACAATATATATAGAGTGTAGTTTTATCATATTTTATATCAACACACCATTATAATATACTCCTTAGTCTATTCCATTGTGGGGAACTATGAAAAATTATCACATAATATACAAGATTTTTTAATGCATTTTTATTTATTTTATCTGACTGATTTGAGATATCTAGGAGAGAATAAATGTGTTCTATAAAGAATAGAATGAGTATATGGATGACCAATATGACCAAGATAATATTAATATTTTTAAATTTATGTACACTTTGATTCACCCACACCATTCAAGGTACTTTAGGTTAACCTAGTCACTACTAGTTGTTTTAAATCCTCGTTCAATGTTAATATTAATATCCCTAAATCCAAAATGTATTTTTTTACACATGGAATGAATATTGAAACCAATACTTTTTATAATAACATGTTTTTATAGTGGAGAAAATAATTTCATTTTCATGTGGTATCATGGTAAAGAGTTTGGAGAATATTTACTCTAATATTTTAATTTTAAAATTTATAGTTTAATAATATATGATGAAAGGGAAGAGAATATATTAAAAAATCAATTTCTAGTGTTGTACTCAAAAAATCCTGTCATTATGTGACTATATTTTATATCTCAAATTCCCTTGATAGTTTTTATTAGAATATATTAGTAGTTGAAGATAAGATGATAGAGGAATCAAACTCAAGATTTAATGAATACAAACTCATTGAAAATGTAATGAATATAATGAAAATGAGAATAAATATATTAAGAATAAAAAATATCTAATCAAGATGATAAATTCAAAACATAATGGTAAATTAGAAAAAAAAACTATTGGAAGATGCATGAAAATATATAATTTTATTTTTCTCCATGTACATAAGGGAGGATAATGGTTTTATAGAAGAAAAGGATATGGAATATATTCATCCTTCTAGTTCATTTCCAAGTTGTAGTCAACATAATTCCAAATTCTATATATGAGAATGTATATCAATTAAAAATATATTATTTACTGAACTATGAATTCATTGAAAATTTAATCTTCAAAAATAAAATTCTAAAGGGAGTCAGGTTGATTTATATATATTAATTGTGACTATGGGTACAAAGATAAGGATATAAAGTGATCTATATGAGGTACCTTTACAAGATATTTTAAATTAAATAGTTATGATGAATTAATTGAAAGAAAGGCGCATCCCTTACCAGAATCAACAAAAATATTGGTGAAAAATAAATCTTGAATTATATTTAATAAGACGAATAAATTAATGGTGGGGAAATATGAGATGATCAAGGAGCTATAATCTAAACCTGAAATATTAAAGGGAAAAATGAAGGTGGGGATTCCCCCTATAAAAGCCTTAATACATTGTGTGAGAAATTTTATTTTCTATGAATTGATGATTTAAAAAATATTGTTTATAAATATAGAAAAAAATACTATCAAGGAAAGCTTTATTTGAAATGATAGTTATATTTTAAAATGGGGCACATCAAGATATTGTTTATAGAACCCCAATGCCTCATTAGAGGGAAATAATTTTCCTTGTTAATATCTCAATTGAGGCACGATTACATAAGGCTAATTTCAATGGGAGTTGTTTGATATGAGTTGAATTGGGGTATATAAAAACAAAATTTATTATAGAGGAAAAATGTGTTATAACACATTCTTCCATTCCAATGGAAACCCCAATGAAAAATTACAGTAAAATGAAAAATACAATGATATAAAGTAGATTTACTATTTTATAGAAGAAATATATAGCTCAAAATAAGTTTTCATTAAGTCTCTATGATGACCCCCTAATAGTATCCATTATTCAGAGAATTTATGAAATTCATTAAATGAATGGACGAAGCTTCTTAGGATTTTAAAAATTTAAATGAACATGTTGAGGAAGACATAATCAGGACAAATCACTATGAATTAACACCAAAATAATTCATTGAAAAAAGAATTGTGGTTTGACTTGGTTGTTTCCCATAATTTACCATAACGATGGTGGTGATGTATTATTGGAGATAACTCTTATGGTAGAGGAATCATGTAGAATGATGTAAGACATATACATCATTAGAAGAAACCATTTCATGTGGGATTTGTATGATAATAAATATAGAACCCATTCTAAGGAATATAAATACTCCCAAGGATTTAATATAGAATGAAAATTTCATAAGTGGTATCATACATGAGAAAACCCTTATCGTGGATTAGAAGAAAGTTGAAAATCATAGGTTTGTTAACCATTACATATCAGATTCATTAACATGTGGAATTTGGTGGTACCTCTCTCCCTATATAATTGAATGTTCTAATATCTATTGGAGGGGGAGATATGATCCATTAGGGTATGTAGGAGATGAAAGAAGAATTTTAGGATCTATAAAGAGATCCAATAAAATATGTGATGTTAGGTTATTTAATGTATCCAAGTTGTATCAGGCCTATAAAGAAAAATTGAATTGGAATTAAGCCCCTGAACTGAATCGAAAAGTAGTTACAAGTAATATATTCGGATTTGAATGATAAATATGAATGTTCTATGTTATAATGAATAATAAAAATCAATGTATATCTTCATTAATAGATGAAGAAGTTTCAAATCTGTATAAGAATTGCAATATAGAACCATGACACCATTGATTACGAACAAGTGAAATCATGTTATATATACTATTTTATAATGTATAACTAAATATGAGTAGAAAAATATACATTAGAGGTATAAATTCATATTTTTAATGTTTATTTGAATATTTAACTAATGAATATGGTATTAGTTGACTGTTTTTAATATACAAAAAAGCTTTTGGAAGGAAGATCCATGAATAATAAGTGGTTCTCCTTGAGTGAAATTATCTCAAGATATGGTATCAAGATCTAAAGGCATTCATGGGGAGATAGTGATGAGTATTTAAATAATTTCTATTTTATATGATATTGAATACTCATTTGATTAAATTTAGAACAATGATATCCACCAACATCAATAGTTTTTTTTAAATAAGTGGTTTCTATTGGATCAATATATCAATGTTTTCATGGAAGTTATAATCCCAAGATACTAGGGTTTAGTTATTTAAGTGCATAACAGGAAACAATTTTTGTTTCTAACTTAATATCTTGTTTCCTACCCTACATTTCATTTATTTAGTGAAAAGGTATTGTTTGAAAACTAAATGAAAAGTTCTAATTTAAGTTGATGAAAGTCATTGAGTCAAATGTAGTTGTAGTGGATAAAGTGGCTCGAATATTGAAATAAAAAAACATTGAGTCATGTTTGGTATCGAATTGATAACATGAACCAAGACTAAATTGTAAATATAGAGTTTCATTTCAACTAGTGGTACTAACATGTGTAAAAATATTAATAGGATCAATTAATAATAATTTGAACACAGATGTAAAAATATTTTTGATAGAGCTAAAATTATAAGAACTTAGGTGGACAAGTAAATGCATGAAACAGTCACAATATTTGTTATTCTAACGTTCTAATTGCTTCTAGGGCCTATAGGATTTCAAATTTCAACTATTGATATTAAGTGTGAATGAACAGATTTCATGAAAACAAGGGATCCAAATTTCTAAGATATTGATTTCAGTTTGGGGAGCGTTAACTGCACCAATAACACAATCATGAACTGTATAAGAGAATATCAAGAAATATTATTTTATAGATGGATATATAATAGATCTGGGAAGAATCTCATATGGATTTCAATGAAATAAGGTGAGAATCTTTGATGAAAAATATAGAAGTCCCAATGGGGGAGAGAATGAAAATAATAAAATATGGATCAATGGGCCATTTATGTTCAACTATCAAAGTTGGAAAAATCATAGAATTAAAAATCAATATACTTAGTTATATTTAATGAATTTTAGAGGTAATGAATTCCTGATAGTATTAACAAAAAATACAAAGGTGAGAAATTTTAGATTCCTAGGTGTTCAGTGTCAGATTTGTTATTAATCACTAGTTTTTTTGTCAATACCTAAATGATTCATAGTGTTTTAGAGAATGAGGGGGTTGTTATTGGATGATGTGGATATGTGGGGAATGTAGATGCACTAGTGAAATAATATATAGAGGAAAAATTATATTTATATATATAATGGTCGATGTAATTGATGATTTGCACATTCATTTATAGATCATCGAGGATTATATGAGAAAGAAAAGTTTTATTCATAAAGTGGAAGGCATAATTCATTCCATAAGTACAAGGACAACACCATGATTCACAAATCACTATAAATTACTGTGTCTCAAAACATAGGACTCTTATCTAGAATCATTTAATAGTAACTCTATATCATGTACTATGTAACAGGAAAAGGTAAATAATTTTCAAATATATATAATAATGATTCATCATGATACTGATATACTTTTATTGAAGGAAAAATAATTAAATGAATCTTAGGGAAGAATAAAATCGTGTAGCATAAGGTTTTTAGTCGAAGGTAACGCTTTTTAACTTCATTGATCCCAAGAAGTGTTATCCATTCCATGATGTAATAAGAAATAAAGTTAAGGGAGGTAGATTCCTTAAATTTTGAAAATTGTTGAGGTATACTACACTAATAAGATTTATCATGGGAAAAAATAATATTCTCCCCAGATAAAAAATAAGGTTTCTTACTATTCTACATTTAGAGTTTCATTTTCACACAACAAAACATAATCTTCAACATGAATATGGTAATAAATAATTTATTATTTATAGAGATCAGAATAAATTTTCATCATGGATGCAGAGTCATGAAAAAATTGGTAATATCACAAACTAAAATTAACATCAGCCACATTTTGAGGTAGATTTTGTGTCCTAATAAAAATTAAATAATTGTTTAGTGATTTGGGTTATGTGAGGACCCCAAGACCAGAAGGATGATCTCATCATATCATCATAATTATAAGATAACGAATGGATTGCAACATACAAGTTAATCCATGAATGGTGGGTTTTTTGAAGAATATAATAAGTATGATTTTGATAAATTGATAGGTATTTTCACTGTGATGTAGCATATCACACATCCACATGTTTAGAGATCAATATGATTAAAAATATCATTCCAAGATATCCCTAAAAATTGAATTTGAGTTGTCTGGTGTATTTTTGTGATATTATTTTTCACTGGAGATAATACCCTAAATAATGGTTTCAATTCATGATTTGGATAATGTCAAGAAGACCATATCATGAAGGATGAAGTTTCACTATGGAGTATTGATTTCCATATTAACTGAAATTTTCCTTCATAATTAAATATAAGGATAATTTTTATCATTTTTAAGGAGATGATTAATATTTTACATAACATTTATAAACACATTAAATCATTACATGTTTTTAAAATAATATAATTTTTATATAGATAGGATGATTGATCTCATCGCTCAAGTCATATGGGATATTTCGATAAATCTAATAAAAATACGAGTCACAGTTCCAGAAAAATGCGGTGGTTGTAATTTCATAGCCAATTCTTTTGAGGGAGAAGAAAAATAAAGACAATATCATGGTATATTGGATTGATAAATGTGGAAGTAAATATGGTAAAATATCATATTGGTTAAGAATTAATACATTAAGGTAATTTTTGTTCATGGTTTATTTTCATATGGAGGAAGGAGTATTTATTATTATATTATAGAAGATAGAGACTCAACAATCACATCAAGGAGTTGATCTCATGTATAATTGAAAAAAATGTGAGTGATAAATAGAAGTTCAACAGAGACTAAAATTAGTTATGTGATACATATAGAGTATCATGTTAAAAAAGACTTACCTTAATTTCCTTAATCTATTGAAGAGTACTTGTAAGCATATAAATTTTCCAAAAAAATATCTATGACAAGTAAAAAAAAGACAACATTGGGGATTTAACTTTGGATTGAAATTGAAACTTAGAAAAAGCATTATAATTCATATAGTGTACAGTGTTATCATTTGGTATATCTATACACTATCAGTATATGATCCTTATATTAGCTCTTTCTATTAAACCTAGTAAAATCATTGTATCCTATGAATGTTTATTTTTTGTACTAATTTTTTTTATTGTGTGATAAAATGAGTAAAGAATCAATATGATCATGATATCTTGGAAAAAATAACTGAATTTCATGTATGACCAATATAAAACTAAGAGTTGAATATTATTTCACAACATTATTCATCCATATAGAGACTATTACTTTTCATACATAAATACTAAATCTTTTTATATGAATATGAAATAAATTTTATAATTATCCACACTAAAATAATATGTTTTTAGTATCATTGGAATCTCAGATACATAAATAACTTATTCATAAGTGATCTACATTGTTCCCCACTATGTTCTTCATAAATAGAAGTGATCATAGATATGTCATACTTAGAACCTTTCTTAATAATATAGTGAAATAGAACAAATGAATGGATGATTTAAAATGGTTAATAAGGGTAAAAAGGATGTATTAATGATTAATTAAGAATAAAATGAGCATGAGGGTATGATAATATGACATTAAAATTTTAAAACCAAACCCACAATATTAATTAACATAATAATGTGTCATGGAATAGTGTTTGGTAGTTTATAAGGGGTGATTAATAAAGGAATTAATTAACATGATCCATGAGAACAAAACATTGGTATAAAAAATATCTTTATGGAATAAACATAATCATAAAAAATAATTACCTTAGTTAAGGATCACTGATAATATTATCACATTGGATATGGTTCACTCATAACTACATATTATACATTTTCAAGGTTCACTACCAATAATATCATTTTACACATACCCATATACTTAATTTGGGTTACTCCCTATTTCAATCCTTATTATCTCATTAGATATCTATCATTACCCAATGAAATGGAGGTATATATAATTTCAAGACCAAAAATCATGTAATTCTAACCCATTCATATGTGTCCACGTCATCAAAAATCATTGATCACATATCATACCCCATGGAAATGAAATGGTTTTTGTAAATATTTCAACATTTCATAATAACATTACTTGTAGAAAATAAATGAGTTTTAGAAATATAAATTTTCCTTACAATAAAACATACAGATATTGAATAAGGATGGTATCATTGTATCATATCCCAATTAAATCATAAGTATCCTCAAAATATTTTATAATAAAAGATACGTTCATTTAAAAATTACCTTGAAAATATTTGGATGAAAATAACCTTTTAATAACCTAATAACTACTTTAAATTATACAAATTTACCAAATATTAAAGAAATAAATTTCTTTTAAAATATCATTGTGAAAAAACATATATATCAACAATGTAATTTGATCTCATGTCATGGGTTGAAATTCAACTCATATATGCACGTTAAAAAAATATTCCATTCACATTTTTATTGTGAAGTCAAATATTTATTATTCAATAGACGATAAAAATAAACCTTTTAAAACAATTTTAAAAGGTAAATCATGGGTGAAAATTTAATTAGACAATCGTATAGTAATATAAATAAAAAATTCTTGACTTTTTATAATACATGGATATGGAAGGAAATGGTTTTTTATAGAAGAGAGAAATAATGTCGGTTTTCCTTAAAAGACAATCATTTTGCCTCTTGATTTCATTAAAACATGAAAATTAAAAAAACATATAATCTCATGAATTTTCTAGAGGATAATAAATTTCATGATATTATTAAAAAATATTTCATAAAAGTTCATCATTGGAAACATAATCATGTATAATCATGAACAATAATGATATTGTAATATAAATCTCATACCACATTTATATCTTTGGATTCAAAACATGATGAGAGTGGTAAAATAAAAAGGATATGTAAATTATTTTAATTTTAATTATACGAATCATAAAACATATTCATGTTAAGTATATACACCACATTGAAGAAACAATTGGTGAATATGGAAGGTGTCTCATAGAAATAAATGTGAAATGAAAATCAATTACATCAATTTCAACTTGTTTTAAAAGTGATCTAACCTCCTGTATAATAAATTTATATTTATTATAGCCCTATAATAGAGTCTTTAACATACTTATAATATAATATATGATCCACTTAAATAATTTCAACACAAATTTATTTATAATAACCTATTTAAATTACTCTTGTTTTGTATTACCATTGTTATATTTCATCGAAATTTTGGTTTGGTTATATGGTCCTTGAACATTGATAATCGTTCTATCAACTACTTAATATTAATAAAGATATAAATATCTCTTATTTTCATTATATATATATATATTTATTTATTTATTCATCCATAAATATTATATATATAAAAATTAATTACAACATTCAAGGACTTGGTAGGTTATATATATTCATGAACACTATTCTCATTTATCGATGGACGGAAAAAAATAAAGGGAAATAATAATTTAAAATTGAATAATAATTATTTTATAATATATATCCTATAATTTTTTTAAAACAATCCTTATTAAAATCATTGTAAAGCGTAAATGAAAAATGCCTCACGTCGCTCCGTGGATGTGGTAGCCCAAACATACACATGAGTGACGTTATCATTTTCCAACAGAAGGGAAGGTTATAAGGTAGATAATATATTATAATTCTAGCATCATAATTATTTCATAAATTTAATATAAAAATATTAATCCCATTAAAATAATCATCCATGAATGATGGTGAAATAAAATGAATTGTATCACTACATAGATGTAGTGGCCCACACACATACATGAATGACACTTTCACATTGAATTTCATAGAAAATATGGTTAATAAATTAGGTTAAATAATCATAAAAACAATTATGTATATTTTTTATACTTAATATATTATTTTATTATGAATACAATATATTTAGATAAGGCATTAGAGTAAATAATATGACCGATGTCGGGTGGGATGATTACCTCTTCATCGGTAGGCCTCCTATAGATCCTTCCACATGGTCCTTGGGAATGGTCATTTAGGAACATCATAACATTTAATTCATGATTATGGAATTTATGAATATAATTTGGTAGATTTTGGTTAATAATTATGGCTTAATGTGCTTCAAATAATGGATAGGAGGGATGTCCTTTTATATGTGGGGGAGAGGACACACATATAATTTCTTAAAATTCAAAAATATAATTAAGTCATACTCATCCAAAATGGTTATAAATAGATAGAGATTAAAATGTGGGATATTATTAGATCTATATATAGCCAGAAAATTTTATTTATACCTGTATAGTTTGAAAAAATAACCTTATATCTCAGTTTAACTTCGCCCTAGGAATCTTGTTTTAACCTTTTCCGTCGTAATGAAAATTTTCTATATTTATTATTAATTATGACCAAATGGTATGTTGAAATTATAATGAAATTATAATTATTTTTATTCAAAATATGTAATCTATTTTGAAATAATAATTTCACAGAAGTGGAAGATTTTAATTTATAATTGAAACCACTAAAAGTGACTGAAATTGGATTTCAAGAAATATGTTTTCTTAATTATAAGATGTTTTTATATGTAAAAACAACATAAAAATTACTAAATTGGAATTTTTTAGATTATTAATAATATAAATTAAATAATTTTAATGTTAAATCATTTTAAAACAAGATTAATCTTTCTAAATTAATCAAAACAAATAATGTTATCAATAAAATTTAGTATTTTTCACAATTGATTTAAAAGTAAATATTTTAGAGAATTCTCAAAATTTCACTTTAAAATATTATAGAATTGAAAATTTAAAAAATGAATTTAATTTTTTAAAATAAAATTTATATTAATATTTTAAATTAATTATATTATTTTCTATAAAAAATAAATTTTACCCATCTATGATCGAAAAATTCTTTTTGTAGAATATATAGAGTTTTCTAAAAATTGAGAAATTATTTATTGGTATTTTTTATTTATCTAAAACATTTTTACATAATATTCACATTTTTATTTTTCTTATTTTCTCCCCCAATTTAATGTATATTTTATTATGGTATATTATATTATCATACATTTATACTTGGGGTTGCGTGTATCGCAAGATATCAATGAAATTAAATATATTTAAAAATAAATATTTCATGAAATATCTTGGTGTTAAATTATATCCCCCATAAAACAAATTCCAGACTCAAAATAAAATCACTCTAATATAAGAAAATGAGGATATTTGTATTTTATCACATCCTTGGGTTCCCATATAGCCTCTTGGAATTTCTAATTCCTCTAGGAAACTTTTACCATGTGAGTAGTCTTTCTACATAATCCATTATTTAAACCTATCATTCTTCATATAATATATACTTCTCTAGATTTATATCCTATGTGTTTATTACATATGAATAATTCGATATGTACTTTACCGTGAGAGATACATGTAACACAGTTTAAACTTGGTAGAGGTTCGGTGAAAGCACCAAGTGATAAGATAACATCCTCACTCAATAAATAATATCAAAGGGGACAATATTCATAGTATTAATGTTCCATTTATTTTCAAATATCATAACCTTAATCAATATATAAATTCTTATAAATACATTTTTGCCAACCTAAATTCTATATTTTACTGATTAATTTCAGCATAATTTTTTTACAGAATTTGACCTTCCATAAATGTGTTGTTGAATTGATCATTAATTCATTACAATTTTCTCATCTTGATCCTATCCAAATAGACATAATTCACTAAAATTGAACCAAGAATGTTGTAGGTCCACACTTCATACCATAGAGTAAATCATAAGGATCCACATAAATTCTCTAGTAAAATTCATTTTTATAAGAAATTTGATAACGGAAATGTGTTTATACCAATCATATTTAAAACCCCTAAAAAAATACATCATCATATTCTATTTTGTTTGAACAGTTATACTAGAATAACCATATGTTTATGAATGTTTAGAAGTACTGAAAGACAAGAATGAATCCAGATCTAGAAAAGACTTTGCAAGAACATCGTGGTAGACCTTTGATCCTAATCAGATTCAATAGAACTTTCAACTCAATGAAAACTTACCACTTCCTTTATATATATTATATAAATATGATCAACTGGTAAATATTATAAGATTACAATTAACTTTTATTAATTGATTAGTTGATTGGTTACAACCTGAATCACATTATAACCATTAAATGTTTTGGGGATTTGGAGGAAAAAATCCTTGGTGATGTTTTCCCATTGCCATTTTGGTATTTATAATGGTTTTAACATGATCTTAGTCTTTGGTCTCTCATCCTTATCTTATTTACATAACAAAAAAACATATAAAATCAAAAATATATATCATCATGTTTTATCACTCTAAATATTTTTTCAAATCATATACATATTCATGCTTCCCGGATGAAATGAGAATGTTGAAATATGAGATTCATCCAATATTACCTTCAAATATACCATGAAGTGATAATATACATTATTTCTTAAACTTATCATTCCATCATAATCAATTTTGAAATCAAGAATATTTCTCACCATATTTTTCAACTGTAAAAAATCATTTTGTGCCTCTTTAATCTTCAAATGGATATATTGATGAACACTCATTTGAGCAAGACAATATGTCTTCCCTTACTTCCTAATTTTATGATATATATTTTAATAATCCAAAAATATTGGTTCTTTTCTTATCCTTATCATAGATAATATATCACAATCCTTTCTAATCAAAGAATCAACCATTTTCTCACTTTCATAGGGTGGTAATATATTGAGAAGTCATAATATTTAATCAACTTCAACAATACTATTTGGTGAATATTCAATTATTATTTAGCGAATATATAATTTACTTTAATATTATTATATATTTCATAAATCTTCCCTAAAGATAATGCTTCAATATTTTTAATTTAAAAATTTCCCCAACTAACTCCAAATCACAAGTTCTATAACTTTTCATATAAACCGTCAACTTTCATGATTCATAATCTATATACATTAAAATTTTCATGAATTATCATACAATTCACGTCATTTATTTATCACCAAATATCATAAATCATTATCCAATGTAGGATATTGTAATAATAGGTGCACAGACTAACCTTCTATTTAGTTCTCTAAAACTTTTCTCGCATTAGTCAATCCAAAGGAACCTATATAACTTCTCTATTAATGTAGTGAGTGTATTAGATATCCTTTATAAATTATCCATAAATAATTAATAATATATTTATTAACCAATAATACTATTGATCATGGTCATAGTGGTTAGTATGTGCCAACATTTAATAACTTCCCCCATTTATAGATCAACTAACATACACTTTCATGAGAATATATAAACCAAAAATTAATCATTTTGTATCCAAAATTAAAATTTTGTAAATTTTACATTTAGAATATCCATAATAAGTGATTTCAATTCAACACTCATGTGATATTCATGAAGTTTCATACTCTAATAATATATAAGAATGTAATCATTAAAGACTTCTACAAACTGATCGAGGTAATGTCTCACAACATTTTTCATTAAATCCAAGATGATAATAGGGGAATTAGTAAAGAGAGATTTATTCACTATATATTCATTGCCTATATATCTAATATGAAAGGAGTTCTTAGGTATGTATACAATTTTTATCCTAATCTGTTTGTATCCAGATCAAATATGTGTCTTTAAAAAATGTTGACCTCGACG
Source organism: Viscum album (assembly GCA_963277665.1). Taxonomy (NCBI): domain Eukaryota; kingdom Viridiplantae; phylum Streptophyta; class Magnoliopsida; order Santalales; family Viscaceae; genus Viscum; species Viscum album. The sequence continues at coordinate 1,979,321,523 of OY728155.1, forward strand.
TAATTGATCGAATAAATCATAAATATAGGGAAGAATACAAATATTATAGATTATGATAATGTTAAGTTCCTGATAATCATTTAATTTTCAAATTAACACATCTTTCCTCTTAATAAATATAACATTTCAACCCTATGTGATGCACCTGCATGATTTAATCCTTTGTCATTATTCTCTTACTGTTGCATCTTTAATTCCTGCAACTGAATCGAGTCCATTCTATATGGACTCTTAAATATATATGTAACATCTGGAATGAGTTATATTGAAATCTCAACTTCATGATATAATGGTATAGTAGGTATATCTTCTAGAAATACATTAGTAAACTCCCATGAAATAGTCATATCATGGATGTTAGGTTTCTCCCCAAGAAACTAGGATAATATCCCCTATTGAAAATGAATTAAGATTCATTTTAATGGATGTAATTTCCAATGGATGGTTATGTTTATCACTGCACCAATATATGCCCCCTGATTGGTATAGAAAATAAATTTTGGTTTCTCTTCCTTGAAAATTGATTTGTTATTTATATAAAAATATCCAACTCATTCCCAAAATTAAATCAAATTAAACAATAGGGTGAATAACAATAGTTTCAAGAAGTATATTCACACAAACATCAATATGAGAAGAATCGTACACTTGATACTTTATCATCATACCATTATCGGGTTTCACGTCTAATTAAATATATAATTATTATGCTAGTAATATAGAACCACTAGAAAATTCTTCATTTATTAAATATTGGTTAGATACAAAACAACACATTATTAGTTATAGAGTTCATTGAAACAGTACCTTTCTCTACATTATTATCATACGCATCATCAAAAATAGTGTTCATATGGAATTATCATTTTTCATTGGGATTAAGACGTTTTGGATGTCGATGATTATCATTAACCAGAGTATTTGATCATTGGTTAGCATACAAATTATTAAAAATCATTTTTTAGGAAAAATGTAATTTTATATCATATAAGGGATTTGAAAAAAAAAATCAAATCCTTATTTATAAATATATTTGATTTATCCAAATATTTTATATACAATTTTTTTAAAAAAAATTATTTCTCTTTACAAAATTAATTTTTTGACTAGGTTATAATGATATATTATATTATGGTTCATTTAGAATTGGGTTTGCGTGTATTGCAAGATATCAAAGAAATTACATATATTTTAAGAGAAGTATATAGAAACATTATGGGGTATTACATTCTACACCAATTAAAATTAATATAAACCTTTTAATTATATCACACTGATAAAATAAAATAAGGATATATATATATAATGACATCCTAGGTTTCCCAAGTAGCTTCTTTAAATTATTAATTTCTCTATAAAACATTAATCATTTGTGTATTCTTGTTCCATAACGTGTTACCTCTATAATCCTTGACATATAGTTATTATTATTCATAGATAACATCATTCTCCAAAGGTACATCCTATTAATTTTTTACATTTGAATGATTAGGTTTGTACTTTCCCATTAGAGATACATGTAACACATTTGGAACTTGAGAGAGGTTTGGTGAATGTACTAAGAAATAGAATAAATCCCTACTAAACCATGAATCTCAAAGGGTCCAATATACATTGGACTCCCCGATAATTTATTTTTTAATCTTATAACCTATTTCCAAGGATTAATTCATAGAAAATCCTTTTCAACAACTTCAAATTCAATATTTTATTGATGATTGTTAGCTTATGTTTTTATTCAACTCTTAGATTTCTTAATGTGTTGTTGAATGGGCCTCACATTCTCTATCATTTACATGGATAGATTAAGAACTAATATAATTAATCATCCAACTTCATCCCAACATATTGGATAATACACTTCTTCCCAAAGAGGTTTTTATAAGGATCCATCTAAATTATTGAGTGAATTCTATTATTGTAATATAATTCAATAAGTGGAATGTGTTGATCATGACCACCTATTAAATACATATAATTGGAATTCAAAATATCCTTCGATATTTAAATGGTTATCCAATACTGAACATATATCTTATGACATTTAGAGGTACTAAAACAAAACTTAGAATCCGGATCTTACTGGTGACTTAGCGAATACATTGATGTAAACCTCATATTCGGATTACATATAATATAATTTTGTACTTCATGAAACCTTACCACTTCCTTGATGTATATTATATAAATTTTATTAATTAGGAAATCATATCTAATAGAATTGAAGTGTGATGAATTCATATGTTGATCGACAATAACCCAAATAAGATTTTAACATTTAGATGTTTTATGTAGTTCAATGGCCAAATCCATGATGATGTATTCCTAGTTAAATTTTGGAAAGGTTAATGGTTGTAACATCAACATAGTCCTATGTCTCTCGAACATAAAATTTTGACATATCATGCACCGAGATACTTGCTCAACAATATTTATCTTCATGTCTTCCCACATGAAATAATTTTCCATATCTCTATACATCTTCATACATATAAGATGAATACAAAATTATAACCAATTAAATTTATCCAATATCTCATTCTTAAAGTATGGGTTTTACAGAATATTTAAAAGGTTCTTATACATTATCATTTTATTATAATATAGGTTTAACTTAAAGATAATTCTTACCATATGTTTTTACTCTATATCTTCCTTTTTCACCTCTTTAATATTCACATGGATTGATGGATGTACACTCATCCGATAAAGATATTATTTATCACCTTCCTTTAATATTTATTGATCTATAACATAAAAATCTAGAAATATTGGATCTTATGTTTTCCTCATCATATATAATCTAGCATTATCATTTTTACTCAAATCATCGACCATTTTTTTTACATTCATAGGGTGGTAATGTATTGAGTAATCATGATCTCTAATCAAATAAATATTTATCCTTTTTTGGATAAAAAATTCATTATGAGTGTATATATAATTAAAACATTCATGACCAGTATATATGTCTCACCTTTCTCCATATAGATAATTCATTTATATTTCTAATTTTAAAATTTTTACAACTAACTACAAATCATGAGTTTCGTAATTTTTCTCATGAATATTCAATTTTCATGAGCCATAAGCTATAACCATATCATTCTATAGGAAGAAACATACATGTAACTTCTTTGATGAATCATTAATGTTCAGAAACACCTCTCCACTATATGGTAGTGTAAGAAAAGTCTCACTAACTAACATTCTCATTAGGCCTTTGAAATATTTCTCAAATTCATCTCTCAAAAGGAACATGGATCTCATGTGATTTAACTGGATTGACCCATCCCCAGAGGCTTGTGTTGTGACTACCCAATCCCACCTTCCATAAGCCAGGGGTTGGTGACTAGCACCATAAAGGAATATCCCAAAGAGGAAATTTATTGCCATTAAAGCTGTACAAACACAAACTAGGTACCCAACAAAAGAAAACCACTATTAGAAATGATGATAGATGAGTGTGAACTGAAAGTTAAAAGGTCTAGTATACAAAACCAACTGAATAGAGATTACAAAAACTAGGTGAAAACATAATCCGATGTTCGTCCACCAAGGATCCTTCCTGAAGGGTAGGTATAGCTAATCATCTTTCATCACTACTGCTGACCACATCTACCAATCAACTCATAGAACCATCTAGTCCTGCCTCCCCAAGTCTCGGCCATGTTATCCATCTTCTGAACAAGATACAACAAGGTGTAGGTGAAACCTGTGAAGTGGTGGGTCTAACAATACCCAATAGGGACCCCTAAACCCCTGAAGGTCTCCCCAAATTCCACAAGGAAAAACTACAAAGCATGATCTCAATCACAAAGAATAAAGTAAAAGACAAATCAAACCGGATATACAACTCAAAGAACAGAAATAAAGATGATTATCCTTGAGCAAGTCATTTTATTCTTTTGAGAGGTTCTGGTATTGATCCATGAAGGGTTGTTATACTGCTGATTCACAAAGGGTCTCTCTTTTGCCGATCCATAGAGGATCGCACTACTACCGATCCACGGAGGGTATCTCTCATATTGATCCACATAAGGTCAATCTATTATTGATCCACTGAGGGAATCACTACTGCCAATACACGGAGGGTTTCTCTCATACCGATCAACGGAGGGTCTCCTTTAACCTGAAAACCATCCACAGGATTCCCGCACTTGAAGCACTTGGACTCTAAAGATTCTGCTCCCCATGATATCTTCCGTACCTCAACTACCATGAAGTCCAATAAATAAGTAACCCAATGTACTATCATGTATTAAGGGTTCCAATGCGACAAACAGCACCCCAATCAGACACCATGTCTGTAAGTTATAAGAAAAAAAGATAAATACGGCTTGGTTGTATTCGAATATGATCCTACCTGGACGTACTCCAACATCTACAAAAACCCAAGGGGAGTATCTCGAAATGATCCTCTCTTCCCAAGGGTCCCAATTCCCCAGACATCACATCAATAGGATGCCGTTTTGTGAGATATATCAGATTTAGTGAAACATGACTAGTCATTTCTGAGTTCGGTAGGGCTCTGGCCCGGCCGAAGGGTCTGGCCCGACCGATGGGTACAGCCCTACTTACAGTTCCGGCCTGGCCGGTGGGTCCGGCCGGCCTAGAAACCCGCCTCTCAAGTGGGTCAGTTCTCCCAGCTAGTGGGGCTGGCTGGGCACTACCCCTCCTTCCGAAACGGCCGGCTGGAGCCGACCGTTGGTGTCTAAATGAGTTACCACTTTGTCTCCCCCACACTGAGCGTCAGCGCCGCACCAATCCACTGGCCACGGCGCCTACCTCCATGGTACCTATGGGTGCTGCTTCTCAACATGGCCGATATGGGCTGACCGCCAACGCTGGTTGCTGACGGCTGCTTCCACAGGCCACCAGAAATGCTCCGGTGGTCCACATTCTTTCTCGTCTGCACCTACGAGCCTCCTAGGTCTCTGACTTCTCTTCAATGCCCACGAAATCACCTTTCCCACAAATTTCTCAGTTTCCCAAGAAGAACACACAAAACCCTAGAGTGGTGGAGGGTCTGTGCCTTGATTGGATTGGCATGTGCCCTCTGTGTTAGTGTTTAATCAAAGGGGTGGAATAATAATGAACAAAAGTTTAACATTATCCCCAAATTAAAACCCCACAACAACCACCGGAATGAAAAAAATAAGATCTTGATTAACCCGTTAGTCAGTTGATCTGTGTTCATTTTATTTTCCAATAATGGATGTGAGGAATCATAAAAATACTTAGAAATAAAATTAATTCACCGTACCAAGAATCTGTGTTGTGGAAGAAGGTGAAGATCCACGTTCCTAGATGTTCCATGTTCATTGGATCTCACCATCTCCCATTAATCAATAGATCGAATCCTCCAACGATCAATGATATTTCACCATTCTTCGTTGGAGGGTGATGTCGTCGGTGTTTCATTGTAGATTCTTCCCGTGGATTCCAATTCATTCGCAAATGGTTTGATTAAAATAAAATGAATTTTCTACGTTGAGTTCATTAATGGGTTTCATTAATGATCCTTAATTAATGTTGTTCATTAATAAAACAAAATTAATGTTCCAATTAATCACACAAATGATGCGATTATGCAAACAAGGTAATAAGTCATTAATTTATTCTCATTTCATGGTCATTGTTTCACTACAGTCCTTCCAACTATCACTAAACGGTTGGAAAAAGATAAAATAACACAGAGTTATTTTATTATTTTTCCAAAAAGAAAAAAATTATCATTTTTGTCTGACCCTTTCTAGTCAAAGTTAATATTCTCTTAGAAGAATAATGGCACTGTGAATTCGACATTTCCCTCTGATTGTAAATCCGAGCACTGATTCAAAATATAGAAAAGCCCTATTATCGCCAAATTTTTGATAGTCCCATGAGAGGCTCTTTTTGGAAGAAGCCAAAAGAATATTGAGACTGAAGGAATGATTCTGGGAAGGGAGAGGGTGGTGCCCTCAAGAATTAGGATTTGCGTGAATGATTCCCCTCGGTGTCCAAAATCTTGTGTTCCCATGGTGATGTCAAATGGTGACATCCATGTAGACTCGAGGTGAAATCACTAAGGCGCGGGCGCACAAGAGTCTAGTGGAGTGCGCAAGACTTCTTACGGTGCACAATACTTTGTGTGCCCAACGCAACGTCAAAGGGACATGTTCATGACCTCCTTCTCCAAAAACCAGCCAAGTCAAGGGTGTGATGGAAGAAAGTCTGGCGCGCAAGTGTCCCCTAGCAGCGCAAATTCTTGCATTTCCAATGCAAACTCAAATGGTCATTTTCTCATAGAAAATCTAGTGCACTGACTCCAAGGGTTTTTTCTATAAAACGAACTGTACCCCCCCGCTCTTTTGGGATGGTTATAGAAGATGTAGCGACGCTCTGCTGTATGAAAGACACCTCTTCCGCGACCACGCGAAAAACACTATTGACAAAATGTATTGGATTTTGTGTGACTGGTCCCCAAAGGGTCTTTCAGGTGTACCCTCTTGGGCTTTATCCTCGTCCTTTTCCTTTTAACCTAGGTCATTTGCGTGAAAAATATCCCTATTTCATGAAAATTCAACTTGCATCGGACTTCTTTTTGTGCACATCCTTCTAGTTTGCACGCAGCCATTCCATCTTGCGTGAAGCCTCTCATCTTGTGAGGATCCCCTCCTTGTGTGCTCCATGTGTCTTCCTTACCATAATAAACCATTTTTGATCTCATAATATGTTAAATACCCTTTTCACATGTACCTCTCTCTCATATGACCATCTAGGTTTGTACGAAGTGATTTCAAGGTCCCTTAGGTAGTGTTTTACATTGTATTTCTTAGCCTTATGATTCTTCACATGGGCACCCTAATGGATATTACTTCTTCACATAGCCCCACTAATGTGGCCCCATCAGTGGATTACTCCACAACACCCCCTCACCATGGCATTGCTGATGTCTTCCCTTTCTCAAGGGTGGGTTTGTATCAGTTATGTAAGTCCTAGGGGTGCGGAGTGAACCCGCCTCGTTCGAGCTACAGGACGTTAAACTTCCAGGAACCATCTTTCCTATCACATGATGTTAAACTATGGCCTTGACCAATATGTCATATGCGGCATGCCCCATCTCAAACATTCTCTATGCCCACTTGTCCCTACGAGAGTGAGATCTGCCTCACATGGAATTAGATCCTCTCTGCTGGAGTGGCACACATCTGTAGGGAAGGGAAACCATCTTGGTGTTAGCCCATTGCCTTTCTTGCCTGACGCAACACCCCTGCTCCTCCTTTCTTCTTCAGTTCCAAAGACATGAATTGAGAGGGGAACAAGGTACATCATTGCCCCATCCCTATCCCTCTAGGCTTTTTCACCACCGGGCCTCCATTCAACTATAAGTCCCAATCTTTATCTCCCTAGGCTACTAACCATGCGTAAGCCCTTATTTCCTTTTGGGGCCAATAACTACATGTAAGTCTCATTCCACTTCCCTCGGACGCACCTTTTGCAACGTGATCAGAAGGTCTTTTCTGCCTCTTTTTTCTCACACCGTGCTTGAATCGCATGGGTTTAGAGTAATTATTAACCATGGAATCCTCCATGGGATGCCCTAGAGAGTAAGACCCAATCCTCCATCCCTAACTATGTGTATATTGATCCTATCCTCCTAGGTAGGGTATGTAGGATGTTGCACTGAGGCTCAAGCCCAAAAACAACTTGTCCCGACCCCTTCACATCGGTTCACCTTTGTCCTGCATGAAGTTGAACTATGTCTACCATCCCAAACTATGTGGAATTTGATCCTTTCCTCCTACGAAGGGTATGTAGTATGTCTATCTAAGGTTCAATCCCAACACTTACTGCTCCCGACCCCCTTCATGTTGGTTTACCAAAAAATCCCAACCACATATTTTCAGTTTACCCTCATCCCACATGATGTTAAAATGCACTCCTCATTTTGTCCAGTAAGAAATTAAAATTTACCCATTCAAACTACATGGGATTTGATCCTTGTCTACTAGGAAAGGTACATATGAATCCACTATGTGGTTCAAACCCATCCAATGATAAGCCATTGTACCTAATCAGTGGTAAGATTTTGTTTTCCCCATCTAGCTATAAGATGTTGTACCCCATCAGCAGTAAGTCACTTTGTTCCCCATCCAGCGATAATCTATTTTACCCCATCAGCGGTAAGCCGTTTTGTTCCCCAATCGATGGCAAGTCATTGTACCCCATCAGCGGTAAGCCATTGGGATATGAAATCGATTGTAATCCAATTTAGTATTCTTTGTTAGGACCCACATCTCTGGTTTTCTCATCGGGTATTAGACCATCTCGGGATGCTAACCACGCGTAAGCCCAAACATCTTCTTTGGGTCACTTTCCTCTACGCACACCCCAATTATATGCCATCATCCTGAAATACATGGACATTGATTCACTATCACAGGGATAGGTAGGATGCCTCTCTTAAGTTCAAGCCCATCACTCACATCTCAGCTTGGTCTTCCCTCTAGCCTATGTGTTTCAGTTATGTCATGTCCCAACCAAGAGGTTCAACTTCCTTCAGGTCCCATCCATGAATCAATTCTCATGGGATTCCACCTTAGGTGTCCCATCACCCCACTGAACTATGCGAATATTGATATCCTACCACGGGGATACGTAGGAAGTATCTTCAAGGCTCAATCCCAACATCATTGTCGCCCATGTGTTGGCTCCATATCACTCTACATACACTCTAAATTGTTCATATCTATCCAGATTTTTACTCAGCCCGCCACATACCGGTGAGATCATGTCACCCACTCTCTCACTTCTCATAGCATCAGTCGTGTAACTAACCACGAGTTAGCCCCAACATCATTGATCACTCTAGGGGTTACACCTATCTAATCCACTATTATCAGTGCTCCAATCAGTCTGATCTATCTCCACTAGACATTAAATTCGTGACATACCCTGTGTTAAACAGGGAAATCTGAGGAGAACCGTAGAGACATGCCTATGGAATATAATTCCACACATTCAACGTGGGATTCCTCAGGCTTTCATGCCCTTGAGAAGACCTATAATAATGGAAAGAAACCTAGACACACCATTGTTGTAGTGTCCAGATACAGCAGCGATGTATAACGTGACAACTCCCCCGACCAAATGTTATTGCCCTGATTGGACCCCTTGGAATATCTTGATAGAAGCAGCATAATTAACTGTCATCCATAAAGACATGGCACTGGGCAGAGTTTCATGAAAAACACCTTATGTCTATGAGGGAGACCCAGACTGGGCGACGAGTTCTGAGGAGGAATACACTAAAGGAGTAACTGACATCTCATCTTCCTGTTTTGATGAAGGAGAAAACATCCCTGAATAAGCGATGGATGCCGCCCACCTTTGGAAAGAGGGAATGTGGGGAAACAGTTGTGCATCATCCAAAAGAGACAGATTTGCACCCCGACGAAAGTTTCAACAACAAAAATGGTGAACCCAATGGGAAATTATTCTACTCATTGTGGAGATTAGTAGCGCTAGATACATTAGTGGACTACCATGTCACTGGATCCAGTTATCTAGTGCCATACCACTCCATGAAAATAGTGGTCATGTCATGAGACTCACATGAAATTTGGGCTGTTAAACATTGGACACCCCAGCCTGTGACGTTGTCAGCATAGATCCTTCTTACCATCCATGGAAGACGGAATGCCGTTAGGGAACTAGATGTCGATTTCCTTCATTCATCACTAATGGTTTAATCTCCCTTCCTTCTCGGACCAAACCTGTCATATTAGGAAATCAATCATCACCCACCTACCAATGCAAGGGTAGGGGAAACGTTAGAACAACAATCCATTGTGGACTCATTTACCCCATGGAAATCCTCCCATAGATGTTGGGTGTCCACTCCCCATCTGAAATCATTCTGACAAAGGTGATAAATAACCTTATTCAGTAATACGAAGAAGAGTGGATTATCCCTACCCAAGATATGACCCCTCAAGACTTAGAGGCTTATACGCCTTGTCACTACTACAGCCCCCAAGGGCCACACAAGGAGACACTACTCCCCACTTCGATGCATAATCGTTTTAGGAGCCTCTACCCAGAATGCTTCAATGACTCCCTCTCCAATGCTAATGAGGTGAGGGATGTCCGGGTCAGCCAGGATGAGATCTTATTCCAGGGGATCCCAAGAAGGGCTCCGTCTAGGTCACGTCAACGCTACCACCTGGCCCCATGGGCTGATAAAAAGGTTAGCTATGCACCTTCCCCACTGGCCCCAATCTGGTTAACCTAAATCCAGCGTCGATCGTAGGTTGAGTAGGACCTCTCCGAGGGGCGTCATTGTCAACAACTAGCATGTACTGGGCCACCACTGAAATATACCAACAGTATGATATTTATGTTGAGTGGGGTAACTCGTACGTCCAACATGGATTGAGGCCCCAAATTCCCTATAGACAGGCAAGGTCGACTCTCCTGGTCGCTTATGCATGTAGCGTCCCCTACAGGCAGACCCATGGTAGTGACACCTAGTATGGAGGTCCTCCCTGTACAATAACCAATAAGAGCATAGGTCCCTCCCCCTCACAAGTTCTGTGTGGAGGTCCTCTCTACACCAGATTCAATCTGAATGAGGTTCCACCCAGTTGTAGTGACGCTCAGTACTGAATCCTCCTTCACATCCATGACCTTAGGTATGGGGTCATTCCTCCTGTCGCATGTCACTGGTGTAAAGATGCTACACATCTGGTCAACTATCTATATAGGGGTCATCCCCATGTCCTTAAAACAACAGAAGAGGGTCCTACTATTCCTAGAAACAAGATAACCGGAGGTTTTCCTCGCTTCATAAACACCCAACATGACGGTCCTACCCATGCTCTGCTCGACCAATACAAGGATCCTGCTCGCACCGACGTTGCCATAGGAAATAAGCAGGGAGGCCCTACACATGCTCCCAGCAGCTCTAGCAGAGGTCCTAACTGCTCTATCACTTCCCATAGAGATCCCCTCTACGTTTCAACCAGTGGGAATGACGATCCTCCTCGTATTCCCTTTGACATTTCTCCAAGTGCTCCTCGCACCCCAGCTCACCTAGGAGGATGTCTTCTTCGCCCCATAACTAGTTTGACCGAAGGTCCTTCTCATTCCTAAACTCCACCCTTTTCCGAAAATCCATCCCAGGGTAGGAGGGTGGGATTCCACCACCATAAAATAGTGTTGGTAGGATTCAGACTGAGAATAAACATTTTATCTTCTCAGATTCTAAGGTGAAATATGATTCAGAAATTGAACAATCTCCTTGATCCTCTATGTCAAGGGTCATGGCAAGAATGTGGAACATCGGCCTCATACTTTCAGAATGTGAGGTCCACTAGATCATTTCCTCCCTCCGAATATACATCCATGGGGAAAAATATTTGGCATCTCCCCAAGGACTGGCCGCGCAATCATCTCCATCATCTCCAGGAGCACTCTCTACCTCAAAAAGAGATCATGGAGTGTTATTATGTGTAACGATGGTGGAAGAGCAACATCATGGTCCACCACCACCATACATAGTCCCTATGCTAGAAACTCTAGTCACCATCCTTTCTTATCGTGATGTGTTGGCTATTCCCCTATACTTTTTGGAGGATTTCTCGTGATGAGGTGGCTAGTCATCTTGCTCTATGTATTCTCCACTGGACAGCTTACCGTATCAATGGTCTACTTCTGTAATGTTACCAGTTCCTCACCTGCCTCCAGTCAATGAGTGGGGAAACCAAGGGCCATACCTTGAGTATGAACCATGGATCTTATGGGATATTCTTGTAGCATACCATTTCCCAAGTATTTTTTGACTAGTCGCAACACCGAATTTCAGTGCACTGGAATCGCTCACCCAAGAGAATGTTGGATGCTTTCGCCAAACCCTCTAGGCGATGATCTTTCATTTTCATCACCGGAGAGTGGCTTAACCCAAGATTGAAGAAAACATAGATGAACTTGGACAACAATGTCGTATGGTCGACATGGATAGACTCTCTATAGCCCAGTACCCTGAGTTTCTCAGTCGCCACTCAGCACTCCAACAATGATGTGTTCAGAGAATTAAAATCCTCCACATAATTATTATGGAAGATTCCCCCCATGTTTAAGTTTGTTGTTGGGGGCAGTACGCTACCCTCCACCTCAATTTTATCCGACAATAGCCTAATTTTCCAGCCAATATTGAGGATATACCTCCAGGTAGAGTCGATGTTAACATGGCTGATCTATCAGAGGAAGAGACTGAGACAAAACTCCATGGAGAGAAATCACCCCCACCCCATTGTAGTAACACATTTATTAGATCCACTGGAAAGGGTTACACTACTGGAAATAGGATCTTTTGCGATGGGAGCCTGTCGCAAAAGGCCATTTGCGATGAAGTTCCGCCGCAAATGGCCCGTTGCGGAAAATGGCATCACAACTAAATCTATTTGTGACAGAACCATCGCTAATACTAGTTGATGTATTTAACAAAATCTTTAAATAATGATTTACGAAGGGTTAAGGAACCCGTCGCAAATAAGTACAAAAAATAAACAGTTCCGAGGGGACCGTCGCAAATTCTATTTGCGTCGTGTTTCTCATATCGTTGCAAATAAGTATAAAAAAATATTCAAAAAATATATTAAGAAGTATTTGAGACTGGCCCGTCACAATTACATTTTGCGACGGGATCGTCAGCCCGTCGCAAATAAGTATAAAAAAAAATAAAAATTATTAATGTTATTATAATTCATATTATAAAATATTATAATTAAATTAAAATATTTGAAAATTTATATATATATAAAAATAATAATTATTCTAAAATATGAATAATATTATTAATCATATTATTATTATAATATTATATAATAATAATAATAATATAAATAATTCATATTATTATAAAAAATTAAAAAATTATAAAAAATAAAATAAAATATTATTATTATAAAAATATTATTATTATTATAATTCATATTAAAAATATTATAATTAAATTAATATAAATAAAAATTTTAATATATATAAAAATATTATCTATTATAAAATATGAATAATATTATTAATCATATTAATATTATAATATTATATAATAATAATAATATAAAGAATTCATATTATTATGAAAAATAAAAACATTATAATTTTACATAAAATATTTGAAACTTTTTTTGTAATTAAAATTTTGAATATAATATTATTAAAATAATTAGAAAATAAAAATAGAAAAATTATCAAAAATTTCAAAAAAATATATATACAAAAATTTAAAATGCTAAGTATTATATTATTATTAATAAAACAATATATAAACAATTAAAATAAATAGAAATTAAATAATGCAATATATAAGAGAGACAGAAAATCTGAAAAGAAAATATTATATATTTTGAATTCACAAACTTTATAACCTAAAAAAAATCACTCATCTGAATGGGTAGGGGGAGGGGGAGGGGGAGGATCTGGCGGAACTAGTGGAGGAAACTTCATCCCTAATGCACGAGTAAGTCTGCGCATGTACTCCATCTGCTCATGCTACTGCTGCTGCCACAGACTCATCTTCTCCTCGTGCACCTGCTAATGTCGTCGACGCTCCTCCTCATACTGTTACTACTGCAGACGCATCTCCTCCTGCTCCTTACGAAGACTCTCTATCAACTCAGTATGAGATCGCAACTAATCCGCATACTGTGAAGCGGATGATGATGCACAAGATTCTCTCGAGCTGGATGCCGACATCGCAGCAGTGCCTTAATAATCTCCGGGAGTCAGTTGACTGTCGATACCAACTACTCGGCCCTTCTCAAGTCCATACTAGGTTTCTTGCATCCAAGCTGCCTCATCAAATTCATGGCCACTGGCCTGATCAGCTATCTTGGCCTGACTCTCAGCCTAAGTCTGTGACGCTACAGCCTCATATGACTCCTGTAATTGCAATTTAAAATTAAAATTATGAATATATTATATGCAGTTAATTTTCAAATTGAAAAAATAATAATACTGACCACAATCTGCCGCTAGCGATCACCTTTAATCTCCCCAGTAGCTGGATCAATATACATCCTCCGATATATTTCATACTCCATAATATTAGGCTGCTCGATAGCCTATAAGAATATAAAATAAATTGTTAATATTTAAAGTTATATAAAATATTTATAAATAATGTATGTACCAGATGCTGTCTATGAGTACTTAATGTACGACTCCCAGCTCAATTAGTCACCTCCTGTCTCCCTCAATTCTATCTCCCCATCGATGATCTCATCTGAAAGTCACCACTCAACCAATGTGAACATAATACATCCCATATGTGGGATGAAATGTACTCCGGTTGGTGTGATCTACAGGATTCATCAAACACTAACACTTCTTTCTTCATGGTATCCCTTCTTAAGAAGTGCAAATACTGATGAAAGCGATCACGCATGGCCACCTTCCATGCCTCATGGATGGGGTCACACATGGTATCCTCGATCAGATACCATAAACCCTACAAATAATTCAAAATATCAAGTTATAAATGGAATAACTTTCAATATAAAAATTATTTATTTATGTACGTACCAACCAATGGTCGAACATGGCATGCTGCACATCAACAAGAATCTACTCCCATGTGGTCCATGGCTGAGACAAATAGTTGCACAAGATACTGCTGCCCTGTCTGATAGCTATATACATAAAACTATAAAAACAATAAAACATTTATTATTTAATTAGATTAATGAAATCATAGTAAAAATCATAGGTTATCATACCTCTATGTGTGTGAATCAAACCCAAGACGTGGATGTCACTCAGGGATTGGGTCTGGAATCATCAGTCGAGCAAGACTGCTCCCCCTCCACGTACCTCCGGAAGCGTGTGTAGGATGAGTGTCAGATGCCACAAAATTGCCCTCATCGAAATCTATATCATCCTCTAACAACTGACGAATTATATCTGAATCCATCTGAAACAGAAAATAAATATTGTTAGCAAATAATTGAAAATTATTATTATATATACATATATATTAGTTATGATTATATATAACTATCATTGAATTGTATCAATGTTCACCTTCATCATCATCTTCATATCTCACGATGTCATCTTTATATTCCTCCTCAATATCATCGATATCCACTTGACTTCCAATTTCTTCATCTCTTATCATTTCACATTCATTTGTGACATTATTAACATAATCTTCATCAACAAATCTTAATTGTATGGTGTCATCATCGATACTCATGTCTCTTTGTAAAAAAGATTGATTTTGAGTACTCTCTTGAAAAACTTCAATTCCGTTTACTTCAGTGATAGCACATTCACTCTGCCTAAATTGATTGTCTCAAATTTTTATTTTTATTATGCTCCACCAATCTGTCAAGTCTCTTGACGTAGCACAGTACTTTGTGTAATAAACATGATGTGCCTGTTGAGCTAGTAAGAATGGTTCATTTACTGCAAGAACACTTTTATATTTAATATCAATAATTCCATGTGTCGGATGAACACACACACCTCTCTCCGTATCCAACCACCAACATTTGAACATTGTTATGTAATGTTGTCCTAGATAACAGAGATCAATAATTTCATCAAGAATGCCGTAAAATTCAACTTTATTTTCTCTATGATGAGATCCTCTCGAGAATACTCCACTATTCATTGTTATTTTTGATTCCCCATATGCATGTGTATGAAATCGAAAACCGTTCACCACATATGCATTATACGATTTAACCATTTTGGATGTTGGGTTACTCAATATACACAACTGTTTGTCAATTTTATCAGCATATCGAGACACCGGAAAAATTGTGAAATAATTTTCAACATACTAAAATATAAATTGAATGAGATGTTAAAACATTAAGAATTTATGTTACCAGTTTTTGAAACCACTGAGAAATTTTTTTCTGTTGGCGTTCTTCGAGAGCAGCTGCTGTAATTTGTGGATGTTGTTTTTTTATATGATTATCATATAACCTATGAAAAAAAAAGTTACTTATTGTAACATAAATGATTGAATAATTGATAGAAACACTTACAGTACAAATGATTTCATCTCTTCATAGTTGAGCAGAACAAACGTACGAGATCTGTGGTGTTCATCATCTGAAAGCCATCATTCATGAACTCCACCAAAACTAAGCTCTGGATGGTTAAAAGCAGATAATTGATTGTCGATTTCATCATCATTCCTCTCGTTTCGTCCCATGTGGTTGTGTATTCAGGGATAATCATATTAAAAATAGTGGGAGATTAAAAAAGATATTTCTTCTTGCAAATAAGATTCAGCAATAGATCCTTCAACAGATGCTTTGTTACGTACTTTCTTTTTCTATTTCATCATGCATCTTTCGAATGGATACATCCATCGAAATTTTACTGGACCTCCACATTTTGCCTCAAATGGAAAATGTAATATCAAATGTTCCATTGAGTCAAAGAAATATGGAAGAAATATTTTTTCCAGTTTACATATAATTACAGCAACAACTTCTTTAAGTTTGTTTAGAACATCGTAATCTGTTTTCGCCGCAAAAATGTCCCGAAAAAATATATGATATGTCTGTTATGGAATCCCAAATCACGGAATTCAACAGACCTCTTAATCCAATGGGCAGACGTCATTCCATTAAAACATGAAATTCATGACTTTTTAATCCGGTAATATGACCATTATTTACACATCCACCCAATTTGAAAGAACATCCATCCGGAAGTCTCAAATCTACAATCCACTGACAAAATAATAAGCGACATTCTTTGGACTGTGTATAAACTACTTTTGGTTTCATTAAATTTTCTATTCTAACATTCTCGAACAATTCAAGTTCTGGACGCCTGTAAATTTGGGTAAGATCTAATCGTGCATTTACACTGCGTTTACTCTTTCCTGGTGTATCCAAAAATATTTGAAACAAATTATCAAAACACTTCTTCTCAATATGCATGAAATCCAACATTTGGAGGACCATAAAATCAGACCAATATAGAAAATCCCAAAATATGCTATGTTTTATCCAATTGTGCTCTTTCTAAAAACCAGAAATTTTTTGTTGGTTTATTGTGGGTCTAAATGTAATGGGAGGTAATTAAAATAAAACTGATTTTAACTCCATACCTGATAGCATTTTTGGAGGTCCATCCCTTTCAATTTTTCCTTTTCTATAATGAGATCTGTTTCTGTGAAAAAGATGATCATCTGGAAGAAATCTGCAATGAAAGTCAAAATAGCAAGGTTTTGTTCCATGGACGAGCATAAATGCTTTGTTCTCTCCCATACAATAAGGACATGATTTCGGACCATGTGTATTCCATCCAGATAACATGCCATAAGCCGAAAAGTCACTAATTGTCCACATCAATGCTTCTCTTAGTTTGAAATTCTGTTTCACAGCAACATCATATGTACTGACATCGGTACTCCACAATAAATTTAATTCATCAATCAATGGTTTCAAATAAACATCAATATTATTCTTCGGATGTCCTGGGATTAGTATGGTTAAAAAGATATAGAGTTCTTTCCTCAACATCCTTGGAGGTAAATTGTAAGGAGTTAAAAAAATAGGCCAACATGAGTACTGACTACCAGAATATCTGAACAGATAGAAACCATCAGTGGAAAGACCCAGTCGCACATTTCGGGCTTCTAAAGAAAACGATGGATGTACTCTATCAAAATGTTTCCATGAATCTCCATCAGCTGGATGATTCATGCCTTTATCATTTGAAATATTCGTTTTGTTCCATGATATCATTTTTGAGGTATTATTAGACATGAATAAATGCTGAAGTTTGGATGTAAGCAGAAAATATCTCAACTATTTTACAGGAATCAAGCCAGACTTCCCATGTTGTGCTTCTTTATACCTCGGTTTCCCACATGTGGGACAACTATCCAACGACTCATTTTCACCAGAATATAAAATGCAATCATTTGAACATGCATGAATCTTTTGAAAACTATGTCCCAAATTCCGAACCAGCCTCTTACTCTCATAGTAATTTTCAGTCAAAACATTTCCTTTGGGTAATAGTGTTTTAATCAAAGTAAATATCTAATAAAAACAAGTTTTTGACAATCCATTATCTGATTTGACAGTAATAAATGTAACAACTACATCTAATTTTCTTATCTTGCAACCAGGATATAATTCATTCTCAGCAGACCTCAACTACTCATAAAATTCAGACGGTGCAAACTCAGGAGTTGAATCAATATCATCCTGAGTTTCTATCTATTGAATAGATGGACCTGCAACATCATGTACAAAATTTTGAAATCGATATGGATCCGGAATCAAGTTATTATCACCTTTTCTAGAACTGTGTTCACCGTGTTTATACTAAAAAACATAATCCAATTGAAAACCAAAATGCAAGAGATGTCCCCCGACTTTGTCAAACGTATCAAATGTTCTCAGTTCACATTTTTTTACAAGGACATTTTATTGTGTCTTCTAAAGAAAATTCTGAATTTGAGGCCGCAAATTCTAAGAAAATCTCCACACCCTCAATATATACTGGATTTAAACCAGAACCATTTGGATTTCTACGTTGATTTATCCATACGTGGTCATCTAATAATGATTGTTTTCTACTTCGTTGTTCCATATTTATCTATAAAATATAAAAGCATTACTGGTTTTGAATAATTTGATAGAAGAAAAACAATCTCTAAAAGAAAAACTATAATAATTACCACTATTTACGAGCGACACAATTTTTAATGAAATTATTACTAATTAGTAACATAATTGATAATATAATTAGTAACTTAATATAAATATGTTATTAATTATATGATTAATATTTATAAAAAACAATATTAATATTATTAAAATAATAAAATAATTATAAATTATTAAAATTATAAATATTTTCAACAGACTATTCTTAACATGTTCAAATCTTAAATGGTCGTTAATTTTTAAATCATGCCTAATAAAATGTTTACATCAATCATGTCCCATTTAAACTCTATAATTATCCTTACATGGTTGATCACCTCGCAAATAGTTTTTTAATATGACGACCCAACTAATATTGTTCTCACCTATAAGAATCATCTCACATGACCATTTACATAGACCATTCTTCCATAAAAATTTAATCCCTTAAATTTTTAAGAAAGAATGGTCTATGTAAAGGGTTTGGTGATATATTTATTATAGGTGAAAAAGACATGACTTGGATCGTCTCATTGGAATGATACTTTCAAGGTGGTCAACCAAGCAATGACAATTATAGAGTTTACATCGAACATGACTTATACAAACCTCTTATTGATCATGATCTAAAAATTGACGATCGTTTAACATTTGAACATGTTAATAATATCTTGTTGCGAATATTGTTAATATTAACACTTTATAATTTTTTTAATTTTAATAGTATTAATATTATTTCTTCATAAATATTAATCATAAAATTAATAACATTATTATATTACATTACGAATTATATTATCAATTATGTTACTAATTAGTAATGAGAAGATATGAATAGAGATAGGTTAACCAAAACAAACATGTTCATATATCACCTTCGCTAATTGTTCCAATTGTTCGTTAATTGTTCACTAATTGTTCTACTTATTCGCTAATTGATCTGCTTATTCACTAATTATTCTGCTTATTCGATAATTGTTCTTCTTATTTGCTAATTATTCACTAATTGATCTACTTATTCGCTAATTTTTCTGCTTATTTGCTAATTGTTCTACTTATTTGCTAATTATTCGCTAATTGATCTGCTTATTTGATAATTGTTCTAATTATTTGCAAATTGTTTTAATTATTTGCTAATTGTTTAAATGATTTGATAACTATCATATTATTAGTATTTTATTATTATTAATATTAAAATAATATAATTTTTTATATTATGTTACAATTCTCTTTTCAGTGTTGAAACTTGACATTCTGTCTCCACATATAATATTTAAATTCACTTTCACCTCTCTGTTGGTGAGGAGGTTGATAATTCTGAAAATGAATGAAAATATTACATGTGGAGACAGAATGTGAAAATATTTCTAATTATCTAGTAATTATTTATATTTATCTAGTAATTATTTCAAATTATCTGGTAATTATTCTAATTATCTGGTAATTATTTCTAATTATCTAGTAATTATTTATAATTATCTGGTAATTATTCTAATTATCTGGTAATTATTCTAATTATCCGGTAATTATTCTAATTATCTGGTAATTATTCTAATTATCTTGTAATTATTCTAATTATAGGGTAATTATTCTAATTATCTGGTAATTATTTCTAATTATCTGGTAATTATTTCTAATTATCTGGTAATTATTCTAATTATCTGGTAATTATTCTAATTATGTGGTAATTATTCTAATTATCTGGTAATTTTTCTAATTATCTGGTAATTATTCTAATTATCTGGTAATTTTTCTAATTATCTGTTAATTTTTATAATTATTTGGTAATTTTTCTAATTATTTAGTAATTTTTCTAATTATCTGGTAATTTTTCTAATTATCTTGTAATTATTCTAATTATCTATTAATTATTCTAATTATCTTGTAATTATTCTAATTATCTGTTAATTATTCCAATTATCTGGTAATTATTAGCTTATTATTTAAATTATTTTTTAATTATTTTAATTATTAGTTAATTTCTGATAAAATTAGATTATTACCAATGAAATATCATCCGGGAGTGTCGAACCAAGAGTGCAGCAAGGCCCGTTGTCGTGTACCAGGATACCACGGGTCAAGCCCGAAATTTGTTATCGGGACATTCACCCTAGGTATAGTTGTTCCAGAGCCACCTGTACTTGTTCGTATCCAGACAATGATTACTTGATTGATAAAGAATCTAATTATACCAAATTATATTATTTATCTACTAATTATTCCTAATCATTACTAACACAATCATTTTATTAATAAAACTAAATATGAATAATAAATTAAATTAAATTTATCTACATTACAACTAAATAACAAAAATTATAATTAATATAAAAAAAAATTAAAGGAATATAAAAATAAATAAAAAAAATATACCTTAATGTTTATGCTAAACTTTTTGACGCCTTCGAATTCTACTCGAAAAAAAAAATTAAAACTATTAAAACTGAAGATTGTAGAGAAAAAGTAGAGAAGAATTGGATGTTCTGGAAAAAACGGATGGGGGTATATATAAGTTAGATTATTTACGACGGTAGTATTTTCAACGGGAGTACCATCGCAATTAGAAGTATTTGTGACAGGACCCGTCGCAAATACCTTCACCGTATTAATTATAGCATGTGGTTAAAAAGGAATTTGCGACGAGACTCGTCTCAAATACCCCTGCCGCCAGAACTTTATGCGATGGGTAGATAGCCCGTCACAAATATTATTTACCGTCGCCTGCTATTTGTGACGGTTAGGATCCATCCTGTCACAAATACTCATGGTGTAAAAGCTTAGTTGCGACGGGGCCCATCACAAGTAGCCCTACCGCCAGAACATTTTTTCGACGGGTAGCAAGCCCGTCGCAAATATTATTTACCGCCGCCTGCTATTTGTGACGGGGATGATATGTCTTGTCACAAATATGCTTCCCGCATTTTGGGGCGAATGCCGCGCCAAAACAATTGCGACGGGGCATCTCTCACTGTCGCAAATAACTAATAAGTTGAGACAGGAATGCATTCTCGTCGCAAATGTGTTTTCAGTCGGACCTTTTGTAAAGGGAATATATCCCAACCCAAATGACCTGTCACAATAACACCATTTTCCCGTAGTATTACCTTCCAGAAGATGAGTCTCATGGGTCTTCTTATATACACCAAGGCATTCATCCTTAGTCGGAATCCCAATAAGGGGAAAGAGAATCCCAAGTCCAGAAAACCCTCTGACCTATTAGGCTTAGTGCAGAAGATGGGGGATGGTCTTTAAAAAGTCGTGTTTCATCAACAGGTCACAGAGAAAAAAATAGATGGTCGACGACCTTCTTACTGAACGTGTTGCAGAACGACGTCCAGACTACAGTGATCCTCACTCAGGGTAACAGGAAAGGGTACAACTTCACCCCGGCTAATTGACTCTAGGTGACACTGACCATCCTTCCCACACAGATAGGATAGAAGCCAGAACTTAGGGTAGGATGGAAGGATATGTGTTTCCAAACCCACTTGAGTGGTGTGATAATCCCTAGGACCCGAATCAGGTTCCCCCAACTTCCCTGCAAAAGTTCCCACCAGCCACTCCACGAGTTGTTGGGTCTTCTTATCATGTTGAATAACCTACCTACACAATGGTGGCCATGTATCCCCGTCCAGATAGGAACCCCCATCCTGATGATCTCATGGCGGTGCTCATTTCTATCCTTAAGGTGTTGGAAACGCGACAGGTGGCAATCCTACCTGATGGAAAGCCATATCCAGCTTGGGTGGATGATATGCCAGCACCCCCAGGTCTGGGAAATCCCACCTTCTCCCCCTTTAATAGGGCGGGTGACCTAGACCAACATCGGGCCCACTTCATTTGAAGGTGTGGGTCCATGTTGGGAAATATAGTGCTAAAAGAGGCCTCTAAACTCCGGTATTTTGTATAGACATTGGAAGGTTCTGCGTTTATCTGGTACAACCAGCTACCCATTGGGTTAGTAGCTATCTAGGAAGATCTTTGTATGCAATTTCATTACCAGTTCAGTTCCACCACACAAGATGATGAATATTTCAAACCTTTTCAAATGCATACAAAGGCCTGATGAGTACATCGTATACTTTTCACCTGGAGGAAAGGACTCACCTACTCCTTGGACATGCCGCTAACACATGAATAGTTGCTGACAATATTTATGGGAAATTTCAAGACCGAACCAGTCCCCTCTCTCATTACCCAGAATTACCCTAGGGGATTTGGGGATTTCTTTGATAAGACCCAGTTCCTAGAGGAATCCTTACAGCAGGCTATGTTGGAGCCTCCATTGCCTCCTACAATTCCTACGAGGATGGCCTCCATTACCGATCCCACCATAGTGGCCCAAATTGATGCCCCAGGAAACTGGATTTATTATCGATGGATCCGCCTCTGTATCCTCACAGAGGTCCGCCATATCAGGCGTAGCCTCCATCCTAGCATCACCCACATCAGCATCGACAGGAACCCCCATGTAATGTGTTGCCACCACCCTGGTGAGATTACCAGGTTCCAACTCCTTGACAGGCTCCTCCAGACCCTCGTTAGGGACATGCTCCTAGATTCCCCTTTGCGGATAGAGGCAATAAGGCCTACTCATTCAATGATACTCATGTCCCCAGTTATTTTTAAAGCGCCTTGGAATAGGGACTCTTTCGGTTGCTGAAATGGTGGAGGCTAGAAGAGGCAGATCTCAATGATCACCGCAATTACTACCTCTATCACCGAATCTTGGGGCACACCCTGAAACAATGATATGTGTTTAAAAAATGGCTTCAAGACCAGGTTAACAATAACACATTCATGTTGGGCCCAGCACTGGCACTAGTGTCATGTGTATTCATGAAGCCTGATATCTGTAGTGATGGTGAAGGTAAGTGGCCCTAGGTTTCCAACCGCGATTCCCAAAAGTATGATGACTAGATGGGTCATAAGATGTTCTCCCATAACCATTGAATTATCTGTTCACTCCTGAATCGACCTGATCCTTCAGAGTATGTTGTGTCACTCATATCTACCACTTCTTCATCGTTGTCTCAACTTTCCACTTCCTAGAAGAGTAGGCATCATTGATGCAAGGTAAAGTGAATAAATCCACCGAATCCATTATTGTCACATACTATCAACAACTTTATGCCTCCCAATATGATGATTTCCCCCAAGGTCCATCCAGTGGTGGAGGATTCTTCATGTAAAATCACAGGGTACGCCTCGGTTAACACCATAGATATGGTAAACCCCTACATGATTTCTGAAGATGGGGATCGCCAGACGGGTATTACCAATGTTCCCAGCCATCACTAGAATCTAAGAGTCATGGATATATGATTCTTCATAGTGCCTTGGTCAATACTTCTAGCTAGAATGTGCTTGCCACCAAAACTAGATAGCATGCCCTATATAGAGATTAGCACTCACAGCCTTCCCATCCCGTGACATCATGACCACCTTCACTGATACTTATGTTATATGATCAGGAAGAGAGGACTCGACTATGTCGTGACTAGACATGCTTGGTTATGAATCATCTTTAGTCATCTCGGCCACATCTGGTAGTCACTCCATAGGCTTCGACTAGTGAGCAGTAGGATGTTCCTAGCACCATTCAGCCGCCAGTTCATCCAGAATCATCAGTCATTCCCCCAGTTGAAGAACGACTTCCTATAAAAATAAGTTCATGCTTATCATAAAACATTGATTTCCACAAGCATCTTACCATAATTCTTGAAATCCTCTCTATCCTTGAGGCTCATCTCCTATCATTGGATTTGTGTGAAGACCTTTCGTAGGCTTTAAGAAGCTCCCTCCAGTTTGAGACAGAGGTAGCCGTAGTAGAAGCCTTCTATGTTGAGGTGACTTAACGTGTAGAATGTAAGGACATCATCTTTTCATCTAGAGAAGATGAAGGCTCTCCCATATAGGGGCACATCCTCCTTAGAAATATCACTGGCCACTTCGATGGCAAGGAGTTCATTATTGTCTTATCGACACAAGCTTAGGGTTCAACCATATCATGACATGGACACTCCATAAGATGGGGCCATCCGAGGATGACCTGATTCCCTATAACATGAAAATCCATGGTTATGATAGGATTTGATAGACACCGGTCGACAAGATCCACCTGAAAACACTATTTGGTGGTCTGGTAGCCAGCACTAAGTTCATGGTTTCTTCCTAGGACACTGCTTAAAACACATTGATGAGCAGACCATGGCTCCACCTACACACGAAATTCCCTTATTCATATCACCAATTCCTAAAATACTCCATTAATTCTTGAGTAGGTGTACTCCAGGGTGATGCATCACCATTTTCATCTTGTAAATCCCACTACCTAAATGCCAACTACTATAGTAGAAAAGACAAACTGATCTAACCAAGAAAAGTTGAGATTGTTATAGCTGCAACTGACCTGTGGACATGCCTAGATGGTGCTTGCGTCTTCTTGATCCATTGATTGTAATACAAAATTTCGGTTATGGGGAAATTATTTATTATTTCTAGAATGAGGGGGAAGCACATTCCCAAGACTAAGAGACTCCAGATGATCACTTCGTATTCTTACACAAATCTGGCTCGGGTGACCCAAGAGCCCCCAACCCCCATAATGTATCAGGATGCTTTCCCCAGGGAAACATCAATATGTCTTACTAGCTTGGCACACTGGGCAGGGATAAATCATCTCAAGTAGACTCAACAATATTGCTTTGATTTCATCAAACATGGCCCCTTGGGACGAAGGCCAAATAAGATCAGATTGACAACTTTCATTGCTATTGTTTTGACCACATAAGAGTCCCCTGATGGAGTGTCTATCGCCGCTCAGGTTGGAACCAGTCTTATGTAGGGATCTTTCGACTCAGAGGATACTTCTATCGTTAGGGACCCCTCCCCCATAAGTGAAAAGATGATTCATAGGATTCTCCTCCTACCTTTTAAAAGGGTGTCTATACCAACGTTGATGAATTGGTACCGGTGAATCTCAGTGGAGAGATAGATCTGAAACCCACATTGATCAGTGTTGCAATACCTATCGAGGAGCAACAATAGTACATGGAATTTCTGAAGGAGCACTGTGATGTATCCGCCTAGAGTGATAACGATATGCCTGGACTAGATCCTCAGGTCACCATACACCGCCTCAGTCATCCTACAAATCATCGCGGGTTCAAAAAACCTCCCAGAAAGATGCTCCCATCTCCCAGTGCCATGGTCGAGGTCAAATTGGATAATCTCCTTAGATATAACTTTGTTAAGGAGGTCATGTACCCTAGATGGCTAGCCAAAATTGTTCCAATCAAGAAGAAGAATTAATAGATCAGAGTCTGCATTGACTTCTAGGATCTCAACTGCCACTATCCAAAGGATGATTTTCCCCATCCCATGATGGATTTTTTAATTGATGATATCGCTAGGTTACATTCCCTCTATTTCATGGAAGGGTATTGCGAGTAAAAAAATCTGAATATCCCCTAAGGATGAAGAGTATACAACCTTCAGGGTGCCACAAGGTAATTTTTGTTACTAGGTAATGCACTTCGGTATGAAGAATGTAGGTTCCACCAATATGCCATCCATGAATTTAATATTTAAGCTGATCCTCTGAACATTGGTGGAATGCTATATGGATGATCTGGAGGTCAAATATCGCCAGTTTCAGGACCATCACAAAGATCCTGTGAAAGTGTTGGTATTCCTCCATTATCTCCATTTGAATATGTTCCCATTGAAGTGTTCCTTCAGGGTCACCTTCATAAAGTTTCATGGATTCGTTGTTAGATATAGAGGCATTGAGATCAACTTAGAGAATATCAAGTCCATCAGCCATATTTCTCCCCTGAGAAACATTCGGAATCTTCAAGGATTCCAAGGCCACATAGTCTACATACGTCGATTCATCGCGAATTTGGCCAGAAGGTGTAATCCCTCTTCATGGCTCATGAAGAAATGAATTTTTTATCCATGGGATAAAGAATGTTATACTTATTTCAAAGAAATAAATTATTATCTTCTCCATCCTTTGGTTTTGATGCCACCAGTTTACAGAAAGACGTTGGTCCTCTATGAGACAGCTCTATAATGATCTCTCGGTTCCCTTATCACCCAGATGAATAATGAGGGAACATAGAATATCCTCTACTATCTCTACTACATGATCCTCGATACAGAGACCATATAATCACCTATCGAGAAGATCTAACTTGTGCTGGTATTCAGAGTAAAAAATTTGTGACATTAATTGCAGCACCATGAGGTACTACTGGTGTCCCGAGTGGATCTACTGAAGTATATCCTAAACTTCCTGATGTTGAAAGTCCATCTAGCTCGATGGTAAGTGATCCTCCAGTAGTTTGACATCAGGTTTGTCCCTCATAATTCCATAAAGGGGTAAGCATTTTTAGATTTCCTTGCTACCCATCCATCTCCCACAGACCAATATATGGACCTAGATTTTCTAGATAAGGCAATCCTCTCAGTATACTAATACATTCTGTGTTTGAAAATGCACATTGATGGTGCCTCATTAAGTACTAATAGAAGAATACTGAAATATTAAATGCTCAATAGAGTGGAACTGGGTGTCATCTTCAGCATGTCGGTATTGGTTGTTATTCCATAATCCTTCTTGTTATTAGAAGGCTTTACCAACATTGTGGAAGAGTATCTGGCACTCATCACTGGTCTTGAATTGGCCCTCGAGATCGACATTCCCTATATTCATGTGAAAGGGGACTCTTAGTTGGCCATGAATAAGATCAACTGTGACTATGTCATGAGAAAGATAGATCTAGTTCCATTACAAGAACTTACCTACCTATTGATAGCCCAATTCCCATCTCAGACTGAGGATACTCATCTCCCCCATTCGCAGAATAGTAGAGTACAAGCCTTAGCCAGCTTGGATGCATCTCTGGCGGAACTGGACCAGGATTATATTATTATCCACGTGGCACACCGGAGAGTCATCACCCTTGTTTCTCCAGAAGATGATGATAGCCCATAGGTACGCCACCTTACCGCCAGTGCCTCCACATTAGGACCCCCAGGTCCTCCTCCCTCAGTGATGGAAGTAAACCTCGAATGTAGGACACCCTTTTTGAGTATCTTTAGCATGATAATATCCTGGAAGATAGAGCCGAGCTCAATCGAGTCCAACACCGCACATTGCAGTTTACTCTTTTTAGCAATCCTGGTCTTGAGAAGATCCTCTAAAACTGTGGGTTTGATGGTGTTCCACTCTATTGCATTCAAGGGGTTAATATTTAGTAGGTCATGTTTGAGGTTCATGTCGGTTCCTGCAGGGCTCATCAGACCGGTTTGAAACTATCTCACCAGATCCGGAGACTGGGATATTTTTGGCCCTCCATGATTCATGGCTATGTTGAGTTTTCCAATAGATGTTAGGAATACCTAATTCAATCTATCTTTGTACATCGTCCTTCGTGGCCTCTTCAAACTACCATGTACTCTTTGAACTTATCTATCTTGGGACTCAATGTCGTGGGACCCTATCCACCGGCAATGGCTCGCCAGTGCAGGTTCATCCTGATTGCAATGGATTTCTTTTCTATGTGGGTGGAGGTAGTTCCTCTCAAGGAATTCAAGGTTCATTTTATCATTGAATTTGTGTGCTCCAATACTATTCAACAATTTTAAGTCCCTCACTTTTTCCTCACCGATAATTGCACCATTATCGTGTGGCCAAATTGAAGAACTTTTACACCAAGTTCAACGTCCGTTCAAACCATACCTTTCACTATCATGTGTTGGCCAATGGGAATATAAATGCATTTTATTAAACCCTCTCTAAAATTCCACAAAATATGGTTAGTAAGAACCAGTATATTTGGCCAGAAAAGATCCCCCACACACTCTGGGCCTATCAGAAGACAACTCGAAATTCCACACAGGTGACCCCATACTCCATGGTGTACAGAACGGAGGCAGTCCTGCCCATTTCGATTGAGTTTTTCTCATTGTCTATAGTGGTATATGATTAGAAGACACCATACAAGGTGGTTTAAATCTTCTATCTGAATTGGAGGTGCTAAAAAAACAGGCTTTTTGCCCTGCACAATCTAGAGAAGCATCAAGACAAGATAGCTAGAGCTTTTAACAAGAGAGTTTGTCTCCACTCTTTTTTGCAAGGTGACTTGTTGTTGACCTTGAGAACACCAATGATATCTAGATGTAAACCCCAAAAATTGGAGCCCATATGGGAATGACCTTACATCATTCATAAGGTTTACCCTAGTGGTGCATACTATCTATTTACCATGGATGGTTAGCAATTAACTACTCCCACCAATACCAAATTTTTCAATCAATGATTTGCCTGAGCGTAAAGGTCCTACATGACTTTAAACTATTATGTCCCACATGGAATTAAACTATATGTCATCCCATAGGAGGTTTAACTTTATTTTATCCCACGTGACATTAAATTTTCATGTCCCACATGACATTAAACTGTATGTTGTCCTGAAGGATGTTAAAATTTATCTGGTCCTACATGACCGTAAACTGTTATGTACCACATGACATTAAATTGTAAGTCATCCGGCATGATGTTAAACTTTAGACAGCCCCACAGGACATTAAACTATCCATAATCCTTGATGCATGATGTTAAACTGCACAACTTATTCGAGAACTACATATGGCTTGATTCCCACGCTCAAGGGATACATAAGAATGCTCAGACAATTCATCTTAGAGTCCAACCCCAAACTCTTCTCTTTGACTAACCCCTGGGTGTAGTTCTCCTGAAGGATCCCTAATGGTGTAGTGTAGGCTTCTTTGGCCTCATCGGTGCCAGGTTTATAATGGTCTCACCATGTTCCCCTCCCATTATTCAATCCTCCCTTGTCCACACCGCACTAAGTAAAACTGCATATCCCTATCAGAACTATGTATAGATTTATTCCCATCATTATTGGATATGTAGGACCACCCTGATACTTTTGTCCGTAGGCCCAGCCACACACTTCAAGATCACTCCCTTGGTCCAACCTGTCATCCTGGATACCTCCCCAAACGTGTGGTGTAGTGTGGGATTATGTCCCCATTTCATGGTAGGTTTATCCCTACTGCACCATGTGTTTCCTTCCTTGGAGGTCTTCACTCACCATCATCTTCACCGAAAGAGGTGAAACTGTGAACTCGCTAGGGATTCCTAACCTCAGGTCCCCCAACCTTTTCAATCCCCTAGCCAATGTTCTCACATAGGATTGTATGGTGTGGTATGGGATTATGTCCATGTCTACATCGGGTTGCTCTCCATGCCATACACATCCCTCGTAGAGATTCCTTTCTCCTATCAGTGTCCTTGCAGCATGACGTAAAACAACGTAGCATCCCCCAGAACCACATACGGCTTTATTCCCATCCTTATGGGATACATAAGTATTACCGAACATTTAGCTTTCGGGTCTAGCATTGTTTCTTATAATCCAATTTATATTTTTGGCCCACTGGATTTAATTCTTCTAGGAGATGGGTAAATGGCATGGTATGGTCTCAGGTCCTCATTCACGTAGGGTTCCTAACAAACATGCCATGTACCTCTTTCTCCTAGGATCTCTTTGTCCTATTTTTCCAAACTCATATTTTCAAGTTGGTTTCTCTTTAATTGGGCCCCTTGACCCTCTATGGCAGTTCTCCAATGTGTCCAGGGGAACTCTGGTTCAGGGACGAGGGTGTTAGAGTCTACGTAGACATGTTCTCACCAATTTTCACGCTTTAGGTTCCCCTTCATTTGGGGATTCCATCATCTTCCACATCCTAATGGACCCCCAAATTCCATGGATTCTAGTCCTAAGGTCAATCCAACCATTTTGGGCCAACGTCCCCAAGGATTATAGATTGAAATTTCATGCATGTACCACGTTGCGAATATGGTCAGCGGTCGACAATCGTTTGTTTTTCTAATTTCAGGGCACATGATATGGATGTTGTGTTTTGAACATGGTCAACTGTTATCTTTCATTGTTACATCACCCCCATTAAGCCCTAAATATTGGTGGAATGATTAACAACATTTTCCACTCCCTCATTTCAAAGTGAAATCCCACCACTCTTGGTATTACCCCTCAGTGCACATTGACACGGTGAGGAATCATACGAGACTACCCCTTATTTCCCCTTTGCATGATTTCCATGTGTTGAAAAGACCTTCCCCACCCTTGCTTCTCACATTGAGCATAGCTCACGTGGGCTTAGGTATGTGGTCAAGTTTTGTCCTCATTTGGAAGATTCTCACTCATTTATGGTCTGAGATTTAAGACCTTAAACTAAGATCTCTTGGCATCCTTCTCGGACAATGTTAAACTGCACTTTCACAGCAATGTATGGATTGATTCCAATCCTCATGAGATACATAAGAACACCCATGCATCTTCTCTCTGGGTTCATCCCCGAGTTTTTTCCCTTTTTCTGCCCCTTTTTCTTGAGTTTTCTTCCCTGTAATTGTGCGTGGTGTGATTTGGACCTCGTCCTCATTCACACCGAGTACGCTTTATCACGCCATGCGCAGTCCCCCCTAAAACCTCATTTCTTCTATATGTGTCCAAGACATATGAATTTATGCTATGATTCCTAGTCCCACATAAATTTAAACTGTTATGTCTTTACTGAACATCGTTAAAATGTAGGGTATGGTCCTATCGTAAGACCCTAAACCGTGACATTATCATCCTGGCTGCACGACAAAAACGACACTACTTTGAAATGTACTCACATGAGGGGACATCATGTCTGGAATCGGTCATCCACCACACCATTTTTCACATTTTGTATGTGGCTTCATTCATTTAGCTATACATAGATCCTCCATTCTTGGTTTTTTTCTTCAAAAAGAGAGAGCATACATCAATAATAAAGAACAAACAAGATCTATGAAATGTCGCTTCTTTTGATGTGTGGACCAGACCTGCATGACAGTATTACCCCTAGAATTGGTAGCCTACCATTCCATTTCTATAACATTATGTGGATTGATCCCCATCATAATGGGGTATGTAGGAATGCCTAGGCACTGAGCCCTTGGCCCGGTATAAACATCATTTTTTGTCCCGCGACATAAAATTTTCCCAGGGAGCACATGGTGCGATGTGGGCTTATGTCCTCATTCACATTGAGTTTTTCAATTACTCCACAACATATCTCCCTCTCTCCTTTCCATTTACATTCCACGATCTAAGACCTTGAAACTAAGATCCCACCGTCTGGGTCGCAGGAAAATAAACTACGCAACATCATCCAGAACTATGTATTTCTTGATTCCCACCCTCATGGGATACATAGGAATGCCCGAATGTCCTGTCCGTGGGCCTAGACCCAAAAATCTAAAATCCCCCCCCCCCTTCGGCCCTTGTCTAGATGAGAATAAATTCTTTGTAAACAAATCCTATGTGGGGGAAATTATGGAATCACCTTGAATTAACGAGAGTTAGCAGAGGAAATATTAGAGAGGAAAGTGGGATTAACTTTCACACTGAAAAAATGTTTTTAGAAAGTCTATATTTCATGTAAATTTAGTGAAATTCATTCCACATTTGATGATATAATTTTTACCCATTGACCTAGATTAAATATTTACCATGCTAATTTATTTCTTTACCAAAATATACAAGATTACAACTCATACAAATTCTTAACAGGAAGAATCTGAATATATACGTGATTTAATATAACTAACCTTTAAAATATGGGAAAATAACTTTTAAATTAAAACATATGATATTGGATAAACTATTTTTATATAAATGTTTCTTTTAAAATATTAACTATTCTTATTTTTATTTATAATAAATTAAAATTTAAATGTGTGTTAATTTGTTTTTCTAAAAATATATATATATATTAGCATCACAATATTATTTTAATTTTTTAAAAAATATTAATTCCTTTAAATATAATTTTTTTTATTAAAACACATTAGTAAGAATAAAAATTGATTTTTTTAGTTAATTAGTAATTTTAATTAGATTACATCAATGCATTTTTATTAAAACTATCTGTACATTTTTATATAAAATTATAAATCTGAAATGTATAAAAATACATATGGTATATAATTTTCTATATTGATAATTAAATATTTATATCATTTCAATAATAATACCTTAAGATTATAGTTTATATGTTCATTTGAATGTACATTACATCTGATAGTGTACTCCACAAGCAACACCGACATTAAACTAATCCCAACATACTTTTATATAAGTACAACCATTATGACATAGTCATTGGTTCGGTGGGTATGAATACAAATAAATGTATTTTTTAATATTTGATTAATTTCTTTCATTAAATAAATTAAATATCAATCAAACATTGATTATTAATTGGTTGGAAATGGTGGAGAAATATTTTTAAGGTAAAATAGATATTTCTTATAAATTGTTTTAATGTGTAAAATGTATTTTGATCATAATATATTTTATTAATTACATTTGACAAATGATTAAAATAAAATAATTATATTTTATAACCAATTTAATGAAATGTAATTTTTTTAATTATTGTTATTATTCATGTATTGAGAATAAATTAGTTCCATACTTCAAAAATGTTTTTTATTACATTTTATTTATGAACATTAGAATTAATTTCTAAAAAATTTAAAAATTTTATTTTAATAAATGGAAATAATATTTCAAATCACTATGTCATAATTTTTTTGAATGAATTTTTCAGTTTGTTCAAAAATATTGATTTTGAGGGAATAGTCAAAATATAATTTTTTTAAACACATTAATTTTTTTCATTAAATTAAGTAAATTAAAATTTCCCAAAAATATGGATATGATTTTAATGTAAAATAATATAATTTTCATTAAAAATAATCTTATTAACTCAACTTATACAACACTATAATTGATTATGGTAAATGTTCATTTTTATGCTTAAAGTCATTCTTCTAGAAACTCTTTTTATTGTGTTCAGAATACTAATATTAATATAAATATCATATAATTATTGGAATTTAATTTTGAAATATTTATTTAATATTTATAATTGTGTGGTTCAATTTTTTAAAAAAATTTAATGTCATTTTAATTTATAATGAATAGTAGAATGGTAAATATTGATCACCATAATAATTGGTGAAACATGTTAATTAATGATCAAACTATGGGATAAGGTTTCAAAATGAACCAATAACATGAATTTATTTCATTTTATTATATTAATTTGACCATAACCATCGTAAAATATAAAATATAAAATTTTTGTGCTATAAGATTGTGATTTTGACCTTTATATCATTTTATATTAAAAAACACCCAAATGACACTCTTTATTTTGTTATAGATAATATATTTTCAAAAGAAAAAAAGTTATGAATGATAATAAATGTTAATTTATAATAAGAATGACATATTTTTATACTAGTAAATTATTTTAATACATACAGATATATTAATTTTTGTGAACATTTACGCAACGCCATTGCAATGCATGTCCACGTAGCAGAAAAATCAAGCGAATGATTTCAAAGAAATAATTATATATTTTTCTGAATAATTATGGTGTTACATGAATTCAATGGATAATTTATATTTACTAGTGATGGTGAATTTATTTGAAATAAAATTCAACTATTATTTTGAAGCCATTAAATTCATGATAGGAGAATAGTTTGGAAAATGACATTAATTGATATTTAATGTTTAAAAACTACTATTAATGATTAAATATTTTAATAATTCTCATAATGGCTAAAATAGATAGTACAATCATTGTATTATCAGGAATTATCAATTCATCTTCCACCATAAATTTTTATAATTTTCTTAAAAACCCATAAGTATTGAAAAATTTGTTACCACAATTAAGTTTAAAGGGGGTTAATAAAGTTGTTAAACAAAAAATAAGGATTAAAATTCCACATAAATATTTCATAATTATATTGTTTGATCAAATTTATAGAATTCATAAATATCATTGAATATATGGGAATTTGGAGCCATTTTACATTTGATTTCCACATATCTTATACTAATGTTTCAAGAATTTATATGATTCCTACCCACCTCACATATAAAAAGGAAACCACTACCCCCTTTTATGAAAATAATTGAGCCACAAAAATGAGAAAATACCTACCTAAATAATTTTATATCTACCTTAACCACTTACTATAGCTTTTGGTATTCCCATAAGACAATCCATATAAGGCTCTATGTGCAAGACAAAGGAGGATTTCCAAATAGGTATAACTTTTAACCGAGTTCATTCACATTATTTATCAATTTATATCCTCCTATTTTCTCATAACAATTCTAATATAAGAATAAAAAATTCACTAAATATACTGAAATTTTATTATATTTATGAAAAAATTATTTATCATCTTCTTATATATCACATGTCAAATAAAAACATTTCATATGTATATGTGTGGACTACCAATTCCACAAAGTGATGGTATTCATTTTTCTTCACCGCCTCACAAGAATGGTTATTATTGTAACAAAATATAATTTTATCCATTAAATCCCCTTATTAATATAAAATGGAATCATTTTTAGTAATATAATATTTTATAATTCACTTTCAATACATGATAAAACAAACTACATTTTATTATAATATTAACATTATATTTGGAGAATAAAAATGGATAAAATTTTGAATGTATTTTAATGAGAAAAAAATAGAAAATGATATAATAATAATAGGAAAATTTAGATATACATGATCCCCCAAAATAATTTTACTCATGAACACCACTGTAGAAATGAAGATGAATATTAATAATGCAATGGGCATTTTGAAAATTAAAATTTATAAACATTACAAACATAAAAAATAGTAATAAATGATTAAAACATGAGGTATTTGAAAGAATGGAGGAACCCATATAACCATTAAAAATATTATTATTGAAGTAGTTATTATATTATTGTAATATTAACCTTCCAGATAGACTAGTAATTTGGCCATTAAGAATAGTAACATCACCATTAGAATAGTAACCTAGCCTATGGAAATGTAAAATAATATTTAGGTTCCATATAAAATA
The DNA here is from genome assembly GCA_963277665.1 of Viscum album. Taxonomy (NCBI): domain Eukaryota; kingdom Viridiplantae; phylum Streptophyta; class Magnoliopsida; order Santalales; family Viscaceae; genus Viscum; species Viscum album. The sequence goes on from OY728155.1 coordinate 1,979,357,235, forward strand.
TAAAATTTAATATTTATATCATTGTACAAGGAAATGAATGTTTAAAAATTAATTAAATAATGGTTCATATTTAAAAAAACACATATGCATTGTTTTTATATTTATAAAAAATATAATGATGTGAAATAATGTTTACTTTCATAAAATTAGATTATAAATTATTATTATGTTTTATTATAATGATAATATAATTCAATGATACCTTCAGTAAATTTTAAAATGGTTTTAAAAGGGATCAAAATATTAAAATTGGTATTTCTCATATAAATAAGGATTTTTTTAAAACAATTAATTTTTTAGAAACATTTTATCCTAAAATGTATTTTATTTTAGGAATTGAATCATAAAAATTATTAAATTGAATCATTAGTATTTTTTATATAATATTAGACTTTTGGTGAATAGTGAAATATGATAAAATACAATGTTTAATATTGTAATTTAAAAAATTGATTTTTTTGTAATGGATTATATAATCACCAATAATTTTAATACTCAAATGAACCATTTAATTTGTATATTTACAATAATATCCAATTTCTTTAGTCTTGAGAAAAAATAATTAACTATTGTATACAATATTCAAAAATACTCTCTCCTCCCATTAAAAATACCACCACTCTCCACCCTTCTCCTCCCAACTTATAAGTCATGGAACTTACCAACTTTCAGCCCAATTTTATTTCCCCTATATCCTATTTCTTTTTGTATCATCCAAATACAATTTTAAGGGGCCTTAAGAAGAATCATGAGAAGAGATAAAAAAAGGAAGAGGTAAAAAACATTACAAACCTCTTTCAATTTTATTCTTATTCTACAACCCCTTATGTTCTCCATACACCTAAAAATAGTGGAATCATTATCCTGAATATAATTATTTTTTATTGGGAATATCCATTTATACTCTCCCTTCATTCATTTATAAAATGAAAACTATGTTCCCAATATGGTTAGTTTTACCACCTCCATGAACAACATACATCATTTTATCCCTCACCATAACGGATTGTTCTTGACACAATAGTGTGATTCAATATGATTATAATAAGTATATTCTAATTTATTTAAATTTTTAACGTTTTATTAGTAAATTTTTTAATAAAATAAATCTAATTTATAAGAAATAATAAAACAACCTAAATAAACTTACCCCATAATAATAACATTTTTACTAAGTGAATAATACCTTTTCATGAAAACATTTTACTATTTGGATCCATGTAAATTTTCTCCTGCAAATGAATTATGTCTCTTTTCACATTTTATGTTTAATCTTATTTAACAAAAAATTCAATAATTATCCACTAGTAATATGCCACTGGAATCTTGGAATGAACACCCTAAAAAAAAGGAATAGAAATTTATTTCTCATTGAAATAAGTATAAATGAACATAATAAGATTTTATTAAATCAAATATAGATGGAAATGTTTTATAATTATGAAATTAATGATTATTATTTTATTATGCATGATGTTATGGGAAAGTGTAAAACAATTATGCAACCTATGGAAATAGATCCCACTGAACAACCATTTTTCATTGCATAATGAATTTCTCTCTCTAACTGACCTTATCTATCTATTTGATGTGATAAAAAGATAAAAATTAGGAATATATGTCACTAATATATATAAATATATTTTTATTCATTCCATTAATGGGGTAATACATTCCTTATGTTCGTTTCTCAAATTATTTATTTAAAAATGAATCTTGATAATGTTAAAACAATTTATCCATTAATAGTTTTATATAAAAATCATTTAAAGTCATTATTCCCATTATGTATTTAATTATATTAAGGAATATTATAATTATAAAAACTCTATTTACCTATTTGTTTCAAAAAAATTCATACTTATTCATACTCTAAAAGACTATAACTAATGCTTTAAAACATTATTTTGTAAAATCATTTATATACCATATTATCTAACCACTCGCATGATTTTTTTTCAAACAAACACCATATTATGATAACTATACTAATGTAATTATATATAATAGTTAAAAATATTTAATTCCTACTTCTCTTTGTAATATTTAGGAAATATCTTGTAATTATGATTTGATGAAATATTATGAAATCATTTCATTATTATAGTAATTATTATGTTTATATATTAAGATTTATTTTCTTATGAGTCTCACATAGTCATTTAAATTCCATGATTGGTGAGACCAGATATCGTTCCACCATAGTGGAAATTATTTTTGTCTCATGAGAGGATATTAATGGGATTAGGGATTGAGCCGATTCCATGATGTGACTCTATCCACCATATGATTTTTTCGTTGAAGTTATCATTGAATAATAATTATGTGATGTTATATTTTGTTTCTAGATTCCCATGTTTCCATGCTTATATGATTTCATGTTCTTTATTTTATGTTCCCAAATTATTATTTGTGATCCATCTGTTTTATCATCCCATATCCAACCATTGGACTCATATGACATGCTTTATTATCTTGGTTATTACCTTACTATGATTTTTATCTCTTCCATTTTTTTATGTATTCATTAGGTTATCCTATGAAATATTAAGATATAAATGTTTGTTGGGAGCACATTATATTGATTAAAATAATATCTTTTACATTATTTTATTTTTTATGTATTATGGAAATAGTATTCCAAACACACTAGGCCTCATGATCTTTGTGTTGTGTTTATTGGATGTTCATATTAAAAATCATGTAGAAAAATGATTAAATTTCGTGGTCAATGATAGTTTTTATCCAGAAAATTTCATTTTTTGGTGATTGGGACTAAAATACTTTTGTGAGAACCCTTGGGATAATTCTACATATATAGGAAATTCCTAAAATATTTTTGATATATATAGAGTGGTTAACAAATAATTACATCCCTACCCGTATAATAAAAGTGGATATGGCTCTGGAGCAGTTATATATAAGGGTAATGACCAGGAAAAGGGAACATTGAGTATTATCATGATAGTCCCCGGGTGCAGGAAAATTAGATTTTCTATATACCATGTTTGATAATACAATAAAATATGATTTGGTAAATTGATAACCATAATACAGAACATGATGAAGGATATGAATAACATTACACATTTGAAAACAAAGTAGGAAAAAATTATATTGGATAACCTAGATTGAAATGTATAGACTCATAAGATAGTATTTACTTATCATTTATAATTTATTCATTCTATGTTCATAGTTAAAATTTTAAATTCTTCTTTGATTAAGATTTCTCATTCATTATTTTTCTTTTTTTACTTAATTATAGTAAATTGGAAAAACTATTCCAATAACCAATTTCATAGGAAGTGTGATGATTTCAATAATGACATGCCTGTCTAAATAGGATTTGGAGATAGAAACAATATGGATTTATTGGATCAATTGACTTTTACTATGAATAATAACATGAATCGTGTGGAACACTCTCCATCTTTTAAGAAAGAGAATGTTGTGTTGTATTCCGTTATGTGAAAAATGGCATATTTCCATCGGTGAATCTTCTGATATCCTTATCATTGAATAATGGATTAAATAAATTTTTAAGATATTCACTATCATCCAATAGTCCGAATAAGATACATTCATGTTGTATTTATATCATCTTGAAGGGGAATCTGATCAATGGTGAACAGTAATCATGAACATGAAGTCCAAAGAGAAAATTGATTACATAAAAAGTGAAGGATTCAAGAAAATGTTTTTAAATAACCAATTTCCAAAAACATTCTATATTAAAATGGAGTGGTATTTCTATTGAATAAATAGATATTAATATGATTCTATTAGGGTATGTGATGAAACATTTACAACCCTTTCACTGTATGTCTTTATCTTTGTCATCCACATCGAAAGTGAGGTGGACCACTTATTAGTGGATTAAAACTGCATCCTAGAAAATCATTTGTTATTTGATAATTTGATAGATATTAATATCTTTTCTATTATACCCCAAAGGTTGAGATGGATATTTTTAACTCTTACATATCTCTTGATGATGGAGATAAAAAGTGTAAAATAGAGTTTAATTTAATAGGATATACATATAAATCTCATGGTGGAATGAAATCCCAAAAACCCACACGTTAAATGTGTTGGAAGAATTAGATATAAAAATGTCTCAAGCGAACCAATATGTATATAAATTTGGGAAAATAAGGATATCATGATAAAAAACACAATGATGGATGAAGAAACAAACTAATGCAATTGGAAAAAAGAATGTTCATATTAATAATAAACATATGTTACATAGTTTTAATTATAAGGAACATTAGAATTATACAAACCAATTCCCAAATTCAATGTTTGGTGAGTACAATCAATGATGAAAAAATATAAGTAATATAAATAAATAAAGTACATATGTTACGAAAGGTGTTGGGGTGGATCTCGATAACAATGTGATGATAGGTTTTCTGGTTATTCATTTAATAATATAGAATATAATTTTTTTTAGGATTCTACACATTATTTCATATTCTCATGTTTAGTAAAACTATTCAAAGGCCACATCAAAACTAGAAGGTTGAGCTTTCGATGAAAATAGAAAATAATGAAATTATTGCACCCAAGTATATAACCAATCCCTAAACAATGTTTATGGGATTAACATCCATAAAAATATTTTCCTACTTCTTTTAGTAGAGTTTTTTGGTATATTGGGATTGGATAAGAATTCCATAAATAAATATAACCTCCTCTTATAGGGGTTGGAGATAAACTTTAATATCTCAAGTTATCCTCTAATTCAGTGTAAGTGTAAAGAGGAATATTAATATATTTTGGAATATTCTTCTCAAAAAAAATAGATATCATTGATTTATGAACATGTTTATCGAACCCAAATGATTGAGATAAAAGAGAGAATAATTCATTAAGATATTCCTATTATAAGGGTTTTACTAATGTATTCCATAAAGAATTTCCTATTCTTACTCATGACTAAGAGGATGAGATCCTAAATGAACATAAACATAGATCTCATACCTTATCAATGACTCCCTATTGAATGGACTCAATTGAATTAGAAAAACTAAAGTAGAATTTACAACAAAATTGAAAAGAGGGTTTCATATTCCCTATTGTGTTACCATAGGGTGTAACAATTCTCTGTCAAAAATAAGGATGAGTCAATATGCCACTACAATGATTTTCATGAACTCAGAAAAATCAAGATAATGAAAAACTAACCCCTACCCTAGATAGATGAAATATTCGATCAACTATGTGTGGCCCAATATTTCTCTAAGGTGTAAGTACATCTGGGATATACCCAATTATAGCTCAAGAGGGAATATATTCCTTAGATTTTCATTTGAATGGTGTATGGAAACTATTAGTTCATAGTAATTCCATTTAGACTCACTAATTCTCTAGAAATCATTGTGGAATTAATGAATAGGGTCTTTAGAGATTACCTTTATAAATATTTGGTATCCTTTACACATGATATTCTAATATACTCTAAATGCAAGGAGGAGCATGATAGATATTATTATAATGTTTTAAAAAAATTGTAAATAGATAATATATATGAAAATTATATTTAAATTTAGTTATATATGGAGGAAGCATCATTGTTTGGGAATTTTATCACAAAAAATGGTTATCTTTGGACCCTTCTATAAAAAAGATGATTGAGTACCATCCTAGACTAGAATATGAAATGGAGATATATATTTCCTTAATAATTTATGGATAATAATGATGATTTGTGAGAAAATTATCATTATTATAAAACTCTCCAATTAGTATAACACAGAAGTTAGTGATTTTTTTCATGGACTATGAGTTAAAAGAGAGCATAATAGAGTTTAAAAAGGGGTTTATTGCTAAAATATTACTTACACTGCCCAAATCCGTGTAACTGTTTTGTGGTGTACATCGATTCATCAAAGAATATATTAGGTTGTGTACTAATGAAAAATGAAAAAATGATAGCCTCCACCATTCAGTTTAAAGTTCATGAGAAAAAATATCAAAATCATGATATATGGTTGGATGTAGTGATCTACAAGTTGAATATATGAAGGAATTATCTTTATATATAGAAGTGTAAAATTTATACAGATCATAGTATTCTAAAATATATGTTCGCATAGAATGATATTAATATATACTTGTGAATATGGTAAGAGGGGATCAAGGACTGTGACTACTCAATCCACTACCATCATGGGTAAGAAAATAAAGTTGTAGGAGATCTATATAGACTTGATCTAGAATTGTTTTCAATGATGAGAATTCAGAAGGGTGTAATATTTTAATACTTTCATAGGATTAACATGAGGATCATAAAGGAAGGAACAGAATTATTCCATTCTCAAATTATTGATCAACCATAACTTTTGGATAAGTGAAAGTGTTATCAAAGAGAATATTTGGAAATATAAAATATGGTTGAATCTATAAAAAAAGGATATCCTAGGAGTTTAAAAATGAAAAATAAGGAGTTTTAATATTTTCTTCAAGTCTATGTGTACCATCAAATCCTAATATAAAGAAGAAGTTTATGAGTGATGCAGATAGCTTGACCTTATCCATCCATGTGTGGATCATGAAGACATGTTGAGATATATGAGTGCTCTATTGGAGGGACAATATGGAGATGAAGATTGTATAATATACATAAATGTTCCTGGTATGTTAGTAAGTGAAATATGAAAGGAACAATTCCAAGGTGATGATGCAACCATTACCAATACATACATGGAAATGTGGAAACAACACAAATGATTTTCTCCCTGGTCTTTAGATGAAATACACTGGAAATAATGCTATATGGGTTATGTTGGACCATCTTTCAAAGACTATTCATTACATCAATATTCGAGATGAATTCTTAATCGATAAACTTACAAGTATATACATTAGAGAATTTGTGAGGCTGCATGGAACACTTCAACCATTTATCTTAGATTGATATTTGAGATTTACATTAACGTACTAGAAGAGTTCCCAACAATCTCTAAAAACTAAGATGATTTTTTTGGGCTATCACCACCAAATAGAGGACCAATCAGAGTGGACTATCAAAATATAGCTAAAAAAGATTAGAAAATGTTTGATGGACTTTAAAGGATGATGTGATCCAAATAATCCTTTAGATGAATTCTCATACAATAATAGTTTTCATTAAAGAATATAAATTTATTTATATGAATCCATTTATGAAAAATAAGAATAATGAATGTATTTTGGGATGATGTTGTTAAACAAAAGATATAGGGACCTAAAATGGTTGATTAAATTGTAGAAAATGTCAAGACTATTCACTGGTACACTATGGTTACTATGTTGATAGAAGGAACATTTAAAAAAAATTCAATGACACCCAATGTTTGAGGTTTGAGATAATGTTTTCCTCTACATATACCAATAAAAGAGAGTATTTGGATTTTGGAAGAAGGGTTGGCTAAGTCTTAGGTACATTAACTTCTTTCTTATTCTTAACTGCACGAAGTTGTGGCCGATCGACTAACACTAACACTAAAATTATGACTAGTACTATATATATATTCCATGTATTTATCTTGAGGATGTATATACCAGATCCCTAACATGAATATAATTCTGAGGTGTTATATCTAGAATATTATTTCTCCTATGAGGAGAATCCAGTGAAGATATTCGATCATAGATATATGGTTCTATAAAAAAAGATTGCTCACAGGTCAAAGTACTCTAGTAAAACCATAAGTACAAGGAGGCAACATGGGAACCAGATTTGGCCTTAAATAAGATGTATCATCACCTGTTTTCACATTACTATAAAAAATTTAATTTTGAATGTGAAATTTTTTTAAAGGGGAGAATGTGAAGACCGAAAGTTATATCATTGTAATTTTTATTCTAAATATATAACTGTGCCATATTTAGTAATATAATATTATATAATGCACATGCACCACAGGAAAAAACTATCCACATTTTAATATAATTAAAATTTTAATTTAGATAATAAAAATGTTTATAATAATTTAATTTCTTGTAATGGGATGAAAAATATGAATTAAGATAACAACAACAAGAAACTTTCGATATGCTCAATCTCCTAGAGTAATTTCACTCACGAACAACACTACACAAATAAAGTTTAGTTTTAGTAATGCAATATGAATATCAAAAATAAAAATATGTATCCTTTAATGAAAATATAATTTAATTACAAATAAATGAAATATTATATATTTATAGGAAGTGTAAAACAGATTTTACCATTTCAAATTTGATCATTTTAATTGTAATCTGATCATTGGGAAATGAACCTCACCGGTAGAATAGTAAGTTAACTATTTGGAATAGTAACCTTAGCCTTAGAACTATTAATTAACCTATGTAAATGTTAAATTATAGTTCTATATCTTATAAAATAAAAAACCCATATTTATATTTTGATAAAAAGTAAATAAATGTTTTTAAAATTGTAAATTAAGTGTTTTTATTTTTTTTTAAACACATATGATTCATTTTAATTTTTCAAAAAAATTAACAATTTAGATAAATACTTATTTTCATAAAATGGATTTATTAATTAATATTATGTTTTACTATAATTATTAGGTATTTTTATGAGAAAATAATTAATTTTTCAAATGCCCTAAAAATTGATGATAATATTAAAAATTTATATTTTTCAACTAAATATTACATTATTTAAAAATTAAATTTTTCATATTCATGTAATTATTTTCCAAAAGGGAATTTATTATTTGGAATCTACACATCGAGTATAAAATTTTTCGAGTAGTAAAATATGAAAAAATGTGATATTTAACATTGTAAGATAAATATATGAATTTTTGAGGCTTTGATGTAGTAATAACCCATTAATTTGAAATCGCCTTCACCATTTAATTTATATAGTTAGAAGAATCCATACAATTTTTATTTTGGATTCAAAACAATAAACTGATAAATTTGAAATTCAAAAACACTCATCTCCTCACATTATAAATACCATGCATTCTCCATAAAACTTATATGTATTGAATCATGATAAATTTATGCACAAATATATTCTAAAACATCTCCCATAGACCTTATTACTACTGATATCATTCCACTACCATTTCATGGAGCCGTAAGGAATATCTTAAGTAGACACAACAAAGGGAAGAGAAAAAAATATTGACTAATCGCTTTCAATTTTATTCATCTTCTACCACCACATACATTATCCATCCACCTAAACATAGTAAAATCAGTTTCATAAATTTAAATATATGTTATTATTATGGTGTAATCTCTAACATGTACCCTCCCTTCATTAACTTCAAAAATTAAGACAATGTCCACAATATGGGATTTTCAACACCCCCATCAAAATAGAATTTTTTTATATATGATGCCACAAAGGATGGTTATAAAGAATATTACGGTTAAATAATATTATAATAAGTATATTATAACTTATTTCATTAAAATTAATTTTTTACTAATCATTTAATTAAATAATGAAAATCTTGATTGTGATGGTTAGTAAAATAGTCAAAATTGACTAACCACATAATGTTAACATTCTTAATAAGTGAATCATACCAATATTGACAAATATATGGATATTTTGGTACAAATAATTTCAAATAAGTGCATTAATAACATTTAATATCACTTTAGGTGTTGTATTCTAATTTTTTAAAAACTTCAATAATTATCCATAAGGGATACGACCTTAGAATCATGAAACGAACACAAGGGAACAACAAAAAGTAACTTTATATCTTATTGATCTATTTATAAGTATGCATGTTAAAATTATAGTAAATAAAATATATATCTAAATTTTCATTAATTTTTAAATTTATTAATCTGATTTTATTATTGATTATTTTATGTACAAGTGTCAAAATATTCTGTAACCATAGATTAGGGTTCCCTCTAAACCACCCTTTTTCATTGGATTATGAACTTTATCTCTATAACTCAGTTTATGCCTCATTTTTTGTTAATTAATTCATATAAGTTATGTATATATGTCTCTTAAATATATACATACATTATTATCCCATCCTTTTATGGTTTAGTACATGCCTTAAGTTCATTTCTCCAATTCCTTCTTTAAAATTCCATCCTAATAAAGGTGATTTTTTATCACTTAATAATTTTATGTCATTACCATTTAAATAATTTATTACAATTATTTATTAAATTAAATAATGTAATATATATTTATAACCCTCTAGGTTTACCTTTATTGTTTGAGAATATTTTATACTAGTTCTTTCACCAAAATTATTTAACAGATTCCTTGAGAAACCATTTTGAAAGTTCATTTATATACATAATTATCTAACCTTTCTAATAGTTTTTTTCTAATTAACAATATATAATGAGACCTATGCATATGTACTCAGATATTAATATCCAAAATATTTAATTCCTTTTTCATATTTGGAATAATTATGAATTATACTTTGTTTATGACATGAGGAAAGATTATCCAACCCAATTCATTCTGCGGGTAATTCTTATATTTATGATTTATTATTGATTTACTTTGGTGGAACACATAAAAATGTACATGTTATGATTGGTATTCCTAAATTTTTCTCAAATTAAATAGGGTTTTTTCTCCCATTAAATGATATGTACATTTTTAGGGAGCGAACATAATTGATGATGGAACTATGTTTACCAAATGATGTTGTCTTAGCAATCAGTCTTGACATAATAAAGTAAAATGTTATATGTTTCTACCAGATTCAAATATTTCAACGATATTATAGTTTCATTTTATTTACATAATTATCGCATATTAATATTCATTTTCCATTTATTTTATTAAATCATATTTTCCTTTTTAACAAAAATTTATACTTCATTTTCGTGTTTATTACCATACTAGGGATTTAGCTCACTAATTTGGTTTATGTGTTCCTCAGGTTGACCTATGAGGTTTTAATATCTCAAAGGGTTTTACAATATCATTATGGAGATTAAAATAAATTCTTTTTATTTTATATTCTTTTTGATGTATTATGAAACTAGGTTTCTGAAGACCCCGAGCCTCGTGATCTTTTTGTTTTATTTATTGGATATTTTTTTAAAATCATATAATATTATTTGAAATGGAATTACATTACTATAGTTATAATGGATTAAATGAATATATATGATATTCCAGAATTTATCGAAATTATTTAAATAAATGATATTACATACCTTTGTATCCTTCAATAAGTTAGAATATGATAATGTTGCTTGTGTATATACATGGACTACCACCTCCATGAAGTGATGTGATTAATTTTTCATTTATGAGTTACATGGATGGTGATAACGAAATATTTTTTGAATATATACGATATATATGATATAATAATGCTTCTAAAAATTTGAATTATTATTTATTGTTCTTTTATTCAATACATAAAAAAGTGGAAACATCATTTCAACATACATAAAGACTATTGTCTCCATAATGTGATGTAATCCATTTTTCATCATCGCCTTGTAAGGATGGTTATGAAAGATTTTATAACAAATAAATATGATAATTTTGAAATTACGAATAATATAGATATATTTAATCCACGACCAAGGTGAATGTACTGAAACCATTAAACCGAAACATGTATGGGAAACATGCCACTCTTCACTCAAAAGATAAGTTTGATGAATAATTATTAAATGAAGGGTGATGAGATGTTATAATTGATTCTTATTTTTTTCTTATAAGTATTAATTCGGTACTCTTATATGTTTATAATAAATTTAAATTATTTATTTAGGATTATAAATGCACATATGATGTAAATTAGGCTTGAGTTAAGGGAATTGTGTTAGAATCAAATTTTATTTCGGAATTATTTTTAATCGGATTAACGTTTTGGAAATTATATGCTATTAATATATTAAACTCTATATATTTTTTTATAATTTTTTATTTCTTGGGATTTTAATTTTTCATTTCATTATCAACCTGTTTGTACATTAAATTACTAATAAAATATTTTTAATAAAAATATATCTTTTTCTACTTTGGGAAGTGATCATTTTTATCCATTCCCATGTTCATCAAATTATTTTCAGGAATTTCATTTTCTAATATGAAATAATTATTCAAATTAATTTTCAAGTATATTTGAATTCTATTTCATTTTTTTAAAATTACCTATTTCATTTTTTGAATAAGGTACTTTTAAATTTTTCCACCTGAAGTGTGAAAGAAATATTTGTTACAATGAGTACATCATGAATGGAATTCTGTGCCATTATAACTTTATTTTTCATGATGGATTACCTTACAAGTTAAAATTTTTATTTTAAAATAAAATATTTTTATAAATATTCTAGAAATTTATTTTTAATTTTTTAAAAATATAAATGTTTATTATTTTATTAATGGAAGGAGTTGAATTTTGACACTGATTTATAACTTCATTATTACAGAAAATTACAAGGAGGTTATTTTTAATATTTTGTTAATATATATTTTTTTAATATTTCTAAATGGCTTTGTTTTAATAAAAACTGAAATTCACGATGAATCAATGGTATTTGACCATAATTTTCAAATTTATATATTGAACCATATTTTTTATCATTCATTTTCTTGTGATCAAGTTCACAATCACGCTCCATTATTTATTAGACATAATTATTCTTCTTTATGTGAATATTTTATCCAACATGGATGTATTTAGTATTATTTTTTATACATTTATGTTGTATTAACCATATACAATTTTAGTATGTGGGTTTAGTTTAAGGAATATTATTAATCTTGTCATTTAATTTAATAGGGATATATTGATATTATGTATTATTGATTCGATAAAAACTATTATTTATTCATAAGTAATTAGAAAATTAATTAAATTTATTATATAATGTATGGGGACTGAATAAGGAATTAATGTGATGATTGGATCCCAGTAATAGATCTCTCGTTGATTAATTGACATTTCAAGAGAGGAAAATCGATTTTGTGTGTTATATAGGTTGTGGATGTAAGATCATGTCCTTAAAGTTTGGTTCTTCGTTAATGAATTACCAATTTATATAAGATATATTGGTTGAGATGACTTGGATAAATGAAATATTTATTGGATGTGGCCTTGATTATAATATTACAGCTACCTTGCTTGAGGCGTTGGTGTTATCATTATAAATGTTTGGATTTATTCATTTCTATTATTGAAAATTCAGATTTAATTGTCCATGATAATTAATTGTTGATATATTCCATGAATGCACATTAAAATATTTTTTTTATTAAATAAAATGTTTTTTATTATTCCATATTCCTTATTAATTATTTATTATTTACTCTTGATAATTTCCATAATATTTAACCCTTACTAAGAATCTGATCTCACGCTTTATTTTTGTCATTTCTCTATGAAATAACGGGGGAATATTTGAATGATTTTCATGATATAATATAATTTCTACTGTAATATGGAATTTATGTTTTTATATAATCTTCCAAGAATACTAAACTGAGTGATCTTTGGTTATGCGATCTCTTGTTTTTTGTTCCCATGTAATAATTAAGCACCAGTTTGAGGATATAAGAGTCGCGGATGATATGGTTGGTATTAGAGAATGTTTTGTAGGAACCTTGGTATCTATATTTCAGAAAACATACCTAACTAGAGAATTATATTCCCTTATAATATTTTTAATCATTATCCTTATTATGGACTATTATTCCATGGGTCAATATTCTAGATTTTTGATCTAACTAAATGTATACTTAATTTTAGAGATGGGGAATAAGGGAAGGAACTTAATCTACACTGGTGTTCAATACTAGGATTACCCCACTGAGCATGCCAATGAATAAGGTGTTGGGGATGATAAAATCATGGATATATTATATAAAATAACATAGGTTATTATTAATATATTTTCACATATAGAGATACCAAACAAAAGGGAAGATGGATTGAATGATCACATGGTTATGTATGACCAACTATATGATGTCTTTTACCAAAAAATCTAAAAATCAATGAATTTCCTAACAATAAGATAAAAGTGGAATTCACTAAATTTTTAGTTGATAAATACCATGGGGGGAAATAGTCAACATCCCACTAATAATTAATATGGGAAGAAGAATATTGTTATACACATAATGGTAATGTGTGTTTGTTGCAAGATTTGAGAAAAATGAAAGGATAATTATAATTTCATAGGAAAGAAGGATTCAATTAATGTTCATTTATTTTACTATAATTCTATAGGGAATTACAAAATCCATTTCCCCATGAATTAAGGGCTATTTAGATAATAGCATTTTCGTATTTATTAATAATTTCTTGAGATACTCCAATGGTTCTAAAGAGCGTGAGAATTTTTTATTAAAAATTTAGAGAAAATGGTGTTATATGAAAAATCTATTATGTGTGAATATTGATCTTAGGATGTTTCATTTGTTAGAAATATTGTCTCTATGAATGGAATATTCACTAATCATTCAATGAAAAAAATGAGATTATATAATAGCCCTAATGCTTGCATATAACCCTTAAGGATTTTAATTCACGATAATTGTGGTTAAATTGGGAAATTTATTTTTATTATTTGGTGGTATTTATAAATATTAATATTGTATAAAGATTAAGATAAAAAAATTCATGTATTGTTCTAATAATATTCACTTGTATGAAAAATTTAGAAAATTTGAATTTCAAAAACATATGTAGAATTGTATCAATCTCCCTAAAAATCATTCATTAATATGATATCTTCGGAGATATTTATTAATGAATGAATAGATGATATCTATGGTTATTACATGATATAACAAGTTTATCTTTGGTGGTTTTTACTGTATTTTGTGGTAGTTTTTTTTGTTAAAAAGTACATTATGAATTATGAAATGAGGCCATATAAATATTTTAGTGGTAAATGTTGTTTGTTGATAGAAAATGAGATTATTTTTGAATAACAATTGATAAAACATTTCGAATTTTTAGGCTCAAATTTCATCTAGTGTATTTGAGGAGTTATAAATTGATCTTTGGTAACTATTAAAATTTTGTTCTTAAATTTGTCTGAAGGTTTCTTTATATTGGTAATAACATTATCATTTGATAACCATTTTAGATATAGATTTTTGTAATATGTTTTCATCATTTTTTATATTACAGTCCATTAAAAGATTATTTTAGCGATAAAATCATGAAATATTCATCATGTAGATTCACATCGAATGATGAAATCAAGATTATTTAATGGAATGAAATCATGTAAATTTTATAATATTTTATATCCCAATGATAATGGAATTTCTAAAATTTATGAAAATGGAAGGAAAAATATCCACTATTATGTTGAATGTAAAACTCAATTACCAAGTTCAATTTCAAAGAAACTCTTTTTCAAGTATGAGTCTTATTTTAGTATATGTAAAATATATTTCCATGTTAGAATAGAGAAATCAAATTTCATCATAAAATATTTGTCTAATTTTATTATAGTGTCATGGTATAGAAAAAAACGAATATAAATTAAAATGGTGAAATTTGTAAAAGTATAGAATAATGTATACCCTGGTATTTTAGATAATATTTTCTTTTTAATGAACACTTTTTTTAATAGCATATTCCACACATAGCATTGTTCTTAAATGAACAATGATATAATTTTATTTACATATATTCATTATGTGATAACCATTCGTTTGGAATGTATGAATAGAAATAACCATATAAATAAATTTATTTACTTTGTTTTTAATAAAATGATTAATAAATCCAAAATTGGTTATTAATTGGTGGGAAATGAAGATAAAATCATGTGAATGTAAATGATATTTTTCATAAAACTTTTTATATAAGTGAAATGTATTTTGATGTTAAAATATTAAATAATTTACTAATGAAAAATTAAAATAATTATAAAATTAGATAATATATCAAATTTAATGAATTAATATTCATTTAAATATGGTTATAAGGCATTTAATGAGAATAAAGTCATTTTATTCTTCAAAAATACATTTTCCTAAAAAATAGTTTTTATGAAATTTTTTATATCGACATTTTAACTAATTTCTACAACTAATATAAATTTTATTTGAAAAAATTGATTAATTGGGAAACTAAATATTTCATAATAAGATTAGGAAGGTGTTTTTTTTGGAAAATATTGATTTTTGGGTGAATAGTGAATAATGTTACTTTTTAAAAAAATGTCATTTTTTATTAAATCAAGTAATTTTAAATCCTAATTATGTATTATATATTGAATTAAAGTAACATAATATCTATTTTATTAAAATATTACAACTAATTTCATATGAATTATTTTTTTTTTTTATTTTTTATTTTTTTATAACTTAATTTTTTTTACTTAAAATGAATGTTTCAAAAAATATTTTTTATTGAATTTTTCCTACATATAATAAAATAAATTCTAAAAAATTATAGTATTTGATTCATGAACAAATTATTTAATATTTATAATCATGAGTTTAAAATTTAGTAAATTATTCATTTTCTTTTTTTGTCTTAATGAATTGTAAGACTAAAAAAATTATGAGGATGGTATAGGGTAAAAGGGGTTAGTTGATGTAAAAACTATTGGACAGGGTTACAAAGTCAACCAAAATGTTGATTTTATTTCATTATATGAGATTTATTCGACCAAAAAAGTCATAAAATTGAAAATATTTCATTTTATACACATTCATTTGATTAAAGAATTCATATTATTTTTTGATAAGAAAAAAATTCAAAATGCCACTCTTATTATTTTAATATCAATAATATATTTTCTTTAGGATAAAATCAAGGTATAAATTTTTATAAATTGTTATTATTATGAGGAATTAATATTTTTTGTAATAAATTTTTTTAATATTTTGATATATTATAATTTTCTTGAATGCAAACGTAACAACGATAGAGCTCTTTTGGAAGAAGTTAAAAAATGTAGTAAATGATTTTAAAAAATTAAAAGTAATATTTTAAGGATAAATCAGATTGTTCCACAAATTTCATCAATTATTATAATGAATTATTTATTTTTTATGTATTTATATATCTATTTGATTATATTATTGATTTCTTTAAATCAAGATAAGTGAATAATCATGAAAATTACATTAAATGAAATTTAATGTTTAAAATTTATTTTTGAATTATCATAAAATTATAAAAATCCAATAATCACTAAAATATATTCCAAATTATCTAAAATATAATTAAATATAAAATAATCTTCCAATTTTAATTTGTAAAATTACATTAATGACCATGGAGGATTGAAAAAAAATTAATACTATTAACGTCGATGGGGGTTAATGAGGCCATTAAATCATATGATATGGTTTAAAATTCCACATAAACATTTCTAAATTATATTGGTTGATAATATTTTGATAGTTTTATCCTTATTTTAATTTATATGTAACTTCTTATCCATTTTACATGAGGTATAAACATATTATATATTAATTTTTCATGCATTTATAAGGTTTCCACACCCCCCCCTCACTTATAGAAGGGAAGTCACTCTTCACAATTATTCTCAAATATTGAGATAAATATATCACAAAATAACTATAAAAATAAATTAACATTTTACTTATATACTTAAAAGATCTTATGGTATTTCCCTAAGACCATCCTAATAAGGATTAAGGTGTTTGTAAATGGAGGATTTCCAAAGGAGAGTTTTAACTCTTAACTGAAATCTTTCATTTTTTTCTTCCTCTTAATCCCTTAATTCTATCATAAACATCCTGATATAATAAAATTATTAAATTAAATTTTATAAAATGTTATTTTAATTATGGAAAAACTTTTATCATATAAGTTTCCATCCTATGGGAAAAGAAAACATCCCTCATTCATAAATGTCAGATACCACCTACACAAAGAGATGTCTTCCATTATTAAATATAAAATCAAATGGATAGATATTTTTATGGATTAAATGAATATATATTTCATATATATGTTTTTTTGGAGATATATATTACATACCTTTATACCCATCCATCAATTAGATGATGATAATGTCTCTTGTGCGTATGTGTGGACTACAACCTCCATGAAGTGATATAATTAATTTAACATTTTTTATTTACATGAATAGTAATAAGGATAGATTTAGTGAATATATATGTGATATATATGATATAATAATTATTTTGGAATGATTATTTATTATTTACCTCTCTTTTGTTTCCTATATTAAAAAGTTAAAAATCATTCATGTTTTTATACACACAACCATCTCCATAATGTGTTGTGAATAATTTCACATCATCATCTTATATAGATGGTTATAAAAAAATATAATTAATAAATATTCTAATTATGAAATATTTTTGGGTCCATATATAAATAATCAATGAACAAAGAGAAAAGGTATAAATAGTCATGCCAAAGCATGCATCTGAAAGAGATCTATTTTTAATAAAAACGTAATTCAAGTGCTTAATTATTAATTAATCGGTTGTGAGATTTTATAGATGAATTATATTTGGTACGATAGGTATTAATATGGATTTGTTATAGGTTTATAATAAATATGAATTTATTATATAGGTGGATAAACGTATATACAAACTGAGTTGGACATGAGGTAATAGATTTTTGTTACAATAATATTTTATTTTGAGACTATTTATATTATGATTTATATTATGAGAAATATATAATAAAACTCTGTTAAAACCTATATATTTTATTATACTCAATAAATTTCTATGGTTTTAATTTTTAATTTTTATTTCCCTCGTTTTGGTACATAAAATTATTGAGAAAATATTTTTAAGAAAAATAAACATTATTTCCACTTGGGCATATGAAATTTTTCATCCATGTGTATATTAATTTAAATATTCTTAATAATGTTATTTTACATGATCAAATGGTAATTAAAAGGAATTTTCATCTATATTTTAAATTTTTTTTTAAAAATAATTTGAACCTTTATAACATTATAAAATCTATGTACATTAGTAATTTTTACCAATAAAGAGAAAATAATATTTTCTTTAACATTTACCATATGAGAAGAATTGAACACAATCATAAATATTATTTTAATTAATATTAATCTAAATAATTCCATCTTTATATTTAGATAAATATTTTCTTAAATATTCCAATAATTTTTTTTAATAATTTTTTATAATGAAAAGAATATTTATTTATTAATAAAATGAATAGACCATTGACACTGATTTATAAAATTTTTGTAAAACAATGGTATATGGAATTTATTTCTAATGTTTTGATTCAATTTTATATTATATTTAAAATTTTCTTGGTTTTAATTTTAAGCGTTCATTTTTTTAAATTTATTGTCTTATTTCATCTTTACCGATTTATAGATTTACCATTTTTTATCCTTCACTTTTTTTATCATGTTCTCTATCACCATATATTATTAATTGGACATTATTTTTATCATTCATGTACATATTTTTTCTATCATAGATTTATTCAGTGTAATTTTTAGTTATTTAATATTGTCTTATGCATAAACCATTTCAACATATGGTTTTAGTTTAGGAAACATATTAAGATGGTGATTTCATTTACCAGGGATGTGTTGATATTATTTATTATTTATTCAGTGTAGATAATTTTGTAATTTATAATGTATTTTAGAATGAATTATATTCATTATTAAATATATTATGAATTCATATGATATGCATGTTATGGGTGAGGCTTGATTATAGATTTTGAGGGTATGTTTTTCTCATGATTCCTTCCTTCTTCATTATGGAGTGTCTCGTAGTTATAAAAACATATAATTTTTTAGTATATGGTTTAAAAATGGTTTTAGAAAATTAAGAAATTAATTTCAATTTTTTATAATATATATATATAAATTGGGTGTTTTGTAAGGGATTTTAAAAAATTTTGATGTATTTTGGGTATTTTCATTAATAGTAACTCATATTATTTAATATTAGAATTTTTCCTAATTTAAAATATAATATTTTATATAAAATAATTCGATTTATGTATTATTGTGATGTTTTCATTATGGTATGGATTTTTTTCAAAAGTTTGTGTAATGTTAACCATTATTTTTCATATGTTTTTATGGGTAAATACATTTTTATTCCAGCTACAAATTATTATGTACACATTTTCTATTATTATGTACATCTTATGTCTTCCTAATATAAGGGTATCCTTTGAATTTTCCTTTTTTCATAAGTTCATTTTGAGAATAATTTATATGTATTTATAGATTTATGAAGGCTATATAAGGGTATATACAACCCTACACAATGGTATTTGAGGGTATTTGAATCTCACAGAAGGGTATTCCCCTACACATGTAAAGCTATTACATGATCCCTTAAAATTATATAAGGGTCATCCAAGAATTACAAAGTCCTCATAATAGTAAATATCTTCATGATGGTAAAACCATGTTACCCTTACATAGAACTTCGTTGTTTCATATTGGTAGAAAAAATTTCCAAAAAATATATTTTCCTTTCCCTAAATCTTATCAAAGGAATTTCAAGAGAAATTAATGATATTTAAAGTGGAAATAGATGAAATTTTAATCACATAAGAATTTTTAAATCCATGATTTTATATCCTTTGACTTTGGGTGTTCTGAATGGGTTATGTAGGGAATTATTTTTGAAACTAAAATTTAATGATGAATTAAATGGGAGTTTTCAATGATCCACATATGAGTCCTATGATAATGATATATTATCTCTATAAAATTATTATTATCCCACTAATTAATTATCATTTCATTCTCTGAAATTTGGGTGACCTAATAACTGTTCAATTGAGTTGTGTGAGACATATACAAATCATATAAGGCTTTTTCTATTTCTAATCCTATGTGAATCACATATCTCGTTCTCTATTATTCATGGGGATGTATTCTGGAATATCCTTATGAAGGGTATGTGCTTTATGTTCTCTCTTAATATTATATGTTTATATGATACTATCATTCTTTTGATTCTATTGGGGTGTATTCTAATAGTGGTCTTAATAATGATAAATAATTGGAATTAGTTAACTTAATAGAAATGGGGAGTTTCACCCATAATTTTAATTATTTTCTTCATGTTATTGATAATTAATTCCGTATAAAATATCATCATTTTATGACATTATTATTCCTATGACCTTAGGATTTGTAAATTTAGATATTACAAACATTCTCTTACAAAGAAAAATTTATTATAACATGAAAATAATTAATATTTTTTCATTAAAATTAAAATATTGAGTTTCTTAGAGTGTTATAATTTTATTCTATAAATATTAATTAATTGAGGTAGTATTATTATTGAATGTTGGAAGTACTATATTTTCTGATGAGATTAATTGATTTCTCATGCAATATTATTTTCAATAAATTTCAAATTATCAATTCAGGGGTGAACATATAATCACACATTAACGGTAAATAATATATTATGTTGTTTAAATAAAAAATATTTTTGGGAAACATGGTCGAATGATTTGTGTGTTTCTTCCTAATTATTATCTGATTATACGTTATTTAGATAGATTTCATGATAATTATTATTTCTGTTCTTGTGAGACCTTTTTTGGTTTCTCCCAAAAAATTAATTAATAATGAGATTATGGTAATTGAAATAGTTTTGTGTAAACATGTAATCATTGTGTTTCCCATGGCATGTGAAGTTATTTTTATGTATAATGGAAATTTGGTGGGTATCTTAATTTTTTTTACATTTGGGGACATGTTGGTTATTTTTGATATGAGGACATGGAGTTGATATGGGAATGCATGATGGAATTTTGTATTGGATTGGTAGTTTCACAGAAGGCATGGAAGACTTGAAGGGAGATGGTTTATAATTAATTAATCTGGGGTGGAGAAAAATCATTTGGGGATGGAAATAAATGAATGGTAAATGGGATAATGATGTTTAATTTGAATACTAAATGATGATTAATGAATGAGGAAATTGTTGGAAATTAATGTGGTTTATTGTGAACTTTGAAATTGATGGGAAATTATGTTCAGTAAGTGAGGATGATGGGTGGATAATGTTTTGTAATAAGTGTCAACATGTGATAGTGAAGATTTATAGGTTGGGTATTTTAGTGGTTATTTTATGTGAACCCATAGGTTTTTATTATGTTATTCTATTATATATTTAATTTTCATTATTATTATTATATTCACCCTACTTGAGTCAAGTGTTTAAAATGACACCCAATAGTTTTGGGTTTTGATAATTTTCCCAAAACATTTTTGTTTGTGAGGATATATTATTGGATACGCCCTCTTTCTTTGACTTTATTCAATGTGAGGATATTAAAAATAGGTTATGATTGATTTAAGATATAATGCACTATAAGTGATGATTAGTGAAAGGATGATGTGGATCATAGTAAGGGTTGTTCATGGTTGGAGGATGGAACTCCTTGTTCGCAATACCATATTATAATAGTTTACGGATGTTTTTATGTAATTATTAGGATGTGATGGTAGTGAAATCTGGTATAATTATGTTGGGGAATATATGTATTGTTTGTAATGGGTTAAGATCATGTGCATTCCCATTATGATGATGTATATGTTGATATGAGCTAGATGGTCCCAATGTGGTTAGGAATTCAAGGACGTATAAAGTTAGTGTGTGAGAGTGGAAAATTATCCATAAATTGGTGCAAGGTAAAGTTTTATCGATATTATTATTCTTATATTATTATAATTGGATGTGTTGCCTGGTGAATGAGCCTTGGTGAGGCTGGCGACTAATAGACCGATATGTGATTACTAATTCTATTTTTGGTTCATTGGTGCATTAAAATACTGTTGTCACATCTAAAAAACAACCCATGGATATGATCCAAATATGTACACATGTTATGACCAACCTACATATATATAAACTATATTTCATGATATCAAGAAGGATCTAGAGGCTGAGGGGTACATTACTATTATGTTTCATGGATATGTTATTGAGTTACTTCCACAGGAAGATACATATTAATTTTTTAGAGACTATATTATCTATTTTTATTCCATTAAAAAAAATTTGGGGTTACTTTTTTTATTATGTGAATGTGTTTATTATTTGTTGTTTGACTCTAATATATTACTTATCAAACCTTTAATAGGGTAATTAATCTCATGGCTATGCTTTTATACCCTCGGTGCTAGTCACCAACCACTATCCTAATAGATGTGGGATTTGGGAGTCATTATCTATTTTATGTTATTTTTCATCCATGTGGTGTATATTTGGATGGAGAAGTTCATGAAAGCATGGAATCAAAGGGTTAGGTTTTTAGATATGATGAAGTTTAGGGTTAGTCTCCTATGAGGACATCATGGGTTGGCAAGGAAATAATAACAACAGATCTTGGTATATGACATAAACTAGGGACCAGGTAGGACATAGGATGTTGGGGACTCATGCAATCTGATCGATAGTCACCAAGATCAATTAACAACATAGTTAAGTGATGTTTCTTATATTGTATAAAACTAGGAAATGTAAAATAATCATTTGTGATTACACATTTAATTGAATGGGAAGAATTTGGGAATTTAAAAAGAATTTAATAAATAAGAATAATATTTTTTACTACCAATATTATTAAATCCTCATTTCCATTTTTTGTTATGGATCCTAGGAATCATCTAATTTTTTTTCAGGTTGTTGAGGCTCAGTAGGCTAACCTAATTGACTGTTGAAGGGTTGACCCCACTGAGAAGGTTGAGCTGTGATAGTGGTCATTGCTTGATTTTCAGTGGAATGATTTGGAAATGTATGTGAGCACCATATGTGATCTATAAATTGATAATTTATTTGAATATATTGAGATCACTTTTTGTTTGATTTGGGCCTGGGATGAGTAATTGATTCCACTAGAAGTCAATCAGATGAGGGGTGGAATTCACTAGTAGAGGATTTTGTTTCATGGAGAGCTGGAAGAGGATGATATTTGTGTACTGAAATAAAAAATAAGGTCTGGAGAAAATCATGTCATAGGTGATGAATAAATAAAAAATGGGGTTCTTTCTCATTAACCGGGAAACATGATGTATAAGAGCTTGGTATCGGGTTTAAGGACCATTTTCATTTATCCCCTGATCTTTTTCTCTATAATGAGACCCATAAAAAACAAATTAAGTAACTTCTCTAATCCTCTATAATGTATGTGATTACAATACTTATATTATCAATTTATTTTGAGGTATATATTATGGCACGGGTGATTAAGAGAATGTTCTATAAAGGAGGGTTTTTATGAGAGATACTACATTGTGGTTTCTCAAGGAGTTGGGTAGTTGGTAGTCAATCATAGATGGAAAGGACCTTGAGGATTTGACTAGTGAGGAGTCAGGAATTACATCATCCATCATAGTTTTCTAATGTTATATTTTCTTATTATTTCCCTGGGGGGTCTAGACTAGTTTTCTTAGGGGTGGGGCATGTCCATCACGAGTATCAGTATCAGATGGTCCTTAGATATCATCAAGGTGGTAGTGGTTAGGTTTATCCACAGGTTGAACAGTAATTATGATAAAGGATATACTAACATTTAAAAACACATTCTTATGATCCATCATGAGGTGGTGGAGTAGGTAGGGTAGGACCATAAGTTGTTTTCCATCTTTATAGACTTCTACATGATAAAGTATATAGAGATGGCCAACAATAAAGAGACAGGTGGGTTGGTTGTGGGTTTATTTATGCCCTCGAGATGTGGACACCATAGGGTCCATAGATCATCAGATTTAAAATTAATTTATTATCTATTATCATTCCTTCTTTTGTATATTTAAAAGCCTCACACTCCATTTTTTACCCACCATAGTCTATACTCTGAGATTGGATGTGATGAGGTTTCCCATGCCCCTAATATTGACTACACTAGTTGTAGAACATACCTAATTGTTTGATGAGTGCCATAGTTGTTAGATGATAATGAGGAATTATTAATCACATGCGATTTTGTATTTATATAGATATAAGACAAAAAAATTAATACTCTGGTATGAATTTCTCAAATTAGGTATGTGTGATTATCAATTATTTGTAAAGGATAATCATGTTCACTGATGGGGATGGTTAGCATGTAGTTTTAATTGGAAAAAAGGGTTATTATATGGTCACTAAACATATAGATCCCATTCATTACTTGATGTTGTAAATATTAGTTGCATCCATGGGTTTCTAGATATTGGATGATTCAAGGGTTATTGATAAATTTCTAGAGTTTTTTTTTCAAGTAGTTTTTAACAGTACACTCACAATGTGATGTAAATTTTGGGATAGAATTACAACTGTGTGTCTCTTATATTTCAGTTGATCATTTTTAGCTGAAACCTTCTATGTTTTTAGAGTGTAGTACCTAGATAGATGATCTAATATATAGTGTTTTCATCCATCCTAGTGTGATGTTGTGGGGTATTGCAGTGTTGTTTGAAAATAAGGTGGATGTTAGCCAGAGGAAATGTAAATAATATCAAAGGACAAATCATGTTAAAATCAATATTCATTACCCTCTTCTGAATAATTATGATCTGTTAAACAAGTTTAAAGTAGTTTTATAGTTTTCTATTATTGATTAATCATCTAGGTATCATCAGTTGATCCTAATGTAATGATGTAATGTAGGAAGATCTCTCTAAGACTACCTTCCAGTGAAGATATGAACTCTTTGAGATTCTAGTTATACCATTCAATGTCATTAATATGTGGTCAATTTTCATTAGAATCATGAAATCCATATTTATTCTTTTCATTAACCAATTTATAGATTTTTTGAGTAATGATATTCTTATATACTTGGGATCAGTTGAGGAGCACATCAGGTATCTATGGATCATTTTAAATACTCTGTACCACCACAAAAATTATGGGCTATTTTCTAAGTGTATGTTTTGTACATGGGAGGTTCATTTTATTGGACATTTTGTGTATAAACATGGTGTAATAATTAATTCCTTGATTGTTCATGGAGATTTTTCTAATGTTGTACCCCTGAATGTACTGGAGGTTTGTTGATTTTTTGGTCTCGTATAATATTATTAGGGGTTTGGGTTTGAATTCCCCTATATTTATTCCATGTCGATAGCTTTCATTATAAAGGACCATACATTTTATTGGACTATTCAATATCAATTCGCTTTCAACTACATTAAAATGATGTTGGTCAGTGCCCCAGTTCTCCAGTGACATAGGCGGGGGTGATGTCTAAGGTGTCATGTGACACTTCAAGTTTGGGTTTGGGTTATGTCTTGATATAGTAGTAGGAAAAGATATCATATGGGTCATAAAAGTTTCTCCATAAGGATTATAAATAAACAACCCATGATATGGAATTTGTGGCAGTATTGTTTTCCCTGATGTTATGGCGCCATTACCTCCTCAAAAAAACACTTTATGGTATTTACTAATAAAAATAGTATTTGGAATGTTTTATCTCTGTTAAATTGTTATCAAAAACCTTTAATTTGGATTAAATTTATTCTTTACTTTTACTTCTCTGTCCCCAACACATCCTAAAAAATTAAATTTTATGGTTGATTCACTTATAAGGTAGTCATTAAGGTATGCTATTCAGTAGTGTGACGATACTTGGAGGTTGATTGTGGAGTTGGAATCCATGCACCTTGATATTTCTTTTGTTTATAGTGGAGTTTTATTATTTCATATGAATGTGAAATCCTCCTTGATTCAATTGTTAGGGGAGTCCCAGTGGGGGGACCTAGTGGTGGATGTGATGCAGGGTGGATTTGTTCAGGTTTATTCCTATTACATTTGGTTAGAGGATGGAAAAAATAAATTAAGGCCTCAAAGGGGGATATTCCTACTAATAGTGATGTGTGAGGTTGTAATTCATGAATTTTAGAGATAAAATTTAGTTTTAAATATTGGAGTATAAAAAATATACCATGGTTTGAAGACAACAATTTGTTGGCTGAGGATGAAATGGGTAATAGAAGAGTTCATAGCATAGTGACTAGTTTTTAACCAGTGAAGGCTTAACATTGTGTCCCTCGTGGTCTATTTTAGCCTTTTTCAAGTCCTATAATAGAATTGGGATGAAATATTGAGGGTTTTTTCGGAGTATTACCTCATTTTTAGGGTGGTAGTGATGCTTTCTCAGTTATCAGAGATTAATTCCCAAAGTGGGCTCAATTTTACACAATCATAGAGTCAAGCAATACAGATGTATTATTAAGGAGTTATATGGATGAGGTTTTGTGGATTCTTGGATATTTATGCTATTTTTTCTCATATTGGTATGTGTGTTATACCTCGTGATTCTATATTGGATTATACCATTATATTGGCACTCAGTTAAGCCTTAGAAGTATCAGAATACCCATAAGACATAAAATATTCTTGTCGGAATTCATCTTGAATTTCATTAGATCCGAGTTAATTTATTATATATTGATTGAGTTTCCAATAATAACATTTATCACTCAACAATTGGTATGACACCTTTAGAATCTATTTATAGTCGACCATATGAGTCTCCATTGTGTGGAAATGAAGTCATAGATTTAGTTATTCATGGACTGTAATTTTTTTTCGATGTATGAAAGAGATATTAAAGGTGATCCATGATCATGTAAAGGTTGGGTAGGATCATCATAATTATAATTCTGATTATAGGAGTAGGATATTGGTGATCATCGATAGAGATGAGGTGTTGTTGAATGTGTCTCATCAGCATGGGTATTAAAGGTCCAATAGTGGGAGTAAGATTTATTCCAGGTTCATTTGGCCTTTTGAGGTGTTTTCTCTTATTGCAATTATGGAATATCAGTTATGACTAACCCTATAGATGAAACAAATTAATGTCATATTCCACGTATCACGCTTCAGGACATAGACTAGTGTCAAGTGTATATTGAAGGTGGTGTGATCCAAGGGAACAACTTATTGAGATTCAAGGCCATTAAAAGAAGGTATTATAAAAATTTTATGTTCCTTTTTTGTGTGTATTGTAAAGGAAAGGTAGTTTCAATGATATAAATAGGGGAAGAGTCAGAAATGTTTTCTCAGAATCCCTATGTGTTTAACGATTGATCATCACTGTTTTGTGTAATGACCTGCCAATTCTTGTTGGTTTGAGTGTACAAAGAGTCATTATTATGCCTTAAGCGACCTCCCCAAGATGCCAAAGGCTGGCCATAAATGATGAAGGGTTTTAAAAACAAATGGGGGATGATTTACCCTTTATGAAATAAAAAAAATAAATCATCCAACCATAACCAAAAATTCACTATATGTTTCATGAATAGATGGAAGATAACTCAATAACTTCATGCATCTCAAATTCACATCAAAGTAAGAAACAACAGAAGAATAACCAAGTATCAAAGTACACATTAGATAGACAAAACATGAATATCCAAAGACCTCAACACTCAATGCCCAACAAGCTCAAAGATCCAAAATATTTGAAAATCCCAAACATCATGAGGTAGTTCTAAACATGTGTGAAACAATACCTTCTCCCTTGTCCCAGAAGATATCATCTGCAAAAGCACCAATGTTCCAAAGTAGGGGTGAGTATAAAACTCATTAGGTTTTCCCCAATGACTTCCCTACTCACACCACTAGGATAGAAGAGTTAAAAACAATTATATAAAAAAAATTATATAAAAAAAATTCTCAAAAAAATTATACCAAAATATAAAGAAGTTTCCAAAACCATTCATTACCAAAATCATACAAGGGCAATTGAAACCAATTTTCCCCGCATGATATTTTTCTAGAAAAATAACTAAACAATCCTTACAACCATTTCGCTATATCTCTTTAGCAGCATACCCAACCAATCCTCAAACACATGTTACCACCATGAATGCTACGTTATGACATTTCCATACACATGAGCGGTTTAACATCAATCTACCAAGTCATCATAAGGTAATTGTTTCCCATGTTCCATTAACCCTTTGGCACTAAGCACAAGGTCATATTTCAACCGTATATGCAATTATCATATGCCATTAACCCTTTGAAACTGAGCACATGGTCATTTTTTAACCCAATACCAAATATGAAACATAAACACACACCAAATATTCCCAATAATCATGCCAAAAAAACTCTTTTAATAGAAACACATTTTTATTGATAACCATTTCCGTCAAAACCATTTCAATGAAAAACCATTTCAATTCCAAATAATTTCAATAAAACTTAATTTTAATTGAAAACCATTTCAATTGAAAACATCCTTTTTATTCAACCATTTAGTAATTCCAAAAATCCCTAATTTTATAATCAACATTTTAAATTCATGAAACTAAACCCCCTTTTCACAACTATTCACTAAGATTACGCACTTTCCCAAAAACCCAAAATCATCACTAAAGAAAATTTTTCCATTATTCTCACAATAAATTTATTTTCAATAAAACAATTTTAATCTATGACAATCAAATGCATTATGAGGAGTGGAGAGATAATTCTCTTACCTTGCAGGTTTTGACAAAACATTGATAACAGACGAAGAACACACAAGAAAGGGGGTTGATTCTATAAGAACGACCTTAGTTATCTTATCCTATCAAGATCATGAATCAAAATCAAATTATTTGGAATCCAAAAACGTATATCTAACCACTATAGGTTCATGTCTAAGAATGAATGCAGATCAGAGAAGTATATCTAAGAAAATGAAAGAAAACATAACAAATCCAAAAAGAATGGTGACATACCTAATGAATCTGACACAAAATCACCATGGGAAGGCTCTCGGTTGGCTCCAACTCATATGGGGAGGGTTCTCTATCCTTATAAGAAGATTAATCTATAAATAGGGGTGTTTTGAAGCCAAAACAAAATATATAGAGCAAAAATGAGTAAGCTCCTAGAAAATAGGATCTAGATTTGACCTTTGTGCATGGTTTGACCACACGGTTTGGGCCAACCATGTATGGACTATGTGTCCTTTATTTTGGCCCCAAAACTTTTTATAAAACCACAGAACTCTCCCATACATAACCTTTATCCTGTTATGGAAAAACATTTTTCTCTGGAAACATCCTACTTTATGGAAACACCCCACTTTACAGAAACAACAAATTTTATAGAAACACCCAACTTTATGGAAACAGTTCACTTTATGGAAACACCCCACATTATGGAAACATCCCACTTTATTGAAACAACCAACATTTTGTAAACTGCTTACTTTATGGAAACTCTATATTTCATGGAAACTCTTTATTTTATGGAAACTCTCTATTAAAGACACAAAAAATAAAAAAACGTGAGGAAAGGGGGTTATGTACTTTAAACCAGGGGTACTACCTTCTCCCCCCCCCCCCCGCCATTGGCCTTTTAGTCCATGGAAAGTTGAAAACCCTAGCTAGACAAAAAGAGTTCTAACCACTTCACTTTCATTTCCTTCTAACGATCCCAAGTCTCTTCCTGAATCTGACCTTGTTGCCATAAAACCCGCACTAGGCTGATAGTTTTCCCACCCAGGACTTTCTCTTGTGTATCCATGATCTGATCTGGGATATGTATCAGTGATGCATCTTGTTCTAGCTCAACGTTATCCCATCGGATCACATGGTCAAGATCAGGGTGATACTTTTTCAACTGGGATACAAGGAACACAATTTGCACTGAACTAAACCGTGGTGGTAATGCCAACTCATATGCCACCTCTCCAACACATTCCAATATCTCAAAAGGGCCAATGTATCTAGGATATAACTTACCCTACTTCCCAATGTGATGAAGTCCAAGCCTTGGAGAGATCCTCAAGAAGACATGATCACCCCCAGCGAATGAAAACGATCTTCGACGGTGATATGCATAAGATTTCTAACGACTATGAGGCGTCTCCATCCTATTTTTAATAAACTAGATCTTCTTCATTGTATCTTGGACAAATATTGGCCCGACTAGTGATGTTTTGCTTATTTCCACCCATCATAGTGGTGAACGACAAGGACACCCATACAATGCTTCAAATGGACCCATGTGTATCGGGGCTTGATAATTCTTACTATATGAGAACTCCACTGAGGGTATATGCTCCTCCCATGATCCACCCAAATCCATTACAAAATCCCACAACATTTCATCCAACGTTTGTATCATCCGCTTGTATTTGCCATCCATATGAGGATTATACGTCATGCTCAAATCCAACTGAGTCCCAAGGGATTTCTTTAAGGATTTTCAAAAATGATATGTGAACCTCGGATCTCTATCTTAGATGATTTACTATGGTACACCATGGAACTTTACCACTTCTTAGATATAAATTTTTGAAAGATCCTCCACCATATCAATTTCACGAATTGGTATGAAATCGGCTGACTTGGTTAGACGATCCACTATCACCCAAATGTCATCTTGTTTATGGACCATTCTTGGAAGACCTGTAACAAAATCCTTTGCTATCTGGTCCCATCTCCACACTAGGATGGGTAATGTTTGAAACATACCAGCTAGTCTCTGATGCTCCACTTTAACCCGCTGATATGTTATGCACCACGAGACGAACTCAGCCACCTTCCTTTTCTTGCCGCTCCACCAAAACTGCGCCTTCAATTCCTTATACATTTTATGTGTACCTGGATGTACATACCATCTCAAATAGTGGTAACAATGAAGGATTTTTCCCTGAAAAACCATAGGTATAATAATCCGATCTCTGAAACACAAAATTGAACCCCCATCAAGTTTTCATCCCTCTATGGTCCCCCACCACTGAGTTTTGAACATACAAGAATACATTTTACATCAGATGTTTGTTCCTCTTTGATCATTTTAACTAAATCAAGAACAAGAATAGATGAAAAGAAAACTGTAACATCACATCTATCTTCACATTCGACATTCATGTCATCCAGGACTGACATCAAATGCCATTCATCTAAAGATTCTTTCCCAAATGAGAATATGAATTTCTACACAATGCATCCACCACCAAAACAAATTTCCCAGATGTGTACATCAGGTCAATGTAAAGTTTTTAGAGATACCACATCCATATCCATTGCCTTAGATTCAAATATTGTCATGAGAAAATGTGTTTCAAGATTTTGTGATCTGTAAACACATTAAATCTCTCACCAAAGACATAATGTCTCCATGTGTTCAAAGCATGAATGACTACAACTAACTCCAAATATTGTGTTGTGTAATTATCCTCATGCACCCTCAACTTCCTTGAACCATAAGAAACCACATGATCTCTTGGCATAAGAACACAATCCAACCCTGATCCTGAAGCATAACAATACACCCCATACCCTTGACCTGATTCTGGAAAGATCAAGATTGGTTCCATTGTAAGCTGATCAATTAGTTCCTGGAAAGACTTTAGACATTCCACCATCCATTGGAATGGGGAATTCTTCTTTTATAGAGATGTCATTGGTTAATATAGTCGTGAGAAATCACCCACAAAGCGTTGGTAGTAACCATCTAGACGAAGAAAACTTCATATCTCGAAAATATTCTTCTATGGTTGACAAGAGATAATGGAATCTATCATTTTAGGATCGATAGAAACGCCTTTCTCAGTAATTAAATGAGCAAAAAAACTCTCCTTGTATACAAAAAATCACACTTTGATAATTTGTCATAAACAATATGATATCTCATGATTTTTAACGTTGTTTCAATGTGCACCTCATGATTGGACTTTGTCTTTGAATAGACCAAAATTTCATCCACATAAACCACAACAAAATAATCCAAATATTATTGAAATATATGATTCATCAATACCATAAAGGCCACTAATGAATTCATTAGACAAAAAGGAATGAGTATATATTCATAGTGTCCATATATACTTCTGAATGACATCTTTCGAATATCCTCTTTCTGAACTCTCTATTGGTGATATCATGATAACAAGTCAATCTATGAGAACGACTGAGCTCCCCTTAATTGATCAAATAGATTTCAATGCATGGAAGTAGATATATACTATTTATCTTAACTTGGTTAAGCTTATGATAATCAACACACATCAGAAGATTTCTATCTTCCTTCTTCACAAACAAAACTGGTGCTGCCCATGTGGATGAACTTGGTCGAATGAAACCGTTGATTTCCAGCTCCTCTAACTGCAATTTCAATTCCCGTAACTCTATTGGTGCCATCCAATATGATGGAAGGTAAATAGTACTAGTCCCTGGAAGGAGATCAATCATAAACTCCACTTACCATACAGGTGGTAACCTTGAGAAGTTCTTGGGAAAGACATCACGAAATTGATCCACAGTAGCTAGAAAACTATTTTACTAAATCTCTTCAATTTATGCCAAAGTCAACGCTTCCAATTGGTAAGATATTGTTCCCACCATTGGTGTCCAAAAGCTCTTTCCACCATTATTTACAGTCCACTCTCCTCTAAAGAGATGCTCGACGTTGTCCTCAGACATGAAACTAACTGTTCTCCTATTACAATCGATTTTAACCCTGAACGTTTCCATCCAATCCATACCCAAGGATTACATTATAGACATCCATATCCAACATAAAGAAGTCCGATTTTTTCTCTACTTCATCAACAGTGATATCACATGCTCTACACACAAAGTCTTGACATTGTCTTTCACCAAGAGGAGTTTGCAGTTTCAAAATAGAAGGAATAATTACCAGTTTTAAACATAGAATGTCAACAGCACAAGAAGCAATGAATGAATTTGATGCACCAGTATTAAACAAAACTTTCACAAATGTAGAATTCAAAAGAATCTTACCTTTCACTATAGATGGTACAACTTGATCATCAACAATCATCTCCTAAACTCCATACAATTGTTTCTTCACTAGAGTGTTCTCCTTGTTTTCTTCCAGACATTGCCCTGGGTGAAGAGTCATGGTATTTCTAGATTCACCATGGCTTATTCTTCTCTACTGACGAGACTGTTAATGTTTTCCTCATCTAGTCGAAGCATACAATGCTTGTGGCACTTGAGAAGTGTCTCGAGCACCTGACCTTGGAGCACAGCGAAAATAACACTGAATATGTCACATCTTGTTGCAATTATGACATGATTTGGTTGTGTTGTACAATATATCTTTATGTGGTCGAGAAAACCAAATTTAAAACAATCTTCTTTTCTCTGAGATTTTGGAGGAGGGTTTAATAATCCATCCATCTAGTTATTATTTTCACTTACACCTTGGAAATAGGTGGCACTTTTCCGCTTGTTCCCAGTCGTTGAGTTTCCACCATTTCATATAGATATTATCATGCCTCCTCCCATAGATCCCAAGATATAATGATTAGCTATAGTAACTCTATTCCCCGTCTCTTTAAAATCAGTAATTCAATGTACTGAAATATTTGATAGAATCTCTTATCATTTCCCTAATTCAAAGAAGCGTGCCTTCGAAGAGCCAATTATCGCTACTTTTGGAGCAAGGTGTACTATTTCCATAAATATATTCACATACTCAATGATAAAGAGACTCTATAATTTTTAAAAAAATATGTCTATGATTTTCTGGTTCATGAACGTGTGAGGTTAGAATTATTTGTTGAACAATTCCTCAAAATCCTCCCATGTAAGTCCATCATCCAATTTAGCCTCCAATGATAAATCCCACAATTGATGTGAAATAAACTTGAGCATATATATTTCCAGTTTTACCTTTATCTCTACTGGTGTGCCGATGAAGTCAAAGATACAATTCATCCAACATAGCCACACCTCTGCCTTCTGGGGTTCAGAGTCACCCTAGAAATTAGGTGGATTCTTCTTCATGAACTGGATGGTATGATCTACATGTCATGTCTCATTGAACCAATTCCCAATGTCCCCAGCTTGAAAATCTTGGACAATGCTCTGAACTATCTCTTGGTTCCCACATGGTTCAGGTGTAACCACATTCTCCTTAGCTTCTTCAGGTTGGTTTTGATGATGCCTACTTGGTGCCATTTTCTAAACTAACAACAAACTCTGTTAATCTCACTCTCTAGCACCTGTTGGCTTAGCGTTTAAAATTCTTTCACACCAACAATCACGAAAATTTTTCCCAAACAACCTTTTTCCCTTGTTCAACCATTTTTGAAAACACATCACATGATTTTAAAAAATAAACCATTTTCAAAATACGATAAGCATTTTCTTTTTCAAAATCATTCATTTGAAAACCAATTCCATTATTTTTTAAAAATTAACACTCTTTTTCACAACATGAATCATTCATTGAAATGATGTATTCACTCCTAGTGGGAATTCATTCCTTTAAAATGCATTCCATGCTTGTTTCATTTGCTAAACCCATGACAATGACATTTCAAAATTCTAGAAGTGTCTCTAAACACTTATTTACCCAACTCGATGGTAACTTTAAGTTCAGTATAAAAGGGTTAGCTATGTCCTTTTATGTAGTACATTTCATGTTCCGACAATCCTACTCCTTTCTAAGATTACCACCCAAGGAATAGACAAGAATTGATTTCATCTCCAAAACCTGGAAAATCAATGACTACTTGTTAGGAATGGAATGAACAAGATGATATCATTATTAATGACCCACAAATTCTCATTTGCTGGAGAGTAAAACAAGTCATTAATAGGCCTCATGTGACATTCCCAAGATGCCAATGGCTAGTAATAAATGCTGAAGGGTTTCATATACAAGTGGGGGATGATTTAACCTATAATAAATAAACTAATAAACTTAATAACCATAGCCAAACATTCACTATATGAAGCATGAAAAAATCGAAGGCAACTCAACGTATTCATGTATCTCAAAATCACTTCAATGTAACCAACAACAAAAGAATAACCATGTATCAAAGTACGTAGAGGATAGCATACAAGAGAATCTCTAAAGACCTCAAGACTCCATGCTCAACAAGATCCAAGATCCAAAATATACGAATAGCGCAAACATCACAAGGTAGTGTTAAACACATGTCAAACATTACCTTTTCCCTTGTGTCTGATGATAGCATCGGCAAAAGCAACAATGTGCCAAAGCAGGGGTGAGTATAAATCTCAGTAGGTTTTCCCCAATGACTTCACTACTCACGCCACTATGATAAAAGAGTTGGAAACAATTATATAAAAAAATTTATATAATACAATTTCTAAAAAATAGTTTATAACTAAATATAAACAAGTTTCCAATACCATAAATTTCCAAAATAAAAAAAGTGCAATTGAAACCAATTTTACCAAAAAGATATGTTTAAAGAAACAACCATTTCAATAAAAATTTCATTTTATTGAAAAACATTTCAATCAAAACCATATCAATTCCAAACAATTTCAATTCCAAAAAATTTCAACAAAACTCCATTTTTATTGAAAACCATTATTATTGAAAGCCCCTTTTTTCATCAAAAATTTTATAATTCCTGAAAATCTATAATTTAAATTCAACCTTTTAAATTCATGAATCTAAAACCCCTTTTCACAACTATTCACTAAGACCATGAAATTTTACAAAAACCATAAATCATCACTAAATAATATTATCCCTGATTTTTAAAATAAATTTCTTTAAAATAAAGAAATTTGAATCTATGAAAATAAATTCTAGCAAGAGTAGTTGAGAGAAAATTCTTCTACCTTGAAGGTTTTGATGAAACTTTGACAACAGACAAATAATACACAAGAATGCGGGTCAATTTTACAAGAATGACCTTAGTTCTCTTATACTTGCAATATCACTACTCACCATTGAATTATTTGAAAAAAAACAAATATCTACCCATAATAGGTTCAAATATGAGAAAGAATAGAGATCAGAGAAGTATATCTAAGAAGATCTATGAAAACATGACAAATCTGAAAAGAAAGGTGACATACCTTAAGAATCGGATTTGAAATCACCAAGGGAAGGCTCTAGGTTGGCTCTAAATCATGTGGGGAGGGTTCTCCAGCATCTTAGGGAGAGTAATCTCGAAAGAGGGGCGTTTTTAAGCCAAAAAGAAATATATTGGGAAAAATTGAGTAAGCTCTTAGAAAATAGGATCTATATTTGACCTCTTTGTAATGTTTGACCACACTGTTCGTGCCAACAGTGTATAGATCGTGAAACCTTCCTTTTGGTGCAAACAATCCTTATAAAACCCACAACATCTCCCATCCTTTAACTTTAACCTTTTTATGGAAACACATTTTTTAGGGAAATATCCCACTTTATGGAAACACCCTGCTTTATGGAAACAACCCGCTTTATGGAAACACCCCTCTTTATGGAAACAAACCACTTGATGGAAATACCCCCACTTTATGGAAACAAACTACTTTATGGAAACAACCAACATTATAGAAACACCCTACATTATGGAAACTCTATATTTTATGGAAACTCTCAATTAAAGACACACAAATTAAAGAAACGTGAGGAAAGGGGGTTATGTACCCAAAACCAAGGGTACTACATTTTGGATCCTTTATTGTTTTTTCTATTTGGATAGTGTTAATGATCTTATGTTGATTCATGAGATTCTTCACATTCATTAATTATTATTTATAGTAAATATATTTTTTCATATATTGAGTGTATGTGTTCCTATTGTAGAGATATCATTGGGATGTATTTTATGGGGTGGGTTTTTAGACACTTTATTTTAATATAATTTTTGTTTTAGACTATAGAGATGGAGATTTGTTTATATGGTATTTGATGTAAGGCTCTAAATTTTTATTTATCCCTTACTTTATCATTTTTTAGTGTCTATTATCCTAGAATAGTGTGTTTTTTATTTTAATAAGTTCTTTCAAGATTATTTTTAAAAATTATGTGAGTAATTTAAATGTTCAAAAAGTTTTTTGGAAATTATATTCGGAATTTGGAATGTTATTTTATTAATTTTATTGGTGATTTAGGTTTATTAGATTTGAGAATGAATTCATTACTTTTTTATTATAATATTTTATATTTTAAAATATAATGTTTTCAACAAAATACTTACACGTACGTATGATTTTTAAAGTTTATTAAAAGGCAATGAGGTTTATTTATAGGTTTCTTATTGGTAAGCCATGTTTTATATGAGTTTCATAAGGGTGGAATATATTTTATTCATTTTTTATAAGGTTTGTCCAATGATTTACCATATTTCAAAAGGGTAATTTGTTACTCGTATAAGGGTTTCCCTTGAATTCTTGTGCTCATGTAATTGTAGTTCAACCACTACATATAGGTAGTCCAAAATTTCTAAAGGTTGTGTAAGGGTACCCACACAACTATATAAGGGATATTTACTATTTCTAGATATCTTATAAGGTTAGTCCCCTACTCACATAAAGTTATGTCATGATTCTATAAGCCAATATAATGTTCAATCATGAATTGTAAACCCCATTTAAGGGTAACCATCAACATAGGTGTAAAATAATGCTACCCTTATATAGAGATGGGTTTTCATGTATGGGTAACATAAATAATTTAAAATTGAGAATTTACGTCCTAAAACCTTATATAACATGTTTTCAACTAAATCAATGAGATTTAATGTTTAAATTGGTAGTTTTTTAATTGGTTAATAATTATTAATTTGAATTTTTAAATTCCCTCTATTTTTGGAGTTTTTAATGGGTAATGAAGGGAATTATTTTGGATATAAAAATTTAATTATGAATTAAATTAGAGGTTTTATTAAGCCTATATGGATTCCCCTTGAAATAATACATTATATAAAAAAAATAGAGTTATCCCTCAAATTCATTCTACCTAAATTCTCTCATATTTCAATGAACTAAAACACTATCATTTTAGTTTTATGAGTATTCTAAAAATAATTTTCAGTTTCTCTGATTTCCAAACCTATTTTCATCACCCATCTCTCTCTCTCATTCTATCCCTCTATTTATATCCTACTATTGGGAACATTTTCCTAAATATTCTTATGAAGGTAAGGGATTCGATTGATCTCTTCATTTTTGTGCACATGTGATAACGACATCATTTTGATTTGTTTTGGGTGGATAGTAAGACTGAAATTAATAAATTTAATTAATAAAATAATGAAATTGATGGGAATTGGGAGTTTTTTCAATAATTTATTCATATCATAGATAATTGATTCCTTATAAAATATAATTTCATGCTTAAATTTTTATTATTCATATCTCATGTTGTTTTAACTTATATAATAGTAATATTTTCATAGAAAGAGAATGTGATTATCACCTGAAGATATTTACTTTTTTTTAATTTATTAAAATAAAAATATGGAATTTAATGTTGTGTTATAATTGTATGGTATGAAAATTAATTAATTGAAGTATTATAATTGTTTCATACTCAATTTAATATAGTTTTCCTTAAAATTATTTTTTCCTCACATGATATATTTTCTTTGTGATTTCAAAATTATCTATGTAGTTGGATATAAAATAATCATACATTAACTTTATAAATATCTTACGTTATATGAATTAAAATTATATATTGGTACTCATGATTGAATGTGTTATATGTTTCCTTATGAAAATTACTAGATGGTCTATTTTTTTATGGTTTCCATGGTAGATGTTAAGTTTATTATCAAGATCTTTTTTGTGTTCACCCAATCATACTTTATTTATTATGTGAACATAGTAATTGAATAGGTTGTGTGTAAAAAAATAGTTATTTTTACCCTTAATTGAGAAGTTGTTTTGATTTTTAGTGGATTTTATGGCTGATTTCTTGATGATTTTGTCTTGGGGATGTGGTGGTGATGTGTGGTGGGAAAATACGGAGCTAATATTTGAATGTTTGATGGACTTTTGTACTAGATCAGTAGTTTCCTAATAGTCATGGAATGTTTAAAGAGTGGTGAGTTATAATTTATTGATTTTGGGATGGATTAAATAGTTTTGGGATAGAAATAAATGAATGATAAATTGGTTATTAATGATTAATTCTAATATAGAAAGAAGAAAAATGAAAATTTAAATAGTCGGTAATTGATGAGTTAAAATGGGAACTAAGAATTGATACGGGATTTAGTTCGTTAAGTTGGAATTATGGGTGGCTAGTGTTATATAAGTATTGCTTACATTATATTGTGGTGAATCATAGGTTGGGGTAGTTTTTATGATTTTATTCTTCAGAACAAATAGATTGTTATTGTGTGGTGACTATTATATATTGTATTTTCCTTTTTATATCTATAAGCACGAAGTTGAGTCAGATGTTTACACTGACACCTAATGGTTTTGGGTTCCAAGTGTTTTCGTGTAATATCCATGTGGGTGAGGATGAACGGTTGATTACTATATCATCCCTTCTATCTCTTAAAAGTGAGGTTATTAAAAATGACTTGTGATGGATTTTAGATATAATGTGATAGAGTTTATGATTTATAAGAGGTTGATGTGGTTCATAGCGGTGGACATAAATAGTTAGAGGAGGGAATGAGGTTGTTGTCCTTCATATCCATGATGCCTTAATATTATGGTTTATAAAATTGGTGAATGAATTATGTGGATTTGGTGGTTTTGGAATTTGGTATGATTATTATGAGGATTTGAGGTAGTGTTTTCCATGTGTAAATATTGGGGGATTTCCCCTTATAATGAGGCTTTTGGTGATATAAGGATAATGGATATGGAATTTATGGTAAATCAAAGACATAAAAAATTGGCATGTAAGAGAATAAAATTAGTGGGGAAGGCTATGGGATAACCTTTTATCAATATACTTCTTCTTATATTATTATACTTGGATGCATTAATTTTTGATTGAGCCTTAGTGAGACTGGAAACTAGCTGATTGACAGCTAGTTTTTCAATAGAGAATTAGTATTTCATCCACACATATTCATCATTGTAGAAGGTTATGATACTATTGGTTATACATGTAATTCATATATAAATTAATTTTTAGTGTATCATGATAGGGAAGGTTGTTCAGATATATATTTTAGGCTTAGATATTGGTGTTGTTATTGAGATATTGTCATAAGATTATTCATGGCTCTTAGTGAAATTTATTTGGATTAATATGATATTTTACAAATTGCGGTATTACTTGTTTATTTATTAGGCGAATTAGTTAATTTTTTCGGTTCTCATCTTGTCTCATACTTCTCAAAACATTATAAGGGAAATCCTAGTATTAGTATTTAATATGAGGCTTATTGGAGGCTTTCTATCGGTGAAATTATCTATCATAATTCTTTATAATATGAGTGGGGTACCTTTAGAATGAGGTGTCATTACATTGATATCCACGAAATTAATCTCTAGGTTTTATGATAGAATACATGTATCCATGATGTATTAGCTTATTTTTTTTAGAACATGTCATAAATTTGAGGAATTTGGTGTATGCCAAACCTATTTAGGTAATATTTCGGGCCTTATAAGACTTTAATATACAAAATATTTATTTTTTAATATCATGAAGGTATGATTCATGATATCTCTGCCGAGTTCTTTATAGAAATATCATAAATGTTGGAATTTATGCATTCTATTTATTGATAATGTTTTTCATTATCCAATGGATTGATATATAAATATTATCAAGAGATTTACATTTAACTAATGTTTTTGATTTAATATGATGTTCTTTTATTATCTAATCTATCCAATTAATTATTCCTTATTTACTGATGATAGCTTCTTTTGAATATTACCCTTACTGGGAATCTGATCCCACACATTATTTTTTACAATTAATAAGTTATGAAGTTGGAATAATTGAATTATATTAAAGGATTAATGATAGTTTGTTAAGTTATATTTTAAATTTCCAAGGTAATATTGATGACACATACATGTCAAGTCATGTCAGCCTAAAAAACAAATCAATCTTGGCTGGTGTGTTCCATTGTGTCATTTTCCAAAATTATAATGGAGAAATCATTAAAGGTAACATTATTTTGGGAAACAAAAATAACTTATACATACATAATTTTTAATTATTTCCATAAAATAACTTATGGTAAGATAAGAATCAGTGGTTGCATCATTTATGGATTCATCTTGAATGGTTCCTATAGTACTTTCTATGATCTATAACATCTCTTATAAATGATTAAGTCATACACAACATTTTGGAGTTTATATTTGTCTTGGTCTAGGTAAAATAATTTTAAATTTAACTCCCATCCATGATTGAAATAATGATACTTATAAGGAATACTTCTAAAAAAATATTCTATTTCTTAGAATTTATCTATTTATTTCATAATATGCTTAATATTATTTATTCTAAATAATTAAAAATCTATTTTAAATTTATCATATGTAATTACTAATATAGTTAATTTTCATTTAGTATAACTTTTAAACCATGTTATCATAAATTTATATTATTATATTTTTTGCGGGTTTCACATTCTACCCCACTTAAATAAATTTCATCCTTATAATTTTAAATATTATCACTGATAAAAATAGTTCGGTTTCTCTACATATAGTCATGAATTGTTATTGAATAAAGTATTAAAAAACATTTTATTGGTGTGTATAGTTATTTTGGATAATACAAACAATATCCTCCATGGAGTTC
Organism: Viscum album; assembly: GCA_963277665.1. Lineage (NCBI taxonomy): Eukaryota > Viridiplantae > Streptophyta > Magnoliopsida > Santalales > Viscaceae > Viscum > Viscum album. The sequence goes on from OY728155.1 coordinate 1,979,399,623, forward strand.
AAACCATTTTCTATATATGTTCATTCATTTTACAACTTGTGAAGATCATTTTAACACTCAACCAACCTTTTTAAATGTTATTACCCTATGGTGCATCTAAACCAAAAACTGTATCCATGTTTTTGGTATACATAAATTGATTTAATTTAGATAAAACCAAAATATCAATATGTTACTAGATTTTTTGAATTTTTATAATATTTAGATTTATCCCAAGGATTTCCACTAATTCATTCATCTCGTAATTTCTAATCAAAATTAAGTAAAGGTATTTTTTATTATATCTTAAAACCAAAATTCATTGAAACCTATTATCCTAGAATTATATTTAATCATTATCCTAAAACAATATAAATTCCTATATTAGTCAATATATACCTTAATCTTGTATATTCTCGAAAGATATTAATATTGTTTTCAATATAACCTATATTTTCTTAACGTCAAATCACATAGACACCCTAAGGGATACCTATACCAAAATCATCGTCTCTCCACACCCTATAATGTTATATAAGACTTATTATGATGCCAAATATGATGCCCGAGACACATATTTTTGGAGTCATGAGTTAATAAAAATATTTTTTACGTATTGTCATTAAACCAAACATTTATTCCCTAGAACAAAACTTTTGGATTCAGGGTTAATAGACACATACTTTTCATACTGGATTTGAATCCAACTGATGTGACCAAAAAATAACCTTCTATAATTAAAATTTTAATAATAATGATTGGGACACTTTCAAACTGAATATATTATAGGTTCAGTGTTTTAGGGAGTTAAGAAAAACATTTGGCTAACAAACCAATATCGTACCAATTCAATGTGAATATTCCCCACTAAAATATGGGTTTATTATTTTAAAAAAGTAATAAAAATTATACATAAAATTATCTACACATAATACTAACACATTCATGTCATCGGGAGTTGAAAAAAGAGAATTTTATTTTCATAATTCAGCATAGAGGTTGAACAAGGTCATCTCACATGAGGAGCATCATAGTCAATTCAGTCACTAATATATAACTAACCTAATATAACGCTTTTTGGGTTTTTTATTATTTATTGAAAACAATAGTTTTTTGTTTTTTAAAAATATGTAAGTTAAATAATATAACACTATCCTAACATGCATATGAAACACATAATGAGGGTCAGAAAATGAAAAATCGGTCTAAGGGTATGTCACATGGGTTCTTCCACTATTTAATTATTTTCTAAATTCAATTTCATAATTCATTGATGAAATGTAATTAAAATTTAATTTCATTTGAATTATTTAGTGTTGTATTATTTCATTATTTTGGATAACCAAACCTCACCTCCAACAATAGTCAAATAGGATAAAACATCAATAGAGAATCAATTCTTAAAAGTCCTGGCTCTACTTTATGCCTTTTCATCCCATCAGGAAACACTAGATCCATTGTATAAAGAGTTTTCCTAATACCAGAGGGGATAATGAATCAAATAAAAATAATTAAATTGAACATAATTTCCTGGTGGATGACAGCCTCACCCATGTAATACTCTCAAATCAACCACAAATAGATTTAAAACATGTTGAATTGAAGCAAAATAATAAAGAATGATGTGAAACCTCCCACAGGGAAAATCCTTAGGTCATTCACATACCATTTCAAAGTGAAAAGTGATCATGATGGAAATATGTAATATAGAGTGAATTATATTAGTTTTGGGAGAGAAATATGTATTAAATAATTAATGGGAAATACATTAATAAAAAAGATGCATGTGTTACACGGGAGAAGAAAACTAAAATAAAAAGTAAAGAAAAGTGAAATTATAAAGAAGTAGCATTCATACATAGCTTCCATATCCAATATATATCCTACTAAATGCATCATTATCATCTTTTTTATAGTCATTTAATATGATTTTGGAAGTAATTATGGTCCGTAAATGGGTTTTAGGACATAATTTATCTTCAATGGTTTAAAATTTGGATCTAAAATTTTACTTCAATATTTTTTGAATGGTATCCCATTATTTTACTAGATTAGAGAAATTCATATTCTATAATGTCATTGAAAAAAAATATTTAATGTTTTCCAAAAACAATTAGTTTCATCCACCACTTTTTTAAGAAGGTATATTTAATCTTCTTCAAAACTATATTCTCCCCAGGTAGAATCATTGAATTTTAGAAATCGGATTTCGCATACTTTAATGGACCTAATTTATGTTGAATATAGTGTGGTAATTGTTATGAAAGATATTTATCCATATGTTATATTTATCATTGTCTAATTATATATCCATTTTTTATACATATACGAGATACATTCCCATCTTAAAAAAAATCTCTAGATTTATGCCCATATTTTGTGTCATGAATTGTGAGCTTATTTGGGGCCTCCAAATATTTGATTCAATTATTGGATTAGAAAACATAAAATAATACCAATATGAATTTAATTTAAAAAAATCATAAATTTTTTCGATCTATAAAATTCTATGGACAAAATACATAAATAATATAAAATGATTAAATTAAAAAAAAAGTAGGCCATTTTTTTTAATAATGCCCGAAAAACATGTAAAATCATAAAATGTGACAATTAATATGAAAGTATCACTTTTTTGGGATTAAAAACATTAAATTTTATTTAAACATAGGAATGTAAATTTTTTGTTTCAATTCCCCCGCAATTAATCCATTCTTTTACTCCAGCATAAAATATCAACATTAAAAATCATAGAGCACCAATTATATAATTATTCAAATTTCAAGAAAGTAAAATTAAAAAAAATATCAATGTAAAATAAAATTATCTAATTTCAAATAAAATATCATTTAAATTTATCATCTTTAAATGAAATAATCAACTCATGTATTTGTATTTCCCACATTGAAAAATGATCGAACTTCTCCACTCATTCATTCAATCTCCTCTATTAATTATTTCTAAATATCCCAAATCATGATCTACCTCAATTTTGAATTTTTCTCTCAAAAATCATGATACAAATAAACTATATCTCTTATAACATCATATGAACATGATCCTTATCTATAGGATTGCAAATTAACTACTTTCTCTATATTGTAAAGACAAAAGTTACATAAAATCAAGAGGGATTTAATTAAATGTTCAAATGAGACCAAGGATTAAGGGTGTTAGGAATTAAAAATTAAGGCTCAAGGTGAAGGTTAACGTATAAAGTAAAGTGCATGGTTTTAAAAGTAAGATCTAGATGAAATTATTCCATTCATTTTGTAACAACTCCAACTTCCCCAAAAATCAATGTGAAGGTTATGATCAAATAAAGAATAATTAACGATTTCTGCACCCTCTTGAATATTTTTTTCCTATTTTTATAATTCATTTTATTTTTTAAACAACAATTTTTTTATTTTTTATAAATTTATGCTTAGAATATAACTTATATCCACCACCTAACAACATATGATAAAAATCATAGGTCTACTAATTGCGATTTTGGTTTTCCCAAATCCCAACTTATTTTTATTATTTTTTGGTTCTTTTCTAATTTTCAATTTTTCATTCAAAAAGATATATAAATGAGGTATCGTGAATGAATAACAAAATAATAATTTATTCCCACAATAAGCACCATCAAACGTTTTCCTTACATTGTAAATCATCACTTCCACAATGAGTCCCTTTACCCACACACTTCAATATTAAAATATCATGAAAATAACAAGAGTATGGTAGGAATTGATAAAAATGACGTGAAAATTATCTCGTATATATAAATGTTATTAATGGTATTTATGGGATACATAAGGTTTTAAGTAAAGGTGTTATTTAAAAGATATATGTGTTTTTAAAAAAATCTATCATTTTAAATGTGTTTTAGTACAATTATAACTTTGAAAATTTTAAATGCATGTTCTAGTTGGTGACATGTCCCAAGATCACTCAAAAAATATTCTTATGGATAAATAAGAAGTACTTGGTCTATAAATATTATCAATAAAATAAATATGAGTTTTTATTGTCACTCAAATGATGATTAATAAAAAATATATTCACATGAATTTACCAAATTCAAATCCTGAAAAATGTCAGGGGAATTTCATTTACATTAATGAATTAGTCTCTTTAAATCATGAGTCCTCATTTTAATATCAATGATTCACTTTAATAATTAAATTATTCATTTTACTATTTCAATCTTATTAAAATTGAAATATAAAACATGGCATCATAGGATTCCTAAGAAACTAATGAATCCTAGATAATTCACTTGAGGAAATAATTCATGTTTGGGAATGAAATTACAGTTTAATGCTCAAAACCTGTTTTAGGGAAAAAAATATAGAGAGTTTCAAAAATAATAAATAAAATTGGACAACCTTCACCATGAATCCCATTACTCTTACTTCTACTATTTTAGGGGATTATTTGGGCCATCATGGTCCTACAAAGTGTAATTACTCAATTAACAACAAAGATCATATCATTTAAGATGAATTTGATACGTGGGAGGGGAGATATCCTATACTAATCTAAAAAAATTGAAATTGATATATGAATTCATATAATTAATGTAAACATAAATCATGGTATGACCCACCAATGGGCCATAAATTTTTACTACCTCCAGCAGGGCAATACCGGCTGTTATCCATAATCTTTTGGGGTGGATTTTATTGGACTTAGACAACCTCATATTGTTCTTCCCATCATAATTTCATTCTTATTTTTTAGGATAATTCCATTGTTATAGTACAATCGACATACCCCATTATATATGAGGTACATAATTCATGTTGGGGGTATGATAACGTATTGAACCTCATCCTCCTCCATTGCAGCTAGTGCAACATATTATTCACAATCCACTAGTTTCACCAGATGTACATTATGAAAAAAAATAAACAAATGGACATTCAAAATTTAAATTTCAAGAATTAATTGAAGAAAAACCCTTTTAATATTGGTATTGTGTATCTATTGTTCTTATTGAAGAATAACAGGGATCAATTTTTGTACTACCTTTATTAAATTGTTAATTTCTTTAGGGAGCTCTAGGTGGTCCTCAATAGGTGTATGTACAGCTTCTCCATCATCCTCCCATGCATAACCATGATTGTATGAATATGATAATTTTTATTAGTGGGTAATAATACACAATTAAATTTGAATAAATAAAATTAAATAGATTTTTAGATAAGATCAACTCCATGAATTAGTTTGTCTTCAATACCATCCTTAGTGGTAAGTTCCTCTTGAAGTAGGATCTTAGTAGATAGAGGTATGTATTCAGGCTCCTCCATTTTTACTCGAAATTCCACAACTTTGTTGGTGTCATCCTTAAAAGGTACTTCTTATTCTTATTTTCTTGATTTTAAGAGATCACGTGGTACATAAAATTAATTCTAGAATCATTTTAGTTTTTGTTGATATGCCACATTTAGATTAGAATCCATGTACTTTTCATATATCTCTCTATGAAATGAGAGCGAGGATAAATGAATCTTCAGGTCCCTCCACCTTTACCACAACAGTTTCTTAAATTTAAATTATGAGTGGTAAAATTACTTCCACCACTTCTTTATGTTCGTACCCTATCTCAGGGCCATTTTTTCAACTAATTCACCAATATATTCAAAAAAACATTCAGTTTTGTTCATTAGTTGTTCAATGATTTTTCTAAGTTCATACACCAGATCTCTATTATAATTTTCTTATTGTTGATATTTTTTATTTCTTCTACTTCACATGTGAAAAATATACTCATTCATAATATTATGAATTTGAATACACCATGAAAATATTGTTATTCTAGATTTTTTTGAAGAAAAAAATAATGAATTTTGAAAAAAGTAAATTTAGAAAAATTGATCAAAATAACTATTTTTTTACCTAGAAATGTTGCTAGTTTTGATGCACTCATGTCATGAATAACGTAAAATGAAAATTTAATTTTGATAATAGAGCATAGGGGTTGACCGGGGTTATCTCACATGAGGAGAGTTAAAGTCGGTTCAATCAAAAATTTATAATTCACAAAATCTAACTCTTTTTAGTTTTCTAATTATTTATTGAAAAATAATATTTTTTTTGTTTTGTAAAATAATGACATAAAATAAAATAAAACTATACTAACATGTAGATGCAACATATAATGAGGGTATGAAAGGAAGGAATTGGTCCACGGGTTGGTCACATGGGTTCTTTCATTATTTAATTTTTTTTTAAATTCAATTTGAAAAATTATCGATGAATATTAACTAACAAATTAAATTTACTTGATTTAAAAGACTTGACACTACTATATGCCTTTTCACCACTTTAGGAAACACCATCTCTATTTTATGAAGGGTTTTCCTAAAAGAATGGATGATAAAATAATGAATCAACGAAAAGGAATGTAAATGAAATAAATTAAATTTTTGATGATCACCACACCCATACAATATTGTCCCATCCACTAAAATTATATTTAAAACATGTTGAACTAAAGAAAAATAATAAAGAAAAGCCTGAAACCTCTTCTAGGTCCAACCCTCAGGTAAGTAACTTGTCATTGAAAAGTGAAAAGAGATATTGATATAATTATGGAAGATAGAGTGAATCATATTTGGGTTGGAAAAAAATATAAACAGAAGAATAAATGGGATTCACTTAAATAAAAAAGATGAATGTATTACTTGGGAAATGAAAACTAAAATAAAACGAAATGAAATGAGAAATTTTAAAGCATTAACTGTCATCCATAGGTTACCTCTCCAAAAAATATAATATCAAATACTTTTATTTACTATTATTTATAGTCATGTAATATGCTTTATGGAGTTATAATGTGCCAGTAATGGGTTTCAGGATATAATTGTACCCCAATGGTTGAAAATTTTACTCTATAATTTTACATCAAATTTATTCATGTGTTATCACCTTTTTTTACCAACTCAGCAAATTTTTTCATTAATACAGTTGTCCAAAATATCATTCTTTTTTTTAAAAAAATAAATCTCAATCCAACATGAGTAAAATATGTTACAACAAATCTACTCATAATATTTATTCTAGACAGAAAAATCATTGAATTTAAAAAAAATTATTTCTCTTACATTTATGGACCTAATTTCGGTTGAATAAAGTGTGTAGATAGTTATGAATATTGTTTAGAAAGATGGTATATTTATCATTGCCTAATTCCAGTTCCATTTTATAATCTATATATGAGATATTGGTCCATGTTCAAAAATATCCAAATATATGCACATATTTTGTGGCCTGAATTGTGATGTTATTTTGGGCCTCGAAATTTTTTATTCATTTCTTGGTCCATAATAATTTAATGAATTTTAAGATACATTTAAGACTAAAAAATAGTAATTTCAAAAATTAAATTATTATATAGAATTTTATTCAGAAATTACTTAACTAAATTTATATAGTTAATTCCCAAAATTAGGCCATTTTTTGACTAATCCCAAAATGTTTCTAAAGCCATAAAATGTTACAATTGACATTGAAGTATGACATTTTTCAAGTTATAAAAATTTAAATATATTTAAAAATATTCATGAAAATTATGTGATTTAGATTCCCGTTTAGACATATAATATATAATTTGGTTCATTATAGATTTAAGAAAAATAAAAACAATTATGTGGGTAATCTCAAATACTCAGTAAGGGATGTTATAAAATAGAATATATCTTGGAATAATCGAAGAATGGATAATATGGAAGGAATTATTGTTAATAAAATAATTCCATATAATTGATAACATTATTATATAATATATCTCAAGATAACATAACATTAAATAAATACGTGGATAAATTTAACTAATTTCTTAATGATGGACTACATAATTTTAGACATATTACTCTTACCATTGAGGCCTCATGCCAGGATATCATATATAAAAATATAAGTTCTAACCAAATATTAAATCTATTTTGTATCGTGAGACTTATCAATGAAATGGTGGGATATTAATACCTTATCATACTTCTCACTAAATAAGTCCAATTGATTTCTCATATGAATGTAATTGAATAAATAATATATAATAAACATGCCTTAGTAATCAATAATCATCTCTATTGTAATAAATAGTATAAATATTTCTAATAATTCCACATTCAATAATTGGAAACAAAAATTATTAGTAAACAACCTTAATTTTGTAAGGTTCCCACATAATTTTGAACAATGGATACACAACTAAGTAAATATTGAAAAGGATATATCATAATTCCATGAGATTAAAGGTTTGGACATGAAGGTGAAAAATAATATCAAGAGGGTGATAGAGAGTGATAAAAAATATCTCTTATAAACACGGTAATATATGAACAAAAAATTCCTAATATATTTTATATGGTAGTACATGAGATATAACCCCAATTAATATTGGTCTTTTAGAGTTAATGTAGAAATTTAAAATAAAAAATACAAATATTATATTAGATAATATTTCTGAAAATTATTTAAAAATGGAGAATTTACTTGCTAATTTCAAATTTTAATTTGGATAAGATGACATGAATACTTATTCAATTGTTATTTAGATATTAATCACAATAACTAGTCCTTAAAAAATACATAAATTTTATTGGGAGGTAACTTTGAGTAGTATATAAGATATTCAATCTTTAAAGAAAAAAAATTATTCATTATTTAAAATACCCTTATTTAAAATAGAATCATTTAAAAGAGTAGTAAAGAATCATTTTAAAATTTTATAAATATAAATATGATGATAGAAATAGATAATATATTTTGGGATTTTAAAATAAAAAAGGGTAAAAGGTTTTAAAGTAAATAATATTGACTTAGAGGTAAAATATTCATTAAATATGATGAGAATTATTTTCAATAATAATATACTATTATGAGAAAAGAATATATCAATGAACAAGAATTGAATTAAAAAATTTATTTTCCATAGAGGTACACATAGGTATATCTTGTGAAAAATGGAATGGAAGATTATAGAGAACACAGAAGAATGAAGTCCCTCTGGAGACAAAATAACTCATAGAAACTAAGTTCATATTGAAAAATAATTTTCAACATAGGTAGTATAGTAATTAAAATATAAAATATATATATAGAAATGGAAATGTAATTCACATTATTAAAGGTGATTTATGTTGAAAAAAATAAAGAGGTAGTAATTATTTAATGTAAATGAATAAAAAGGGAAAATATGAAAACATACATCAATATAGGGGAGTTGAGATGAAAAGCATTACCTTTGTTTATAAAATCCATGAATGTGATTTAAACACTAGTATAATAAACATAAAAATCATAATAATTTATTTCATAAATCTGGTAAAATATATTACCTCTATTCACATCGATTATAATCATTTGTTATACGTTTATTAGTTAGTTATTACTTATTTTCATCATTGGTGTTTGTAAGTTTTATTCTTCTATTCTAACTTTTAAATATTTACATTGATCCCCACAATTTGATTCAATATTAATCATTACTAGTTTTTTTAATGTATTATAATGGTTGTTAAATAATTACTTGTAATGTATTTTAATCTATGACTGTTTTAGTTATGATTCTTGATGTTGAAATTGGTAAAAATATTGTTTGTATAATTTTTAATAAACTATTTTATTTATATTAATAACAAGTTATATATTAATATAATAACTCATTAATCATTATAGAATCAAAATAATTTCATGAATACCTTATTTATTCATTAAATTTAATCTTATAATTATCCATTTATAATGGGGATGAAAAATAAAATATGCTTTTCATAGAGGTGGTAATCCGCACATAACATGGGAGAATTTTCATTTACTAATGGATGGGAGATATATATATTGATTATTCCAACAATGTAATAACATTTTCTGAAAAAATACTATATTGTTTTCATTATAATAGTTTGTTTATAATGAGTTTTGATGATAGAGATAACGTAGAAAGGGTTAAGGAGTAGATAACAATCATGTTGCATACCTGATTCTTACCTACGAGGGCCTCTTGAAAATGGAGGACATGTTATATATTTTTAATGAAGAGAAAAACATGGAATATTAATTTAATAAAGTTAAAAAATTTAGGGTTTCACAAAAAATTAAAAGATTACCTTTGCTTGAATATGGTGGAAGTGATATCCTTTATAGGTGAAATAGAGGGACACTTCCTTCAAAAATAAAGCTATGTGAGGGTAAACATGGAATAAAAGGAGATTTATGTGAGTTAAGTAAGGAAATTTTAGTGATACATGTAGTATTCTTTTTCCCACCTTACAAATTTATTTAATAAGTTTAATATGTCATGTTAGTTTAGTAAATATTGAACAATTTTGGATTACTACATATTAACTTTTTATCATTGATTAAATATTTACAATGGTAATTAACATTTTTATTACAATTATATGATTAAACCAATTACATAATTTCAATAAGTTAAATCTAAATTTTTAATCCATTTAATCTAATTAATATTCAAACTATGTGGAGATTTTCTTTTAAATTTAATCATATGATACAGGGAAAATGATTCTTTTAATTGACATTTTAAATATTAATGGTTATTATACTTATTTCCAATAAATTAATATTTAAAATACATTTAATATAAATTTCATACCAACTATATATTTTATTAGAATCATGAAATTATTATTATTTTTTAAATAAAAATTCACAGCTCAAAAAATAAATTTTTTATTTTTTTATTTTTTTATAATAATTATTTCATTATTTATTTAGCAATATTATTTATTTTTTGTTAATTTAAGTGTATTTAAAATAATAATTAATTATCATTTAAAATTAGAAATGTTTAATGTTCAAAAATAAATGTGATATATTTTATTATGGCCTAGGTTGACCAGACCTATCACCCAACTAAACTCAATATAAGGCCTGAAGCACATTTCCAATCTCAACAGGATAGTGAAAAAGATCGAGATTATTAGTATATGATCAATGGGAACAATCAATCTATTGGTTATCCCTACAAAAAAATATCAAGTTCTAATAATGATGGAATATCCCAAAAGAGAATAACAAAAAATAATCAGTGGTCACTCATCATATCATTCAAGAAAATACACAACTCACAAAACCTAGATAGATACATTAATTTAAAATGAATCCAACTTGATATAGTTGATATACAACTTCCAACAAACTGGTGAATCCCATAATACTCTACCCAACTCGATCATTCATGACACATGGACTCCACTTATACCAATGAAGAGTGGGAATAATCAAGGTGCACCGTTATATGGTGTAACATATTTTACATTAACTAATTCATACATGATCATGTATGTATATTTAAAAAGAAATATATATGGTTTAAGTGAAATCACACTATGATACCAACCTGAATATTCAAAAAAAAATATTTCTCTATGGAAAGTATTCATTATTATTTGAATATAATAATTTATAAATTCATATTTTTTTGAAAAATAAAAAATATGAAAAGCATTTTAGAAATACTTTTTTTCCTAAAACAAGTAAAATTCCAAACTAATAAAAATCTTTACAGTCAAAAAATATAATCATAATCTTAATATTTAAGTGAATTAAAATTTTATAACGTTTCATCATATCTCAGCAAGAAAAACATATATAACATGAAAATATGTGATCTAACATATTAGGGTAGAGTATTTAGGATGCACCCATTGATCAAGGTTCTTTTTAATCCAATATCCCTAATCAAATAATGAAACATGATTTTATATAAATATAAATCCCATAATTATTTACTCACGATTTACACACACATCCTTTTATAATAAAATTTTAAATATCATTTAATCTAATAAAACTCTTTCAACCATTTTATCAAACACCATTTGTGAACCAAAACTAATTTTTAAATAATTCCATAAAAATTACCATTTTAATAACAAAAAAGAAGAACACCAACTAGCTAAAATAAAATGACACTCAACCATGTATTCTGAACATAATTAATCTAACAAAAAAAATTTAAATCATGAACATTAGGTAATCTAAAGGAAAGATGTTAAGTCCACAAGGCTGAATACCCTAAGAGGGGGGTGAATCAGGGTATGACTAATTTAAAATTAAAACCCATTCTGATCTTGTTTTTCTGATAATAAAAACACTCTTCTCTCTATCTCATGTTTCACGATATAAACAGAAAGTAAAGCATGTACATGACACAACAATTTTACTTGGTTCACTACTAAGGGCTACGTCCAAGGAGAATGCGCCGACAGGTTGTCGGTCATACCAAATTCCACTAAACTTCACTAACTGTGGAGTATAAGGTTTGGACACAGTCACTCTATCCCAGGATCACTGCATTTACAATGTTTAGGGTTAGCTCACTACTTTCCCAAGGGTCACTCCCTATTTCTCTCTCTCTGGCTCACTGCCGGTGAAGAGGAACACCTTCTTCCTCTTCCTTCGCTCACTGCTCTGGAAAGGATCCACTCATAATTTATAGACTTGTAGGTCTCTTCATTTGCATGAAGGAATGCATATTCCTCTGTATGTGGATGCTCTGTTGAAGCATAACTTTCACCCATAGATGAATATCTCTTAGCACCGAAGGTATCAGGCAAACTTCCAGCTTCCACGTAGCTCGAAAAAACTGCTGGAAAATCAACCTTACTTGGCACGCAAGTCTATCTCGGCGCGCAAGTATCGCCGCACAAGTCACAACTGGCGCGCAATTCATCTTCAACAACTTTCACGACACAAGCTTCTGCATCTCCAAACCTGTGTGACTCACTTCCTTCCTCGCCTAAACCACCTGAGGCGCTTGATTAACACTTAGGGCGCAACTTCAAACAATTGCGTGCAAGTCCCACTTGCGCGACACACACCACCACATGCGCGACCACCACACCTATGCGACGGGAGCCTTGTATCTTCAATGTGTTGAACTCTGGTGAGAAATTAGGAGGGGAGGTCCAGTATTTATAGGCATTTGGTTACCCCTGCGCAATGGCACGCAAGTCTCTCCTCGGCGCGCAGGTCTCGGCGTGCAAGTCTCTTCTCCTGCAAGTTACTTGCATGACCTAATTCCAAACATGCGTGAACCTCTTTCATTTTCCATATTTTGATCTTATGATCTTGAAAAACCACAGGCGCGCAAGTTCTCAAGCATCCGAGGCATCAGCACGCAAGTCTCTTTCACAGCGCGCAAGTCACTTGCGCGACACCACCAATACTTGCGCGACACTTGTCCCTTTTCCATATTTTGATGATATGATCTTGAAAAACATATGGCACACAAGTTTCCAAGAATTCAAGAACACAGCGCGCAAGTCCCTTTTCCAAAAAACACTTTTATTCATTTGATGATTTTCAGGCCCAAAAATTTTGCAAACACTAGAAAGCGGTGCCACCTTTTATCTGTTCTTTTGTACCGCCTCTAGATCATCCATTCCTTTTGTCGATGTTATTGAATCAAACATGGATCATTGACCTCAGATCTGGAAATCAACATTCCATCATGAAATCCTCTTTGTCAACAAATTATTATGTCATTGTTTTACTTTGTCAACAATCACCACTCAGATATCCACTTTTTCAATAAACACAGTCACCTCAAAAATGCTTCAATGAAACCGTGAGAGATTTTTTCCCAAAAAAAGGAAAATTAAGTAGATAAACCAAGATCAAATATAGAGTAAACACGCAAGATGATTTTCAATCCACTTTTCATAGGGGTACAAATCATACTTCAAACTATAAAAATTTCCATCTCCAAAAATTAAAACACAAAATCTAATTTATTTAAATTATAGAAACAATTCTGTATATCATACCAAAAAATATGCATTCTCATCCTCCCATCAAGATGAATCCAATGCCACAAACATTATGTCCTCCCATAAAATATTGGAGGATATTTTGATGGTGGATGTTAGAGAGAATAAGAGTGGGAGATGGGGAGAGATAGAGAGATGAAACCAGAGAGGTAGAAGATATTTTTTCTATTATCCACAAAAATCACTCCCCTCCCCCTTCCACAAAATTTTTTTCTTTATATTTATTATAATTTCTTTCTAAATATTTATTTACATTACTATTTTTTCCTTTCCCAGCATATACATACACCTCCACTTTCATTACACCAATATTGTTATTCATTCATTTTTGATCTGATGCTTTACCTAGATCCCTCTGCCATTAATTTTTTTAAGTTTTCATTATTATATTTCTATTTTATCACTTATCACTATTATAATTTTCCCTTTCTTATTTTTAATACTTACAAAAAAACATCAACCCAATAAAACAAAACCAATAACAACAAAAAAATATTAATTTTATTGAATACAAAAAAATAGTAACAATAATGATAACATAAAAAATATTAAACCGAAATCCTTTATTAAATTCAAATAAAAATAATAAAATAATTTTTTATTAAACACTTCTATTTATTTATATCACATTATAATATCACTATATTTTACCCACCCAAATATATTTCACTCAAGAAGATATATTTTTTATCGGTGAAATGGAAACTAAATTATTGAAAAAATTTCATTATGGTCATATTTTAATATGTTAATATTTTTCTTAAACTAGAATTTAATAGACTTACAATATTTGATACAATAATTGTACCATTATGATTCTCATTATTTAGATGATTTTTTATCCTTGAAACTAATATTCAACTCTTAAAATAATTGTTATTAAACACTAACTATGATACTCTCTACCATATAAGATTCCTTAATAAAAGTAAAACAAACAGATCAACTTTATAATTCATCGAATGTTAAAAAAATCATTTCATATGAAAATTATATTTCATTCTTGCTAGAATATAATGAATAAATTTTTATGTTCATATAATATCATTTAAATTTCTCATTCATACATATTTAGATAATGGATTATATTAGGGTAACCTGTTGATAACCTTCTAAGATATACTTCTCATGCCATTCAAGAACACCCTAGGGTGCATTCTGACATAATGTTATTTTATAGGTCTGAGCATTGGTTGTGTAGTGGATCCGTCTAGAGTATCTTGGATAGGATTTGGAAACATGATATAGGTGAGGCATGGGGATAATAATAGGGTTATAATATTTTTTTAATTATGATTATGGAGTTTTTTATCATATGAATGAGACTTCAGTTAGGATGTATTACAATATGAATTCATTTCCTTCATTATTTTTGGGATGTGTTTTATAGTTTATGGTCACACTCATTATTATTTTCGATTATATTTATTTATTTATTTTTTATTTATCATTATGATATTGAGTTAGTAGTCTATAAATTGTACGATTTAGGATCTTATTACTTGTCAGCAACATTTAGTGTATGGGGAGCCTAGCCTGGGGTCATCTGGTGCGCCGTTCACGAAACAGTTGAATTATTTTTTATAGGGGATTAAAAAATATAATCAATGTTTCTTTTCTTTATCTGAATAATTTGGATATAGTATTCTGGGAATAGGAATGTGTCCATGATTTTTGATAGTCCTCAAATTTGAGATTTATGAATACCTTTATGCTGTGAGTTTTAAGTGATCTAGGTTAAGAGAGTGTTTTTCTGAGTTTCTATGATTATTTTTAAGATAATTATTCACATATGATGTTCTCATTTGATATTATTTTTATTTTCATAACTATTGGCCCATCAGGAATAGATAAATGTATATTTGAATCATATTTAGTTCATAGTATTCAAATGGAATATTCAAGCTTATGTTGGATTTATTTTTCTAATGATAGATGTTTAATTGATTTAAGTGTCAAAAAAAATTTATATGGTGTTTTCCTTTATAGTTTATTGTCAGATTCTACTTAGAATGACCATGATATTTTTCAATGAATGGTCATATGGATCTTACAATAAGTTGTTATCATGGAAAATTCATATATTCCCTTAGTTAAAGGGATGTATATTGATAATTGGTGGATTGGATCAGTAATTGAAGTCTTATATAATGGTTCATTGTATGGGAGGTATTAATGAGATATGGTTTCAGATGGAAAAAAGTTTACCTGAGGATATGGAAACACCTGAGTGGGTATTGGAATGACATATGTAATACCATATTATTTTGATAAAAATCACTCCATGTAATTTTATTAGAGAGTTTGGGTTTTGGAGTGAAATATCGATTTATGTATAATCTTATTGGATAGGGATCATATATTTTCATAGCTATGATTTGTATAGAATAGGTTGACCCTCAATGGTTTTGGAACAACTTTGAAGTGGTAGTTGATCATGGGGATGGGCATAGAATGAGTGATATGCCACATAACCGTCAGAGTGGAAGAATTGAAAACAATTTTACTTATATGTGTATTATATTAATAGGAGAATCGTCAGTTGCTTAGGTATCCAGACCTATCATTGATGGATTTTCACTTATTGTAGTATGATTCTGTTTGTTCGATTGGGTAGTGAAGGTGAATATACCAATTTTTTTTAGATGAAATTGATTTGGATTGTTGGATTAACATGTGAAATTGTTCTCAAAGGATCACAATACATTGGGAGAATGAAAATGTATATTATTATTTATTTTCTTAAAAAATTCTCGATTCATTGGGGTGTGTGCACTCTAGAGACTCACGTTGGACTTTTAGTTAGTGGATTCAATTAGATTCAAATATGAATTGAATGTCAAGGTTTTGATGAGGATTTGAGGTGTCCCTATATTATTATAAGAAACTTTAGAGATGGATCATATTACTATGTAATTGTGGATATAATATTTTTCCTTTACATGAGTTTTCAAAGATTGTACTAATGTGTTTTGAGAAAAAACGTCAAATGTGTGATGATTAATCCTATTAAACATTGTACATTGGTGTAATTAAATCCATATGGTGAGGAGAAAAAATTGTTCATTCATGTGTGTGGCCCTTATTGAAGGTGTATTTTAGTGATAGTCTTGGATGATGTTTTTTTATGTTATAAAGAGTCAGTGATTAGTTTTTTGTACTTGTGATCTGATATGAGTGATGTTGTCATGTAGATTCATTACATTTGGTAGTTGGTGAATTGCGGGACTTGTATATTAGTATTTTGGTTTAGAATGGAAATTATAGTGATACTCATTTAGTGGAAAAGATATTTCTAGTCATTAATATATGTCCCTCATGTTAGAGGGATTTTAGATCTATTTAGAATGATTAAGGGGTGGCCAATATGTCACAAAAGTTTTAGTTTATAGTTATATCTTATTATATATGGTTCCTTAGAGAATACCAGATATGAGGTTCGGATGTAGAATTAGAGGAGTTTAGGTGTCGGCACGAGGCCCCAAATGGAATTGGCTCGATTCGAGGGTGAATATATGTGAACCAATATTGTAACTGATATGTGGAGTAAAATAATAGAACTTTTTGGTTTGGGATATGTTCTTGGAAATACACTTGGTGTCATAGTTGGACAACATTATTGGAATTTGGATGATTTCAAAATTTATACATGAATTGAGTCATCATGATTGGGTTTTGTGGTGATGTTTCAGTAAGTGAAGCCAAGTGTTTTTGGAGAAATTTAGTGACAGAAGTACCGATTGGTATTATTTCCCATAATTATATGTGGCATGATGGAAACCATATCATGTCGGTCATATTTGGGATGAAGGATTTTTTTAATGATTGTAAATGGATTTTCAAAGAAAATATAATGTATCCCGTCTTGTATCATAAGTTATTGAGATGTTCCTAGTTCAATTTATGATCCATAATGAGGTGGGGGAAAAGATTTTAACTGATGGATTTAATTTGGGAAAAATTAATCAACACTTATTGGGGATGAGAATATTTTTGGTGCATTGGTTTTAATTACTCATTTCATTTTAAGTCATAAATAGTAGATAAAATATGTTTTTCTGGTCTTAGAGTAGGGTTACGGTGAATAAATTATGAAAATTTTATACATAGGGATCCTAAAAACCAAGGTAAACACTATAACATTGCTCAAATAGATGTGAAATTATAGAAAAAGGGGACCCATTTTATGACTTTATGAAGGAATAATATCACATGATGATTAGAGTGTTCCAAAAAATTGATGGCATTCTATGATGTTGTTTATATTAAAGTTTCTGGGGAAGTTATTCCATGTAATGGGGAATTAAATCATGGTGATGGACCTTATATATTATAATTTTTCTATAATTTATCATTTATTGTTTGAGGGTTTCATTATAATATTATAAAAAAAAATTCAATGTCTTTTTAAAATCTCATGAGGAAGGCTACTAATATTGTTACCCTTAGATAAATTTCATGATTATGGTCAATGTGAGGTGTTTTTCAATGAGTTTCATATCCACACCATGATTCATTAAATTTATAATTTTTTGTTTTACCAATAAGAATAATTTCACACCATTAAGTGTTCATTAAATTTTAGGATCATAAAGCATGGAATGGTCATCGATGTGGGGCCACACAATGACCATTTTTCATCATTCCATAAACAAACCCTAGGTTGTGGTGTCACTTCATGCCACATGAGGCCATTAAATGAAATACCCCTTATTTAATTTTTAAAAATATGGGTATACCAGTCATTTCCTTACTTTATCCTTTAGATTTGGCTAAGGGGTGAGATTTGAATGTCCATTTTAGTCTACCCCCTCTCCTTAATATGCACTTCTTTGACTCCCCATAGTGTGTGGTGGTCCTTTGGAATTTCCCAAAGTTATTTAAGTTGATTTACTCATTGGTTTTACACTATTATCTCTCCCATTCATTTCCCTATGAAATATAGTAATATTGGGCTAGGAATTGAGGTTGATTCCACAAGATCATACATGAATAAACATGATTTTATTGGTATATTTCTTGACATGGATATAGGGGATCCATAGGGGTGAAATAGATTGGTTTTATATTATTTCATTGATGTAGCATTACCATGTTAATTTATTAGTGATTATTTATCATTGGTTTAAATTTTATAATTATTTATAATATATTATAATTAATTATTTGGTTGATTTAGTATTACATCAAATAGGATTTTATATTATAAGCTTAAAAAATCTATGAATGGGATTATCTAAATATGTGTGGATCATGTTGACGGGGTAACTCTATGTTCAAGATAGGTGGTCCCTATAATAAAAACCAATATAAAATTCTATGAATGATTTCTTTCCTCTATGAATATGTGTGTCTATGTGAAGGGATTTCTAATATGAGTACCCTGTGTAATAGATAGGGTGGCATTGGTCCTTCAAATGTTAGAGCAAGGGAACGATTTCACTTCGGTATTTTTGAGTCCACGAAACAGTGATATTTCTATAGAGGTGAGCATATTTATCTAGTGTGAAAGGATCCAAAGATAGGTCCTTGGTTTTTATATGAGAGGAAAATATTGGAGGTTTCACCTACGATAGTATGTTATATTGGAATAAAATTATTAGGCCAAGGGTATGATGGAATGGTTTCCATTATATGTTGGTCTAAAAATAACATTAATGAGAGGTGTTGGATGAACCCTTATAGAGGTTTGAAATAATAGATTGAGGACATGGATTATGGTTTCAAAGGGGCTTTGGGAGAGTAAGCCGAGGTAATCCCTAGAGACTTAGATTATCTTAGTATATGGATATTGTAAGATGATGTGGATGGGCCTTATAAAGCAAAGGTTGACAAGGGCCTACTAGCTATGATATCATTATAGTGTGTTGAGTGTGGTTGGTGCTCGTGTGTGGAGACTATGATAGATATAAGAGACCAAGTAGATTTCGTTATTGAAAAAATGATAATGAATATGGGTTCTACATATTGTAGTTTTACTATCTATATGGTATTGATAATATTTATGAGACTATATGGATAATCAGATGTGATTCGATAAATGGGAATAGGTCTCAAGTAATATGCCCCTAAGTGATGAGTTGGTGATATTATGGGATTATTGGT
The DNA here is from genome assembly GCA_963277665.1 of Viscum album. NCBI lineage: Eukaryota > Viridiplantae > Streptophyta > Magnoliopsida > Santalales > Viscaceae > Viscum > Viscum album. The sequence continues at coordinate 1,979,419,506 of OY728155.1, forward strand.
GATTCCTAATTTATTTATTACTTCATGTTTCGACTATGTACATGTAGGATGATGATATTCGATATCCAAAATATGAGTGAGAAGCTGGTGTATGGACCCTACATTGAGTGAGAAGGTAATTTTCCACTTGTGATATGTGATGAGATGTGGTATACATGGGACCACCTAAAAAATGTGTTGTTCAGCTTTTGTATGTGGCTATTTATCAATATTACATCCCTAAATCTCTTATAGTATATAACATATCTATGTTTATCCGTAAATATCTCATAGTGACAATATGGTTCGACTCAAGTTCGGTTTTAGCTATTGTAATCCCCTCATATATAGTATATTGTCATGAAGAGTAATTATTAGATATGGATCCTAGCTAGTTATTGTTTAGTCAAAATCATGTGAGATTTTGGTTATTGACTTACCATCATAATATTATTTAAATATATTATTTTCCATAGTACATTTCTAGAGTGGTTATTTATGCTTGTGTGACAGGACGGTTGTTAAGATTCTATCCTTAGGACATTTATTATAAGTTTTCTTGTGGATAAATGATATCCATGGGAACATTCCTATGTGGATGGTTTGGAATATTAAAGAGGATAGAAATATTTATTCCTCATCATGAGTCTTGGGGAATAGAATGATACATCTATAATAAGAACTAGCTATGTCACGCCTTTCCCTTGATGGATTTCTTACACAATATGTTTTTTTATTATCTAGAATTTCCCTAAATGGGTGGGAACTAGGTAAGGTACCATTCCCTAAATCATTGGGTATGTGTTGAAAAATATTAGGAAAACATAACCTACATATTTTAGCATGTTTTAATCTTATTAAATGAGAGAAATTCTTCTTGCTAGATGGGTGAAGACATTTTTGGTCGGGTGTTATGGTGGTTTTGTTAACACCTGATAACCTGAAGTTCTTGATTACTTATTCTCATTTACATTCTTCAAACATATAATTGTATATTATAATGTATATTAGAGGATAATATTTTGGCACTACAAATATTTACTTATCACACTCTAAAAAGTTTCCCTAGTGTGCATAAAGAACTTATTTTTATTATACGTGGTTCATCGATGGTTATCTTCCCAATTAAGATGAATTATATAGAATAATATTTGGTGGTGCGTTGGAGGTTATTCTGGTAGATGGAAATTGATCATCCTTATGTTATGTTTCCTTGTGATTATTTTTTATTTGTGATAGGATAAATGGGTTATTAATTATGATGACTGATTATATTCATGCATTTTGTTTTTTTATAACGTGGATGTGTTTTATTGTTTATATACAATGTGGTTACTATTATTGATGATGTTTGATTATTTTTCTATACTTTATGATTTTGATATCAAATTTATGGTTTAAAAACTGTATGATTTAGGTTATCACTTCTTGTATGTGGCCTCTACTGTATAAAGAATAAACACTATGATTTGGTGGAGTGCCTATTGGGATACTGTTGAAATATTGTGGTTAGGGCATTACCAAAAACACCATTGTGGACTATTTACTTAATAAAATATTTTTATTTTCATTCTATTTGATAGGATTTAATTAGAAATTGTTCATTATTTTAATAGTATCAAATTTAATAAAACTATTTATTAAATTAATTTAAATCGTGATAAACATATGATAAAATATCCTATTATAGATATAATGAAATCATCATTAAAAAATATTATTTTGAGATCAATCATTGAAAAAAAATAATAATGGGATTTTTATATTAAATGTATACAAAAACATAAAAATTGAGCTACAAAATCAATACATTAGTGAAAAAACATTGGCAGTAAACTACTAATGATGTAGTTCAACAACTTTTCCTAATATAATCTTATTAGAATAATAAAAGGATTGACATGTTTTTTGAATGTAATTATTTATATTTAAGATAATAGAATTGATTTTAGTCCTAACTCATATATTCAATATTATTAGTATTTTTTAATGAATCTATGATACTGATGGTTTAATTTATAACAGGGTGTAATAATATAAATAAGTCCAATAATTGTTCACTATGTTTTATCAATGGGTATAGGTAAAGTAGAATTGATATTTCCATCTTTCACTGCTCTAATAATTGTTAAAATAGGTAAAAGTTCAATCCATATAAATAATAGTTAGTTGTAATGTAATAAATTATTTCTCTATGAATCCAATCAAGGTGAATCAAACATGAAGGATATATCAAAATAGAGGTAAAATTTTCCATAGAATGGTATTTCATGAATACCTGAAGAGGTTTGAGAAATGACGTGGAGTGTATATGTATGTATTAATGCTATATAATTAATTATACTATTTTTGAATGGTTAATGACAAAAAAAAAATATTTTAAAAAAATTAAATAGTCAAGAGATAAAAATTATGAAAACATTTATTGGGAACATAGTTTTCATTCAAATTATGATGTAATTGGTTGTGGAATAATAGATTTGAATCTAAAAAATCATAAAATATAGGATGAATCGGAATAAATAATTTTTTCATCTTCCTATTTAACTTACAAGATAGCTAATATAGTTTGTTAAGAAATTGTAATTGTAAATATTATGATATGGTTGTATTAAAATACATTTTTTGTGATTCATAATGTTTTTAAACTCATATGAAAAGATGTTAAGGAAAAATTTAGTTTTATCTTTGATAAAGGTGTTTTTAAAGATACTTTTAAATTTATATGGGAAAGAGTTTCCACTACCAAAAAATAGAATATTTTATTGAATAAAATCTTCTTTTCAGAATAATGACCCAAACATATAGAATACTATATATGTTCAGGATAAAATATTTTATTTTTAAAAACTCCCACTAAAGGAAATATATATTATTTCATAAACATAAAGAATATCGTGTGTCGTATCAAGATATTCTATAGAGAATTTATTTTTTGAAGAGGCTAGTAGAAGTATAATTTTACTTATATAAGTTCACATATAACTAAAATATTTTAAACCAACCAAAATTTAATGTTAAAGTCACTTAATATAAAAAAAATTACTATATATCCGTAATTAGAAATTTAAAATGTTATGTTTACTACACATAATGAAGTGAAGGTCACATTATATATTCAAGGTGTTTAGGATCCATTGGTAAAAAAATAATATAAATTTTTAAATTAAGTTACCAAAACAATCTAAAAGTATAATTTTAATAGAAATATTTCAAGATGATGAGGATGAAATTAGTGAAATATTCCTCGGGATAAAACATAAGATATTAACATCCTAACATTTGATGATGTGGAGTAAAGGAGTTACAATACTATTTTCCAAAAGATAAAACTCAATAGTGTGATTCTAGAGTCTAATTTTCATTCAAATAAGATTTTTCTATATATGTTACTCACTAAAAAGATTTTGGGTATGGTTTCATCAGATAGTCACATAATGTTGTGGCCGGAATTAATTTAAGATTTAATGAATTAAAAAAACTCCAAAACTGTGAAGTCATAAGGCCTCTATAGTGGACATTCATATAGGATTTGATTGGACTGATTCTTATGTATGATTTTTTAGTATTAAATAATTTATTTTTCTGATCATAAAATGTATCATGTTATAAAAAAATTCAGCATATACTTTATCATTCTTTAATGTTTGATTTATATATTGCATGAAGTGTAATGACGATTGACCTATCAAAATATGATTTTGGGTTATCCATAATTGATAATAATTATGAATCATTATAGATTGTGATGATATGTTAAGGTTAAAATGGTTAGGATTTAACATAGACATATAAAATATACTCATCAAGAACAAAACGTGTTTTTAATTTTGGTTGACATAATAGATATGCCACTTTGAGTATCATACACTATGAATTTGGTATACTAGGTGAGTATGTTTTTCATTGACTCCCCATACTATTGGTTATATATATATATAACATGAAACATTCATATATTTATATATTTTATAATAAATCATTGTGGCTTATTAAATCATGTTTTGGATAGGAATTTTATTGACTATATCGTCAGTTGAGGCTTAACCATGATGGGATTTGAACTATTCTATGATGAGTATAACGTATGGGATTTTGATTGAGTATGAATAACAAAATGTATATCCATAATTATGTTAAGTACATTTTACATTAATATATTAATAGATAAGGGTAATGCAATGTGATAATCCACATCGATGTGTGGAATGTGCTATATTCATCAACATTGTTAGTCTATACTTAGATAATCAAGAATATATGAGTATTATATTTTGGATTTTCATGATTAATGACTCATGATCACACAATTTCTAAGATAAAATTATTATATTATATTTTTAATTTTATATAATATAGTTGGTGGGAATGGGTATTTTTATATATATGGTTGATAGGGGTCATTTCAGACCCCTTTATAGATTGGGTAGATCTTACACTTTCATATATTCCACTATTTTATAATACTATTGAATTTGGAATTTAAAATTATTTTCCATACCAAAATATTCTATAAGGTATAAATGTATTGAATAATGTATGAGGTTCATGTTTATTAAACATTGAGAGATACCCTAAAAGTGTTTTGGAGAATATTTGGAAGAATTTATAGATGTTTTTTTCTTAAATTTATAGATATTTTTTTTTTGGTGAATATATGGGGTATATTTTTTCAAAAGGAGTTCTGGAAGTCAACAAAAATGTGTTTTGTATTTGATTTCACATATTGTTACATGTGGAATTGCATGAGATAATAAATGTTATAATTCCATGGGGATTTAGTAAAATTGTGATAATATTGGATTTATCCATTATAGAGCATTCTATGGTGTAGTGTTCTATACCACATCATGGTTATGTGCACCATCGCATATTGTAAGGCATGGTGTCATAATGGTTCGGCATTGTGTCACCATATTATATGATAATGCTGTTTTTTTACTCAATTTAGTTCAATGACTATCATATTTGGTTGAAATCATCAAAATATGTAGAGTCTAAACATTTTTTATATTTATCTTATTGTTAAATGAATTCTGTAGAAAATACAAAAAAAAAATCAATTATTAAAATTTTTATAAAAAATATATGAAATGTTTATTAAAAAGGAAGACTAATTTATGTTCGTTAGTTATTTATAGATGTGTTTTTAATTCCCTGAATATTATTTTAATCATTTGAAAACATAAAATATTATTATATATTTATCACATTATATCCAACCATTTAAGAAAAATTTCTAGTTGATCATGGATAAGTGGGAGATCCATCTCGAGTATAATTATATTTTCAATACCTATGGATACCCTCATATAGTGAAACCCATTGGTAACTTCATAGTGATCTATATCAAATTCATGTGTATGGTATCAGATCAACTAATTCAAGGTATTATATTTTATTCTTCATTTTATTATTTAATCCAAATGTAAAAATATATCATGGGTTTTTTTGGTTTTTTGTTGTCTTCCATTTATGTTTGGTTGTTTTTCATCATTCTAAAACCATTTAGAAATATATTTAGAGGAACTCTAGCTTGAGTCCAGAAGGTAATGAAAATTTTATGATGACGGGAGATCATATTAGAGTAAATTATAAGCTACAATTAAATCAAGAAACCATTTATTAGGATAATTTATTTATTTAATAATTATTTTTAAATTTGTGTTCCAGTTTTATTAATTAATCTAGGTCTCTTTTGTTGATATTTAAGTAAAACATTTAATTGGATGTTACAAATCATGATTTTTTATGCCATGATCATTAAAAATTATCAAAAAAATTGTTTGGGCCGTAAATAAATAATTTATTTGAGAATTAGGACATATATAAGTATAATTTATATTTATATGAGAAAAATAATCTTTTAAATATTAATAAATATTGATATTTACAACTAATATTTTAAAATGTCTCAAATTATTGAAGTGATAATAAATATTGAAATATATTATTAAATTCAAATAATTTGAATTTAATTTTCAAAAACATTAGTTTGTATGTGCATGGATGGTGATGGGTCCCAACTAACTAAATACCTAAAATTTATCTACCCAATTATGTATGGTTATAGAAGTGGTTAATCTAGTCATATAAGTTAAAATAAGTTAATATGAAAGAATACGGGGTGTACAAGAGTGGTAAATCCCATATTATCCTATATCAAAAACAAGAGTTCAAATATGGGTAGAGACAAATTATCTTAGTGTGTTAGTTGTTGGGTAGCATTATAGCAGTGTGGGGACTATAGTTTTTATAGTAGTAATGTATTGTAGAAGTGGTTCTCTACACTTGATTGGGGAATATTATGATGCCTCATAACCACACTCCTTGATATGTTTTGATTAACACATTAATTAAATATTGGCTTCGACACCTTCTTTATATTCCTCACAATAACCATACAATTTTTAAAATAATTAAAGAAAATATTTATTTACATAAATTTTGAAGACATTTTAGTTTTAATTCATTAGAGAATTAGGAATAAATATCATTTCTTTCTTAACAAATAGATATTTTTCCCACAATATAAGAAAAAAAATAATCATTAACATGCCATTAATTTATCCTATAAATTATTTTCACAATCTATATTTTTTGACATATAATGTGTAATACATTTGTTCATAACACGGGTGAATGGAAAATTTATAAATGGTGAGGTCAATTTATCAATAATGGAAAAAATAAAACTAAGGAAATCATGGAATAAACATAGATTAAACAAGTAATAAATATTATTATAGACTTAAGTAAAGATCATAATGACATAATAAACTGAAATTAATGGAATAAATTATCCATGGATAGAAATAAAAGTTAGGAGATCAAATGGATTACAATAACCAAATTCATATAAATGTAATGCATAATGTCACACCTCTAGATCTGACCATCAAGGCCTCATCTAAGGAATCATCCTTTTTATCAAGATACTTTCGAAGACATCATTCTTGTCATTAAGGCCATAATCAATATGTCTTACTGATTTTGGAAGGCATTCACCAACTACTCAAACATGTTATATCATGAGGACTACAGATTCATCAAGGGGTTATATATTATTTGGAATCTTACACCATTTATTTATGTCTAATGAATTCATTATTTTAGGTAATAAGTACAAAATATAAATTTAGCTATTATAAGAATCATTCTCTTGGTAGTGAGAATATAATGATTTCAAATACTATTCCCCATGTAAATAAAATGGATAACAAGATCATATGCCATCCATTGTAGGAATATGGATGGATAAAAATAAAAAGTCATCATTCATGATTAATGAATAAAAATCTATGTTAAAATAACCAATAAATAAATTTTCAATACATGCCCTAACCTTAAATTGAACTTCTTCAAATGAAATCATCCTAAAACTAACACCATATAGAGATTAGGGTTTACATTTATGTCAATAATTTCCCCAATTGATCAATGTATAGATTCTATGTGAGCAACCTTAAATCAATGAAATAAAAAATATGATACTAAAAAATTAAGTAAATGATAATAAATTTTATGCCTATTTATAGGGAATGGTTAGGTAGTACAAAGGAATTAATTGATCATTTCTTTAATAGAGAAGACAGTTACCTAATCATTCTAGATAAATAAGGTGGCTGGTTTCAAAATGATATATCCCAAGGGTAACGTAGGTTACTAATATCTGTGTTTAAATAGATGAAAAAATCCTTTAAAAATAATCATTCAAATAGTATCACTCCAAAAGGGATAGAGAATTGAATATTTTTATACTACGAGTTCGATCCCATAAATAATAAATATATATATTTATTAAAGAATAAATAATGCAACTCAAATCCCGAGAGGGTAAATTATTTTAAATATGAAATGAAAATTGTGGGCAAAAAAAAGGATATGATACAAAATATTTTCAATATTTTGATAAAATTAAAACATACATTTAATGTTTAAATTTAACATATGAAAAGTTGTTGTAAAATATTTTAGAAACTTTTATTTTTTTCCAAGAATTTCCAATAATGGATCCTTGAAAATGAAATAAATTTTTCTATATGATATTTGGATCCAATGATAAAATATATTATAATAAAAGGAATGGATCCTTTTATAGAATTAAAATTAGTATTTTTTAAAACCAAAATTGTACGAAAAGTAAAAAAACGCTCTTTAAAATAAAACAAAATTTTCCTAATGTGGATTATAAAATAATATATAATAAATTATTATGTTGGTAGAATACATGAATTCAATATAAAAGTTCAAAATTAATAATTATCACTCATGGAAATAAAATTTTAGTTATCAATATCCGTTATAGGAAATATAGTCCCTAAATAAGGATATATCTGATAATGACTTTATGTTGTAAAAATATAAACAATGAGAGAATAAAAAATAAAAAAAACTTGTATAAAGTGTGAAAAAAGTAAACCAAGAAATAAATTAATATTATGATTTATATGAATTCATTTTATAGATTTATGTTAACCATTGTTTTAAAAATAATCTTATAAAATTATTGAGGAGAAAAGAAATATTTTTATTTAACTATTATTTTCCATGAATTTCATTATTTTATATATAATATAACTATTTTTATTTTAGAAACTGAAATTGAAAAAAAAATATAATTAAATTTTAAATCATAATATAAAAAATAATGTGAGATGATTTTTTTAATTTCTTTTTGAAATATTTAATTTTATTTGAATAGTGAAAAATGTTGATTTCTCAAAACACTCATTTATATATTTTTAATAATGTAATTTAAATGATTGATTTTTTTATTTTTATTTAATTTAATTTAATATCTGGGGTCGAAAAGAGATGGGTGACCACTTGTAGTGGTGCTTTCATGACGCCTTTCCCCTTTGGAGATGGCGGTGGCTCCCGCCCTAGTCCCTCCCTCACAGGGGGAGGGACCTCCGGCTTCCGTCGCAGGATTTGCTCCGTCCTTCCCTCATTTCTTTAACCCCAACATTCTTCCCTCTTTCCCTCAGATTTCTCTTTTCCCTAATGTTCTGGATTTGATAAATGTCCTTCCAAATCTTTCGATCTCAACCTTAGAGTTCAACGAGGCTTTGGGTCTGCTGAATATCTACCTGATTGCACGCTTCAAGTAGCATCATCACTCGGTGGATTCATTTGATAGGTATATTTTTGGGTCGTGGGATTTACAGGATAGAGATACAGTGGGTCTGCTTGATTCCAGGCATATTTGGATTCAATTCACCAATGAGGAGGATCTGGTTAAAGCTCGGTCTAGTTCCCCATGATGCTGTAATGGTCTCCGTTTTTACCTCTTCCATTGGCCGTATTACTTCCACATCCATCGTGACTCCCCTACAGTAGTGGTTTGGGTAAGTTTTCTGCACCTCCCTCTACCATTTCAAAACCGTGCAATTTTGAGAAAGCTAGGTAACCTAGTGGGTAGCTTTCTATGTGATGATTCAAGAACAGGGCACTCATCCACCTGGTCTATCCCTGTATATGTGTGTAACTTGATGTCTCAAAGATTCCACGTGAGTTTGTGTGGATTACAGTGGAGGGAGGGTTTCGTCACAAACAACCTATAGTATATGAATCTTCGTTTGAGTTCAGTAATTCCTGTAAGAATCTGGGCCATCCTGGGGTATTCAGCAGATTTGGAAGGATAGATCCTCAGCATGTTGCAGATGCAAGCAACAATTAAAAGGGATTGTGTATGGGTGAAGGTAGCAGCAAATCTTTTGAAGTTGGACCAGTGTGTGCCAATAGTGGTTCCAAACATGGCAGGAAACAGGAGATGGAGGCGCTAGGACTTAGTCCTGGCCTTAGAGCACATGATTCTATGAGGAAACTAATGGACCCCTCTCTAAACCAGAATGTTTATATGGTTTTTGACAGATTAAAGAGAGACTTGGGAGTGAACATTCCAAGGGTAATGGTGTGAAAAGGAACTTCATCTGACGTGGGTGTTAATGAGGTGGTACCCCTAGATAAAGATGTTTCAGGTTATAGAAACGAGGTAGTAAAAGACATGCACTTGCCTTTGGAAGGCAACTCAACTGGATGTAACAATGATGGAGTGAAGGGGGCCCACATGGAGGTATCATCAATCCAATTGGTTTCAATTAATGCAACCAAGGTTACATGGGTGATTGAGGGACCTTGTGAGGACCAAGAATCTGGTGGGCACTCGCAGTGTCTGGCTCTGAAGGATACCTCAATGCATCTTCAATATATGGGAAGAGGCTATCAATAGGAAGGAGCCTCCAAGGTACCAAGGTAGGCCATTCATGCGGCCATTTCTTATGCGGAGATGGTTACAGCTGGGAGATCAATCATGGACCTTGAAAATCAATAAACAGTGCTGGGTGATAATGATTTCCATGGAAATGGGGATCTAAACACGAATGAGGCTTCACATGAAGAGGACCACTTGGTAGATGTGGGTGAGTCCAAAGAGGGGATGGATGATAATATGGACGTCCCCGTGGAGCCCAAGGAAGTGACCATTGTAGAGGAATATCTAAGATCATCCTCATGGAAGGGAATGTTCATTAATACTGATTCTGGTGGCCTTATCAAGACCAACCAGAGGGGGTGATGTGGGAAGGAGTATTCTAACCTACCTAGTCCTCCAATCACGAGGTATGCATGTAAGGGAATGTAGCTTCCAAAGGATCCTATTACTGTGAGAAATTCGGATGTATTGGTAAACACATATATCGACCTTGTGTCTACAGGTGGTGAGGGTGTAGTCCATGCCATTCCCTTGATGAAGACGAGGGATCCTGGACATCAACGTGAGACTAGCTCTACCAGAGACCCTCAGTGATAGATATCATCGATGCTGGAAAACAAGGATCTACTTTTTAACTCAGATGAAGAAATGGATATGAAAGCATTAAATAAGACAGGAAGAAAAATTCGTGTGATCACTACTAATGAAAAAGGTGAGTGGATTGATAGGCAGGTTTGTATTCTGCTTAGAATATTCCATATGGGAAAGATTGACATGGAGGAATTCACGAAAGATTGGGACAACATGGCACTTCAGTATGAAGGCATATTTAAGGACTACCCTGACTCCCATGTAAATTATATTCCCTGGATATTGTTTTGGGAAATTGATTCCAATCAGATCAAACTGTTCTTCAACAAATCTATTGTTTCTTTTAGTGTTTAATGTTGTGAGGGTTCTCAATATCCCCTTAAAAGTGTTTTTTTAAATAAAAAAAACAACGTCGTATGGAAAGTAATTTAATATCTATTTTAGTAAACATAATATAAATATTTTTATTAGAGTCAATATTATATTTGATTTAGGTATAATTTCATTTCTATGCTTAGAAAAGAAAATTTCAAAAACTCAAGTTTTCATTGTGTTTTTCAAAAATTATTTTAAAATTAATTTCCATAACATCGAAAAATTTAGTATTTACAAATGGATTCCATAAATGGAAATGTTAATTTCATGTTTATTAATTAGTTTAATTATAATTTTGGTAATTATTAATAGTAATGATATGTCACCATAGTAAAGGGTAAATGGGGTTAATTATGTAAAAACCTATGTGACAAGGACACAAAATATTATATTAATTATTATTTTATTTGTTTATTTAAAGCCTTATCATCTTTAATTTTAAAACATTTTTAGTTGATAATTTCTAATGATTAATAAGTAATAATATTAAAATGTTTATAATAATTACATGTGAGGCACTACCCTCACTTATGAAAGGGAACCTCTTATCATCCCTTCCCCACACCTTTTTATAACTATAGTTTAGGAGATTGATTCCGAAAACACTCCCATGAATCTCTCCCCGCATACTATAGGTACTACTCTTCTAAACAAGGAAAATCCTAGAAGGATTAGGATGTTAAAAAAGTGAGATACCTGTGGATATGTTATATTTCCAAACCAACCAATTTCAATTTTATTTATTACTCTACCTCATTTAAATGTTATCGAATAATTATAAATTAATTGAATAAGTATCTTTTATATACATAAATGTTATTATTTTTATATGCCTACCATTTTATCTCATTTTCCATCTTATGAGAAATGGAAAATCACTTGTTAATACATGTTGACTTAAACATCCAAGAGGTGACGAAAAAATGAATATATATGATATTTATAAAATAATTTTGATTTTATAAAATTAATATATTACTTAACATATTACCCCTTCATCTGTTTAAATTTGAAAACATCACTCCAGAATATGTGTGGAATACCGCCTCCATGAAGCGATTTGATTCATTTTTAATTTTCAACACATAAGGTTGGATAGAAAGATTAGAATAATGACTAAATATTAAATGAAAAACATATTTATGATTTTTAAGAAGTGATATATTATCTATTTTATTTCTTTTTTACATGTTTGAAAAAATAAAATGTCGTCCATGCGTACGTACAGACTATGGTCTCTATGAAATGATATGGTCCATTTTTCATTATTTCCTTATGAGGTTTGATTTAAAAGAGAATATAATGTATAAATATAGAAAATATAATAGTATTATGTGTTTTTCGATAATTTTACAAGAACCACTTTGACCATGGTCATCACACCATTGTGGTTTTGGTGATATAAATAAAATGACACCAAATAACTCAAAATCATCTTAACCATTTTAGTAACTAAATAAAAAATAGTAATAAATGAAATAAAAGGAATAATTTTAATGAATTTAAAATTAAAAATATTCTCAATTAAGTATAAAACTAATATAATTTTATTATTCAATCTTTAGAGAACGTACAAAGATGTATGGGTGTAGAATCCCAAAAATTCCAAAAAGAATAAATTTTATTCCATAGTGTGTATGAAATGAAACCCAAATAATAGAAAGTAATAGAAAATCATGATAACTTAATATATATTTTATATTTTAAATAAATTAAATCTATGATATATCTTGAAATTCACAAAACACTGAGTTATCTTGCTCTACATGAAACAACGACTTTCTTCGATAGCTTGTGTTACACTCAAGACCATTTATTACCAAATACTATTTTTATTTAAAATGGAAATTACATACTATATATTAAATTGGAAGTTATTAAAAATGTTAAATATATTATGAAAATATATTTTTCAATTCATTGGTTCTTAATTAATTATAAATGAAAATAAAACCCAATTGATTATAAAGTAAATGTTTCTATAAAAAACTATTGTTATGCACCCAAGGGCGGTTTATCATAATAAAATAAATTGATTACTAATTTTGAATTATCATAATTAAATTAATATATTATATATTCAATCAAAAAAATTATATTAATCTAATAGATTTTATTTTTATAAGAAAGGTACAATCCAATGTTATGGATACAAAGTTGAATTTTTCTAAATGATTTTTTGATGTCCTTTAATAAAACACTTGATTTAAAAATAAATTTAGTCACTTTATAAATTTTATTTGAAAAAATTAACTAAATTTTATATATCAAAATTTAAAAACTATATTAAGGTGATGATTTTTTATTTTTATGAGAAGATTGATTTTTTGATGAATAGTGAAATATACTGAATTTTAATTGAAAACCGATTTTTTATATAAATGATATTTCAATGCCAAATTCTAATTTTAATGGGTTTTAAAGTAATAATGGATAAATTATACGTAGATTAACACAATTGAGGTCATTTTAATAATTTTTATATTGAATTTAGAAATAAAAACTTAGTAAACATTTGAATATTTTCTTTTTAAACCCTGCTTTCTCATCCCGTTTGCAGAATTATCTTTGTATTAATTTCTTCCATTTATGTGATATAAATTTGAAAAAATGGATTCTAAATTTTCAATTATAATAATTTTTATTTTATATTTTTTTCGACATTTTCATTACCAAAAATATTACTTATTGCAATTAAAATTAATTATGTTACTAATGTAAATATGAGTATACATAGTGGTTAAACATTAATCATAAGGATAAAAATTACATACAATATTATAAATACCCATTTTATGGTTATATAGAGAGAATATAACATATATTAGGGAAAATTATTCATTATTGGAGGATCATTATGTAAAGTGTACCTCCAAATAGTGTTTATATTTTGGTATTTACAAGAATGCCACTCCTCCTCAACTATAAAAGGGAACTCACTCCCCTCACTTATTAACACATATAAAGTCATTTTTATCACCTTGAACATATATAATTAAATTCCAAAATTACATAAAATAATCCCATAAGAATAAATTTGATAATAAATCCAAATAATAAATTTATTTGGTATAATATAAAATGAGTTACCCGAATAACTAGTAACATTCTTCAACGTGCACTTTTGTTTTATTTTTTTCTCCACCCATAAATAATTAATATATATTACCTAAATAATAAAATTATTTTCGTAGATATACTGATATTATATTATTTTAAGGGTACGACATATAACCAAACACACTTATCTCAAATGGGATACCCAATCGACGTTCATGTGTACGACTGACAACCACCACATGAACTAATGTCATTAGGTCTTCCATTAACACCATTATTGGTTGGGAAAATGATTGATTTATATTTTATATATTATATTCATAATTCCTTTATTCTTATAGAATTATTTCATAACACATAACTCCATGCTTCTATTTTTTGGAATATGGTAACCTCATTCTTGGGTATAGAATACAACCACCTCAAGAAGTGATGTGATTCGTTCACACTTTATATGGAATGTATTAAGGATTAATTTAATAAAATTATTTGATATATATAACATAATAATTTTACTTGAATAACACATATATATATATCATTTACTTTACATTCCTTCAATACAACAAGAAAATGGAAACAATGTCCATGCCTAGGTACGATCTATCGTCTCCCTAAACATTGTTTTTTATTTCCAATTAAAAATTTATGGATTACTCTAGATATATATATATATATAATATATGATTTTTTTATCCTGGTTTATTTGTTGGATATTATTAAATCCTAATCTAATTAATAGGAACAAAAAATTAAAAGTCAAAAACATACTTAAAAACAAAGAAAGTTATTACCCAACATAAAGAATGTAATAAAACATTATTAATGAAGGGATAATAATAAGTTATAAAAGAAAAATATATGATTTAATAAGTATTATTATGGCTCATTAACAGGTTATTAACATGTTTATAATGTCTATAAATGAGGCTAAAATTAGTAAAATGAAAATGAAAGTGTAAGGTAAGGGATTTTATCTCAATTTCATTTCATTTAGGCATATTATAATTCTATGAACCCAGTTTTACTATATAATGTTTATATATCCCCTTTTACATTAGATATAATGAATACATAAAAATTTATGTTATTTTGAGTTTCATTTTTAGTTATTTAATCTAAGGGGATTTGAATATAAAGTTACAAAGTTGTTAAGATATTTCAAAACTCAATTTCTTTTCATTGGGTTATATTACTTCCTTATTGACATTAATATTCTAATATTATATCCATAATTACTTTTTATATGTAATAATATATTTCAAATTATTTTATGTGGATTTAATGTGTTTACACAGAATTGATTAATTGATTAATTCTCAACATTATGATCATTTTAAGGGTTTGTTTCATTAATCTTTTTTAATCAATATTATTTATTTTTAAAATTAATTAAAGGAAATTATATAATAATTATTCCATAAATCCATTAATTTTCATAAAATATGTTTATTCATGACTTTTTTCAGGAGATTGAACCATTCTTACAATATTTTTTACTTATATTTATTGATAAAATATTTTAATAAACTCTGAATTAATTTATCTCTTTGATCAGATATATTTCTTAGTAAAAACCCATATTTTCCATAAAGGTTTTCATTAATTATTTCGTTATCATTTTCAATATTATTTATTAAAATAATTTTTTACCCATTTTTTATTTTTATTAAAAAAAATCAATGGAATCTTACGGTCCCTTTTGGAACAGGGCACTTTTCTATCATTTCTACAATGCAAAACGAATCTTATTTTTACCTTGAATGGAATTACCATACTTAATTTATTTGAATATTCCATTTTTATGTTTACGAAGTACTTTTTAGATAATTTTTCTAAAAGTAATTTTCGTAGAAAATTATTTTCCAAAAAAATATTCAAAATGAAAAGGATATTTTCTTAAAAATGTTTTTATGGTCTTTTTATTGTATTTCCTCGAATTGAATTACCCTCTATAATTTATTTGAATATTCTATTTTTATTTCATTAAAATTTTAAATTTTAAATTTCAAAGAAAATAATTTTCTCAATATTTTATGAATTCTTAATTTTAAAAATTTATTATAATATAATAAAAACATTTTCTACTCTTAATTAGATAAGATAATTTTTTTCTGATGGGTTTAACTAATTTTTATTTATATATTTTATAATGAAAATTTAAATATTAAAAAATATTTTTACATTATATACTACTTGAGAATTATAGATGATGACGGGTGATCCTGATTTAAGACATTATAATGGATGTTCCTGATATAGAAATCCAATGCATTAGTTAATTATGTAGTCGTTGAAGGAAAAAATTATGTATATAACTAAGTAAGTAACTTTTATAGAATTAAATACGCATTAAAGATTTGAAAACAGATTAAAAAAAGTGAGCATAGGTTATGAATATTATTCTACAAGATATCTATATTATTCTTGAAATAGAATGGTTTTTATGGGAATATTTAGACATTATATGGTTAGGAAATTTAAAAACTGAATTATTTTTCATTCAATACAATGTATTCATGACTTCCCACACTCCATCAAATATCTTCATTGAGATTCCTTTTATTTATAATAGGTTTTAAAAAAATTCTTTGAGAAATTTTTTATTCTAACGTGTGAATTTTTTTAATTATGGACTTCTTCGTTTATTATGAAAATGGTAAACCATTATATGGTTTTGGTATAAAAGAATTACTATATTTTATATCACTTGTTGATATTTATTTTTATTATCCAATTTATTTTTAATTTTCTTCATAGGATCTGAGGATGAGAAAAAAATATCAAGGTTAAGATTTCCACTATGTTGACTAATCTTAAATGAAAAAAAAGTGTTTTGAATGAAATATGTGTGTAAATTGAAATCTCTCTTTAAAAAAAATATTTTGAAATACTCTATATAACAATTTAATTCTCTAACATTCCAATCTGAAAACATCCTTGAAACATAATAAGTTGAATCCCTTCTTATAAATCATGTAATTGTTAGTTGAATAATGCATGAGTAACTAAATAAGGTTTCAAATAAAATTATTAGATACCATTAAATGTTATAATAATATTCAAATACACTTTAATGTTACTCTAACTAATTTTTATATTATCATGAGATATATTTTATAAATTTACAAATAGAATTATCTAATCCATATCTATTCTGAATGGTTTTTCATAGAGAGAATCGAGCTACTAAAGTATAAATGTTTCATGTACATAATAAAAAACTAAATCGATAACCTTGAATGGTTAGAAAATAGTAGTTTATTTAATTGATGAAAAATTAGAAATTGGATATAAAAAATAGGCATCCATGAAAGAGTGTGATTTAATACCCCATAGAGGAACATGTCTATAGTGGATCATTTCATCAAAACACACCCTCCAGTATTCTATTGATAGTTAGACCCTATAAACACTATATAAATGATTAGTACTCTAGAAAATATATTAACTAGGTTTGTATTAATGATAAATAATAATATACCTCTTTTTATATATCATTTTAATGGGTAATCCAATAGATGGTGGTCACTGATTAAAAATACTATAAAAATGGTGATATTGATGGCATGGAGGGGTAGAGAATTAAATATAATTAACATGAGAATTATTTTAATAAAAATATTTGGGTTATAAAGGAAATATAATTTATAGATTAGATTAAAATGGAATAACACTTAGTGGAACCTTATGAGAGTAAAATTTATATATTTTATACATGTATAAAAATATGTTTATGAAGATCATTTGAATTTCATGAATTTATATGTTTTGAGGAAGTTATTTATTACGTTGAGATATATGACATGAAGTTTACTAATATTTATGTAATTCCGGTTGACCATAGTATGAAGAGGTAAAAATTGCAAGAAATATTTAAGTATTCAACAAAAAAAACTAGAGGAAAACTAAAAATGTACCAAATAATGTAAAACGCATTTTAAAGAATGTTCGGTGGGATTATTAATGTGTTAATAATGTAGTAACCTTGGTCATTCGTATTATGAGTGTAATGAAAATATCTCTAATTATGATACTAAAACAAAATATAGATATCCAGCATATAGTGGGGCTTTTTAATAGCAATTAGTTTCTATATTACTCTAATGCATGTCTATAGTTAGTTACTCAATGGGAGGAATTATCAAGATTAAAAAAATTAAGGTTTGATTAATTATGTTTATACTACTATGGAAGGTTTTGGACTATGAAATGAAGTGGTTTCAGGTAAATAACCTATTTACTGTGATTATTAAAATTTCTTGTTAGATTCTAAATCCATACACTATTTTATTTCAATGAAACTTTCATGTAAAATGAAAAACCCATCTCTTAAAATAAAGTCATGTATTTGTGTTAAAACATAAAGGATATAATAATTTATAAACAACTTATTATTAATATATTTGGAATTGTTTTCCTACAAATCTTTTTTATCCTTACCATTATAGAGTCTCTTGTTATTTATTGTATGGATTTTCATTCCATACATCATGCTAAGAAAGATTATGTAGTGAATGTAATCATATAAAATTCATAGATTGAGTTTCAATTCGTATATAAGAATGATTTCTTACTATTGATAACATATCAAGAATATAATGGACTGATAAAAATAAAATTTAATAGTTTCTTGAACTAATTTGTTAAATGAAATAAACTATTTGAGTTAATTATATGCCAGTAGTAAATGAATATATGGATGCATTTATTTATTATTCTTGTTGTGTTATTCTATATCTAAAAGCTGATTAGACTGTTGAATTTGTTCTAAATGATTTTATATTTTCAAAACATCCATATTTAATGGATTCAATTATGTTATTATAAAAAATAAACTATTCCACGTGTTTCTTGATAAGGGATCATCAACCCAAAAACTAATCCTTGGTGTCTTGTTTTTGTTCTACTAAAAAACAATGATAGTTTCATGATATGTTTTATTGATTATAGAGAACTCTATAATATAACTATTAATTACAGCTATATATTTCATCATATCGATGAGTTGTTTGACCGTCCCGAGGGTGAATAACATTTTTCAAACATATATCTCAATTCTAGTTGTTACTAGATTAAGTTGAAGGGTTAATCCATTCTTAAGATAGTGTTCCAAATTAGGTATGGTCATTATGAGGGTTTGGATATTTTGTTCGAGTTCACAACCCCCACCCCGCAATATTTATGGAATGAATTAATGGAGTATCCGATAAATATTCAGATAAAATTTGTGGTAATTTTTTTATTGTTATTCTGGTATAATCTAAAATCTTCATACGATCATGAGAAGAACCTATTAATTTTTGAAATTCATTAAATGAAATTAAGTTGAACGGAAAATTTAGTAAATGTGAATTTATTTTGTAGAATATTTCTCTTCATTGTCATATTCTTTCTAAAGAGATAATAATTATTGATCCTTATAACCAAATTTGTGGATGAGTGTAAAGGTCAAAAAATGTCATTGATATTTGAAGTATACTTTGATTTGTTGATTATTACTAGGAGTTTTTGGGAAAAAATTCTTGGTTATCTATCCCACTAAATATGTTAACTAAAAACAAAGTTAAATTCATCTGGACAATGGAATGTAATAAATTTTTTTAGGAATGGAAAATAATATTCGTTAATATAGTAGTGGTATCATTGAAAAAAATATTGAATTTATTATTTAAATTGGTTCTTATTTAAAAGAACCTTGTTGTGTCTTGATAAATTGATTGGGTTATCATGTATGTATCCCATAAATTCAAAACCCAATGAGTAAAAGTATCCTACACATTTACTTATAAAAGACTCTATTGTTATTTATTTAAAAATATAGAGGAATAATTCATACAGGTATAAATGTGAAATTTTAATTGGTTATAACATTTTAAAGTGTATATTCTCTCAAATATATTTTAACATAAGGAATAGAAAATGACTATAACTGATTAAAGATTATGATCAAACAATTCACTATTAACCGGGTAAATTAAATAATGTAGTTGATACCTTGATTCAAAACATTTATCCATCATTAATTATGTTATGACAAGAACATGATCCTTTAGTTAATTCATTAGTGAATGTTGGTCTATAAATTGTGTATATGTAAAATTAATCTATTTTGGATCAAGTATCAATGTTGTAATATTTTTTAAAAAGAACTATAGAGGCTTATAATAAAGATATTAGTTCACAAGAAAAAATAGAATCAGAAAATATAGTTATGTTTTTTCCTGTTTATATTGAAAATAATATTTTATCTAGTTTAGAAAGATGTTTTGTTTTCCATGAAATTACCAGTTGAAGAAGAGATTGTCAAGCGAGGCTCATATTTCACCATTTTCCACCTATCTGGGAATCACTAATATGTATATAGATATTTTGTATTATTATTGGTTTTAAGGTATAAAGAAATATATTTCTAATTTTACCATGAAATGTTTGCCTTTTCAATATCTTAAAGTTACACGGTAACTAAAAATGGGATGATTCGTCCCTTTCCATTAAATGAATGGAAATTTGATAGTATATCCATGGATTTCATTGTAGGATTACCAAATAAATATTGAGGAATTAATATGGTTTTGGTCAGTGAAGATAATTTTAATAAATCTAACCATTATTGACATATTCAATATACTATGCCATTGCATAAACTTGGTAGACTTTATTTTAGTGAGACAATCAAATTATATGGAGTATGTAATGTCCCGAACCCAACCTATGGGTCTGATATGGAGCATGGCATGACCTTATACATGCCACCCCATTTTCAATAGGATGTCGAATATCAAAAAGGGTATGTGCCTGGCAGTGGGGAGACTATACTATCATTATGATGTCTTAGGATCAATAATAAACAAACAATAATAACAATAAATAATATGATTAATCATAGGTAATAGTGAATTAACATATTATATACATAAAAATCTCTTAATATGGAAAAACTATCCATGATGTATGTGACAGATACATAAAGAGATAAACTAATAAACAATCATCTATGGGTCCCCTAGAGTATATTTAGGCCTTCTCCTAATCTTTGTTCCACTAATCAACCCTCCACCCAAGGGCCCATTCCCTTCACTAGATCATTAGAGATGTAATCTATAAGAACACTTAAATTCTCACATAGGGTGTGAGTATGAATACTCTATAGGACACCAACAATTAATCATTAACAAGTGTTTTAATTCATAAGAGTGTATAACATAATGATAAAATAAATGAAAACACAAGTAACAATCATGTCAAAAATTCATGCACTAACCATGCCATAAGAAACCCCGGTTATACCGTATTCAAAATCACTAAAAACTCATCAAAACAAATAATTAATTGTCTCAACATTAGAGATAGCCTCACGATTATTATTAGCCATACATTCCCAAGGCTTCCAAGTCAAACGACGATGGGTCATCATGCCCCAGAACATTATTTAGTTCAATCCACATACACCATCATGCCCACTATTCACATGTCGGCTAGATAAATCATGATAATCTTGACCAACCATCATAACATATGAGTATGATCACTCATGATCGTCATGTACATATGTAAAGAAACACTATCACATCATTTCTGGACACCAATCTTGGTCTCATCATCAATTTTCATGTTGTGTTTGGACACAGTCCCACTTAAGGGATACTCATCCTTGATGGTCCCACCTATCTCTGTGGTACCATGCATAACCCCACAACATGTCATATACCATGAATATCACTTATAAATTTTGGAATGATTCAAAACATGTCATGAGTGTGATAAAATCTATACAAACACACATGTGATAAAAATAATATGGTCTGAAGCACATCAACATGCATAGTCTTAATATATCAATCAATAATGCTTCATGGATACACACACACCCACATGAATCATGTAACAAGCATGGGATAGTCCAATATAAATCACATATCATTAATATATCATACACAAGGCTTGAAATGGTATAGAACTACCTACCTCAAATACATCACCATCAACGATAAGGATATACCACCAATGTGTAGTCTGGATGATTAAGTGGAAAACTCAATAGTCAAGAACACCTCCTCATGGTCCTTATTATCATAGTTGGTGACATGTCATTCTTGTAGGTTGGTAAAAGGATCCTATAACCAAAAAAACTATTTTATTTCAAAAATAAATAAAATATCACATGTGATGATACTTCCTTCTCCTCTATAATTTTTAAATTATTATTAAAATATCAAATGTGATGATATTTTCTCTCCAATGTATATTTTCCAAATTAACATTAATATATCATTTGTGAAGATATTTTCCCTCTCCTTGATAATTTCCAAATTATCATTTTAGTCTAATGTAGTTACAAGTAATATACTATATGTGAATAATTTTAAAACCACATTGAAAATTGTATATCTCCAAATTAATTTGAGGGAACATGTAGTATTCCAAATAACTATTCAATAATAAAAACATAAATTTACCCTTGGATAATTTTTATCATTATATTATAATAATTTCCCTTCCAAGTTATCGTTCAAATTTTAATAATTAACTTTTTAATTATTTCTTATAAATTTTCCCCAATAATTTCTTAGAAATTATCCTATGATAAAATTTTATAATGTATCCTCTATAAAAAGGATATAATTATCATTTGATAATACGTATAATTACCATTTGATAATATTGTAAAATATTATTTTGATAATTTATACAATAATTATGTTTTAGATAATCCAAAATAATTTTTCATTGATAGTTCTAAATAATTATCCTTGGAAGATCAATGTTTTCTTAATTATATAGTTATAATGGAATAATTATATGAAATTATCATTTTTTTTATTCCTATAAATATATTTTTATAAATTCAAAAATATTATATCTTGATAATTTTTATATATTATCCCTTTATAATATGGTGTGATTGTCTTAGAATAATTCATTATTATTTTTTATGTGAATAAATATTTGTATGATTTATCTAATGATATCATATAAATTATCATTAGAAAAAAAGCTTCATCATTTATTTGAGTTCTCTTATTTTTTCCTATAACATAAATTTGTAGAAAAATGGAATATATAAAATAAATAATATAAAATAAAAACCTAGAAAATCACATTCATCATAGTACAAGGATAAATGATCATTTTGTTCTTGGGACACTCAAATTGAATTGTCTAGGATTCACCTTTTTCATTTAGAGAGGTTCTATGGTCTATCAGACTCATCTAGATCAAGTATAGTGAAATAAAAAAATTTCCCCTTTAAAAACCCAAGTCGAGTATGTGTTTAAAAATAAATTAATCCATGGTTTTAATAAATTATTCCACTAAAACATGAATTCTAAGTCATTAATTTCACCCTATTAAGACATTGCCAATTTCAACAGGTCAAAACGATGAGAAAACCAAAATTTTGAATTTAAACATGTGTAACAATAGAGGAAGTAGCAATGAATAAGAATGTTTAATTAAAAATGAAATTATTTAATTAAATTAATATTAATAAATAATAATAAAAAGTAAAATAACATATCCTTAGGTGTGATCCGACCAAACAATTGATGCATAGATGGTTTATATCGTACCTAATGTAAACCCTAAATCCTAAACCTAACAATGTTCCCGGATTTCTCATACAATTTACCTTTTGGGAGATATTTAATTATTTTTTAAAAAATTTATAATGAAAAAAATAAATATGTTAACATCTTGTATGATGGTAACAAATTCCCAATGCACACAAATGTGATGTCATGCCAAGGGTAAACACTTTATCCAAGAACTAAGGTTAGTCTCCTATTTTTGTTATGAAACACTATTTAGGATATATTTAAATATTATGTAAAATTTGTGTGTCCATAATATAATGTATTTAATAATTTTATTCATTCATATTTGAGTCTCTACTGGACCCAGAATCCTATGAAATCTCCTTTCCTAACTCTAAAAATATTTTTCTCGAATGATTGAAGGTGTTAACCAGGCATTTACCCATACGCAAATCCTTTAACTCATTGACTAAGTTATTTTTATTGAGAAATAGTATTTTCACACAAAAATAATCATAAACTATAATAAATGAGGTTTTTTATTGTCTTTTAAAATTTTGGATAATAATATTATCCAACTCTATATTCTTCTCGACCATGGGAAGTACCTCTAGAATTCTTGCTCAAAAAACTCATATCACTGCTCTTGAACATCAGACTTGGGAACCCAAGTCTCATCCTAGATCTAACCATGCTACAACTGAATCTAGAAAACTAGTGTAATATGAAATTGAATTACTTTCTATCTATGATCTCTAATAAAAACTGGATTCATATTATAAGATGCATCAGGTCCCATCTTCATTTTCTCACAGTCTATAACATGCACAAGATTGAGTATGTACCTCTGATGCTAAGAAACATATAATACACCATGAATGATACAATAACATGGGGGAAGTCTAGATGGTACACCATTATCACCACCCATTTTGTGATCTCAAAGGTTCCCACAAATTAATGTGTTATCATTCCTTGCTTCCTCAGATGTTGGTTCCCCAACTGAGGAGTCACTCACAAGAGAAAATTGATCTCACGCAATGAACTACAAAGGCCTCCACCTATGGTCGGCATATCATTTTTTTTATTATCTATGTTGTGATCAACCTCCTATTCTTTAGTTACACTCTCTTGGAGGCCTCTAGAACCTATCCAAGTTCCACAAATACTACCTCGCTCATCTAATTCAATCAGGGAAGTTAATTACACAAACTCCCATAAAGATCATTCTAATGTGATATGGATAGTTTATCATCCATAATGCCGCCAAAGTCCACCATGAAATCTTTAGGTATATACTCTAGTATGTGTAAAATATAATTCCCCACACATATATATATTTATGGAACAATGTTATCAAAATAAATTGAGTCACTACAGACTTTTTCAATCCTTACTGAACATTCAATGTAAAATGTAAATCTATATCGGAAAAAAACCTCAAGGGAACTCATCGTGGTCATCTTATAGCATGGATGTAAAGATATTATAGTTAAAATACTAGGTAAGCCTCTCTAATCCATAAAAGTGAGAAAATGTTTCAGCCCATATATAATCACCTAGACTGTTTCAAGAGTCCTCAAGGTTATGGGTAACCCCATCACAAGTTCAACTATGAGTTCATTTCACATTATGATATAGAAGTCCCTCAATAGTCTCAACACAACTCACCTAAGACTCTAACATCTAGGTAGGATACTGAGGGACCCATATTACTCCATGATTTTGCGCCTTAGACTATATTTAACCCCCATGAGACCTCAGTCATGATTCCATTGATCCAAAGTGTTGAAAATATCATGTCATGCCACATCACTAGAACTTTCTCCACGGTTTTAGTCATAATGTGTGATAATTCCCCCACTTCCCATAGTTTTAACATTAAGGACCTCCCTCCCTTGTAGGGGGTGTTGGTGAGACTCTATTAAATTTTGATTTTATTCTACTTTAATACCATGAGTAATCTTCTTTCCTCTTTCCACTATAAAAAGGAACTCTGATAGTGAGAGAAAGCTCATTCACTAGCCTACCATGGGAAAAAAATAAGAATGCTACCATTTCCTCCTCTATTACCTTCTCTATGGTCAGGGACTTGCGAAGAACCTAAGAGAACATCATCATGTAATTTCCCTGACATGACTTTTGAGATCCCATAGTTATCCATTATCGAACATAAGGTTCTGTTAGGAGTCTACCATTATCCCAAGTTATAACCTTCGAAGCACTCCCCCTAGTTTACATCCTTTAACATTTGTCATAATAATTATATATATATATATATATATATATTATAACATAACAACATTCTCTAATAAACTAGTTAAAGATAATATATATATATCAAATATCCTAGAAACACAGATATATTACACATTGGAATCTATTCCAAATAGATAAAACAAATCAGACTTTTAATTAAAGAATTACTATGTGGAAACAATATATATATATATAAATATATGGAATGTTAACCTATGTGCCTAGTTATAATGGATGAAAAAAATCCAGAATCTAATATATAAACCTGATTGCATCACATGAGGTGAATTAAATCAATTGTAACATCAAAATAATTTTTTTCCCATGTTTATAAAAACTCATAATTCCACTATGCAGTAGAGGATAGACACTAACATAGTTCCCTTACTGAAGTCCAAATTTCATTTATATTAATTACCCTATCCCCAAACAATAAAAGATATGAAAATTATTAGTGATTCATGATCCTATGATACCATTTTGCACCATCATGACCTGAACCACAATATCCAAGAAATACTGTTACATGAACTAATTCACACCTCCCTATTTGCAAGAGGTTACCTAATAGAAACAAGGTTATGAGTATGATTTTGTGGTTACTATACCCTCAGTATCATTTCATGGGATCAATACAAAATATAAAATAATAACATCAAATAAAAAATTAATAATGTGGAATAAGGAACTAAACATGTCCTATAAATTAACACATCCCAATATGACAATCCTTTCTAGGAAGTAAGAATAAGATACAAATATAGATAAGAAAATAAATATAAATATGTGGGTCCTTGGGAGTCCATCCCAGTCCTCCCTTAATCCATGATCCACTACCCAACCATCCACCATATGATCCATTTCCTTCGTCGAATTCCAGGTCATGAAATCTACAAGTACAACAAAATTCTTGAGTAGGGTATGAGTGAAAGGACTCTATGGACAACCACCATTACATCTTTAACATATTTTCACATTTATAATAGTTTGTAAAATAATAATAAAATTAAATAAGATATACAAAAAAGCATACCAAGCATTTGTGCACTAACCAAGACACCACAAATTTAATTACCCACAATTTTATCAATGAAATTTCGCTTGTTATATTTATGTTATATTGTATAAAACACATACATGACATAATAAACCCAATAAAAACATTATTCTCATAAATGGAGAATGAAATAAGTGTTACTTACATAAATTAAGGAACATATTTTGATAGAATAGTAACCTCACCTTTAAAAATATAAATAAAACATAAGTATCTAATAAATGGAATTATGATATAATTATATCATTTTATAAGTAAATAATTTTTTAAAAATGGTAAATTAAGTGTTGTTGTTTTTGTAAAATTTAGATGATTTTTAAAAATTTTATAATCAATGTAGTTATTTAAAATAAAATTAATAAAATATATTCATAAATTAAAATTATTTTATATTATAATTATAAGAGAATTTTATAAGATATTAATTAATTTTTCAAATGGTAAACAAATTAACTAAAATCATAAAATCAATATTTCTCAAATAAATGTAGATTTTAATTAAAAATTAAATTTTTTTCATATTTTGAATATCATTTGCATAAAATAGATTTCTTTTTTAAATATCCACATATAGAATGGATATGGTGAATTTTTTTTTATTTTTCAAATGGAGTTCCATTTTTTAGTGAACATTGAAATACATTAATTTACGCTATAATCTAAATACATGGATTTTTTATTCATGGATGATGTATAAATGATGTAATAAAAATTATCTCATACTATCCTTCACTATTAATTATATTTATTCATGAGAATCAACACTATTGAAATTTTTAATTTAAAATAATAAACTAATGAATATTTTAATAAAAAACACTCATCTCATCCCACTATAAATAGCACCCCTAACCATACTAAATTCTCAAACATTTCATGCATTTTATCTTATATAAATTATTCCCAATTACTAGTCCAAAACTCTCCCCCACATAAAATATCTTCTAGTCACAAAAAATACAAAACCCAAGATTCTTAAGGAGGTTCTCAAGGAGACAACATTCAAGACATAAAACCCTCAATCCTACTCTTTTAATTTTATTAATATACTATCCGCACATGCCCTATATATAGAGGTATGAAAACTAAAATATCATATATATACTGGAATTTTATTTTCTTAGTGGAATCTACATCATAAAAACTTTTCACTTCTCTTTTTATTCTATACATTAAAATATTTTCTCTACTGTGTTTATTTATCGCCTTCATGTATGATGTGTTTTCATTTTACATTACCACCTTCAAGGATATTAATAAAAACATTATTATTATTAAATTATATTTTATTATGTATATAATAACATTTTAAATGTTTTGGAACAATTTTATATACATGTTTTTAAATAAAAGGAAATGAGTTTGTGATGGTCTGAAAAACTGTAAAAAGATTTTCCATTAATGATTTATCAAATGAATTTTTTGTATAATAAAAAACCAAATGATATATGGGGCCAATTAAACATTTATAATTTCATTAATAACAAAAATTTTCACTTATAAATAGATATTCACATTAAAAATCAACTTCTATATTTATACACAAGTAAAGTGACCATGAAACCAAGATAACATACACTCCTAAAACAATAAAATTAAACTCTATAACTGATCAAAATAGATATAAATTAACTTAATAAAATTATAATAAATAAAATAAATTTATATTATTTTCATAATTATGTAATTAATAAATCTTATTCTATTATCTATGATATTAAGATAAAGTTCGTAAGGTATTCATACATATGGTAAAGGGATTCTCAAACCCAACTCCCTTTTTTTATTATTCCTCTTTCATGCTAAATTGTACTGTGGATATAGTTCTAATATTTTGAAAAAATAATTTCATTATTATTACATATTATTTTCATTAATATACATGTTTATAATATGATTTTCAGAAAAATAGAATGATTTGTCCAAAATAACTCTTCTTTACAAAACACATCTTATCACCCAAAAGTTATTTATTATTTGTTCAAAATGATGATTCATGTACAATATATTTTATAAATATTATATTTTGAAAATCCATATTTGTTAATGAATTAATTATTGATTAAATCCTTCTAAAACCCACTCCTTTACATTGGTTAATTCATGACTTTTATCGATATACATTTTATGTGGAATTCAGAATTATTTAAATGTTTTGATGTGATGGGTAGGCTTGAAAATATATATCTCTCCAATGCATTGGATATTGTGATGAGTCTCATGAGATAATTTTTATTTTTAATTGTACATTGTGATATATTTATTAGTAATGATGATGTTGTGATTATTCACATATTCCATGCATAAACAAGATACTACCTTTAATCAAAATTATGTGTTGTATGTGATTGCAAAGACATAATGTTTCATTGTTATTCAATTTCTCATTCCATTCCATAGTCCAATGTTTCCCCGAAGATGTTGATGATGATCCTATTCTTTTATTATAATGATTATTATTATTATTATTCTCACTCATATTTTATTTATTCGTACCCCTTATTCATCAAACTACTAGGATTTTATCTCACCCCTTTACTTTTATGTATATCATCAGGTGACTATGTGTTATAATAACAACGTGGTATTTATAAGGATAAAGATGAATATTTTATATATATTTTTATGTTTTATTATTTTGAATGTTATGTATTTCCCAAATTTTTAAAATAACATAATCCATTGGATACTAGATTTTAGAACATTTATATCATTTATCTTAAGAATGATTTTATAGTCATGTAAGAAAAAAAAACAGGTACTCTATAGTTGGTATCATAGAATAGTTTAGTTAATATTGAAATTTTTCTTAGATAAAATTTGTTAAATCCCTCGGGATAGGACTAATTATATGTAAAAAATTGTTTTATTCAAATTCATAACTTATGGATCCCATAAGATATTTCATTAGAGATAATTTCATAAAAGATTAAATTGTTCATGTTGTTTTTAATTACATTTTCTTCATAACATTTCTATTTTAGAAAAGGTTTTATACCATAAGAAACAAGGCCCACAAACCATATGAGGGATAATGAAATGATTTCATAAACAATTTTCCCATTTTCATGGGAGGTGGAGTTCAAAGTTTCATGGTAATTCTTACCGAACAGTCTCAGGCTATGAATAATAACCTATACAATGTGAAATTTATAACATCACCTAAGATGGAGAAACTGGATATCAAATATATTATGTGGTAATGTCCATCAATTTTTTTTGGATTTTACGATCCATATATTTTGGAATGTTGGGTTAACTCAATGGATAATATATTTTATGTTATCCACTATTCCAAATAGGATATGGTGACTCTAGTTGTATACCATTTTGATTAAGAGGCAAATCCATGATGTAAAATGATTTATAACACCAATCTAAATAATAAAATAGAAGATATGGAGTGGGAAGACTTCATGAAAATATTTCTTAACAAGTATTTCCCTCAAACTCTTTAGACAATGACTATGACACAATTTATAGAAATGAATAAAAATAATTGTTATTATTTCACTACATATAAATAAAAAATCATAATTAATGCAATGTATGCCCTGGGGTTTTTCATCAACAATTATATAAAATAGAAAGATCCATTAGTGGTTTAAACCCACACCATTTAAAGGATCTATTTATTTGATACATTGGTTTTTATGAAGAAGTGGTTTTATGTTCTCTCAAATTATAAATGGAGTTTAGAGACTGGTCTCATAGTGATGGAGATAAGAAGAGATGAATGTATTTTCAAATTGGTGGATCTAATGAATAATATGGAAAAATGATCCACCAACCCACATATAAAAACATGGTAACAATATTTATGGTAATTTCCTTATAGGGATAATAAAATGCTTAATGTGTGAGAGAGAGGGCCATCATACTCATGAATGTCGAGGAGACATAAGTAAGCTAGAAAACATGATGAAGGAAATGAGGGGACATTATAATGCACAACCTATGGTTCAATGATTCAAATGTTGGGATTAAGGGAACTACAAAATCCAATTCACTAAACCTAGAGTCCTTGAGTGTAATCAATTCCAACAACCACCGAATCTAATGGAGTAATGGAAATCTTATTCCATTATTATTTCTCATGTCGAGAAAAAAGTAATTCATACAAGGTTCACATTATATTCACTCAATAATGGAAAAATTCTTATTTTATTCTTGTTTTGTGCATTCCTTTATATCCTTTAATATTTCTTTAACTAATAAATAAATTCCATGATTCTATGAAGTCTTTATTTTCATAAAAACACATAGTGGTGCAATATTTGGAAACCAAATGTTGGACCCTTCCTCTACTAGAATATATGGGAAGATTCTTCCATAAATTCTCGTTATACAAACTTTAGTGTAATTTTATTTTATTATATGTATGTATTATGTCCCATTATATTGAGAACACATCAAATATCAAGAAAATTAAGTCTTTTTTCATATTCTAAATCATCCCATGCTCCCCTTGAAATGTAAAGAAAATCATGAATCACTGACGGAAAATACGCCAATGGTATGGGTGTTAATACCCTGTGATGAAGAATAACTTGCCCAAATGTTTGAGTCAATGAAAGTTAGAAACCTCTAGGAAATTGTCATTG
Source organism: Viscum album (assembly GCA_963277665.1). NCBI lineage: Eukaryota > Viridiplantae > Streptophyta > Magnoliopsida > Santalales > Viscaceae > Viscum > Viscum album. The sequence continues at coordinate 1,979,451,183 of OY728155.1, forward strand.
TTCGGGAAAACAATGATTTGTTTCTGAAAGAGTTTCGCAAACTTCTCCCGGATCATGAGGTGGAGTTACAAATAGAGATAATAGTTGAAGACACTATAATGTCAAAATTCACCAAAAGGATGTACTTTATTAAACTAGATGAATTAAATAAATATATATAAGAACATTTTATCAATGAGATCTTATGCCCTAGTGTATCTCCTTGGGGTTCACCAGTCCTCTTATTAAAAAATAAAATGAGTGATTGAGGTTGTTTATCGACTATCGGGAGCACAATAAGATAACCGTAAATGAAAATCATCCCCTTATAGTGATTGAAAGCTTATTTTATCAACTATGAGGAGTATATTAATTATCAAATGTGGTTATTCATTCTGTAAATCATCAACTGAATGTGAAGAAGGAAGATATTCAAAAGACTCGTTTTCTTACAAGTTGTGAGAACTATAAGTTCTTAGTACTATGATCTGAATTAGAAATTATTCTATAATATTCATGTATTTGATTAATAGAGTCTTTACATAGTACCTAAAAAATTTGGAATTGATTATTTATGAGATTCTCAATTACTACAAAACAAATGAGGAACATGAAGAACATCTAGGGATTGTGTTGGCCATATTAATAAAGGATAAATTGTACACCATGTTCAGAAGTTGTGATTTTTGGATATTAAAAGTATCATTCTTGGGGAATTGACCTCAAGTGAGAAAATTTATGTGGACCCTTAAAAAGGTAATTGGGTAACTAACCAGACTCACTAGTGTCTGGTAAATCCATTGTTTTCATGGATTAGCAGGGTACTACTGATGTTTGGTGGGGAATTTCTCTAGTTTTTCTAACCTACAAACTAATTTAACCTAGAATTGGTGAAGTAAGTCTAGATTAACAAATGTGAGTAAATATATAAGGATCTCAAGAAGAGGATAATCACTACACATTTCCTCACACTACTAATAAGTGGAAATGGTTTTGTAACATACTGTGTTGCGTCAAATAAATTCTTCAGTTTTTTACCCATACAAAATGATAATGTGATTGCCCAAAACTCATGATAGTTGAAGAGCCATGAGAATAACTACCTGAACTATAATCTAGAGCTAGCACCAAATGTCTTCCTTGAAAAACTTATTCGACTTCCTATATACTGAGAAGTGTGACATGTATACTAAACATAACATATATATTAAAACAAAAGGATCATATAATGCGTAAAAGGAGATATATAAAGATAATTATGGACTAATATTTCTCTATTAACAATCATGATGGGAAGGAAAATATGGTATATGATGCTCTTAGAAGAAAAAGAACATGCTACTCTATCATTCATGTAGATTGAGAAATACCATATCTTCATAAAAATGAAAAGGATGGTTCTAGAAATCACAACAGAAGGGAATAAATCATACCTTACCAAAATGATTTTCTAACCATCTATCCATGATAAGATCAATGAGGTGAAAAGGGATGATCTGGAGATACAAAATAATGTGAATTCAGTAAATGAAGGGAAGGTACGTGATTTTAAATTTGATTATAATGGTGTGATTCATATTGGAATGAGGCAATGTGTGACTTTTTCACATAAGATAAATAAGGAGATACAAGATACCACAAATAAATCATATTTCTCTATCCATTGTAGAAGTACCATGATGTAATGTGATCTTCAAGGACACTTTTGGTGGAAAAATATGAAGAAGGTGATTGTAGAGTATATCTGAAGGTGTTTGTTATGTCAGCAAGTTATAGAAAAGTGAATGATGTACATAGTGATAATGAAACCATTTTATAAAACCACATGTAAAATGGGAGAATGTCACTATGGACTTTTCCACTGGTCTCTCGAAAATATCCAAATGAAACTATGTGATATGGGTTGTGGTAGATCAACTCACAAACACTGGCGATTTAATTTCTATTTGGGGATATTTCACTCTTGAATGAAATTCCAAGATATATGTGAAGAAATATGTGATGATGAATGGGGTTCCACATTTTATTTTATCAGATCATGATCAATGGTTGACAACTAAAGTTTGTATTCAGAATCCTTTGAGTACTAAATTAAATTTCATAATGGAATATCACCCCAAACAAAAGTCCAATATGAAAGGACTATTAATATGATTGATGACATGTTGAGATCCTTCTAAATATAATTTATTGCTGGATAGGATAAGCATATCTCGTTGGATGAGTTTTCATACAACAGTCATTTCCACTTGATTATTAAGATGCCTCCATATAAATCTCTATATGGGAAGCAATGTAAAAATCCAACATGTTAGGATGAATTTAGATAATGAATGATACCTAGAACTGATATTGTGAATTATATTAAAGAGAAGCTTCAATCTTTAAAACAAAATATAAAATCATCTCATATTCAGAAGAAGAGATATGCTACCAACCGTCAAAGGTACCTGGTGTTTGAAGTTAATTACAAATTCTTACTTTGAATATCACTATAGAAGATAGTCATGTTGTAACACCCCGCCCCAACCTTATTGTCTTGAGGAGGTGGAGAGGGATACATGGCCTTAAGCGATGTTCCCAAGATGCCAATGGTTGGAAATAAATTCCAAGGGCTTCAAGATCAAATTTGGGAACAATTTTCCCTTAATACAAAACCAACCAAACTATCCATTAACCACCAATATATGATGTGTGTCAATAAAACATTCCAACCTGAATTCCAAAAAGACAACCAAATGTTCCACAATACATCCAAAAAACAAAACAAACAACATAATATTATAGTAGTACGCGGAAGACCAAACAAAAAAGGCACCACGTGCCATGATACCACCACTGCTCTACACCAAGCTCCAAGCTCCAAGCTCCAAGATCCACTCAGAAATCATGATTCACCACTAAATGAGGGTGATGCCTTATCTTTTCCCATGTCATAGTACACAACATCTGCAAAGGCAACAACGTGCCAAATCATGGGGTGAGTACTAAAACTCAGTAGGATTTCCCCAAATGACTTCCCAACACACGCCACAAGGATAAAACTGTTAGCTCATTTATATAAAACAATTTGTATAAAATAATCACAAGTACAACCATTTCCATAATCCAAACATGCCCTTACCAAGATATCACACCCAAACCAAGAAAACCAAGGGAACGCCAAACAAACATGCCACATGCCATTTCATCATTCACACACTAGCACAACAATTTCGAACATGCAAAGCAATGCACCACAAAAAACCAAAGCAACCAAACGGTGGAGCTTCCGTCCAACCCATTCACCCATTCACACCAAGTGGAATATCCCGACCATAACCAAATGGTGGAGCTTCTGTCCAACCCATTCACCCATTCACAACTAGTGTCTCTTCCCGTCCACTTATCCTTTGATGGTGGCCCTTCCATCTACTATCCATCCCCTTTTTATTGTGGTACTTCTCACTACTTCTACAAAACATTCCCACCAAGCCATATGCCAGCATATGACCCACCATGGTCACAACAACATGCGATCAACCAATTCCATCACATACCAATCCACTTCAACAAATTGTCCATTTACTAAAAACCATTTTCCATTCCAAACCACATTTTAATAAAAACAACATATTTATTGAAAACCATTTTCCATTAAAAAATTTCCCAAATCAATCTCAACAACCCATTTTAAAATATCTATTTTAAAATCCAAAACAATATCATTTCACCATAAAACCCCCTTCTTCCCCCAAAATCCCCAAAACATCACCAAATAAATTTCCAACCAATTTGGCACAACAATCACAATTAATTTCAAGAATAAAAAAATTAATTGTAATCAAACACCACTATTTCTAACCAAATGGGGTCGAGAGGGAATCCACCAACCATTAGGGTTCTCGAGAAATCTACCCACAAGCACCTGCACCTCAAGTCTGACGAACGCACCACTGAAACCTCTCTAGATCCCCATACATAACCATCACAAGCCTTAAAATCATCATCCAAGGAAACCACAACCCTAGATCTACACAAAACAAGTGTAGATCTAGAAAACCATGAATTAGGGAGATGTGGATCTAGAGGAACCCACAAGAAAACCAAAAGCATAGACTTAACCGGGAGAAACCACCTTCAAACCACCATGAAACCCCTTTGAATCACTTCAAGAATCTGTGGAAGATCACCTTCAACCCCTGAGTACCCAAAATCACAAGTGAGGCTCGAGTGGGAGAGGATTTGGAGAGGAATGAGGCAATCCCGAGTGATCTTGGATTTTAAAACCCAATATTAAGTGGTTGCACGGTTAGCCCACACAGTTTGGAAAACAGTGTGCTAACCATACCCATGCTACTGCCTTGAGATAAATGGTCTTCATGGTTGCCTTGCATGGTTTGGTAAACTGTGCGCATGTTGTGAAAAACCTAATGTATCCCCCTACACGGTTTCCCCTAACCGTTCTCAAACTGTGATCCCTATGCAAAGCCTCCAATCTCATTCAAACCCATTCCAAACTCTCCCAAATTCATCCCAACTCATCCCATACACTTTAAACACATAAAAAATACATATCCCAAGGCCACATACCTCAAACCAGGGGTACTATATTCTCCCCACCATTGGAATTTCCGTCCTCAGAATGTGATGAACCCGCCCTTTGCCGAAAGAGCTCAGGCCACTGGTCGACTAACTCTTTCCCCTGCTCCCAAGTCTCCTCTTGAATCTAACCATGTTACCACAAACATGAACTAAACCGATGATTTTACCATGAAAGACTTTCTCTTGCATCTCCACAACCCACACTGGCACGTGCACCAACGAAGCATTCGGTTCTAGTTCAACATGATCCCATCGAATCACATGGTCACGGTCCGGCTGATACTTTTTCAACTGTGACATAAGAAACACATTGTTCACCACACTGAACCTAGGGAGAAAAGACAAATGATAAGCCACCTCACTAACCCACTCAAGAATCTCAAAAGTTCCAATATACCTCGGAGATAACTTTCCCTAATTTCCAAACCGAGGATGAACCAACCTAGGAGAGATCCTCAAGAAAACATGATCACTCACCTCGAATGACAACGGCCATCGACGACGATCCGCATAAAATTTCTGATGACTCTGATCTGTCTCCATTCTTTTCCTGGTCAACTTGATATTCTCCATATTCTCTTGGACAAGGATCAGTCCCACCATCAAGCAATCACCGGTTTCCACCCAACATAGTGGAGAACGACACGGAATCCCATACATCACTTCAAACGGATCCATTTGTATGGATTCCTGATAATTGTTATTGTATGAGAACTCAACCAACGACACGTTCTTCTCCCATGAGCCACCAAAATCAATAACTCAATCCAGCAACATATCCCCTAGAGTTTTCATCGTCCCCTCAGACTGACCATCCATATGATGGTGATACGCCATACTCATGGTCAACATAGTTCCACGGGCTTACTATAAGTATTTCCAGAAATGAGAAGTAAAGATTAGATCACTATCGGATACAATCGAAACTGGAACACCATGACTCTTTACCACCTCCCGGATATAGATTTTGGACAGATCCTCCAACGTATGAGATTCACGAATTGGAATGAAATGGGCCGACTTCATTAGCCGATCCACTATCACCCAAATGGAATCATTATTTCTGACCGTTCTAGGGAGACTTGTGACAAAATCCATAGATATTTTCTCCCACTTCCAAATAGGGATTGGTAAAGACTGCAACATTCCTGTAGGCCTCTGATGCTCTTCCTCGACCTGCTGACAAGTCAAGCATATCGAAACAAACTCAGCCACTTTTATTTTCATAACATCCCATCAGAATTGCGCTTTCAATGATATATACATTTTCTGAATTCTAGGATAAATATCTCACCTGTAATGATGATACACCCTGAGATGATCCTCCTAACAAGAAACTGGTACAAACATCTGATTCTGAAAACAAAAAACTGAACCTTCATTCAGTTTCCAACCCTCAGTTTCTCCCCACCATTGAGTCTCAACCCCATGGTCACACACACATAATCAGATATATGTGCCTCTTTAACCAAGCCAACCAAGTCAGGAATCAACAAAACCAGAAAAAAGACCTCTCTATCTCCCTAGTCCTCAAATTCCAATCGCATATAGAATATAACTGACATCAAATTCCACTTGTCTGATGCCTGTTTGACCATCTAAGCATATTATTTTCTACATAATGCATTATCTACCAAATATCCTTACCTGGTGTGTACATTATGTAAAAATAAAACATCTGGAGATATTCCATCGATCTCATTTTTGTCAAGTTCATATCCCTTTGTGAGAAAATGTGCTTCATGCTCTGATGATCTATATATACCGTGAATTTCTCAACATACAGATAATGATGCCACACATTCAAAGCATGCACCCCTACTGCCAATTCCAAATCATGAGTTGGGTAGTTCTTCTCATGCACTCTCAACTTTCGTGAGCCATATGACACCACATGATTCCCTTACATGAGAACGCACCCCAACCCTAATCCTGATCCATCACAATACACCACGCACCCTTTTCCTAGTTCTAGAAAAACCAAGATTGGTGCTGATGTATGGTGACCCTATAGCTCTTCGAAACACTGCTGACACTGTTCATTCCACTGAAATGGAACATTATTTTTTGTCAAAGATGTCATCGGCGAAGCCAAAAGTGAATAAACATGAAACAAAATGCCGATAATACCCATCTAGACCAAGGAAACTCAATATCTCAAACACATTCATTGGCCGTTTCCATGAGATAACAACATCTATCCTTTCTGGATCCACTAAAACACCCCTTTCAGAAATCACATGTTCATGAAAACGAACTTCTTGTATCCAAATGTCACACTCTGAAACTTTGGAATACAACCGATGATCCCTCAAGATCCCCAGAAAAGTCTCGAAGTGCTGCTCATGCTTCGCCCTTGTCTTTGAATACAATAGAATATCATCTAAAACACCACAACAAATGAATCCAGATATCTCTGAAATATTTGATTCATCAATTCCATAAACACCGTTGGCACATTCATTAGACCAAAGGGAATAACCACATATTCATAATGGCCATGTCTACTTTAAAATGCTGATTTAGTAATATCTTCTATCCTCACACACAATTGATAATATTTCTACCTCAGGTCGATCTTGGAGAACCATTGGGCTCCCCTCAACTGGTTGAACAAATCATCAATTCGTGGAAGTGGATATCTGTTCATTATTGTAACCTGGTTAAGTCTATGATAATCAACACAGAGCCTCAAAGGTCCATTTTCCTTTTTCATAAACAACATCGGTGCTGCCCACTGGGACATTCAAGGCCGGATAAACCGTTTGTTTTCTAACTCTTCAAAATGGAGTCTAATTCCCGCAATTTAGTAGGGGCCATTCGATAAGACAGAAGTGAGATAGGACTGGTCCCTGGAAGGAGATCAATCGTGAACTCCACTTCTCTTATGGGAGGTAACCCATGGAATTATTTAGGAAAAACATCCATGAACTGATCCACCACTGCCGTAAGAACACTCTTCTCAACACCTGTTACTGATTCCAACGACAATGCCACCAACTGATACGATAACGTGCCTACTACTGGTGCCAACAAACTCGTTGCTCCTTGCCTTTATGGCTCTCTTATCTAAAGAGATTTCTAACACCATCGTGTGTCATAAAAGACATTTTTCTCTCATAGCAGTCGATGTGGGACTCAAAATCCACCAGCCAGTCCATTACCATGATTAAATCATATGCATCCATATCAAGCATTGTGAAATTCCACATTATCTCAACCTTGACCACAATGATACAACATTCTCTGCACATGAAGGCTCGACACTCTCTTAGACCCATAGGATTTTGATGTTTCAAAACTGAGGGAATCATTTCTGACATTAAACCCTGGAAATCAACCACATGTGAAGCAATAAAAGAGTGTGAAGCACCCATATCAAGCAGCACTTGCATCAAGGTAGAATTTAAAAGAATAGTACCTCGCACTGTGGATGGTCCCGACTGATCATCCACCACAACCTACTCTACTACAAACACATGTTTTCTTGCCATGCTCTGCTCTTTATTTCCCTACTGAGGTGTCGTGGTATTCTAAGAATCACTATGGCCCACTTTACTCTACTGAAGATGGGTGTGATGTTGTCCTCGTCCCGTTGAAGCATACGACGTCAGCGATCCCTAAGATGTATCACGTGCACCCGACCTCAAATAATTCTGGAAATAACGTTGTAGATGCCCCAATCTACTTAAAATTATGACATGATCGAGGTTGTGTCATTAAATATCTCTTGATGTAGCTCGTCGAACAACACCGAAAACATCCTGGTTTGCTCTAGGGATTCAGAGAAAGATTCATCAATCCTTCTGTCGGATTATGTGCCACACTCCCACCCTGGGAATAAGTGTCCCTCCTCCTCTTGAACCCAGCATTAGAGTTCCCACTATTCCCCATGGGTACCACTATGCTTCTTCTACCCGGAGCACCCAACAGATCCCGCTGAGCCACTGAGTCTCTATTCACCATCTCTGTGTAATAATCTATACATAGTACTACTATCTTTCAACGGATTTCTTGCCTTAACACCACTTCAAAGATCCTTTCCTTCAACGATGTGCTACCCATCATCTCGGGTTCAAACCTCACTAACTTTGTAAACATAGCTGCATACTCTGTCACAGAAATATGCTTTTGATTGAAACTGAATAAATCAGTCGTACGCTGAATTTTAAACGTATGTGGGTAGAACTGGTTTTTAAAAAATTCATCAAAGCCATCCCATGTCAGACCCTGGTCTGTCCCCGCTTGGACTACCAACTCCCACCACTGAAGGGAAATATCTTCCAATATATACGTGGCCAACTTCACTTTTAACTCTACCGGTGTTCCCAAGAACTCGAAAATATTGTTCATTCTATTCAATCATGCTTCTTCCCTCTCCATCTCTGAATCAAAACTAAATATGGGTGGATTCTGCTTTTGAAATTGAAATGCATGACCACATGCCTTGGATCATTCATTGTATTTCCACTTTCAATAGCTTAGAATGCCTGTACTACAATTTTCCCTAGCTGTTGGTTCACCTGAGGCTCTGGTGCTACCACATTCTCAGCAGCCTCCTTTAGTTGGTCTCTATGACGCCTACCCGGTGGCATTTCTATCAATAGAAAACAAACAACCATGAGTCTCACTTCCATAAACATCAAGAATTCCCATTTCTAATCACATTACACAACACTATCACACAAGGTTTTCCACAAGTTCACATTTTCCATGATTCACCATTTTGAAAACCAACCCATTTTCAAAATCCCAATTTATTCAAAATATAATTTCATACATTTATATCACACCATAAATCATTATACCCCAATGAAATATGCATCCTAGAGGGATGTCATTTCTACCTTATAATCCATGCGCATCTCATTGGCTACACCCATGACAATGTGATTTCCAATTCCTATAAGTATCTCCAAAACACTTATGTACCCAACTCCCTGGTAACATTAATTTCAGCATAAGAGGGTTAGATACATCCTATTATGCTATACATTCCATGTTCTAACATTCCTATGCCTTGATACCATCCCAACTCAAGGAATATACCACAATGAAATTCAACTCCAAAACCAAGGCTCCAAAGAGACTGAAAAACTACTCTCACTTGAATGCTACGGACCGAACAAAACGGATACCACTTGTAACACCCCACCCATACCTCATTGGATTGAGGAGGCGGTGAGGGAAAATTAGCCTTAAGAAACAATCCCAAGACACCAAAGGCTGATAATAAATGTCGAGGGCTTCGAGATCAGATTGGGGAATGATTTTCCCTTAAGACAAACCCAACCAAACCATCCATTAACCACCACTATATGATGTGTGTCAATAAAACATTCCAACATGAATTCCCAAAATAAAACCAAAATTTTCCATAATACATCCCAAAACCAAAACAAACAACACAATATCAGAGTACTATGCAGAAGACCAAACAACAAAGCACCAGGTGCTATGATACCACCACGGCTCAAAAACCAGCTCCAAGCACTAAGCTCCACCAAAACATCACGATGTGCCACTAAAGGAGGGTGATGCCTTACCTTTTCCCACATCACGGTACACAACATCTCCAAAGACACCAACATGGAAAAGCAGGGGGTGAGTAATAAAACATAGTAGGTTTTCCCCAAATTACTTCCATACACACCACTAGGATAAATCCATTAGAACATTTATATAAAATAATTTATATAAAATAATCACAAGTACTCCCATTTCCATAATCCAAACATTCCCTTACCAATCGATCACACCCAAACCAAGAAACCAAGGGAAATCCAACCAAACATGCCACAAGACATTTCATCATTCACACACTATCACAACAATTTCCAACTTGCAAATCAATGCACAACAAACAACCAAAACAACCAAATGGTGGAGCTTTCGTCCAACCCGTTCACCCATTCACACCTGGTGGTACTTCCAGACCATAGCCAAATGGTGTTGCTTCCATCCAACCCATTCACCCATTCACAACTAGTGGCTCTCCTCATCCACTTATCCTCTGATGGTGGCCCTTCCATCCACTATCCATCCCATTTTTATAGTGGTACTGCTCGCCAATTCCACACAACATTCCCATCAATCCATAAACTATCATAGGACCCACCTAGGTTACAACAACATGCAATCAACCAATTCCATCACATACCAATTTACTTCAATAAATCATCAATTTATTGAAAACCATTTCCATGCCAAATTACATTTCAATAAAAACAACATATTTGTTGAAAACCATTTTCCATCAACTATTTACCCAAATCAATCTCAACAACCCATTTTAAAATCTATATATTAAAATCCACAACAATTTCATTTCATCATAAAACTCCCTATTTCCCCAAAAATCCCCAAAACATCACCAAAGGGATTCCCAACCAATTTTTCACAACAATCACAATTAATTTCATGAACAAAAAATTAATTGTAATCAAACACCAATAGTTCTAACCAAGTCGAGTCAAGAGAGAAGAAACCACCCTTTAGGGTTCTCGATAAATCAACCCACAAGCACCTGCACCTCAAATCTTGCAAACGAACCACCGAAACCTCTCTAGATATCCTTCCTTAACCATCACAAGACATAAAATCATCATCAATGGAAACCACAACCCTATATCTACACCCAACAAGTGTATATCTAGAAAACTAAGAAAGTGGGAGATGTGGATCTAGAGGAACCCACAAGAAAACCAAGTGGAGAGACTTACCCTGGAGAAACCACCTTCAAACAACCATGAAACCCCTTTGAATCACTTCAAGAATCAGTGAAAGATCACCTTCAACCCCTGAGGACCCAAAATCCCGAGTGAGTCTTGAGTGGGAGAGTATTTGTAGAGGAATGAGGCAATCCCGAGTGAACTCGGGTTTTAAAACCCTATTTCATTTGGTCGCATGGTTAGCCCGCACGGTTTGGAAAGCCGTGTGCTAACCGTGCATATGATTATGCCTCGAGATCAAGGTTCTACACGGTTGCCTCGCAATGTTTGGAAAACCATGCGCCAGCCGTGCAAAACCTATTGTATCCCCCTGCACAGTTTCCTAGAGCATCTGCACGGTTTCCCCTAACCGTGCTCAAACTGTGCACCCTATACAAAGCATCCAAACTCATTCAAAACCATTCCAAACTCTCCCAACCTCTTCCCAACTCATCCATTCTCTTTAAACACAATAAAATGCATAATCAAAGTCCACACACCTCAAACCTGGGGTACTACAAATGTGATTTGGAAAGAGAGGTTAGATTATCCAAAGGTAAATTGGACCAATTGAGATATTTGATCACATATGAAGAGTGTATTATAAAAATTATATTCCACTAAACATAGATCAATTTCATAATGTGTTCTATCTACCACTCTTGAGTAAGTACATACCTAACCCCTCACATTTTCTAAATCAGAAGATTCTACAATTGGAGAATGAACTCTCATGTGAAGAGAAGATGGTAATGATCCCTGGATGAAGAGACAATTTCTTATGCAACAAGACATCTTTATTTTAAATTTTTTTTCGATGAACCATAAATAAATGTAAGTGACATAGGAACTTAAGGAAGTAATGATGTGGAAATGCCCTCATCTTTTTACCCAATTATATAAAATGAATTTTTGAGGTTGAAATTTTAAAAGGGGGAAGAATGTAAAAATATAGAATTTTAACAATGGAATTTTCCTTCTTATAATTATGTTATATAGAATAAATCACATACATCATGTAGAGAACCCCATAAAAATGTTACTCTCATAAATGAAGGATGAAATAAGTTCTATTTAAAAAAATTCAGGAACCCATAACAATTAAATAGTAACCTTGCCTATGAAAGTATAAATAAAATTTTGGAGTCTTATAATTGAAAATATTATATAATCATATCATCGTATAAGTAGATAAATGTTTTAAAAATGAAAAATTAACTTTCGGTAAAATTGTAAATAATAAATTATTTCTTAAAATTTTATAATTAATAAAAATATTTTAACGAAAATTTACAAAATAGATTCAAAAATTAATATTATGTGGTATTATAATTATAATTTAACATTTTTAGAACTTAATTATTTTTTAAATTGTAAAAAATTCAATAATAATCATAAAATCTGTATTTTCGAATAAATAGTGATTTTATATAAAAATTAAAATTTTTTTATTTTGAAAATTATTTTCATAAATTGATTTATTTTTTAAAATTTAAACATTGAAAAAAAAAAATTGGGTGAATTTTTGGATTTTTCTATAATAGATTAATTTTTTGGGAATAGTGAAATATAATACTTTAGGATATAAGCTAGATACATGAATTATTGAGTCATGGATGATGTGTGGTGATTTAAGCACCATTTCTTCGAAATATCCTCCATTATTTACAATATTTAGTAATAGTAATCAATATAATTGATAATCTTGATCCAGTATAATAATATATTGAATTTAATTATAGAAAAAACCCCTCTCATTCCCATTTAAAAACTACCCATCACCACATGTAATCCTCGGAAATTCTAAGACAAGTATCTGGTTTAAATTCTAACCAATAACATTAAAAATACTCTTACCCATTTCTAGGATCTACTGGTCTCAACAAAATACCAAATCTATGTACCTTAAATAGGTTTTGAGAGAGACAATATTTAAGAGGTAAAACCCTCAATCCTTCTCTTTTAGTTTATTTTATTTTCTTGTACTATCCTAACCTCCACCATCCAAAGAAGAATGATAACTCTAGTATCATATACATATATATATATATATATATTAATTTTATTTCATTAATGGAATATCTATCTTCAAATCTCTTCTCTTTTCATATTATAATAAAAAAATGAAAATATCATTCATGATGTGTGGATTCATAGCCTTCATGGAAGATTAGTTTTCATTTTAAATTATCAAAATAATGGATGATAATTATACCATTTTTATGGTTATAAATATTTTAATATCTATATTATAACTTTTTTAGTTTTATATAAATAATTTATAGACATAATATTAAATCCAAAATACTAGTTTGTGATGGTCGTAAAAACTACCAAAATAAACTAAACAATTACTATTAATATATTATAAAATGAATCCCCATCATACAAGAAATAAAAATAATAAATGGGACCAATTAAAATTATTTAATTTTATTAATATCATATAATTTCACTTCTATTTAATTATTCGAATTTTATAGGATCATCCATAATTATTCAAAAGTAAACAGAGCATGAAAGCATTAAAAATTACTCTCCCGAAACTATGAGATTAAAAACTATAACTCATATAAATTGTTATAAACAAAAACAATAAAATTATAATAAATAAAATACATGAATAATAGGTTTTTAATTGAATTTTTGATGAATATAATTTTATTTTCTAGGATATTAAATGCATATGTGGAAGTTATTCAGACATATGGTAAGGGGATTCTCTAACCAAAATTCCCTTTTTGTGTTATTCCTCTTTCAGGAAAAATTTCATTGTGTATATTCTTTTTATATTCCACAAATTTATTTTCATTTTTACTCCATTTTATTTTTTGGGATATACATGTTTCCAATCCAATTTTATGAAAAATAAAATGATTTTCCAAAATAGTAATTATTTCTAAAACACATCCTAACTCTTCTTGAGATATTTATTATTATCTAAAAAAAGATTATTCTTATTCCAAATATGTTATTTTACCTCTTCTATTTAGAAACAACAATTTTATTCATGAAATAATGGTTGGAAAAATCCTTGTGAAAACCACTCCATTATATAGGTCACTTCATGAATTTGGTTGATATATGTTCTATCTGGAATACATGATTATGTAATTGTTATAATGTGATGGTTGGACCTAGAATTATATATACCTCCAATTAATTTCTTAATTTGATGAATTTCATGAGATAATTTGTATTATGTATGAACATGATACTATATTCTTTCATAACTATATGTGGAATTGGACCTCGAAAAAATGATGTTTCATTTTTCGGCATTTTCACAATCCATGCCTTTATCCAATGTTTCACTCATGATGTTGTTGATGATCCTATTTTTTTATGATGATGATTCTTATGAAATTTTTTTAAATGATTCATACCCCTTATTTATCCTCTTACTAGAATTTTATTTTACCCCTTGACATTGAGGTATATCCTCATGTGACTACCTATACTAAGGAGAACATGAGCATTAAAGGGATAAAGAATAATATTTCAAATAAATTTTTATGTTTTATTATTTTGAAAGTTATGTATATGCCTAATTTTCTCAATATGATAAACCTTTGGATCATTGATTTTCACTTGTATATTTTTATCTTAAAAATGATGTAATAGCCATGTTTGAAAAAATAGGTTCTCCATACAAACCCCAATTATACCTACTTTGACACCATGTGAGAGTACATCAAAAAAAGTATGGAAATGTCTCAAAATTATATCCAGTCCCATGTTGTTCAATATCCATACATTCCCCAAGCCTCTAGGTTAAACCACACTAGTTCATTATTCCCCAGTTCTATCTTTTAGTTAGGTCACATTAACCATCATGCCCCAATGCTTTCACAAAGGCCTAATAACTCATGATAATCATGCCAAACAGTCATAACATGATTATATGATAACTCATTATTACCATTCCCCATGCTCATTACACTCTAGACTATCTTTCCCAATCTTCCTTCTCAGTCTGGTCATCATGTCACTTGCATCGTCTAACCCTGTTCCCCCTCAAGGGATACCAAGCCATGATGGGCCCACCTATCACTTTGGAAATATGAATAACAAAATAACATATCATATACCAATAATATCATAGGGAAATAATGGAATCATACATAGCATATCATGAGTGATAGAAAATAAATACATATACACCTGTTATCAACTCACCGTGGATTAAATCACATAAACACGCTTAATAAAAATATTTCAATCAAGAAACCATAATGTATATACAATAAACCACATACATCACATTACAATCATGGGTTAGTATAACATAAATCACATATCATGCTAACATCATATACCTGGCCTGAAATGGTAAGGAGCTTCCTATCTCAAAGTCATCAACGTAAATGGTAAGAATAAACCACAAATTTTTTGTTTGATAATCAAAGTAGAAAAATCGACATTTAAGAACACCTCCTTATGACCATTATTATCATAACTATCAACCTGTAATAGTTTGAGATTTTTCAAATTCTCCTTGAACCAAAACCAACTATATTATTTCCAAAAGAAATAAAATATCAAATGTGATGATACTTTCTCTCTCCTTGATAATTTTTGAATTATAATGAAAATATCACATGTGATTATATTTTATATCTCATGGATAATTTATATATTATCATCAAAATATCACATGCAATGATACATTCCACTATAATTTCAAAATTATCATATTATGTCAATCCATGTGTAATAAATATACTACATAAGAATGATTATGAAACCACATTGAAAACATTATATCTATGAATTAATTTGAGAACATATGTGGTATTACTTATAATTATTATTTAATAAAACCATAAATTTAACCTTAGATAATTTTTATAATTATATTCTAATAAGTTTCTTAAAAAATTCTACTTCATAATTCAATAATAATTTTTTTATTTTTTTAAAATTATCCTTTAATAATTTCTTCTAAATTATCCTTTTATGATTTTTTATAAATTTTCCTATGGAAAAATGAAATCCCTATCTCTTTATAGTATATATAACCTTATTTTGTTATTTTTTCACAACCAACTTTTTATAATTTAATTAATAATTTTATTTTGGATAATGGAAAATAATTATCATTGGTAACTCTAAATAAATATCCTTGACCATTCGATGTAATTATCATTTTATAATTATCAAGGGACAATTATTTATAAATATCATTGTTTAGTTATTATAATTATTTTTTTATATGTTCACTAAATTTATATCTCAAAATTTTTTATAGATTATACCATTATAATATGGTCTAATTATCATAGTATAATTTATCATTAAGTTTTTATCCCCAAAATATTTCCTGTGATTTAACCTAAGAAAATTTACAAACTATACACGAAAAAAATATGATGGTTTATTTGAGTTCTCTTAATTTTTGCATAATTAAATGAGGTATAAAAATTGAATAAATAAAATAAATTAAAAAAACATGGAAAAATCCCACCATGTGTATCTCAATGAAGAAATGGCTTATGCATGACTTGAATACCTGAATCAAATATATCAGGCTTCACATATCACATGTATAGGTGTTCCATGTTCTATAAGACCCATCTAGATCAAGCACATTGGAAGACAATTTTTTCACCCATTTAAAACACCAACTCGTATAAGGGGATTCAGAACCAAAAATTAATCCACTATTTTAATCCATAATTCAACTAAAACATGAATTAATAGAAAATAATTTCACCCCATTAAGATATTTCAGATTTAAGTGGGTCAAAATTGTGTTAAAATCATATATTTTAATTTAGCCATGTTTAACAAGAGATGAAATAACATTTAAGATGAAGGGTTAATTAAAAAATAGAATTTACTTAATTTAATTAATATTGGAAAAGAATAAATAAATTAAACAAGGTAACCTTACATGTGATCCAACCAAATACTCAATGTACACAAATTTTATGTCATGCCTAGGTTAAACCTTACATATAGGAAATAATGGTTGTCCATTATTTCTCATACAACACACCATTTGGTAGATATTCAATTATTTTTTGAAAACGTTATAATAAAAACATTAAATATTTTAATCTATTATATGATGTTGGCAAAAAACCAACAAACACAAATGTTATGTCACTACTTGGGTAAACCCCTCATCATAGATCTAATGATAAATTCAGATTTATTATAAGATATTCCAATTTGTATGTGTTCAATTATTTAAAAAAAACATATGTTCTGACAATATTTATTTAATATTGTTTTTAATTTAGTTTTGAGGCTCGATATGGCTCATAATATAATATTACCTCTACACCTAACATTGAAAATAATCCATAGAATATTCTAATGTGTTAACTAAGATTTACCATTATGAAAATCCTATAAACAATCGATTATTTTTTTTGGAACACTACTTTTCACATTAAATAATAAGAAAATTTTTCAAATGAGGGTGTTAATTATCCTAAAAAATTTAGTATATTATAGAGTCCACTATATTATATATTATTAGGATCCAGGATTTACCTGATAATTTTTGAAAGGATATCAAGAACCATTGGGTACATAACTAAATTTCAAAACAACAATTCATCTTCAATATGATGGATATTCAGAATGTCAAATTTAGACATTAGAAGATATTTTTTTATATTAATATATGGATTATCAAGTAATTTATTGTCAACATATTTCATTTGGAGAATTTTATTATAATGATAATTTTCATTAAATTATAAATATATATCCTTTTATGAAATTATATGGAAATTATTTTTAAACTTCATCATTTTGTATAAATTCAGTGATAGAAGGATTTTTAGAACAAAAAATGTCAATGGAAGTGGTAGAGATAATAAATATCATACAAAAAAACAAGAAGATCGCTAAAATATATACAGAGAGTTGGATAGAACAAAATATGAGATAATTTGTAATGGGAACAATGGGTTTTATTTTGGAAATCATGTTTTTATTAAACTATCTCAATGGAAAGTGCAATGGATTTTGGAAGAAAGTGAAATTTATGTCTATAGTGTATCAACCTATATGAATTTTAAGAAAATTTGGAATCATTTTCCAATAAACTAGACTTACCTATGATTTTATATTTTTTGTGTTATGGGTTTATTGTTTATTTATTGTGAAAGTACATACCCGATGCATATCATGTTTGGAGCAATGAAGTGGACTAATTAGAGGAGAATTTATCTTATGAAGAAAAACCATGTAATATTTTGGATAATATAGAGAAGTTTTTATGAACTAATTTTTTCAATAGGAAAAGGATTTATGGAAGCATTGCATTATTTATGAATTAATATTGGGATCATAAAATGCTATTATGGAAAAATATCCTCACTTGTTTATGTAATGAATAAAATTATGTGTAAATTTCATAATGTGGAATGAATGTGAAAACTAAGGTAATATAATAAATAAATATATATTATTATTTATATTTATTAAATTTTTTAATTTTTTACATTATATTTTTATAAATTGTTTTATGATTGTTTTCAATCAAAAAAAGAATAGTTTTACATAACTAAATTATTTTCCAATTAATTTCTTGGTTTTTTAAAATAGAATTTTTTTTCTATTTTAGAAATTGAATTTTATAAAATGGAAATAATTTATATAATAAAAAAATAACATATTAATTAGGATGTGTTTTTGGATTCTTATTAAAAGATTAATCTTTGAGTGAACAATGGAAAATAACAATTATTTAAAAACTGTGATTTACTTTTTCCAAATCAATGAATTTAAATAACCCATTGTGATTTAGTTTTTAATTGCAAGTAAAATAATATCCATTTTAATAAAGTAATATGAATAATTCAACATGAATAAACCTTATATTTGATTATGGAAAAAGTTCTTTTTTATTCTTAAAACACTATTTTCAAAATAAAAATCGTTATGTCTTTCAAACTTATGTAAAAAGTAAATTTTTAAGAATCCACAAATTGAATCATGAAAAATGTACACTTATTTGGAATTAGTAGGTTAATATTTACTAATGAGTATAATTTTAATTTTTTTATGAATACTGACATAGTAAATATGTTTCATAATGATAAATGGTAAATCGGGTTAATTAATGTAAAACTATATTATAAGGATATAAAATATTGAATCAATTATTTTTGGATTTTTTTTATTTATAACCTTATCAAATTATAATTGAAATTTTATATATTGTGATTCATTTTACAATGTTTATGAATTTATAAAATTTTAATGTTTATAAATATTACAAGTGTATTACTCCCACACTTATAAAAGGGTTTCTTCTCTCATACCTTATGTTTACATTTTTAGAACACTTTCTTAGAAAATTCCAATCCAAAACTATCCCAAACATCCAAACCCAAGTTTTATAGTTTTTTTATTCTCAAAATAAAAATCCTAGAAGGTGTACGGTGTGATCCAAAGGGATTTATTCTATGGGATGTTTTTATTACTAAAAAATATTATTTGAAGTATATTTATTCTTTTACACCATTAAAATATTCTTCAACCATGATAAAATAATAAAAAAATATCATCCATATACTATAATGATATTAATTTTTGTACAAAATTATTACATATCAATTTATAATTTATGATAAATTAAACTATTGCTTATGTGTATATGTGGGCTACCACCTCCATGAAAAAATATGTTTATTTTTTTCTTACAGGATCATATGGATGGTTAAAATGATTGAAAAAATAAATTAATATTAAAAAATAATTATAGAAAAATATTTTATTATAAAACTTGTTTCACATTCCATACATTGGTATTTTATAATGTTTCTCTTGTATATATATAGAATACCCCCTCCATGAAGTGATTTGATTAATTTTTCATTTCACCTTATAAGGATGATCATAATGATTGAAATGGTAAATAAATATCAAATTTATAACCATTTTTTTATTTTGTAAAATTGAAATTTTCTCTACCTTATTTATTTTCAACCCATTAAAGAAATGAAAATATTGTTCATTCGAATTCAAGGATAGTTTTTTGTATAAAACAATGTAATTTCTATCTTCATGACTACCATACAAGATTGTTTTTAAAGGTCTATAATAAATATAAATATGACAAATATAACATTTTCTAGATTCAATATATAATGTAACCATAACCCCTTTTATCATGGTCAAAACACTGATGTGGGATTGTGGTTATAAATGAAATGGACCCAAAACATGCAATTTGAACATAACCATTTTAGTAACTCAATACAAAAAGCTAATAAATAAAATAAAATAAATACTGATAATGTAAAAAACATGATAAATGTTCTTAATAAATTATAGCACTAATAAAAGTTTATTATTCATGATTTATAGAATGTATAAAGCTTGACGAGATGTAAGGTATGGTATTTTCATTTAAAATGTTATTTTTAATCATTTATTCTCTTTCTCATCCATATAAATGATCTTTCAAAATTTTAAATAATAATATTATTTATTCCCAAAATGTTTTTACTGGTAAATTTTTAATCTATCTATTTACAACATTTTAAAAATATATCTTGTAAAAAATTTCTTGGGGGTTAAATTCGATTTTATTACAAAAGTATAAATAGAATGTTTTTCTAATGTATATTATTTGACAATTTTTTCATTTATAATAGAAATTATCAATTAAAAATATTCCATTACATGTTTTTTTGTTATTTAAAAATATATTTTTATTTACATTTTGGGACCTTTTATTTTTAAAAAGTTTTTCTAAGGGAATTATTTTTTCTCATTTTTATAAAAAACTAAAAAAAATTATATGGGATCAAATGAATTTTTAAAGGGATTTATGATGAAAAGGGAAAAACTAAAAATGTTTTGTTTATGATATTATACTTCATCATTTTATATTATGAAAAATAAGTCCAATATTTCTCATAATGACGAGTGAGCTCTATATAGATCTCTAGGGAATTGGGTAATGATATAGTCTTTGAAGGTGAAAAATAGGGGTGATAAATAGGTAGGTGACTCCAAATGAATCAAGAGGGACAGATTATACTAAAATGGGATAAAAAACATAAAATGGGTTATAAAATTTATTCTTTATGAATCCAATATTTTAAGACAAATAAAATGGTTTTTATGGGAATATTTTGATTTTATAAGGTTAGTAAAGGTTAAATGTGAAAGGGTTATTTTTCAATGAAATTTTTTCATGAATTATAACATACCTTCGGATACATTCATGGTGGTTATTTGATTTCTAATTGGTTTTAAATATTTTATTTTAGAAATGATTTATAATCAAATGTGGAAATGTTTTATTTATCTTCATAATGGTTTCTTGAGAAATAGAAAAAAAAATTCCATGGGGTTCATATTTTTCAATAGACTAATGGGATTTATTATTTTTTTAAATACCTTATGATCTTTGTTTTTTACCATCCCACATTTGAAAATGTTTTTCACAAGATTTGAAGATGAATATAAATTTTAGAAATTTTAATATTTTTTCTATAGTGACTAATCTTAAATGAATAAAATTTGTTTTAAATGAATAGGGTGTTAACTTTAATCTTTGTTTTGTAAAAAAAGTATATTATTTCAAAATGGGAACAATATTATTTAATTTTTTTACCTAATTCCCTAAAACTATAAACCCAAAAATCCTAGATATGTAATAATCTGAAACCCTTATTATAAATTATTTAATTATGTGTTGAATAAGGAATAGGTAATTATATAATTTACTGAACATATATTAAATAAGTTCAAGAGAACAATCATAATTATATTAATGAAAATTGAGTTTCTAAAGACTCTTACGGTCAGGGTAACACTTGAGTCAAATATAGTTGAAGAAAAAAAAGTTTATTTCGATTGTTATATCCTAAAAAGTAGAATGACATAATTTATTTAATATTCTGGGGATAATAAATCAAAATAATAGCATCCAAAGGAAACATGTTACATAACATGTAACATGTCTAAATGAATCCTAATTTGGCCCAAGAAAACCATTTCCTCTTATCTTTATTTATATAGATGTCGATTAAGCTATGGTATCACAAAAATAGATATGTTAATCACATAATTAATTACCTTACTAAATTACATAATAATTTATCAATTTCTTATATAGTCAGTCTCTATTTTAATTATTGTTAGTTTTTTTACCAATTTTCCAACATTTGGTGTTTTTTGTTTGGTGGTTTATATTACTTTCATGAAAATAGTTTGTCTGTGTGTGTGTGTGTCCATTATTTCCAAAAAATTCATCATTAAATGATCATAAAAGGTAATGTAATATATATTCCATAATATTAATAAAATTATATTTTCATTCCATGCTAGTTTTGGTTAAAATCCTTGAAGATGATATCAATGTTGATCATGTTTTTATTATTCTTATTAAATAGAAGGTGTTTTCCTAATTAATTATTTTATAATAACATTACCTATATAGATCGATAAAACTAATTATTTATTTATTTAAATAATATATTATCATAGATTAAATTATTATTTTCATTCATGATATAAATTTGTACAATATTTTAGGCAGGACATTAGACCAACTGAAACATAAACAGATCATGATTAATAGATGATTATGTGGTGCTTTAGTTGTAATTCTTTTATTCTATAAGAATATCGATACAAATTTGTGTATATTATATTTATATATCTGAATCAAAATCAAGTAGAACAATAAGTGATGGATTTGAGATTATTACATAATATGAATAAGAATATTTTATTCTTAGTACAGTCGTTTTAAATTATGGAATTAACGATGATTGATTATAACATAAAAATAACATTTATCCATTAAAATAAATATTAGGACCATCCATGAAAGATGATAATGAAAATCAGAATGCATAATTCCATGGAGGTGGTAGTCCACACATGTGTAAGGTTAATGATTTCATTTCCCATAGAATGAATGAAATATATAATATGTTTCATTATTTAAGAATAAAAACTATGTTAAAGATATCAAAATTATTTATTAAATTTTATATTAGGACTTCAACTATAATGTTGTTAATGAAAAAAAATCACCAAACTTCATGGAGGAGGTAATCCATATACACAAATACATATAAATTTCATTTATTTTTTCCATAAGGTAAAAGGGGGAAGGAATATAATATTTATTCACCTAACATTATAACATTAATAATATAATAAATAAGGATATTACTATTTATGTATGATAAAATTATAATTTAAATTTTAAAATAAAGAAGAAAAAAGAGAGTATAAGGGATTACTCATGTTAAGAACATTGATATTTACTTAGACGACCCCTTGTAAATGGTGGTATAAGTATAAAATCATGTGAAAAAAATATAATGAAATAAATATTTGAATAATGGTAAAACATTTAATGGTATTAGTAGAAATCCAAATTTTAGGGGTGTTATTGAATGGGTGCGGAGACACCCATTTTATACATATTAATAAATGGAATTTTTTGTAAATACCAATAAATTTTTAATAATGAGAAGTTAATCTAAATTTATATGGATAAAATATTTCCAGATAATGGATTAGAGAAGATATAATTATTATTAAGGCCTCAAACACACATTTGAACACCTATTTTTTAAAACATGTTTTAGCCTCTTGTACAAGGATAAACCCTTTCTGGCCAAATTTACTCATATATGGAAAGTAGTTTTTACCTATGTAATTTAACCTTTATTCATAATAACTAGTAATTTGACAAAATTTAAACCTAATTATTTAGAATTTTAAATCAATTTAGAAAAATTAAATTTTCAAAAGTGATAAAATTAATTTTTAATTATTAAATTTATAATCTATGACAAATAATTTTTTGAAAAAACTATATTAGATAAGTTATAAAATATCAAATTTTTTTTTTGTAAACAAGAATAAATATTTTCATTTTTATATGGGAACTTATAAAATAAATATTATTTTGGAAAATGACATCAAAATTTTATATGAATATTTTAATTCTAATAATTTCATCAAAACATGGTATTTATAAAAATGACATGTTAAACTATTAACTTTAATGTCAATAGTTTCTGAAATATCCAAAAAAATATCTTAATAAAATAATATTATGATGAATCAACGAATTATATTCATTTTCTCAAATTAAAATTATAAAATTTAGAAATTTTACATTTCACTAAAGTTAAAAAATATCACAATGAACTTTTTTATAGGGAAAATATCCTTTTTATTCACTAATTACTTTGTCAAATTATTCATATAAAATATATATTACTATCACGTTATTATAGTGTAATTGTGATAGAAAGGCATAGTTCCTAAAAGAAATTTTTTTTGAAAATACATTTCTAAGCATAAAATGAACTTATTAAAAGTTTTAGTTATATCAATTTGATTTCATAATTATTAAAGTTAACAATTATATTCATTTATATAATGATTTTATAAATTCAATACTACTTCTTATTTTTGAAAATATAATGGCTTTGTTTTAATGGTCATACATAATATATATATATCTGTGTGTGTTTTTTTCTAAATATATTTTTATTTCAATTAAGTTTGTTATTTCATGTGGAGGAAGCTATCAAAAAAATTAACTAATTTAAATGTAATTATTTATTAAAATATCATGGTGTTGAATTCTACCCCCTAAATAAATAGCATCCTCACAATTTTAATTATTACTCACTTATGAATGTATGTGAGGGTATTCTGTTTACATTTTATTCTTGGGATATAACATCTGATATTACATCTTTCATACTCTCTTAGGTTGGATTAAGTTACAAATATTTTGTTAGACACCATTAATCAGTCGTACAATATTATACATAGGTATGTATATACTCTAACCATACACTACCTAAAATATTCATTTACCATAACTATATGAATCTGTGAGACATTAAATCATAGAGAAACCATATATTATAGTAGATATTAAATCTATCATTAACAATTAAATTATTTTAACCACTATTTAATAAGGTACCACACTAGTCAATGTATATCATACTCCCAAAAATGAGTCAAACTTCACCATAAATATCATTAATCAATTATAAATTCCATGGTTATTAAAATTTAATTACATAGTTTTTAAAAATCGATCAACCCATTAATATCACAACATAAAGTGTATATTGAATATTAGAGTTATTCATCCCTTAATCATATTTTCATTTATGGTTTTCCCAAAAATGAAACATTTACATAATATTTATTTTCAAAATTATTGAATCTATTTTAATATATGTTTCTAATCCATTAAGGAAAAATTGATGAATAAAAATACTAATGTGTTTCGCATTTCTTTAAAAATATTTATAACATACCTAAATTTCATTGATAAATATCTCTCAGTAATGAAAATAAAAAAGGGTATAATGATTTAAATTCTATTATTATATAAACTTTGTTTCGTTTGGTATGACTACAAAACTCACATTATAATTGGAATACACTAATGTTCTAAACCATTTAAGTTTACTCACTTCATATGTTATATGAAATGGTTTTCTCAAGATATATACATATCTCATATTCATTCCCATAATCATGTTTTAACAAAATACTAAAACCCAAAATGGTTATCAATAAACTATGAGTAAATGTTCATATAATTATGAAAATTCAATTATAACATGTATTCTATAATGAATAATTTATATCATCATTGGATACTCTCAGTTCAATCCGCATTCCCATAAGAAAGTTTCTCTTGTTACTATTAACTAAATCCCTTAAATTAATTAGGAATTTAATCATTAATAATGTCTTGTAAAGCTCATGTGATAAACCAAAGAATATCCCCCAATAGTTTCTAAACTTTTGTAATGATTGGATGCTTTTTCATGCACCAGACAATGATCGAGTTAATACTCAATCCACCATTTTCAGTGTTACTACTTCTCAAAACACTTGTTCCAGAGCTGATATAAGCTTGAAGAATCTGTAGAGACCCGATGCTTGACGTACATGAACATTACATTACTTTTGCGGAATACTTAATACTTAACAAAAACCGACACACAAGGACCGTAATAGTTTAGTGTCTTTGGAAACATGGAACGTAATCTTCTAATCGTGGTGAAAGATCTTCAACATCTCCCATAAAGATCTTCCTTTTTTTAACTAAAGCCTTTCTTTATATCCTGGGGAAAAGAAAACATAAAATGGTGAGATCAAATTCTCAGTAAGGGTAAACAAAAGAAATATCAATCACATCATATTCATAAGGACAAAACATTTTGGAAATCTTAACCTGCAAAATAGATCATAATATCATAACATGGGATAAATCATAGTAGTGAAATGTAATCCCAATAATCATAACATAAAACATGTAACTTGTTGGCATACACACATAATCATAGAGAATCATTTCTTATTAGTCAAGACTCATTGCCAATACTATCTTAGTGGACAAAGTCCATTTCTGAACCGAGTTCACTCCTCGTTTCAGTCTTATTTCACTGAACCGGTTTAACCTATCGTTCCAGCGATGTCTATCTCATGAGATATAAAATCTTTACCCAATGAATTGGAGAGAGATATAGGTCCCACCCATCTCATAATGATACCATTCTTATGTGTGCCACGAAATCATAAACCATACATCATAGAATAACCCATGAAATAAAAATGGGAATCTTAAACATCATGACATCATAAAACAATTCATATAAGATATAGGAATTCATAAAAATAATTCCATCACAACATAATCAAATAAATTTAATAATAGGGATAAAAACATAACCCTTTATTATCTTAGATGGAAAATAATTTTGATAAAACACTTGAACTCCATTCCTGAGGAAAATATCCTTTCTACTTCAAAAACACTTTTCCTTTTATAACATGTCATACAATTATAAACTATAAGAAGTTGATTAAAAATAAACTTGATAACTTGTAAAGGAATATTCTTGGAAATAATGTTTTAAAAATCCATTCATGCTGTATACGTTAAAAAAACATTCTTCTCGTACTTTTGTCAGAAAAGTCAAAAAGTACCTCGTACGAAAAATGACAAAAGATTCCTTTCATATATTTTACTAAAAACTCAACGAAGGGTAAAATTGTATTTAAACAATTATATTTGGATGGAAATAATATTACATATTGAGGAAACATGGATGTGGATGATAAAATACACCCCAGTAAATACAAAAGTATAAACAATCTCGGATAAAAATGAGATTGTGATATTTTCCCTTACCATAGGTCCGAGTTGCTTCGTAAGTGTCTGAACCTCCTGTATAATGATTTAAATAATGTTATTGACTTATTCTATAATCATACTCATTGTTATGATATCATATATGGTTCACTTATGAATTAATTTTACCCGTTCTTTTGTAAATTCCATGTTAAAGAGCGTTTTGGGTAAAATTGTTTCATTTGTCATCCGTGTTTTGACTTGTAATTATTCATATGATTACATTAATAATGATTAATTAATTCCAGAATATAAAACATGATTTATATATGTTATATTCAGAATATAAATATATATAATAGATCATTAAATGGAAAGAAATACACCGTTCATGGAGACGGTAGGCCGTACGTACGCATGAACGCTGTTTTCGTTTCCTTATTGAGTAGAATGGAATTAAGTAGATGACATACATATATATACACAAAAATACAGTATCATTATTATGTAATATATTTCATGATTACTTATTATATATACTTTATAATCATTCATGAATGGTTTATGTGGAGAATGAATCTCATCGCGTCGTGGAGACGGTAGTCCGTACGTACGCACGAGCGATGATATCATTCTCATGATCGTGGAATTGTATTGGAGTGTATGTATACTATTTCAGAGTCAATATCACTTTACAATAATCATATGTAGTTATTATGTACACCATTATACCCATCCAAGTAAGTTGGTGGTGGAAAATAGATTACACTACGGCGTGGAGACGGTATTCCGTACGTACGCACGCGCAGTGATTTCGTTTTCTGTAGGATGGATAGATGGTGAAATAGGGTTGTTTAATACTTATAATAACATATCATTACATGAGTGATACTTATGTTATTACTTCATAATGAAACAGCCTAAGAAGAAAAAATGGAAGAAGAAATAAAGTTGAAAGAATCGGTAATAGACATTACCTCTTCTTTGAAGCGCCTCTTTGTGTCCTCCTCTTAGGGCACTAAAATTGGTCTTTGAAGAAGAAAAGTACCTATAGGATGTTTCTAGGGAAGTGTAGAAAATAATTTGGTAGGGTTTGGCCAAGCATGAAGGCTCAAAGTGGTGTGAGGAAGAGAGGGAGGAGGTGCCCTTTTATATGGGAGGAGAGGGGCTCTTTTGGAAAAAATAAAAATATTATTTTATTATAAATCCAAATTCGGTTTTAAATAGCTCCAAATTTATTTATTTATAATCTAAGGTGGGGATTGGTATAACTCCTCTCATCTAATAGATTTTTTACATGTTTAGGTTCCTATTTTAACCTTAATATTTATATTTAACTTTAAGTTAGATAATTTTACTTTTACCGTGTCTTTTTGTGTTCTTACACTATAAGGTAAATAATCTTACTATAAGAAGCCAAACGAACCCCATGTTGTTTATTATTAACATATATAACCTTTTCTAATTCATTTTGCCGAACCTTAGATTTTTAGGAATAAAATAACGATTAATAATATAATATGTTTTTTAAAAACTATTTTATGTCAATTTTGACACTATCTAGTAATTGATTTTTGTGAAACTCATATAAGAATTATTAGTTCGAAAAAAGTTAATTAAATCAATAACAACATGTCCTATTAACCTAGAAAATGATTTTATTTCATAAAAAGTCTGAAATTACATTTATTTGGGTATTTATAACATCAATTATGTCAATATTTCATTAATAAGATAATTATTGCATCATCTTTGTGTCATAAATAAATTAAATTAGTTAATGTGTAAAAATTACAAATAAAATACCATTATGTAGGAAATCTTTTTGTCTTTCTAATGAATATTTATAGTCGAATTTATCTTATGTATAACCCTATATTAAAAATGATATACTTATTAAACATTGATTTTAACTATTTTAACCCTTCTTTAAATAAATTAATAATAAATGTCCTAATCTAATCCAAGTGGGCCTAAATGGTCATATTTTATTCCTAAGATTGTTTTTGGTCGAATTACACTTATCCAATAGAATTATGACATGTGTTAGGGTAATAATAATATCATTTTTACTCTTAACTACACTATTTACTTTTAACCGTGGTAAAAAAAGTAAAAAGTTACTATTCACCAAAAATTATTTTCATCTCATTGAACCACATTTTACTTACGGAAATCAACCGTGTCTCTCGGATTTTCGAAATTCCACTCACAGAAGTGGTAAAATTATGTTTTATAAAAAATTCATTTTGTTAACTACCACTTAGTGGTTTCACTATTCATCAAAAAATGAAAGTTTCCAGAAAAATACAAAAAATTAGGCCTAAGCTATATTTGATATTATGAACTCAAAAATGATGTCTATTTTACCAAATTGAAAACATATCAGTTGAATTAATTAATTTAAAAATTAATTCCCGTCGTCTAAACAAGTAGCGTGTTCTTAAGAGATAATAACAATCAAAAGATTGACACTTGTTTATGTCTGGTTTAAATGTGAAATTACATCCAATGACCAACATTGTATTAAATTGTAAAATATATTCTAAATATACTTTTAAACCACTCAAGTTAATAATTTATCACTATTAATTATTTCGATTAAAAATGTTGTTTTTAATTAAATTTTAGTAATTTTCACTATTCATCAGAAAATGAAAGTTATCTGAAAAGTACCAAAATTTCACCCTAAGCTAATTTTGATATTCTAAATCCCAAAATGAAGTCCATTTTGAAAAATAAAATTTTCAGAATTTCAAAAAGTGGTTATTACTATTCATAACGACTAGTTTTAATAATATTTTAAGAGCATATCGTTGTTTAGTGAAACTCGGTATTGCGTACTAAACGTGCTATCGAGGAAGGTCGTGATTGCGTGTAATGCATGGCAAGTCAAGGATGCATGTTGTGAAAGATCCTTTTGGTGTAGCGTACGACACAAGACATTAATTAAATTAAAAAGAATATTTTTCATAAAATCTCGGGGTGTTACATTCTACCCCCCTTAAAATGAATTTCGCCCTCGAAATTCATCGGGGTTATAAATGGTTTACTACTCGAAAGTTTCTTTAATAGAAACCCACATTGTAAAAAGGAATACCAAAACCAATCTTTAAAAACACAACTATGAAATGTAATGGTTACCCAAATAAACTAATACTGGGTTTCCAGATAGGTGAAAATATGGATATGGAAGAGAAATCTAACCATCATGTTTTGATGGAGAGTGGTAGAGAACATGGCTATGGAAAAGCCAGCAATCACAAAGCCATAAATTTGTGACGATCTAAGGTACCATCTGATTCATCAGATATAAGAGTACTAGGAAAACTTTTTTGGTTTTCAAGATCATTTCCCTAAAGTTGATGAAATTGGAATTAGAATAAATACATTCATGATTTTGGTATAGTCTCACCGTTAGTCGTTCATTGGACAATTTCCACTTCATCTCTTAAAAAATGAATTTGAATTTGTCAGTCACGATTTGTTAGCAAATCATGTGATAGAATGATGGGTCATTCCATCTGTCTCAAACAAATGATTAGAAAAGTTATCAAAAAATACATAAGTCCATCTATAGTGAGATTAATCATATATGGTTCCTAAAATAAAATTATGCATCATATATCATAATGCTTAATATAATAAAACTAGTTTATACTAAACAGGGACTTCCTATAGGCCAGTGGTAGGTGATAAAGGCCAGTCACACTTCGGTTGTGGGTTCGATTCCCATAGCCTTGTCCGACGCGATGGGTTGTCGCCCATCCTGCGGGTTGTCCTTTTTCTAAAGCTATATTATTATAATATCCCATTAATAATATCGAAAAAATTTGTATCCTAAATTATGTCCAACATAATCCATTCCAATCTTTATGCTTATCTAAAATACTTCGGTCCAAGCTCATAGTATACAGAAAATGATTACTTGAAATCTCACATAACAATCACGTGAATGCCATCATTTATCCCCCATATATCATAAGATATATCTTGTTGGTCAAATTACAAACATGTGAATAACTTAATCATGTATTCTCTTGAAGAATGAATACCCATTGAACCTTAGTGAAAACATTAATGCTGTCAAAAGATAACTCTTTCCACATACCAAAATCCAAAAATTCTATATACTCAAACCATGATATAACCTTCTCCTTATATCAGTCATGAGCTCATGAATACTATCAAACATTTAATTTTCTCCTTATCCCTTCATTATGCGAATATCATCTATATTCCAAAAATATCTAAATAACCATTAATGGATACTGGTACCATTAATCATACACTTTAAAAACTCAAGGAAAGACAACAGTGTAACAATCCTTAGATGTCTCTTTATTCCATAGTACCATGAGATTGCTTATACAACATTACACTTGATAAACATGTAATCATCCCACTACCTTCTTAAACCATTGACCGAGCTTCAACATTTATATTATCTCACATATCATTTGTAGTCTCTTCATCATCATCAACATAAATACTACCCATACGGCCGTACTGATTCTCTTCATGAGACGTTCCCTTAGGGAATTGGTTTGCATAATGCCCGTACATTCCACATTTAAAACATTTAACCATTGTTGATGTCGTAGAAATACCATTATCCTCATCCATGGTGTTAACTGAACCAATTTCTTTGCACTAACTGGCATTGTGTCCTTCTTTTCCACACCCAAAGCATCTTATAGTTCCCTTGAAACAGTCTCCTCGATTCCTCTTCCCACAAGATTTACATGAGGGAAATTGAACTTTCTTTCCTCTATGATCATCATGAAACTCCATCTTTCTCTTATTATCAGAGTCTGGAAACTTACCAATGTTGAGATTATTGATCATATTATGAGATTTATGATTAGGCATAATAATGATGTTTGGACTTCCAAATCCCGTTTCATTTGGTTGCTCATGAAGAATATCATTCCATTGTCTGTCATATCATCCATTATCGTGAATCTTCCTGTTTCCAGCCATTTTTTAAAACCCAAAAAGAATATTGTGAGAGGCAAAAATCATTCCAGGGAAAACAACATAGTAAAGGGGGAGTAACCTAAATATCTAACATCTTAGGATAAATTCTACGATCGTTAGCGCAATTCTAGGACTATAACCTATACGTATACTTAACCTTAAGGACATCCTTAGATATAATCTAGACATATCTCTAGGGATCTCACTAAATTTCTCGCATCCTAGTTTCCAAAGGTTGACTAAACCTTTCCTCTGATACAAACTGTAGAGACCCGAAGCTTGACGTACATGGACATTACATTACTTTTTCGGAATACTTAATACATAACAAAAACAAACACACAAGGACCATAATAGTTTAGTGTATTTGGAAATTTGGAACGTAATCTTCTAATCGTGGTGAATTATCTTCACCATCTCCCATAAAGATCTTCCTCTTTTTTACCTAAAACCTTTTTTTATATCTCGGGGAAAAGAAAAAATAAAAGGGTGAGATCAAATTCTCAGAAAGGGTAAACAAAAGAAATATCAATCACATCATATTCATAAGGACATAACATTTTGGAAATCTTAACCTGCAAAAGAGATCATAATATCATAACATGGGATAAATCATAGTAGTGAAATGTAATCCCAATAATCATAACTTAAAACTTGTAACTTTGTGGCTTACACACATAATCATAGAGAATAATTTTTTATTAGTCAAGACTCATTGCCAAGACTATCTTAATGGACAAAGTCCATTTCTAAATCGAGTTCACTACTCATTTAAGTCCCGTTTCACTGAACTGGTTTAACCTGCCGTTCCAGCCATGTCTATCTCATGAGATATAAAATCTTTACCCAATGCATTGGAGGTAGATATATGTCCCACCCATCTCATAATGATACCATTCTTATGTGTGCCACAAAATCATAAACCATACATCATAGCATAACCCATGAAATAAAAATGGGAATCTTAAACATCATTACATCATAAAACAATTCATATAAGATAAATGAATTAATAAAAATAATTCCATCACAACATAATCAAATAATTTGAATAATAGGGATGAAAACAGAACCCTTTATTATCTTATATGGAAAATAATTTTGATAAAACACTTGAACTCCATTCTTGAGGAAAATATCCTTTTTACTTCAAAAATACATTTCCTTTCTTAACATGTCATAAAATTATAAACTAAAAGAAGTTGATTAAATATAAACTTGATAACTTGTAAAGGAAGCTTCTTGGAAATAATGGTTTAAAAATCCATTCATGTCGTATAAGTTAAAATTACATTCTTCTCGTACTTTTGTCAGAAAAGTCAAAAAGTACCTCGTACGAAAAATGACAAAATATTCCTTTCGTATCTTTTACTAAAAACTCAACGAAGGGTAAAATTGAATTTAAACAAATGTATGTGGATCGAAATAATATTACATATTGAAGAAAGATGAATGTGGATGATAAAATACACCCCAGTAAATACCAAATTATAAACAATCTCGGATAAAAATGAGATTGTGATATTTTCCCTTACCTTAGGTCCGAGTTTCTTCGTAAGTGTCCGAACCTCCTGTATAATGATTTAAATAATTTTACTGACTTATTCCAGAATCATACGCATTGTTATGATATCATATATTGTTCACTTATGACTTTATTTTACCCGTTCTTTTGTAAATTCCATGTTAAAGAGCGTTTTGGGTAAAATTGTTTCATTTGTCGTCCGTGTTTTGACTTGTAATTATTCATATGATTACATTGATCATGATTACTTAATTCCAGAATATAAAACATGATTTATATATAATATATATTTAGAATATACATATATATAATAGATCAGTAAATGGAAAGAAATACACCGTTCATGGAGACGGTAGGTCGTACGTACGCATGAACACTGTTTTTGTTTCCTTATTGAGTTGAATGGAATTAAGTAGATGACATACATATACATACACATAAATACAGTGTCATTATTATGTCATATATTTCATGATTACTTATTATATATACTTTATAATTATTCATGAATGGTTAATGTGGAGAATGAATCTCATCGCGTCGGGGAGACGGTAGTCCGTACGTACGCACGAGCGATGATATCGTTCTCATGATCGTGGAATTGTATTGGAGTGTATGTATACTATTTAAGAATCAATATCACTTTGAAATAATCATATATAGTTATTATATACACCATTATACCCATCCAAGTAAGGTGGTGGTGGAAAACAGATTACACCACGGCGTGGAGATGGTATTCCGTACGTACGCACGCGCGGTGATTTCGTTTTCTGTAGGATGGATAGATAGTTAAATAGGGTTGTTTCATACTTATAATAACATATCAGTATATGAGTGATACTTATGTTGTTACTTTATAATGAAACAACCTAATAAGAAGAAGTGGAAGAAGAAATAATGTTGAAAGAATCGGTAACAGACATTACCTCTTCTTTGAAGCGCCTCTTTGTGTCCTCCTATTAGGGCACTAAAATTGGTCATTAAAGAAGACCAGGACCTCTAGGATGTTTCTATTGAAGTGGAAAAAAGAATTTGGCAGGGTTTGGCCGATATTGAAGGCTCAAAGTGGTGTGAGGAAGAGAGGGAGGAGGTTCCCTTTTATAAGGGAGGAGAGGGGCTCTTTTGGAAAAACTAAAAATATTATTTTATTATAAATCCAAATTCGGTTTTAAATAGATCCAAATTAATTTATTTTGAAGCTCAGGTGGGGATGGGTCGCAATCCTCTCATCCAATAGAATTTAGACAAGTTTAGGTTCCTATTTTAACCTTATCATTTATATTTAACTTTAAGTTAGATAATTATACTTTTACCGTGTCTTTTTTTGTCCTTACACTATAAGGTTAATAATCTTACTATAAGAAGCCAAACGAACCCCAAGTTGTTTATTATTAACATATATAACCTTATCTAAGTCATTTGGCCGAACCTTAGATTTTTAGGAATAAAATAACGATTAATAATATAATATTTGTTTTAAAAACTATTTTATGTCAATTTTGACACTATTTAGTAATTGATTTCTGTGATACTCATAACAGAATTATTAGTTCGAAAAAAGTTAATTACATCAATAAAAACATGTCATATTAACCTAGAAAATTATTTTAATTCATAAAAAGTATGAAATTGCATTTATTTGGGTATTTATAACATCAATTACGTCAATATTTCATTAATAAGATAATTACTGCATGATTTTTGTGTCATAAATAAATTAAATTATTTAATGTCTAAAAATTAAAAATAAAATACCATTATGTAGGAAATCGTTTTATATTTCTAATGAATATTTATAGATGAATTTATCTTATGTATAATGCTGTATTAAAAATGATTTACTTATTAAACTTCGATTTTAACTATTTTAACCCTTCTTTAAATAAATTAATAATAAATGTCCTAATCTAATCCAAGTGGGCCTAAATGGTAATATTTTATTCCTAAGGTTGTTTTTGGTTGAATTAAACTTATCGAATATAATTAGGACACGTGTTACGGTAATAATAATATCATTTTTACCCTTAATTACACTACTTACTTTTAACCGTGGTAAAAAAAAGTAAAAAGTTACTATTCACCAAAAATTATTTTCATCTCATTGAACCACATTTTACTTACTGACATCAACCGTGTCTCTCAGATTTTTTAAATTCCACTCATAGAAGCTGTAAAATTAATTTTTATGAAAAATTCATTTTTTTTAACGACCACTTAGTGGATTCACTATTCATCAAAAAATGAAAGTTTCCAGAAAAATACCAAAACTTAGGCCTAAGCTATATTTGATATTATGAACTCAAAAATGATGTCTATTTTACCAAATTCAAAACATATCATTTGCATTAATTAATTTAAAAATTAATTCCCATCGTCTAAACAAATAGCGTGTTCTTAAGAGATAATAACTATCCAAATATTGACACTTGTTTATGTCTGGTTTAAATGTGAAATTACATCCAATGACCAACATTGTATTAAATTGTAAAATATATTCTAAATATACTTTAATACCACTCAAATTAATAATTTATCACTATTAATTATTTCGATTAAAAAGGATGTTTTTAATTAAAATTTAGTAATTTTCACTATTCCTCGGAAAATGAAAGTTATCTGAAAAGTACCAAAATTTCACCCTAAGCTCATTTCGATATTCCGAATCCAAAAATGAATTCCATTTTGAAAAATAAAATTTACAAAATTTCAAAAAGTGGTTATTACTATTCATAATGTCTAGTTTAGTAATATTTTAATAGCATATCGTTGTTTAGTGAAACTCGGTATTGCGTACTAAACGCACTATCGAGGAAGGTCGTGATTGTGTGTAATGCAAGGCAAGTCAAGGATGCGTGTTGTGAGAGATCCTTTTGGTGTAGCATATGACACAAGACATTAATGAAATTAAAAAGAATATTTTTCCTAAAATCTCTGGGTGTTACAGAATCCATAAATGTATTTAACAACAATGATTCAAAATCTCCACTTTATAAACCATTGAGATTTTATCCTTTTCTTTGACTTATCTATTAGACATGACCCGTGGGTTTTCATATATGTTCTTTTATCATAATCTCAAAACGTCAGAAAAAATAATATTCAATATTATTTCAACAAACCTTATGTGTTTTTATAACATGGAAATTATGATCAAATTTTACTTATCAACCCTTAAATTGTCCTCAACCAATATACTAACGACTAATGTAATCTAAACCCTACTCTAATACCATCTATGATGCTTGGGACCTGAACTCTTGTATTTGGTCCTATAAATATAAATATGACATATTTTATTTAATATAATATATATATTTCCATGCATAAATATCCTATAATTACCTATCTTAATGTAAATATTTCTTTATATAAATTTTTAATACATTTTTAGTTTATATATTTAGTAAATTATGAAAAATCATAAACTAATAAATCCCATTTCTTTCTCAACTAATGGAAATATTCATTCCACTGTATAAGAAAATAAATAATCCATAATAAGTTTGAAACATCTACAAAAAATTCTCCACACAAGAAATCTTGTTATACATATCATATATAGTACATTTATTCATTACATGGGGATATATAAACATAATAAGGGGTGATCTCAAACTATCAATAAGGGAAAATAAACAAACAAGTCACTAATAAAACAAACATGTCCTAAATATTATAGACTGAATAAGTAATCATTATAATGTCATATTCAACTGAAACTGAGGTAATAATATACCCATAGATAGATTATAAAAAATATAGATCACATGGATAAAAATAAATCAATTCAACATGATGGAATGTATAACTTTGGAAATCTTGATATTACCATCAAGGAATCCTATAAAACGTCACTCTTTTCATCAGGGATGAAGCTAATAAATAATTATTTTAATAAATAGAACATCTAATACATCTTGTTTAATTGGGAAGGAATACACTAAAATTAAATAAAAAAATGTTCTCATGAGACCTACCAATGCATTGAGGGGCCCTATAATGTCAAACCCCACCTATCACTTCAATAACTCAAATGCATTCATCATATGTGATAATGTGTAAACAATATATAACCAAATATTATAATAATAAAAAATATTATAACAATAGTAAAACCATGAGATATTAATATATGACTTCCTTTAAATGAGTGAAATGTGTTTGATAGCATGCTCTAAACACAACACTAATCATAAAAAAACCACAATATATTTATATAAAATTTAAATATTTAAGTATGACCATTATGACCTAGCCATTCAATTAGCATGATTTAATAGGTAACCACTATAATATATATATATATATAATGGTTTCTTTTAATATGAATTTGATTTAATTTTTTTACCTAAAATGTTAAATAAGATCATTTAATTTTTAGAGAGTAATTTATCTTAAAATTTCCATTTTATACGATATGCATTTAAAATTCATGAAAAAATTAACAATGATTATAAATTATTTTTTATATGAATAAATAGTTAAGACCAATTTATTTTGTAATTTATAAAAATATTAATAATAAAAGTTAACATTTAAAAATTTGATTTTCCAACAAAAATAGTTTTTTATTTCATTTTATGATTTTATTAAAAATTTGAATATATAATTAATAATTTTAATTATAAAAAATGATCTTAATTATTGGATTTTCAAAAACAATATTATCCTAATATAAATTTCCCATATTTTATAAACTGATAGTAATTTTAGTTTAATAGTTAAAAATACCAATTTTTTTAAACACTATCACTTTTATAAAATTACCATAATACTAGAATAAAAATAATCTTTTTAAACTTTTTTATATAAAATATATTAATTTATAATTAAAGTAAATCATTTTAAATTATAGTGTTGTTATTTAAATCCATGTACATCCTTTTGAAAACATTAGTAACATGTTACTCTAATGACTATTTTTATTCGCTTATATTACATAATTATTTTAAATCACTTTTAGAAAATAAATGTAACAAAATAAATTTAAATTTTTATATAAAAATGATAATATTATGTAATAATTTCAATTTCAATTTTTTTCATAAACTAATGACTATTAAGATTAATGTTAATAACCATGATAATGGTCAAACTAATATTCTCAAATATTTTTTTATTAATATTGATTAATTTGATTCTAATAAATTAAATTAATGTATATTAAATGATTAATACCATTTTATTTTTAAACCCATATATAATTATATTAATATTCATTTAATTTTAAACCAATATTTAATAATATTAAGAATATATAAACATTAAAACACCGTATTTTTATAAAAAAAATTACTAAATAGAATTTATATTTATTTTTCACTTATTTTAATCTAATTATAATAAATTGATATTAAATTTATGTTCAAAACAACCAAATTTGGTAATATGTGTTATTTTATATTTTTTTGAAGCATAAATTACTTATTTAGAAATTAGTTACCAAGGGAAAAATTTAGAATAAAAAACCAAAGAACAAATGCCTTCAATCATGTTTGAAATATTTATGGAAATAATTGGTATAAAATTTATTGACCCAAGAACATTCCACACTCAATTATTTATAACTTTTGGACTCTTTTACCATTAAAAAATATAATGGTATCATTAAGAATTAAAGTAAGTTCCAAAAAGTTTGCATTTCATTACATATAAAAGGGGTTAATTCCACCCCTTCATGCCACACTAAATCCTTATATTTTTTATCAAAACTATAAAATATTTCTTATCATTTAATCCTATTAATTATTCATCTTATTCCATTAATTTCTAGGTAGGGTTCGAAAAAAAATTAAAGTGTATAGAAATGAGTATTACAAGTCCTTATAATTTCTTTTTGATATTTCTCTTCAAAAACTACCCTCAAAAAGGTAATATGATAACCTAAATATCATTAATATACATATATGTAATTATATTAATGGTAAATTTATTATTTATTCAAATTCATTCACTTTAAAAATTAAAATGATTGTAATCGTGGGTTGTATAGACTACCGCCTCAGCAAAGTAACATTTTTTTGTTTTTCATATTAATTTTCATAAATTATTCATATAATTTACAATATTATTCACATAAAAGTAAATAATATCCCTATTATTATTCTATAATTATATTATACACTTTCATAATAATACTCACGTATCAAAATATGGAGAGTTCATTTTGGGGTGCTTTAATCACAAACATGAATAATGCAATAAACATCTATCATGGATGACTATGGAAAACATTATACTTGTATTATTATAATTAAATATGAAATTAAATATTTATTCTAGGTTATTAAATGGTTATATTCAGTTTTTAACATATTATAAAAATGTGCTCTTTGATAGCTAAAATTTCCAGAATAAGCTGAAACCAATTCAGTTTTCATGAAAACATAAGAAAAAAATATATAATATTAACAAATATAATATTTTAATAAATTTTTCAAATTAAATTGAATTTCTGATAATATTTTTAATAATAATTTACCAATAATTTTAATTTTATTAATCAGAAATATAATCACATTCACAGAACGAATCTGTAACAAGGTAAGGGATTTAATCACAAATTTCAATCTCTACGATATGTTTGGTATTAAGCACATAATTTCATTTTTTGGATTATACACTACCTATTTAACATATCATATAATGAATTATATTTTGATATTGGTATTTAATTTTCAATTACAATCCATATTTTTTAATGGGTTTTGATTGAAATTGTACTCATGTCACAAGGGTTATTTTTCTCAAACATCATTTCCTTTAGACATCTTTATGTTTTCCATCATGTTTTCCATTTATTGGTGTGTTAACTATACATAGAGGTATATTTATCTTTATCTTCCCATGTTAAATAATAATCCAATTCTTTTTTTTCATCAACTGAAATTTGACACCGTTGTTACCCCCACTATGAGGTATTTTTTTAACTCAATTTTCAATTATTGAGTTCTGATCATTTCTATTGTAATTATTACATATATATTTAGAAAATTATACCCATTTATAATATTATGTGGTATTTTATTTATTCACATTTCTTCAAGATGAAACCCATTTTTTAATATTTCTCAATATAAGGAGTGTGTTTCTCATAAGGGATATTGATAACTAAAGTCTCATTTCTTTGAGATATATTGTTTCTTCATGAACTTCTATCATCTATTATGGATTTATTGAACACTAATATTGTTTTATATTTTTTCTGTATATCTATGGTTAAATAATATATTTTTATAAAAAAAATTACTCTTCCTGTAATGTTAGTTTTGAACAATTATATCTTGAATGTTATGAAAATTGGTTTCCCATCACTTTATTATATTTTTTATTCCTCTCCACATTTATCCAATATAAAAATTATGTATTATCAAGATACTATTATTAGAGAATATTTTTTAAAATTAAATGATTTCAAAATCATTCATGTCACCTTTTCAAAATTTACCTTTGATATCGCCTTTTAAAATTTCATTTTACATAAATATAAAAAATTATTTCTAAAAGATCTTTTAAATTTTTCATTTCATTTCACTTATCATTTTAAAATAGATTTACTCTAATGTGGTTTATATTTAAATATTTATACTTTAATATATATTTTTATATTTTTATATTTTATTTGAAACATTTATAGATTAAACACTAATATTGTTTTATATTTTTTATCTATCTCTATGGTTAAATAATATATTTTTATATTAATGTAAACTGTGGTAAAATCCTGAAATTTTGCTGAAGTGATTGATTTTTTAGTGAATAGTAAAAAAAATTATTTTTCAGATAATATCATTATATAATGTAAATTAAAAAGTCCATTATAAATTTTATTATGTATTTAAGTGACCTGTGTTTCCTTTTCTTGATAATTATATAATTAATTCCATTTAAGTCATAAATTTTCATAATTTTGATAATTATTCTTAAAAACACCTTATCTATAAAATTTATTTCTTTTCAAGTTTATATTAATATAAATTTTACTAGTTATAGAGATTTTATCATCAAAAATTTATACCCTATGTAGAATAATAATGTAAAAAATTGAAAAATAATTCTCTTTTATTTTTTATCATTATGATTTCTAACCATGGGAAATATTTTTCATCTCGATAAGGGTAAAATAGGTAAAATAGGGTTAAACCCATGAGATAAGGTCTAAGAATAAACCCAAAACTTTCCTTTATCCAATTTTATGGGTTTATTTCTTTCATTTTCATCCTAATATTTAATAAAATTCCTCTAGGTGCTAGTTTTCTTTAATTAGGACATTTATATTAATTTAAGGAAATAATATATACAAAATCTCACTCTCTTGAATTTAATATCTACAAATTTTTTAAAAGTGGATAAAATTTGATGTGTTCTATTATAAATATTTATTTTAAATATAAATAATAATTATTTATAATATTAATTTATTATAATATTTATTTATTATATCAATACCTTAAATTATTTTTCAACACTAATATAATATTTATTCAATTAACCAAAAAAATAAAACAAATTATTTTAAAAATATTAA
The DNA here is from genome assembly GCA_963277665.1 of Viscum album. Classification (NCBI taxonomy): domain Eukaryota; kingdom Viridiplantae; phylum Streptophyta; class Magnoliopsida; order Santalales; family Viscaceae; genus Viscum; species Viscum album. Next base: position 1,979,493,608 of record OY728155.1, read on the forward strand.
AAGTTTCAAAATTTGGGTGAATTATGGTGATCCATGAATTTGTTAGATAAAAATAACATATTATATATGTGTTAATTTTTAATATTTTAATTAAATTTCATTTAAGATTTTTTTAATGTCAAATTATGTGAATAGTTCTTAAAATGAAATTAATAAGATTTTATGATAAAATTATTTTATTAAATTATTTAAAAATCATAAAATTTACTGAAAGAGAAAAATTAGGCTTAAAATTGTTTAAGATTCTCTCTATAGCTCATTTATTATCCAAATTTTATCTTATAATTAAAATTATAACCCTCTAATATTGAAAAAATCATTTATTGTGGTTAAGATCCAAATTAGTTAACCAGAGGGTTAAACCAAAAGATCTAGTTTAAAATGACACAAAAAGCGTTATAAATTTCATTTTGTAAATAAGTATAGGCATAATTCTCTTTTTCATAAATATATATATATATATATATATATCAATTTCTAATCATGTTTCTTGAGAATTACTTAATTAAATTTTAATCTTTTTCAAAATTCCATCTGTGTCCTTTGCCTACGTTATAAAAGGACATAACATTCACTAAATTCTTAACATCGATTTGAGAAATGATTCTAGACAAAAAAATAAAAAAATATCTCCCCAAAATCAATAGTAAAATTATATATATTTTTTCCTTTCCAAAATAACAACTCTAGGGTCCTTAAGAATATACCCAAAGGAAGTTTTTCTATGAGAAAAGTAATAATTTTTACAACTCTTCCAAATTAATTCCATCACATTATTCAACTCAATTTGTTATAACCATCCTAAAATAATAAATAAAGCATAATAATTATACCTATATTATATTATTATTATGCTTTAAACTTTTTTCATCTCTTTTCCTTCCAAAGAAAAGTAAAAATATCACTCCTGTATATGCATGACTTACTATCGCCACATAGCTATATAATTCATTTTTCATTCCCACTTTAAATGAATGGTTAGAATGATTTAAATAATGAATATATATTATCATTATAAAATAATTATTCTTCTAAAATTATTATATCTTTTCTACATTCTTACCTTCCAATCCATTGGAAAATGATATTGTTACTCATGTGTGCGTGTGGTCTACTACCTCCATGAAGTGATGGGATCTGTTTTCCATTTACAGTTTAAATGGATATAAATAAGGATATATTAAATAAATATATATATTATATATTTAATAATTAATATTCTAGAAATTTGAATTATTATTTTTTATTCTTTATTTCCATCCATCCAAAAGTGACAATATTTTTCATGTGTAAGTACGACTTACCATCTCAATGAATAGTGTAATTAATTTTTCTATCTAAAAATTTTATGGATGAGTCTATATATATTGAATATATATTATATATATCATTATTGACAATTTTTTTATTATTTAACCATTATAAAAGTCGAAGTACCCAAATAATCAAACTAAAACATTCATGAAAAAAAGAAGCAATTATCATCTATAATAGTGATTTCAATAAAGAATTATTAATAAATTGGTGATAAATGCATATAAAAAAATCATATATATTATGATATATATAATTATTATTATTTTATTTTTTTAAAATAAAAATATGTTTATTATACATGATCTTTCAACACATAAAAAATAAGTTATCCTTGAGGTAAGGGTTTCTCATCTCACTTTTTATCGTGTGACACGTATGACATATTCAACATTTGTTTCATTAATATGATGTAAATATAGAATTGTTAATATAATATATCATTATTTAATTTGTAATCAGGAGGTATAAATTTTTAATTGAAGTTATTTATTTCGTGGGGGTTATGGTTCAATATTTACCAATATTTTAAGGGTTCATTTCGCAGTCTCATCATTATTCAAGATTGTTTATGCACAAGTATTTTTCTGGGGAATTATAAAATATTTCTATCTCAAAAAAAATAATATTTTATTATACTATGGTTATTTTTTAAAATTATATTTTTTTCCTTTCATTTCCCTATTTTAATTACATAAGAGACTGAATGAATATTTTTATTGAAAACCCGAATTTTTCTCTATTAGATTGGGAATTTTATTCCCCCATGTCAATACGTTAATTAAAATATTTTAAAAAATGTTTTTAATATTATTCTATAATTTTTATTGTAATTTTTACCATGTTTTAATATTTATAAAAAAAAATTGATGGAATATTCTAGTTTATTTTTGAATGATGTACTTTTTGACTATTTTCAAAAAATAGGAAAGTAATTATTGTTTTTACATACATATAATGAATGGAATTTTCTACTGACATGACCACTAAATGGTTTTGAAGGTTAATTTTTATGTCATCAACTTTATTTTAAGGAAAAATCTTCCATATATATTTTTGAAACTTTTATATTTTGATTACGTGACTTCAAAATGAAACATATACTTTCCCCAAAAAATCTCATGATATTTTGAAAGTATTTTCATATATTTCAACATTATTTGGTAAATATTATGATTTGATAGTGATTTAATATTTTAATATCATTCACAACATTACTTTTTATGTCTTGTGATTATGTTATATTTATTGACTGGGAAAAATATTAACATTTCATATACAAGTTTTCTATACAAATTTTTTATGTTAATATTTGTTTACCCCATTTATATGATCACTCCATTGGAAATAATAAGTGATTTTAAGGATCCATTATAGCCCCTTGATGCATCTTTATGTTTAATGAAACAAACATGATTGGGCATTTAGTGGAGGCCTTACCCATTTATGTAATATATCTTATAATTAGGCATTGATAGTTAGATTAAGATGTTCAACATTATGAATTCCATCATTATGAAATTAGTTATTAATTTCCATGTTATTATTTTAATAGTTACAATATCCATGGATAAGTTTCAATATCGGGTGATTTTTTATATAGAATTATTTGATCATTATTTTTCCTTTCCAAATAATGTTTCATGCTCATATTATTGATTAAATGAAATGGGGTTTTAAGAATTATCTTCTCCATTTTTATTTCACTTTATTTATTACATGATAGCTTCTATTGTTCACATTCCCTTAAACAACATATGGTCTCACCCATAAATTGATTCCTTTCCCCAGGATATAAAGTAGAAATATTTGAATGAGTTGAAGGATGAAAAATATTTATTTTCACATTATTTTTGTTATGTTTCAAAATGTATCATGAGTTTAAATTGTTTATCATTATAACCAATACTACTAAAATAATCATTCCATTAGGATGTGATCGATTTTATCTTAATCCAATGTAATAAAGTAATCACAGATTCAAGGTTACTACATTTTTTGTATTTAAAATTTTTATTATTATAATGTTTAGTAGAAAATTTGGGAACTAGATTTAAGAAAACATATATTTGATAACATATCCCTATGATATAATTTGAGGTTTATTCTTTCTATATGATATCATATGGAAATTTCGATATGGTACATATTTTGTGGTATTCATAAAAAAAACATCCCTATCTTGATACTAAAAGTGAATGTGGTTTTCATACAGATTCATCTAAGGGTAATAACACTAAAAGTATCTAACCATGTATATCATTTCCATCATTATAGTGTAAGGTGAGTGTTACTTTACTATACACCCATTTTTAAACTCTATGGGTATTTCATTGGTTAATTCATATTTACTTTATGAACCATTTTGAAGGATTAGATAACCATGAATAACCTAGGTTAAAATTAAGGGTTCATATATTTAAAATAATGTTTCTTTTTTAGAAATCCCATAAATTATTTTCATGATTATATGGTTCTGAACTATGACATTTTTACTCATACTACGATTATTAGTTATATAAAAGTGCTGGAACTAGGTGGAATCATGTTAACATTATTATTTTTTGGATAATTTGTTTATTATGGGAAATAATATTAAATGATGAATGTGGTAAAATATATTGTTATTTTTCCTAATTAGTTATCATGATATTTTATTAAAAACTAAAAATTAAAAAAAACAATTGGACTCACTAAATAAGAGGAGAATAGATTTTCTTGAGGGATCAGGTAGTGGAGTCCCTAGAGAAAATAGGTATCTAGTTCCTTTACGTTATATATTTGGAATGATTCATCCTAGATGATATCTTAATGGAAGGTTAAAATTATATTTGTGTGGAAAATAAGGGAATTGATCAATGAATTATGATGGAAAAATAAGGATTTTGATATAAGAATATGAAGTTCATCCTAATGTACCATTTATATTCTAATGTCTTATATATGGGGAATATTTTCATTATCTATTCCAATCCCCTAATATAGTGGTTAACTCATATCACAAGAAATAAAAAAAATTGATTTAATGGTAAGGTAAAAATGCTTAGTTCGGATAAATATATGACTGAAATTGATGAAGTAAATGTGATAGTATTAGTGGACAAGATAATCAGTTTGGGATTTGATGATAAATTCATTCAAGTCATCTTTTATGATGATTATTGCATTTTGGATTTATGGAAATAGTATATGATTTTATTTATGGAATATGTATTGTGTTAATTTTTATAATAATATAAAATTTCATTTTAGGTTAATATAAAAATTATAGATACCGAATTCTGTTTACATGTTTGATTTACATTAGTTAAAAAGAATATATATCCCTTTTAAGATTTATAGTGATGGGTTTTGTAGTGATTTGAAACAATTAATGTGATTTATTAAGAATAATTCTTTGATGCTTAAAAAACCATTTTTTTAGTTTGTTATTTTTTTATATGGTAATTATGTACTATTGTATAGTGAGATATAGATAATTTTTATGGTTATAAAGAGATTCATTTACAAGGTGATGTTTTTAGAGATATTTATATTCAAGCTAATAATTTCCTTTTTGGTTAGTATCCAAATTTTATCCATTATATTTTGTTATTACGTTCACTAAATTATGAGATTATATAGTGATTTATAATAGTTATATATGATATTTTTGGGATTTTTCATTGGTTTGAGGTATATGTAACCTTTAAGTTTAACATGTAGATTAATATGAAAGATTTCAGGGGAATAATTCTATTAATATTTTGGTCCTATAATTTAAATGTTATGAGAACATATTTTAGGTTAATATTTTCATTAATGTTAAGGTTATTGAGCGTAATTGGGATTTGGCGTTGTTTATTTGTTGAAAAAAATTATTTTTAACATTTGGTTTGATTGTGGAAATTTTGATGTAAAATGTATTTTTTATTCATATGAAGGTTAATATGTTTTGGATATTATCTTACCTTGTGGTATTCATTTTAGTTTTGGATAAATTTTAAAGAAATGAATAAAAAATTTCTATCCTCTTTTGGCTTATGTGGTCCATTAAAAGTCCATTTTACTGCTTTAGGAATGAAAAATCATCTTGAATACTCTCCATTTAGTGAAAAATATGCGATTGTTATTGAAATTTATCAAAGGGTGAAATTCTACTTTTCAAGTAAGTATATTTCCTTAAACATTCAGTATAGATGGTAATGGAATTATAAATCTTTAGGAAAATATCTTGATGAATAAATGTTATCTTATTATATTCATTCCTAATGAATTTATTATCTTTTGACACATTTTTTATTTATATTTTCATTGGTTGTTAACATTATCATGATCATTCTGTTTTGTGTGATCAATGTTCTCTATAACTCCCTATCTTTATTAAGAAATTTAATTTTCCCACTCTTCCATGTAATCACTTCCCATTAATTTTAAACTATTCTAAAACCTAGTAATGTGATATTCTAAATGACCATCATAATTTTGTTTCCCTATTTAAAGAGGAATTCTTATTAAACATTTTTACAATATTTTTTTCCAACAAAGGTTTTTTTAAATTTAATACCCTTTATTATCAAGAACACATTCAAATTAAGCATGTGTAATTTATTAAATGGGGTAGAATGCTACACTATATTATTTTGAAAAAACACTATATTTGATAGTGTATTCCCCATGAGACATAGTGCATAAAGAGACTACAAAATATTAATATTTAAATATGAATGTTATAATCTTCCTATTGATGTTGAGGGTATGAATAGGATTAACCAAATTATAAAAATTATATATAGGACCTAATAAATAAATAAATATTGATTTAATCATAATAAATAAGAACCCAATATTTAATAAATACATTTTATTCTTCAAAATATGTTTTATTCATAAATATTTTTTATTTATTTTTTAATGAAAATAATATAACAAATTTTTTCCACAATTAAAAAATATACTATATAAAATAAGATTTTTTTTAAATCAAATATTTTAAATTAAATTGTGGTGAATTGTATTGATTTTTTCTGAAATGATTGACATTCTAGTGAATAGTGAGAAATATAGAATTTTTAAATACTATCACTACATATTGTAATTAAAAGTTCAACTAAAAAATCGATACTGAAGTGACATATGATCCATTTGTTTTATAATAATATATTTAATTCCATTAAAATTATCAATTTTCATGTTTTTTATTTTTATGATTAAAAATACATTTTACTAATAAATGAAATCTATTGTGCATTTATATTAAAATGAATTTATGATACTTATAATGATTCAATCAAGATAAATTGGAAATATATTTGGAATTATGATGTTAATATTTTATAAATATTCCCCATTTTTTGTCATTATAAATTGTAACAATGGTAAGTATTTTTCACCTCGTTAAGGGTAAAATGAGTTATGTCACAACCCATCCCCCAGGGCCCGAATCGTGAATACCCCAAGCCTACCTTCCATAGGCAAGGGGCTGGCGACTAGCACCAGAGGCATAATCCCCTAAAACTAGGAAGGCATTACCTTACATAACATAAACTCACACAACCAAAGTACAACCGGAAGAAAACACTGAGTAAAATAAACTATATAAGAATTGTACTGAAAGTAAAGGGGGCCAGAATACAAGCCCAACAGGTAAGTACCACTAAAAAACAAGTACAACTAAAAAGAAAGGGACAAACAGGTAAAATGTTGAAGCAGCTCTAGGATCGTCATCCGGGATTCCTGTCTGAAGGGTAAGTACAGATGTCCACCTCAGCACTCCACGTCTATCAGTCTGTTCCGTGTACCATCTTGCTGAATAGTCCACCTTTGGGTACCGTCCAGTCCTGGCTCACTCTCAGCCTCTGTCAATGCAGTCCTTCGTCTGCATCCAACACAACGCCGTGCGGGCATAGCCCGTGCAGGGGTGAGTATATCGATACTCAATAGGGACCCCAAGACAATCAAGGTCTCACAAAATCCAACAAGGATAAACCAAAAATCATAAATTCAACTGATAACCATTATATAGGTATATTCCCATACATATACCTAAGTTATCAAGTAACTCATCTCAAACATGAGGAAAACACAATGTCATTGACTCAGCTCAAACCCGGATTTTAATTATCAAAACCACGACTACTGGAGAACTTCTCCTCTGTCGAGTACAATGGGACTATCGTGACTTCAAAGTGCTACTCACTAACCTTAAACTACTGAGGTACTCCTCTAGTCGAGTACCATGTGCCTTTTTCCTCACACAGTAGTGCTCTCCACCATGGGTCTACTGCCCCACACAGTAGCGCTCCCCACTAGGCTATTCAAGTCACTCTGAAATGAATCGGACGAGCAGTCATCAGGTCTCAGCCAGCTACTAGGTCTCCGTAGTATGCTCTCTCATCTATGAGAGGATCCACTCCATGAGCTATAAGCCGATACTCCAAGTGTCATGAACTCCCCCAAAGAAGTATCTCAACGGTCTTCCATGTCATGGGGGCCTCAACGCAACAGACGGTGCGTCAATCATATGCTCGATCTGTGAGTTATTAGCCTTTTAGTCCCAGGGGCCCAGTTAGTTTCATGTACGAACCAACCCGACCATATCTCAACTATAATCCGAACTCCCATGGGGTATTTTCAAAGGGACCGTTTCTCAATGGGATTCCCAGCGCTGCTGACGGTTCGTCAAACAGACATCCGGTTCCAAAGATATGGCCAAAGTAAGCAATGGGTCATTAGTGGGCCCGAGTCTGGTCTGACCTGGTCAGACCGACTCGGCCCAACCCAGTCTGGGTCAACCCGCTTAGACTTTCTAGGTGTGAATCAGTCCGTTGGTCAGGTTAGGCCGCTATGTTTGGCCCAGTCTGCTGGGCCTGGCCCAGCGGACTACGTGGACAATTCAGGACAAATTCGCCATGTGGGAGACTCGGCCCGAAGGTTAGTGGTAGGTTCGGATGGCATCACGAGGAGCGCGGCTTGGCCTGAGAGGCCAACAGTGGGCAGCGCAGGGCACGGGCAGGCCGCGGGTGTGCTGGGAAGGGAATAGGGTGCACTGGGCCGTTGGGCTGGGTGTCGGGCAGGTGGCCTGGGCACTGGGGAGCGTCGGTCGGGCGGCCGGGGCACCGGGGGTGCCAGGCAGGCACCAGGAGGGAGGCATGGGCACTGGGAGGGCGCTGGGAGGGCACCGTGTTGGGGTCCTGGGTGCCGGGTGTGCCAGGAAGGCGCGGGGCGCACTGGCATGGTACCGGCAGCCGGGCGAGCCGCGGTTTCGGCTAGGGCGTGCGCCGAGCAGCGCGCTGGTAGACTGGTCGGGTATCGCCCGGCTTGCAGCACGGTTCGCGGAGGTCGCGGGTAGCACTACCTCTATTCGACGTCTTCTTTGTCGTCGCCACATTTCCATGCCGCAACTACTTCCCCTTTGATTCAAGGTTTCGAAACCGTAAATTTTCAGAGGGTTCGGGTCGTGTTCCTTTGGACCGAACCCTCCACGTTTGAATGATAGAAAGTGGCTCATGAAGTTGATTTAACGAGAGAATATTAAGCGTTAAAAAACTTAAAACACACCCCTACCTTTTTAATCAACAGGCCTTCATTCATCACGGGGGAAGATTATGTTGACGTCTTTCACCATACGCTTCCACTTCCGAGTTCGTGCATCGGTTCCTTGACGATGAAGAGGAAGGATGAAGGGTCGTCGAAGAAATCCCATGTCGGAAGGGGTGTCCTGAGGAAGAATCGGAGGAAGAATTTGGCATCGTCGGCATCTTTGTGTTCTTCTTTGGAGAATTCTATTCTCCCAAGATCTCCACAAAAGAGAGAACAAACATTCCAAAATAATATATTTTAATCTATTATGTCCAAAGATGTGAATTAATTAAGTGGGCCCCACTTAATTAAGTTCACGTTGGCACAAATATTCAAAATTCAAAAGTAGAGAGGCTCCACCAAATTAATTTCACAAGATTTGAATAATTAAATTGGGGAGTTTTGAGGAGTTTAGAGGCCCGTGTGGTCCCCACCTAATTAACAAGAAGTGGGTCAAGGGGTTTCCTTCCACTAATTTGGGAGTTTGTGGAGGTTTTGTTATCCTCCATTAAGAGAGGAGTTAGAGACCAAGAGGATCTCCCTCATTAATGAGGGTGAGTTAAGATATTTCCTCCCCTCCCATTAAATGGAGGGGTTCAGCCCCGTGTGGACCCCACATCATAACCTCTCGCGGGAGGTTTTGCTGCTCCGGTGGTCCCCAGCCCAATCATCCTCTCATGGGAGGTTAGGGTGTGGTGGTCCCACCTCCAACCCCCATGTAGAGATTTTAACTAACATTACCACATGGACTGAGTTCAACAAAAATAAAATAAGTTTTCACTTATTTTATTTTATTAATTCACTTGAAACCCAAAAACCAAATCTCATACCCGATCAACTGATGTCAAGGTGAAATCCTTATTAAGCGAAAACTGAGGATGTGAGTTCAGTGGTGCCCTTGGATTTCAATTCTGAGCATCCATTCATGAGATTGAAAACCCCACACATACGTTTACTGAACGTACCCGTACAAAACTTCAGAAAATGATTCTGGGCACACCAGGCCCCAGAATCAAGCTCCATTAGAAACTGCAGTCTCGTAAAATTCCAAAGAATTTAAAAAAAATCCCTTGAAATTTCTGTGCCTTTACATTACACCCACTTCAGGGCTTTACATCCTTGTAAAGCTACAACACACACTAGGGAAACAAAAAGGGGTACTGAGCACACATCTGAGCCTCCCACACCCATGTGCTCTCCTAAAGGATCTTGTGCTGCCAGCGAACGCGCACCAGAGGAATCGACTATCCATGTATGAACCCGCCCTTGTCGAGCTTCAATATCCAATGGTACTTCGATGAAAGTCACCCTGTCATCGATGTCCATCTCCCCATGGTCGATGATGTGGGATGGGACGTGCACGTATATCCTCAGCTGAGATACGTTGAAGATGTCGAGCACCTGATGCAACTAAGGTGGAAGGCCAGGTGGTAATCCACCTCTCCTACTCTGTTAAGGAACTAGAACGACCCTATGAAATTCAGAGATAACTTGCCGCCTCGGCCAAATCTCTGTAGACCTCATCGAGGTGAGACCCGTAGGAAAACGTCGTCACCATCCTCGAACTCATGTGGTCTCAGTCTCCTATCAGCATAGGCCTTCTACCTGCTCTGTGGAGTCTTCATCCGCTCTTGGATGATCTTCACCTTCTCCATGGTAGCTCGTACCATCTCTGGTCCAACTAGTGCTGACTCCCCTAGGTCTATCCACCACAGTGGTGACCTCCTAGGTTGGTCGTACAGTGCCTCGTAAGGGTCCATGCTGATGGTGGAGTGGTAGATGTTGTTGTACGCATACTCCACCAAGGGTAAGTGATCCTCCCAACTACGAACAAAGTCAAGGACACATGCACAGATCATGTCCTCGAGGGTCTGGATGGTCCTCTCGGTCTGACCATCAGTCTGAGGATGGAAGGCGATTCTCAAGGGATGTTGTGTCCCGAAAGATTCATGTAACCCCTTCCAAAGATGATAAGTAAAGCATGTGTCACGGTCGGAGACAGAAGAAGATGGTACTACCTACAAACGCACTATCTCATGCACATAGAGGTGTCCCATTCTCTCAAATGATCCCTGATCTATGATCGGTAAGAAGTGGGCCGACCTGGTGAGTTAGTCAATGATCACCCATATCGAGTCGTGACCCCTGGATGTACGTGGAAACCTCATCCTGAAATCCATTGATATCCCATCCCACCTCCACTCTTGGACCCCTAAGGGTCGAACCAAGTCTGCTGGTACCTGGTGCTCTGCCATCACATACTGACAAGTGGGGCACCGTGAGACAAAATCTGCTAACACCTTCCTTATACCTGGCCACCAATGGTGTCATCGAAGGTCTTGGTACATCTTCTCCACTCTTGGATGTACCGCTAGAGGGGAAGTGTGAAATTACCTCAACAACTCCTCCTGAAGTGAAACTAGTACCCTGGTATGCCCCCTGAAGAGGATGATGTTCTCCCCATCTTCAAAAAATTCATCAGGTGCATGCCCTGTGGATATCTCAGCACGTCGCATCTCGCAGTCAGCATCCCCAAGCTGTGCCTCCCTGACACGCTGAAGAAGTGGGGGTGTGACTGTAAGAGGATGTAGATAGGCTTCTCCATCCCTATCCACAAAAGAGATCTGCAATGCGGCCAGCTGATCTGTCGCCTCTCCTAGAAGTTGAATGCCTAATCTCCTACTGAGTGCATCTGCTTCAATGTTCCCCTTCCCAAGAGTATAGACTATCTCTAAGTCATAGTCTTGGAGGAACTCAAGCCATCGTTGATGTCTCAGGTTCAAATCCTTCTTAGAGAAGATATACCTGAGACTCTTATTATCAGAGTAGACTGTAAAACACTCTCCCATCAGATAGTGCCACCACATCCTCAAGGTGAAGAACACTGCTACTAACTCCAGGTCATGGGTAGCTTAGTTCGGCTCGTTCTCTCTCAACTACCGTGAACCATAAGTGATCACTACTCTCTCTTACATTAGGACACACCTGAGTCTGGTCCCTGATGTGTCGCAGTAAAATATGTACCCTATGCCTTCCTCTAGAAGCGTTAATATGGGGGGCACTAGTCATCCTCTGCCTCACCTCATAAAAGCACTGCTAGCACCTCTCTGACCATACGAAGGGTTGCCCCTTCTTCGTCAAGGATGATAGTGGCGTTGCAACTCTGGAGAAGTTTGGAACAAATCTCCAGTAGTACCCAGCCAAGCCCAGGAAACTCTGTACCCCCTTCACACTCCTGGGTGGCTCTAAAGCAAGTACTGCCTCAATCATCGTTGGATCCACTGCAACTCCAACCTCTGAGATGACATGTCCTAAGAAGTGATCCTCTCGAATATAGAACTGTCAATTCAAGAGTTTACCATAAAGCTGGTGCTATCGGAGTGTATATAGTACCACCCGCAAATGGTAGGCATGCTCCTCCTCAGTAGTCGAGTAAATCAGTATGTCTTCGATGAAGACTAAAACAAAGCAATCAAAGTACGGCTGAAAGATCCTATTCATGAGACTCATGAACACTGCTGGATCATTGGTTACGCCTAAGGTAATAACCAATAACTCGTAGTGGTCGGACCGACACCTGAATTTTGTCTTTTGCACATCCTCATCTCGAACTTTGAGATGGTGATAGCCTAATCTTAGTTCTATCTTCGAGAACCATCGTGCTACCTTTAGCAGATCAAAGAGGTCATCGATCCTCAGGAGTGGGTACTTGTTCTTCACTGCCACCTGATTCAGGAAATGGTAGTTGACACAGAGTCGCAACCTCCCATCCACCTTTTACGCGAACAAAATCGGAGATGCCCAGGGAGAAACACTGGGTCGAATAAATCCCTTCTCCAACAAGTCCTCCAGCTGTAGCCGCAGCTCATGAAGCTCAGCGGGAGATATCTGATATGCTAGAGTAGATATCGGTGTCGTCCTGGGGTATAGTTCAATGTAGAAGTCCACCTCTCTAGGAATAGGTAGTCCTTGAACATCATCAGGAAAAACATTCATGTACTGGTCCACAACTACTGGGTATGTTGGACTATCCACATCAACTTCTATGAGGGTAAGGCATGCCGACTTTTGAGTGATCGGCTGTATCATCCTCCAAGTGAGTTTGTCATGTGGTGAAAAGGTTCCCTTCTTTCCGGTGAAGGTAAACCTAGTCCCATCCATGCGGACACACCACACATTGTGCCTAATACAGTCAATCTGAGCATGGACTGTAGATAACCAGTTCATACCAAAGATGACGTCGTAAGGCCTCGATGCTGCTACTAGGAGATCCTAGCCAAAGCTCTCGCCTCCTAGAGTAATCTCGAACTGCCGGAAGAAGTGTGTTATCTTTGAATCAGCTCTCGTAGGACTCTCTTGCTGTAACAATCGAACTAACGTCTCCTTAGGAATCTCTGAGCTCCGAACGAGGGAAGTGGAAATAAAATAGTGACTGGAACTAGTGTCTATAAGAACTACAGCTAAGGTGGAGTAGACATAGATCGTACCTTGAATTATATACAGAGCACTGTGATCGTAGGCCTCAGCTACCTGAAGTTGTGCTCTGCCCTATCCACCCGCTCGATGTGGTTGGGGTGGACATTCTGGTGGTGGTGGTAGAAAATCCTCGTAACACCGTCCACTGCCAGCTCCACGACCATCTCCTCTGCCATGTCTGCCTCCTCCCTGTAGACCACCTCGATCGAACCTATGCCTCTTCTTGGGAGGTCCCTCAACTGACTGTTGATCGTCCGTGCAGAGGATCGGACAGTCAAAAACCATGTGACCCTATCTGCCGCATGAGTAACCCTAACTGATAGGTCTGGCTCTGTCACCACTCTGGGTTCCCCGCACTACCGATCCTAATTCGTGTGGTCGACCACCTATAGGTCTAGTCCTCTTGGACCTCTGCATCATCTGTATACTGCCAGCTGCATAAGACTCCACTGCATGTCGGCTAGTGGTGCGTCTCGCTGATGGAGTTTCCTCAAAAAGGAAACTCTCCACTATGAGGGCTCACTCCAAAACCCCCATCTACATCGGGATGCTGTCAGAGATAAATGACGCTCTGATCTCTCACCTGAGTCCCTGCTAAAAGGTCTGGGCCCTGAAGAATGGGTCCCGTACCATATTTGTTGAGTAGCACGAGAGTTCGGTGAACCTCACTGATTACTGTGCCATTGTCATACTACCCTGTTCTAGATGCAGTAACTCCTGTATCTGCACCGCTCAAAGGGTGGCTGGTACAAACTCCACCCAAAACAGGCTCTCGAAGATAGCCCAGAGCAGCGTCGCCTTGTCATGGACCTGAAGCATCAGGATCCACCATCTGCCTGCTACTGCTTGAAGGATGCAGGCAGCAAGGATCACCATGAAGTCTTCCGGCATCCTTACTAGCCTCAAGACTCTCACCATAGCCTCCATCCAATCCTAAACCGCCTATATATCTATATCTCCCCGGAACCTATGTGGCCTCTGGTGATGAAACTCATGCAACATGCTCAAGCGGCGTGCTTTGTCTGCTACTGGGGTTGGTGGCATCGGTGGTCCAACAATGAGTAGTACCGCTGGTGCCTCCACTGTTGCCTCAACTGGAAGAGGGCCCTATACTGAGGCCTCGTCGATTGGTGGGCTATCAGTACATAAAACTCTCGGGGCTCTAGAAGGTCGTACGTGGGGAGACATCCTGAAAGAAAACAGATGCGACAAGGACAATAGATTATACCTGGTGAGATGACCTGGTTTGAGATGACTTGAAGAAAACTTTTGAAAAGACACACGCAATTAGTGTCTTCCTGCACTGAGTCAGAAATCAGAAGTCAGGGTCCTGGTGTATGGATATATCGGCCTCCCGCACCAACACTGGACTCCCTGAACTGAAAACCACACTTAGTACTCTTAACACTATTTCTTACAATTAAAGAAATATCATAGTTTGAAGTTCTATGGCAGAACCGACGTCCTCTTATACCAATTTTCACTACCTGTCTCCTAGGGAATGCATCGTGACTACCGCAAGCACGCCATCCACAGGCCAGGGGATGGCGACTAGAACCGAAGGCATAATCCCCTAAAACTAGTAAGGCATGGCCTTTTCATAATGTAAACTCACACAACCAGAGTACAAGAAGAAGCAAACAATAAGTAAATGAAACTGTATAATAGGTGTACTGAAAGTAAAGGGGGCCAGAATAAAATCCCAACAAGAAAGTACGACTGAAAAACAAGTACAACTGAAAAAATGGACAAACAGCTGAAATGTAGAAGCAGCTCTAGAATCATCGTCTATGATTCCTACCTGAAAGGTTGGTACAAATGTCAACCTCAGCACTAAATGTCAATCTGTCCGCTCCATGTACCATCTCGATGAGTAGTCCACCCCCGGGTACTGTCCAGTCCTAGCTCGCTCTCAGCCTCCTTCAAAGCTGTCTGTCATCTGCATCCAACACAACGTGGTGCAAGGATAGCTTGTGCAGGGGTGATTAAATAGTTACTCAGTAAAGACCCCGAGACCCTAAAGGTCTCACAAAATCCAACAAGGATAAACCACATATCATAAATTCAACGGATAACCATTACTTAAGTATATGACCATACATATACCTAAGTTATCATGTAACCCATCTCAATAATGTGGAAAAAACAATGATAATTGACTCAAATCAAACTAGGATTTTCATTATCAAAACCACGGCTACTGGAGAACTCCTCCTCTGTCAAGTACAGTGGGCCTGTCGCGACTTCGAGGTGCTACTCACTATCCTTAGACTGCTGAGGTAATCCTCCTGTAGAGTACCACGGGTCTACCGCCTCACACAGTATCGCTCTTCACCATGGGTCGTCCGCCCCACACAATAGTGCTCCCCACTGGGCTAGTCAAGTCACTCTGAAACAAATTAGACAAGTAGTCATCAGGTCTCATCCAGCTACTAGGTCTTCGTAGTCTGCTCGCTCATCTCTGGGAGGGTCCTCTCCATGAGCTACAATCCGATACTCTAAGTTTAACGAAGTCCCACAAAGAAGTATTTCAAAGTTCTGCCACGTCATAGGGGTCTCAATGCAATAGACGGCGTGCAATAGGATGCTCGACCTGTGAGTAATTAGCCTTTTAGTCGTAGGGGCCCGGTTGGTTTCGTGTACAAACCAACCCAACCATATATCAACTATACCCTGAACTCTCATGGGGTATTTTCAGAGGGATTGTTACTCCATGGGATTACTAGCACTACTGACGGTTCATCAAACAGATGTCTGGTGCCAAAGATATGGCTAATGTAAGCAATGGGTCATTAGTGGGCCCAGGTCCTATCCGACCCGGTCGGACCGACTCGGCCCATCCCAGTCTGGGTCGACCTGGTCAGACTTGATGGGTCTGATTTGGCCCATTGGGGGGGTCAGCCTACTATGTTTGGCACAATCTGCTGGGCCCGGCTTAGCAGACTGCGTCGACAATTCGGGTCGAAGTCGTCGCGTGGCCGACTCGACCCGAAGGACAGTCGCAAGTTCGGCCAGTGCTGCGAGGGGCATGGCTCATGCAGCTCGGCCCGAGCTACCAACGATGGGCCGTGCGGGGCGCGGTTAAGCCATGGGTGTGCCGGGAAGGGCGTGGGGCATGCTGGGCAGTCGTCCTGGGTGTCGGGCAGGCGGCCTGGGCACCGAGGGGCGTAGGGAAGGTGGCCTGGGCACGGGGCAGGCGGCCGGCGTGCTGGGGGGGAGGGGCACCGGTGCCGTGCAGGTGCCGGGAGGGCGCCGGGTAGGCGGCCTGGCCATCGCGCAGGCGTCAAGAGGGCGCTCGGCAGGCAGCCTGGGCGTTGCACAGGCACCTGAAGGGAAGCCTAGGCGCCGGTAGGCGTGAGGCGTGCCTGCAGTGCGCGGGGGGCGCGAGCAAGGTTTCGGCGGCCAGGCTGGCTGCGTTTTTGGCTAGGGCACACGCCGGGCAGCATGCGGGTAGGCTGGTCAAGTGCCGCTTGGCTAGAGATGCAGTTCGCGGAGGTCACGGGTAGAGCGACCTCTATTCGTTGTGTTTGTCTTCGTCGTCATGTTGCTATGCCACTACTACTTCGTCGTCGATCCAAGGTTCTGAAACCGTAATGTTTGTGGAGGGGTCAAGCTGTGTTTGTTTGGCCTAAACCCTCCATGTTAGAACGATAGCAAGAGTCTCATGAAGTTGATTTAATGAGAGAATATTAAGTGTTAAACAACTTATAACACACCCCTACCTTTTTAATCGATGGGTGTTCGTTCCTCACGGGGGAAGATAATGTTGACGTCGTTCACCATCTGCTTCCACTTCCGAGTTCATGCATCAATCCATTGACGATGAAGAGGAAGGATGAAGGGTCATCGAAGAAATCCTACATCAGAAGGGGGATTCCCGAGGAAGATGCCAAGGAAGAATTTTTCATCACTGGCATCTTCGTGTTCTTCGTTGGCGAACTCTATTCTCCCAAGCTCTCCATAAAAGAGAGAACAAACGTGCCAAAATAATATATTTTAATCTATTATGTCTGAAGGCGTGAATTAATTAAGTGGGCCCCACTTAATTAAGGTCAAGTTGGCACAAATATTCGAAATTCAAAAGTGGAGAGGCTTCACCAAATTAATTGCACAAGATTGGCATAATTAAATTGGGGAGTTTTGAGGAGGTTAGAGGCCGGGGTGGTCCCCACCTAATTAACAAGAAGAGGGTCAAGGGGTTTCCTTCCATTAATTGGGGGGGGGGTTTGTGGAGGTTTTATTCTCCTCCATCAGGATAGGAGTTAGACACCAAGAGGCTCTCCCTCATTAATGAGGGAGAGTTGAGAGGTTTCCTCCACTCCCATTAAATTGGGGGTTACGCCCCGTGTGGACTCCACATCATAACCACTCGCGGGAGGTTATGCTGTTCAGGTGGTCCCCACCCCAATCATCCTTCCATGGGAGGTAAGGGTGTGGTGGTCCCACCACCAACCCCCTTGTGGAGCTTTTAACTAACATTTCCACATGGCATGAGTTCAACAAAAATAAAATAAGTTGTTACTTATTTTATTTTATTAATCCACGTGAAACCCATAAACCAACTCTCATACCTGATCAATAGCTGTTAAGGTAAAAGCCTTTATAAGTGAACACCAGTGATGAGAGTTCAACGGTGCCCTCAGATTTCAATTCTGAACATCTGTTCCAAAGATAGAAAAACCCACACGTACATTTACTGAATGTAACCGAACAAAACTTTAGAAAATGATTCCAGGCACACCGGACCTCGGAATTAGGCGCCGTCAGAAACTGCAGACTCGTAAAATTCTAAAGAATTTATAATAAAATTTCCTTGAAATTTCCTGGTCTTTATAAGTTATATATGGTTAAAACCATGATATGTGGTCTCAAAATCACCTCAAATCATTACATTAACCTATTTTATGGGTATAGTTCATACAACTAAATAAAATTATAAAATATATGTCTAAATAGTTGGATGTTTATTTTATAATGAATTTTATATTAAGCTAATGAAATAATAAATACAAAACATCTCTATCTTTGTCATTTTTTTCAAAGTCGCATTTTGCGAATTGTTCTTAAAATGACATTTATGTGATTTTGTGTTAAAATATTTTATTAAATTATTTTAGAATTATAAAAATATTAATAGAGGACAAGTAGGATTAGATGTGGTCTAAAATTTCACATATTGGCCATTTCTGACCTAATTCATACCTTATAAGTTAAATTGTAACCCTTTATGATTGAAAAATCCATTTCCACAATTAAGATTAAAATTGGTTAATCAAGGGGTTAAACCAAAATAAACAGTTTAAAATGAAACAAAACCTATAGAAAAATTTATGTAGGTGAATATTTCAAACATATCTTCTTTTTTATCTACTATTTATCCATTTGTAAGTATTTTTCTTAAGAATGTCTTAATTGAATTTTAACCTTTTTAGAAGCTCCATGTCTATAATTTCCCTCATTTAAAAAAGGACACCCCTTTCTCTAAATTATTAACACCACATTAAAACATAAATATCATACAACCCCAAAACTATCTATCAAAAAAATAATTTGACAAATTATAATTGTTTTTTTCTACCCCATTGTCCAACCCTAGGGTCCTAAATAAGATATCCAAAGAGGGTATCTATAAGAGAAGGTAATCATTTTTACAACTCTTTCAAATTTATTTGTTTCAATAATTCCTATAATTTTTTCTAAAAAAAATCAAAATTAATAAATTGTTTATAATTAATATACATATATGTTATTCTGATTATGGTATAACCATTTTTCATTTATTTTCAATCCCACAAAACATGAAAACATCACTCGCCCATATATAGAGGTGTAATTCGTCTTTCATAACCAATTCACATAGATGGTTATAAATAATGATCTAATGAATATATATTATACTTATTACAAAATTATTCTTTTGAAATTATAATATAATTTCTACCTTATTGCTTTCTAATCTCTTGGAAATTGATAACATCGCTCATGTGCATGTGTGGACTACCACATCGAAGAAGCAATGTGATTTGTTTTCCTTTCCTATTTATATAATGATAATATTTATAGGCATAATAAATATATTTTATATAATAAGGATTATATATTGGTGAATTACTAGTTATATTTCTTTCATTATATCTATAAAAAACTAAAAGCCACATTCATGCATATGTACATCCTACCGTCTTAAAGAACAATGTAATTCATTTTTCTATCTATACCATTCAAGGATGATTATAAATACAAATAAATAATAAATATATATGATATTTATATCATTATTAACATTACATAGACAATGTAACCTTGATCAAATTCCAACGACCAGATCTTCAAAAACAATACAAACATGAAAAATGAGGTAGTTATCGAACAAAATAATATTATTAAAAAATAATTGTTTATAAAATAGTGATAATAGGTTATAATTAAATATTATATTGTATGATATATATATATATATATTTTATCAAAAGTTAACATATTTATTAAAAATAAGTATTTATTATATATGAATTTTGATAACATACAAGGGAATTTTGACCTGGGCTAAGGGTTTCTCATCTCACCTTTGTTTTTCAGAGACTTATGCCACATTCACAACTTTTTCCCCTAATTTGGTGTATATAATAAAAATTTTGTATTATATATCCTGATTAAATTTATATTCATTGTTTTTAAATTTTCATTGGAATTTATTTATTTCATGGGCGTTATTATTCAATAGTTACCAAAGCAACAAGGGTCTACTTCACAATCTCAACATTATTCAAGAGTATTTCTGTTTTATTATATTTTGGGTTAATTGTATGATATTTATATATTATTCTATATCTATTATATTATCATATGGTCATTTTAGAAACATTTTGTTTTTATTTCATTTTAATTTGTGAATTACTCATGAGGCTGAATGAATATTTTATAGGAAAAATGATATTTGTTTTCTATTAGGTTGGGAATTTTTTTATTCCACTACCATATTATCTTTAAAATGTTATAAAAATGTTATTACTATTATAATTTGATTTTTTAAGTACATTTTTACCCATTTTTTTAATTTCTATTATAATATTCCAATGTAATATAAATTTTAAATTTGTAATGACATATATTTTTATGTTTCTACTAAAAATTTAAATGGAATCCTTATTTTTACATACACAACATGAAAATAATTTATAATCATCATGAACACTCAATTCTTTGAGGATTCATTTTTATGTTGTAAAAAACATTTAAAGAAAATATTTTCATTTATATTTGGGACAATATTTTATTTTGAATAAGTGATTTTGAAATGAATAGGGTATTTTCTTCCAAAAAACATACAGTGATATTTTTAATGTATTTTAATCTATTTCCTCTTTATTTTCTAAATATTATAATTTAATATAGATATAATATATTTTAAAAAAATCCCCACATTACTATGTATGTCATATTATAATGTTATATTAATTTATTATTTAAAATATTTATATTTTATATGCAAGTTTTTCAATAAGAATGTTTATGTTTCTTATGTTTCACCCCTTTCACATGATAATAGTTTTAAACTTAGTAATTGATGAGAAGGACCTGTTATAGCCTCTCAGTGAATTGATATGTGTCATGAGATAAGCTAGATTGGGTATTTCATATAGGAATTACCCATTTATGTAATATGTCTTGGCATGAGGCCTTTACTGTAATATTATGATGTCTCACATTATGCATCCCATCATAATGAATTTTTTTATTGATGTACAGGTTATAATTTGAATATTTATGATATCCATTGATAAGTTTCAAGATCATGTGATTATTTATATTAAACTATATGATCATCATTTATTATTTTCATATTATTCTTCATGATAAATTTATTAATTAAATGGAATTTGTTTTCAGATATTCAATTTTCCCAATTGATTATGTGTTATTCATTATACAATATATTTCACTATTCAGATTACCTTATTGAGCGTATGAGATCACCCTATATTTTTTCCTTTCCTCGTGATATAATGATTAAATCATTGAATGATATCAATGTGGAAGAATAGTTACATTCAATATATTCTGTTTTGTGTTTTTAATTTTAAAATGAGATGCATGTATGTATCTGGTTTACCAGGACTGCTAAACTATTCAATCCTTTTGGACATGATTGATTATATATTATTCCAATTTATTAACGTGACCAATGATTATGGTCTATGAGAGTTGGGGTATTTAAATTTATAATTTGAGGTATTTCGATTTATCATTTGGGGGACTGAACTCATGGTATCAAACTATTCAATTCTTGATCCCTTCTTTTTGTGATATTATTAAAACAATTTTTTTTCGGGATTGTTTCTCATTTATATCAACATCCTTCTATATGTTTTTTGTCACACTAGGGATGTTTTCTATTTCAAAAATACAATGTATTTTTATTATGGTATTATGTTAATTTTATTCTAGTATTAGCTAAACCATATCCTCATGACCCTATATTGTGTGAACATGTCATTTTAAAAAATTCCAATTAGAGGATTTTCACATAAAAAATGATTATTTAATTTTTGGGGATGTATTGAACTTATTAATTATTATTAACTAATAAAATATGTTTATAATGAATTATAACTAGGTATTTTTCATTATAGGGATATCCAAGTTTTTATTCATCAAGAGGTTCCTAAGGAAATGGTATGAAATGTCTTATTGACTCTTATGGTGAATTCATTGGAAAAAATCAAGTGGAGGGTGGGGAATGAAATTATATAGCACTATAATTAATTTATAGGTATTATGAGACAAAACATATTGGTTTTTAGCCTACACTTCTCCCCATATCAGTATAATGTATTTGAATATGGCATTAAAAACATGTTTTTATGACTAACATTATACATTCCATTAGTAAATGATCGTTAATTATTATTATTCCTAGTTTCATTAATTTCCATAGATATATACATCTATCAGTTTCGTTTGATTATAGAATTTTGGTGATTTCATACTCTTTGAATTATTTTTATATCATCTTTATTCAATTATTACCTTACTTTTATTTTTTCCCTACTAATCATTTGAGATCACACCTTCCTATATTTTCATTTCACCTAGGTTATGAACAAAATTATTATACATGGATTTTCAAATTGGATAGTTTTTTTTGGATAATATTTGAGATACATTGAATAATTTTCATGGATTAGTTGTTTCTTGTAGTGTAAAAAACATCCATTAGTTTAGAAATAACATGGGCTTTATAAGTTTATCATTTTTCAAAATTTCAAAAATATTTAATCCTAAAATGACTCAGTAATGAATTTAATAAAATATTTGATTAAATTTAGGTAATTATGGAATAGTTGTCTCTAGTAATCTAAAGTTGGGGTCGATTCCATCATGTAACATATTTGTTTATTGTACAAGATTGGAGTGTACAGGTCTGCAGTGGAACAATAACATCATATGGGATACAAATATTTTTTTCCCATATCGATAAATTAGATAACATGATCATAACCGATAAAATAAAAAATGGGGATGGTTAAAAATACATAGTAAACATGACCGAGTAATGAATAATCATCTGTATCAGAATAAAAAATATTCATATTTTTAGTAGTTTTCTAATAAACAAAATAAATAGATTTCTATGTAAGAATCCCTCAAACTAACACCATATACAGTAATATGTATATGGTTATGTTAATAATTTTAAAAACTAATAAATCTATGGAATGTACATGACCACCCTTCAATCAAAAAAATTGAAAACATGGTATTCACAAAGTAAAGGCATTAGAAGAAAAGTGATTCATATTCATAGTGGATGGTTAGTCTAGACAAAGGTGGCGATAGAAAATATTAATAATATTGTTAAAAATTACATAATCCATCCCGATAAAGATATTGTATGGTTGAAAAATAATATATCCCTATTATAAAAAAGGAAACTCATAAGTATATTGTCATAGATGAAGAAATCCTTGCAAAAAAATCATTGAATAGAGTCACACCATGGAATATGGAATCCGGTTAGGTTCTCCTTTTCAAATTTATTTTTTGAATTATTTGTTTTGTATAGTTGGTTAGGGGGGGTTTTGGTATTTTTTTAGATTTATTAGGCCACAAGATAGCCGATGATGGTTGTCAGAACACCTACTTCTATGAATGTTCCACTTTCCCATCAATGGGATTCCACTATCCAGTCAAAAGATGTTCTGTAGGTTTATACATTTGGACTATGCCCAGTTTCCATATGTTGAGGCTTATAAAAAAATCTAGTGATGTCTTTGGATGCCCGATTTAGTAAGGAGATAAATTTTCATTTAGTCCAAATTTTCATTTCATAACCTTAAATCGGATCCCTATGACATGAACTTGATTTATCTCAATTTAGGTGCTCATTGGTGATGAGTTTGAATCAATCCCTCAACTTAATGATGAATATTTATACTTTTTTGATGTTTTTTTAAATATATTATATAGATCCATTCTATAATGTTTTTCCTCCTCTTCTCTATGGGTTTAATGTTAATTGAGGTTATATAACTAGATCTAAAATAGACATATAAATTGACTTTTTTTTGTCAAATCTAGTTTATCTTAGAACTAATATCATCCCCTTTCATCACTAGTTAATGATAAAAGGTTCATTTTCATTATTCCCAATGTAGGTTTTCCTATCCTTTGGTCTATCCCTTGCCAATACTTTTGTTTTATAATAATTTCCTTTGGTTTTGAATATTGAAATTGATTTCAATCATTAATGGAATTGGAATTGGGTTTGAAAAATGGGTTTTCCTTGAAAATTAAATTTCATGAACTTTATGTGTTTTATATAATTCATTATGTATGAGTTTTTAATTGAAATGGTTTTTCAAGAATGGGACTAGTGTGGTATCACTATAGAAATGTTGTTAATGAAATATTATTACAGAAATGAAATGGATTTTTCTTTGTAAATTTCTTATAAAACATGAATTTGGTATGATGATTTTAATGATGAAATAATGAAAATTTGGAGACCTTGGTTTTTAGGGAAAAAATAAACATGGATGATCCTTGATGGAGTAATATATCACAAGGTGTGGTTCCCTTGATTCCATGGATTCTAGGAGGTATAATTTATGAGGAACCAATGTTCCTAGAATTTTGGTGTCACATATTTTTACTAGTGTTCCTTATTTTATATTACTGCTTTGGTTTTTTACACTGTCATTTCATTTATTACCCTTATTAGAAGCATTTATATTACAATATGTTCAGGTATATTTGATATTCTTTTTTCCCCACATGATCTTTATATAGATATTAATGATTGAAAACTATTTTATTTATCTATTCAGTTTTTTGATATGTGATATTTCATATTAATCTGTTTATTTGAATATGGTATTATTTTTTATGGAATTTCATGTGTTTTGAAAATAAAACAAAATAATTATTTTTTATGGAATCTTTTAAAAGTGTTTTATATATCTATTTTAAACAGGTATTAATGGTTAAACAAGGGGAGATATTGTATAGACTCTCTAGTGGTATAAAATTGAGATTTATTCCAAAAACCCTAATATTTTTCTTTGTATTGTTTTTATCCTTGGTGTTAAAGGACATATTTTAAGGAAAGAGAATTCTGTAGAGAATTACTCCATGGCTTCATGATTTTTTTCTAGTGTGATGGGAAAGTGGTGATATATAGTTTTATGGAGTTGGACCCATGGGATATCCTGGGTTCAATTTTCATGATGGTCCTTCTATTGTTGGTTGACACCATATTATCAAGACTTTGTATGTTAAATTTTTGATTTATTGTTTTGATATATGATATATTTCAGAAATATACTATAATACAATGTTTTTTTAATATTTTATCATCTGTTTTTATTGTGAAATCATTACCACGTTTCTTATATGTTAATTTCGTTCTTTTAATTATCACATGGTGATTGGGAATGTGCTTTGGGCCTTCTAAAAGACTAATTTTGGTAAAATTAGTAGTTGAACGAGGTTATTCATCTAC
The DNA here is from genome assembly GCA_963277665.1 of Viscum album. NCBI lineage: Eukaryota > Viridiplantae > Streptophyta > Magnoliopsida > Santalales > Viscaceae > Viscum > Viscum album. The sequence continues at coordinate 1,979,518,962 of OY728155.1, forward strand.
AAATTTGTATCATATACTTAGCTTTCCATAAATTTGATGATCATTCATGTTTCTCATCCACTTTTGTCTGGTCGTTATTGATATACTCATGATAGGACTTCCAAAACATGGGAGGTAGCATGAGAATATTCTTTTCAAACTCACATTCATGATAATCTACAATTTACTATGGAAATTTATTATTTTTGTAGTTTATTTTTTTATAAGTATAACATCTTGGATTTAGTTATTTGAATTATATTTATGATGAAGGAATCAAATTCTATTATAATTACTTCTCCCTAAATTGTTTTATATACTATGGATTATCCACTCTCTTGCATGGATGATGTGGGTAAGGAACATATAGCTGATGCTAAAATAAATAGGAAGGAATATTTGGGCCATTAATGACCATATGAGGTACCTAGAGTTATCTTTCTATTTAGAAAATAAATATGGATGATTAGAACTAATGTAGTGGTAGGAGTGTGTAAAATATATCTAGGAATAGTCTTGTTGTTTATTATCAGTGTATGAAAAAAGGAAAACCTCAAATGTATATATAATGAAACACACAAGGGGTTGTACACATTTGGTGAATCATGTCAACTTCAGCATTTATGTGAGTGAGAATCCCATGTAAGTATATATATATATATCTATCTTCAGTAACAACTCTTAGATTAATCCTAATTTATAAAAAGGTACTTTTCCTCAACATAATGACAATGGTGATTATCAGATGATGAATAAAGTGGAGGATGAGGCAATATGTCTGTATAATGTGGAGTGTACACCAGGGGAGTTAGACATAGGTTTGGCTACCATGAGAGGTATTTTGTTTGTTACATCTTTTAGGGTTTTTTTATTTTTTATACTAGAAAAAAATCATTCAATTATCTTTTCTAAGATGACTAATTTATTGGGATTGTCTTTAGATATGTTTTTATTTCTTTATGAATATTTAAAATCCTCTAGGAATGAATTTGGAGTATGGATTTAAATTTCATGAGTGTCACGTTGGGATCATTGACCAAAAAACCCTATGTAAATTTTTAGTTCCTATTATTAACATTATGGATCTTATTAGAAGAATGTTTCTAATGATTATTTATAAAGCCCAGATCACATACTATCATAATTAGGTTTATTTTCTTTCTAATATTGAATTCACTCAGGTCATATAATATGACTGGGATCCATGTTTAAGAAGGTTGGGTCTCACTACTCCTATAAATGAGATGATATTTTTTAGTTTTTAATGTTGTTTCTAGATAATATTGATCCACATATTAGTGTAACTCTTATAGAATTGGTGAGTGGGTATCCCAACATCTTCTAAAATGAACTATTTGGATTATAACCATATATGAAATATGAGTTCTCTGTAGACTCACATCAGGAATGAAACCGATTTTTACCTTTATACTAAATGTCACCAACTAAATTGAAATAATTAATGGTTCAACATTACAATCATGAGGTTTAGGGATTTATTCATCCAATCATTTCAACTTCGGCATTTTCAATTACCTTTTGAAATAAGGTAGATGGATTTTTTAAGATGTTTTGATTAGAGATAACCTAACTACGTGACATAAAAGAAAAAATTTCCATTTAAAATGATTAATAACATTTCTTATAAGCTCAAGGGAGAACAATACTTGTAAAAAAATAATCTGAGATCAGGGTACCATCAGTTAAGGGATAGAAATTATGATATTACTAAAGAGTCTAAGATAAATTATAAATAGTTTTAGTATTATGTTTTATCATTTGTCTTTAATAATTTTCTTGTGGTGTATTGGATTTAATGAATTTTATATTCCATCGATTCTTGGATTCATAAATGGTTGCCTTTGTTGATGATATTCATTTTTTATTTTAGATCAATGTATGATCATGCTAATCATATTAATATTTTCCTTGGAATATTGATAGAGAATCACAATTGTGGGAATATATGAAAATTCAATTTATAAATTCAAGAATATATATTTCAAGTCATGTGAATTATGATAACGGTGTCTTAGTGGATCTCGAAAATATTCAAGAAGTGATGTTGAAGGAGTATCCCAAAAATGTGTTTGAAATATGATGTTCCTTGGGGTTAGCTAATTACTATAATCATTTTTTTAGATTTTACTATGAATCCATCATCTATGACAGAGTATACCCACAAGGTTGTGAAGTTTTTTTGGAGGGATTAGTGACAGAGATCGTTTGTGGATATAAATGTGAGATTCAATTCATCTCCATTCGTGACTCTTCCTTTGCTAATTCATGGTTTGAATGTTTACCATGATACCATGAGTATGTGTTCAAGTTTTTTTTTAATTCATGGGATATATTTATTACCTTATAGCTCTCATCATATATGAAAAAATTAGAAGAATTGTCCTATTCATGATATTTAGTTGGCGGAAGTGATGCACAATCTTATGAATTGGCATCACTAACTCTTCAAAGAAATGTTTACCATTTATTTATAACATATGTTTCTTATGTATATCTTTATGTAGAGGGATATAAATATGAGAAAATGGAATTGGGTTGAATACCTTTGGATAGTTTATATTGATATTTATTACACCCTCTAAAAAAGGTAATGTAGTCGTAGATGATATGAGCAGAAAGTTACTGACTCAAGTAGTAAAAAAATTCTAAAAAAGTGTGAAATTTTGAGATTCATTACAAAGACGCACTTATATAATGTGATAGATGAAATGTAGGTATTCTTATCTAATTTTTGAGATCTATCACCTATGCATGATAAAATTCAAATTTCTTTGGATGAAGATTCAAATTTTCATCACTTTATTTGGAATATTTATTGTAGGGAATCTTTTGGTGAGTGGTCTTGGTATTCAAATGATGTTATTTACTTACAAGGTGGGATGGTTGTTCCAATATACATGAGGCCAGAGTTGTTGGATAATTTAAAATAATTGAGTTGATCTATAAAACATGGAGCTACTAATATGTACCATGACATGATTTCTCATTGCTAGTGGTAAGGAATGAGATGACCAATTGCGATTTCTAGGTTTTAGTGTGTAACATGTAAGATAAGTAAGATAAAACATCAGAGGCATACTAGTTTTTTTCACTGTTAATAATTCTACTAAAAAAATAGACAATATCACTTTGGACTTTGTCATTATGAAAACTCATACTCATAATGGTATAGATATGATATGTGTGATTATTGATTAGCTCATGAAATAAATGAATTTTGTACCTATCATGGAGACAATGAAGGTAGAGGACCTTTGGAACATAAATGTGTGGGAGATTTTTAGAGATCATGGGATTCCATTAGCTATGGTCTCTAAAACATACCCTCTCTTTACATCCTATTTATCGAGGGGATTGCAAATAGTTATAGTTTCCACGTTGATGTTGAGCATGTATTACCATACAAATAATGATGGCTATACTGAGTTAGCCATCTAGATTCTTGAAGAAATTCTCCAGCCATGTATTCTTGACTTCAATGGATCATGGGAGAAACATCTTATCATAGTGAAATATTTTTATAATAATAGTTATCAGGCTTCAATCTCAATGGATCCATTTGATACACTGTATGGATTCATTGTAGACCACCTCTTTGTTGGAAAAAGGTTGGATAATGGTTTTTAGTTTGATCGATTTTCATTCAACGGACGACGAATATCACAAAATTGATCAAGAAGACATTGGAGGCAACTTAGAGTCTTGATAAATCATTTTTCGATCGGTTTCATCATCTTATAGACATTGAGGTTGGTGATGATGTATGTTTAAGAGTTTCTCTTTAGTTGGGAAATACAAAATTGAGGATATATGGTAAGTTATCTCCTCATTATGTCTGCCCATTTGGGATTATGGAGTGACTTGAGAAACCTAATTATCGATTACCCTTACCGGCTCATTTGAATTCAATACATGATGGGTTCCATTCATTCCAAATGAATAATTAACATCCAGATCAACCCCATGTGATTGGGTGGGTGAATATTGAGATTTAACCTAACACCATAGTGGTTTAATGACCTATCTAGACAGTGGACCGATGATACAAGATATCAAATGGAAAGGCGACTGATTTGGTTCAAGTGATATGGATTTGTTATGATGAAATAAATGTTACATGGGAGTACAAGGACTTTATGGTGTAGAAATATCCTTATCGCTTCTCAGGTTTATGATCATGATCCTTTATTAGCAAAAAATATTATTTTGTTGTAATAATTTTCATGCCCTATATTTCATTGTTAGGTTCAACGCCCCTTTTAATTTTTCCCCTTTTGAATCTTGGGTCATACGTAGTAGTAAAGATGGGTTTTTAAGAAGTTGGTGGAAACTAGATTCCACTAGCTAGATGATGAATAGAACTAGATAGCAGTTCTAGCAAGCAGAAAACATGCAAGTCTGTAGATTCCACTAGCCAGCCCGTGAGTCACATCGGCTAATTAGTGATGCACATGGACATCTGATAGTAATGGGATAGGTTTCCATTATGCATGATATTTTATTCATCCCCTATAATCAAACTCATATGACCAAATGATTATATATCATGGTTTAGGAGCTCCTTACGGATAATTTTGGATCTCTCCCTGATCCCATTTATGAAACATTGTTCCATTTGAAATATTGGTTCCCCATTGGGTGTAATCTCATAAGTGGGTCATTTTAACCATTTTTCTCTCTTCATCTATATGATTTTTAGGTTAATTAGGGATATATCATTGAATCTAGCCGGTACATGGATAATTTAATTCATTATCTTCAAATATATGCCCTCTAGGATCTAATCTATTTCCCTCTCATCACTGGTTAAGGAGCTAATTTCATTTTCATCATTATTGTGGTTGGTGTCTCTATCTTATAATATATCCCTTAGTGATCCTTTTGTTTTTATGATTGATTTACTCTAGTTTTGAATATTTAAATATGGTTTAATATGTCTAGGTAATGGAAATGGGTTTTAAAAGGGGGTTTTCTTTCAAAACTGGACTTTATACACTTTATTTGTTTGAGAAAGTGCCTCAAAGATGGTTCTGAAATGGAAATTGATTTTCAAGAATGGGAGTAGTGTGATATCGCTATAGATAGTTTTTTAATTAAATGTGTGAATATAAATGAAATAAATTTTTCCTTACAAATTATTTTATAGTTCATGAATATAGTTTTGATGATTGTCATGATAACTTAATGAACAATGGGATACCATTAGTTAGAGAGAAAAATTAAACATGGATGATCCCTATTGGATTAAGGTATCACTATGGGATGTTCCTTTAATGTTATGGATTATAGGTTATAAGTTTTCAGGGGGATAAGGTTTTTGGAATTATGGAGTCACTTCTACCATAATGTGGTACTTTTTCTGTCTTTCAAGTTTAGTGGTGTACATACTCATGTCAAGGACTTTCCTCCTTGGATTCATTGAGATTACATTAGGTGCCTGAATTTTTTGATATACTTATATGTTAAGTTTTTCTTGAAATGGATATTCATGCTTGAAAAAAAATTAATTTATTTATTTATTCCATTGGAAATATTGTAATTCATGTTATTATTTTTTTTACTATGAAATGATTTATAATTGAATGGAATGTTCTGGAAGAAAAACCCAAAGGATAATTTTTATATTGAAAATAATTTCTTCAAAATGATATTTATAAATCTATTTTTAAAATTAACAAATGGATTAAAGTGGATAGAAATTTTATAGGATATATTGTATTATATTGTTAAGAATTAGTGTTTACACGCTAGTTTTAATTGGGTAATTTATAGCATTTATTTTGAATGATACAATTAAATGGAAGAGTTTAATGTAGTGGATAGCTCTCCTAGTTCATGTTTCCTTTATGTTTGGTTAGTACAGTGGTATTATATGGTCACATTGGTTTTTACCCATGGGATATCATGGGTTACATGTTATTTATAGCCCTTATGTTAATGCTTTATACCTTATTATCCTATTATTGGATATGATCCTTGTATTTTTATTTTATAACAATGATATATTCAGGTTATCTACTTTGATACTTAGTTTGTTTCTTTGTTATCATTTCAATCATGAGGGTTAAATCATTTTAATGTTTCTTGTATGATACTGTGGATATTTTCTCCAAAATATGGAGATTGAGAATGTTCTTTGAGACCTATGGTTGTCCAACTTGGATAACATTATTTGTTGACCTGGGGTCATCAATTATAAATTAAATCACTCAATATGTGATTGAAAATAGTTTTTTTTATTTTGTGAATTAAATCCTCTAAATTATTAGGGAATAAATAACATAACATAAATCTAATGGGATTAAATGCTTTTTAATATGGGAAGTAAAATATAGATTAAAATATAAAATATCTTTTAAAACACGTTTTCATAAAATTAAAATATACATGAAACTTTTGAAAATTAATTTAGCAAAGGTGTATTGAATTATTTTAAAAATACTTCTTTTAAATATAATCTCAAATAATGTAAAATTAAAGGTAATATAATGTTTTCTATAGAAAATGTGGAGAAAAAATAAAACATATGGTAATGAAAGGTAAGAATCCATTTTAATACTTTTAAATTTCCATTTTAAAAAATTCAAATCATAAAAAAATTAATAGAAATTATTTTAATTAAAATATTATTTTATATAAAGAGGATAAAAAATACAATATGATAAATTATTTGGACTAGAAATCCGATTATTTGAAATGAATATTTAAATAAAAAACATTTTGAATCAAGGAAAGGAGGTTCAAATTCTTCATATCACTTATGGGAAACATACACTGTGAAGAATAAAATAATTGAAAATGGTTTTATGTTGTTAAAATTAAAATAATGAGATAATAATATATAATTAAATGAAAGGGTATAATATATCTAATTATACTAAATATCTTCAATAGAGTGATCATAACTCAATAAAAAAATTTAGTTACAAAAACCAATTATGACTGGGTAACACTTTTGTAAAAATGAATTTTAGAAATAAATAATTATTTGGATTATTATATCATAATAATTATAAGGAAATTTATTACAGAACATTCATGTAATAATAAATTAATATAAAACCATATAAAGTAAGCATGGTGTATAACATGTAACATGTCTCAAGAAATATTAATTGAGACCGAGAAAACCCTTACCTCTTATCTTGAGTGCATTAATGTACATTAACCACCTTTTTCACAAATATATCGATCATAACCAATTAATTAATAATTTTACTAATATCCATTTTCATTTATACTCTTCATATACATTCAATGTCTATATTAAATATAGTTAGTAGTTAACCTAATTTCTCTAATTGGGTGTTTTATGTTTGATCGTTTGTTATAATTGCATAGAAATGATGTTGGTATTCATTATTTCTGAAAATTTCAACATTAAAATGTAATTGAAGTAACTGGGATATATGTAAAATGTTATTAATAAATTTACAATTTCATTTCATGGCTGTTTTGGTTGCAACCCATAAAGATGAAATTAGCGATGATCACGTTTCAGTGATTCTTATCAAACGAAAGGTGTTTTATTAAATTATGATTTAAATAATAATGATACCATTCTAGATTAAAAAGTCACTATTTACTTATTTATATCATATATTACCATAAATTATATTCCCATAGTTATCCATGATAAAAATTCATTGAATATTTCATTTATGTTGTTAAAATAACCCCAACATAAACATACCATGAATAATAGATAACCATGAGGTGGTTTGGTTGTAATATCATTGTACAAAAAATATCTTATTTTTTGTATATTAGTGTAATATATCATACTTTATGTAACTATAATAATAATTAATGGATATAAAAATATTACATAATATGATTAAGAATACTTTTCTCTTAGTAAGGTTATTTTAAACGATTGAGTTAACGATGATCATTGTTTCATAACATCATTAATTAGATATCTAATTCATAATTCCAATCACTTAATGATATCATAATTATATTATTTATCAATTAAACTCATTATTAGGACCATACATTAATGGTGGTAATGAAATGTGGAATGCATTATTCTATGGAGGTTGTTGTCCACATGTACACATTGTTAATGATTTCATTTGCAATTTAAAATGAGATATATATATATATATATGTTTTATCATTTAATTATATAGAATGAGTTAAAAACATCATGAATATTTCAAAAATTAACCATTAGGACCATCTATGTGATAGTATTAAGGAAGATGAAGCATGATTCTTCGTGGTTGTGGTAATCCACACACTCATGAATGACATTTTTGTTTTCCTTTAGGGAAAATGGGAAAGGTGGATAATACTTCTTACCATAACAAAGTAAAATTCTGTATATAAAAATACAAATATTACCATATATGGATGATAAAATTACAATTATAAAGGAATCATAAAAATGAAATAAGTTCAGTAAAAATTATTATTCATGCTGAGAATTTGATAATTCCATAGAGGATCCCTTGGAAATGGAGGGAATAGGGTAAAATATTGTAACCATGAGAAGAAAAAATAAATCATGTATTAAATAGTACTGAAAAAGGTAAAATTTTCAAGATGAATTTTTATTTTATGAGTGGTATTGAAGGGGTGGTGAGAGGCTACTTTTATATGTGAAAAGGGATTGAATTATAGTAAATCCACATTACTTTTTAATAATGGGAAATAACTATCTATAATGGTATCATTTTTATAAAATGGTTTTAATTATTCTATGACATTCTTTCATACTAATATTTACATTGAAAAATAATATTTTTTAAAATGTTATATTTTAATACTTATATTCAAATCAAACTTTCTAAAAAAACAAAAAAATCTAATTAAAAAAATAATACTTTGATGAATAAAAAAATTGTATTTATTTTTCAAAACTATAATTCTAAAATTTATAATTTTAAATTTTAAATAAAATTATAAAATATATGGGAAATGTGTTATTATAGGGTAAATAACTCTTTTGAACATAATCTATTAAATTTCTCATTCCATATCATTTATTATTTTCTACTATCAAAATTTTCAAATCTAAATATGTTGAAATTAATTATTCAAAAGTTTATTATGATTAAAAATGAACAATGTAATGTAAATTTTTTAAAAAATAAATTCATATGGTGAAAATGATTGTATTAATTATTTTATCTATTAATTGAATTTTATAGGTATTAAAAGTAACCATTACCTTCCATTCTATTAATATTTTTTAAATTAGATACTCTTATTTATACCTAATTATTTAATATATAGTTTTTATTATTTATACTTAATATATATATATATCAGGATTTTGTTTTAGTTCAGTGTTTCTTTTGGATCAATATATCAAACACATTGAATTACTTAAATGTAATATTATATTATATTTTTAGGTTGCTACATTTCGTTTGATGTTTTTTAGGAATCTGAGGCTCTAGACCTTCATTTAATCATGGGCTTTCAAGCAGTTCACCCACTTCGACATTTCTACAAGTGGTGTTTCTAGGAATATACTCAACCTAATGGATCCATAGGGAGTGTTGGTAGTCACCAATTAATATTTTTGAGTAGATTAGGATTAACAAGGAATCAAGGCATGATGTTTAGCCATAACAAACCTTTGTGTGTCGAATTCACATGACCAATTTCATCATCAGTAGTGAGATAGGAATGAACATAAGAAGGGGAAGTTAGGGGTTTTTTCGGGAATTTGATTTAAATGGAATTCACACCTTTAGGAATTTGGGCAATGTTCTCTATGCCATTAGTCCACATATGTGTTATTACCCAACAAAGTTTATATGATGATTACATAATAATAAATATAAAATATTATGCATTCAGTCCAAGGACCAATAGAGAATTCAAAATCATTACTAGTAATGAAATATTTTCTCAGTTGTAGTATTATATTACTTTAAAAAGAAAACAATTGAAATTTATTATTATTAATTTATTAACTATATATTATTAAATGACAGTAAAATTATAAAATATGATGATTTATTTTGATTTTATTTCACTTTATATTTATTTGACAATTGATAATAGGAATTAATTGTTTTTTTGGAAAAAATTACAATTTTATTTCATATGCACGAAAAGTTTAAACGACAAAGTTGTTGCAAATAATTCTCCATCCCCGAAACTAAAACACCACCCAAAGAAACAAACCAAATCCAAATGTTCCCAACCTAAATAGAAGCCTACCCACCAAGGGGTATCAAACTATCCAATATTATGGGAATGATAACTTCAAAGATCCAATTTCGGTTACGTGTAGAATATGAGGTGGGGATAAAACATAGTTTCACCAGAGGATATTTCCCTAACGAAAAAAATCAATGGGTTGGCCCCTGAGATATCCTCAAAACAAACCCATGTTCTTAACACACCGTAAATGTAATATCCCATCACCTCAAGCCAGCATATCTCAAGAATGAAACTTTGAAAAGATCACCCCTTAATCTTCCCAACATTATATCACAACCCCACCCTACTACAAGATAATTATGATTACACTAGTGAAAATTCGTCATCAAAAGACCACTACAACATACCATTAGAAATTCTAGAACCTGAATATTTCCAATGAACAACCAATAATAACTAAATCAAAGATAACATAACCTAAGAACTCCATAATCAGAAAACTAAAATAATTAATAACATTTTTCATCATCGACCTACACTACCTCCCAAAAGATTAAATCAGGCCTTTACTACTCTATTACTCCAAAAAACCAAAAATATATACATTTTTCTCTCTCATTTATAAAGGATAAAGGAATTTTTGTATCATCAACCTCTTTAATTATGATCAGACCAAGAATCAAAGAAAAAATAGCCACAAAAAATATACATAATGACACAAAAGGTAAAATCACTTGTATCCACAACTATGAAGGTTATAATAAACCATATCTAAAACCATGATGAGGGGAGGCTGAAATATTATATGAAAATATGGTCTAGATCATATCATATCCATACCACTAACAATCAATAGTCTATCCCTGTGGAAGAGGGGAGAACCAATGAACCAAAATACCACACAGAGGATCCATTCCTTTGATATGAATCTTGGAATTTTCAAATAATAAAAAAGCATCATCATAAAAATATTTGGATAGACCCACAAATACGAAACTTAGATACAACTACAACTATATTGAAGAACCATTCAAAATATTCCCAATCAACAACCATGAAAATCCTTGAAAAATACACTAAAAATTCTTCATGGAACTTTCTCAAAAAAAAATTAAATACTATCAAAGGACCCATTTCAATACGCAAAATCCAAGCCTAGTGAAAGGAAAATTTTTATTTGAATTTTTTCTCATTGAGAAATTTTTATTTATTTAATCATATTAATATTTAAATATATATATTATAATTATATCAATATAAATCAGGTAAATGTTTGTCTATATATGTTTGTTTACATGTAATTTTATATTTAATATATATATATATATCATATTTAAATTTTTGTATTTGTATCAAGAATATATATGCAAGTGTGTATTTATATTTATATTATGAATATATATCATATTAAAGTGTTATTTTTTGTTCTAATATATATAATCAATATATAATAATTAAATTAATAATATACAAATATAATATAATTTATAAAATATATAATTTAAAATATCATTGGGGGGATTGTGGAAGCTTTAATTAGTGGGGTGATTGTTGTGTTTTTTTATTGATGAAGCCCCTAATGAAGTGAATTGGTAAAGTCGTAGTTGTAAGTTAATCCCAATTAGCCCATGGTCTATCAAGTATTAATAACTGCACAAATAGGTTAGAGAACTCTATAAAACATAATTTTATCCTATGATGGGTTATTTGAATAAATATCACAAGTAAATAATGGTACAATTTTTTTCCTAAGAAAATTTATTAATTAGTTCTTTAAGGTATTTTCATGTTTTATTCATTAAAAACATCCTCTTGGATGACTTGAAGGAATGGAAATTTCTTGAGAATGAGATAATCAAGGTCTGATGGAATCATTTTGAGGTTATAATGGAATGAATTTAGTGAAGAGTACTACTCTTATGAGAAAAACCCCACTATAGACCAAATTATTATGTTGTGAAGTGTGTCCATTAAGGATTTTGGGGTCAAGATCATATTTAAATGTGAATCCATGAAGTTTAAATTAATTGTTATATCAAAATTGTGATTGAAATAATATTGTGTTGTAGAGAACCATGACATAATAAGGAGGAACACATTGTAAGTTGCCCATGTCTTGGTATCTTGGGGAGTGATTATCCCATATAATATGAGGATATATCACTATAACGAATAAAATCAAAGCATAATGGTGGTCAAAATTGATTAAATAATTTCATATCTCTTCATGAATGTATATTTCATATATTTCTGATTTGGTCATCACACCATAATAAATATTACAATGGAATGGATCATAAGTTTATGTATTTATTATTAGAGAGACAGATAAATGTGAGAGTTGAAATATTTTTGGATCCAACCTTCTATCGAATAGAGTATTCCAATGAGGGTTTTAGTCAAGATTAAAGTATAATAAATATTGGACTCTCATAAAGAATATACCATAAGGAGTGGTGAATCTGGGTTTACATATTTCAGACACCCCTTCCAATTATATTGTTTCATGGTGAGTAAAAACACTCTTCTCTACCTCATAAAACATTTATAAGAGATAAAAAATATTATGGAGGCTTATGAAATTTTTCATATTTCACCCACATTGGGATATGTACAAGGAGAATACACTCTATAATGTGTCTATATACAAAATCAATAAAATAATACTTTTTGTCATTAAAATTTTATATTATTCTCATTGTAACACTAGGTTTAAAACACAAATAATAATTTCAAAACATTATATGGAAATATCAACATTACTCTAAGGGAAGCAAATTTTACTTCCACAAAACACTAAAATAAAATTACACCAATATAGGAGTATCAAAATACCCATGGTTTTAATATAATAATTTCCATGATTATCTATTGAGATAACCTCCTAAATCTTATCTCCTTTTCATTCAGGTAAGGTCTTGAATTACACCTAATATTTTGTTCAACCCCGACCCTAGTAGCTCGTAACCTGTGTCTACTTTATTATATTAGAATTGGATAATATGAATTAAATCCCAAGGGATGTAATAGTTTAGTATACTTATTAAAATAGATATTTACATGATATTTACGTTACAATATAAAACAAAAAACAAAAAAATGATAATTTTGTTATCCCCCTTAGCATATCATTGAATATCATTCACAAAATGCTTCCTAGTATCTAGAGAAAAATAAAATGTAAGAAAGTAGTGAGATTATATGCTCAGTAAGGGACACCATATGAAGGATACTATGAATAAAGAAGGAATAATCCATATGGAAAGGTAAATAACTAATGCATATGTCATTTAATCAATTTCTTGGGCATAATATTTATGGTAAGAATATATGATCAATTAATTCTACATAAATAATCACATGAGATTGAAAACATACCATGGACATTATAACCAATAGAATAATCACCTGGAATATTAATGAATTAATTCATAATGATGTAATACATAATGTTGCACATTTATGAAATTACACTAAGGATTTTACCAAGACATAGAATACCAACAAGGCTTTTTCCAAGACATCTATATAAACGGGAAATCCCTTAGGAAAAACCATATCTAGTTTGTCTCATGAAACCTACTGATTTCTCAAGGGGATATAGTGGGCCTCAAACATCCCTTACATAGTCTAACGAAATCCTAAAATTAAATGATGAATTATAATAAATATAAAACTTTTTATTGAGAAAATATATTATAAAATTTTAATACTTACCCCAGTCAATACACATAATCAAAAACCATTCATAGTAAAATGGTGAATGGTAATAAAATTTTACATCCTCCGTTAAACTGAAAATAATCAATATAATGAAAAAAGGATTATAATGTCATTACAACATAACCCTAGTGGATCATATGTATATTAATGGTTTGATGTCATTGAAAACTATAAATTCCAAAAAAATAACATTAAAAATATTCTTGAGGAAAATATACCTTTCATTTGGAAAATTGCCTTTGAAAACTAAAATTTAACAAAACATTTGAAAACGCTTTGATTATAAAATAAAATTTGAATCATATAAAAAATATTCAAAATAATGATTGTCAATGATAGAAGAAATTATGTTCATGTTGAGTACGTTAAAACCAAGATTCATTTCACATTTTTGATAAAATCCAAAAGAGAATTGTTTTCAACAAAACATGAATATTCCAACTAATGAAATTTTTAAAAATTAAGAATGGGAAAATTTTTATTTAATTAATCGTTTTTAAAAGGTTAAAAAAATAATGGAAAACCTTTTTATAGAACATGGATTATGATGGAAAAAAGATGTTTGACCAAAGAGATAAATAATATATAGTTTATTTATAAAATTCCCAATCATTTTTTAACCAAATAGTATAAAAATGTTAAAATATCATTATATTTTAATTAATTAAAATTTAATAAGAAAATATATTTATTTTAAGACAGAAATATCAAATAATTCCCCTATGGGTGACTTAAAAAACATTTCCAAATAGTGATGAGATTGTGAAATGAAACCTTAACACTTTGGTAACTTTTTTTCATAATACCCATGATAGAAACAAATTTAAATGAAAATTAAAATACCATTTAAATTATTGAATTAATAATGTAAAATTAAAAAATGAAAATATATACACCGCATAAGTGAAATAATTATTGAATATGGTGTATGTCCTATGGATGTAAAAGTGAGACAAGAAAATCATACCTCACATTTACTTTTAGATGAACGTTATTTAAAACCCATTATAGTTGTTTTAAAATTGCTATTAAATAATAGCAGAACCATATTAATATTTATAATAACATATATTATCCTTCTATAATATCTTATTACAACTTATTTGATAATATTTCATTATGTTCATTGTTTAGGGTGTTAATTGCCCTTTTTTCTCATTCGTGCTAAGTCATAAATGTTATGGTTCTTGTGCATATTATAGAGTTCCATAATATAAAAAATATTCATGATATAATTATCATATTTATATTTCAATTATAAATTTAAAACTAATCATGAAAAATTGTTTTGAAAAATTAAGTATGTTACGGTCATGGAGACAGTGGGTCGTATGTAAGCGTCAGTAATGTTTCCATTTTTGGAAGATCATTATGAAAAGAAGTTAAGTAATATTGTATCATTATATAATAATAATAATATCATTAACACCATAATATTTTTTTAATCATAATTATATATATAATCTAGGTGGTATAGGGACAAAAGGAGAGCCACATCCCTTTATGAAGATGGTAGTCCACACAAACAGGGATGATGTTATCATCTCTAAGTGAGTTAAAATATAAGAACTAAATGATATATTATCTTTTAATAATGATAAAATTTTAAATAATATCAAAAAAAAATTCAATTACAAAATATATATTCCTTAATTTTATCCTTTTTATCTTTCATGTAAAGTTTTAGTAAAAAACAAATCAGATTGCTTCGTGAGGCGATAGTCCATCACACACACGAGCGACATTATCATATCCCATAGTGAATAAAATGTGAAAACTTTATATATAATATAATGAATTTAGAGGTATATTGATTTTATAAATATCATACATACACTTTATATGTATCATCTTACCCAACTGTGTGTGGTGGTATTGGAAAAATGAATGACATCAGTTCGTGAGGTGGAAGTCCAATGTACTCATGAATGGTAATTTTTTAAGAAATTTGATGGATGTTGGGATGGGTTTAGGTCAGGAAGTTAGCATAATGAAATATATATATAAATAAGATACTGATTTTATTATATAATTTTTTTTAATAAGAACTGAAGGAGGTAGAGGGAGAAATAAAATAAAAACACCCATTGAAGAACATAAACTATTCTTCAGGTAAACACCTTAGGTTTTCACCAGAATCATTCCTAGGTTATCATTAAACCACAAATAATGATTCTAATATGGGATTATAAAATTTGGGTAGTTAGGTGGTTATGTATTTTCAAAAATAAAAGTGTTTTATGCAGATAATAAGAGAGGATATGTGGTTTCCTTTTATAAGTGAGGTGAGTGGTACACTTGTAATTTTTTCAAAATATTCATTCATACCAACGTTTTGATCATGAAAAAATCCTACAAAATGGTCAATTATAAAAACTATATGATTAAAATATAAAATATTTCCCTAAAATTTAATTTGGACATGTTTTTTGGTAATTTTTATCCATTATCATCTTAGTTTGACACTCTGGTAAATAAATTTGTTTCTTAATCGTGGTAAATAGTTTTAATTGTTTTAACTATAAATTTTGGTCAAAAATTAATTTGACCTTATAAGATCATATAAATTATTATAAATTAAAATATGGAATCCATTTTAAGTAATTCCATTAACATAAGTGGGGATATTTAATTTAAAATTACTCCATTATATGGGACGAGAAAACGGGTTTACAAAAAGAAAATGCTCAAAAGGTTACGATGTTTTTATATGAAAATTAAACATTAAAATGATTATAATTAACTAAAATATAATAATTGATATATAATTGATCAAATTTTAATTTAAAAAAATTAAAAAAAAAATTAAATTTAAAAATATTTTAAACGAAAAGACTGTTTTCAATTTGAATTCAGTATTTTTTACTCTTCATAAAAAAATGAAACATTTCATTAAAATCCATAAAATTATCCATAAGATAATTTTTATATGATTATTTCAAATATTAACAAAAATTTATCTAATATATTTTTAAAATTAGTTCAAATGTATTTTAAATTATGTCTTCAACTATCTACTACACCATCTTTTATAAAATAATATAGTTTCTCAAAATATATTTCCTTTTCTTTTGAATGACTCAAATTTTATTTCTCTATAATTATATAAACATGATTTTCACAATTTAGTTCTTAGTATTCATACCCACCAATTTTATGATAAGGTATACTATGTTATGGTTAACTTTTACATGGTGTAATGTATTCTACAATCTACTAAAGAGATTAAATTTAAATAAATATTTTCAGTGGCTTATTTATGTTCGATGGTTCTTGTCATATACACTATAAAATACTATTTTATTATTTTATATTGTTTTGTGTAACATTATCCCCATATTAAATAAATTTCCTCCTCATAGTTTCAACTTGATCTTTATAATTTGAGGTTTGATATTTGAAAACTATTTTTCTAAAAACCCAAATTGAAAAAAGATTTAATAAAACATCCTCTTCCTAATAGTGAAAGTGATGTAAAAGGTTTATGTGGGATATCAAATAACTAGGTTTATATATAGGAGAACAATGGAAGAAAATGAATATATGGACGTGGAAGAAAACCATAAATAATTATAGTGACACAGGTCACTGATCATAAGAATGTGAATGATCAATTAAAATTTAAAGACTTAAAAACCATAAATATATGATTATTTAAAATAAAATGGGATTCTATGTATATGAATTTAATAGGATAATTTTCTTATGGTTTTTTTTTAAAGTTGAGTAATTATTTTCCTCTCTATATATACTAGTTAATATATATATTTAATAGGTTTATATTTCATTAGTAGAATTTCATCCATTGGTTTTTTATTGAAAAAATTCCAATTCATCACATACTTCAAGAAATGAATATCCAAAAATGAATTTTTTATTTTTAAATAATAAAAATAATCTTCTAATTGATCATAATGTCTATAGTATAATAATAATTCATTCATTAAATCTTTAGTTATTATTATAAAAAACTGGTTAGTATTGGATTTCCAGTATGAATAAATCATCATATGGAGAAATAATAAATTAATATATAAAACCTCAGTGCATTTTTGCATAAAATTTTTCATAAATGGATAACCTTATTACCCTTCCAAAAAATTACGATCCTAAATATGTTTCTGAATTTCCAAAATGAACTTATCATTAATCATCTTGAAGGTAGTCAGTACTATCCAATTTACTTTATCTATATAAATAATATCTTATCACAACATCATTATCTCAACATCAGGAACATATTAAGTATTTTATTTCCCACAATTATGTGTTTTCCAAAATTTTCAGCTTGCAACTAAATCACTTTTCTTGGTTATCGCTAATATTCATCGTATTCTCTCAAATCCTTCAAAAAATAAGACTACAATACAGTCCATATACATTTACTAATTTTTTAAACAAGAATAAAATTTATTAAAATGCTTCTATAACATAAGTATAGATTCTAAAAACAATAATAATAATCATTCCCTTAATTTGTAGTAATGGAATAAGATTGATCTTGACCACCTAGCTTATTTTGTGTAATTTTGCCTTGAGGCTTAGGAAATTCATTTGTGTACTTCCCCATCCTGTTATAGTTAAAGTATTACACATTGGAAAATTAATTCTTCCCCTTAATAATGATTATATTTTCCTTTTTATCTATACATGAATCAAACACCTTATCATTTTAACAATGTACCAAGGTGTTTCTGTCCAAAAGTTTCACATGTTGGAAAACCCTTCATTACATTTTTTCCTTTATCGGTATTTTTCTATGTTGTTTTATCCTTATATTTATTTCCTCTGAATCCATAAGACATGGGTTCTTATTTATCACTCTTGACATAATAATATAATATTTTACAATATGATGAAAATGTTTGGGGGACTCGTTCCCTTCTGAGAATTGGCTTATACCATTCAACGTAACGGAAAATATTGTTCTTTAGATTTCTTATGTAGTACAAAACATACCTATATAACCTTATAAAGTTTATTTCATACATATAACAATTTTCTTCTTCTTTTTCATCTTAGTCTCAATAACTCCTTTTTCATATCTGCTTATTTCAAATGAGAGAAATATTTTTTGAAGAAGAGTACCTTCAAATCCTTCCATTCGATTTTTTGATATTTCTTCTTCATCCTTCGTTTTTTTAATTAGTGGCCACCATTGTTCTAGATATCTTGAGATATGATAAGCTTACATGACATGTTATTCTCCCATTCACTAATTACTAGAGTGAAAAATATCTTCTCCAAGGAATATATCCATTACTCAGCCAAAAATGGATTTGTATTCACATTGAATGACGGTGGTTGGTGATGCATGAAGTGGTCTAATATTGTTACACCATATGTTGGATCTATAGGATACTCTATATGGGAATACATATTACTAATAATAAGATTTATTTATCAAAATATGGTTATAATTCGATCAGTTCCAACTACAGTACATTCTCCATATTCATTATAATTTTCAAGAGGGAATTCCCAGTATATAGTCTGTGCATTGATACAGTTCACATTACTTATATCTAGTTCAATTTATAAACAATTTATAACACTATATTAGATCATAACATTATAAAATATAATTTATATTACTAAAAATAGTGAAAACCCTAACATAAATTGAAAATATTTTTCATATATAATCTCATAATAATAAACATGGTTTTTGTATATCATTTTCTATTCCTATATAAGGGTTAGTAATGAAAATTTGATTTATCATAGGAATATCACATAGGAGTGTCAAAAACGATTGTATTATGTCCGGTTACAGTTGCCCATGTGATGATTGGATCAAGACCAATGTACCCATTTCAAATTTATTACCCCTTATTACAAATGTTAAATAACCATTCCCACTTTTATTATCTAGACACGGACATATTTTCTATGAAAACCACATAATTTCCCATTATAAAATCATTAATATGTTGTTCTATTTTTATCCTCCAATTATATCATAGAATTATGTTCCATAATATATGTCTTCCTAAATATAGTTTTCCTGGATTCTACTAAACATAATGTGATACCAACTATAGTATCTCAATCCTAGTAGCTTAGAGCCAGTGTTTACATTTTTACATTAGAATTTTATAGAAGGAATCATATCCCAAAGGACCAAGTAATTTTGTAGTCTTGATAAACTAGATATATACTTGAAATTCCAATTTCATTTTAAAAAATAAATTACATAAATAATTTTCTTTTAGATTTCCATTATTATTTTTATATTATCCCTACATATCAATCAAATAAATATTCCAACTATACTGGGGAAAATAATACAATAGAAAATGGTGATATCATATGCTCTGTAAGGGTATTTGTATAGTAGAAACTATGAGTAAATAAAGAATAATAAATATGTCAAGGTAAATAAATAAAACACACTCCATTTAATCATTATATTGATAATAATTTGGAATGAATAAAAGATGATAAAATAATTCAATATAAAAAATCACATGAGCTTGAAACCTGACCATGGATATTTTAACTAATTGAATAATCACTTAGAATATCAATTATGAAATCCATAATGATGGAATAAATAAAGCTATATATCTAAAAAAATCATCGAGTCTTGTTCCAAAACATCTAATACCATCAAGGCTTGATCCAAGAAATATATATAAATGTGTAAGGCCACATCTAAAATAATATATACATTTTTTCATGAGACCAACCAATAGATCAATGGGGTATAGTGGATATCATACAGATATTATAAATTCCAACACATTCCTCATATGAAAATGATTAAATAAAATCAATATAAACATTCACGTTAAAAAATTAATGTACGAAATGTAAATACATTACACAATCATTAAACCTAATCATAAACAATCTACTGTGAAATAGTGAGTGGTTATTCAATTGTAAATCCAAAATTAAACTGATCATATATCCTCAATAAAAAAAATAATGATGATATAAATAAAACATAACCCCCTTATATAATGAATAAATTAAATGGTGATTGTCATTAATTAATATTAATACCATAAAAAATCTTCAAAAAAATTCTTGATGAAATAATTTTTTTCATTTTGAAATTCTACAATTAAAACAAAAAAATAAAAAAAACATTTAAATAAATATTTTATTGAAAAATTATAATTAAATCATTAAAACATTGATTTTTCATTATTTATGGAAATTTCATACATGTCGCATACATAAAAAAATATTCTTTTCTTGTTTTTGGTAAAATAAAATTGTGGATTATTTTAAAAAAGACATGAATCTTCATTTCAATTTTATTTATAAAAACTAAAAATGTATAAAACTTTCATTAATAAATCATTTCTAATTGTTTAAAAACATTTTTAGAAAACATATATTTTGATCAAATAGTATTGTTGAACAATGATAGAAATGAAGTTGAATTTTTTTGAAAGAACTTAATAAAATATTTAAGGTAAAAAAGAGTTCGAAAATGGTACCAAACATTAAAATTTAATGAATAATCATACGATAAACAAAATATTTCATTAAATATAGAAATATCAGATAATTTCCCCAAGGGAGACTTAAACAAAAACTATACTGAATAGTGATGAGATTGATAAATAATTCCTTACAACTTTAGTATCATTTTTATCGTAAGGCTCATTAAATAAATAAAACTAAATGAAACATTAAATACACTGAAAATAAATTAATTCATGATATAACATGTTATCAATGTATTATATACAAACGACAATTGAAATAAGCGGGGAATATGGTGTATATCTAATGGAAGTAAATGTTGGATGGGAAACCGCTACCCAAAGCTTTCTTTTGGTTTAACATTCATTAACATCCTGTATAGTTATTTTAAACACTATATTAACGTATAATTTTACCATATTAGTTTTTATAATATCATATATTTCCTTTTATAAAATCTCATTACCAATTCGTTTATAATATTTCAATATTTTCATTGTTTCTTGTTTTATTGCTATGTTTTCTCATTCATGATTTGTCTTAAACATTAGAGTTATTTTTCATATTATATATTTATATAATATCAATAATAAATGTGAAATAATTGTAATATCTATATATTAATTATACATTTAATACCAATCATAAAATATTGTTTGGAGAAATGAAGTATGTTATTTTTATAGAGATGGTAGGGCATACATACGCATGAGTAACGTATCAAATTTTCAATGATCATTATGGAAATGATATAAATAATATTTTATCATTAAATAATTATACTAATATTATAAATAATATATTATTTATTTCAATATACATATATATATAATCCATTCAACATGTTTAAGAAAAGAGAGTCCCATCGCTTTTTGAAGGTAGTAGTCCACACACAAATGAATGATGTTATCATCTATAAGTGAGTGAAAATGTATGAATGAAAATGATATAATATATTTTAATTATGATAAATATGTTATTAATATCATAAATATTTAATTTATATAACATATATTCATTTAAATTATCTTCATTACCTTCCATGTAAATCGTTAGTGAGAAAACAAATCACACTATTTCACATGGTGATAGTCTGTTGTACACACGAGCAACGTTATCATATCCCCTACAGAATTAAAAGTAAAAACTTATATATGATATAATGATTAAAAAAAATAATTATGTTATATGTATCACATATATACTTTATATCAATCATCTTACCCAACCAATAGGGGTGTTTATGAAAAAAACGAATGACATTGTTCCACGTGGTGGTAGTCCACCGTAGACATTAATGATGATTTTGTAACCCATTTGATGCATGAGGGTATGGTTTTAGGACATTATCAAAATTTAAAAACAAATTTTTTAAATTTAATATTATTATTTTAATAATAATTATGTTTTTATAATAATTTAATAATGTGGAGAATAAATATAACAAAAACGCTTATTGAATAATGTCACCTCTTCTTCAGGTAACCTCCTATGGTTTGCAGCATAATCCTTCCTAGGTTATCTTTATGAAAAAACTAATGAGTATAGGAATATATTAGGGAACATTATAAGTTATTTTATCATTGATTTGTGGAACCAATATGGTTTTAATATGTTCAAAATAGAGGAGAGGTGGTAGCCTTTATAAGTGAGTTGAGAGGGATACTTTTATTTTTTTGAGATGATTCAATAATACCCTTGTTTTTATCTTAAAAAAGTCCACAATAATAATCCATTATAGAACCAAGAAGATATAATGTCTAAATATGGACATAAAATGGGATTTAGAAATGTTTTTATAACATTTTAAATCCTATTCTTCTAAGTTTATCCCCGAGAAAATCAATTTTAACTTTAACCGTCGTAAATATTTTTTATTATTTACACTATTCATTTTGGTAAAAAAAATTATATTATTAGATAATAAAAATTTTAATCATTACAAATATGGATTCCATTATGAAAATTTCTATTAATAAAATTGTAAAATTTTAATTTTAAATTAATCCCACAGATGCGATGAAAAAAGAGGGGTTTCAAATAGAAACTATTCAAATATTTATAATGTTTTTATATTAAAAATGAATATTAAAATTATTCCAATGACCTAAATTGAATAATTATATATATATATATAATTTAAATAATTTTACTTTAAAACTAATTAAAAATGTAATTTAACTTCATAAATAATTTAAATGAAAATGTAGTTTTTAATTAAAATTCGATATATTTTACTATTCAATAAAAATGAAAAATTTCATAAAAGAACAAAAAATTAAACCTAGTATTATTTTTATATTTTTATTTAAAAAATTAAATTAATTTTTTCAATTATAATTTATATATTTTTGAAAAATTAATTTTAAATTGTGTTTTCAATGTTTTACTAAACCGTCTTAAAAAATACTGTTTCTGAGAGAACATTTATTTTTCTTTTAAATGAATATAATTTTATTTATAAAAACTAAATACATATAATTTTCATAATTTTCTAAAAAATATTTTTACCATCCAATTTAATGACTAGGTATGCTATATTCTGATTATCTTCGACTCATGGTTGCATATATCATAGACTATCGATGAGATTAAATTTATAGAAATACATTGTGTGGGTTATTTATGCTCTGTATTGAATGACACATATGCAATAGAATACAATATTATTATTCTATAACTTAGGGATGTTAAATATTTTTCTACTGTTATATTTTTCTATGCTTATTATTTTTATATTTTAATATTTTATATCCCTTTGACTATCTTTAATGAATTGGAAATAATATTTTCATAAAACCATATCCAATTTTCAAATTGAATATCATTCACAAAACTACTATCCTATAACATTAATTATGGAAAAAAATCCCTTCAAAACCAATATAAATATTGATTCATACTCAAATAAAATCATCCATGTTGTACTTTATTTGAATATTCACAAAAAAAGTCAGACTGAAATACTTTTAATAGATCATATAATATTATTCAAAAAAAATTCTATGTGATAAAAACCTTTAGATATATTTTAATTTTAGTTTTGATAAATTTGGTTTAACATAACATCATCAACTCATCCATCACGTTAATTGTATAAATCATAGAACTATCAATATTAATTTTATGAATAATTAGACTTAATATAACATTAAATTTAAAATTACATACATTATGAGTTGGTCCTTTATATTAATCTCACATAGCCAGTGTTACATTCAAATTTAATATTATGTGAGTCTTCTCTATATAACCACTATTACATATGCATTGTAAAATTTAGCATACTCTTACGTGAGATCAATTTTATTCAAAAATATACTTCAAACTTCCTAAGTTATTATTATGCATCTTTATAAATTATAATTTAATCATATATATATTTCCTTTTATATTTATAATATTACATAGCTAATATAAATATCAAGTTATTACTATAAATCCTTTACAAATATGGAGTTAATATTATATAGTTTTACACATTATTCTTATAAAAATACATAAAATCTCCAAATTCCACAAAACATATTCAAAAACAATGAAACTAATTCATATTGATTACATTAAAATTTTAGATAATTTTTTCCATGTTTTTTCCAAAAAACACAAATTTAGATTTAATGTTTTCTAATAAATACCCCAAATCATGTTAAAAACATCATTAACCAAAATATAACTCTTGAAACATCATATTTTAGCTAAAATAATAATCATTATATGGTATATTAATTGATTCACTAATCCATCACTTTAATATCATGTGAGTCAATATCTATGTGAGAAACATGTGTTGAGTGTAATATTTTCCATGAAACACACTTAATTGTTTCCAGGGTTCCCTCTAAACACTACCTAGTAGAAAGCACATAAATAATTGCTTCCCTGATACTATTGAAATAACATATTAATTTACTTACCCTCAAGACACCACTTATAACCTGTATTAAAGAACATTTAAAATAGCCTCTTTATCACCACCTACTGCACTAATTGTTTATTATGAATTCCAAATAGTATTTGAAAAAAAATACCTAATTAAAAATTTAGAATACCTAATATAAAAATGATCATGATATTTAACCATTTCATAACATGGAATAAAACCCATTTCTCATAAAAGAAAAAATCATCAAAAACCCATTGATCATATCTCCCCATTTGATTAATATTAAGAAAAATCTTCACATTTATCAATAAACCTATAGGGAACATAAAAACATGTTCATAAAAGAAAAAAGCGACTTATCCAATTAACATTGATATATAATGTACCATGTTGTACACCAAATGAAAAACGAACCACCAATTAATTAATAAAATGAAACTCTAAGAAGTGAAGGGAAAAAAATTTAGGGGAGTGGGGGTCCCATATCTACAAAATCTATGTAAATATAGTTGGTGTAAATCTAAGAGTTACTTAATTTTTTAAAAACAAAAAATTTATAATTACAACATTATATTATCTAAAACATGACCTTGTATAGAAACATACCCCAACATCATCAAACCATTCCAAATTTTAACCTAGATTAAGTGATACTTGATCTCAATATGATTTTTCCCTCGATGATTGATATTATTTTTTCAAATATAAATATCATTATATTTTCACACTTTATTGAAATTGAATATCTCACTAAAACACCAATATCTTTATGTTCACTATTTGTTTATAATATTAGTTTACATACTTAAATTTATACTATGTATTATACTTTTTTAGTAATCAAAGGGACATAATATAGCTTCCTTACTAGCTAATAAATACATAAATTCCCATCATAAGATGCACCACATGATGTTGAATTCATACCATCGAAAAAATTCTAAATCTATATCTATAAAACCCAAATAATCCTAATGAGATTTTCCCCTCTAGAAAAATCCAAATACACCATTCCCAATTTATAAAAAAAATCATTTTACTGACAACATAGGACTTCATTTTGCACAAAATTTATACCATGTAACATTATAAGTAGGAAAAACTATATCAATTCCTATAACTATTCTGTATATTATGCTCATAGTTATTTGAATAAACTCCATCAAATATACATATTTTATATTTTCATATCATGTAATCTTTATTTGAGTAAAAAAATCTATGCTATCAATGCTTTGAAATCCTATATTAAAAATCTTTTCATTACCATCTTGGCATGTTTATATTAATAAATAAACATTCTATTCCTTCTTTTTATCACTATAAAGTCAAGTAAAAATTTCAAATCCCCATTTATCGACATTTAAAACACAATAATCATGAATTTAGAAAACTAATTTTACTAAAAATTATTAAAAACTATAAATATTATGTCATAATCATTATAAGAACCATCATCCACTGAGAATTATCCCTATAAACATAGAGACTAGGATTAACTCTGCAACATTGAAAGTGAATCCTTATTAAGTATTGATCATGTCATGAATACATTCATCTTGGTGTTTTATTCTTAATATAAAGAACCTTCTCCAACTGAAACACATTATCCTCACCCTCATGAATAGAAAACACATCTATCTATTTCTTATAGACTTCCACTATTGAGGAACATTGATTTGATATCTATTTAGAATACCTTAAATTTTATCTCCACCGCTATAGCATAGAATAATCAATTTATTTGAAACCAATCCCCAAAAAAATTTCACATACATATATATATCCATTTAATTGAAGAGTGTCCTTTAAACTCAAGGAATATATTACATTTAAGTCAATTTTCCCTTCACGTTTTACTTACAAAAAAATATATTTTGTCCTAATTATGTTCTTTTTCTATAACCCTGAAAAAATATCTCAAGACCAAATTTTCATGATTTTTTCAACAAATTTATACATATACTTGATTAAAATTACTTCTTTAGTAGAATCTTAAAAACTCATAGAAACTAATTCTCATAAAAGTAAATTTTGTTGAAAATACCTAATTATCATCATTTTCATAGGACTTTTCTTGTCACCAACAATTTTTTCTTCATCAACTTCTTCCCTGCCACTTAACATAAAAATAGTGGATAAACGTTGTATACATTATCATCATTGAATCCTTTTTTATAATAATATTAATAACTTTTTCTCCCCTTGAGATGCTAAAATTTCTATCAATTTCCTCACCCTTTTACAGAAAAATCTTCTCATCTTCAGCTATAGTGGAATCTTGAATTTCAGTAATCAATCCATGTAATTTATTTAAACATCTATATTCCATGATATTTGATGAGTATCCAAATTATATTATTTCATATTCATAATATTAAAACATAATTTTTCTCATACCCATATTGAGAATAAATAATTTAAATCTAAATATTTAGTATTACATCAATATTGGATTCTTAATGTAGATAAAATGATTTGGAAACCATTGTTCTTTAAGACATAACAATACCTTGTGTATAATAAATAATTTTTTTAAGGAAACTTCCTTCCAAAACATATCAAGTAGGACTTTCTAAATTACCACCATTTGAGCATTATTATTGATAATCTAGTTTCTCAACTCAACTAAACTATCCTATGGTGGATTCCATACCCATAAAAATTAATTATTTATCACATGCACTCCAATATAACTTCTACATGAATATGTTTGAATTATATGACATTATTAGTTCTAAATTTCAGAATTTTTTATCCAATAATTTCCATGATTTATATTTTATAAAATTCAATGAAATTAAATATGTTATCACTATCAATCATTACATCCTACTAAAAATATAAATGAAAAGTAAATAATATATTTTAATTTCAACCATATTTAGGGATATCAGTCAAACTATATCAAGATGCACTAATTCTAGAAAAAAGATCAACTTACATTCATCCAACTTATAAATCCTTAGAATGTTTTTTATGTTCTAAATAATATCACACATATAAGGATAATCATATTTAATATTTGGGTGATCATGAGGTGTTTTATTTTTTAGAAACTCTTCAAAAGATATTTGATCTTCTATGACAACTTTTTATGTCATAACCTATTTTCAACATCCATCAATATGAATGAAATTATCTAATTCTACACTATTTGTGCAGAGATTATACTTCATGGACATACCATGCATCAAAATTAATCAATCTTTTCAATTTATAATATAATATTTTGTGGTGATATTAATTTCATTACAAATGTAAAATAGTTGTAATTCAATTAATAAGTTTTAAAAAAGGAAGATAACAATTAATCAATTCTTATACCTTATCTTCTTAACTCAATACTTGTTTTCCGAGAAGTAATTCTCTTTAATCCTTAATATTTTTTAAATTTTTACAACACCATTCTTATTATAGTTGATTCCTATTATATGATACATTTTTTCAATATTATGGTATTTACACCTACTATCAACAATTAACACACTTTTTCAATCTATTTTTATCAAAGAAAGCTCTGGTACATTCACCGTTCAAGATCATTCCTTTTTTATCAATATGAACTACTTCACCACCTTTATTTATGAATATTAATATTTTATTTATGTACATGATGTACCAACATCATCTTATAAAACATTAAATTATATTTTTATATCCATCATCCTTGAGGATGTATTCCTCTACTATCCACTCCCACCTTTTTTCCCCTTAACAAATTATTTCACATGCTTGATGTGTGGTACATGGTTTCATATTCATACACTTCACAAATAAAAATTTATCCATTTATAACATATTAATTATATGAATTTATTATTCCTTCTCCCTTTTTCATTTATAATTTGATATGTATTTTATCTATGGAAAAAACATATTGAGTATGTCTCATTTTCCATTACAATATTTTTTGTGGTATATTTTTATGTGCCAATTTTTTTACATCAATGACCTTTTATGTCCTGACTAAATCAATATTTCTTCATAGAGTTGGTGTTTATGAATTCACTATTATCATGCCTACCTTTTTTGAAGATCTTCCCTCAAAAAAACATTTCCTTATTTGAAATTTCGGAAATATCATACTTGAGGTTTTAAATCTCATATTTTTAATCAAATATTTTATCTTGTTATTAATTAATATGAATTTTTTAGCATTAAACATGCTATTTTTTTTATCCCTCCAAGAATATATTTCATCAATAAAAACACTAACTCCCATTTTTATGTTTAAAACCACATAACTACGTCATATCAGTCACTAATTTGGACTTTTTATAGTCTATATATAGTATCCATAAGAAATTCCCTAACAACTTATTTTTATTCAAAAATATATTAAACTATTATTATTTTGATATAATATCCTATTATAAATGGATTTTATTATTTTTTGAGTAATTTCTACTATGAACACCTCCAAAATTTTAATTTTTTAGTATATTTATTCTTGATTACATCATCTTCATCTTCATCTAGTAATTTCTTGGGAAACATTGTAATAAGGTTCCTGACCATTCAACAGTAGAAACATATTGTTGTAATCATACCGTTGAACATTAATTTTTACTTTTATATATTTGAGTAAATAAATTGCATTACTTTATTATCCTCCTCATATTTAGCATCATCCTCTATATAAATATACTTTACCATATTAAACACTACCTTATGTGATTTATTTATTTTTTCACTAGATCATAAACCTAAGTCCTCATCTCATAAAAAATGATAGTAACATTATAAAATCAAATGTTTCATTCTTAAAAAACTCATCCTCATGTATTAAACCCATCTTATTAAAATGGAGTGGAAATATTTCCATGATATGGTTCACGATTTTGATATCATCGAAGGGTTCTTTGTGTTTTTTCATGTCTTCTGCAATCACATTCACCTAATCAAATAATGTATCAATTATAATTTTAACTTGAATAATCATTTTGTTACTAATTTTCAATAATACCTACATTTTAGTTTACATTCCCTAAACTCAAATATAATTATAATTACAAAAGTGTCCCATTTAGCACAAGAATATTCCTATAAAATGAACTTTTCATAAATTTCATTAGACAAAGGTACCCCTACTGCATTGATTCCTATTTAGTTGGAATATAAAAACTTACAATATCATTATTATAAATCTATACACTCTATATTAAATAAAATTTCTAGTATTTAGGTGATAAAAACATCCATAACCAATGATCAGATTTTATCTTACATTGGTTTCTTCCATAACTGAATTTCATGACCATAGTTGTTTGGAAACCCTTTATGATTGAGAATATTTGCCATTAAATAGAAGAAATGAAACATAAATAAATATAAGCCTTCCATAATGAGACCATTAATTAGTCTAGATAAATAAATACACACTGATATGTGGTCAAATCAACATATGAAAATTTCAAAAGCCAAATCCAATGATTTTATTCAATAGTTTGTTGAAACCCACCTCTCTCTCTAAAACAATTATATGTGATAAATAATATAAATTATATATATAAAAATGTATTAGGTTTTTTTAATAAGATATATTCATGGATAATATACATGATAACATCTCAATGTACCAAAATAACTAACAATGCAATACCTATATAAAAAATTTCATGATGTCTAACAAATCCACAAGGTTTAAAACCCCTATTATATTTATTTAACTTGTTGATCTCCTCACGCAGAATTCTTTTTGTTCATATAAGAGAAACTCATTAATCATCCCTAAAAAAATAACATTAAATAAAAATAATTATTCAAATATACTCCTTCATAAATATTATCTTTATAATGTTATAGTGAGATAACCTCTAAGTACACCCCTCCATTTTTTCAAAAAAACTATAATTCTTCTCTCTTTTCTTCAACATGTTAATTTTTTTTGATTCTTCATTCAACGGATTAATCATCTCCCTACTGTTGAATACATCATAATATATGGACATAATATTTCTATAAAACTATGTATTATTTTTACTTTCATTGTCTTTTAAAAACGTCAGTTCTTCAAACTTCAATTATGGAAACAAAATGCTCTATTCAAATACAGAAAAAATTATCAATCAAACTAACATTAAATATAACACATTTTACATTATTTTAATCATCCTAAAAATAGCCCTTAAATATTTCAAATATTTCAAATAGTTTTATTAATAAAATTCTTCGAAAAACCATTAGATAACCATAGAATATAATTTAAATTTCTGTTAGAGTTAATCTTACATGATATTGGAAATTTTGTATTTGAATAGTTTACCCTTCAGATTAATATATGGTATCTAATTGAATATGTATTTTAATCTCATTTGTGTAATTTTGTAGATATATACTCATATTTAGGATTTATAATTTTCTTCTTGCTCTTATGTGAGCATTATTATGTTCATAAACATCCCTTAAACATATTGAGGTATTCAAAAGTATCCTAATAAATTAGAAGTAAATATTATATTACATCATTTAACAATGTCTAGTAATATATGGATAATGTATCTCAATATTTATTCATACATATCCTCAGAAAATATAGAGTTAAGTTTATGTATCTTCATACTTTATTCCTACACAAAGACAAAACATCACCAATATCCTAAACAATTATCCAAACTACCTAAAACACTTCTAAAATTATTCCTTGAGTATTTTTGGGTATTTAAACGTTTTTTTAATAAACAAAACACAAAAAATAATTTGAATTATTTTTTCTAATAAGAAATAATTTGATCACATGATCAATATTTTGAAGGCTCCAAAGAATGTTATGAGTGTTCGATAAACTAGTTGGCACTCATCTAGGTATTTGTTGTAATTGAAATTTTAATACAATCATACTAATCCTTTACTAATTATTATTCATAATATTTTAATGAAATTTATAGATATATCACGTCATATTGACCCCAATCATAGATACCTAATAACAAGAATGATAAAACTATGAAAAAAACTTTTTCTTTTTGATTTAATTATACTCAACTATAATTTATTTTTTTGATCACAGTAAAAAAAATCAAACCTTTTTTTTATTATATATTATTTTTTTAGTTGAACATATTAAATAATCATTTTTAAATTAAATGAAGTCATCAAATGAAGGGTGAAGGGATTCCTTGATGACTTGTTTAGTCTGCACCCACCAGTTACTCGGTATAATGGCCCCAACCAACTACTAGAGTAAATAGAGGCACCTATGGAACTATAAATACCACCATTTGGACTTTCGAGCTCACTGCATACTCAATATTGTTGTATAATCTTGGAAGTATATAGTAGTCCCACTTACTTTCATTTGGCTTGGACCTTCAATAGTCAAAGAGAAAAAAATTAGTTGTTTTAAAATCCATCATTTCACTTAATAATGGCTTCGCTTGACCCGAAGATCCCCTACCACATACAAAGGCTATAAATTAATGATTCTTAACTGATCCATTATGATCTCTTCTAATATATCTCTAAAAACTACCATTAGAAAAAGTAAATCATGCTTCAATGGATACTTTCCAATTTCAATTGCCTTTTTTCTTAATCATTTTTATTAGGTCCCCACAATGTTTAATTCTAAATGGAACTTATTCTACATTATATATATATCTTTCTAAACATATTTTATATTCTTCAAAAAATTATATGGGGATTTTATTGGTTTATAAATGGTTATAAAAAACAATTCATTGTCTTCTTAATTATGTTCACACAATAGTATAAGTAATGGTTCTTTGAAATTAGTTTCTTTTTAAAAAAAGGTTATTATGCATTTTTTATTGTAATCCATTAAAACCAATGGATATTATTATTCTTTTAGTTCTTGGTTTCTGGTAAAACCAAGGGAGAAATATAATCCATTCAAAAATTTCTAAAGAGAGGAGATATAGGGGCTCATTATTGAGATATTTCCGACCTAATTTATCAAAGTGTGAATTTTTTAATTTCTATAATAAATATTTTGATATTCTTGATGTTTTTGATATTCATTAGACACACCTTTACATTTATTTTCTGTACACAAATCAATTTATTGAAAGATAATAAATTTTATTTCATGGAATTCTTTTTTTAAAGACTCGGGTTTTTATAGTTTCATCCTTTGAATGTTGATATATATATATAAATATATTCCCTCAGAGTCAACATTTTTAATTGGTATCATAGGGCCATCTAATTTATATATTCAATATATTTATATTTATTAAATAATATTCATGAATGTTTTTTAAAAAATAATTTTCTCAATTATTAGGACCTTGAATGTGAAATATGATATTTTTCTTTTTTCTAGAATAAAAAAATTTCCCACATCATGACATAAATTTGGTCAATGTTTCACATTTGGTTGACGTAAACTATTTACCGGTAAGTTATATAAATAAAATAATTTATTTATTTATTTTATTCAATGACCTCAGCTTAATTAACTATTTATTTATGCACTGTTAGGAAAAATATACTTGGTTATCTGCATAACCATGGAAGATTATATGGAATGAAAATAGAAGCTTCGTTGGAATATTGGGGATGAGGATCAATAATGAACAATTGTGGAGAACCATGAGAAGGATAAAAAATGCATTGGAAACTTCTTATTAATCCCTAGTGGATGTGTTTTTTCCTAGATTTTGAACATTTCTTGAGTTATAGAATGTTGGTTTATTGAATTTTTCCCTTTGAATAAATTTTCAAACATTTATTCTAATATACTATTGTTTATTAGTGAAATTCGTTCTCCATATGAGCCCAAAATTTTATTGTTGTTCTAAAACCTCATTTTTTATGTTTTTATGCCTATTTACTACCCATGGTTTCTAAAATTTAATGATAATTTTATAGGATCACATCATCTAATGATGATCTTACCATTTATCTTATGATTTTTCGACAACCGTTTTTTGTGTTCTTCTCCATTGGCCCATGGGGTCACGGTTTGGCTTTGTCAGACTGGAATGAAGCGTAATCAAACCCTTTCATTCGTAAAGGATGATTTAATAATGTATAGATTAGTGTTATATAAGTGTATTGTGGTTTTTTGTGGGATTAAGGAGATGGATTTTAGGATTATAACCTTGAATTGAAATGGGAGATATCTCCTCTACAACAATGGGATAACAGAATTCAATTTCTAACCAACCGGAGGCCAAGATTCGATGATTTATGGACTTCCCTTAAATATCTATGAATTTTGATTATTCATACAATGGTGGAAGCAGTATATATATTGGATCTATGTTTTCATATAAATAATATAGGTTTCTATAAATTTCTAATATACACGACGTTTACTTCAAATGAACAAACACCATATAGTTCAATGTTATGGTTTCTAGGGTTTCATGGAAAATAAAATATCACAAGATGTGTGATACTACAACACACTATGTTATCTAATACTAAAATCGTAGAATGTAACCTTAGTATACACAGGCATCTTCATATCTTGGTACACAGGCAAGACAAGGTACAAAGAAACAACTAGGTACATGGGAATGGTTGGGTACTCAGACAAGACCGGGTACACGAGCATGGGATAGAGTACATAAGAACAAGATAAAGTAAATGTTAATGGGTTGGGAGGGAATGATCATACCCAAGGTGACCTTAACATGATGTTTACTCCATGTACATGTTTTATAGTCCCACATGTCTAATTATTCCATGTGTTGGTGAGGACACACCATGGTTTCTAGGTGAGGTCACACACTATGTTCTATTATGTACACAACATTTACTTTAATATGATACTCCTACCTTGCATTTCTCCTTCATCAGGACATATATTTGGCCCCATTATTAGTCTATCATATATTGGTTTCTACATGGGATATGATGGTGCCCTTTGTTTTAGCATCAGATATATGATGTCTGCTGATGTTAGCAGCATGCTTCTCTTAGTGGCACTTAACCAATGGTAGTGATCGGGTATGATCATTGGAATTTTACCAAGATTGGTACTACCCTATGTCTCTCAAGGTGGTGGGTCCCCCATATCTATTATACAAGTATTGATTGAACTCCCACACATTATATAGTATGTGAGTCCTCTATCTATGGAGTGTAATCTCTCTCATTGAGTTATTGCGATGAGTGAGTCCCCTACTGGAGTAGTGGTCCCTCATACATGCTACATAGTATCAATGAGTGGTAATTCCATATACTTCAGTGTTTTCATAAGTTTCATGTTTAATGGATAATTCTCCCTTGGTTGTGACACTGAGTAGTGAGTAGTGTTCTCTCAATTATTAATCTTATGTGGTTACATGGGTTATTTTGGCATCAATGATGGGACCATTGGAGCTGCAGGCAGACTATTTGTTCTTAGATGTCTATGGATATAGAGATCCTATTTCTCTCTTACATTGGATTATTTATGATCGTAAAAAAAATTTGGTTTACTATACCATCATTCTTATGGGTTGAGTTGTTTGTTGTTTATTTCTACTTCTTATCCTTCATGATTTTTGCAACATACTACTGGATATGTATATACTCACCCTTGCATGGGATTTAACAACACTTGTTGTGTATTATACAGTCGATAAATAGATTAGTAGAGAATATGGTGGATATGGTATTAGTCTTTCTTAGTAGTATATGGTCGAATTGACCGTGATTAAGGTTCAATCATTGAGATCTTGAGTTGGGCTCTCACCCTCTCAACTCTTTACAATTGATTTTATTTTTTCTTTCCTCTTGTATTTCTAGTCAGGTTTATATTTTTTCCTTCATAAATTTATATTTCCATATTTAAATCTAATATATATATTTCCTATAGTTTGTTTCATGATTTGACTACACTTTATATGTTTTGTTCTCTTATTATATCTCTATATGTTTCCTAGAGATAGTTTTGTCTATGTGTGGGTATGTGGGATAATGTGTCACCTTATATTGTTATTCCTACCTAGTTCTTTTAACCATACCCTAGCCCATAGGAAGAGAGATTGGGGTGTCACACATGTATTTCCACTGGTTAGGTGGGTCATGGTATTTCGGGTTGTGATAGCGTGGTTTTGAAGGTGTTATTTTCCCAATATTTGTTTTTAGTGTTTTAAATTTTGTGAGGTTTTCTTTGGGAACATAGGTAAATAATGTCAAAGTGCCTCAAGTTTCATTATTAAGGTAGGGAAACCATTTTTGTTGTGCCATATGATGTATCCATACACTTAGACTCAGACTACCTTCATGTCAATCTGGCATACCTATGAATCGTTAGCATGGAACGAATCGTAATTTATTCATATAAGAGTGGGTATTTTGGAATTAATGTATTTATTGATTCATCTTCTGAAATATTCTCCTTGACCATGGTATATCATTATAACATTCAAGTGTCCTTCACAATGATATATAGTAAATATTTCTAGATAATTTCATGATGACAACCAGTTCAGCGGTGAGAAATTAGTTCAAGAACTCACTCATGAGGTGTTTCCATTAGGATAGAATAGAACAGTTCTACCAACTATTTAGTAGTGCATGGACATACCTCTAGTGGTCTAGGATAATTATTGAATTCATATAGACAAACTGATGTCTCAATTGGGGTGGGATGTCGATGATCATAGGCTTACTGTTTTGCACAAGTTATGTTAATTGATACCAATCAGGTTTCAAGGAGGACTATAGACTTAGCTAGTGGAATATTAGCCCAAGGATGTGGTCCAGGATTTCTGACATGTGTGGACACTAGACTGATCATATTTATATTCCCACAACATGTTTTCTCAAGGAGGAACATGGCACTGGTAGTGTTTATTCAACCAGATCCAAGATGAGGTGATACTATATTAGGATAGATATGAGTATCTCTTCAGAGAGGAGTACTTTACAATGATCCAATTGATAATATAGGTTTATCAAGAGGTTATGGGTTGGGTTTTCTAACTTTTGTGGGACCCCTCATAGTTAGATAGTGAGCCTGATAGTTTGAGTTATTTTTGGGAAATTTATGGAATTGGTGGATCCGTATTTGCTAGTTTCTGCTTTAATCATGCATGGAATATGGATTCTTCCCCCACCAAGATGTGTTCTAATTTTATGTTATTTAAAGAGATATTGGAAATATAGTCCCTTCCAACGTAAATAGTATCTAGTTTTGGTGGATGAGTCCCTTTGAACTGTATGTTTGAGGTTGTTTCGGTGGAGAGAGTCTCTTGTGGGGCCCCTTTTTCATTGTAGTAAATCCTTATGTCTTTATTCTGGGTGTGGAATTGTTCTATGTGGTGTGGGGTAAGACTAATTGTCTCTATAAGAGAATTTTATGCCTTCATATAAATAATATTAGAATTTATTTCATGAGTGAGATAGAACTTATAGTTGATTGGGTAGGTATTTTGATTAAAAATATGTAACTTATCACCCATTTTTTGTGAGATTATCCCTAAGTGTTAAAGGATCTTTTGGAATCTAGTTTCTAATAATAGTGGACGATTATATGCACTTATTTCTTGATGATGTTTTGGGACTACCATTGAGGTTGTAGAATGACTTCTACATCTAATTGGATCCCAAGACCAGAGCTATATTTTCTTTTTCATATCAAATTTTCCTTTCTATTCTTTGTGATCTGAGGGTGAAATTGTAAAACCATAAGTAGAAATTTTTTATCAAACCCAAAGTGTCCCCCTAAGTGGCACTAGTTTTGTTCCTGAAACATGAAGACATGATTTTGAGGCTTTTTGTTCACTATCTTTTCCTGAATTAGGAATAGATTTATAACTAAAACCATTTTACTGAGGATGGAAGACCATTTTAACATGAAGAAAGGTATGAGTTTCTTCTCAAAGATCATTCTCAGTTTTGGCTACCCTTAGTTGAGGGTTAGCATTGATGATATCCTAAAGATGGTATTCAGAAGTCTCTATGGGAACTATGAGTTTTAGGTGAATCCTTTTGGTGTGATGAATGTCTTTTCCATGCTCAAGGATCTTATAAATCAGATCTTCTATCATGTTTCCTCTAGTAATGGGGATGACCTTGTTGATTTAAGGTTCAAACATTCCAAGCGGTTTCTAATGGGTTTGTTCATAGAACTGGAAACATCCAATGATTGTATATCCATTTGGACCTACTTTCCAAAGGTAGGTGCTCATTAGTTGTGAACTGATGAGTCTTTAGAATTTGCATTGGTCGAGAGGATGGGAGTTCGGACTCATCACACCTTTTTTAGGGTAATTATTGTCTACTCCAGGACTCTCTTTATAGATTTAAGTTATGTTCGTGAATCCCTATTAAATTACCAAGTATGAAAATGAGATTTCCTTTAGATATAACAATCAATGATTGATATGTAGGAGATTTAGAAAATCTTTTATATGTATTCGTGGTTCTTAATAGATAGAGAATCATCTGTATTTTTTAGAGATTCTTAGTCAATGGTATCCTTCAACACATTATATTGAAATATCTTGGTCATTATGATAACCATACTGGTTTTAAAGCCACTCATGGGGGCACTTCAAGTTAATTGTCATTCAAAAGGACATAGATTATTTCAGAGTTGGGATTGTACCCACATATGGGATACCTACGTATACATTGTTTAGAAAAGGAATCAGAACCCATGTAGTTTAAGTAAAGAAGTAAAAGTTTTATGTTTGATGGATCGCTCAAAGAAATATGTCATAATTACTTTTGTGCTATAAGCTTACGTGAGTCATGATCGGTGTGATAAATAAGAGGTATTGGTAAAACCTGACAATTGTGCCATGAAAAATTTAATCATTATGAATGATGTGGGGCATATGAATGAATGACTGCCCAGATAAATGAAGATTAGGATTTACATCAGAGAAGAAATCTGAGAACAAGGTCCATAAAGTTATATGTTCTTTATGGAGATTTTGATACTTAACTTAGGACTTAATCCTGTGAAGGATTCCCAAATTAGAGGGGACTTATGATTGGGTTTTATTCCTGAGAAGGAAGTCAAATCAAAAGTAAATTAAGACTGGTTGAAAGAAATTATGACTGGGGATTATTCCTGAGAAGGGGGCCCAGGTTAAAGGGACTTGAGAACTGGGTCTTATTCCTGAGAAAGAGGCCTAGGTTAAAGGGAAATATGACTGGGGATTACTCTTAAGGAGGAGGCCCAAGTTAAAAGAATTTGGAATTTGGGGCTTACTCCTAAAGAGGATTCCCATAATTTGGAATTTGAAGATTGTGGCTTACTCCTGAAAAGGAGGCCCATATTGAAAGAATTATGATTGGGGATTACTCTGGAGGAGGATGCCCAAATTTAAGGGAACTTAAAGTCTGGGTTTTACTCATGAAAAGAAGGCCCAGGTTAGGGGACTTGGGGCTTACTCCTAAGGAGGATGCCCAGGTTAAGAGAACATGGACTAGGGCTACTCCAGAAAAGGAGGCCAAGGTTAAGAGAACTTGGACTGGGGATTTCTCCTAAGGAGGATGCCCAGGTTAAGAGAACTTGGACTGGGGCTTACTCCAGAAAAGGAGGCCCAGGTTAAGAGAACTTGGACTGGGGCTTTCTCATGAAAAGAGGCCCAGGTTAAGAGAACTTGGACTGGGGCTTACTCGTGAAAAGGAGGCCCAAGTTAAGAGAACTTGGACTGGGGATTACTCCTAAAAAGGAGGCCCAGGATAAAGATCCTCTCATCTGAAATGATGAGTTTGAATGAATGAAATCTCTATCCTTGGTGACATAAAGATATGTAAATCACTAGGTTTTAAGAGATATTCCACATAATTCCTTTCGGATAAGTAATCCTACCAAGGAATCATTCCATAAATGTCATTGAAAAGGGTTCTGAAGGCTAAATATTGAAGAGGAGAGGTGGATTTGAATAATAGAGGACAATTGGCAGGAGGTGCGCCCAAAAAGAAGTAGGCGTACAGGTCCTGCGTGGGCGCGCAGGTCCTGGTCGTGCAGTTATACCTGTGTGACACATAGGTACATGTGTGACGGTCAACCCATAGGGTAATACTTGGGAGAGGCTTGGCTCAAGACCTTAGTGTTATCCCTAGGGGCTTCCAAAAGAGTGGTGTGCAGGTTCTGGTGAAGGGATAAGGCGGCACGCAGGTGTCTTCATTTCCCTTAAGGGTTAGACACTAGGTGCACAGGTGTTGATGGATTTTAACACTTAGGCCTTGTTCCCCCTTTTTAGAGCTTCCATTCTAGGTAAAAAAATTACCTTAGAAGTGTTCGGAAGACTTATTGAAGATAATAGGGCGTCGTGAGCATAAATATGGGTTTTGGAATTTTTAATCATTGAAATGGGTGGCCCACAAGGGGTATTTATAGGCTACTGAAGACCCGGGGAGAAAATTAAATAGGGCACGTAGGTCACCTGCGTTCCCAATATGTGGTGCACAGGCATACCTACACAGCCATGATGAAACATGCACAACCCATCTTTGACCAAATCCTTCTTCATGCCTTTGTCAATTTTTGTTGTATCTTCAAAGGATGGATCACTTTGGACTATGTTATTTCCATTTTTTAAGTCGTTTAGACTTTGTGATTGAAAGGAGAGTCAACAAAAGTCCCCCCTCAGAGTTGGATCTGAAAGGAATAAGGATGTGACTCTGAGGTAAAGAAGAAAACCATGGAAGGGCGGCGCGCAGGTTCAGAGCACGCAGATACTGGCACGCAGTTGAGAGGCGCACATGATTGGGTGTGCAGGGGTGCGGTCTAGCCTATAAATGTGCGGCCATTCTT
The DNA here is from genome assembly GCA_963277665.1 of Viscum album. Classification (NCBI taxonomy): domain Eukaryota; kingdom Viridiplantae; phylum Streptophyta; class Magnoliopsida; order Santalales; family Viscaceae; genus Viscum; species Viscum album. Next base: position 1,979,559,818 of record OY728155.1, read on the forward strand.
GCGCAAAGCACCCGACTCTCAAACATTTCCCCTCTTGCCACGCAGGTTTCTTTCGTCGCACAGGTGGATGATTTTCCGCAGTTCAGTTCTTTTTTCCATGTCGTGCTGCTGCAGAGGTATATTTACATGCACGGTGATACCTGCACACCAAAAACCTATGCGACACAGTTACACCTGTACACCAACTTTTGACTTTCTCCCCTTAATTCCTTATCTATTTTTTCGAATTTCTTTACAAATTTTATGAAAATATCAACTCCCTTTAAGAGTTAATTGTTCGACCTTTGCATAGATTCAATGGCTCCTAGAAGAATCGAAATGGTTGATGAACTGTCTAGAAAGCGGATTGATGATATGATAAACATTTTTGGCCATGATTATTATGATATCTGCGACAGCACTCTTCCATATTTGGCCAAGTACTTGAAGAAATATCATGTTAATCTCCCACAAAGCATCTACCTGGCTCTGTATGGGCATGGTCATTTGCAAGGAGTCAATGTTCCATATTCAAAGAACTATACTCCATAAATGCAGCCACACTAATAATCCTCTATTTCGGTTATTGTAGAGACCCGAAGCTTGACTTACATGGACATTACATTACTTTTTCGGAATACTTAGTAAATAACAAAAAACACACACACAAGGATCATAATAATTTAGTGTCTATGGAAACTCGGAACGTAATCTTCTAATCGTGGTGAAAGATCTTCAACATCTCCCATAAATATCTTCCCTTTTTTTTACCTAAAACCTTTCTTTATATCCTGGGGAAAAGAAAACATAAAAGGGTGAGCTCAAATGCTCAGTAAGGGTAAACAAAGAAAAATCAATCACATCATATTCATAAGAACATAACTTTTGGAAATCTTAACCTGCAAAAGATAGAATAATTTCATAACATGGGATAAATCATGGCAGTGAAATGTAATCACAATAATCATAACTTAAAACATGAAACTTTGTGGCATACACACATAATCATAGAGAATCATTTCTTGTTAGTCAAGACTCATTGCCAAGACTATCTTAGTGGACAAAGTCCCTTTCTGAACCGAGTCACCCTCGTTTCAGTCCTGTTTCACTGAACCGGTATAACCAACCGTTCCAGCCATGTCTATCTCATGAGATATAAAATCTTTACCCAACGCATTGGAGGGAGATATAGGTCCCACCCATCTCATAATGATACCATTCTTATGTGTGCCAAAAAATCATAAATCATACATCATTGCATAACCCATGTGATAAAAATGGGAATATTAAACATCATGACATCATAAAACAATTCATATAAGATAAAGGAATTCTTAAAATAATTACATCACAACATAATCAAATCAATGTAATAATAGGGATAGAAACAGAACCCTTTATTATCATTGATGGAAAATAATTTTGATAAAACACTTGAACTCCATTCTTGAGGAAAATATCCTTTCTTCTTCAAAAACATTTTTCCTTTCTTAACATGTCATACAAAAAGAAGTTGATTAAAAATAAACTTGAAAACTTGTAAAGGAAGCTTCTTGGAAATAATGTTTTAAAAATCCATTCATGCCGTATAAGTTAAAAAAACATTCTTCGTACTTTTGTTGGAAAAGTCAAAAAGTACCTCGTACGAAAAACGACAAAAGATTCCTTTAAAATTCTTTACTAAAAACTCACCGAAGGGTAAAATTGGATTTTAAACTATTGTAAGTGGATGGAAACAATATTACATATTGAGGAAACATGGATGTGGATGATAAAATACACCCCAGTAAATACTGAAGTATAAACAATCTCGGATAAAAATGAGATTGTGATATTTTCTTTACCTTAGGTCCGATTTGCTTTGTAAGTGTCTGAACCTCCTATATAATGATTTAAATAATGTCATTGACTTATTAAAGAATCATATTCATTGTTATGATATCATATATGGTTCACTTATGACTTTATATTACCCGTTCTTTTGTAAATTCCATGTTAAAAGCGTTTTGGGTAAAATTGTTTCATTTGTCCTCCGTGTTTTGACTTGTAACTATTCATATGATTACTTAGATCATGATTACTTAATTCCAGAATATAAAACATGATTTATATATATATATTCAGAGTATACACATATATATAATAAATCAGTAAATGGAAAGAAATACACCATTCATGGAGACGGTAGTCCGTACATACGCATGAACGCTGTTTTCGTTTCCTTATTGAATTGAATGGAATTAAGTAGATGACATACATATAAATATACATAAATCCATTATCATTATTATTTCATATATTTCATTAGTAATTATTATATATACTTTATAATCATTCATGAATGGTTAATCATAGATAATGAATCTCATCACGTCGTGGAGACGGTATTCCGTACGTACGCACGAGCGATGATATCGTTCCCATGGTCGTGGAATTGTGTTGAAGTGTATTTATACTATTAAAGTATCAATATCACTTTATAATAATCATATATAGTTACTCATTACACCATTATACCCATCCAATTAAGTTGGTGGCGGAAAATAGATTACACCACGGCGTGGAGATGGTATTCCGTACGTACGCACGCGCGGTGATTTCCTTTTTCCATAGGATGGATAGAAGGTTAATTAGAGTTGTTTCATATTTATAATAACATATCAGTATATAAGAAATACTGATGTTATTACTTTATCAAGAAACAACTAAAGAAGAAGAAGTTGAAGAAGAAAGAAATTGAAAAAGATCGGTAATGGATATTACCTCTTTTTGACGCGCATTCACCTAACCTCCACTTAAAGAACTAAGGATGGTCTTTGAAGAAGACCAGGACCTCTAGGATGATACTAGAAAAGTGGAGAAGAGATTTTGGTAGGGTTTAGCCGAGCATGAAGGCTCAAAGTTGTGTGAGGAAGAGAGGGAGGATGTGCCCTTTTATAAGGGAGGAGATGGGCACCTTTGGAATAACTAAAACTATTATTTTATTATAAAGTCAAGTTCGGTTTTAAATAGCTCCAAATTGATTTATTTCGAGGATAAGGTGGGGATGGTTCTAAATACTCTCAACCAATAGATTTTAGACAAGTTTAGGTTCTTATTTTAACCTTATCATTTAGATTTAACATTAAGTTAAATAATTTTACTTTTACCGTGTCTTCTTGTGTTCTTATACTATAAGGTTAATAAACATACTATAAGAAGCCAAAGGAACCCCAAGTTGTTTATTATTAATATATATAACCTTATCTAAGTCATTTGTCCGAACCTTAGATTTTTATGAATAAAATAACAATTAATAATATAATATTTGTTTTAAAAACTATTTTATGTCAATTTTGAAACTATTTAGTAATTGATTTTTGTGAAACTCATAACAGAATGATAAGTTCGAAAAACGTTAATTAAATCAATACTAACATGTCATATTAACCTATAAAATTAGTGTAATTCATAAAAAGTCTCAAATTATATTTATTTGGGTATTTATAACATTAATTATGTCAATATTTCATTAATAAGATAATTACTGCATCATCGTTGTGTCATAAATAAATTATATTATTTAATGTCTAAAAATTACAAATAAATTACCATTATGTATTAAATATTTTTAGCTTTCTAATGAATATTTATAGTCGAATTTATCTTATGTATAACCCCATATTAAAAATGGTTTAGTAAATAAACTTTGATTTTAACTCTTTTAACTATTCTTTAAATAAATTAATAATAAATGTCCTAATCTAATCCGAGTGGGCCTAAATGGTCATATTTTATTCCTAAGTTTGTTTTTGGTCGAATTACACTTGTCCAGTAGAATTAAGACATGTGTTAGGATAATAATAATATCATTTCTACCCTTAATTACCCTATTTACTTTTAACCGTGGTAAAAAAAGTAAAAAGTTACTATTCACCAAAAAATTATTTTCATCTCATTGAACTACATTTTACTTACTGACATCAACCATGTCTCTCGGATTTTTGAAATTCCACTCACAGAAGCGGTAAAATTATGTTTTATGAACAATTCAGTTTTTTTTAACTACCACTTAGTGGTTTCACTATTCATCAAAAATTGGAAGTTTTCAGAAAAATACCAAAAATTAGGCCTAAGCTATATTTGATATTATGAACTCAAAAATGATGTCTATTTTACCAAATTCAAAACATATCAGTTGCATTAACTAATTTAAAAATTAATTCCCGTCGTCAAAACAAAAGGTGTGTTTTTAAGAGATAATAACTATCAAAAGATTGACACTTGTTTATAACTGGTTTAAATGTGAAATTACATCCAATGACCAACATTGTATTAAATTGTAAAAATATATTCTAAATATACTTTAAAACCACTCAAATTAACAATTTATCACTACTAATTATTTCTATTAAAAAAAGTTGTTTTTAATTAAAATTTAGTAATTTTCACTATTCATCGGAATATGAAAGTTATCCGAAATGTACCAAAATTTCACCTCAGGCTAAATTCGATACTCCAAATCCAAAAATGAAGTCCATTTTGAGAGATAAAATTTCTAAAATTTTAAAAGGTGGTTATTACTATTCATAACTTCTAGTTTTAATAATATTTTAATATCATATCGTTGTTTAGTGAAACTCGGTATTGCGTACTACACACACCATCGGGGAAGGTCGTGATTGCGTGTAATACAAGGCAAGTCAAGGATGTGTGTTGAGCAAGCTCCTTTTGGTGTAGCATACAACACAAGACATTAATGAAATTAAAAATAATATTTTTCATAAAATCTCAGGGTGTTACATTCTACCCCCCTTAAAATGAATTTCGCCCTCAAAATTCGTCGGGGTTATAAATGGTTTACTACTTGAAAGTTTCTTTAATAGAAACCCACATCATAAAAAGGAATACCAAAACCAACATTTAAAAACAAAATTATGAAATGTAACAGTTACCCAAATAAACTAATCATTGGGTTTCCACATAGGTGAAAATATTGATATGGAAGAAAAATCTAACCATCATGTTTTAATGGAGAGTGGTAGAGAACATGACTATGGAAAAGACAACAATCACAAATCCATAAATTTGTGACGATCTAAGGTACTATCTGATTAATCAAATATAAGAGCACTAGGACAACATTTTTGTTTTTCAAGATCGTTTCCCAAGTGGTAGAATTAGAAGAAATACTTTCGTGATTTTGGTATAGTCTCACCGTTTGTCATTCTTTGGACAATTTCCACTTCATCTCTTAAAAAAATGCAGTTGAATTTTTCATTCGTGATGTGTTAGCAGATCATGTGATAGAATGATGGGTCATTCCATCTCTTTCAAACAAAAGGTTAGGAAAAGTTATAAGTCCATCTTATGGTTAATCATATATGGTTCCAAAAATGAACTTATACTTCATATATCATACCGCTTAATAAAATAAAACTAGTTTCTACTAACCAGGGACTTCCTGTAGGCCAGTGGTAGGAGATAAAGGCCAGTCGCACTTCGGTTGTGGGTTCGATTCCCACAGCCTTGTCCGACGCGATGGGCTGTCACCCGTCCTGCAGGTTGCCCTTTTTCTAAAACTATATTACTATAACATCCCATCAATAATATCGAAAAAACTTGTATCCTTAAACAATACTAACTTATGTCCAACATAATCCATTCCAATCTTTAGGCTTATCCATAATACTGCAGTCCACTCTCATAACATAGTGAAAACGATTACCAGAGACTTAATACCATCGTTGATCCCCATATATCATAAGATATGTTTTGTTGGTCACATTAAAAACATTCAAAGTCCTTAATCATGTATTCTCTTGAATACCCATTGAACCTTAGTGAAAACATGAATGTAGTTAAAAGTTAACACCTTCCACATACCAAAATCCTCAAAATTCTATATACTCAAACCATGATATCACTTAGTCCTTATATCAATCATGAGCTCATGAATACTATTAAACATTTCATTTTCTCGTTTTCCCTTCATTATTCGCATATCATCTTATTTCCAAAAATATCTCAATCACTTTGAATACCACATTAGACCAATACATAAATATACCAATACTCCATGATACAACATTATTTTGGAATCCCATTACATAAACACTTAATCATTCCACCACATCGTTGTCATATTCAACATCGCCAATAGTGATCGCATGTGACTTACCTTTGTCGTTTTCCTTAAGCGGTTGCTCATGTCGATCATCACTAACCCTTGGATTAGGGCATTTATTAGCATAATTCCCCATTTCCTTGCACTTGAAGCATTGAAGTGTTGGTGGTGCGTTCTCTGTAGTGTTTTCTTTATTCACATCATTAGAAACCCCTTTTCCATTACTTCGACACTCAGCTGCTCGATGACCTTCTTTTCCACACTTAAAACATTTTCTAGTCCCTTTAAGACAATTTCCACCATGCTTCTTTCCACACTTTGTTCATAAGGAAACATTCATCTTCATTTCACCATTATTTTGAGATTTCTCCTTGAACTTCATCTTTCGTTTCTTTTCAAAACCATGAGATGGATATGTAACACCAACTTCCATTTCTACATTGATAGCACAACGCACAATTTCTTCATAGCTACGGAAGTCTCTTATAGCTAATGCCCTTCGAAGACTTGGTTTTAAGCCACTGAAAAATCGATCAACTTTACTTTCAGGTTGGATGATAATGCCAGATGCATACCTTGCAAGTCTTGTAAAATTCACTTCGTATAAACCAACAGATTCATCATCCTTCTGCTTCAGCTCAAGAAACCCCTTTTCCATCTTTGTTCGAAGAATACGAGGGAAGTACTTACTGAAAAACAAGTTCTTGAACTCGTCCCATTCCATGGACTCAATTTCATCTCTTGGCCTCGTATTCTTGATAAGATTCCACCATTGATCAGCTTCACCTTCCAAACGATACACTGCTAAAATGACTTTATCATGTTCAGAACATTGAAGAACTGAAAATATCTTTTTAGTGGTACTGATCCATTGTTCAGCAAACAGTGGATCGGAAGTCCCACTAAAAGAAGGTGGACGTTGCCTCATGAAGGACTCAATAGAATATTGTTCCATTCTCTGCTCATTTGGAAGTCCAGAATGATTCATAGCTTGTGTAAGTATAGCAATAAGATTTTGCACTCCGTCTCCCATAACATTTGTTTGTTCAGGAGGACAATCATTGCATTGTCCATTGCATTAATCAACACGGTTCCTTCGGGTTCCAGCCATCGTCTAAAACCCAAAAAGAATAGTGTGAGAGGAAAAAATCATGCTAGGGAAAACAACATTATAAAGGGGGAGTATCCTCAATATCTAACTTCTTAGGTTAAATTCTATGATCGTTACCGTAGTTCTAGGACTGTATCTTATACGTATACTTATCCTTAGGGACATCCCTAGACATACCTTAGAAATATCTCTAGGGATCTCACTAACGTTTTCGCATCCTAGTTTCCAAAGGTTGACTAAACCTTTCCTCTGATACCAACTGTAGAGACCTGAATCTTGACTTACATGGACATTACATTACTTTTGCGGAATACTTAGTAAATAACAAAAAACACACACACAAGGATCGTAATAGTTTAGTGTCTTTGGAAACTCGGAACGTAATCTTCTAATCGTGGTGAAAGATCTTCAACATCTCCCATAAAATCTTCCCTTTTTTTTACCTAAAACCTTTCTTTATATCCTGGGGAAAATAAAACATAAAAGGGTGAGCTCAAATGCTCAGTAAGGGTAAACAAAGAAAAATAAATCACATCATATTCATAAGAACATAACTTTTGGAAATCTTAACCTGCAAAAGAGGGCATAATTTCATAAAATGGGATAAATCATGGCAGTGAAATGTAATCACAATAATCATAACTTAAAACATGAAACTTTGTGGCATACACACATAATCATAGAGAATCATTTCTTTTTAGTCAAGACTCATTGCCAAGACTATATTAGTGGACAAAGTCCCTTTCTGAACCGAGTCACCCTCGTTTCAGTCCTGTTTCACTGAACCGGTATAACCTACCGTTCCAGCCATGTCTATCTCATGAGATATAAAATATTTACCCAATGCATTGGAGGGATATATAGGTCCCACCCATCTCATAATGATACCATTCTTATGTGTTCCACAAAATCATAAATCATACATCATTGCATAACCCATGTGATAAAAATGGGAATCTTAAACATCATGACATCATAAAACAATTCATATAAGATAAAGTAATTCATAAAATAATTACATCACAACATAATCAAATCAATGTAATAATAGGGATAGAAACAGAACCCTTTATTATCTTAGATGGAAAATAATTTTGATAAAACACTTGAACTCCATTCTTGAGGAAAATATCCTTTCTTCTTCAAAAACATTTTTCCTTTCTTAACATGTCATACAAAAAGAAGTTGATTAAAAATAAACTTGAAAACTTGTAAAGTAAGCTTCTTGGAAATAATGTTTTAAAAATCCATTCATTCCATATAAGTTAAAAAAACATTCTTCGTACTTTTGTCGGAAAAGTCAAAAAGTACCTCGTACGAAAAACGACAAAAGATTACTTTCAAATTCTTTACTAAAAACTCACCGAAGGGTAAAATTGGATTTTAAACTATTGTAAGTGGATGGAAACAATATTACATATTGAGGAAACATGGATGTGGATGATAAAATACACCCCAGTAAATACTAAAGTATAAACAAACTCGGATAAAAATGAGATTGTTATATTTTCCTTACCTTAGGTCCGATTTGATTCGTAAGTGTCCGAACCTCCTGTATAATGATTTAAATAATGTCATTGACTTATTAAAGAATCATATTCATTGTTATGATATCATATATGGTTCACTTATGACTTTATATTACCCGTTCTTTTGTAAATTCCATGTTAAAGAGCGTTTTGGGTAAAATTGTTTCATTTGTCGTCCGTGTTTTGACTTGTAATTATTCATATGATTACTTAGATCATGATTACTTAATTCCAGAATATAAAACATGATTTATATATATATATTCAGAGTATACACACATATATAATAAATCAGTAAATGGAAAGAAATGCACCATTCATGGAGACGGTAGTCCGTACATACGCATGAACGCTGTTTTCGTTTCCTTATTGAATTGAATGGAATTAAGTAGATGACATACATATAAATATACATAAATCCAGTATCATTATTATTTCATATATTTCATTAGTACTTATTATATATACTTTATAATCATTCATGAATGGTTAATCATTGAGAATGAATCTCATCGCGTCGTGGAGACGGTATTCCGTACGTACGCACGAGCGATGATATCGTTCCCATGGTCGTGGAATTGTGTTGAAGTGTATGTATACTATTACAGTATCAATATAACTTTATAATAATCATATATAGTTACTCATTACACCATTATACCCATCAAATTAAGGTGGTGGCGGAAAATAGATTACACCACGGCGTGGAGACGGTATTCCGTACGTACGCATGCGCGGTGATTTCCTTTTTCTGTAGGATGGATAGAAGGTTAATTAGAGTTGTTTGATATTTATAATAACATATCAGTATATAATAAATACTGATGTTATTAATTTATCAAGAAACAACTAAATAAGAATATGTTGAAGAAGAAAGAAATTGAAAAAGATCGGTAATGGATATTACATCTTTTTGACGCGCCTTCATTTAACCTCCACTTAAAGAACTAAGGATGGTCTTTGAAGAAGACCAGGACCTCTAGGATTATACTAGGGAAGTGGAGAAGAGATTTTTTCAGGTTTTGGCCGATCTTGAAGGCTCAAAGTTGTGTGAGGAAGAGAGGGAGGAGGTGCCCTTTTATAAGGGAGGAGATGGGCACCTTTGGAATAACTAAAAATATTATTTTATTATAAAGTCAAGTTCGGTTTTAAATTGCTCCAAATTGATTTATTTTGAGGCTAAGGTGGGGATGGGTATAAATACTCTCAACCAATAGATTTTAGACAAGTTTAGGTTCCTATTTTAACCTTATCATTTAGATTTAACATTAAGTTAAATAATTTTACTTTTACCGTGTCTTCTTGTGTTCTTATACTATAAGGTTAATAAACTTACTATAAGAAGCCAAAAGAACCCCAAGTTGTATATTATTAATATATATAACCTTATCTAAGTCATTTGGCCGAACTTTAGATTTTTAGAAATTTAATAACAATTAATAATATAATATTTGTTTTAAAAACTATTTTATGTCAATTTTGACACTATTTAGTAATTGATTTTTGTGAAACTCATAACAGAATGATAAGTTCGAAAAACGTTAATTAAATCAATACTAACATGTCATGTTAACCTAGAAAATTAGTGTAATTCATAAAAAGTCTAAAATTATATTTATTTGTGTATTTATAACATTAATTATGTCAATATTTCATTAATAAGATAATTACTGCATCATCGTTGTGTCATAAATAAATTAAATTATTTAATGTCTAAAAATTACAAATAAAATACCATTATGTAGGAAAGATTTTTAGATTTATAATGAATATTTATAGTCGAATTTATCTTTTGTATAACCCCATATTAAAAATGTTTTAGTAAATAAACTTTGATTTTAACTCTTTTAACCATTCTTTAAATAAATTAATAGTAAATGTCCTACTCTAATCCAAGTGGGCCTAAATGGTCATATTTTATTCCTAAGTTTGTTTTTGGTCAAATTACACTTGTCCAATAGAATTAGGACATGTGTTAGGATAATAATAATATCATTTCTACCCTTAATTACCCTATTTACTTTTAACCGTGGTAAAAAAAGTAAAAAGTTACTATTCACCAAAAAATTATTTTCATCTCATTGAACCACATTTTACTTACTGACATCAACCGTGTCTCTTGGATTTTTGAAATTCCACTCACAGAAGCGGTAAAATTATGTTTTATGAACAATTCAGTTTTTTTTAACTACCACTTAGTGGTTTCACTATTCATCAAAAATTGAAAGTTTTCAGAAAAATACCAAAAATTAGGCCTAAGCTATATTTGATATTATGAACTCAAAAATGATGTCTATTTAACCAAATTCAAAACATATCAGTTGCATTAACTAATTTAAAAATTAATTCTCGTCGTCAAAACAAAAGGTGTGTTTTTAAGAGATAATAACTATAAAAAGATTGACACTTGTTTATAACTGGTTTAAATGTGAAATTACATCCAATGACCAACATTGTATTAAATTGTAAAAATATATTCTAAATATACTTTAAAACCACTCAAATTAACAATTTGTCACTATTAATTATTTCGATTAAAAAAAGTTGTTTTTATTTAAAATTTAGTAATTTTCACTATTCATCTGAATATGAAAGTTATCCGAAAAGTACCAAAATTTCACCTTAGGCTAAATTTAATACTCCGAATCCAAAAATGAAGTCCATTTTGAGAGATAAAATTTCTAAAATTTTAAAAGGTGGTTATTACTATTCATAGCGGCTAGTTTTAATAATATTTTAATAGCATATCGTTGTTTAGTGAAACTCGGTATTGCGTACTACACACGCCATCGAGGAAGGTCGTGATTGCGTGTAATACAAGGCAAGTCAAGGATTCATGTTGAGCAAGCTCCTTTTGGTGTAGCGTACAACACAAGACATTAATGAAAATAAAAATAATATTTTTCATAAAATCTCGGGGTGTTACAGTTATGCTTTGCATTAAGAGAAACAACAATGGTGTGAACTTTCAAATTTTTCATCCATGCCATTTCCTTGCAGATATGAAAATGGAAAACCCATGGGCTGAAATGTTTTCTCTTGTTGGTTGGTGGAGGGAAGACTATCGTGTAATTAGAACAATATCTAAAAAGAGTACCCTCTCCAAATGTCTCTTTACTTCCAATGCTTCATTCTCAAATCCATGTATCCATCTTCCAAGTCTCTTGGACAGAAACAGAGTCACCGTTTGATTTGCAGAAATGTTTCTCAAACCGCACTCAAGAATATACTTTTACAATTGTTCCATGAAGAGCTGGTATCACAACATATCTTATTGTATCCAATTGAATGAATGAATTCTAGGTGGATACTGATGAAGATCGGGATTCCATAAATCAAATGAAGATTAATGTTGAAATTATCTTGTAATCCCTGAAAAAGAGAAGAGACTCCAGTTTGTAGATGTCCTTCTAACTCTTGTGCATTAAATTAAAAAAACTTTTATCTTCAATCATATGTGCCTGCAATTTTTTACTACCTAATATAAATTTTTACCTAAGCCAATGGGCCTAGTAAGCATAGTTTTTTTTTCTAGGATTATTATAAATAACCCTACAAACTTTGAATGTTTTTATTTCTCAATATTACCTAAATCATACAAAATGTATGTTTAGTGAGATGGAACTTGACTTTTATTCAGATTTCCCTTACCTTTTGTGAGCAGTTTAAAGTAATGCATGTCGGACATAAAAAAGGGTTAATGTGTAAGGTCGAAATGGCTTTGACCGAATGGATTAAAATTGACTCAATTCCATGATAATTTATCTGAAAACATATTACCATTTTCAAGTATGGGGGAAAATATGTAAATGATGGCTTAAGAATTTTTGAATCTGGGGAATGAAATGAAAAAGGGCTAAAAGGCATTAGAAGAAGTAGTTACTAAGAATTAAGTTACCACTATTTAACAAACCCATTAAGGGGTTGAATTATGTAGGGACGTTTAAGGGCATTGGCTGCATAGACAAATAGTAACATCTTTTGGCTGATAGGTCCGTTATGTAGACTACTTATGCAAGTCCACCTAAGGGCACGTGCTGCATAGTCAGGCAAAAGAACTCTCAGAAACTTACTTTTATACTGCTAAAAAGACAGTGGAAGTTTACGGAGATTCAAATTTTCCAAAGAATAGAGTTTGATGTATGGAGAGAGGTACTTGAATGTGGAGAAGATATTTCCAAACAATATTGTCTAAGAACTAGATAAATGTCACTCCTATGAAGGTCTGGCTCAAATGTAGGGATGGGAAATATAAACCATAGAATTGAATACAGTTAGATCATGAAAAAGAGTATGGGAAAAATATGTTTAGGATTTCTATTTTTTTGTGGATCCTTACATATTTTCATTAAGAAAACTAAGGACAAAAGTGGTTTTCTTCCCAAGATAAAGTTTCCATTTTTTGATAAACCTGTAAGGTGGTGGAATTATGCAAGGCCACCTAAGGGAATTGGCTACATAGTCAAATAACAGCATCTTTTGGCTGACAGGTATGTTACGTACACTGTTTATGTAAGGCCACCTAAGGGAACGTGCTACATAGTGAGGAAAAAGAACTCTCAGTTATCAGACATTTTGTAACCAGAATTCAAGAAAAGGGTTATGGAGATCTGGAAGTATTTAAGGTTAGGAGTATGACACATAAAAATGGGCTTTGTTCAGTGCATGTAGAGATACACAGACCAATGCTAACCATAATCATGTTGAGGCTGGGTCCTGAATGGAGATTTTGTACTTAACTACATATCTCATTATAATGAGAATCCATCCAAATGTAGTTCTTGAAATACAGTTTAACGTCATGTGGGATGAGATTATAAGAATTATTAGTTTAGGGTCACAGAGCATGGACCATTATAAGGAGTACACATTGTGTGTTTTCATAGGGGGACTTTTAGCAAGGGGACTGAAATTAAAATTTGGGGTTAGGCCCAAAGACATGGGGATGGATTTGAAGGATGCTCGAACATTCCTACATATCCCATAAGGATGGGAATCAAGCCGCACATAGTTCCTTAAATACCCTTTGTACAGATTTAGTTTGTACAAGTGAAGGGTAAAAGGGGACTTTAGTGCAATGATGGTTTGACCCAAGATAAATATTTGAGCATTTCCATGTAAGCACATAGTCTTGGAATATAACATGATTGGAGATCAATGTAAATAATGGTTCCCTCTTAGGTGAGGGTTTCAAAGAATGTTGTAGTTTATTGTCATACATGACAAAAGTGTTTTATAGTTTAACATCAACTAGAAAGGAAAAAGGTGAACCAATGTGAATATATTGGTTCTGGGGGTGTCTTCACGAATCAACATCGTATGAGATGGAGGTGAACCGATGTGAAGAGATTGGTTTTGGGATTGAACCTCGGGAGGATGCCTACGTACCCTTCCTAGAAGGCAAGTATCAATGTTCGCATAGTTCAATTAAAGGATGAATTGGCGATCAAGTTGTTTTTGAGGACAACAACCTAAAAATGATGTTGAGACTTACACATGGTCAGAGGCCCAAAGAGGGTGTTATGGTTGAATTTTACTCTAAGCTCACTTGATTCATACTTGGTGTGTGAAAAAGAGGTAGCAACAACCTTAATGATGCACAGTTTAATGTCATGTAGGACATATGAAGGGACTATGCAGTTTAAAGTCTTGCAGTGAGGACTATTGGTGCTGCATAGTTTAGTGTCATGTAGTAGGGAAAAAAATATATTTTAACGTCATGTTGGATGTATTAAGGGACTTTGTTCAGTTTTACGTCATGTAGGACAAATGATAAGTACAGTTTAACATTATTTAAGACAAATATAGTGACAGAGTTTAACGTCATGTTGGACGTGAACACAGTTTTGCATCATGTTGGACAATAAGGGTGTTGTACAGTTTAGAGTCATGTAGCTAAGACGACAGGGACAATACAGTTTAATGTCATGTTGGGCAAAAGGGGGACTGTGCAGTTTAATGTCATGCATTAAAGAGAAAATAGGACACAGTTTAACATCGTGTTGGACATATTAGGGACTTTTTCACAGTTTAACGTCTTTCTGGACGTAAGGGACTTCTGTAAATTTTAGCGTCATGTAACTAGGACATCACAATTTAACCTCATGTTGGAAGATGGTGAAAATAGTTTAAGTTCAAATTAATAGACCAAGGTTGGTGTAGTTTAAAATCTTGCTAGACATATTATTATTTGTGTTACACAAAATACTTCTTTAGAAATCTAGAATTGGTTGGAGTCGTGATGAGTTCTCCATCCATTGAGATTAAAGAATAAGCTCCATCGGAGTAGACCTTATATATTGAGTAAGGTCCTTCCCATTTTGGATCAAGCTTGTGAGGTTTCTTTCCTGGTATAATTGGAGTTATCATAACCAATACCAATTCACCCTGAATGAATGAACGAAGATGAACTTTTTTGTTGAAATCTCGTTCTATTCGATTCAGATAGACTTCCAAGTGGTGTAGGGTGCACAATCATTTCTCATCTAACCATTCAAATTCATCCAATCTCTTTTGAAATTCTTCATCTGTAGATGACTGATCACGAATGGATACTATGAGTATGGGTAATTGAACCTCAATGGGCAAGACTTCTTCCGTTCCATATACTAATGAATATGGAGTTGACCGCGTTGTAATGCGGGTGGTGGTCCGATAAGCCCATAAGGAATGAAAAAGTTTATCAGGCCATGAATTCTTATCTTTATCCACCATATTTTGCAGTATGTTTGAAAGAGTCTTGTTTAAGGATTCAATATGCCCAATGTCCTCTGCATGATACTAAGATGAATGGTTGGATTTTTTGTTGTATTCATGATACAACTTCCTTACCTCGGAAGAATAGAATTTGGTGCCATTTTCCGTCAATATGGTATGAGGGACACCAAATCTGGTAATGATGTTAGACTTGATGAAGCTAACAATGATTTTATGACTGACTTCTTTGAGAGGTATTGCCTCTCCCCATTTGGAAAAGAAATTAGTAGGAGTAAGAATATAATTAAACTTCTTGGTTGTAGCTGAAGGATAAGGTCCTACTACATCCATTCCCCATGTATCAAATGACCATGAATATTTACCTGTATGAAGCAACTCTGGGGGATGATGAATGAAGTTGTCACATAATTGGAAAGAATGACACTTCATTGTGAAATCAAAACAATCCTGTATCATTGAAGGCCAAAAGTATCCAAGCCTTCGAATTTGATCAGATAGTCTATGTCCGGATTGATGGGCACCACAGACTCTTGCATGCACTTCTTTCTTGAGAACCATTGTCTCTTCACCTTCAATTCATCGGAAGATAATTCCATCAAAACCTATTTTATAGAGAATTTTCTCTTGGTGATCAGGGCTATCATAAAGAGTAAAATTGACCACATATCGCTTGATTTGTTCATTCCCAGCTCTATCAGGTGGAAGTGTTCCATTTTGAAGGTATTCCCTGATAGGTGTCATCCATCCTATAGTATGACCATATGGTTCAGAGATGGGACTAATTTCATTAATTTCCTCTGTTATGGTTTGAACATAAGGTGAAATTGTACAACGGTGGGTAATACTGATGATTGTCTCATCCTGATTTGGATCTGCCAGATCTGTGGCTATATTGGTTAGTGCATCAGCTTGGGAATTTTGTGATCGCGGGACATAAGAAAATTTCGGTTCCAAAGGAAATTTCTCCATTAACTCTCTGACTTAATCATAAAAAGGGAATAACTCTTATTTTCTTATTGCATAATCCCCATTGAATTGTTTTATTACCAGGTCTGAATCACCTTTCACCTTTAAGTGACTTACTTGTGCCTGAAGTGCCAATTCTAATCCTGCAATGAGAGCTTGGTATTCTGCTTCATTATTTGTACCGCCTTCCCACAATAAGAAGGAATAGGGTAGAACTACCTTTTTCAGAGAAATGAGTACAATTCCTAACCCAAATGTTTTGAATTTAGGATCTTTTATTTTCTTCCCTGTTGGACTTCTGGAAGCACCATCATAGTACATTTCCCATGTTTGAAGATTATCTTGAATAGAAAAGACTTCATCATCAGGAAGTTCAATATATAAAGATGTATCTTCTACTAAATGATTTTCAGCAAAGAAATCATCCAGATATTGACATTTTATTTCCATTTGAGACACATACTGGATATCAAATTGCTACACAAAAACTGCCCACCTTGTCAGACGTCCTGTATGCATTAGACGACTAAGGATGAATTTGAGCAGGTTATTGTGAGATACCAATTGGACCTCGTGATGTTGCTGGTAGTATCTCAAATTCTGAACTACAAATATTAATTCTAGATAGCACTTCTCAATACTTAAATAACAGGTTTCTGCTTCAAGTGTTGTCTGATTGAGATAGTAGAGGTTGTTTTCATTCCCATCATCATTCTTATGGGCAAGGAAGGCACCCAATGATCACTCTAAAGCTGTTACATAGAGGATAAGTGGTATTCCTTAAACAAGTGTCATTAATACCGGTGGACTCAAGATATTTTCCTTGATAACATTGAATGTTTCTTGACATTCTTTAGTCCACTGGTAAGTGACTCCCTTATTTATCAATTTGGTGAAGGGTAAACTTTTTCCTGCCAATTTTGTGATGAAATGCCGAATATAAGCTAAGTGTCCTTGAACTCTACTCAATTAATTCAAATATCAAGGAGGTGACATACCAAGTATTGACATTGTCTTCTCAGGATCGACTTCCATACCATGATGGAATACAACAAAGCCAAGAAATTTTCTTGAGGTTACCCCAAAAGCACATTTTAAAGGGTTCATCTTCAAATTGTGTTGTCGATGTTTGTGGAATATGATTTCCAAATCAGCGAAGTGATTAGAATTTTGCCTGGATTTAACCACCAAATCATCCACATAACAGTCAACAAACTTCCCTAAAAAGGGTTTGAAGATATGATTCATGGCATGAAGATATGTTGCACCTGTATTCTTTAGGCCAAAGGGCATTACTTGATAGAAAAACACACCCTGAGGGGCTCTGAAGGCTTTAGATTCTTCATCTTATGGAGCCATTTGGATTTGATTATACCCAGAATATCCATCCATGAAGGAAAGTGCTTCATAGCCAGCTATTTCATCAATTAAGAGCTCTGTAATCAGAACTGGAAAAATCATCATTAGGACAATGCTGATTAAGATCTCTGAAATCAATGGAAACTCTAATTTTTTCGTTCTTCTTTTTCACAGGTACAATATTATCCAACCACTTGGGATATTGAACTTATCTGACGAAGTTATCTTTGATAAGATTATCCACTTCAGCTTCAATTTTGGAAGCATAGTTTGGGTGTGTTCTTCTTGTAGCTTGCTTAAATCCCCTATGTTCTTCTGGCAAACACAAATGATGAGTAGAAACATCAGGATCAAGCCCTGTCATCTGTATATAGTTTTAAGAAAATATATCTCGATTTTTCTTTAAAAATGAAATATACATATCTTGATCTTCAAGGGTTATGGCCGCACTAATTAAAGTGGGGCATGGATCTTCTTTTGTACCCAGATTTATTTCTCTATGTTCATCCATGGTGGTAGAGATACCCTCTTCAAATGCTAGAGGAGAAACCCTGAGATCTTCCTCTTCTTCTTCAACATGTGTTATCTCTTCTGCTTATACTTGCATAGTAGATGATGAAGCATAATTTCCATGATCAATAGAAATGTTAAAATTTGAACATCTTGAAGAAGAAGCTTCTATTTCAGACATAATTGATGATGAAGGGTATTCCTTGGGTAACACAGAGGAAATGATGGATTGAAAATCCACATCATCATTCCCCTCTGACATTTTTATAACTTCTTCTAGTCTAGTTAGAGATGTATAGACTTGTTGGATTTCAATATTTGAAATGAATACATCCCCATTTGAGCTTTCATCATTTCTTGGTGAATCACTAACTTCTCACATGCTGTCTGGCTTGATTTCCGTAATTGAAATTATGGAAGTTTCCATAATAGTATTTGGATTCGGGTCTATCTTTTCAATATGACTGATAGGCAACACATAATTTGTACTCACGTGTGTGAATGGGTTTACTGGAATCATTTCAAAATCATATGGAGCATTACCTTTTCTAACCTTCTTTGTTGTGTATTTCTCCTTACCCTTCATGTAATAGAATTCCGCCTCAATGTATTGAGATTCACATGTTTTAAAGGGGGATTTATCACCATACAATGTCCCAATTTGACCATTGAAAAAATATTTGATACATTTATGGTATGATGAATGGATAGATGCGTGTTGATGTAGCCAAGGTCTTCCAATAAAAATATTGAAGGTTGTATCATGATCAACAACCATGAAATATGAATTGGATACAAGGTCTCAAAACTGAGTTCTGAGTGTAATCTCGCCCAATGTTTCTTGTATATTTTTATCATTTCCTTGTAAAATCAATGTAGAAGGAGATAAATCAGATTCTGTGAGGCCCAATTGATGAAGTATTCAAATGGGGATGAGGTTGACTCCGGAACCATTATAAATTAAACCTCTTTGGATGTCTACACCACTGACCTTTCCAGATAAGTACAAAGGTCTAATATGTCTATCCACAACATCATCATGATCTTTATTTGTAAAATATATCACTGCATGGCATTCTGTAGGACCATTCTCAACATGGTAGACTTCAGCCGCAACAATTTCAGTTTCAAATTCCTAAGGACTTGACCAAGCCTCAATGAGTTCCTCCCGAAGATCCTTTGATAAATTCAAGGCATCCATAATTGATAACATGGCCGGTAATTGGTCCAAATGCATCATGACATCATATTTTTGATCTAAAGGTCAGAGTTTCCCAATAGGAACATGTGGTTTTGTAGGTGCCTTAGAATTTTATGCTTTGGATGTAGATGCTTCCTATATCGGGGTAAGAGTTGGAAATACTCCTGGCTTTGGAAGATTAGACAGAATAGGTCTATTTACTTGCTGAGAGGAAGAAGGTGGAACCTTTAAACGATCCTCCAGAGTAATTGTGCTAGGACTAAATCTTTTATTGGTAGAAGAATTTTCATGTTCTTGTTGAGACCGCTAAAGTGATCTACCACGAGTTTCTACTTCATATATAGTTCTAGAAGGGGTAGAATTAGAATAGTGGCTTCTGGGATATCCATGTCTTCCGCTGTATCCCAGACCTTTGTAATTCCCTCTAATCCCTTCATTTGATACAGGGAACTCAAGCTCATCAAAATAGAAACTATGACTGGCATATGGCGTTGTTAAGTGAATCATGTTAACAGAACCAAAGATCAACTCTTCATCTTATGAAGACTCTGCCTGATTAGCCAATTTAGGTTGTTCCATTTGGTGGAACGGTGCTCGTTTCCTCTAATTAGATGGCATAAAATCTGCTAGAGTCAAATACAACTTGGGAATTGACAAGATTTCACTTTATTCTGATTGTTCATCTTTCATTGAATTATGCCTCCCCTTTAAAGATTTTTCTTTTGATGAAGGAGGTTTTGTTTCGGCATTCATAGACGAAGACACAATTGGTTTCTTCAATTGCGTTCACAAAATGGAATGAGTTTGGTTGATCGTTTTTCTGGCCATTTAATCATCATATTTCTGTGCATTTTTGTTTTTGAATTCTTGCCACTCACCTCATTCCTCTGGATCTGTAGTAGTAACACATGCTACGTGGGATGAAGAACCCTTCAATTTGACTTGTCCAGAGTCCACCATTTTTTGCTGGAGGTCGTTGAAGACAAAAAAACTCTGAAATGGGATGCCCCAACATCTGATGAAATTGGAAAGAGTTGGTACGGTCTTTATCTCCTTCCTTTTTCGGCCTTTTGGTCCATGGAAATTAAACCAAATTATTTTCAAGAACCGAAATGAAGTAACCGGGAGCTTGTTCATTTCGAAAAGAGTAAACTTTTCTCTACAAATCCTCAAATTGTTTCCATCTTTGATCTCTTTAATAATCTTAATGAAACGACCTCTGTTGCTGACGTTCAGGAGGTGGAACCCTTAGATAAGATGAAGTTTTTGATGTAGAACTAGGTATAGGTGCTTGTTTCAGCGTAACAATAGTAGTCTCTGCTTAACCCATTCTCCATCCTGGAGCTGATAAAATTACACGAGATTTATCCTTAGTCTTCATAATAGAGTCTTCAATCTGCTGAGAAATCGAAGTAAGGTCTCGAAACCATCATGTGTATTTGGAAGGGATCAATGGCATGTGTAATTCATCACGCATATTTTCCACACAGATTGGCAACAGTTCCTCTTGCCGGAGTTCTAAGATTTGGGAATATCTTAATCCCTTCCATCAAGCAATGAAATATGAAACCCTTTCATTCTCCCTTTGCTTACAATTTGTAAGATCAAAAACTATTGTCTTTGGCAACATTGATCTGAATTGAAGGTGGAATCGTTGACGGAGATCCTCCTACCCGGTAATGGACAAGGATTTCAATCTTGTGTACCAGACAAAAGCAGGACCTTGTAATGACTGTACAAAACACCTGAGCTTAACTGCTTCTTATTGCTGAGGGGTTCCCATCATGCGATCACAACGAGAAACAAAATGTGTTAAGTGTTGCTCTGGGTCTCCCGAATCATTAAAGATTGGTAATGTAGTACTTGCAAAATTTGATGGGGGAGGAATTTGATCAATCTATTCTGGATAAGCTCTCTTTTCTGGTTTAATCTGTTCAAGTTTTCCCTCTATATCTTCCAATAGAGTTGTTAAGGACTCAATAATAGTTATTAACATTTGAGAAACATCTGGTTGATCTTGGACTAGAGTAGCTGCAATAACTGGAGCTTGGACAGATGTGGTGGCTAGTACTGCAACTGATGGTAACATCACCGATTGTTGTTGCACATGACCCGTAGGATTAGACCTGTTAGGGTGTACTGGTATAAGAGGATATTCTGGATCCATCTCAATAACTGCAAAAAAATCCCTTCGCTAACTAACTCCAGCACACTTAGGAGGAAGAATACCTTGAAGTAATTCTGCATTCAACCTCCTTAATTCCTTCATTTCTTCCCCCTATTGTGAAAATCTTTACTCTAATGAGAGCGATAGTCCTTCTCTAGAGGAAGCGTGGGACATAACCTGATTATTTATTTTCACCTTCTTGGATCCCTTTCGGAGAGGGGGAAGTTGGTTATTTGAAGGAACACCCAGATTCTGGGTAAGCCTTTAATTTCGTGTATGCACACCTTCTTCATTTGCCTCTATGTGCATGACCTCTTGAGAAGGAACTTCTTCATCTGATCCCTCTGAGTGAGCCCCATTTGGGGGATCAACAACAATGGCATTGATGACATTAATTGATGCACAATGCATTTCATCCCTTCTATCGACATTTCTGCGATATTTTATTCTTCCATGTCCTTGATGAGACGTTGCCTTTTGTTGATTTGATTCCTCAGGATCTTCTTGACAAACCATAATCTATAGGGAATCTCCCGATAATTCAGCTCTTTATTCCTCTTGTGGATTCTTCCATAATCGAGAGAAGATTGAATTTCTCTAAGGGAGAGATTGAGGATTTGAAAAAGTCCCCAGTCCTATGTATTTGGGCCATTCCTCCTCAAATCCTAGAATCCTATTTTTTGATTCTGAGGGATGGGTTAAAAGAGTCCCAAGTCTAGAAAAATGGGGTGGTTCTTGAGCTCGTACATCTGAGACTTTCTTAAACGCTCTCCTGATCTTACGGACTTTATTCCAGAAATTGGTTGGATGCATCAGCCTAAATCCCCTCAAATCACCTGGCTTAAGTGAACGCTAGATGATTTCGGACACTTCTATCACTTGATTATGCACTTGCTCTAAACAAGAAGCCTATTCAATATTCTTGTTTGCTTGATGCATGAGTAATTCTACAACTTTTCCTCTGTATGCCTGACTTTGAGAAGAACTAGTTGAGGCATGTTCTTGAGCGAGCCTTTGAATACAAAAAATCCAATTGGTTGTGGCCGGCCATGGACAATAACATTGCATGAGACCATTTTCGGTGGGCTTTGTCAGCTTGAGAGTACAATGAAATGTAGTGCTCCATGAACACTCCATCCCCTGATATGAATAGTAGATAGGTCGTTTGCAATTAATTGGTGAAATCTTCTTAGTGCGACAAGGCATGAACGCTGAAGGGATCTCTGATGCTTTTCAGCCTTCGGATATCGAGAAACTGAGAGAGATTCCTGGTCAATTTGGCGTTTTAACCCTTATATTATCTTGACATGATTTTCATATTCATCATAAGATAATATTTTCTTTTTCAACTGACAAATATCTTTCCATATGTTGAGACTAATATCATGAATTCCATCTTCCATCAACATCTCTAGAATGCAATACTATAGTCAGCCAATGGCCAAAAAATGACTCGCACTTCACCATTCGCCAGCTGTTTTCTCATATTCGGAACTTCCTCTTTATCATTTGATGAATATTCTTCTACCTGATTAGATCAGAGCTGGTTCTTCCTTGTTTAATCATCGTATTCAACAAGGTTGGTATAGAATTTACTGATAAAACTAGAAGTTGAACGACCCAGGGGTGGTTCGGATAATGACCTACACCTAGAGCTATCTTCTGATTAAGAAAGTATTTCACCAGCTAGAGGTAAAGCATCATACATGACTGGATTCACATTTGAAAGTGCCTCAAGTTAAGTGGGATTTCTTGTCACTACATTATCCATTGGATCATTTTCAAGGCAATGTGCATTACTAAAGCAGAGAGGACATTCGCAGCTAAATTCATCATCATGGGGAGGACCACCATGGTGGGTTATAGAAAAAGATGAAACTTTTTTCTCCTTGATCTTATGACCACACATAGGGTTACTGTGGCTCTCATCTGAATATGGTACTTAATGATTGATTGAACTGTAATTAAGAAAGCCTTCATGAGGAAGTGTCTGATGAAGACCTTCAGAATTATTGTTCCCACTATTTGGAAATGAGAGAGCAGAATCTTGAATTCCAACAGATAATTGTCTGAGGGATCCAAGAACTCCTGCATCGAGTAAGGCCTTATTACAAACTGGGCCTTGATTTATTGATTGTGATGGGTGGTTCTTCTTCTTATATGCTTTCTTACTCACTTTAAGAACCACTTTTTGACGAGAGTGGTCATTATGGGCAGGTGTATGTGCCTGCTCAGGAGAAATGATCAGGATAGGCTGATTATCTCCACTCAAATCAGGTGTATGTGACTGAATTGGTTGTCCGTATGACATGGGGGTGTATGCCCCACAACTCTCTTGGACTGGAACAGAGGTATGTGTCTATTCCGAAGTGAACTATTGATGTGTCACTCTACTGGTAGGGATATATTTTCATTTCTTTCGCTGTGATGCTGCTGAAGTTGTTATAATATCTTGACAGGCATCCAGAATATGAGCAGGGATTTGCTTCTGCTCTTTCACCATTGCTAGAATGTTCTTGGTGACTTCAGCTGCCAGAACGGGAATATATGTCCATTCTGTTCATGGAGTAGTTGTGTGTTCCTTCTCCTATCCTCCTTTTCATGTCAGTGAACTTTGACAGTAATCAAGTGTGGGGGAAGAGAGTTGATTCTGCCTCCTGTTTATCATTGGGGATTTCTAATTGACTTCACCGGGTGCTACCAAATGAGACTGTTGGTAGGATTGATCAATACTAGAAGGTGTATATGCATTTTGATTTCACTCCACCAAATGTGGTTGATGAACTTCTTTCAATACTGGCATATGAGGCTACTGGAAGGATTGATGAGTGTAAGCAGGTGTATGTGCCTGTTTACCAGTTGTCAACACATTGGGTAGGCGGGCTTCATCATATGTAGTCAGACGAGCCTGCTGACTAGATGATGATTTATAAACTGGTGTATGTTCCTGTCTATAGTACCCCACCGGAATTTCCTAGCTCGAATGGCGTGTTGCTGCCAGACGAGTCCACTGGACAACGGAATTAAAACGGATAGGTGTGTGTGCCTGCTCATTGATTTCCACCAAGTTAGGTTGGTGGACTTCTTCGGAAATGGAAAAGATAAGAACCTACTCACTGTTGACTGGTCGTTTCCTCTGGTGGTTTTTCTTTCCTGCTCGGGTTTGAGTAACCTGAGCCGAACACCTTGAGATGACACCCTCATCATGTTCATGGTACACTGCTGCATGAGTCTGGTGGCGATTATTGATGGGAGCCCTTGGTAAGGACTCATGTTTCCTTTAATTAAGGCCTTTATTGACCATCTCATTCAGCTCCCCAGAATATGCGGGGGACTGGAGATTGCGTTCCGGGGATAATGACCCGAAACGGTTGGAAATTGTGGTCGGCACCACCTGCATCTTGATCGCTGGTCGTCGCTGTCCGGACAACCAGGGTGAATTATTGACTTGGAGGGCATGTCGAGTGGCCTCCAAAGTTGGAATAGTACCATTTTGATAGTATTCCTTAACTAGAGATTTTGATACCCAGCGTTGAAGACGCTGAGTAGGTGATGTCATCCTCAGAGCGGACTACGATCCACCAAGAGTAGAAGCACAGGGAATCATAGTAGAGGTATTCACAGGTGTGAAATTTAGAGAATCCATTTCTATAACATATAAGATCTTGGAAAAGAGTGTCTTTTTGATATAACAGGCATAATCAAGATATGTTCGGCCACTACATCTTTTGGATGAGCACATATGTTATTGATTGTTTTTTTGGCCCTCTCATTGAGTTTAAATTGGGGCCTAAAAATAAGTAAAACATCATTTTTAACTTGGTTAAGGATTAACATCGGATTCACCATTTTTTGTTTCCTCTGGAAATTGGGATGACCTTGTTTATTTAAGGTTAAAACATTCCAAGCGGTTTCTAACAGGCTTGTTCATGGAACCGAAAACATCCAATGATTCTATATCCATTTAGACCTACTTTCCAAAGGTAGTTTCTCATTAGTTGTGAACTAATGAGGCTTAAAAATTTTCATTGGTCGAGAGGATGGGATTTCGGACTCATCACAGTATTTTGAGGTAAATTATTTTCTACTCTGAGACTCTCTATATAGATTTAAGTTATGTTCATGAATCCTTATTAAATTACCAAGTATCAAAATGAGCTTTCCTTTAAATCTAACAATCAATGATTGATATGTAGAAGATTTAGAGAATATTTTATAGTAATTTTAGGTTCTTAATCCATAGAGAATCATATGTATTTGTTAGATATTCTTAGTCAATGGTATCCTTCAACACATTATATATAAATCTCTTGGTCGTTATGATAACCAAACTGGTTTTAAAGCCACTCAGTGGGGCAATTGAAGTTATTTTTCATTCAGAAGGACATAGATTATTTCATAGTTGGGATCGTACCCGTAGATGGGCTACATATGTATTCTTTGTTTAGAAAAGGAATCAGAACCCATGTTGTTCGAGTAAATAAGTATGACGTTTATGTATTATTGATGGCTCAAAGAAAGATTTCATAATTACTTTTACTCTTTACGCTCACGTGAGTCATGCTCAGCGTGAGAAACAAGAGGTATTGGTAAAACCTGATAATTGTGCCCTGAAAGATGTAATAATAAGAAATGATGTGGGTCTTATGCATGTATGACTTCCCAGATAGATGAAGATCAGGATTTACTTTAGGGATGATATTCGAGAACAAGGTCCATAAAGGTATATGTTCTTTATGGAGATTTGGATACTTAACATTGGACTTAATCCTGAGAAGGATCCTCAAATTAGAGGGGACTTCTGATTGTGTTTTATTCCTGATAATGAATTCCAAATCAAAAGTAAATTAACACTGGTTAAGAGAAATTATGACTGGGGCTTATTCCTGAGAAGGAGGCCCAGGTTAAATGGACTTGAGAACTGGGGCTTATTCCTGAGAAAGAGACCCATGTTAAAGGGAATTATGGTTGGGGATTACTCCTAAGGAGGAGGGCCAGGTTAAAGGAATTTGGAATTTGGGGCTTACTCCTAAAGAGGATGCCCATATTTGGGAATTTTAAGATTGGGGCTTACTCCTGAAAAGGAGGCCCATATTAGAGAAATTATTATTGGGGATTACTCATAAAGAGGATGCCCAAATTTAAGGGAACATCATGGCTGGGGATTACTCCTTAAAATTCGGCCCAGGTTAGGGGACTTGGGGCTTACTCCTAAGGAGGATGTCACGGTTAAGAGAACTTGGACTGGGGCGTACTCCTGAAAAGGAGGCACAGGTTAAGAGAACTTGGACTGGGGTTTACTATTGAAAAGGAGGTCTAGGTTAAGAGGACTTGGACTGGGGTTTACTCCTGAAAATTAAGCCCAGGTTAAGGATCCTCTCATCTTAAATGATGATGTTGAATGAATGAAATCTCTAACCTTAGTGACATAATGATTTGTAAATCACTAGGTTTTAAGAGATATTCCACAGAATTCCTTTCAGTTAAGGAAGCCAACCAAGAAATCATGCCATAAATGGCTTTGAAAAGGGTTCTGAATGCTAAATCTTGAAGAAGGGAGGTGGAGTTGAATAATATAGGTGAATAGGTAGGAGGGGCACCCAAAAAGATGTAGGTGTGCAGGTCCTACGTGGGCGCGCAGGTCCTGGTCACACAGGTATACCTGTGCGACACATAGGTACCTACGCGATGGTCAACCCATAGGGTAATACATGGGCGAGGCTTGGCTCAAGCCTTTAGTATTATCCCTAGGGTATTCCAAAATAGTGTCACGTAGGTTCTGGTGAAGGGATAAGGCGGCACGCAGGTGTCTTCATTTCCATTAAGGGTTAGACACCTAGGCGTGGAGGTGTTGATGGATTTCAACACTTAGGCCTTGTTCCCCCTCTTTATAGCTTCCATTATAGGTAATAAATTACCTTAGAAGTGTTCGGAAGACTTCTAGAAGATACTAGGGTGCCGAGAGATTAAATCCGGATTTTGGAATTTTTCGTCTTCGAAATGGGGGCGCACAAGGGGTATTTATAGGCTTCTAAAGACCCTGGTTGAAAATCAAATAGGGCGCGTAGGTCACCTGTGCACCCAATATGTGGCGCGTAGGTATACCTGTGTGACCATGATGAAACATGCACAACCCGTCTTTGACCAAATCATTCTTCATTCCTTGGTCAATTTTTGATGTTTCTTTAAAGGATGTATCACTTTGGACTAAGGTATTTCCCTTTTTTAGTAATTTAGTCTTTGTAAAGAAAAGGAGTGTCAACATATCCATAATTGGACCAATTCATAGCTATCTTCATTGATGAAATTATCCTATAATCTGTATTAGTAAAGGAGAAAACATGGAATTTTAGGATAGTACTATAATTAATCTACGATCAACAGCTTTTTGGTATTCTTTTGAAGAGTTATTTTATTGATAAGTGGGGTTCAATTTATGGGTAATTTCATCACTTAACATGGTGTAGTTTGGGATATGATAAAGATTCATGTAGTGATTTCTTTATAACCAACCAAGAACATGTTTAAGGTGTATAGTTTTCTCAGTTTTTTGTGGTACTATTGATGTTTCATGAAAGAAATCCTAGATGGATTTATATTTTACTTAATGTAAAAAGGGGATCCAATTTATTATCCTATGCAGTTCTAAAACCTTCAGGGAAACAAGGAAGAGGATGAATAGTTATCATATTCTAAAACTATTAGAGTAGAGCATTGAGTACATGGTGTTTGTCAATTACACTAAAGTTGAGATTTTTTGTTTTTTGATGAAATGTTAGGTAGTTATTTCTTATGTATCTTGTAAATTGAGACCCCAAGATAAAAAATACAAAACTCATGACTAATAGTTGTTATCAGATTTCTTCGACTTGATGATTGGGATGGATTATGTATTGGGTGAGTGTATTGTTGTTTACCCAGACCATCAGAGTCTTAAGTATATCTTCACATAGAGATATATCAACCTTCGATAGAGGATTTGGTAAGAGTTCATCTAAATCTATTAATATGAGCTAAAATAATCTAGGGATGAGAAATGTGGTGGAAGAATCCCTTAGTAGGAAATCTCAATCTTTCTAGGTGGAGGAGGCATATGAGAAGTTGGATTTATTATAGATAACCCTAGTGGAGGATGTAGTTGTAGTTTATATAAATTTGATGGTGGTTAATCCTTCAATTTTTCACTATGTGAGATATTCCTAGTTTTTTTATATTGTCTATGAGGTTATACTGACCATATATCCCCTATAGATGTACTAAATTGATTTTCTAAAGTATGGGAGATTGCAATACTTCTCCTGAATGGATTTCATTATGATAAAATTGTATGAGGTTCTATTGAGGGATTTTTGATACCACTCTCTTGGATTGAAATTTGTGAGTATAAAATATTTTCAATTATCATCAATGGATGTTTTGTGGCATAGCATGAGGAGGATCATTGTAATGTTTGTCTCGTGGTGTCTAATATGTCACAAGGTAATGGTTTAAGATCATTTTCAATCATGTATGAATCAACATCTTAAGACACCATAATGGAAGTGTGATAGAATATAAATGGTATATGTGATAAAGCCTATGTAGTAAATGGGAGGACATGATTCTATCAGGTTCATTGTTGACCGATTTACCCAATCAGTGTTACATCATTCCATGAGAGAGTAGAGTTCAATTCAGTGTTTGGTGTAGTTGTACATTTTTGAGATCATTTGTCTTTATGGGTTACCCATGATGATCATATATGACCCTGAAACTCGGTTAATATCATGGTTTTGGAGGGTATTATAGGAGTCTTTTATGAACTAGTTATGGTTGAGAACCTTGTTTCACCCCTGGATGGATAGACAGAGTGAGTGGACTATCAAGGTGTTTTATGATGGGCTCAAATACTAAGTGTTGGAATTCAACAAAAACTCATAGGATGACTTTCTAATGGATTAGTTTCCTAAAAATATTATATATTTCTATTCTATCACAAAGAAACCTTTGGAGGACCCGTACAAGAGACACTGCAGGCTTCCCTTATGCTGGACTGAGACTGCTGGGACATATCTTGTATTTCCAGACATGGTGCTGATGATGACATAAAAGGTTCATGTGATCTATGATAATATGAGGCTATACCAAACACAACATAAATCATAAATTAATCAATATATTAGGACTTTTTAGTTTGAGTATAAATAACATGATTTTCTGAGAGTATTCCAATGAAAAGGATTTTAAAAACATAGTAGGGAGAGAAATATATCCATAAGGTTCATCAGATATTTGGAGTTTCTACAGATGGTGGGTAAGTGTTCTTAAAACATTGAATTACCCCTATGTTGGACTGAGTGAAATATGTCTTCTATGTGTCACAAATGAGGAGATTTATGCATGACATACTTCACATTATTCACAATGGTGAGCTGGACATTAAGGAGTGAACCACCTTCTTGGGGTACCCATTGTCGATCAGGGGCTGCCATTAGAAGATCTTATGTGGATAGATCGCACCTTTGGTTCAGGTTCTTTGGCATCATGGAAGAATAAATAAGAGATCCTGAGAATTTAAGGGTCATATAAAGTCTCAATACCCCACCTTTTAATGTATCTTTTGTTTTTATAGGTGAAAATCCATGAAGGAGGGGATAATAAAATGAATCTATGTTTTAGATCATGGTTCTTGGAATATTTCTTTATATATCTCTATATTTTTCCTTGAAGTTGGTGTCATGTTTTGGTGTCATAGGATCCAAAAATTAATATATTAAAAATATTATTATATATTGTTGCATGAACACATATATTTTTAGAAAAAAAAATTATTTTCCCATTGATCAATACCTATTATAGAAAATCAATGATTTTTTTGTTTCCAATATATAGGGTTTACCCTAGGCACAACAAAAAGTTGGTTAGAATTTGACATTTGGTAAAAGGAAACTATTAGAGAGTATGTTAATTTAATTAAATAATTAATTTATTTAACATGTTTGATGAACTAAAACTAATTAAATCTCTATTTAAATTTAGGTATGAAAAACCAAATGGGTTAGGTACGCACCCATGGGAGATTACTGTGGAGGTTGAGGAGATATAGTTTGGTTGATTGGGAATGAGGATCGATGGTGAATGATTAAGGAGAATCGTGAGATAGACCACCAACATATGAGGATCATCTTCATCTTTACTATAAGGTTCAACCTTCACTAGTGATAGGTCTATTCATGGGGAAGGGAATGTTATTTCCTAGATTTCTACCCTTTGAAAAAATTTCATTGGAGGAATATAATGTTCTTTTCTTTTCCAATGATTGTTGTTCTCCACAGGATCCTTGAATTTAACAGGTGCCCTTAAACATAATTATCCATTTTTTTGTAGATATTTTTCCTGTAATAGTTTCTATAATTTAAAATGCATGGGTTATGATGACATCATCCAATGATGACCTTACTTTTTTCTGGTGTTTTTCCCACCACTGTTCTTCATGTTCTTCATCATTGGAACATGGGCTCTTGATTTCCCATTACCGAGATTTATTTGAGCATTATTGGTCCCCCATATTCATGGTATATTCCTAAAAACATAGGGATTTGTGTTTTTTAGATGGATCTTTTTGTTTTTTAGGATGTGAGTGATATGTTACAGATTTGGAACCCTGAATAGTGACGAGAGGCATGTCATCCAAACCTATAGGAAAATAGAGTTTGATGTTTGACTAACTGGAGGCTAGGATTCAATGATCAAAGGATTTACATAAAATTTTAGGGGTTTTTTTGTAGACATATGGTGATGGTAGTAGCATATATGGTGGACCTCATATCCCATGTAAAGGCCATGGGTTTTTGAAAAATTCCAAGATACATGGATTAAACTTCGTAAAACATAGCAGTGTAGTCCCTTTTTACAACAGTTGGGAAATAGGTGAACATAAAATATCTCCCACCATGTGGGACTAACACACACCCTGAGATGTAATTTTTATGTCTCAATGTGTACCCTTGGGGTACATGGGAATGGTCACAACCGGGAATATGGTCCCAACTAGGAACATGGCCACAGCTAGATACACAGGCTTGGTCATGTACACATGCATGGGCAAGAATATAGAAGAATAGGCTTAAATGATGTATTTATAACTTAGGAAACCATGATACATTTTATATTCCATGTACATTCCTTTTAGGCCCTCGCATCCATAAAATCCATTCATATGTGAGGACACACCCAGGTGTCCATGCTAGGTCACATACCTTGTGACCCTATGTACACGTTGTGTACTATGATATGAGGCTTTTAAATCACTTATACCCTTCTTTGGGACTCAAAAAAGGACCCACAAGTTTCGTTTCCAGATTATTTTCTTATTTGGGATGCGTTGGTGGGATTTTTTTTCAGTATCATATATACGGCGTGAGGTGATGCTAGTGGGATTTATTTCTCAACAATGCATAGCTAGTGGAAGTGATCAGGTGTGATCATCCGATTGTTATCAGGGTTGTTAATCCTCTACATCTCTCTATGTGATGGTTTCACCTCATCCTTTATATAGGTAGATACAGAACACCCCCCACAGCATTGAGTGTGATGGTCCACTATCTGTTGAGTAGACTCCCCATTATTGTGCTTTGGATGTTTGTGGGTCCTCCATTGGAGTACTACACCCTTGAACGTTATATGTAGAGGTAGGGTGTAACACCTCCATATTTTTGAGAGTTTACATGAGTTATGTGGGTAGGATAATCTTCTTCCATGGATATGATACTCATTAACATATATCTGGCACTCCACTCGATGTCTTATGTGGTTATGAATGTTGTTTTTCAATCAGTGATGGGACCATTTTATCATTAAGCACCCTCTTCATTCTTAGTTGTATATAGATACAGAGATCCCATTTCACTATTTAATGGGTTTCTTTATGGGAATATATGATGTGGAATTTCCTATACCCACTTTCATTTAAGTTAAACTAGATATTGTTTATTCTTATTTATTCCCCTTCTTAGTTTTCAGAATTTCCTATGATGTTTGTATATTCTCATACTTAATGGGATTTACTGACATGTATTGTGTCTTGTGTAGTTGATAGAGAGATTAGTAGTGGCTATAGTGGACCTTGTATCAGTAGAGCTTTGTCATAAATTTTTGTGTTGACTGAGTTCAATGGTAAAACTATAGGATCATGAACCTTTCTCTCCCCTAATCTACTCTTTATAGTTATTCCAATTTTGGGTTTCCATATATATTTCTAGTTGGGAATGTATTTTACCCCATAATAAATTTTTATTACCTTATTTCACTCTGATATATTTATTTCCTAGATTTTTTTTCAAGTATTTAATAAACTCTATATGTTTCATTCTCTTATTATATATCTACACACTTTCTTGGAGCATATTGTTTGTGTGTATACAGGTAAATAGGCTAAGTTCTCCAATTTTAGTGTTATCCTGTAACACCCCAAAATTTTTTAAAATATTTTTTTCAAATAAATTTAATCTTTTTTGTGTTACATGAAACATTTAGTTTATATTTTATTACACAAAACATTGAGTTAATATTTTGTTACACACAACACTGACTTTAAACAAAATGTGACATACTATTAAAATTTTATTATTTATTATGATAGTTATCACTTCGCCATTAGAATTTTGAGTATGAATACGTTTAACTAAATTATGAAGTAATAATTTTTACACATGTATATAAAATTAATTCTTTAGTTTCTAATTAATTATAAATTAAAATAATGAGCACTTGAAAATAAATAGATAACTTTTCTGAAAAATACATTTTCTGTGAAAATTTTCATTTTACCCCGATAAAATAAAAAATAACCATTGATGAATTATTTTAATTATTAATATATTTTATATATTTTATAAAAAATTTAACATTCATCTTAGGTTTTATCTAGAAAAGATGTAAGAATAAATCTAATCATGCACTCAAAAACAATATTTATCAAAAAAATTGTTTTGTCCCCTTTTGCATAAATATATTAAAATTAATTTCAGAAAAAATTAGAAAATTTATTTTAAAAAGTATAATTCATTTTTTAAATCACCATGTCAAAATTTTCTTGGATTTAATTTTTCATTACTTTTCTAAAAAGATAATCTTTTCGATGAATAGTGAAAAATACAGGTTTTGATTAAGAATTTTCATTTGGATTACAGAATTTAAATGAATAAAAAATATTTTAAAGTGGTGATAAAAGTAAATTTTGTTCAATTATATATATTAATTAAATTCAGATCATTATAACCAATTTCATATTGAATTTTTATATATATAATATTTTTAATCATTTTAAAAGTTTCTCTTAGGAAAACCACTTTTTTATCGCGTCTACAAGAATAATTTGCATTAAAAATTTTCACATTGGTGAATTTAGTTTGGAAAAATAGATTCAATATTATTAATAATTAAAATATATATTATATTATAATTTAAACATAATTTTTAACCGAAATGAATAGTAAAAATTAATTATCATGGTTAATGTTAAAACGTGTTTACCAAGGTTTAAAATAAAATGTTATGGGGTAAGATGTCATAGAAAATTGTACAAAAATATGTTTATAATAATATTTAGAGCTTAAAACCAATAATGTTTTACAATGTACCATTTAATAGCATTTTATCATGCAAAAAACATGAGAACAACTTTTTCTTTTAAGAAATTATAAGTGTTCTGCTCACCATGGTTATAAACGAACACCCCATATCATCTCCATTTCATAATTACA
Source organism: Viscum album (assembly GCA_963277665.1). Lineage (NCBI taxonomy): Eukaryota > Viridiplantae > Streptophyta > Magnoliopsida > Santalales > Viscaceae > Viscum > Viscum album. Next base: position 1,979,594,206 of record OY728155.1, read on the forward strand.
ATACCATTTGATTCAGAAAATAGTAATAAAAAAATATTTCTTATATATCTAAACACATCCTAGAGTACTTGGTGAGATTAAAAATATAATATATGAAGGATTTAGGTTAAACATCAAGAGGATGTATGAAAAGCCATAATGTTTATAATAATCCCTTTTTGTTTTACTAATTATTATCAATATTTAACAAATTATTAAAATATTATAATATAATAACACCAATATAAACCATATACTGAGATATTATTATCTTAATTTAAAACTTATATCTATATCCTCTTCCACCAAATTGGATACAAAATCAGCACTCTTATGTATAGTGGACTACCACCTCGCAAACCGATGTTATTCATTTTCCATCACCACCACTCATAGCATTATATAATTGTGGATTTAATGTTTATATATTATATAAATGATATTATTATACCTCTATAATTATAATACAATAGATAAATTCTTACCTCCCAACCCTTCATAAAATAATAACACCGCCCGTGTGTATAGAGGACTACGGCCTCACGAACCGATGTCATGTGTTTATCTATTTACATTTTACGTGGATAGTAATAAGGATATATGAAATGAATATACATGTTATTTTAACCATAATTATACCTCTATAATTTTTATTTCACATATTTCATCTCACTGTCAATTTCATGGTGGATATGATAACATCATCCGTGTGTACAACAAACTACCGTCTTACGAAGAGATATGATTTGTTTTTCAGTAACCCATTATGTTGATGGTAATAAGTGTAAATTTAAGGTATATATGTTATATATTTGAAATATAAAATATTTTTTAATGTAAATTTATTATTTACCTTTATTTCATTTTATTTTTTGAGAAAATGGAAACATCGTTCATACGTACGTACTACCTACCTTTTCAATGAATGGTGTATTTCATTTTCTATCTCTATGTTTTCTCAATTACAATAAATACTTATATACATAATATATATAGAATTTATATAATGTTTAAAATTATTGATATGATGGAACCATGATCTACTTAAGAGGACCAGGAATAAAAAATTAACATACACGAAAAACAGAGCAATTATTTCCCAAAATGTGATTTTAACAAATAATTGTTAACAACTCGGTAATAAATGGTCACAAGTAAATAATATATGGTTATATATATATATATATGTTTTTTATTTAATATATAAATACTAAAGTGATTTTTATTATACATTATTTTTTAACATGTGTAAAGGAAGTCGTGACTTAAGGTAACAGATTTTTTTCTCACTTTTATTTTCTATGAGACACATGCTATATTCACCACGTGTTTCTTTTATATAGTGTATATAATTAACATGAATTTATTTTATTATTTTTATCCTTAATTTAATTTTGATATAAATATCCATCTTAGGATCTCTCTTTTATGGGGTTTATGGTATATATGTTACTAAAGCGGTACGATATTTTTTTTCTTAATTTTCATTCATTGGGACATAAGTTAAGTTATGCACCTATATTCTTATATAATAATTATATAAAAGAACATTTAAATTTTATATAAATAATATCCTTAATTTCATGATATTAAATTATTAATTTTAATTCATTCTTTAATGGGGCCTATGATTCAAATGATACAAATGTTTTAAAAGATTATATTACAATCTCATTATTTATCAGGATTGTTTATGATTATGCATTCGATGTTAAACTGTTATTATATAATTCTCATGAATGTAATTGAATTTATTATCATCTGGTTATTCCTTTTGAATAAATGTTTCCTTTAATTTTTCTCTCTTTATTAACTAAACAGTTCAAATGAATGTTTTTCAGAAAAAGTGCCTTTATATCTCTCTTTTATCAAACCCCCTTTTACTTTGATATCCATGTTTTATAAAAAAATAATAAATGATTTAATATTATCCAAAGGATTTATTAAATTAAATTCATCACATTAGTGAATTTTTACAACACTTTTTAAAAGGAATAATTCTTTAATTTTCAAGAAACAAGGTATATTTGGATTGTACCATAAATGTGAAAGGAGTCTCTGTTTTAATGTACATAGTAAGAAAAAAAATTTCCTCTATCATAACTGATCAAATATTTCAATATTACATTTAATGTTTTCAAGGATCCATTTAAATAATGTTTTAACCTTAATAGTTGGAAATTTTTTAGATTTAAAAATATAATATTTCAATGTGAAAATTTTTTTACCTCATAAAATGATTTAAATGTTTTTAAGGTTTTTTTATATATTTCAAATGTTGTTTTCAAAGAAATTATTTTAGAATTGTTATATTTTTTAAAATGTTAATTTAAATTAGAATAACTAATTTCTATAAGAAACATTCCAAGTGATTTTCCTTTCAAGATCATTTTCCATATAAGATGACATCATTTTATGTTACTTATTATTTACTAGATATATGATCCTAGGATACCAAAATTATTCATGCTATAAATGGTTTATGTTTGTGATGATAAGATGTTTATAAAACATGTTTCTCTTCTAAATATAATACAATGGAATATTTATTATCAAACCTACTTATTTGTTTCTATGTTATTCTTTGATGAAATTGAGAAATAATTATGAAACATATATCTTCTCTACATGTTAGTATATCATTAAATGTTTATCAAACCCATTTATTTCCAGGTGTTATGATATGGTTAATATTTTATGATCTTTTAGTATAAATGTGAATGGATTATGTGATAAGTGGTACCCATACCTTCCTTCAATGAATTTGTTAAATATTGACAACTAATAAGTAAATATGATATGTGTAAACCTGATTACATGTTCAAAATTTTATATGGGAGCCTGATGACATGTTCAGAATGTTATACATGAACCTAATAACATGTTCATAGTGTTATACGTGGACCTAGATTTCAGTTCCATAATGTTATGCATGGATATGATTTTACATACAAAAGTTTACATGATGGCCTAATTTCACGTCCATAGATTAATGAGTGAACCTATTTATTTATATACATGTTCACAATGATAAAATCCGATGTGTATTACATAAATCTATGTCTTATGAAAATGTTATCTATTTATGACTCTGGTTTTTTGACCCCATTATTTTTCCTATTTTATGATATTATAATATTTATTTCATGACAAATTTTTATGATCTATGACATGAATGGTATGGTTCTCAAGTGTTATTATCAATATTTCATAATCATTTTATTATATTATATTGAAATATATTTTATTTACCCATACTGAGTATATGATGTCACCCTTTCTTATATTTTTATTCCCCTGGTTATGAGGCAAGGCTTTAAATAGGGTATGTATAAAAAGTGTTCTAAGTGAAAAGATCTTTGTGAGAGATATGAAATATCTTTCATGAAATAAGAAGGTAGTGAATCTAGTTTTAAAAGAAACTAAACCTATAAATTAATTGGGTTTTTATTTATGAAAAGTATTGAATATTCATATAAAATATGGAATATTTTTGTACGAGACGTTTGGGAGTTTTCAATTTCTATTAGAATTATGGTTTAGTTATCCTTTTCAAACTGTGATGATAAACAATTTGTGATATCCCTAGGGATATATATAGGAATATGTCTATGGATATGTCTAAGGATAATTATATGGATGAGTTAAAGTATAGGAAAATAGCTTTGAATTTTGGTAAATGATGGGGAGAGTGGTTTCCAAGAAATTACATCTATATCTAGATACAATAAGTTGATTTGGATCTCACACAACTGTACCTTGAAGTAATTTGACATCACACCTTTTTATTACATTATTATCATAAAATGGTACAAACATAGGATATTTACATGTTTAGTTTCTTTAAAAAGTTAGATAATATATGAAGACATGAAGTATTATTCTGAAACAGACCTGAAGAAAATATTCACGGGTTCACTCTAGGTTACTTTTACATAATCTCCTATCCTATGTATATACATTAAAGGAAAGTAATGAGCATGAAGCCTAGTATAGGAAAAACAATGAGAGATATATAACATGAGATCTTGGGTAATATCAAAAATAACATGAGGCATAAAGATAATGCATGATAAAGAGTCACATCATCAGAATAAGAACACGAACCATTAAATAGAAATGGGTCTACAAAATTTAAATGGGATATTCATAAGTATATCACCAATGTTTATAACTGAGGTGTCATAAATCAATATTACCTAGGTTATTCCCAAAGGTATCATAATACATGTCATCTCTAGAGATTTAATTCTTTGACCAAAGAATTATATAGCTATCTTGGTTCACCCTTTATATGAATTAATTTCATGTGAGCCACATAGATCATAGTAAATCATTTCATTAATAACCCATGGATAATAAAGAGAAAGTTTTTTATAAAAAACATATTATCATAAAAAGGGATCTTAAATACATGATCATGTTGTCATTTTTAACCAAAAAAATAAAAAATAAGTTCAATATGCGTAAACACATAAATAAAAAATACATTTTTAATTCTATTTGAATACCACTTAAAAAAGAAAATATTATTGGGTATTCAAATGAAATGGAAAACATAATTTCTCATATAAAAGAGGGAAATGTGAGAAGTAAATTTGGTAGCATGACATGTATAAAACATGGTTTTAGTAAATGGTGAATTGAGAGGGGACAAGGTATACCATTTTTAAAAAAATATTATTACAATAATGGGAAAAATAATGTGGAAAAAATGAAACATTTTTGGAAATTAGAATACATATCACATAAAAAGTGAACTTGAATAGAAAAGAGAAGTGAAGATTTCCCCTACCATGAAGAGTTACTCCTAAATCTTAAGTATAAAAACATAGGGGTCTGAGTTTAAATTATTTTGGAATAAATGGGATAAAAAATAATAAATTTTGGGAGATATATTGGGAGTGAATGTGAATAGATAAATGTGTGGTTACTTATAGAAAAAGTGGAGAATTTGTTTAGTAATTTCCAAATATAGGTCCTAGAAATATAGATTGTAGAAAAGTAAAAACCATTGGATTAACAAAGGTTTACTCTAATGGTTTTAGAAATTTTTGTCAAATTTTATGAATTTAATCCTATAAAATTGATCACCATTATTCAAAACTTATTTTGGAAATTAAAAGTAATTATTCCCCAAAAATAATGTTATGGAAAAATAAATTTTATATATAGACTTTGGAATGTAACTTATAGTTTTAAAAATTGATTAAAATATATTAAACTATTGAATACTAAAAAAATTAGGAAATGTATTGTGTTTAATTAATTTATACATATTTATGACATAAATATGATGTCATAAAATATATCGAAATCCTAAAACTGTATTTTTTTACTATTCATGTAAAATAATAAATTATTTTAGAAAATTATCAAAAATTCACCCTAACTTAATTTAGATTTCATTATTTCAAAAATGATGTTTTCTCTAATAAATATTCTATGAATTTGATAATTTTTACTTTTAGATATAAAAAAACTTATTTATATAAAAATATCAGTTTGAAGGTACAGTCAAATTTCTAACAATTATAAAAACATTTCTCAGCCATGATAAAATTATTTTATCATTTATTATTTAAATAAATGTTTTTTAAATGACTATTTAATTAAACATAATAATATTCTTAATACTTTGGTTTATTATAATATTGTATATATTTTCTAGAAAAATTAAATTATACTTTTTTTTGTGTTAAAAAATAAAATTATCATGTTCATCTTAATTAAACATATATATTCTTAACAAAAACTAATATTAAGTGAAATTTATGGAATAAAATATTTATTTATAATAAAAACTTTAAACAGTATGTAACTATGATCGGGGAACATAACCCCTTATTACACTCACATGTGCCCATAGGGTATGGTGTGCGATGGTGGTAGTTTCATCGGGTTCCTTGACTAATATCGACTAGTGGTAAAGTACACTAACCTATACTTCTCCTATAAGAGATTTAGTTCATTCATGAATTCTTGAATCTTGGATTGGGATTCATCAAGGGAAAACCATAGTTATGATACTTCCCTACCATGTTCTGATAAATGGGATTCGTATGACATGACTCTACTAGTTGAGGACATCGATTCTACTTTCCATATCAATTATCTTATGTCATTACTACTTATATTAGCTAATTATTATTGTAAAATTTATAAAAATTTGTGTAGTTTTAAATGATCAAATTTCCCAGTGGTCATATTGACCAACAATTACAAAACGGTTTAATCCCAATGGTCACATTTCCCTTTATACCCTATAAATACCACTCCCATCATTCACTCAATATTCGCAAATATTTCTCTTAAGGTTGTATTTTTATTACATAATATATTGATTAGTTTACTAAAATTATTTTATTTCTATATAATTTTTAGTGGGGTTGATAAATCTATATGATTAGGGTGATCCTTACTTCCCCATTTTAGCCATTCAATTTTTTATTTTTTATCTAGTTATAATGTTTGGGATTTTAGTTGGTCTCAAAGATGAATAATGTAATAATAATTTTTAATGTGATAAAATATATTTGGTTACTATTTATTTTATACATGTAAAATTTATAATATTTAACATACATTTATTCAAGAAAAAATTATAATTTATAAAGATAAGGGTGTTAAATTCACTCCCCCCCCTTCAGAAATTTTTTCCCAAAAATTTCAACACATTCTCTCAGTTCAAAAAAGATTAGGGTAATTTTGTCTTATTGACTCCTCTAGTTCCCATTTTTTTGTATCCAGGTTTATGGTTCCTCTAAAACACTTTGATAAGGTTGGTATTCTTGTTGAGTATAACCTTATCTCTAGGGTCTAAGTTCTCCACTAGATTATCCTCATAAGATAGGTCAATTTTCAGTTGTACCACCTCTAGATTTAGAACATGTGAGGGATTGGGTATGTACTTACTCTAGAGGGATACATGTAAACCTTTAGCAACATGATATAGGTTCAATGAATGTTATTGATGATAGGCAACTATTCATATGTGATTAATGATTTTATAGGGGTTAATGTATCTAGGGTTAAGGTTCCTATTATTTAAAAACTAAATGAATCTCTTCTATGTTTGCATCCAAAGGAAAACATTTTCTCGAAAATGAAATAATAAGTCCCTTTGACGATTATCAGCATTTCTCTTCTGATGACTCTAATATTCCTTTATATGTTAATAGATGTTGTGAACCTATTTTCCATATCTAGAACAAGATTAGTCCTAGGAAATTTCCTCTCACCAACTTCATCCCAAAAACTATGATTTTTACATCACTTTCTTTATAGAGCTTCATATAGTTCTATTTGAATACTCAAGTAGAAGTATTTGTTGTACAAGAACTCAAATAGTGGAGGTTGTTGGTCCCATCCACCTTTAAATTACATCGGTCATGTTCTCAATATGTCCTTGAATGACTATATAGTCCTTTAAGATTGGTCATCAGTTTGGGGGTGATAGGTTATACAGAAATTCAATTCAGTATTCAAAGAATGTTCAAGACTTCTGTAGAATTTTTATGTAAAACTTTTATCATGATCATAAATGATATAAAGTGGTACCTCATGAAAAATAAAAACAAATTTTATACATATCATGGAAATTTTATTGAGAGATAAATCTTTCCAAATAGCGATGAAATGGGTAGTCTTGTTGGGAGGATCCACAATAACCCATGTCAAAATATTTACTTAGTATTTTCTTGGTAGACGAGTGATGAAATCCAAAGTGATATTATCCCACTTCTAGGTCTTTATGGGTAGTGGTTTTAATACCCCTTTATGAAGTTGTCACTCCACATTCACTTGTTAAATACCAAGAACCTTAGAGTGTATTCGACAATCTCCACTTTCATATTATCCCACCAATAATGATCATGAAGGTCCCCATACATTTAAGTGGTACCAAGATGTATAGATAATATAGATAAATTACCTTCATCCATCATCTCTTTATTTATCTTCATGATAGATATGACACATATCTTGGTACAATATTATAGTACACCTTATTGATCAAAATTGGACTCATGAAACATTCCATTCTTGACAGCCTCTATCTTCATTTTTAGCAAAGGATCTTCTCCATGATATTTATTGATATTATCTATTAATGATGGTTGATAAATTGATTAGGGTAGGTTTGATAATGTCCCTTCCCTTTTTATTCCCATGTCTAATTTTACAGGTTCCTTGATCAAAGGATCTCTTTGAATCCAAATCAATTCAAGAATAACAGGGTATAACTTTTTAATGAATCAATGAAATTTCTTCTCTTCTAGGGTGATAATGAATTGAAAACTTAAAGTATTTAAGATGTTCCAAACATATCCTTTATATCATGTTCAATACCTTTTTTGGGAAAATTTTCTTCAAACATTGGTGGTCTTTTTATATATCTTATTTCCCACATTAATATATTGCATAAATATTTTCAAAAAAATAACCATAGTTACAGCCATGTATTCTGTTGGATAATTTGTCTCATAAGGTTTTAACTATCAGGATGAATAAGAAATATAATTGTGATTTTTCTTGACGACTCACCAAATCCATTTCAAAGATTCGTCACTATAAATAATGAATCCTTCTCCAAAAAAGGATAGAGCTAAAATAGGTGCAGTAACCAACATCCTTTTCAGTTCTTGGAAACATTATTCACACTCTTTTTTCTAGATGAACATAGACCATTTTTTATTTACCTTTTTTATTGTATTATAAAATCATGATTTTTTTTCGAAAGCCTCATATAATATCCTGTTAAACACAAGATATTATAAATCTCAGTTCCTTTTTTAGGACTAGGCCACTCTTCTACGTCATTTTTATTTTCATGATGAACTAAGATTCCTTCGTTTGTTACAATGTTCCCCAAGAATGCTACTTATTATAACCAAAATTCAAATATTATAAATTTTCCAAAAAATATTCTTATTCCTTATAGTTCCTAGAATAACCCTTAGATAATCTTCATGCTCCTTATTAACTTTGGAATATATCATAATATAATCAATAAAAACTACCATAAATTTATCAAGGTAGTCTTTAAATACACTATTCATCAAATCCTCATATATTATAGGATCATTAGACAAGCTTAAGAGAATAAAAAAATATGTAATTCCCATATATTGTTCGAAAGGATGTCTTAAGAATATATTATTCCTTTACCATTAATTGTTGTTAACTAGATCAAAGATCTATCCTAGAGATTAATTGAACCTCGTCAAACTGGTCAAAAAAAATAAGCAATCCTATGGTAGTGGGTACTTATTCTTCACCATGATCCTATTATGTTCGCTATAATCAATGCACAACCACATTGATCCATCATTCTTTTGAAAAAATAGATCAAGTTATCCCCAAGGATACACACTTGGTAAAATAAATATCTTCTCCATAAGATCTTGTTGTTGTTTCTTTAATTAATATAACTCTATATTTTCTATTTTATATGTGTTCTTTGATATCATCTTGGATTGAAGTATGAGTTAAATGAATAATTATAAATCTCTTTCTATGGTATGTATAGGTAACTATTCAAGAAATACATCAATTTATTCTTAAATTATAAAAAAATTATCTATCATTATACTTTCAATTACTCTTCCCTCCTTACTGATCAACTCCATATAGAAGTCTATGGAAGGTTCTTCTAGGAAAAGCTCGGGCTGGAGTATATCTCCTTTAAAAATGGATATAGGTTGTGCATTCAAGAATACTATAATTTCCTTTCTTATATTGTTTTTCATAGTGTGATATTTTTACAACTACTCTGTCCCTAGTATAGTTTCAAATTCCACTATGGTAATTGATACTAGATTTGAAATGACATTGTACTCACCAAAGTTAATACTAGAGTTTCTATACACGGTTGATGTATGATAATTTTGTCAAGGAGTACTATATGATAAATATACTTCTAGTAGTATAGAGATTAATTCTATATTCTTTTAAAACATGGATTAAATAAATTAATGCATAGAATTAAAATAAAAAAGGTAATATCTAGCATTGAGACCGTGATGAGTGGATTTCTACCACATCATTTGGATCCTCCACTTTAGCCGTCATGATAGAAAAAAAATAAACCTTATCCCTTGGCCTAGGCTAAGGCTTATAGTGGGTTGCCTCCATTATATTTTTATTTGGAAATTAATTGAAAAAGTTCCCAAGTTTTTCACAATTGAAGCTTTGAACTTCCAATTGGACCTGCAATATATTTCATTTATCATTAGTGATGAGTAGTTGAGGATTCACCTCACCCTGACAATTCCAAGCAATATGGCCATATATTTCCCACTTTTAGAAACTTACCCTCCCAAGAAAGAAGTTATCATAATGATTCATCCCATAATTGATTTATGTCGTAAGTTTTACTTTATTTCCTCATCATCCATGATCAAGGTTCTTCCTTATGTTTGGAATTATAATGTCTTACTATCATCAGATCTATGTCACCTTTTCTTATCTCCAAACTCCAAATTAACCTTTACAGCACTCCACACAATCTCCTAATAGCTTTCATAGTCTTTATTTTATATAATCCTCTACATATGGGGTCTCAGACCATAGAATAATATATAAAACCTTCCCTTTAGATACATAAAGAACCTATAGGTATATAAAGAAAGTATTTTAATGTAAATTTTATTGACTACCACTAATTAATTTTCCTTCTACTTTAGTTCCATGAATTCCATATCCATTTTTATTCAAATTAAATGGGGTAAATATTTATAAAAAATATCCCCTAATGGTTTCCTAATCCATAGCATCGATCTCCCTTCTTGGATTTGTGTTTTTAATCAGTGCCACTAATGATCATTTTCTTCTTCTAAGAGGTGTACTTATATGGTTACATTCCATTGCTCTGATCAATACAGTTTGAAAAAGGTATTATCTATAGATATTATCTATTTTCTTTAATTAATGGTTTAGTAGATATACTGAAAGATGGTGGTCATTGATGCATAAAAGACTCAAACATATGTTTTTCCCTTCAAGGTGAATCTATTATCTGAAAAAAAATTCTTGTTATTATTCATAAATGGAGTTAGTTTATTCTTCATCATCATGAAGTCTTTTATTTAATTTTCCATCTGAACATCATCAGCGAATCATCCTTTGCACTCATCATTTATGTAGTTCCTCCTATTTCCCACAATTTTTCTAAAAGATCAAAAAATAGTGATAAATGTGTTAATTTAATGAATATTATAATTCTAAAGGTATTTTATGACTTAAACCATCATTATTTAATATTTTATTAATATATTATAATAATAATTAGATTTTCAATATATCATTCATAATGGTTCACTAAAATATTTTGATTAACCAAACATATACTATTGTATTGTTAAACTAGAATTTCTATAAGTCTTGTTTCCATGAACTATTTCCCATTTTATTCTAGACCATAGTGGTTTTTTTGGGTGTTACCCCTAAATAAATCTATTCCAGAGCCACATTAGCATGTCTTTACCCATAAGGGGATGTATTTATTTAGAAACTACTAACGTAATACATCACCAAATACCAAGATGTATTCCTACATATAGAATTATCCCTAGGGTTATTTATAATGTTTTAAAGTCATAATTTACTAAAATAACTAAATTGTACTTTTAAAGAAACTATGTAATCCCTCATTTTTATAAAATAACTTTTTAGCACACAGTACACACAAAGTATGTTTTCAAGTTTTTTTTCTTGTAAAAAAGGAACATAATACATGAAAACATAAAATATTTTTCCAACCCCACTTAAATGATATAATAATTGGTTCAAAATTGGTTACTTTTACTACATCTCATATCCTAGGAAAAAACATCAATGGAAAGGGGTGACCATGAATCCTATTTGGGGAAAAAGCAAGATAAGCATATTACATGTGATCTTGACACATATTAGAAAGAACACGAATCATAATGATATGGATTGATAAATAATCACATAACAATAAAAATAATGTGAATCATAACATAGAAAAGTTGCTACAACATTTAAATGGGGCATTAATATTCATATCACAAGGGTTTATCACTAGGGTTTCATAAATGAAAATTACCAAGGTTATTCGCCAAGGTATTGAAAAATATGTCATCTATAGAAATTAAATTCATTACAAAATGAATGGGAGTGATATCAAGGTGAATAATTCATATGAATTAATTTAATTTGATCCATATAGATTGTAATAAATAATTTTTTTAATAACCATTGGAGAATAAAAAGCAGGTTTTATATCAAAAATATTGGCATAAAATGGTGCATAAAGAAATGTTCATTACGTCATTTTTATCCCATGAAAGAAAATGTGAGTTTCATATATGTAAAATAAATTAACCATGAAGAATTATTAAATATATTTGTATACCTATTGAATATAAAATAATTTTTCTTATTCAAATTAAAAGGGAAAAGAAACTTTTTGATGTAAAAGAGGGAAATTTGAGAAGTAAATTCTGTAGCATAACGGGTATAAAACATAGTTTTAGTAAATGGATAAATGAGAGGGTACAAGGTTATACCATTCATAAAAGACTCTTATTACAGTAATGGTATAAAATAATTTTGAAAAAACAACCTAGTTGGAAAATTTGAATACACACCACATAAAAAAGTGAACTTGAATGGAAAAGAGAAGTGAAGATTTCCCTTACCTTGATGATTTACTCCTGGAACATGAGGAATGGAAACTTAGGTTCTTGAGGAAACCAGGGGGGCCACTTGGAATGAATAAAAGTCATAAATTATTAGAGATAGATTTTAACTAAAGGGGGATGGAGAAATTTGTGGGTATTTATCATAAAAGTGGATGATTTGTTTAATAATTTCAAAATATAGGTCATAGAAATATAAGTTGTAGAAAATGAAAAACCATTGGAATAATCATGTTTTTTTATCATGGTTTTAGAAATTTGGGTCAAATTTTATTACAATTTAATCCTACAGAAGAAAGTACCACTCATTAATACTTATTTAGTCAGGGAAAAGTAAAAATTTCAAAATGTAATGTTTTTAAATATCAAAATTTCAATTTTATACTTTTGAATGCAATATATAGTATTAAAAATTTTATAAAATATATTAAAAAGATTTATATTAATAAAATAACATATTTTAGCTCATTGATTGTGTTTAATTTATTATTAATTCAATATGACATATATATGATGTCATAAATTATATGAAACCCCTAAAACTGTATTTTTCGTCACTCATGAAAAAATAATGTATTCAGAAAATTATCATAAATTAAACCTAACCTAATTTCTACATGATGATTTAAAAAATGAATTTTATTTTATCATAAAAAGTATCTAAATATGATAATTTTCACTTTCATATGTAAACATCCTTATTTATTTGAAAATATTATTTTTTATGGAACAATCTTATTTCTAACACTTATAAAAAAATTCCTAAACCATTATAAAATTATTTAATCATTAATTATCTAAATAAAAGTGTTTCAAAAGTTGGTTTCATTAACAAAATATCTTTATAATCCCTTTGATTATTATAAAACTTGTATATAATTTCAATAAAAATAGAATTATGTTTTATTTTCATCCAAAAATTGAATTATCAAATTCATCTTAATTAAACATATAGTTAATTATGAAAAAATATTCTCAAGAGGAATTTATGCTATAAAAATTTTATTAATAAAATGTAATTTACACATTATGTTAATATTTTCTGGAAACATAACCCCTTAACACATCCCCATACGCCTTGAAGGTAAGGTGTGTGATGGTGGTAGTTTTGTAGGGTGTCTCGGCTAACATAAACCAAGAGGTAATCTGAAATAACATAAACAAATACAAATTAATATTTCATTCAAGCTTTACTTGTTTATTATCTTCTTGGGATTGGTCATGGGTAAACCCCAATGATGATAATTCTCTCCTATGTTTTTACAAATGGGCTTCAAACGACACAACTCTAATGGTCGAGGATGTTGATTATCCATTCTGTATCAATTATCCTATGTTAATAGTAATTATAAACACTAATAATAATTGTAAAATTATCAACCAAAGCTATTATTTCCAATAGTCATATTTACCAATAGTCATATTAACCAACGATCAAATCCCAATGGTCACATTTACCTTTATACCATATAAATAAAACTTCATTCTTTCACTCAATATTCCCAAAAAAATTTCTTATGGTTATATTTTAAATTCATAATATATTTATTGGATTAGTAATATATTGTTTTATTTCTATAAAATTTCAATTTGGGGAGATGATTATAATATATTGGGGTGATCCTAAAATTTCCAGTTAATCTATTCTATTATATATTTTTTGTCCACTTGTAATGTTTTCCATTTTAATTGGTTTAATGTTTGACTAATGTAATTATCATTGTTAATGAGATAAAATATTATTGGGTTCCCATTATTTTATAATTTTATAATATATAATATGTTACAAATATTTATTCATTAAAAAATATCATTTATAAATTCTTTATCATTACAAGAAATAAATCTGAAAAATGAACAATAAGTTGGACTCGATCATCACTGGGTGCATAAAAATGGGCCTCCTTTCACACCTAGTTTGAGGCTCCTATGGAATATTTTTGGAAATTCACAAATTATTTATAAAACATCATTAAGGATTTTAATTATAACAATGAATAACCTAGGTTATGCATAAAGATACATTTATTGAAAACAAGGGGTCATGATTTAGACATCCTAAAATTGATTTTTGATGATTATGTAGGTTTACACAATAATTAGTGTTTAAAACATTATTATTTTTTATTTTAGTAAATGTATGAACCCAAATAAATAATGTAAATTCTGAATGTAGTATAAAATGAAAGTATTTTCCCCCTAGAAACTGAATGTTATGGTATCTAGAATACAAAGCCTCAATGTTATGATCATAAAACGTAATCAAGATAAGATCATGATAAAATTGAAAATGATCACATAAGAAAAAAATGTTCTATTAAGTTCTTCCTGAGGAAATGTACACTGTATTTTAGTGGGTCCACTAATCCACTAGTCATGGATTAATGGATTAGTACAAATAAAAGATTATTTTCCATTCATCAGTGTTTGTAGCCTATTAAAGTTCATTTTTATGGCTATAATTTTATAGGAGAATAATATCAATGGTGAATTATTATTAAGAATATTATTCCTGATTTAGTCATTGAATTCGTGGATTGGTATGAGTTTAAGAGAATATTTTTTAGAAATTACTTACCTTGTATTATACAGACAAGGATGTAGAAATAATTTCTTAAGAATTAATAGAAGGATGATGGATCTACTAGTACCTACGAAATTAATTTTATAAGGCTAGAATGGTATGATTTTGGTTTAATCATCAGTCTAAAATTAAAAATGGATAAAACAATTTGAGGCTTAAAACCATGTATTCAAAAGTCTTTTGATATAACATACATTAGTAGGTATGATTAAGTCAGTCAGTGTGAACTGAAGATAGAAATGGAAACTAGAGATTCCAACTATTACCTTAGTTTTGATAAGAAAAATAAGATTGAGTAATGTGATCTCTTGAATAAAACACATTTTGGAAAGATATTCAAATCATTTATATGCCATAAATGTGGGAATAATAACACATTTGGACTCTTGAAGTTTTAAAATAGTGTTACTTGTTTGGGAAGTATTTCCATCGAGAAACAGAATGTATAAGTTATGTAAAGAGTTCATTCAATGAAATTAATGGAGATAAATCTCAACAGATTAAACCACCCACACTCCAATGTTTCATGTTTAAGGATTTTTGGAAATATTTGAATCAACGCCCCAATCCAAGGATTAATGTGGATGATAAGTGATAAAAACCTCTCAATACAAAGGAAAGAAGGGAACGAATATTCAATCATAATGGGTAAAGAAAATCCTGATAATTAGGGAACACTTATCCTCCCCACGTTTGTTATGTATTTCATGTTTGATTTTGTATGAAAAATCCCGATGAAAATATTAATGTTCATCCTTTAGTGAAATTTAATATGATTATCTACCACTACATGGGTTTTGGAATAATGAAATCATATTTGATATTCTATTAGTACAAGGATAAACCCAATATTCCAATGAAAATATTTAGGTATAATATAAGAGTATATATAAGGAGTAAATGATGAATTTACATTTAGAAGAATATATATCTCCATGAAATATTAACTTAAGAGTTATAGATACCATTGTGAGTTTACAAGTTTATGTTTTATCAAAAGTTCCTAGACATTGACACCCATTTTTGGTTTAATGTGATGGGATTTTATCATAATTAAGGATATTTTAGGAGACAATTAGGGAAATAAAACCCTTTAGTTCTTGTATATGTTTTAGTTACAATGTTATTTGAGTAGTAATGTCATTACACATTATAGAAATAGGATTATAGTTAATGGTACCCTTTAGGGTTTATCTTATATTTGATGTCGAGGTAATTATTAGTTATAAATAATTAGATTATGAATTCCACACACTTCATTGATATCATATAATTTTTCTCTATAGCTACTCTTTCTCAAATATAAATTATGGAAGTGGTAAAGTGTAACATCACACATTTTTCAGCAGGTCAAAATTTCAAAACATGTCTGGATTTTTAGTTAGGTGAATGGACCGACTTTTATTTCGGTCTTTGGAAAATAATTCCAGGACTTTGATTAACCCAATGGATTTTTTTACATTGTTTTTATGGATCATCAAGTACCTATGGGTTTTGGATGAGTTTTTGGTTTTTCTAGCACTAGAAAATCAGTTTAATTAAAGTTAATGTTGAGGCGCATTATTTGATAAAATAGTGATGCCTCACTATATTAAATGTGTGGTCCTCCTTTTTCCATGGACATGGTTTTTCAAATAATTTAGGTTGGGTTTGATAACCTTTGCAGGCCTCTATAGTTTTTAATAGAGGGGAATCATATGGTTTACACAATATTTGTAAACCCATGTACCTAAGCCATGTGAGGGTGGTTCTTGGATATTGAGAACCACACGTTTGGCGCATGGTAAGACAAATAGTGAGGCCAAACCATCAAGGTCTATAAAACTGTAAAAATTACTATATTTATGCTTAGTAATTTTTATGTTTTTCTCATTCTTCGCCCCTTTTTTATATCAAACCTCTCTTTTAAAAAATTAATATTTCATTACATATACAAAATACTTAAACATTATAAAAACATACTCCCAAAGACTGTAGTTGGTATAGTGCCTTTGGAAACATGGAAACTTAAGAATAGTATATATGTGAGCTACAACACCTCCCACAAGGTACTTCATGACTATCACCGTTCTTAGAAACATCAAACATAATACATGTATTCATAAATTTGGAAAGGAAACATAAAAAGGGGTGAGATCAAATTCTCAGCAGTGGTAAACAATGGATACATGTATACATAAACATGAGATTAAGGGTATGATATAATGATCATGAAAATAGAAGATCATACCCAGCATATCAAAGATCATATACAAGAATCATTGAAAAATTATTGGAAGTTCATAAGACATGAATCTAAAGGAATTAAAGGACATAATCCCTAAAAACATAACATAAGAGTAATATATCGAACTATGGTAACACATAAGCGTGTACTGATTTCCATAATAGCCAAGGTATCAATGTCGAGACCATTTTATTGGTCAATATCCTTCACTGAACTAGGTAACCCCTATTCCAGCCCTGTAATACATAACTATGTGACCCTTATTCTAGACATGTATTACTGAACTGAGTAACCCTTATTCAAGCCCTATATTACTGAACTGAGCAACCTGCATTCCATCCCTATTTTATCTCATGGGATATAAATACTTACCCAATGTATTTTAGGAAGTTATAGGTCCTACCCATCCTATAATGAAATCATATATACATGTTCTATATATAATAAATAAACATATCATAACCCATGAAATTAAATAGGTATCATAACCCTGTAAACATATTATAACCTTTGGAAAGATATAGGCTTCATACTCATTTCAATATAAATATAACTCGTGAAAATAATCGAGGTTTAAAAACATATAACCCATGGAAGAGAAACGAGCTTCATAAACGTCATGACATCAAAAAAATCCATTCAAAGAATTAATATGAATGGAATCACTAAATAATTTCCTAATAACATCATGATCCACACAAATGGATGTTATCATAGATGATAAATAATTTTGAAAGGTCTTTTAAAAACATTTCTTGATAAAAATATCCTTTCTTGATTGAAAATTTATTTTTATAACATAAAACTTTTTTGAATTTTTTTTGAAAATATCTTTGAAAACATATCAAGGATTCTTTAAAAACAAAAAAAAATTAAAAACCTTTTTCCTTCAAAATGATCTTCAAGGATCTTTGGATAATATGTTTGAAAACATGGTTTTTTAAATTCAATAGATATCCCACCAAAGAGGGAGATAGTTATATTTCAAAAACAGAATTATATTAACTAAAAAATAGTAGAACATGGTACAATAAAATGATGATATCTTGAATAGAAATAGGGGAATTAGACTCATGAATATTATTGATAGATTTTATCAATGGAAGTAGAAACATAAACAATCGCTAAAAATTATTAGATTGTCTCAATAAACTCTTATAACTTAGTCGCATGGTATAATACTATCTATATAAGAAAATGAAACTAAATTAAGTTTAAGATATCATGAAAATAAGGATATTAATGATATGAAATGTAAAATGGATGTATATACACCTCAAAAAAGATTCCATTCACATAACATAACATGATTCTCAATGAAGGAAAATTGAAACAAATATTTTTACTGATATGGTAACTTTTGGAAGTTAAACCCCATGAAAGAAGGTTAATAGAATTGATAAGTGAATAACCATAACTTTTGTTATAATATACATATAATACAATCATGGTAAGTATATACACCAAATAAAGTAAAGAGTGGGGAACATAATATGTATCTCATGGAAATTAAAAGTGAGATGAAAATCCCCTTATCTTGTGTCTTGACTCTCTTCATACTCATACAAGCTTCCTATATAAGAAATATAAGATTATTATACATATTTTAATTAAGAATATATTAATACATAATACCATATATGGTCTAATTATGACCTTTTATTACCCTCTTGTTAATGATACTATGTTATGTTTTCACTTTTGGTAATATTCACTTTATTCTTTGCATGTGTCAAAATTTGGTATATCATTGGTTCTTATACTTATATCATGATATTAAAATGTAGATCATGATATAAATATAAATTATATCCATTATATTCAAATTAAAATAATATATATAATATATATATATATATTAAATATAATACACCGTTCATGGAAATAATAAGTCGTGCGTACGCACAAACGATGTTTCCGTTTTTAATTGTCGTATTAAAAGAACAAAAGATAATGAAATATATATATATATATGTATATTTATAAGTATATATATCATTATTATATTAGAATTAATATATCATAAATATCATATAAGTTTATTAAACTCATCCTTAATGCATCCCATGTTGTGTGTGAACAAATCACATCACATTGAGGGGTCGGTAATCCACACATTCTCAAATAAGATTATCATATTAACACCAAATGGAAGGTAGAAATATATCTATTGTAAAATTAATAAAGAAGAATAAGGAAATAAAAAATATAATATATTATATATATAAATAATGTTTCCATCATAATGGCCACTATGATTGGTTGTAGAGAAGAAATGAACAATCATCATTTCGTGAGGGAGTAGTTCACCGTACAAAAAAAAAGTATGTTCAACATTCCTTATATGTAAGTGTAGGTAATTTTATGTCATAAGATTTTCTTAAAAACATAATAGTATATTTAAGATACATATTTTGTCACACAAGAAGGGTATAAAGATATTGGAGGTGGTGGATAAGGAAAATAAAGGAAAGGATCAAGAGATATGACGTTACCTCTTAATCAGGTAACCCTGTTTTGGATTGTTCCAAAAGGCTTCCTTGAGAGGGATTCTTCCCAAATGGATGATTCAAGGTATAAGAGAATATTTTTGGGAGCCAATTTTGGTAGGTATTGGCCGAACTTGTGTTTCTTGAGAGGTGTAAAGAAAGGGTATAGGTGGTGTCCCTTTGTAGGGAAGGAAAAGGACTCAAATGAAATTTTTAGAATTAAATTAGGTGTGAACATGTAAAAACCTAAAAAAGGATTAAAAACATAAACCAATAAATAATAGACGATTTATGACCATAATATTGACAAAAAACGGGTGTTGTACAAGTGTATAGGTCATTTGGGCCCTAAATTGTAAGGTTTAGTCCCCAATTAAGCATAATTTGGCCTTACTTACATTGATTAATTTTAAACACTTTACTAATCATTTTTGTAAAACATTAACATGGTATTATTAGACTCTAAATAATAGGGTTTTAAAGTAGAGAAAAGTTCAAAAGATTGTTAAGATTTCTTATTCAGTTTCAATATGAAGTTGATCATAATGAATTCAATTATATATTAATATGTAATAATTAACTAATGTGACCTTAAAAATAATTTATATTATCATTTATGATTAATTATTATTTAGAAAAAATGTCGTTTTTAACTAAAAGGCAGTATTTTTCAATATTTATTGAAAATAAAATTTCCCAATAAAATCCCAAAAATAAACCCTAAGATAATTTTGAAATTGTGAATTCAAAAATTAAGTTCATATTATCATGTTAAATTTTTAAATGTTTCGAATATTAATTTCATTTTTAAAAGTAGTTTATTCGAGAAAATGATGTTTTCAAACATAAAAAGGTCATTACCAAAAATGATATCATTTATTAACAATATGTTTCATTTATATAAAAAAATTATAAATTTTTTTTGAAAATTAGTTATTAATATTCTTATTACTAATTTTAACAACTAGTTTATAGTTATCTTATTTATATAATTAAAATAATTAAAAGATATATTTTGTAGAAACTCGATGTTCTGTGTATCGTACACCATGCCAGTGTTGTGTACACCATACACGAAGTCAGTGTTTCATGTAATGTCCACCAAGTAGGTGTTGCATGAAATATATTCCAAGTCATTTTTTCTTATAGTGCAAGCCAAGTTCATATTACATGTAGTGAAAACCAAGTAGGTATTGTGTGTGAAAGGAATAATTGGCTTAGTATTTTAATATATATATAACTATATACAGTGTCATGTGAAATGAAAAATAGTGAAAAGTTAAATGAATTTGATAAAATAAAAGTAATTCTCAAAATATTAGGGTGTTACATTTTACCCCCATTATAATGAATTTCTCCCATGAAATTCGTCTGGGTTATAAAATGTTTAATAGTTAAAAGATTCATTCATAGAAAATCACATTGTAAAAATGGATACCAAAACGTCCCTTCCAAAGAGAAATTTAGAGTCATAATGGTTACCCAATGTGACATATAACTAGGCTTCCACATAGGTGAACATAGGTTTAGAGTGAGTATTAAACTTTGAGGAAAATCATAAATATTTATAAGGAGTGACTAAGGTCATCAATCACAAACAACCGAATGATCAATGGAAAGTTGAGGGCCTTACATTGATAAATCATTGATGATTTAAAAGGCCATCAACTCAATGAAAATTAAGGAAACTGGACTAAAAAATTGATCACTTTTATAATGTTGAGTAATTCTTGATAAATTTCAATAAGAAAATTTTCATTCTTGGGTATTTCTTTGAAAAAAATAATAATACATCCATTTCCTCATGGAATGAATGTTTAGAAATTAACCTTGATGATTAAAGACCTAAAATATGAACCTAATGGTTCTTAAGTCCCATAAAAGAATAAAATTCTAACTATTTGTCTCTTAAAAAATAACATGGATTAATCTATAAAATAAAAAGTCTCACTAATAGTTCATCATAAATAAATATTCATGAAAAATAAATATACATTAATCCAGAAATTTCATAAGCTTATATCAGGTGTGAAACTCTTATCATCATTCAATCATGGGTTTAAGACCCATGGCCTTGGCGGACATGTTTTTTTCACCAGATATACATGAAGTCATTTTTTTAACTGCATTAATATATAATATGTACATACCTGAAAAACTGTTAATCACTAATTATCCTTTTAACCATTTTTCAACTCAAAATTAGTTAATAAATACTTATTTAGAAGTTTAACGTAATATTTTCATGGATAGTTAACCTTATCACACATTCAAAAAGGTGAAATGCTAAAACCACATAAAAGAGTCACAAAATCAGCTTAACATTGATTACATTGTATAACAAAAAGTATCTATTGGTTGTAAAATTCCAAAAAATGAGAATAACATCATGATATATTCTCTTAAATCCTGGTTAAAACGTGAATTACCATTAATCCTTTTGGAAAAAAGTCATTATTACTCAGTCAAAACTATATTGGATATACTCCTAAAATCCAAAAATATTTCAATCTTCATCAATGGTGGGATAAAACACAATTCAACAAGTCCTTACTTAGTTCCAAGGTAATCAACAACATCTGATTTTATTATTCATATCCCATGTATCATTATCCATGTGACATTATCCTAACATAAATAACATTTTATGGGTTATCTTCCCATAGTCAAAATGATAACATTTATGAGATAACCTTTCTAATACGTCATGACTATTCAACATATTCTTGTAAATCCTTCGAAAAAATATATATTGAAAAATCCAAACATAATTCACCATTCTAAATTCAAGAATCCAAATACATAAATACTTTGATTAACTCATCCTTAATCCATTGACAATGATACCTCATCTTGTTACCCAATACTTTTTATTTCTTCACATTTCATCTGTAGTATCTTCATCATCAACAGTGTAACCATTACTCAGAAAACCTTGTTGATTCTCTTCAAGAACAATTATCTTGGGACCTTGAGTTACATAATGACCATTTATACCACACATAAAACACATAAACATCATTGAAAAAATAGGTAGGAAAAAATTACCATCCATTAGTTTAACTATACTCTTAATTTTCCCCTTATAGTCACTTTCTTTATACCCTTCATTTCTACAGTCAAAACTCCTTCTTATTTCTCTAAGACATTCACTTTGGTGATTATTTCCACATTATTGACACAAAATAAACTGAATCTTCTTTCCTCTATAGTCTCCATTACCCGAAATTCTTCATTATCATCATTGGTGAGTCTGAGTGTTGGTTAAGGTATACATTGTTAACCATTATTCATGAAAACTAATTAAGTATGATCATGAAATATTTCACTCTATGGATCATCCCACTTGAATGATGATCAAAAAATCTTCCATTGCATTCAAAATAAATCCATTTCCTTCTAGTTCCTTCCATCAACTAAAACCATAATCATAGTGTGATAATTTCTTATTATAGAAGAAAACCACATAGTTGGGAAAACAATTACTAATATTTTGTCTAAATCATAAAACCTTTCACAAAATATG
The DNA here is from genome assembly GCA_963277665.1 of Viscum album. Classification (NCBI taxonomy): domain Eukaryota; kingdom Viridiplantae; phylum Streptophyta; class Magnoliopsida; order Santalales; family Viscaceae; genus Viscum; species Viscum album. The sequence continues at coordinate 1,979,617,676 of OY728155.1, forward strand.
AAACCATGGGTTTATCCTAGGTTATTAATAGATAACTTATATCTAAATATTTGATAATGTTTCATAAAGAGTTTGTGAAATGCCAAACCATATCCCCCATGAGCATCAAACTAGGTGTGAAGTAAAGCCCATTGTCGTGTACCAGATTACCCCGAGTTAAGCGTAGATCATCTTGTCAGAGTTGTTACACCTAAGAACATCTATTTTAGATCCACGCCCACTTGTAGTATCTAGAATTATACGTATTTCTTTGAATCCACTCACTCTATCCTTTACAAAAATTCCTAGACATTTTCCTAAATATTAACTCATCCTTATACTTTTCCTAAGACACATCCCTAGACATATCCTTAGAAATAAACAGAGGGATCTAAGTTTGGTTTTCTCATCCGAGTTTCCAAACCATAACTATACCTTTTCTATGATTCCAACTATAGCGACCCTCTCTTTTCAATCATTAACATTTCATTACATATATGGAATACTTAAACACTGTACAAACATAACCCCATAGACGATAGTCGGTATAGTGCCTTTGGAAACATGGAAACTTAAAACTTGTACATATGTATGCTTCAACATCTCCCACTAGGTACTTATTGACTAGAACCCTTCATAGACACATCGAACATAATACATATCTTCTTAACTATTGGAAAGAAACATAAAAAGGGGTGATATCAAATGATTACTAAGGGTAAACAAGGGAGACATGTAAGCAAAAACATGTGTATAAGGGTATGATAACATGATCATTAAAATTGAAGATCATACCCAGTATATCAATGATCATATACATGATTCGTTGGATAAATCTTAGAAATTAATAATACACGATTCCAAAGGAAAAAATGGACATAATGCATTAAATCATAACATATGAGTAAGACCTGAAATTTTGGCAACACATAAGCATATTCTGATTTTCATAGTATGCAAGGCATCAATAATAAGAACATATTAGTGGAAAAAGTTCTTTTCTGCACCAGTTAAACCTCGTTCCATCTTTATATTACTAATCCAAGTGACCCTCATTCCAGCCATGTATTACTAAACTGAGTAAACCTCATTATATCCCTATATTACTAAATCGAGTAACCCTTGTTCTACCCCTGTTTTATATCAGTGTTTCATTTTTGTTATTTGGTTTTCTATTTTGGATCAAAATTAATTTGGTTTTCTAGTTGTGTGTCATTCATTAAGTGATAGAGTTGTTTTAGAATTTGGATTGGGATAGTGGTTTCCAGGTGGTGGGAGGTTTTAGAGTTTCATCTGTGATGTCGAAAATGGATTCTCAGATTTCGGATTCAGCTTACAGTTTTTTCCCTATATTTTCTATGTTCTTCATGATGGATCCAAGGTAGATTTTGGTGGTCTTGTAGATGGTTTGTTCTTTATGTTGAGGCCCTCATCCACTCTTTACTCTACTCAAGCTCTAAGACATGACTTCCTTTCTCCCAGTCAATGTTGTGCGGTGGTTTTTCAAGGTGTCTTGGGAGGTGGGTTTGAGCGGTTGTCAGTGTTCTCATAGGAGTCTTCCCTCCGTCTCTATTTTGGATCCCCATTGGGTTATTTGTCTATGTATGTTGTGGTTCTTCTTTGATGCCTCAATGTTCATTGATGATGGTGGATTTCCATTGCTCATTTCGTTTGGTTGATTCTTGTTACTATTTTGTGCGATTGGTAGGTCTGGCTTGATGTTGTAGATGGAAATCCTTTTGGTTTCCAGTTGCCTGTGTGATTTTTTGAGGCTGATGGTGTGATATATTGGGTAAAAGATGGTGAAAAGGGTGTTTGTTGATGGGAATGATGGTGTGGTGGATGATTACTTAACGCAGTTGACATCGAAGATGGTGATGGATTGCAGCCCATGATTGTTTGGGGTGCCCGGTTCTAGGTTCTATTTTTAATTTTGAATTCACATATTTGGGTTCATTTGGGTATTCTCTATTTAGGTTTTGAATTTGGTTTCTCGCTGATTGTTTTTTTTGTGTTTGGATGATGTGATCAGGTTGTATTTGGCTTTTGGTATGTGTGGTCCCCACTAACCCATAAAGTGTATTTAAGAAAATTCAAAAAAATTGATTTGGAGGATAAAAGCATATAACTCGTGAATGTGAAACGAGCATCATAAACATCATTCAAGAAAATCATAATCTATGCAGAGAAATAATATTAATGGAAACGTTGAATGTTTTCCCCAAAAAGGCATGATCCACACTAATGGATGTTATCATATATGGGAAATTATTTATAAAGGACTTTTAAAAACATTTCTTGAGTAAAATACCCTTTCTTCTTTGAAAATTTATTTTTATAACATAAAACCCTTTGAAAACATTTTTTGTTCAAAATAAATTTAAAAACATATAATTTAATCTTTGAAAAAAAATAAAAAAAATTAAAATACATTTTCCTTGAAAATGATCTTTAATGATCTTTTGAAAACATTTTTTGAAAACATGGTTTTTTTAATACAATAGATTTCTGACCAAAGAGGGAGATGGTCAGATTTCACTAAAAGTAGTATCTTAAGTACCAATGTTTGGAATAATGGTAGTAAGAAATGAGGATATCTATAATAAATAGTGGATAGGGGAACTCATGAATACTCTTGAGAGATTTCATTAAATGAATAACAATCATAAACGATCTTGAAAAATGATAATATCGTCTCAATAAACACTTATAACTTGTTTACATGGGATTAGAATCTCCATGTATGAAAAGGAAATTATATAAAGCATAATATATAATAATAAAAATTAAATTCAAAATATTACATGTACAATTTAATTATATACACATCAAAAAATATTTTATGTGCATAACAAAACATGAGTCTCAAAGAAGGAAAATTGAGACAAAACTGTTTTACCGATTTGGTAACTTTTGAAAGATAAACCCCATGAAAGAAGGATCATAGAGTAGATAAGTGAATACCCATAAATTTAGGTGTAAGATACATATAGTATAATTATTGTAAGTACATACACCACACAAAAGGAAAGAGTGGTTAACATAACATGTATCTCACAGTAATAAAAAGTGATATTAAAATCATATTACCCTGTGTCTTGACTCTCTCTGTACTAATACAAGATTTCTATATAATAAATATAAGTTTTTTATAAATATTTTATAGAATAATATATTTAGAAATAATATCATATTTGGTTTTATTATGACCTTATATTACCTTCCTTTTTAAGATCCTATGTTAGGTATTCACTTTGGGTAATATTCACATTGTTCTTCACATGTGTCTTAATTTGTTATATCGACGGTCCTTATACATATATCATGATTAAAAAATTTATATCATGATATAAATATCAGTTATATCTATTCTATTTATATTATAGAAATTTATATAATATATAAGAACAAATTGGAATACACCCTTCACAGAGACGGTAAGTCGTACGTACGCATGAATGTTGTTTCCGTTTTAATTTTAGTTTTAAAAGAACAAAATAAAAAGACACATATATATGTATGTATATTTATTTAAATAATTTATACATTAGATTTAATTTATAATATATATCATATAATTTTATTATACTCATCCTTAATATATCACTTGTGGTGTGTGAATGAATCACAATGCTTTGAGGGGCGGTAGTCCACACTTCCTCAAATGAGATTATCGTATTAACACCAAATGGAAGGTAAAAAGATGTGTGATGTAAGAGGAATATAGAAGATTAAATAAATAATAAATATAATATATTACATATATATATAAATTTCCCATCATAATGGCCGCCATGATTATTGGTAGAGAAGAAATGAACAATCATTGTTTCGCAAGGCAGTAGCTGATCGTACACAGAAACCATATGTTCAACATCCTTAGATGGAGTTGTGTGTAAGTGTAGGTCATAATAAATTCATAAAAACATACTAGTATATGGAGTATACTTATTTTTTCACACAAGAATGGTATAATGTGATTGGAGGGAATGGAGAACAAAAATAACGGAATGGATCTTGAGAGAAGATTTTACCTCTTAATCAGGTAACTCCTTTTGGATTTTTAAAAAGGCTTCCTTGAGATGGATTATACTCAAACATTGGATTCATGGTTGAAGGGATGATTTTTGGGAGTAAATTGTTTTTGGTATGGGCTGAACTTAGTATTATTGAGAGGTTTATGTAATGGGTATAGGTGGTGGCCTTTTATAGGGAAGGAAAATGAATCACATGGAATTTTTAGAAACAAACTTAGTAAGCACATGTTACTAACGAAAAAAAATCTTTAAAACCAACCCAAATAAATAATTTATGGTTTATGTTTGAACTATGGATTTAAAATGGGTGTTTTACATGTGTATCGGTTATTTGGGCCCTTATTTTTAAGGTTTAGTTCCTAATTGAGCTTAATTTGGCCTTAATTGTTGTGATTAATTTTAATCACTTTTATGAACCCTTTTGGTAAAAAATTTACAAGGTATTACTGGAATAAAAATTTTAGACTGAATACAGTGATGTATATATTATTTTTTAAATTCCAATCTTAGAATACGAGAAATTAATATTAGTTCTAATTCAGCAGACGCGACGAAATAATAGTGTTTTAAAGTAGAAAAAAGTTCAAAAAGTTGTTATGATTTTTTATTAGTTCCAAAGTGAAGTTGATCCTAATAAATTTAATTATATTAATATATGTAATATTTATCTAATGTGACATTAAAACTATTTTATAATATAATTTATAATAAATTATTAACTAGAAAAAAATGAAATTTTAAACAAAAAGGCAGAGTTTTTCACTATTCCTCAAAAAATTATGTTTCTCACAAAAATCCAAAAATTTCACCCTATGGTAATTCAGAAATTTTAAATTAAAAAATTATTTTTGTTTTATCAAATTAAATTTATAAATTTTTCTAAAATTACTTTCATTATTAGAATCAATTCATTTGAGAAAATGATGTTTTTAAACATAAAAAGGACTTTACCAAAAAAATCATATCTTTTATTATCAATATTTTTTATTTAAATAAAAAAATTATAAAAAATACTGGAAGAGTAGTTATTACTATTCATATCACAAAGTTTAACTGCTAGGTTATTATTATCTTATTTAAATAACTAAAACAAGAAAGATAGATATTTCATAGAAACTCAATGTTGCGTGTATCGTATTCCACCTCAGTGTTGCATGCATTGTACACTAGGTCAGTGTTGCATGGATCATATTCCAAGTTGGTGTTTCCTAGAACGTATTCCATGTTGGAGTTTCTTGTAGCACAAACCAAGTTGATATTGCATATAGCACAAGCCATGTTGGTATCACATGTTAAAGGAGTGTTTGACTTAGTGTTTCAATATATATATATATATATATCTAGTGTTAGTAGTGAAGTCTTGAGGTTGGATATTGGTGATGGATCAGGTGTCTCGGGGTGTGGCTCGAGGATGATGATGATCTAGTTTTCACAACATAAGGATTTATTGGTGTAGTATTCAATGAATGGTTTGTTTTGATTTTTGAAATTTTAATGGTAGACCGGTTGATAGATTAGTTTGACGGTGATGTGGTGGATTGTGAGTGTTTATAGTGATTTTTAATTTAAATAATATTTTACATTGTCCTACAGTAATGGTTTTGGATTTCATTATATTTTTGGATTCAATTTTGTCTACATGGTTTTAATTTTGTTAAGCTTCACACTTATCTATAAATTATTTTTAAAAAAATTAAAAAATATGGTGTTTTTGTAGTAGTACAGAAAAATAGATAGTGTATCCCTATAGGGAGGTCGGGCTTTTGGTAGTCAGCCTTTAGGTTAGGTTCATCCTATTGAGATGCTAGGGGTAGAGTAGGCCAAGCAGTCAATGATAGTTAGAGGTATTTCATGAGTGTGACCAAGTTTACTACTAACTTTTCATAAAAATTTTGGGTCATTAGATGAATATGTATTATTTTTTGACTATCTAGGAACATATTAGTATATTGAAATAATTTATTATGCGTGATATATATATATGAGGTGTGTAGGCACACAGTTTTATTATTGTAATTATATCAGATGTGTTGCTTGTATGAGGTCTGTGGGTGTGAATAAAATCATGTGCATGCATATATTTATATATGAAAAAACATTACTTTTGAGCATCTGTTGATATTCATGATTTACGGGCATCAAATGAGATGTGAGTATTGATGAGTGTCACATTTGGTACAGGTATGAGATGGTAATCTGATGAGATACATGATGTGATGGGTGTTTAGTATGACATAAGAATATATTGAGAACCTGATTTGGTATAGGAATGATGTATGTCATGTGAGATTTAGTATTTTTGGGGTGGTCAGTGGTACCTCCATAATTGTTCAATTTTGGGTTGGGAAGTGACAAGGTAGGTAACTCTTTAGGTAGGGATCTCCAATAGGATATTTGACCAATGTTTAAATAATTAGGGTAGACCGGTTTGATGTTTATGAGACAGGTATGTTCGGTACCATATCTGGGTTAAGCCTAATACCATGGGGATGGTCTTTGTTAAGGTGGGGAGATTATAATATCTCGAATTTTTGAGCAGGTCGAAATTCCTCAACTTGTATGAATTTTGAGTTTGGTGAGTGGACCATCATTTATTATGGACATTGAAACAATATTTAAAGTGTTATTTTGACCCAATGAATTTTATTTACCTGAGTTTTAAGACAAAAAACATTCATCAGGGTTTCAGATGAGTTTTGGGAGTGTCAGGTCCAAAAAAACATAGTTTTGGGAAGGTAAAAAAAGAACCACATTATTTTATCAAACAGTGAGACCACCCAAGAGTAACAGTGCATCCCAACATTTTCACTATATAATGTTTTTCAAACCATGTATATAGGATCACATGGCCTTGTGAGATATCTTTTGTTTTTAATATAGGGGAATAACACAGTCTGTGTATGGTTTGTAAAATCATACACCTAAGGCATGGGAGGGTGGTTCTTGTAATGTGAACACCATATGGTTAGGTCATGGTTATCCAAATAGTTTGTATAAACCATATAAGTCTTTTAAAAGTGTAAATTACCATCTTAAACCTCCCTAATTTTATTTTCTCCTCCTTCCTCCTCAATTTCACATGCACCAGTGGGGATCTCCCATTTATCCTCCTCCTTTAGTCTATATCTTACCTCCATCCTCCAATCTTTATTTTGAAAGTAATAGGGATCGTTGAAAGTGTATTGGAAATTCATTGAATCACCTTGATTATATTTTTTGTTTCTCTCTCCATATGAAATTCTAAATCTATGTGATCTATTTTCCTATATTTTTAGGGTGTTTGTCTATCTATGATTTCTCTCTTTTCAACTCGAGTTAGATGATGATATCATCTGGATGAGCACCTAAGAGTATATAGAATATGGTTCCTATATTTCCCCATATTATTTAGGAATTATGTGTGTGTACATAAAGTTTCTTAGTGTGTGTGACTAATTGAGATAACAAATAATTAAATTGTTTCTTTTAAATTGATTAAATGATTAAATGGGATATTGTTGGGTATGAAAAAACTATTTATATTTGGTAAACCAACAAAGGTAATTTGGACCATTTAGGTGGTTTAGGATGGATGGGTATGAAAATTAATTTAAATTTGTAATACTTTATGATTGTTTCCATGGGAAAATGGCAGGAAAGACCCATGGATTGAGGTGATTTTGATCACCATGAGTGAGGTGATAAGTTCTTTATGATATAGGGCATGGAGAGATATATTTGAGGTGATGATGATTACTTGGGTGAGGCAACATGGTCCTTGGGACATGAGGCAATGAGGTATTAAATATGATTAAATGACCCATGTGACATGAGATGGTGTTGACCATCGGTATTTAGCAACATGATCTTGGTGGAATGGGGTGTCAGATTGTGTGGCTTTGGTATTTTATGGTGATTTTCATTCATCATTGTTAGTAAATGTGATGTTGGAGTCATGTGCACATATAATGGACTCAGTTGAGGTGATTTTGACCTCTCGTTGTGGGTGTATGCATTTGTAGACTTTGGTTCTTAGGGGATTGTGTTGACCTTTAGTTATGTTCGATGTTATCAACGTAGAAATACACATGGAATGTGATGGACAATTGGTTGATGGTGTTGAGACCATAAGTGTGGGGATGGGGCTCACTATTGTATTTAAGGATGTGGGGCAGAGATTATTAGATAATGGATATCATTGTACTATAGGACATGTGGTTGTTGATTCTATGGTGATTATTTATATATTATAGGATGGATGTCGATGTTACTCATGATGTTGGGCTCTTGAGCTGATGCTGATTTAATGAGAAAAGGTCCAAGGGACTAGGGACGTTATGGGAATTCTATTGGGATGTTTGATATATATTTTATGAAATGGGAGGTTTCAGATGACATGATGATCCTAGAAACATTGTAATGGGTGGAACTCGGGGTCTCACCATATATGTTATTTGTTAGGGTATTCCGGGGCACTAGCCCATTGATCCTCTCTATTATAAATATATTTATACAATAATGTGTTGTATTATATATATATAAATTTTGGGGAATTTATTCATAGAGATACTATGGATGACAGAAGTAGGTAACAAATCCTTATGGCCCTTTAACACAAATGAAGCGGTTAACTAATAAATGTGTGTTCATATCCTTTTATTTAATTTTTTCCATACACATGAATTATTATGTATATAATATAGGAACATATTGGTTATTTAATATTGAGATTATTCTCACACCCAACATGGGTCATTGGAAGCATGTGTAGACTATAGGATTTGGATATTTGGTAAGGATTCATGCTTGGGAGCTAGACATTAAGGTTTAGAGTTGTACCATTTTCATAGGATTGATAGTAGTAGACCAGATGGATTATTTTCATCGGGAAGAAACTCCTTTTGGGATATTGTATATATCTACTAATATGGTAAGCCGTGGGTGATACTTGATGACTATTTTTTTGTATGACCTACTGGCATGTTTCATTATCTTTAAATGGTATTCTTCCTTTTGGATTATTTATTAATACTACAGATTGTTATGCTTACACTTAGTTATGTTCCTTCTTCAATTGTGTTATATATATATGGACCCTTATTATTATAATCATATCATTGTATATTGTCCTTACTATAACCAAATCATACACTCGCATATTGTTGGAAGCCTTTGGCGTTCAGGGAGGTGGACCTAAGGCCTAGTGGCCAACCATCACTGAGAACTATTTGGGTAGGAATCAAGTCAAGATTCTATATAAGGTTTCATGAGGTGAAACATTCAACTGTATCTGATTTGGATTCTAATGTTTCCTTAAAATATTTTTAATGTCCTTAGAAGTCTCTTGATATGAATTTATATTTCAAAATTATGTATCAACTTCAGAAATATGGTCATCCTGAGAGTGTAATTCAAACCCTATATGATATACTAAGATCTATTTATATGTATTTAAAAGTGTTTTGGGATGAAAGACCTCCTCTAATTGAGTATTCCTACAATAATATATTTCACTCAAGCATTAAGATGGATCATTTTGAAGTTGTTTAAGGAAATAACAGTAAAACTCAAACATGTTAGAAGTAATATACAGAAATAATGCTATTATAACATGAGATAGTGGATGAAATAGTAGAGAATTTTAAAGAAATTTATCAAAACATAAAGGAATCACAAAGTTGATAGAAATTTTATACTATTAATTATTGATGTGATCAATATTTGTATATTGGTGAGATGGTGTTTCTATATATCTATTTATGGAATAAATAATGGAAAACTAAGCCCTATGAATATTGGCCCTTTTGAAATTCATGATCATATCATGAATGTATCTTATCAATTCGTACTTTGATATAACCATTCCCACATTCACGATGTGTTTCATGTATCTATTTTGAGGAACTACATACCAAATCCATCACATGTATTGAACTCAGAGGTCGTATCACTAGAGCATGATCCTTATTATGAGGAACAACCAGTTGAAATTCTAGATCATATAGAGAAAATTATTTGAATTAAGACCATTTCCTAGTCATGGTTTTATTAAGAGACTGCCAGATTGAGGAAGCTATATGGGAAACTAAGGAAGTAATAAGGTAGAAGTATCCTCGGTTTTTTGTTCAAATGTGACATATATTGAGGGTAAATTTTATTTTATGGGGGGTGAAATGTAACACCCTGATATTTTGTGAAATATATTTTTCCCAAAAAATAATCTTTTTGATATTTTGTGTTACACACCACATGAATTTTATCTTTCATTTCAGGCAACACTGATTTTATCTTGAATTTCACATAACACTGAGCTTAAACTAAATTCAGGATATAATTTAAAAAAATATTTAAATTAATAGTTATCACTTGGATATTGGAAAAGAGAGTATGAATAAAATTAACTAAATTATTTAAATATATGTTTCACATATTTATATAAAATTATTTTTTTGGTGACTATTTAATTATAAATGAAAATAAGAACCACTTGAAAATAAATAAAATCTTTTTCTAAAAAACTATTTTCCTATGCGTAAATGAATTTTTCCTACCTAAATAAAACAAATTACCTATAGTGAATTATTTTAATGTATCTTATATATTATATATTCAATCAAATTTTTAAATTTAATCTCATTTCTTTTCTAGACAATATATATGAATAAATCCAAAATTAGGTTTAAAATCTGTATTTTTATAAAAAAACGGGTTTTTTCCTTTTGTGCAATAATTTTAAAATTAAATTTTAAGACTTTTATAAAATTTATTTTTAAAAAATACTCATATTTTTTTTAAATAATAATTTCAAATTTATATATGTTTCAATATTTGATATTTTTCTAAGAATATAATGTTTTGATGAATAGTAGAAAATATTGGTTTCTATTAAAAATTTTCATTTCTATTAATGAATTCAAAAACATAAAATTATTTTAATATGGTTATAAAAGAAAAATTAGTCCAATTAAATTTATATTTATTCAGTTTAGTTAATTTAAATAAATTTTATATGGACATTTAAAATATTAACTTTTAAAACATTCCAAACATTTCTATTTAAAAAATTGTTTTTTCATCGCATCTGCTTGAATATTTTTAAAATAAAATTTTCAAGTCATGTTAATGAAATTTTGAACAATGGATTCCATATTTTGAATTAAAATAATATATTTTATCAAATAATTTAAAATTAATTGTTGTTCATAATGAATAGCTAAAATGGTATAGATTAATTATATCTGTTAAGATTAAAACTGGTTTACATGGAGTAAAACTAAAAATATATGTGGTAAAATGAAGTAGAAACATTCCCAACACCAGTTAATATTTCCATATTTCCACATTATAATATATAATGTTATATAATGGCCCATTTTATCCTTATATAATGTTAAAAATTTGGGTATACCAATTTTGTTTCAAAAATTGCAATTTTTTCACTCTCCCTACTTATAAAGGGACACACCTTCTCCATTGCATTCACAATTAAAAATTAATTTCTTATGAAAATAAAATTACAAATATATTTCTAAAATCCCTCCAAAAATATTATATTCCTTAGTTTGATCCTAAATCCAATCTATAAATTTAATAGATTGACCATAAATAGGTTATTTGAAGAGGATTTAATGTTTTTAACTACACATTTTTGTTTTATTTCATCTTCTAACTCGATAAAATCTAATTAAACTATAATAATATAAAAAACAGTATGTATAACATAATAATAATAAATTATATTAATTTAATAAATTTTATCCATCTCTTATTCAATCAAATGAGATACAAAATCATCATTCATATGTACTACTGACTACCACCTCGTGAACTGATATTATTCATTTTCCCCCACCACCTCTCACGGATGAATATAATGATAGATTTAATTTTTATATAATATATTTTTGATATTTTTATACATGTTTAATTATAATATAACATATACCTTCTTACCTCCTAACCCATTAGAAAACAATAATATCACTCGTGCATACGACGGACTACCACCTCGCGAACTGATGTGGTATGTTATTCCATTTTCATTTTTCTTGGATGGAAATATAGATATATTAAAAAATTGTATATTTTATTTTTAATATAATTATATCGCATATAAAATCTTACTTTCCATTCCATGGTCGACATAATAATGTCGTTCATGAGTAGATCAGAGTACCGCCTCATAAAGTGATATCCTTTTCTTTTAACTAAATCTTTTCAAGGAAGGTAATAAGGGTAAATTTAATGATTATATTTTATATATATTAAATAAAAAATATAATTAAAATTTAATATGTGATTTACCTTTCTTTCATTTCATCCATCGAGAAAATGAGAATTGAATTCAAGTCTACATGCGGCCTACCATCTCCATGAATGTGTTATTTCATTTTCTCTCCCCAACATTTATGGATTAATCTAAATAAATATATAATTATTGTATATGAAATATATATATCATGGTAAACATTATTTATTTGATTTAACCATGATCAATATTAAAGGACCATATGTAAAAAATCAAAACATACATGAAATGAAAAGTAGTTATTACCAGAAATGTGATTTTAAAAAGGAATTATTAAAAAATTAGTAAAAAAGCTCATAAGTAAATAATATATGTTGTGATATATATAATTATGGATCTATAATATTTTTAAAATAAACATGTATTTATTATACAATATTACTACTGTGTACAAAAGAATTCATGTCTTGAGGTAAAAGATCTCTATCTCACTTTTTTTTAATGTGAGATACTTGCCATATTTAAACATTCATTTGACATTATAATTTAAAGGGGCATATTATTCAAAAAATACAAAAGTGGTAGAGGTTTGATGATACAATATCACTATTTATCTATATGGTTTATTATTATTCATTTAATAATGAAAACATATAATCTAATTAAAAAACATCATGACTTTTTTAACCTCTATTTATTCTTTCATAATAAAATTTTTCCACTGTATTCATCTCTTTATATATTCAATAGTTTAAAAGAATGTTTTTAAGAAAAATTCTTATTATTTATCTCTTTAGTAGAAAATCCTTTTTCTTTTATGTCAATTTTTCTATAAGTATTTTAATTATTTTTATATTCTACAAAGGATTTATTATATACTTTCTACCAATGTTTTAAATTTTAAGAAATGTTTTAAATTGAATACTCATGTCATTTTCAAAAATAATACTTATTTGTATTTTATCAAAACCATAAAAAGAAATATTATTTTAACGTATCTAGAATAAATATTTTTTTCTATAGTCATGTATAGTTAATGATTTAATGCTTCCACTATATGATTTCAAGGTTCTTTTATAATAACATTTTTTTCTTTAATATTTTGGAAATTATAATATTTCAAATAAAATATTTATTTTCCCCAAGAAATTTTATAAATAATTTTTAAATATTCCTTCATGTGTTTCAATGGTTTTTTAAATGAAAATTATTTAGATAATATTTTAATTTTGAAAATTTTCATTTCAATGTGGAAATGTAGATTTCTTCAAGAAACCTTTCATGTGATTTTTCTTCCAAAATAATTTTCCAAATAATATGGAATCCTTTGATGTTATATATTCTTTACTAGGTATACTATCCAAGGATAACATTAATATTCTTTATCGAAATTTTTTATGTTTATTATGAAAATATGTTTATGAATCCTATTTCTCTTCCATGGGTTATACCATGATAAAATAATTATGAATGCTGAATATTTATCTACTGTTTATACTTTGATAATACAATATAATGATTTTGAAACCTATTTCATTTCCATAGGTAATGTTTTGATGAAATTTATATGAACCACATTTCTTTCTAATAGATATGATATGATGACTTTTTTATGATCTTGTGGAATGAATATTTTTGGATTATGTGATGTGTGGGACCTATATCTTCCTCTAATACATTTGGTAAAGATATAGAACTACTAATTAAAAATGATATGTGTGAACATAATTACATGTACAAATTGTTATGTCTGAGCCTCATGACATATTCAAAATGTTATGGATGAACATGATCATATGTTCATAGTTTTATATGTGGACTTTGATTTTGGGTCAATAAATTTATATGTGTAACTAGTTTCATTTCCATATGTTTATACAAGGGTTTGATTTCATATCCTTAACATATTTAGTGAACCTCATTATACATATAAATGTCAAAAAATTATAATCTTATGTATATGTAAAAAAATATATTTTTACCAAAATCTCCTAATCTCATTGATAATTTTCTTTGAAAACATTATTTTTTATTTCTTATGAACTACCTATATTTATGTCATGACTCACATTTATGATCTTTTTTATCTATGTATTGGTTTTCAAATGTTATTCTAATATTTCCATACCCATGTGCTTATGTTATATTGATATCTCCCTTTTTTAAAGTTTTTTATCATATAATATCACCCATAATTATATCTCTATTTTCAAGGATATGAATAAATATATAATCAAGGGTATGTCTATAAAGAGTAAAAAAGGAATAGATCTATGTGAGACATTCAATATATTTTTAAAAATAAAAAAAAGTGAATCTAGTATCTAAGGCACTAAACCTCTATGAACTACTACCTTGTATTTTTTAAAGGTATTTAATATTAATTAAAAAATATATAATATATATGTATGATAATTTTGAGTATTTACCAATGCCCACTCCATTATTTTTCCTTCCCTTGTCTTAATGGAGGTGAGCTTGTGGTGTAGCACACAGCTTATCACCAACTTAGAAGGCCTCGGTGGGTAGATTCATAATAGTTTAAATTTTTTTAAAATTTAATTCACCCCGCTCTTTTAATATTACCTCCAACCTATGCTTGGAATCAAAGGGTACCATTTTTTCCAAGAAAAAAGTAGTCCTTGTTTTCATAAAAAAGTTTTAATTGATTAAAATAATTATTTTTTAAATGAAATCTTTTTTCAAACATCTATAGTGGTCAAAAAGGAAAATATATGGGAAATTACCCTAATTTTTATTGATAAAACTGTAGTTATTATAATTCAAATATTTTAACCATAATTATTAGTATTTTTTGTCATGTATGGAAAATTGTTATGAATTATTTTATTCCTACAAGAAAAAAATAAAGAAAAATTGACTCCTAGTGATATTATTGCATTTAAATTATATAGTAAATCTATAAACACATTATATTGTTATTTATAAAAAAGAGATATTAATCCTATATCATTGTGAAAACATTCTCAAGAAATATGTAAAATCATATAAGTTACTCATCAAGGAACAAGTAAAGTTATTGATACTAGAATTGATATGTATAAAAAAAAATTTAATGTTTTATTATTAATCTTATGGAATATATTACTAAAATATTTACACACATTACTAGAATATATAATGGTTGAAAGTAACTAAGTAATAATATTATTAAAAAACTATTTTAAACAAAATTATTTTGTTTTTACCAAAAAAATTGGGCACATAAACTGACCACAATCCAATAAGCCAATGATATAATGAATGTGCCATCTGAGGTTCTCCTCAGATCTATCATGTTCTATGAGATCATGAAAAATATAAATTCTGATATTGAATCAAAAATATCCATTAATATAATTAGATATATTTTAGATAAATTAATTTAGACTTTTATTGGTAGGATTTATGGATCATCTATACAATAATATGAATAAATTATTCAGATGAAATAAATCCTACCATTATTTCCAAAATGTGGAATAAAAAAGTGAACAATAATTGATGTTATTTAAATGAAAAATGATAATACAAATAATTAACTAATTATTACTGATTAAAATTAAAAATAAATAGAAGAAAAAAATCATTAAAGGATTCAACCTAGAGTGAAAGCGATGATTCCCTCTCCTCAAGTTAGTTGAGTGATGAAAGTTCCCCATGAATCATGCGAATATTATAGGTTAGTAAAATTAAATGAGTCAAAATTTTAAATACCAAAATTAAATGTGTTACTTGGAATGTTTATGATATTGGCACATGTGTGCAGGGCCCTTTTAATTTAATCCCCTTGAAAAAAATTCTAGAGGATACATGAAATACAATTAAATTTTAGGAAGTAAAATCATCAATATTGGTAAAATAATGTTCTAAATTCAATGCTTAAAGATGTAAAATTCATTTATGGTTTAAAAGACAATTTGTTAATCACTATCCAATTTTATGAATGTGGTTTTAAAATGTATATCTTATTTTGGTTCTTAAATTTAAAAGGAAAACTTTTTAATTGATTTTTACTTTTAAAATATTTATATTAATATTTTAAAATATAATTATTCTAAAAATGATAAATTCTTGATAATTCAAGAAAAAAGTTCTTGGATTTGGAATATATTACTCTTTTACTGTACCATACACACATATGTTATGCTCAACCAAAATCATTTAGTACAATAATTACCAAAATTTCATTTCAAATATAAAGTAATTTTTGATCCATTCCATATTTTTATGAAAAAAAACTTATTTTAATTCAAAAAATTTATTTACCCATATATACCTTGATTTTATTCTCCATGATCATTTTTGGACTTCATTAAGTTGATATTTTTATAGGAAAATCAAATTCTATTTTAATATCATAAATTTTATTCTCATAAGATCCTTCCTAAAAAAGACCACATATGAACTTTAGATTAATAAAATGTTTAAAGATGTCTTTTTCAAATTGTGTGGATGTAAATGTTCTATTATTAATTCTAAGAATAACATAGGTAAGTTTTATCCAAAATTTCATGTAATATTATTTCCTGAGTACTCTAATTATTGTAATTCAAAATGAAGTCTTGAATGAAAGAACAAAAATGAATAAAAAATCATTCATATCAAATCCAATGATGATATTACTAAACTATCAACCAAATTCAAAGATTTTGTGGATAACATTGAAACTTTATCTATGAAAAATAGGATTTTTACAAAAGAACCTATCACAGATAAATCTTCTTCCATTCCATAACCTAATTATTTCTAAAATTCAATACATCATCCCTTGTAAACTATTATTGGTGATTTATATGTTGGTTTTCATACTATAATTTTGATCTTAAATGAACTTGATAATAATTGTTTTAATTATTTTCTAGGACCTCAAAACCTTGATTATTTTATTAAAAAGTAAGATTGTGTTTCTTTTATAAAGGAAGAGAAAATAAAATTATAATATAATTATTTTGGACTCTTGTTGGAGTACCTAATGATCATCCTGTTATTAATAAAAAATTTGTTTGTAGAAATAAATTAAAAAGCAAGGTGACATCACATTTGATCAATCCGAACACCTAACCAAAGTAAATAATAAAAAAAATATAATTTATTAAAGTGAATTTTTTACCCTTGTTTCTCAGTTATAATCCATCAGAATATTATTATAATTTTCCACCAATTTCAGCTTTAAAAAATTAAATTGATGATAAAAGTTCATTTATAAATGGTTTTATTTTTTATTTTTTTATTGAATAATAACAAGGCATTTAAAAATAAATATGGAAATTACATTTTCATTCCATCAAAGGATATATATTGTATAAAAAATCTATTTGGGTTTTTATGAAAAGTTAAAATGTTTTATTTCATCAAATGACTTTAAAATTGGAAATGTGGATTCGACATTATTTCTAAAAAATTATTCCATTGAATTTTTTATTATTCAAATATAAAATGATGACAACCATTCTGGAAGAAAATATTAATCTACTTGAAATTAATATTTAGATATTATGTGTAAAGAATTTGAAATATGTCTTATGAGGGAGTTAAAATTCAGTCTTGGTTTTCATAGTTTTCAAAACGAGGATGATACTTTTCTAAGAAAAACAAAATACTCTAGTGAACTTATAATATATTTTAGAATGGATCAAGATAAGTAAATAAATACACCCATATGTACGGATTGTAAGATAACATTGGTTGAAGCCAAAAAACCATTTGACAATAATATATATAGATATATTATTTAGATTATTCTTTAATATACTAAAACCTAACCCAAATGTTATTCTTAGTGTTTGAATTTACACTAGTTTTCAATAAAATCCTAAACAATATCATCAAAAATATCATAAAAGGATTATTTATTTTTTATATGTTCAGAAAATAATTGTTTATTTTATCCTCAATAAACCACTTATAGTATTTCAAGCTTTTTTATGATTATTTTTTAGGATTTCACCAAGATATGAAAAGTAAAATTAGAAATTTTAACCTTCTAGGAGATTCCATAATCTCTCAGAGGAGTATAGAATAAAAATACAGTTCCTCTATTGTCATTCAATGTGGAATATATATCCAAAATTAGTTATATCATCAAATTTATATGAATAAAAAAACTCTCATATATTTTGTTCTAACATTTCTTTATATTCCTATTAAACAAGATAGTTATAATTTTATAAGCATATATATAAATATTTTTTAGTATGAAGACAATAGTAACGTTGATATTAAGCATCACATAACGAGAGAATACTTTCAAAAAGGACTTATCAAGTGAGAAAATTTGTCATTGATCTTAAATTAGTAGATATCTTCATAAAACCCATTACATAATAATGATTTATTTTTATTAATGAGGAGTTATAAATGACATTATTTTTTATCTCTTCTTATAAATTTTTTATTTTTACAAATATTAATTGTTTTTTAAAATATTTTACATTTGTGCTTTTAGAAAATCTTTTTCAAATTTTTCAAATCAAGTTTTTATGATCACATTGATTATATTATGCATGTTTTTTACTTATATATCTTACCCTTTTGGTTTTTAATTATATTTCATAATATCAAATGTGGATAAAATAATAATTTATAGGGATAGAAAACTAATCATAATATATATGGGAATATAAAGAAAAGTATAAGCCTAATGTATATGGTAAACTAAATTTTTTTAAAAAAAATTCTCTTTATAGGAGACAAATTTCAAAATAAAGGATAAAGTTATCTCTTTTAGAATATAATTTCTTCAATAGAATATAATGATATTGAATAAATGGTGAGATATTTGATTCATTCAAAATGGAATTTATAAATATTTTTTTATTTTCTTTTTATTAATTCCTCTTTATTCTCCAACTCCATAATATCTTTTATTTTTATTTTTCATTCCTAAAGGAGAGTTTTTGAACACCAAAAAGGGGGATATTTTTTATATTCTAATTGTTTTTTATGATAAAAATGAAAAATAATGTTTCTAATTATTTTAGTTTATTTTTTTATAGTATTATAATATAATAAAGTGGCGTTATTACTAAAGAAATATGCATCAACATATGGATAAAGGAATTCCTTAAAGACCTTGATAGTTTACACCCACCGACTACCTGGTATAAAAAAATTGGATAGCTGATATAGAAAACCTAATCCCTTGTTGCACTATAAATGAAACAAGCTAGTTGTTGGAGCTCTCTGGCTACATGATGGAGCCTGTAAAATCTTAGAAGGCTAGAGGAATCTCACAGAGTTACTAGTGGGATTATCTATCTAGTAGGTGGATTCAATCTATAATAGTGTAACAACATTTATTAAAAGATATAAAAGACTTCATTCTACTCATTAATGGATTTAATTTACTATATAATCCTATAAAACCTATAATGTATATATATAAACATCATGGGAGTCTTGGATCTCAACCAACAACATCAATGAAAACTGATTTCCACCAAAAAAAATTTGATCAATCTATGAAGAGATTTTTTAGGATATCTCTATGAAGACATCCATTAATAAATGGAAATAGGGATTCAATGGATGCTATGAAATTTTAATTTCCTCTCTCTCAAATCATTTTCCTTGTGTTCACTCTTATTTTTAATTCTGAATGACTCTTGTTCAACTTTCTCTCACTTTATCCCTCTATCTCTCTTTATTCCTCTCTTAATATTTCATTTTCATATAAAATTTTTAGAGTTAGTTGGGTTCTTTATAACTTTTTCATAAAATACACATTATATTATTCATCTTCAAATTTGGTTCATCACCACCATTTAAAAGAGTTTCCATGGTTCTTGGTTCAGTTAAAACTAAGGATCTTGTTCATTGGTTCTGAGATTCTATTACAACCTAGGTAATTCATCCTTATTTTTTTAATAGTTTTTTTATAACCAAGGGAAAAATAAAACCCTATAAAATATTTTGGAGGTTAAATAACATATAATATCAATATTGATCTATTTATAAACTCTTTTTTTAAGGTGAACCCTTTGAATTTATTTAATTTATTTTTCAGTGTACTTAATGTTTTTAATTTTCTCTATGCTCTCCTTTATATTGATTTTTTATACATGAATTTATTTTTTTCATGACAATAACTTTTATTTTATACAATAATTTTTAGTCATATTAAAAGGGTATTAACCCCCTATACCCACTTTCTATATTATCTCTTACCCATATATTATTTTTTTACATTCATATTATTACAAGGGAATTCATTGATCATATGAATAAATGAGAAATGAAAAAAATTGATTGACTGTTGGTATTTTATATTAATTTATTCCCCTCATCATAGGTCTATCATATGATAGGTATTTTTTAATTTTTTCAAGGTACATCTCAAATATTTTATATTTTTTATTGATTTTTTTTGTATTCCTCATATTTTAATAAATTAGGAATACTATCAATAATACATTAGATCTCATGTATTATTATGATATCCAATATATGTAAAGAGGGTATAGCTCTTTATGTTCTATATTTTTTCCTAGAAATTCCTGATATCATTTATAACGGTGTACATATTTAAAAAAAATTAATAAAACCTACACATTATTTGTTATAAATAATATTTAAATTAATGGAAGAGAAAATAATTTATCACATTTTTCCATCATGGATAATGACTTGGGATAAGGTATGATAGTACTGCATTTTAATAGAATTGGAAATAAAAATTAGGATACCCATGAGGGAGTTAAGAAAGTTAGGGATTATGGGAAATAAATTTCTCACAATCAATATGAGGATATTTTGATAGCTAATGATGAGTTGGTATATATCTTCATCATTTGGGTGAACCAAATTTTCAGTTAATTATTTTTATGGATATGTCTCTAAGTATTTTAGAGTGGTGAAAAATATTATCTAAATTCAATTAGATTAAATTTATTCTATAATTTTCATTCTTGAAGATCAATACTTGGATGAGTAGAACACAAAAAACACAATAATGACTATATATAATATACGATGAGGATTGGAAAAAATAAGGAGAAAAATAATATCGGAGAATGAGTTTTCATTAAAATAACGCAAGGGTTAAAAACATATTGATCTAAATAAGTATCATAAGAATGAAACCACTGTTGAAGAGTATTTCATGTATATTTATGAATTGATATATTTATTTTCTAAAGGTATTCAATAAAGAAAAGGTAAGTACATAGGTAAACAACCTTTTTAAGTGTATAAATTATGGGCAGATAAGAAACTTTTAATCAATTTTTCATAAATGGAATAATGTTAAATAAGTGATGATAAATTTAGAATTTCATCAAGAATAGTCAAGATGTAAAATTGTAATAATGGGAAAAAATAATTGACAAAAAGGTGAACTCATCGAATAATTGGAATATATTCTAAAAATATTATGTTACATCTCATGATGAGAAAAATAAAAGAGTGCATGAGGAATCATAATGTTAAGGTATTATATATTTAATGGATAAATCAACCAAGTCTAATTAAACTTTAAATAATGAAGAGGAATGTATTAGTGAAGAATAATTTAGATTTAATGATTTATGAAATGAGTTACAATTAAGGGCATTGAATTCCCCAATATTGAATGAAATCAAAATACATAAAAGGTAAATTATGGAATTAGATATTAAAAATGGTTCTTAAAATTAAAAGTTTGATGAATCAAAATATATGGACTTTTTAGAGATGGAAAAAATTTATCATGAAAAAAATATATTCCAATAAAAAACTTTCTACTATAGAATAAGTTCATAATATAAATACTATAAATCTAATTTCTAGGAATGTAGATCCATATATATTGAGGTTATTTTAGTTAATTGCAATGATTATTTAATAAACACTCAATTTGAGTTCCAAAATTCTTTTAATGTTGTTTTGGAATGCACTAAATTACTTGGTAAAGTTATTGATTCCAATAGAAACATGGATATAGGCTTATCTTACCATGAAAAATTATTCTAAACACTCTATTTTTTATAAAAAATAGTGGAAAAATGATAAGAAATTAAAAAATGTTATCACCTCACCTAAGATGTAAAATATACACATTTCAATCATTAGTGGTTATAATAAAAATATGAAAACGAATGAGTTGTAGAAGAAAAATGAAGAAAATTATAAGCATATGGTTAAATCTAGGGTAATGGAGTCATTTTTAATCATGATAAATCTTAACAAAAAGTAGTGTATTTCAAATCATAATGAAAGATAATGAGTAAATTATGAATATAATTATTTATAATCATCAAATATTTAATTGAAGAATTATGTTAGTATTGGGGAGTCTTTAGCCACAAAGTTTTAGTGTCCTAGTATAATTTATCACTATCACAATCAAATAGAGGATATGAATATATGGAAATTCAATATGAAATCTTAGAGGCTTTCTAAGAAAATATCCAAAATTGATGTAGCAATTGAAAAAATCTTTTCATTCTCTTAAATAATTTTGGTTATTTTTTATCCAACTGGACAGAGCACCAAAAAGTGTCTCACTATAAAAATATAGAAAATAATGTAAAAAACGATTTAAAAAATCATTAAGAGGAGAAATTATCAAGATAATGTGATTTTGGTTGAGGTTTCTTGCAATAGGGCAAATGAGAAAATACTTGGATACAAGATATTTATTTCTCATCATAAATTATTATAAAAATCAATCTTTTATATACATTTATAGGTGATGTATGAGGTGTTATTTTTCTTAATGATGGAGCACTCAATGTGGATGGTTTAAGATTCAATGAAATTGGTGAGAACAAATTTGATGACAATCTATTTTTTGAAGTGGTGAGATTCAATATATTTAGTGTTTTTTTAGAAGAATTTCTCTCTTAGTCATATTGAAACAAACACCAAGACCATCCAAGACTCGATTAATGGTAATATTTTTCCTCCATGGTCATTTTATTATGTTATCATAATGTGTAGAGATGCCCTCATAAATAACAATATATAGTTTATTCATACATGGAATGAAAGTAATGAAGTATCAGATTATTTGGTGTCCATGGTGATGGCTGATCAAGGTACCAATGTTTTTTTCTTGATCTCTTCAAATGAATCTGGAATTGGTGAACTTGATTACGAAAAACTAGATTGGTCTCCATTATTTTAGGTCACCTTAAACATGTTTTGTATGAAATTCTCATCCTATTTTTGATGGGATTTTTTCATGTATTAGTAAAAAATAAATCATTTGATACTGGTAAAGAATTAATATTCTATACCAATAGATATTCCATTATCATGCTAAAAAATAGGTCTATCGTATGGAATGGAAAATTAAATATCAAAATTTATTTCATATTTTTAATGATAAAGTGGTTGTGTACCTCCTTAGAATATTATTTTCTTTTAAATTTTAAAATGATAATTTATTTAATTCCCCATAACATCTATTTAAATATAGGATTTTTTTATTTGAATCTTGGATTACTTGTAGAATGAAAGGAAGGTTTTGGATTTTATTATTGAATTTACTTATAAATCATATATATTGTTATTATTATTATTCATTTAAAACTAATTTTCTCATGTTATATTTAAAATTATTACATTTTCAATGTTTTTAAATATTTCACAATGAAAAAAAATTCATATATAGATGATAAATTCATACACACTCAGTTTGAAAGTATTATGTCATCTAAGCACTCAGGGCAGAACTAAAACTCTTATGTGTCGGTTTAAAAATTATTATGATGGATAATATTTTTTCAATGAATAATGATCAATATATTTTTAATTATTTTATGAGATTCCAAAAGTCTTATGAAATCAAAATCTACCAAATTAATACATTTTTCATGACTAGAAAGTCTTATGATATTTCAGATGACTTGGAAAAACACAAAATTTAGAAAATTGTTAATAATTTCAGTGTAACAAAAATTATACAAGATAAGAAGTCCTATGTGATTTCAATTTCCTATGAAATCAAACGTCTTATGAGGATAAATTTATCTTATCGTATTAATTGTGTTATGATATTTATTGTCTTACGAAAATTCAAGTCCTGTAGAATATAAAATTATTTTGAAATTAAATTTCCTATATGATAGAAAATGAAATTAAATTTTCTCTATTTATTAAGAATTAGAGTTTTATTTATTTAAAATCTTTCTTTTAATTATTATATATATAGTTTTTTTTAATTACAGAAACATATTTACTCATTATTTTTTTAATTTATTATTACTATTTACTAAGATATAGGAACACGATGTAAGTAGATTAAATAAGTATTTCACATGAATTATATGGGGATTAAATCATGGAACACTTTATGTGAAATAATAAAATTATTTTTAAGAATATGAATGAATATTTGAAAAAATATGAACTATTTCATTATCTTTTCATTATCAACTGGATTCATTAAGAAATTATTATCATAATGTTTAAAATAAATGAATATATTATGCATGCTGAAATATCTATAAATTGAGATAAATGTAGAATATACAATGTAGTGAATGATACTAAAATTGTGAAGTTTAGAACTCATGAGGTGTATGATACATTTTTATGATCATGATACTAAATTAATTTCATGTGATGGACATCAATTTATAGAACCACGCTACCTAGTTGATTAGCGCAGCCTTGACATTCAATATTTTGATGTCAAAATTCGGGTTTCCCAGTGCTGTAATTTTTTAAATATTTATGTATTTTTTAACTATTGGTTTACAATTTTTCATTAAAAAGTAACAATTATTTTTATAGATAAAATAAATTATATATTTTTTCTTCCACAATGTTCAAAAATTTAGGCATTTTGGTTCTAAGTCATAGTTATAAAGGAAATGGTTGTAAGAGGTTTTTAATCCTTAATTACAGTCAAATTTTTTTGGGTTATAACTTTAAAAAAAATTAGTTTCTACATGGGTTGTGACTCCCCTATAAAATTTATTATTTTAGTGGGTTACATTTACCTTTGGGATAGTGATAAGAGAAGTTTATATATAGGATACATTTGATCTGAACAACTATGAATTTTTTTTCAATTTACATTTTAATTTTCCACTTCATATATTTTTTTAACTCTAAATGTTTGCTTAAAATTTTCTAAAATTGTCAATTAATAACCCCCTTATTGACCATTTGGTCATCTATAATTATAGTAAAATAAATGGTATCAGAGCTTGACCCTAGATATGGTATATATAAAAATTTTTTAAACCAATTCCTAGACATAACCATCTAATGCGAGAAGATCGGTTGAGATGGAAAGTCAAAATATTAATGATAATTAGAGTTTTCAAAGATCTAATTTTTTAGTAAAAATAACTATGTATATTGATAATATATAAAGGGAGATTTCCTCAAAAAATAATCATTTTTCATTGGGATATTAGGGTAAAATCATATACATTACATAATATTGATCAAGAATATTTAACTATTAATGAATTGGTAATGTATGTATTTATCTATAAATTCATTGATATTCAATATTTTGATATTGGTAGAATTATTTTATTCTTGTTTATTTATGTAAAATGGATCTATATATTTAAAGAATTTTTTAAGTCACTCATTATGGTAAATATATTCTAAAGAGAATAAAACATGGAAATGTATGAGTTGAATATCAAGGATTAAAAATTTGTGATGAATTAATTGTAAATTAGATGTACCAGAATTTAATAATAATAGTAACTGTTATGAGTGATTTAGAAGAAAACATGGATTACAATATTCATGTTTAAAGGTTACTTCGATCATTACAAAATAAAATGCATGGTAAAAGGTTGTTATTTATGAAAGTAAATAACATTAATGAATATACAGATGATTAATTCCTTTGTTTATTATTATAATATAATCTAAACTAAAAAAATTTATGATTATGAGATTATAAATATAAAAAGCTTTTCTTTTAAATCAAATTTTAGTATTTCTTCTTCCTATTATTACTCTATGTTATAGGAAATTGAATATGGAGAAATTTCCCAATATAAAAAATTAATGTAAAAAATAATAGAAGAATATTCTCAAATAAATTGAAATTATTACCTTCAATATGATTAAAAATTAAATAGAAAATGAAATATTATTTCATATAAAACTCTATATTAAATTTTTTTTAATGAAATTGAAAATTAAATTTCTAGTATCAATTCCCATGATTAAAGAAATAAATAAAGACCTAAAAGTTTAACCATATTAAGAAGATAGCATATTATCTTGTTGATGAAGAATTGAGGATTCATACTATAGTAACTATTCTATAATAAAAGAATAATTTTTTATCTTAAGTATTAGAGATTTGTTAAATCTGATTAGTGATTCTAATTATGATTCTAATGAATCTTAATCTGGAAAACATTATATTAACGAGTTATATAATGAGATTACAATATTACCATATGATATTGTTGAAATTATTCGTCTATAAAATAATCCTAATTAAAAAATAAAATTGATTAAAATAATATTATTTTTCTAAAAAATATTCAACTTGATTAATGAAATTATATGTTTAAAGAATTTGTTTCTAAATATAATGAATTTAAATAACAAGAGTTGAAATTATTCTTTGATGACTTGAAAGTTTATAAAAAGTAAAACATTAGGATCACAATGTAAATTCAAACAACATATCAAAATTTGTCAAACTTTTTTAAATTTATATATTAGTATGATGCAATTATGAGAAAAAACAAAATAAATATAAATATGTCCTGGAATAGATATGATCAACAATTACCAAAAATGTAAAAAATATTTTGTATAAAATGTTTTAAATAAAATTTTTCTATTTTTACTTGTATTATATATAGGATGAAAGGGTATTATCATATTTAGTGTTGTTTAATATCTCTATAGTCATTGTGACACATAAAAAAATTTATTTCTAAATCTTTCTCTTCAAGGATTCCAATTTATTCATTTTTTAAATATGATTAGGTTTCCAAATGTAACACCCTAATATTTTAAAATATTAACATCATATTTGATACCCTATATGAGATGAATAACTATGCATAGAATGGAATATGACAGCCTAATAATTTATAATATATTTATTTTTTAAATACATTAAATATCTTTGTTGTCTTGGAATGCACCCAAAACTGGGAATTAACAAAATGTGATACTAAATTATTATTTAAACATTAGCATTATAATATAACCATTAAATTTGTTGGTATGGATAGTAATAACTAAATTATGAAATATATGGTCAGACTTTTATTAGAAATATAATAAGAATTAGCTAAGAGAAAAGTAAATGATTTCTAAAAAACTATATTTTTGGTAAAAGATGGCTTAGACTATCTTTTTTACATAATTTAATTTTTTACCACATTTAAAAAATTATTTGATAAAACGAACCTCATTTATTTAATCGGCATATCAATTTTATCTTAATGTGTTTTTTGGTACATTTTTTAAAAGTTTCATTTTGTGATGAATATTCAATAATACTAAATTTAAATTGAAAACTATATATTTGTCATCATGATTTTAATTTCATTAGAATAAATAGATGAATATAAAAAAAGTAGGACCATCATGGTCATATAATTTGGGAGGTCTGAAATAATGATGCATGTATGCATCCCCTCACCCTAGGTTTATCCCCTTCGACAGAAGGGAGTTTGTGCATGGGAAGAAAATTATGTATACCCCCAAGACCACCAAAAGGGGAAGATAGATTGTGACCCTGATTCCCTACCTACAAGTATGTAGTATGTTCATGGGATTAATGATATGGACTCTTATAATTATAATTATATAATAAATTTACTAATGAGTGGTACTTGTTTTTTAAATTAATTATAGTGAGTTAAAGAGTCTATTCCTTCTACTATCAGACTAATTCTCATTTGACTAAAAAGGTGGAGACTAGTTAGTATCTCTATAGATTCATAATGGTGGGAGTGACCACATCCAAATTACATATTAAAATATAATATAAGACAACCCATGTAATCGTGAACTACACATCTTCTATTTATGAAACCCTTTCTATATTAACCATTACTGTGAATTTTGTACCCCAATGGGTTGGGGTGCCAGCAAACCCAATGACCTTGAGTACCTCTAGGATTAGATTGATCGGGAGAGTATCTAACCGAGAGATATATGAGGGTGGGTCTTCTTATTAGTTCTTTATGATACTAATCATGTCAACTAAGAGGTTCATGATATTGATATCTAGGTATTTTCCCAAGAAAACAGTCCCTTTGAAATGTGCAGAGCTACATGCCATTCATATACACCAGCACCATGCTTACATGACCATGGATCAAGCTTTCATTTCATGTCCAGCATCACCCACACCCTATAACCAATGATAAATAAAAGGAATATCCATTAAATACTTGGAGTAAAATCATGTTATATCACTAAATTATCTTGAAACTAGATGATCCCAGTCACTATCAATGAAGAGGTTGTCCAAGGTATCCTCCTGACAATATCTGCAACACAAGAATCTTTATACCAAGTTTATGCCTGTTTTTTTAATGATATTGTTTGTTTAAATAACATGTTTCCTTATTCTCCATACAAGGAAGTTATATTTTATAGGGACATCATTTCACCCATGTCCCTCCCCATAGTTATCTGAAATTCATGTGGATATCATAAACCTTTGATAGGAATTTGAAGAGAAGACACCCGATGTAGATTTAGTGGAAACTAATTTCTCTGCCACCATGTTCATTTCAACAAACTCAAAATAATCTCTCTTGTTAGAGTAAAGAAAGGTGTTGATAATACTGATATTAATTTTGGACTTTATTAAGGTGATATCTTGAATAACCCACCTTGGTAATCCAAGTATGGATCCGACCAAATTATGATGTTTAGATGAGATGTCACCCCTCCACATGATCCATCGAGTGTGATTATGAAGATTTTGAGTATGAGGATAAATCATGGGACATATAGAAGAATATTTTCCTCCTACCCCACTAATCAAACTTTGGTCTTTTCCAATCACGGTTCATTTTCACATTAAATTTTTAAATAAAAACCTTGCAAACATTTGAACATTTTCACTTTGAAACCCCACTTCCTCAACCCATATATGAAATTAATTTAAATAAAAAAATTCACTTATATGAATGTAATTTGGAAAAAATGGATTCCATATTTATAATAAAAATAATTTGTATTATCTAATAATGTAAATTTACTTTATTGACTATGATTAATAGGAAAAACATTAAAAATTATTTACTGTAGTTAACGTAAAAATTGGTTTACCATCGGTTTAAAATAAAAATATCAGTGTTAAATGACAAAAAATTGTCTAAATCCTATTTTATGGCCATATTCCAATTTTAACATCTCTAATTCTTATGAATACCCCATTTTGGACCCTTTTGGGAGGTAAAAAAGGATGGTAATCATTATTCTTCTCAATAATTACAGGTGTGCCACTCACCTCACCTATAAAAGGCCACCCAATATCCTCTATTATTCACACCATCAAACCAATTTGTTTCAACCCATACCTACCCAAATAACATTAAAAATTCCCTAATATCATCGTAGAAGCCTTATTTTTGGTTTAAATTCTTCTTAGGGATCCTTTTGGTGAATTCATAAATACATGAAGAAGATATAGTATTCTTCAAAAAAAATTATTTTATTTCTTCTACATCCTTGTACCACCCCATAATTATAATGGGTTAAATAAACAAATTATACGACTCATGTCAACAAGGTTAGCATTTCTATTTGGGAGCCTACCAGATTAAAACTCCACAATTATGAATGCTTGGTTTGTTTTTGTGATCAAGATAGGTGAAAATCTGGGATGTTTCTCAGGGTGTGTTTGAGTGAGGGAAAAGAACATTGGAAATAACATGTGTTTCCTTTTGGGTACTGTCATTAGTTTGATGACTTGTTTGAGCATATAGATGGGCCCTAAGGAGGGGACCATGTGTCTTTGGGGAAACGATGGTACCTAGAAGTCCAGGACCTGATAGCCATGTTAAGCTGGGATATTTGTGCTCTCAGTGGGGCCAAGTTGTAACATTTGTTATTAGAGGAGGAGCTCGTCCATAAGTGTGGTGCACAGCTTGGGATGAGATATAGAGTCCCCAATGAGGATGTTTTTCTCTAAAGGGTGTGAATGTAACACCCTAGAATAATACTGGTTTTAATTACTAAATGGTATGAATCATGACAATAAGGTAAACCATTCGTTTTCGAAGCCCACATGATTAGAACTCTATAGTTATGAGTGCTTGGTTTAGAGTAGTGATCATGTTGGGTGACCTTCTGGGAAGTTTCTCAAGGTATGTGAGTGTGACGAAAAATAACACTGGAAACAATATGTGTCATACTATGGGTTAAGTTATTAGTATGATGACTTGTTCAAGCATGTGGGTAGGACCTAGTGAGGGGACCACATGTCATTAGGGAAACGGTGGTACCTGGTGGGTCGAGACTCAATGATCATGTTAAGGTGTAGTGTTTGTGATGCATGTAGGGCCTAGTTGTTACACATGTCTTAAAATTTTTATTAAAACATGATTATATAATATCCCCATAATCATTAATATATTTTGATTTTTTTATGTTAGTGATATAACATACAATCATCACCATTTCCATCCAATGGGTTATAAAAGCATCATTATTGTGTATGATGTATTACCACCTCGCGAATCAATTTCATTAATTTTTCCATTACCACCTCTCTTGATTGTCTATGATAATGGATATGTAGTTTATTTATCATATTTATAACTTAATTATACCTCTAGATTAACTATATCAAATATGCCTTTTTAAATATCAATTCCATAGGGGATACGATAACATCAGTCATCTGTATGGAGGACTACTGTATCATAAAGCTTTGGGATTCATTTTTCACTATCACTATACATGAAAGGTAATATGGATATTATTAATGAATATATGTGACATAAATGAATTAATTATGACATTAATGACATAATTAGAATTCTAAAAATTAAAAAGATCATTTTCATTCTTACAATGAAAAATGATAATGTCATTCAGGTATGTGTGGACTACAGCCTTCTTGAAGCGATGTGAATCTCTTTTCATCACCACACCATAAGAAGGAAATATATATGTTTATTTAACTAAATAATATGTTGTATATGATATTATGATCATTATGTAAATATAAAATATTACTAAAATTCTTTCCATAAAGATCATTGAAAAATGGAAAAATTACTCATGCATACATACGACCTTTGGTATCCATGATTGTAATGTAGTTCATTTTTCATAACCATTGTTCATGAGTTGTTTTAAAAGTATAATTGATTTATAAAAATGATAATTATTTATTTATTATTTTTCTTTATATTTTTAAATTTTTTTCATATTTAACATATTAAACCTACCATGGTCATTTATGACACCCAATCCAAATATCATAAAAACATATAACAGAAACACAATTGATTAGGTAATAATACAAAAAAATTAAATAAGTGAAATAAAATTAACAATAAAGTTAAAATATTATCTTTAGAAATTAAATAATTAATACAAGTGTATTATTATATAAGATAAAGAACATATGCGACGATTCATACTCAATGTAAGTGTTTCTCATTTAACTTTTACTTCTATTGGGCACACGTTATATCCACCACTTATTTATTTTTGGTGGTGTATATACTACCATTTTTATGATATACCATTAATATATTTATATTCATAGTTTTTAATGTTTAATTTAATGTTATTTATTTTATAGGTCTTATGACTCAAAAGTTATAAAATTGGTAACGGTTTATTTGACAATCTCATCATTATTGACGATTATTTTTATTTCGGTCGCCAATGAGGGAATTATTTGATATTTATACCTTAAAATCAATCGATTTTCTTATAAATTGGTTATTATTTAATTTATTTAAATAATATTATTATTTTACACTCTTTATTATGTAAAATTATTAATAATTTGTTTATAATAATATCTGACTTTATTTCTCTATTTGGTCATAAATCCTTTTTTCTGAAACCATGAATTCTCAGAAAAAAATTAAAAAATGTTTTATAATTCACCAAGTGATTTATTAAATAATTATTTACCATTTTCAAATTTCATTAATTTTTTCTAATTTAATCATAATGTTGTTCAAAGAAATCCTATTTTTCTTTTACTAAAAATGTAAAAGGAATAATTGTGTTAACATGTATCTCATGCAAGGAATTGCCAACTTTCATGACTAATGAATTTTTTAAAGTTTACATTATATGTTTAAAAGGTTATTTTAAAAGAAATGTATTGTAATTTTTTTTATGTTAGTATCAAATAGTTGTTTTTAAAAAGAACATTTAACTTTTATGAAAATGTTTTTAAAGATATTTTCATGGTATTATTATTCATTAATGAAATCAAAACTCTACTTCACTTATGATTCAATGAGGATATATTGCATTTATACCATTCTTAATATTTCATTAAATGGTTTATGATCAGTTTGAATGGGGATGTGAAATTTTATTTCCATTCACCTTTTTACCCTGGAAGGTTTATAATTATTCTTATTGATTAGTGTATATATTAAAATTATGAATTTTAGTTTCTAAAATTGAATTTTTGTGTTGATTATGTTTCAAACCATTCATATGTGGAATAAATTGGAATTATTAAGTTATAGTAATGTCCTACTATATTCCCTCGATGAATTGGTAGTTATTCGGAGACATACTATATTGAACTTTCTTGAGGCCTTACACATTTATATTGATAAATTTTCACATACCCCTGATGGTTTTAGACGACTTGGAAAAAGTACATCACGATATGTTTCAGATGCCCATAATTATGCATTCCATCATTAAAAATTTAGTTATTGATATTTCATGCGATTATTCGATTTATTAGAATATACATGGGTATGTTTCAAAATCATGTGATTATTTATACAGAAATAATTGATCATAATTTATTCCTACCATATTATACACATGTTACTGTTTAAATTTAATGTGTTTTATTTATTTAAAATTCAATATTGATTATGAATTATTTATTCAGAGCTTATTATATACACATACCCTCATTTGGAATCTGAGCTTGCCCCTTCATTTTTATTTTATTTTCCACTTGATCCAAGGAAATGTTCTTATTGATAATTAGAGATACACTAAGTGGAATAATGGAACACTTAAATAAAATTTTTTATTTACTTTATATCTTAAAGTTTACTATAAATTTCAAATAAGTATCTTCTTTACTAAGACTATTAAACTATTTATTTTCTTAGGATGTAATTCCTCATATCTTATTCTAATGTAATAAAGTTGACCTCTGCTCTGAGGTACTAAGGTCATAGTCGCTATAATCAGTATCAGATGATGTTTAGTAGACACTATGGAAAACATATTTTGGAAAACATAGATATGGGAACATAGTACTATGATATAATTTTAGGATAAGCAAATAAGGACATCCTAAATTTTTGATAAAGAAGAGATTATGGGGTTTTTCCTAGATAATACATCCCTATCAGGATAATACAAGTGGGTGTGGTTCTAGAAGTGATATACCTAGGTTAAGAAATCTGAAAAGGGAACATTTTTCTTGAATTAATTATTACCTAGTGCATGAAAATAGAGATTAATACTCAATTGGTTTGAAACTCATGGGATAGTTCCTAAGATAATTTTCATTTTCTTTACAAACCATTATGAAGTATTTGAATATAATGATATTCCTAATGAAATAATGTTTATAAAAATGATATTTGCAGTGGATAAATTGTTCAGTTCATGTTAATTGTTTAACTATTTTTTGAATTATATATTATGTTTCAAAATATTATGAACTTATATTGTTTATTATATTGTCTATAAATTATTCCTAAAATAAAGAATTATAACTATATTTATTCAATTAATCAATGTAAGGATCCCCTCTTAGGAAAGATAATTATTTTGGAGATATATATGGAACTGAACAAATAAATTTGTAATGATTTTGGGGATACTAACTCCGGTTCTGAGTAATAACACTTTCCATAAAGAGAAATCATAAAATCCACCATGCATTGTAATAATGTTAGAAAAAATCATGCATCAGAAACCCATATCACTCAATGGGACTAAAAATAATTTTTTTAGATGATCAATAGATAATTTCCTTGGAGAAGTTGTTTCTTTGTTTGGGATTTAGTGAAATTTAGAAATTTTTCAAAATAGTATTTCATCTCTCAAGAGTTTAAGATAAATTATGTTCATTGATTAAAAAAACAAAGGATAACAAGGAAATAACATGTATGGAGTATAAGGATTACAATGTACTCTTATTGGAAAAAAATTTTCATGAGCAATAAAGGAATATGGAAAGATAGTTATTCTATCCATATAGAAAGAATATTAAAATCTTTATATATATGAAGATAAAATTACAAGGTTATCAAGGTAAGATACAGACTACATACATATTACAGAGAGTAATATTGGTTGTTTCATTGATGGGATTAATCAAATAATCCAAAGGGAACTAGTCACTAAAATTATTTCCCCATACAAGGATATAGTATCATATAATTTCAAGAGTGAGAAATAATTCTCGATGTCTTATGGACTTGAAGGGATGTAATTGAAAAAGAGGATGGGAGAGAAAAAAATGGATAAATGGTATAAGGAAAAGAATGATTTTCTATTTTGTGATACTTTTGGAAGGAAACACCTTGCTACGTGCTTAAGTTGATAATTACTTTTCTTCATGTCTAAATAGAAAGGCTACAATGATCTTGATTATATGGTAAAGAAAGATTCTACCAATGTGAAATTCTTCCAAATTAAGAAGATGGGAAACTACTCAAACGAATTCCACAAGCATCAATAAAAAAACCTTAGAATAAACTAAGGGAAAATGTTCAATATTATGCTATTGAAACATCCAATGTTGAATGATTTATTTACATGTATATTTGAATCCAATAATTAAGTTGTTAATGTATTTTTTTTAATGTAATTATCATTACAAGAATCAAGTAATGTATAATGATTGTACTAAAGTAAAATTTATTAAAGGATTTTCTAGTATATCGTGAATGAGACTGATGACCAGGAAATGTGATTCAGTGGAATGTTAAACCTCTATAAAAATAGATTATTGATGGAGGATGGCACTTATTATATTTCATATGCTGATATAAAAATGATATATAGTTTTTTATGAAGGTACTGATAGCCTTTATGTTATCTCTAATATTTGATGTTGATGTAATTATGGGCTATTTCAATTTTCGTACATTATAGGAATTATATTAAAATTATTTTAGAAAAAGGTAGACCCACATACTGGGTGACAACTCATTACATCGGGAAAGGTCATAGGGATTGAACCTGCATCTGAAGGATGATAAGGGTTTAGCATCTACCGCTGACCTATGTGATATTCTAGTTAATATTTAATTTTTTTAGGTAAATTATTTCATTGATAATTGTTAATGTTGAATTAGTGGTGTTATTGTTGAGGAGTATAGGTGAATCTATTAGATAACTGGGGATAAACGTATATTTTTTTGAAAATATTTATAAAATAACAGAAATACTTTTCACTCTTTTATAGATATTATGATTTATTAAAAGTTAATTTGAGTGCTTCAATAATAACAATTCATTTGGTATATTCATTTATTATAGTACAAAATGAAGCGGAATATAACTGAAGCACAAAAAAAATATGAAATTATGTCCATTAAATATTGATATATCAAGTAAGTACATTTTCATATTCCTTCAATCTTGATGGTAAATAAATACCTCATATTTAGGAAAAGGATATTGTAACAAAATGAAATCATAACACCTTCATTTATGTTGAACCAATGGAATTTTAAATAATTACATATTTATGGTTTTTTTGCCTATAACTATCCATTTATCATTCAATTTCTTATAAATAATGACCTTTACCATTCTCTATAATTATTTACGCTTCTCTTTCATGTCCATATCTTCGCATTCCAAAAAAATTATATTACATAGAAACTCAGTTATGTGTTATCCCATATGAAAATTATACTCCCCTTTCAATATTTGTAAGATGATTTTTTAACATTGATTCTCATGAATTGGAGTTTCAATAAAGGTATTTTCAAATGTCAAACCCTTGAATACAGTGATAAAGATTAAATTGCAAGGACATAATTTATTTAACGGGGTGGAATGTAATACCATAAGATTTTAAAATATGAAAATCATAACTGATCCCAATTATGACACAAAAACCTTAGTTTATAATGTTATATTACATCCTCATACTTTATGATATATTTATTTTTTAAATAAATTCAATCTCTTTGATAACATGTAATGCATGCGACATAGCGTTTGAATGAAAGTTGTACAATATTATTATTTAAATATTATGATTATAACCAACCAACTAAATTAGTGGGTATTTATATAAATAACTAATTTATAAAAAATATGGTTAGTTATTAATTAATAAAAAAATAAAAAACGTATAAAATAAAGAGAAATGTTTTTTGAAAAATAATATTATTTATAAAAGACGGTTTGTCACACTTTATGCACATATTTTGACCTTAATTTTTACCAATTTTATAACATTTATTTTATAAAATTAAATTAATTTTTTAAATCATCAAATAAATATTATAATAGGGTGTATTTTTTGGATTTTTTTGAAAAGTTTCATTTTTTGATGAATAGTAAAAAATGCTGAATTTGAATTGAAATATACCTTATCATTTATATTATTTACAATGAAAAATTATATTTCAATTTAATTTAAAATTAAAAATAGTTCATTTTCACATATATATATATTAATCCAATTTATGTAATTTAAATATTTTTATAATAATATTTTATATAAATCCTTTGTAAACATTTGGGCATTTCTTCTTTGAAAACCCACATTCTCATCGTGTATTAACAATTAATTTTAAATTAGATTTTTTCAATTCTATGAATTGAATTCATAAAAATGGATTCCATATTTGGAATCATATTATTTATATTTTCTATTATGTTCTACTTAATCTTTTACCATAAGGAATAGTAAAAATAGTAAAAATTATTTTTTGTAGTCAATGTAAAAATGGGTTTATCGTGCATTAAACTTAAAAGAAAAGGGTTAAAATGACATAAATACTTTTTTGAAACCTTTTTTCTAGAGACTTTTTGACCTTATAATTTCTAATTCTTTATATTAATCCATTTTTTACACTTTTGACATGTGAAAAGTGTGGGTACATATTTGTTTTCAAATATTATTAGTGTGCCACTCACTTCACCTATAAAATGCCACCCCTAATAATCTCTTGATCACATAATAAAACCTATTTGGTTCAAACAAACCATACCCAAATCACTTATAAAATTACCTAATCTCATCATATAACCATTATTTTGTGCATAAATTACATTGTAGGAAGGAATTTACTTCAAACCTGAGGAGGATAACTGATGGAGAGGTAATGTTCTTATAAAATTATTTTTTTATTTATTCATCCACATAATTAAATATTAATTAAAATATGATGATATAAAAATACTTGTTTCTTTTATATATTGATATTTTATTTTATTTTAATTTCCTTACATATAATTATCCACACTTCCATCAAATGCGTTCTGAAATCATCATTCATGTGTACGGCAGACTATCACCTCACGAATCGATGTAATTAGTTTTTCCTTTACAAACTCTCATCATTGGGTATGATGATGGATATAAACAATATATGATTTCCATAACATACTTATACATTAAGAGTCAGTATATCATATAAACCTATTTTAATTTCCATTCTATATTAGATATGATAACCACTCTCGTGTGTAAGTTGGACTACCTTCTCACGCAACGATGTGATTTTTTTTTCACTAACGCTTTAAATGCATGGTTATAAAGAAAATTTTAAGAAGTATATGTGATAAATATAAAATAATTATTATATTCATGAAATAATATTAATTATTAGAAAATAATATATAATTTTCCCAATTACACTGAAAAATGATAACGTCGTTCATGTATGCGTGGACTACCACCTTCACGAAGTGAGGTGTATCCCTTTTCATCACCAACCCACATGGATGATATATATATAATATGGTATATATTATATTATGATTATTCGTTAAGTATGAAATCTTACTTAACTTCTTTTCATAATGATAATTGAAAAATGGAGATGTTACTCATGCATGCATATGTATGGCCTATAATCACCATGATTGTAACGTTGTTCATTTTTCATAACCATATTCCATGATTTATTTTAAATGTATAATTGAATTATATATATATATATTATTAAGATTATTATTTAGGATATGTTTAAATATTGACCTCATTAACCAGAGTCAACATACCAAAGTTATTTTTGACACATAAGCCAAATATCATAGAAGCATTCGACGAATAATTTATTTGATTAAGTAGTCATATATAACATGGTAATGAGTAAAACAAAAGGAATAATGGAAATGAATAAGTTTATTAATAAATTAAATAATTAACATAATTTTATTTTTCATTATTCTAAATAATGTACATTATTAGTTGGACTCAAGGTATGGGTTTCCCAACTCCCTTTTACTCCCATGATATATACACCATAATCACCACTTATTTCTTTTGAGTGCAGTATATACTAACCATTTTGTTTGTTTTATCGTGAATTAATTTATATTAATGGTATTTAATATTTAATTTAAGGTTATTCCTTTCTTGGGACTTATTATTAAAAGGTTATAAAAGTGGTAAGGGTTTATTTGAAAATCTAATTATTATTCATGATTTCTTTTATTTACGTATCCCATGGGCGGATTATTTGATATTTATTTCATAAAATCGATATATTTTCTTATAATATTATTATTAATTAAAAATTTTATGTTTTTGTACAATTATCCACTCATTAGATCTTTAAATGATTAAGAAATAGTTTTTTTTATGAAAATACGTCTTTGTTTCTCTCTCTGAACAAAAATATATTTTCTTCAAAAACTGTGTTTTCCAAAAATATTTTTCAAATTTTTATATCATTATAAAAATGATTTATTAAATAAATTTTTACACATTTTTACTTTTTATAAAAGGTTTTGAAATAAATCTCAATGTTATTTTCAAAATAATGCTCATTTGATTTTATCAAAAATATAAAAGAATCATTGTTTTAAAATGTATAGAATGTAATAAATATCATATCACTATGACCACTCAGTGTTTTAAATATTCCATCATAATTATTTAAGGTTATTTTACAATAAATTTTTTTAATAGTTTTGTTTGACCATATAGTTTTAAAAGGTGATTTTCAGAATTCAAAGGTTATTTTTGTCAAAAATATTTTTAAATATCATTCTATGTTAGTACTACAAATAAAAAACATAAAACACCTATTTATTATATTATACATTGATGATATGATATATTTATAGCATCCTTATTATTTATCTTGATGTTTTATGATCATTTTTGAAGGGATTGAAAAATTTTAATACCATTCATTCTATTACACTAGATGGTTTATAATTCTATTAATTAATTAGGGTATGTATTAGAATTTGGTATGTTTTTTTTCAATATAAATGTTTTTGTTGATTATGTTTCACTCCATTCATATGAGGAATTAATTTTTCTTAGTATGAAATAGGTGGGTCCCGCTATAAACCCTCTATGAATTGGTAGGTCTCATGGAAAAAACTGGATTGGGTTTTGACTCAGGCCTTACCCATTTATATAGATGTCTTGAAAAAAGACTTTAATGGTATGTTTTAGATGTCCAAAATTATACATTCCATCATTATGAATATAGTTTATGATATTCCATGTGAATATTCAGTTTTTTAGAATATCGGATGTTATGTTTCTAGCTCATGTGATTATTTATATGAAACTATTTTAGTATAATTTATTCCTTCCATATTATTCTCATGTTATTGATTAAATAACATATGATTTATATATTTACCTTCCCATATTTAATATGACATTTTTATTCAAATAATTTATTATTCACTTACCCTTAGTGAGAATTTGAGTCACCCCTTTCTTATGTATTTTTTATAGGATATGAGGGAATTTTTTGGGATCTATAAGCCTAGATGGACTTAGGGGGATAATGGTATTCTTAGTTAAAATTATTTTTGTAATTTATGTTTTAAAATGTAATGTGAATTTAATGCATGTATCTACTTTTCCAATACTATTAAATTATTCAGTACATCAGTATTTGATTCTTTATATCTTATTCCAATGCAATAATGTAGTCACCAACTCTTGGCTATGGGGGTCAAGATCACTACACAGAAAACCCCATCACAAATATAATTGGTCCTAAAAAATCATGGTTACCAAAAATCTTTTTGAGACAATTTTAGAGTTAATATTCCTTCAAATAAGAAAAACATAATTATGGTATATGGCCAGTTGATACTCCAAACCTATCATTGGAGAATCATTAAATTTATTATATTATATTAACTATTATCAAGGATGTGTTCCATTTGATGAAAACTACAAAGGAAATTATAAAAGATTTGGTGAAATAAGAATTTCTAAATTTGAAATTTTTTATAATGTTTTATATGTAAAAGGATTGAAACACAATCTATTTTATATTTCACAATTATATCATAATGTTCTGTTTTTTAAATTTCAAAAGGAAAGACACAATGTTTTTATAGATGAAACTTTTTTCTTCTATACTAACCAAAAAAGAAATAATTTCTTCCATTGATTTTACTACACTAATGGATCTAAATATTATTGAGAATCATACACCTCACATTTAGAAACAGAAGAAGTTTACCAAAACCAATAAAGGTAGAACCTTTATTGGAATTAAATCAGATAGATTTTAATACACCTCACATCTACTATATGAATAAGGTTATAGGAACCACAAATGGTGGAAAGAATTTCCAAAAGTAATCCTTTATATATCAATGTTCTGGAACATGTAATAGAAACAACCCTCCCAAATAATCCATATGAGTCTTACTTATATTTACGTGTTAACTAAAACTCACAAACATTTAATAAAACATTAAAGTAAGTGAAATTAAGAAAATAACACATTGGTTTTAAATTACTCAAACTAAAATTATAATTATCATGTGGGAATAATTATAGTATTTCTTTTATCCACAAGAAAATAATACACCTGGGTACTTTTCTTATCCATGAGGATCACTCAATAGAGTAATTTTATTTCAAAAATACATATCATAAAATTTATACCACCCCCTATATATATAATGGTTCAACAGGTCACTTGGTGAGACTATCCTGTAAGAAAAAATGGATGTACATCTATTCATTATTTGAACATCTAGTTTACCATTAAAACAACAGAACTGAGCACCAAATTCCTATTGAAGATCAATGATCTTATTCCTCACACATTCCATAAAAAATATTGTAAGTGTGACTATAATATAGACATCATCCTCAATAAGATCAACTAAACATATTTAGTTAAACTAATTATAATAACATAATTCTAGAAAAAAATCCATAAAAGTGAAAATTCATTGCTATGACTATAATCTAAATAAAATATATTTTAAAAACACATTTTTGAGTAGACTATATTTTATTTCATTAATATATTCTTAAAATATCCCAATAATTTATAAAACCTTATATCAATAGTCTGGAGTTGAGGTTACATTATTATATTGGAATAATAAACAAGGAATCACATCCTAAAGAAATAAATAGCCTATTACTTTTCAAAAATTTGGTACAAACATGAAATTAAATTTATAATTGAAAACATGAAATACAAAAAAAAATCATTGTAAACACCATTATTCCTCATAGAATTTCCCTATATATCAATCCCGAAACACTTCTTGTATCCTAAGAAAAATAAAACATAAGGGGAGAGATAAAATTCTTAGTAAGGGTAAGAGTATAATGTAATATTTCATGAATAAAAAGAATAATAATTATTGAAATATAAATAACTTGAACACATTCTATTTAATAAATAAAAAGAGCATAATATGGTAAAAATTAATGATGATCAAATAAAGCTATATAAATAATCACATACCCCTGAAACTTATCAATGGATATTGTAACTAATTGAATGATCACATTGATATCAATAAAATATCTCATAATGGGGAATGAATAATTTTTTATATATTAATCAAAATTTCATGACCATTCAGAGATTATTTTAAATATATGGGTAAAAACCCATCTAATTTGGACAACTAATTTTTCTAATGATACCTATTGATGT
Source organism: Viscum album (assembly GCA_963277665.1). Classification (NCBI taxonomy): domain Eukaryota; kingdom Viridiplantae; phylum Streptophyta; class Magnoliopsida; order Santalales; family Viscaceae; genus Viscum; species Viscum album. Next base: position 1,979,660,131 of record OY728155.1, read on the forward strand.
TCTCAAGGGGATATATATAAACAGAAGACACCTGTCACATACTAAGTATAATTCATTCCTCAAAATAAATGGGTGAAACATAATAAACATATATTTTTGTATTGAAAAACTAAAATACAGAATGTTAATACACGCGCCAATCAAATGAACATAATCATAAACAATCTAGAATAATAAGATGAATGGTAATAAAATTCTTCATCATCATTTAAAATAATCATAAATCATCAAAATAAAAAAAAAGGATGATATAAATACAAAATATACCCTCTAGATTATAATTAAAATATAGTTTTTATGCCCTCTTTGAAGAGAAATACTATAAAAATGTCAATTATATCTTTCATGATGAAAATATCATTTTCACATTAAAATTAAAATTTTATAAAAAATTACTCCAAATATTTTAAAAATACTTTTCTTTGAAAATCAAATTTCAAAATATATAAAATAATCTTCAAAACATTGAGTTTTCATGATATTGGAAAAAAATTCAGGTCGTGCACGTTAAAACAAAGATTATTTTCATAGTTTTTGTAAAATTCAAACATTCTTTTTAGTTAAAATGACAAGAATATTCCTTTCAAAAAAAAGTTTTAAAATGTAAAAATAGGTGAAATATTATTCTATGATTTCTTTGGAAATTTTTTAATGAAATTTTGAAAGCATTTTTATAAAATATTGATTTTGATGAAAAATGATTTTTTACCGAAGAGAGAAATAATACCGGATTTTATTTAAATCATTTTCTAATTCATTTTAAGTAGAAATGAGACAAATATTATACCATTAAATTAAAGAATCAGAAATAACTAAATGAGAAGAAAATATATTGAGTTTATAATTGATTTACCAAATAGGTCTCCCAAAGGACACTTTATCATAAACAATTCTAAATAATGGTGAGATTGTGAAATAAACCATTACCACTTTGGAAACTTTTAAATTATATAACCCATGAATGAAATAAATTAAAATGAAATGTTAAATTTAATCAAATTAAATATACTCACGAAATAAAATATCTAAATAGGCAGTATATATACCACACAAAGTAATATGTTGTGAATATGGTGTATGTCTCACAAAAGTAAAAGTGAGACAAGAAACCCTTACCTCAAGATAAAATTCATTCATATCTATTTGATCCTCTTGTATAATAAATATAGTATTATTATGAATCTATTAATGAACCACATTCATATATCTCATACCATATATTATTTAGTAATATCATTTTTTGCACATTTATTAACAATTCATTATTAAAATCATTGTCTCTGGTGATAATTTCTTCATTTTTCATGTATGTTTTAGTGTGGTAATTTTGGTCCTTTTAATTTGATCACGGTAAAATATTATAAATAATGTTCAAAATTATTTAAATATCAGATATATATATATATATATATATATATATTCATCATATACTTATGTATATTTATCTATTAAACTCACATATAAAAAATGGATTACAACATTCATGGAGAGAATAGGTCAAACGTATACAAGAGAGTTGATTCCTTTTTTCTCAAAAAATGGATATAAAAGATAATAAATATTAAAAAATATTTAAAAAATAATTGTTATTTCATATATATAATTTATATTAATCAAATATATCCTTATTATTATCCATGTAAAATTAAAAATAAAAAAATCGCATCGCTATGTGGAGGCGGAAGTCCACACCAACACATGGGGGACATTGTTGTTTTTTAACATATTTCAAGGTAATAATTTAGATGTGATATTATATTTCCCAAGGTATGTTGAGATCATATAAATCACATATATTAATTAATTTTAACCTTACTAACTTCCGTGTAAATCGTAGGTGAAAAGTGAATCACACCGCATCGTATGGTTGTAGTCGGTCGTACAATTGAGCTACGTTATTGTATCCCCCATGAAATGTAAAGTAAGAAGTTATATGTAATATCATAATACTAGAAGTATAATAAGGTCCTAAATATCATATTGTAAAAATTAAACATTTTTATCATAAAAAATATTGCTTTTGAGGGTTAAGTGAGAACCCTCAAAAAATATATTATATCCAAACCGCACCAACAATGAATCAAACACTATAAAAATCACAAAATCATGAAATTAAAGTTTAGGTCTATTTGAACCTTTATCCCTATATATTTTCTATTGTAAATAATTTACCTTCCCCTATATCATCTTTGATTGGGTCTTTGTGGAGGTAATCCAACATTTCCCATGTTTGAATAAACTCCCCTTCATTTTATTATTAATTGAAACCACATTTCAAAAAAAAGAACATTGTTATTGAACCACCCATATTCACTTTATTTGAGTCTACTAGAAGAAATATATCATCAATATTTTCTAGATCATATTTGGAGTCCTAAATCATTACAAAATCCTGCAACATTTCTTCTATAGAGTGTATGATTAGTTCCCACGTCTTTTCATTTTTTGGTAACCCACCATCCCTTACATTGTGTTTACACATAGTATAAAACCTTGTCTCTATTGTGTTTGGTAAATAGTAGTAGTAGTCCTTCTTCCCTTTGAATGTCCTCCTTTTGGTCAAGATACAAATACCAAAGTAACGGTTTCCTTTCTTCCCTTAATTTCTTCTCAGATAGTGAATTCCTCTGCAATGTTTCTCCTATAAATTGTCTCTGAAAAAACTAGAACACTTATCATCTTTCTATTATCCATAGGTAATTTTATCCTCCTTGGGAATCTCTACCTCTACCAAAACTCTTTCTTCCTATGCATGCACCTCAATTTTCAATTGTTCAAAATGGTTACCTTATTTAATAGAGTTCATTCACCTTAAAGGGATAGACATGTTCACTATATTCATACCAACCCTAGGTTCATTTGAGGAACCCTGCATTGTCATCTTCAAGTTATTGCAGCTAGCTGGACAACCCTCTCCTATCTTTTGGGTCATTACCTCTTAGGGAAAATCACATATAGGTCTCACAAATTTTGCATATGATGAAGAGTTCAATGTTCAACTTCTTAGGAAAAAAATCACCCCTATATTTCTCCCTAAATAGGATTGGGCCTTACATGATGTATTTCAGTAATCTAAATATCACCTTAAATGGTCATAGATTTCCTCAATCTATAGCTCAGGTTCTAGGTTCTTGCCTCTTTCTGGATGGCCGTAAAATAGCCCATCTTTCCAAAACCCAAAAAATCCACCTATATGTCCTTTCACATTATATCGGAATCCAATAAGTTCAATACATCATTCCCTATAACCTGTAAAAGAAGAATAACTTCTTCGGTATTTGGTGGTTGTACCACATCAATAATTAAAAATTATCCCTTTTGGAATTTGTGATAATTGTGACCAAGATATCTATAGGTTGAAAAAAACACCAAAATTTATTTCATACCTTTTTCTTATATTTTATCTCACCTTCAACAACAATGTTGATAAATACTATCGGGTCCTTGGAAAGGTCGACTTCGATAAAAAAAGTTTTAGAGAAATTGGGTACAAATAGTTTGGGTATGATGATCCAGGTGGACGAAATGACCCACCATAGAAATTATCAAACAATTAATCACTAAATTACGAAAGGGTAGGGGAATACTTGGAAGGGAAATCCATATCACTGTGATGGGGGAATAATTCTTTAGAAGAAAATATAATTACCACTATAAAAGGGTAAATGAGAAACAGATATAACATGCCAAGAATTATCCCATTATGAGATTAGGTAATCTTTTTATGAGAAAAAGATCAAAAAATTAATTGAGTCCAAAATACATGCAATTATCTGATTATGATATCTCCATTAAGTAATTATAAATTAGTTAAATTCATCCTTGTATGGTCATATCTTACCAAAACATGCTACCAATGAATGTTCCATCATCACAAAGGCTCACGTGAAATCCAGGGTAGACATTAGAACTGATAGAATCCATGAATGATTGTACTTTAGGAAAAAGATAAATTGATGGGAATATATTTGATAGATAAGTATTATTGAGTGGAATAAAAATGAGATAAGAGATATGTCTGGAGAATAGGAGACCCCCCCCCCTGAGTAGGGAATGGCTAAGGAGGGGAGACAACGACATTGATATAACACTTATGCCATCTATGGAGAGAAAGAAGTTGAGGAGATTGGATACCATCATAAATATCATATAAATATGATAAATACATAATAATATTTAGACATTAATGGTGGTTATAGAAAAATATTTAAATCAGTTCGTGAGGTGGGAATCCAATATACACACGATTTGCATTTTTTTTCCCATTTGAAGAAAGTGGAGATGGATCTGGGTAATGAAATTAACATCAAAAAATCTCAGTATATAATATGTAATGTTTTTAATATATGATAATATTTTAATAATATTTTAATGAGGTACAAGAATAAATAAAAAAATTAACATTTAATAATTTTTCCTCCTCTTCAAAAAGCCTAATTAGGTTTATACCTAAATCTATATTCAGAGGTCTTACTAATAAAAATAAGGCCTTTAGGAAGTTTAAAGGGAATTAAGCATGGTATTTTTATATTTATTTAATGAACCAAAGGATTTTAGTAGTGTTTATAAGGGAGGAGAGGGGTGGCCTTTTATATTTGGGGGAGAGGACACACTTGAAATTTCTTAATAGAATCAATTACACCCACATTTTAATCATTCCAAAATCCTAAATAATGGTTCATTCATAAACCATAGTGGTTATAAATTCTACTTATGGTTATAATATGGGTTTTTTACATGTTTTAAGTCATTTTTAACCATTATATTTTTAGTTTAACCTCCTCCCCCCCCCCCCTGCTAGGTAAACCCATTTTTACCTTAACTACATTATTTAATTTTTCAATATTTCCAAAATTCATTATGGTTGAAAATTATGATGAAATTATTGGATAATATAAATTATTATGATCCAAAATATGTAATCCAATTTAGAAATTAAAATTCATATAATTTTTAGAGTTCAATTAAAAATTAAACTCTAGATGTAGCGAAATAGTAGTTTTTCAAAGAGAAAATTATGATAAGTATAGAATGTTTTAATATCAATATTCAATAATAAATTAATTCTAATGACCTAATTATTTTAATTTTTAATATATTTGAACAAATTATTCATCAAAATAAATTTAAAATATAATTCATCTTTTGAAATAATTTTAACAAAAAGGCAGTTTTCAATAAAAATCTGTATTTTCACTTTTCCTGACATAAATTTATATTTATAGAAAATTCAAAAAAATAACTAAAATATAATTTTGACATGTATATTTCAGAATTTGATTTTATTTTTGAAAATAAATTTTCTAGATGTGGTAAATTTTAATTTTAAATTTTATGTGTAAAGTAGGACTAATCTGCCTGTAAAGTCCCGGATCCAGGTGCCACTCAACGGGTGCCCTGAACCTGGTTGGTCACATGACCTCAAGCACATTTCCCCAAATTTTAGAGGCTGCCGAGTAGCAGTGAGGGCCCAGGTCTGATAGTGGGAAAACTATTACCTCATTTGTCAAAGTGTAGCGCAGCAGAATAAAATAAAAATCATACAACAAAAGTAGAAACAATAAATCATACACATTTAAAATAAACAACTACAGTAAAAGATAACCAACAATTATATAGAAAATGATGCAACATCTCTCAAGTTCTAAGAAAAAACACAGATCATGTTACACAACAATACAGTACAGTACAATATTGAGTACAGCAAAACAAAAGAAAATAGCTGGTGGCATCGCGAGCCTAATCCATGTCACATGCTCCCCTACTCCTCAACAGCATTCAAGTACCTGTATAGGGACCCTTTCCCTTATCCACACCTACAGAAATGTAATCAGTTTGGGCCAACGACATGACCCAAATAGGGTGTGGGAAATAAATCCTATTTGACACCCACCAAAGGCTTGTGCTCAACTATATGTAAACATGCAACAACATCGTGCAAAAGTAAATGAAATAAACTAAAAAGTACACAAAAGTAACTAGCTTTACTAGTTATATTGCCATTATAATGTTCATTTAATCATTCAATATAAGGAAACCACCATTATAAATTTCTATGTAATCATTTAGTGTCCTCAGACACGCAAACCATTACCCACACGTAATCAGAAATGTAACCCGTAGGTATTTGACCACAAGAATAACAGATATTTCCCTCAGGTGTACGATGTGTCGCCCTCAGGCACAGAGTCTATTTCCAACAGGCACAGAAGAAGTTTCCCTCAGGCTAAAATATGCACTGCCCTCAGGCTAAGTAAAACTCTTCCCTCGTGCTAAACAAGTAACTGGTTCATTCCCAATATGTAAACAAGCAATACACATGAAATTCCTCTCAAGTCAATTCTATAATCATTATTATAAAGGCATACCCTTGGGTATCCTAGAAAAAACGGCTAAATAGGGGAACTATAGAATCCCTGCCTTTTCTTACATTACTATTACATCATTTCAAAGATAAAAAACATAATAGTATTACACATAGAGGATCCAAAGGTTTAGTGTCTTGGGAAAACTAGGACCACACATAACAAATACAACATCAATCATAAACATTTATTTAATTTCTTCTTCTATAGCTTCTTATTAGCACTTGTCCTCTCCTTAGTACATGTAGCCACCTGAGGATATACATCAAAAGGGGTGAGCTAAAAGCCCAGTAAGAGGATAGATAATAACAATACATCATGGTGTGAGCATAATCATAACATAGTCAAAAGATCATGAACATGAGTGGAGCATAAATAAAAGACTTGAAATGTGGCAATGCATAAAAATAAAACATCATGTCTTAGTGGCTAACTACCACACATACTTGGGAACCAAGATAGCATCTTGTTCACACATAATTTCACATTTACTCATGAGATTCATCACTTTACCCAATGCATTGTAGCGCTATATAATTTTGGGCACACCCGTCACATTTAAAGATTCATATTGCGCTATATAATTTCGGGCGCACCCATCACATCATAACATTATCATTATCATGATTTACACATAGAACACATATCAATAATGTACATAAATAACCCATGTAAAGGAATGGGTTTCATCTCATAATAACACATTCATAAGCTTTGGGTTCCTGAAAGAAAGAGGGAACAAAATACTTGATACAAGAACCATCAACCTTGAATGAGAGGTAAAAGTGAGTTCTTGAAAGAAGAGTTCTTTTGGAAAATATTTTGATGGACATAAAAACTAGTGAAATACATGTATATCCTAGAAAATAAAAGTCAATGATGAACAAATGATCTTTGAGGAGTAACCATATCAAAAATGGAGTGAAAGAGGGAGAACCCGAAGGAAGAAAATTGGGTTCGAGATTTCCCCTTACCTTGTACCCGAATGCCTCCTTCTCTTTAATGTCCTGTATAATGACATTATATTCATTAATTAGAAATCCAGAACCATGTGTACAATAATAGGGTTCAATCTGGTTTCATTATGTTATATTATGTTCCTTTGGATGACTTATAGAGTTTAAAAACATTGTTCTGGGATATTCGTTTTAATGGTTTTCTTGAGTGGTTCACTTGTATTTTTAAATTGACGTTTGGGTAGATCATGGGAAAACATCCAGAAAATTTATTACATGTTATTAATTATATTACTGTAGATTTAATAATTTTATAATGAATTATATTAGATCCATGTGGATGAATCATTAGATAAGAATTTAATGATGGATATTTGGGTTAATTTGAGCGGTTTTTGGATCACAACAAACTTGTTTTAACTTTTAACTTAGTAATTTTGACATAGGTTATTTCCAGAACTTAAAATAGAACATAATACATATAAATGATTCTTTTTCAACCATAAAAATGGTTTCATGACCAGATCTGAAGGTAGAAATGGAAGAAGAGAGCATGTCATTTTTGAAGATGATAAATTAACACCTCATGAACAACCTTCTTTTTAATAAAATAAAAGGAAGAGGTAAAGGGTTTGGGGTGATATTATAATCATAAAAATTACATTATATGTATAATACTGGATTTAAAAAACAATTTGGATGAATATAGGTGGGGAGAGATCAAGAAAGGAACTTAAACTTGAAAGGAAATTAAAGAGGAAGAGGGGGAGAAATTACCTCTAGAATCTTCCTCTTGAGATCCTCCTTAAGAAAGCTAGTCTTGGACATTTGATGAGACCAGTAGCTTTTGGACGTGGGGAAGGGACTAGGGAAGATTTTTTGGCAGAGTTTAGAGGAGTCTTGGAGCTTGAGAGGTGTGAGGAAAAGAGGGAGTGAACGGTGGCTTTTATAGTGGAGGGTAGAGGGGTTTCCTTAATATAAAATTCATTAGTTTATTATTTTCCCCTAAGACAAGGAATAGTGAGTCTTGGATGACCAAGAATAGTGAAAAAAGCATGTGAATTTGGGATTTGGGTGCTTACATCACTTGTGATGTCAGGAATAGTGGGTTTTAATTAAAATTTATTTATATGGTAAATTAATGTATTCTACTATTCACCAAAAATTCAAGTATCTCAGAAAAATCTCAAAAACATTACCCCAACAATTTTTCGACCGGTAGAATCCAAAAAAATGAAGTCTATTTTTCAAAAATAATTTTCTAAATATTATTAATTTAATATTTAAATAAAATCACAATTTACTTAAAAATAGTTTTTAAGATTAAAATTGATTTTATTGTTCTTTCAAAAATTACATAGGGTTTTATGAAATTATATAAAAACTGTTAGACATTGATTCAATACTTTATGAATACATTTAAGGGAAATAAGTATTTTTTAAATTAATTAATTAATTATAATTAGTTATTTATGACTTATAAAATAACAAAAATGTTTACTAAGGTCAAATTGTCACATTCTAAGATGTATATATTTTATTTTATTATTCATAGGTAATGTTACTCTTATTTACTATTCATAAGGTTCATATTACTATTCATAAGGGTAGGTTACAATTCCTAAGTGTAGGTTACTATTCACCAAAAATTATTTTTGTTTCATTAGACTCCAAAAATCATCTTGAACACAACCGTGAATATCAGATTTCAAAATTTCAAACATAGGATTGACAAAATTATGTTTAAAAGACACTAATCACTTAGTAGTTCATTATTTTTTGTTTTCGTGTTATTTTATGATATAAATATAAGATGGGAAATTTTCATTGAAAAACTTTGTGTTGTTACAGGAACTCCCCCCCCCCCCCCCGGGGTGGTCTTGGATCCAAGAAGCGATCCCAAATAGTAGTTTATTATCAGATTTAATTACCTATATAATTCTGGGTATTTTAAACAGCTAAGGCCTCAGCCACATGACACCCCAACATGGGTTCGTGGCACAATGATACACACAAACACACAAAAGTTGGAAATTAAACACCAATCCACCTACCATAAAAACCCCTGAACGGTATACGCGAATGATGAACCTCGAATCGTTCAAGAATGATGTAGATCTGATGTGAAATAAATCCCCGTTCAAACTCAAATAACTTCCTTTAAAGGAAGAATTGTCAAGAAGGGATTAAGGAGAGTGTAGGGCTTACCTGTGCAGTTCCAACGAGATCGTTAGAGGCGAAAACCGATTCCCGACGCTCCATCTGTAGATCCTTGAAGGTTCGGCCACCTCTCCCGACTCCTTCCTCCAGTTCTATTCCAACCTAGTGAACAGGGATGTCTACTGCCCATTTTAAGCGAAAAAAATAAACTACACGGTGTGTACTTCTCAAGTACATGGCGTGTACTTTTCATTTTTTAACTATTCCTTCAGTGGCTTCTCACCAGCGTGGCACTATTCACCTGTGGACTTGAGTACATGGTGTATATTCTTGATCACACGGCGTGTACTATCGTCCGGCTGGTGAATGCTTCTACCGCCTTACAATTTGCCTACCGACTGACTACATGGCATGTATATACCCACTACACAGTGTGTAGTTGGTTTGTACACCCTTCATCGCTGACATAGCTACACACCCTGTGTACTCGTCTGACACTGCCAAAGTACACAGCGTGTGGAATAGTACACGGCGTGTAGTCCCAAAATTTAGGATTTTCCCCCATTTTCCTCATTTTCCCAAAAACACTTAAGGAAAAGAGAAAATAAGAAACTCGTACCTCAATAATAAGAATCGGGTTGTTACAAACTTTCCCCCTTAAAGCAATTCATCCCCGAAATTCCCTTTCAAGGGTGGCGAAGATAAAGCACAGAATAGCTCTAGCCACTGACCACGTACGTCGGTCTCCCGCTCCTAGGTTGCATCATGCACTTGGATATGATACCTTAACACCCATACGAGAGGAACTGACTAGACTCGGAGAACCTTCGTGCTCCTATACACGATACAAATTGGATGCTCCTCAAAGGATGCATCGATCTGAAGCTCAACCTCCTATGGCTGAAAGATGTGAGACGGGTCTGAATGGTAGCGGCGCAACTAAGATACATGGAAGATGTCGTGTACTGCCCGGTACCTATGTGGTGGCTGCAACTGATAGGCATCCAGCTCAACTCTCTCCAGAATCTCAAATGGCCCCACATACATCGGTGAATTTTTACCCTATCTCCTAATCTGTCTTTGTCCCAACCTCATTGAAACGCGTAAGAAAATGTGATCCCTAAACATGAACTCCAAGGGTCGTCTGCGGCGATCATCATAAGATTTCTGAAGACACTATGCGGTAGCCATCTGCTTCTGAATCAATTGTACCTACTCAGATGTCTCCTGCACGATATGTGGTACCAGTAAAGCTGCCTCACCTGCCGATAACAAGCACAAGGGTGATCGGCATGGGCTACCATATAAATCCTCGTAAGGTTCCATCTCAATAGTCGCCTGAAAACTGTTATTATTGGCAAAAATGACTAGGGGTATGTGCTTCTCCCAAGAGCCCCTAGTTTCCAGGATGCATGCACGCAACATGTCCTCAGGCACCTGTATTGTATGCTCTGACTGGACATCAGTCTGAGGGTGGTAAGCTGTACTTAGAAGCACCTGTGTACCCAGTGCCCTCTGAAAACTCTGCCAGAAACGAGACGTAAAACGAGATCCCCTATCTGAAATGATAGAATGAGGGTCCCCATGAAGACCTACGACCTCTAGGATATAAAAATTCTTGAGCTCGTCAACACCAAAGGTCTCCTTGATCGGAAAAAAGTGAGCTACCTTTGTGAGTCTGTCCACAACAACCCGCACGGCATCATTGCCTCGAGGTGACCTCGGCAACCCAGTCACGAAGTCCATCGCGACATCATCCCATTTCCACTTTGGAATGGGTAACTGTGGTAACAGTCTGGATGTCCTCTGATGCTCTGCCTTCACCTGCTGACAGGTGGAACATCTCATAACAAAACTTGCTATCTCCCTCTTCATACCCGGCCACTAGTACTGACGTCTCAAGTCACAGTACATCTTGGTAACCTCGAGATGAACTTCCCAAACTGAAGAATGAAACTCCCTCATCAACTCCTCGTGTATATCCCCTGGAACCCATACTCATCCATGGAAATGATGAATTTCATCATCGTCTATCATCCAACAAGGTGGAGGGTCCTCACTAGCCACCGACTCCCATAGAACTAGGCCTTCTGAATCAGATAGTGGTCTCATTCTCACTCTATCCAAAAGGGTAGAAGTCACAGCTAAAGATGAAAGATTAGTTTTCCCCTGACTATCGTGCACCTCCAAATGCATCTCAGAGAATAAATCCATAAGTTTCCACTCATCACTGGACTCCTGGACAGCTTGTATCTGAGTCTACCCGCTCATTGCATTAGCTACTGCATTACCATTACCTGGTGTATAGGAAATCTCAAAGTCAAAGGAATGAAGGTATTCGACCCACCTTCGTTGTCTCAGGTTCAAGTAAAGCTGGGTAAATATATACTTGAGACTTTTGTGGTCGGTGAAAACCAAAAAATTCTCTCCCAAGAGATAATGTCTCCAACAGCGCAACAGAGGCACAAGTGCAGCCGACTCGAGTTCATGTGTCGGGTAATTCATCTAATGTGGCCTCAACTGCCGAGACCCGTATGAAACTACTCATTAACCCTGCATCAACATTGCTCCTATTCCAATACCTGATGCATCACAGTAATATTTATAGCCCTTCCCTTTCTCTGAAAGTATCAGGACTGGTGATGATGTCAACCTTCCTTTCAGATCCTGGAAGGCTGTCTCGCAATCTTCTGACCAAACGAACTTCACACCCTTCTTAGTCAAACCTGTCAATGGTGCTTCTAAGAAGAGAAGTCCTATATGAAGCATAAGTAGTAACCAGCCAGCCCTAAGAAACTCTGTATCTCAAACATGTTCTTGGGCTGCTCCTAGGAAACTGCTGCTCTCACCTTCTCTAGGTCTACTGCAACTCCTAACTCTAAGATGATATGACCCAGGAAGAGAATATGGTCCATCCAAAAGTGTCACTTTGAGAGCTTAGCATATAGCTGATTCTCTCTCAGTGTACTCAATATGATCTCAAGATGGGTGGCATAGTCGTGTCGACTGTGAGAGTACACCAAGATTTCATCCAGGAATACAACCACAAAAGAATTCAGATAAGGATAGAACACAAAATTCATCAGAGCCATGAAAACTGTTGGCACGTTCGTGAGTCCGAACGGCATAACCAAGTACTCGTACAGACCATATCTTATCCAAAAGGTTGTAAGCGGTATTTTTGATGGTCTCACGCACAGCTGATGATATCCTGATATAATGTCAATCTTCGAGAATACTCGTGCTCCATGAAGTTGATCAATAAGATAATTAATCCTTGGCAAGGGATATCGGTTCTTAACTGTCAACTGGTTCAGCTTCCGATAATCCACGCTGAGTCTGAGGGTACCATCTGACTTCTTCACAAAGAGGACCGACAAACCCCAAGGAGAAGTATTGGGTTGGATAAAACCCTTTGACTATAACTCCTCTAAATGCCTCTTAAGCTCCTGCAACTCAGGTGTAGCCATCCTATATGGAGGAATGGACACCAGTGCTGCTCCTGGCACCAGCTCAATAGAGAAATCCACCTCACGCTCAGGAGGTAGACCTAATAAGTCGTCTAGGAAGACATCCCTGAAACGATCAACCGCTGGAGGGAAATCCGTCAGACAAGTCCCCTGATCATCCAGATATAAACTCGTAATCTGGGCTGTCACACAACCTCTCCCACGATTCTCGGGTCCAGCTCGACTGTCATGAACATCCCATTCACCCTTGTATAGAAACTCTCCTCCCTCTGGTGACGTGAAATGCACCCTACGATGATAGCAGTCTATAACGGCTTGGAAGGGAACCAACCATTCTATCCTAATAATGACATCATAGCTCTTCATCTCTAAGACATAGAGGTATCATAGAAAGTGACACCCACCAAATCAAGGGGGAACTCCTTACACTGACGCACACCAGCCGTTCTAGTCCACAACGGAGTGTTTAATTTTATAACAGTAGAATAAAAAGAAACACATAGCCCAAGGCTCTCCACAACGGGCACAAATATGAAACTATGTGTAGAACCTATATCAAAAAGTACAGAAGATAAGACAGAAGCTACTAGAATAGTACCTCTGACTGTAGAAGGTCCGGGATCATACTCTTGCTGGGTCTGTTTCACTTCATATGTCTGCCTAGTGTCGCGGCCCTACGACACAGCCTGGCTACCCTGACCTGTCCCACCCCACTGCCTCTGAGATACTGGTGTCTGGATACCACGACCATGACCACCATCCCTGCCTGAATGCCCTGACGTATTCTAGTTTCCCAACTGGTAAGAATCTTTCGGTCCTGCTCCTGCACATGGAGTCTCCACAAAACCCCTCTCACTATCCACTGGTGGAAACGCCCTACAAAATCACTGCATATGACTCATCATGTCGCAAGCTCGGCACTCCACTAGGTCTCATGGACAATAAGGTGTCTTGTGCCCCTCATTACCACACTGGTAGCACATGACTTGGCCACTTGAAACATTCTTCTGGCTGGTACTGCCACCCTAAGATAATTCCATATGTATCTTCCTCTTTCCAGTAGAAATAGTACCAGAAACTGGTACTGAACCAGCCTGGCCCACAAGACTAGCTTCCTGCAGGTCCCTCTCTGTAATTAGTGTCTGGTTCGCAATAGCATGTACTGATGGCAACCTGAAAACATTCACCAGTGCGCGGATGTCATATCGAAGACCATCCTCAAAGCGTCTGGCCCTCAACATCCTATCACCCACCAGAACGGGTGCAAAACGCTGAAGCTTGGTGAAGCGAGCAGAATAATCCATCACCGACATAGATCCCTACTGCAGATTCATGAACTCTTGAGCTCTATCTGCCCTCAGCGTCTCTGGAAAGAAGAAGTCATAGAAGATTACCTGAAAATATTCCTACACCATGTCTCTTTGAGGCTCTGACTGGTAGGTAACATCCCACCACCTCTTGGAGGAATCACGTAGCATATAAGTCGCGAGCTTGACCCTCCACCCTGGAGGCATCTCAAGATGCTTGAAAATAGTCTTCATAGACCCCAGCCAAGACTCTACAGCCTATGGTCTTCTATCCCCTGAGAACATCGGTGGATGCTGCTGCTGGAATATACGAGTCAGTTCAGCCATAGATGTGGCATCAGGTGGTGCTCCCTGAAAGGTCTGCATGAACCATATAAAGCCTTCACGGAACTTCTCATCCACACCTGTGTCCGGTATAACGGTCGGTGCCGCATCTGGATCTGTTGTAGGATCTGCTGGTAGCACATGGCCTACCATCTCAAGAGTATACTTTTTGCTGCTCTCTTGGCGAACAACATGTGGTCATCTCGACGGCATGACTCTACAAGGTCAAACGCACACCTTAGATCAAGATTATCACAGACTAAAAATGAGGGGACCAAAAAGGGAACAGGAGGAAGAAGACATTTCCATATTTGCAAAACAAGACTACACAGCGGGTATATTGACTACACGGTGCGTACCTGACTTCTCTTCCCCTGCCCGGGTCCTTCAACACGGCTAAGCCACATGTCTCCCATTGAACAAAACTACATGGCGTGCATATTAACTACACGGCGTGTATGGTTTAATTTTCCAATTGCATGTGTCGGTCATGACACGGCCGACTACTCGGCTTGATACCACACAACATGTTACACCCACACACGGTGTGTACACCACTCTGTTTCCCAGCCACACGGCTAAGTCCACATAGTCTGTCCCTGGTCAAGACTACACGGTGTGTCCCACAGGTACACGGCGTGTTCATGAAGAGGTAACACCAACCTGTGTTTCTTAGTTACACGGCCGGGTCCCCAGGCCAGACTACACAGCGTGTTCTACAGTGGACACGGTGTGTATGTCTTAATGTCTCCTCCGTCCAGGTTGTTAGTTACACGGGCGGACTTCGGGTCAACACTACACGGCATGTACATCCGGTAGACGGTGTGTTCGTTCCAAGAATTTCCCTTCCCTATGTCCCCTCCCACATGGTCTATGACACTAGATGAGACTACACGACATGTACTGTGGCTACATGGCGTGTACTCAAAAGGTTTTCTTTTCTTCCCGAATAGAAGAACATATAGCTTGTGTCCAAGGAACTGCACGGCATGTATCCTAGTTTTTCCAAACAGTAATCCTTTGAAAATACTCCGGAACCCATAAAATACTAAAAAACAACACCTAAGTGTCAAATTTTGATCCGTGAGGGCCCATATACCCTGCAAATCAAAGTTTGACATCTTATATGTGTTATAACATAATCAGTCAATGGTCCACCAAATTCTAGTCAATGAGGGCCCATACTCCCCAAAAACCAATGTTTGGAATCTATTTTATCATCAGACCCACACAAAAATACCATATCACATAGCAGGTATTTATCAAGCAGTTTTCACAACAGCATGCTTTTTCTAGCACAACAACTGTCACAACAACATGCAATTTCTAATGCACCTACATGGCATGGAACTATTCATGGAATGTGATTTATAGAATGTGCCTAAATGATTCATGAGATGGAATACCCTCATCTCATCGGGTTTCAACTAAATAAAACCCATTGATAAAATATAGACAGCACAATCACAAGTGCGTCACCCAATGGTGAAAATCAAATCAACTGTAAAATTATGCAAAATTATAAGAATTGCAAAAACATGAGGTAGACTAGATTTTCCATGTACATGGGGTAGCTACGCCTGGGCACAGCTTATTACCCACTACTGTTCCCATCCTATCCATGCCTAAGGCTCCAAATAGTAAGTCAAAGAAAAAAACTCTTTTGATACCACTTTGAAACGTCCCGGATCCAGGTGCCACTCAACGGGTGCGCCGAACCTGGTTGGTCACATGACCTCAAGCGCATTTTCCCAAACACCAGAGGCTACCGACTAGTATCATGGGCCCAGGTCTGATAGTGGGTAAACTATGCCCTCATTTGTAAAAGTGTAGTGCAGTGGAATAAAATAAAGAGCATACAACAACAGTGGAAACAATAAACCATACACATTTAAAATAAACAATTGTAGTAAAATATAACCAACAGTTATATAGATAATGATGAAACATGTCTCACGTTCTATGAAAACATCCAGATCATGTTACACAACAATACAAAACAGTACAATACAGAGTACAGCAGAACAAAACAAAACAACTGGTAGCATCGCGAGCCTAATCCCGGTCCCATGCTCCCCTACTCCTCAGTAGAAATCAAGTACCTATATAGGGACCCTTTACCTTATCCACACCGGTAGAAATGTAATCTTCTTGAGCTGAAGACATGTCCCAAACAGGGTGTGAAAAATAAATCGAAGTAGGCACCCACTAAAGTCTCGTGCTCAACTGTGTGTAAACATGCAACAACAATGTGCAAAAGTAAATGCAATAAAATAAGGAGTACTCAAAAGTAACTAGATTTACCAGTTATATTGAAATTTTAATATTCATTTAATCATTCTGTATAAGGAAACCACCATTGTGAATTTATATGTAAATAGTCAGTGTCCTCATACACGAAAACCTTTACCCTCATGTAATCAGAAACGTAACTCGCAGGTATTTTCCCACAGGCATAACGGATATTTCCATTAGTCATACGATGTGTCTCCCTCAAGAACAGAGTCTATTTCCCACAGGCGTAGAAGAAGTTTCCCTCAGGATAAAATATTCACTGCCCTCAGGCTAAGTAAAACACTTCCCTCAAGCTAAATAAGTAATCGGGCCATGCCCAACATGTAAACAAGCAATAAACATGCAATTCCTCTAAAGTCAATTCTATAAACATTATTATAAAGGCATACCCTCGGATATCCTGGATAAACATCTAAATGGAGGAACCCACCCCTCGGGGTGGTCCTGGATCCAAGCAGCGATCCCAAACAGTAGTTTATTATCACATTTAATTACCTATACAGTTCAAGGTATTTTAAAAAGCTAAGGCCTCAGCCACACAACACCCCAACATGGGTCTGTGGAACAACGATACACACAAACACACAACAGTTGAAAATTAAACACCAAGCCACCTACCTTAAATACCCCTGAACGGTATACGTGAACGACGATCCTCGAATCGTCCACGAACGACCTAGAATTGAGGTGAAAGGAATCCCAGTTAAAACTAAAATACCATCTTTTAAGGAAAGAATTGGAAAGAACGGCTTAAGGAGAGTAGAGGGATTACTCGTGTGGTTCCAAAGAGATAGTCATAGGTGAAAACAGATTCCAAATGCTTGATATGGAGATCCTCGAAGGTCCGGTCTCCTCTCCTGACTCCTTCCTCTGGTTATAAGCCAATACTATGAATAGTGTGGGCTACTACCCATTTTAAGCGAAAAAAACAAACTACACGGCGTGTAATTATCAAGTACACGGTGTGTACTTTTCATTTTTTAACTGTTCCTTCAGCAGATTCTCTCTAGTGTGTCACTGTTCACCTGTCGACATGAGTACACAGCGTGTATTCCTGATCACACGGCATGTACTATCGTCCAGTTGGCGGCTACTTTTACCGTCTTACTATTTGCCTGCCGACTGACTACATGGAGTTTACATACCCACTAAACTGTGTGTAGTAGGTTTTTACACCCTTCATCACCGACATAGCTACAAACCCTTTGTACTCATCCCACATGGCCAAAGTACATGGCGTGTGGAATAGTACATGGTGTGTAGTCCCAAAATTTAAGATTTCCCCCCATTTTCCTTATTTTCTCAAAAACACTTAAGGAAAAGAGAAAAGAAGAAACTCGTACCTCAATAATAAGAACCAGGTTCTTACATCTCCATTCATAAATATACATTTCATCCAGAAATATGTTTTTTTCTATTTTAAATAGTTCTTATTTTGTTTAAAATCAATAGATAAAACTAGAATTTTTTTATATATGTGGAAACAGTACAATTTTTATGATTTTTTTATTACTATTCATTTTCACTATTTTAACTACTAGGTTATATTGGTCATGTTTAAATAATATTATTTTAATTGAGTATCAAGTTTCATTCAATGCAGGGTTGTCAGTATTGAAAAATATCAAATAGTTTCAATTTATTTAAAAAATATATATCATAAAGTAGTATGGTGTTACATTATCATTCAATAGTTTTGTTTCATGTCATATATGTTATTGAATATTATGTTCCTCTATTAAATAATATGGTGTTACATTCTGCCCCAAAAAATAAATTGTTCCTTCACAATTTAATCTTGATCCCAATAATCAAGTGTTTGACATTTGAAAATACACTTCACTAAAACCTACATATTGGATAGGGTTAATAAAAAAACCCTTGGATTAGATAGAGATATAAGTATGAAGGTCTTCTAGAATAATAACATAACAAGGTTTTTATATAGTATAATATATGTGGGATGTGAATATATAAACACGGAAGAAAAATGTAATGCAAAAATAATGATGGGGGTTTATATAGTTCATTGATCACAATAAATTTAATGAAAAAAATAAATTCAAAAACCATAAAAACATAAATCATTTATTAATTAAGGGATAATATGATTCATTAAAAATTATGTTACTAGTATATTATTATTATTTCAGGATTCCTTTCCCATAGTTGAGTAATTCCATTACAATCTAGATTGATAACATATGGAAATATAATTGATATAATTATATTTCAAGTAACATTTTAACCCTTTTTTTACTTCGATCAGTTCCTAATTCATCTATTACCCCTAAAAATCAATATCCAATAGGAATATTTTTCCCTGAAAAAATAAAATTAACATTTAACAAATCATTATGTTAATAAAATAATGAAAATTAATTCCTCCTATCTCAACATATTTTCAAATAAAAAAATAGTTAGAAAAATATATCCAATAACATATGAGGTAAGACTTAATCCATTAAAAAAATACATAACCTTGAGACTCATCGAAAATATGTTAGTCCAAATTAAAAGTTTAAAAAATTAAAAGGGAGGTCACTAAATCGACATTATATTCCTTCAGAAAATTTAATGTAGCTCTTAATATCACATTCTAGATATGTTAACACCTTGATCACAATAAAAACATAATCGAAACATGCATGATTCCAAAAGTAAAATATATAGTTGTCCAAAAAATTCCATAAATCCAAACATAAAGTAAAAAAAAGTAAAGATAAAATAAACCATCAAATCAGTAACCAATTTCTTGTTGATTAATACTATCCCATAAGGAAAAATTCATCATCATTACCCTAGAATCAAGAATATATTAAGTATTCAATTCCATAGATCATGGGTTTTCCAAAAATATAAACTTTCCACTAAATCACTTTTCTTTTCCATCGTTACCATTCAACATATTCTCTCCAATCCTTAAAAAAAATACTGCAATATAATACTTTCACATTTATTAATTCTTAATCCCATAATTTAATTGATAAAAAACACATATAACATAATTATTAAATATATATATATAGAAACAGGAATCATTCCACTTCTATCAGAATAATAGAAAAATCTTTACCTTGATCCTGTAGCTTATTCTAAGATATATTACTTTTATGCTTAAGGAATTAATTTTTATTATTCCACTTCTCCATTATTTTTAAACATTGAACCTTTGAAACTTATTTCTTACACATGAAGTCACAATCATGGTTTACATTCTCTCTAATATTATAAAAACTCTCATTCTCTTAAATAAAGTACTGGAATATTTCATTCCACAATTATCACATATAGGAAAACATTATTTACTTTGTTCTCCTCAATTTATTTTTTTCCTTTACCATCCTCTCATCTATTTCATCCCTTTTAAGAAATAAAATTTCTATAATAATTTATAAATCTTGATAAAACATGATAATATGTCCTCGTAGGATGAGAATATTTGGGTGACTAGTTCCCTTAAAAATGTTAGGTTAACCCATCAAAGAAATGATCATTCATAACCTTTGGATTACATGTATTTATATAATTATCATTACTTCTGTAGGGATCCATTTCTAAAAAATGACATACAATAGAATAAAATATAATATTATGAAGCATAATGTGTAATCCCACTGCTAGAGATAGACATAACATAAATTGAAAATTTTATTCCAGGTTAATCTCATAATCATAAAGATGGATTATTTGGGAATGGTTCAAAATAATAAAAATATTTTCAAAACATTCATAATGATTTAAAAAAAAAAAATTATCCATATAATATACACCATGGTTTTCAAACTAAGTGCATAGTAAGTCCCATTTTTGTGTACTATGTAACACTCGAGTCAATCATGATGTTCTTTTTTATATTTATTACCCACAGGTGTATCAATTCCAGTAGCCGAGAGTCAGAGGTTATATTATTAAATAAGAATAAGATAGATAGAATATCATCTTGATTGACTGAATAACTTATTAGTCATGGTAAACTAGATACATACTTGAAATTCATATTATAATTGATAACATTAAATACAAAAATTATTTTCTTTGATAATCTCATTGTTCTTTATAGTGTATCCTTGCATATCAATTAAAAAACACTTCTTGTATCCTAGGGAAAATATAACATAAGAAATGGGTGATCTCATATACTTAGTAAGAGTAAACATGCAAAAAAAACTATCATTAATAAATAATCATAATCAACATGGTAAATTAAATAACTAAAACACATTCCATTTAAACAAAAAAATGATCATAATATGGTTGAAATAAATTATCATTAAACAAATCAACATATATAATAAAATAAGATTGAAACATATCCATTGATGTTTTTAAAAATATAATAATCACATGGACATCAAAAAATTATCACATAATGTGGAAGTTCATAATTTCATACATCTAAATAATATTTTGATGACCTTTCACAGGAAAAATTAAATTTATAGGTAGACTCCAATCTAATTTGGAAAAGTGATTTGTCTCATTAGGCATATAGATATATCTAGAAGATATCTATAACTGACCCCCACCCATTACATACTAATTATAATTCATTATTTATATCAAATGGGTGAAACATAGTCAATAAATAGATTTAAATTTAAAATAAAACACATGAAATCTTAATATATACCAAATCTAGTAAACATAATCATAAACAATTCAGATTAATATAGTGAATGGAATTAAAATTTTACATCCTCTATCAAATTAAATGTAACCCTTAAGAAGAAATACAAAGTATGATATTAATAGAACATATCCCTATTTCATCACAGGAATAGTGAGGTGTTTATTTCATCGATAAATAGAAATTCCATAAAAAAATCAATAAAAATATTCTTTAGGTAAATATCCTTCTCACATTGAAAATTAACTATAAAAAACTCAAAGAATATTTGGGAAATAATTTTCAATTTAAATAATGCAATAATTTTTTTAAAATATTATTTAATACAATGACTGGTTATGACGTTGTAAAATTTAGTTCATGTCCTACAAGTTAAAATAATTATTCCTTTCACATTTTGGTAAATTCCAAATATAACTTCTTTTAAAAATGATTTGAAGATTACATTAAAAACATTTTAGAATATTTAAAACTAGTTAAAAATGTATTTCATCAATAATTTTCAAAAAGTTTAAAAATTATGAAAATATTTTAAATAAACAACTATTTTTATGAAAAACAATTTTCAAACGAAGTGAGAAAAATTTTCAGATTTTGTTAAAAACATTCTACCAGCCATTTTAATTAAAAAAGAGTGATATATTGTATTATTAATTGAAAAATCCATCAATAACCATATCTAAATGAAATATATTGATTTTATTATAGAAATAGAAAATAATTCCCCCATGAGAGACTTAAACATAAACAATCCCGATTATGGATGAGATTGTTGAATAAACCCTTCGAACTTTTGTAAATTTTGAATTATAATCCTCTTGATAGAAATTTCAAAAATTAGACATTAAATAACATGAATAGAAATATATTAATTATATTACATATAAAAATGGTATGTATATACACCACATAATGGAATATGTGGTGAATATGCCTTATGTCTCATAAAAGTAAAATTGAGATGAGAAACTCTGACGCAATGTTCGACTTCCATCGTATATTTATGATGATCCTATATAGTAAATATAGGTTTATTTTAAATATATTATAAAATAGCACTCATATATCTCTTACCATATATGGTTTACTTATAGTATTTTATCACCCATTTATTTACAACTTTTGTTTAAATCACTATTTTAGGTGATAATTGCTTTGTTTTTCATGAATGTTTTAGTTTTTTAGTTTTGGAAATTTTAATTTTATAATGGTTAAATCATGTAAATAATTTTAACCATGATTCAAATTTTAAATATATTCATTATATATTTTTTTATATTAATCTATCAATTTTAGAGATAAAAAATAGATTACACTATTCATGAAAACAGTATGTCATACATATACATGATAACTAATTTCATTTTTCTCAATGGATAGAAAAAGGAAAAATAAATACGAATTAAAATTTATCTCATAATTATTATTTCATATATATATATATATTATATTAATCAAATACATATTTATTTCTATTCAGGTAAAAATAAAATGAAAAATAGTTCGCATCGCTACGTAGAGGCGGTAGTACACATGTAAGCACCAGTAATGTTATTTTTTTTCAACGGATTGCATGGTAATAAGTTATATTTTATATTATAAATCTAGAAGTATTTTAAGGTCATAAATATCATATATATTTATTGATTTTATCCTTGATTCCATTCATTTAATATTAAGAAAAAAATGAATCACATCACATTGTAAGGTGGTTGTCCGCCGTATACACGTGCGACATTATCATATCCCCCATGGAATGGAAATTAAAAAATTATAAGTGATATAATAATTAAATAAGTATAATAATTTCATGAATATAATATAAATATGATAAATATTTCATTATATCCAACTTTGAAAGGTGGTGATGGTAATCGAATTATATTGGTTCGTGAGGCAGTAGTCCACTGTACACACGATCGATAGTTTTGTTTCCCATTTGATGGAAGTGATGATGGACCTTTTTAGTGAAACTACAATAATAAAATATATGTATATAATATATAATGGTTTTATTATATTATCATAATATAATATGGTTTTATGGATTTCGAAAAGGAAATAAAAAATTATGCATGTTTATAAATTGTACCTCTTGTTCGGATATCCACTTTAGGTCTGTACCTATAGACTTATTAAGATGGATTTAAAATAAAACTCAGTAATTTATGATGTGGGGAGAGATTTAAGGACTCTATTTTGTTAGATATTTCCTAATCCAAATTTTTTTGGATGTGTGAATAGGGTAGGAGAGGTTTTGGCCTTCTATAAGTGGGAGAGTGGACACAATTGAATTTTTTTTAAAGAATCAAATACACCAACATTTTTATCATGAAACAATCCTCCCCAATGGTTCATTATTTAAAATTATATTTTATAAGGTCAATATATGAGAATAAAAGGTATTTTGGAAAAAATTTAGTTCATTAACCTTATCTTCTTACATTAAACCCCCCCCTAATAAACACATTTTTACCTCAAATGTGTTAATTATTATTTTTACTATTTTCACTATTAATTATTGTAAACAATTATTTATCCTTATTCATTAATATAAATTTTTATAAATTAAGATATGTAATATATTTTTCCAAATTCATTTCATATAAGTAGATGTATTGAATTTAAAATTAAATCATATATGCGACGAAAGACTGGTTTTCCAAAGTGAAAATTATCATAGGTATAAAAAAAATTAGATAAAAAGTTAAATACGAAATGGATTAAAATGAACTAAATTAGTTATATTGTAATATAGTTTCACTAATATTACATTATAAATAATTTAAAATATAATTTAACTTTTTAAATAATTAAAAAGAAAAGGCGATTTTCAATAAAAATCAGTATTTTTTCAAACTCATCAGAAAATTAATCTTCTCAGAAAATTGAAAAAAAATCACCCACAGTTAATTTTGACATTTAGATTTCAAAAATTAGTTTTTTTTATAACATATATTTTATAAAAAAATTTAATATTAATTTTAAATTATTTGTGAATTGTGCTATTGATCCACCTTTTATGAAAATAATTTTTTCCAAAAACATTTTGTTTTATTTCAAATGATTTTTATTTTATTTATACTCAATAGATAACAATCATATTTATTTTATATATGTGTAAACCATTAATTTTTATAATTTATTTATTACTATTCATAACATACAACTTAATGGTGAGGATATAATGTTCATGTTTAAATAATAATATTTTAATAGAGGATCATGTTGTTTTCAACCTAGTGTTGCATGTATTGAAAGTTATTGAAGTGATTAAATTTATTTGAAAAGAAATATATTGTGAAGTCACATGGTGTTATATTATCTTTTATGATTGGTGTTATGTTTCATATATGTTATCGAATATGATGTTCCTCTTTTGAAATCTCAAGGTGTTATAAACAATATCATACATATATACTTCTTTAGGGATTCTATATCATTCTCAAATGCCTCAACACAAAAATACTCACACTCCTACAACATGAAATGATTCTCCATTCCATATTTTCACCCAAGTCCAACTGATGAAATTTTTTGCTTCAATATAAAGAGAACTAAAGTCTTCATAAACATATTCATTAGATTCATATCTCCACCAATATTTCATATCTCTAACTCTCCATATTCAATCATTGTTTAGATATAATGCTACTTAAGGTTTATATGTTTCCTACTCATATAAACACTATATTCTTAGCCAAATGGATTCTACTGTAATTTTCATTATAGATAAGACAATTCCCCTGAACACTTTTGAGATTCTCAATAATACTCATCAACCATAATATCTTCTTCATTTCTACTGTTACTACCATATAATCATTTTCTATTATGGGAAGATAAATCACTATATGATGTCTTTACATCTAACATACCATGGTTTCACCAATATTAAAAACATATATAGTAGTACTTTTTGGAGAATCAGAATCATCCCCTATGTTAGACTCAACATAAATATTTGAGGAAACATATTCATTTAAATAAAGTTTAATATCATCTATTCCTTTGAGATAATGAACAAACAACCTTACAGTTTTGAAATGTTTATTCCTGTGATTTGGAATAAACCGACTGGACACTCCCACTACATGAGATATTTCATTCTAAGTGCACACCATATAATACATAATAATTCATATTGTTGAGGCATATGGAATTATTTCTATATGTTTCACATCTCATTCTATTCATTTTTATTTCTCCTTTGAAACATTAATGTTTTCGAATAGAGGTGTCGGAGCCAATTTACATTCACTCATTCTGAATCCCTCAATGATTTTCCAAAAAAACTCCTTCTATAATAAAACTAAGAATATATTTTTCTTACCTCCTTCAATATAATTTACATAGATCTTCTTTTCTTCAATAATATCTTTTATTTCAAAAACATGGGATTATAAATTCTCTAAATTTCGTAGCCATTAACTTGATGGAACTTCTAAAAGTAGACCATACGTTTAAAATAATATAATTATAAAGTAACATTCCTTAAATTTTATCTAACAACATATGTGATATAATTTTCATTACATGAATCCATCATCTTCCATGAGAGAATCAAATTTATGATTCCAACATCTTAGTGCCTACTTCAAACCATAAAACTCCTCGTGAGTTTTCACACCAAATCTCAATTCCACTGATCCAAAAGCCATTACAATTTATTCAAAAATATCACCTCCACTGAATCACCATGAAGTAAGTTCATATTTTATCCATTTTTTATGATATAGTCATCCGGATGAAAAAAAAACTATGCACTACATGAATGGTTTATATTTCACTAACAGATATAATATTTTAGATAAATAAAATCCCTCTTTCTGATGAAACACTTTGACTACCATCCAAGATGTATATATATTCATCCCATGTTATTATTACTTTGTAGGGAAACCCACATTTTTAATGTTCTTTATTTCAGTGTGGTGAAGATATTAATTCCTAGGTGTTATTAACATATAGTGAATTCAAATCCTCCTATATATATTTCCCACACTACTTGGAATCACCTATAATAGCTTCCTCTTATGGTGTATCTATTTATCCTTCATCTATTAGATGTAAGAATCTTATGTCAATGTAAAACCTATTAACAATACTATGATTTTAATTGACATCCACAATTATAACTACGATTCAACATTTTTTATAACTAAAACATATGAAATTTGATCTTCTAGAGCTCTAGCATGATCTTCATGATTTCTCAATAATTTAGGTATAGCTTTCATTTTCTTTTCTTCTAGACTTTCTAGACCTATCACTGAGATTTATTAAAAAAAATTAGACTTTTTAGTAGACTTGGAGGCATCTTAGTTTTAAGAATGTTTATTCTTATGTAACATTCACTATAACACCTCTAGATTTTAAAACATTATTATATTTGATAACATATACAACATGAATCACCAAGACTAAAAAACCAAAAAATAATAATATTTAAATGTTTTATTTAAAACATATCCATTGAATTAGTAGGTATTATAACATTATTTATTTTTGTACCAGTTTAAATTCCAACAAGAATTTGAACTTTTTGTTTTGTGGATGGGAAAACACTTAATTTGAGACTTAAAATTTAGATAGAAGCATTATAACATTTAAAAGAGATGTTTTTTGTTTGGTTTTAAGTCCCAAGAGGTTAGTTATGTGTTTGGTTGGGTTTTTAGATCATGTAAGGAAAATTCAGATCCAACTACTCTGTGCTTTGGGGTAAATAGTCCAGGTACACAGTTTGTTTAAATAGTGCACCTTAGGCCACACGGTTTTGGTAAACTGTGTGTGGGGAAGTAGAGGGTATATAGAGGAAATCATGGGCTATGCATGATTTTACAAATCTAGGTACCTAGACCACATGGTTAGTGCCACATAGGCAGTCACCACATTAGATTGGGTCACAGTTTGGATAAAACATTAACCTTATTTAAAGGGATTTTTTTTCATTTTTATCCTCTCTTTATTATGTTTTTTATCCCTATTTTCACCCTTATTTCCTATATACACAAGGTAAACTCTGGCTCCCTCTCCACCTCCTAATATTCCTTTGTTCTCCTATATTTGAGATCAGAATCAGCATTCTTTCATTACTTTAGATCACCCTCTGTGAGTATATGATTTCTCCTTACTCTATTCTCAATTTCTTTATTTGTATTGAATTTTATTCCAATGTGAGATCATATTCTCTAATTTGAGGGATTTTAGTTATTCTTCCATTTTATCATGATCCATCTCAAATATAATCCTAATATTTTATGATTCAAGCATAAAAATCCTGAGATATGTGATCTAGTTTATTTCAAATAATGTCTAGCTTGTTTATAAAATGCATTATTATTCCACGCACCTAAACTTATGTTTATATCTCCTAAATTATGAAATACATTAATATGAATTGTTAAACCATGAATTTGATTCCTTTATACACCCATTTACATGTTTGGAGTTCAATGACCTAAAACTGAACCAACTCTAAGGGGTGTTCCTTAAAGGCCTTGACATGTTTAAAAATAACAAATAGAATTAAATGATTTGGAAAAATATCTAGGTCCTAGATATATCACTTTATGATTGACATTGTGAATTGGTCAATCTTATTAATTCAACTGAATTGGAATATGTTTAAATGGATACATCATAATGAATTAGACTTTCTGTTGTGTGTTTCTCATAGACATCATGTTATTATAAATGAAATGGAAAATGATATAGTTAAATTGGTAATGATAGGGACTGTAACCCTTTCCCCCATTTAAAATAAAACCACCTATGATGTTAAATGTATTATTTAATAAAAAATGGAAAATAAATGGTGTAATTTCAAATGATAAATGGCATAGAACTTCCCAAGTCCTTATTAATTTATAATAAATATATATGGAGTCCTTTTTTTCTTTTATTAAATGTGATACTCAGACATGGTGTCCCTTATACTTTATGATACTCATTCATGTAATACCTTTTTAAATGTAATATGTGGGAATTGAATCCCTTAAAAATAGTGTTACTCGGGCATAGAATCCCTTATAAAATGTGATACATGGGTATATAGACCCTTATATAAAATATGAGAATATTATGATTATGCAAAGATGCTTGAGTTACAGTTTAGGTCTTGAATAATAAAACATAGCTATATATATTTATATAAATGTAATTACATATATAGTACATATATATACATAAATATATATATATACCTATATGTATTGTGACTCATCATCAGAGATATTATGGCTTATGTTGAATCAGGTTTTGTCGGGCTGGATACCTTTAGGGACTCCAAGTCATACTTGTTTACATTTATTTATTTACTTCATTATTTGTTACACATGTACACTTTTGTATTTTATTCTCATTGACTAGAAAGATATAGAAAAAAATTATTGTCCTAGAAAATTTATCTCACACCATGTTCAGACCATCATTTGGTACCTGAATGGATCTCATGGTTAGAGATTCAAGAGCATGGTTATATTCTTTTGTTTTAACTCTTATTCATGAAATCATAGGAGGTCGAGACTAATCTAGAACTCATGATGCACATTGATATAGACCTTGTGGATTTTTTCATTGATTTGTTTCTAATTAATGTCATTCCTATTTTATGTATTTTTCTTGTAAATTGTATTATCACATGGACATGAATTGTTGTATTATTTAGCACTGGATAGCTTATTAGTAATTATTAACTTAAATATTTTTATATCAATTGGTTTCCAATGATTTTTGATACACATAGAGTGTGAATAGTCTCTACATCATACCTTTATTAAACCCTCACTACTTGTTGGTCGCCTCTGGTGTATGATGAGGCTCATTTGAGTTCATGGGGCTAATCATCTAGAAACACCATTTCAGTGGATCCCAGGTAAAAATGTTACGAAGTGGTATCAAAGATTTTTATTTCCATCTGTATTACTATTTTTTCTAAGTAGACTGGACTGACACTTCATAAATATATGTTTCATGGGATGATCAACCCACACATGGGGAAAATACTATGTTTCCAGGGTAGGAGTATTGTTCATGTTGATTGTTATTAATGTCGATTATTATTTCACATTAGATGGTTGTTTTAATTAATATTGAAATTGATGTATGGGTTTATTATATTTACTTCTTGGATACATATGTAAAGATAAAGGGGCATTTTCATGCATCATTTCAGGTGCATATGGATTTACATTCCATTCATATTCTATGACATATATTTTTCATTTCTTGACTTCCTAATACATGGTTAATGTGCCTTGTCTAATTTATTAGCATGAGTATATATATACTATTATCATTTGATTATTTATCATACATACCAATAAACCATGCTTCTATTTTTTTCTACTTACATCCATGTATTTATTGTATGCATTTTCATGTCCTGCTTTATTATAATTATGATATATTATTGATTATTAATGTGTCTTCATCAACTTAAATAGTGTTTTCCTGTATATATTAAAAAATTATGTTATGTTTTACCCATGAACCATTGGTTTCCTGGACTTAAAAGTAATTGGTTTCAATTAAATGGTGTAAAAAATTTCAATTTAAAAATTATACAGTCTTTTATAAATTGGAGAGTCATGGCTTGTATAATTAAGAAATTATGTTTAAACTCATTATATTCTGTAATAAAAGGTAAAAACCAAGTTTTTTATACATGAATTACAATATTTAACATTTAAAGGAATTTTCCATTATAAAATAGTAATATCAATTCTTCTAATTGAACCATGATACTTATAAAAGTATACTAGATTAAAATTCTTATGGAATTATGTTTACTAAAAAATGAACTCTTTATTACATTATAAAGTCTTGTTCCTCTATGACTTTGGAATGATGATTTATATGTTTAAATTCCTAAATACACAAATAGACTCTAGTAGTTTAATTAGGTCATCTTTCATATAAGATAAAACCACTATGTGCATTCGAAAAAAAATGAAAATTTAACTTTAATGGGTTGTACATAGATGGACCAAAATAGAAGGATGGGACAAAGTAAGTCACCTATATCTTTTATTCATTAGTGCATAATGTTGTGGGGGTATAATCATGCTATAGAGGTATGGTTAATTAAATTTCCCACAACCACTTATACAGTGTACATTTAAATGTGTGGTTTCATCTTAAAAAATTTATTCCCTTTTAAATGATAAGAGAACATTTGGTCTATTTTAAACAATTATTATTATAATGAGGCTTCAATTAATTAAATTACCAATTAAAACATAAATATTTTTCCTCTATAGGTTGGAATTATAATTTTCTTTTTCTATGACATATTGGAGAATCCTTGTGGATGGATAAATGTTTAAAATATATTTATATGATAAATTTCCCAAAAGAGACATTATGTTAGCTAAATAAAAAAATGGTTGTTAGTAAACATAATATAACATTCCTTTGTTGGATTTTGGTTCTACATAAAAAACATATAATGTATTTTAGTCATTTATAACTAGTTCTTATAGACTCTTAATTATAGTCTTTTTAATGTTTCAAATATGTGTTAATTAATGAAAATGAGAGAAATAAAACATTAAAGTTTAGATTGTAGAATTTAATCATGAGGAAGGGCAGTCTCATGGTCACCATGAGTGTTTCCATGAATAGGAATATAGACATTACTAGGGGATATCTTTAACCTTTCTATTAGGATGATCTAGAGGATGGTATTTTAATCCTAGTGTCCTTTTTTTGGAATTACCTTGTTTTAGATTTGATGCCTTTTGTAGCAGGATAGCCTATTTTGGTGGTGCCTCAAAAATAAAAAGTGACTTTGTATTATTTACTTGAGTTATGAGAATAAGGAGTACCATTATTGTTTCATATATAATGATATAGGATTATTACTCATAAAATGACACTCAGGTTTTTGTGATGATTTTAATATGGTTAGGGATGTGAGAATCATGTAATGATCAAATTCAGTGGTCTAGACATGACTATGGCATGGTCATCGGCCAAGAAGGTCATGTGATACTTATTATTCTTTAGTGATGGATGACTTGGGAGATCATAATTTGAATTAACTATCGTATGTGATGATATGTATATGTGTTATGACTTTTGTATGGGCCTTCGAATACTAGGATGCATATGGATGATTGGCCAATGGATAGTATCAATTTATGTATCCTTATGTTGAGGAAAACATGGGGTAGTATGCATGGATATACATGATACCCATCGAGGTGGTCAAATGGAACCATGAACCATATAATTTTAGTGTAAATAATTAATTATTTGTGTTATCACACAATGTTCTCAGGTCATATCCAAAGTAGGGTGACCTTGGTGTTTGTGGAAATTGAATTTTCCTAGTACTTGGTATGATGTCATAAAAGAACTATTTTTCATATCACTACCGATCAATTCTATTTTGGTTTATATTCCTAATAATAAGAGTGTGAGTGATCAAGGTATGAGAGGGTGTCATGCACATGTCAAAATTAAATATGATCCTTCATTCTTTTAAGTGGTTGGATTTCCACTCTTTTAATTTTGGCGATTAGTATAATCTTTTTAGCCACCTAAATAAAAATAATTGGTAGTGGATTGAACTTTATCCATGAGATGAGTTGTTATTCCCAGTGATCAATGACTAGGACACTACTACGGTGGGGAGAATCATGCCGAATATGTTTTAGCATGTCCTAAAATATAGATGGACTAAAACTGTAAAAATCATTTCAGAGTGATCACCCCTATTTCTTAAATCCTATGAGGTTGTTATGTTTGAATATATTTTCCTTGAAATGATACACAATGTAAAAAAAATTTATGGGTTGGGATCAGTTCAGGATACTAAATTTAGACTCACGGTGCATATGTGACCAAGGAAGTAATGTTTTCAAGGCATGTTGGTTCTTTCAAGTAGAACAATAATGAAATGTTTGGTTGTGTATGAAACCTTTGAGAACACCACATGTCAAGGTGGGACTACTGTGTGGTTTTTTGAAATTATCATGGAATTCCACGGTAATATAGAATAGTGGTCTGTAAATGATGATGTGTCGGCTGCTTTAACTGATCACTTTAAAACATGGTGATCCGGCAGTGGATTGACTGCTCTCCATACTTATAGTCAGATATGGTTGGTTAAAAACCATGTTAGGTACTTAATATTTGATATTATAAGAGTGTATTGAGTGTATTTTGCAATATTTCATGCCCTATTAGTGTACTTTTGGATTAATAAAATTAATTCCTATTATGTTGACATCATCTAGGGTATATTGAAAGAGGTCCAATTACACATCGAGCTAATTTAAATTCCTTTTCTCTCGATGAATAGACTCTTGAGAGTAACACTTTGTGAGTTTGGTAAAATATAGAAGCATTATTTTCTTGAATAATATTGGGTTACATATGTATGACTTACTTGGATGGACTCACGGAATCCTACTAATTATTTGACTTGATCACCAAGTGAGATTCCTTTGTTGGGATCAGTCAGTGTTTTTATCCATGGATATTTTTTCTAGGTATTAATATCTTACTATTATTGGACTATAAATTTAATACCTTCGATGAAATTCATGGAATCTAGTAGTTTATTACAAGATTTTATGGTAATTACATTCAATATCTGTTGATATTATTAGTGCGTGATGATCCAACGGTGTTGAATTGGTTATACACATATGTCAGTGTTTTGGCACAAAAATACACAGATGAATGTTCTGGTAAGGGGAATCACCTGAAGCTGGTTGTGGGCTTTATTAAGAATGATTGGAGAAGTCCAAAGGTTCCTTGAACTGAAGGCATCAAGATTAGTTTGGGTACACATTTTCTATTAATGTCAATCACCATTGAGATAGTCTACTAATAGAAGCTTTACTTTCGTTTCTCCTTGTTAGTTGAATGTGATTGGTGAAGAACCATGTCTAGTACTTCACTGTGGTAAGGTGAGCCTAGTAAAAAGGTTGGTATATTCTTTTCATTTAAAAGCTATCAAAACTAGGATAATTATGGTCAGTTGGGAATTGACCATTTGATCAAATGGGGTAATATACCAGAAGCATAATTAGGACAATAAGGGCTAGTCTATTAATAAATTTTGATTGTGGGAAGTATCATTGTTTGAATTGGTTGTTAAATGTTAGAAGCTACGGTGGGGGTGTACCATGGACTAGTTGGTAAAAGAGAAGACAATGTCATCATGTCTTGGGTTAAATGGGAGGGGGTAAGAATTGTCTTAATGTATCATTTTGGAATGTAAGAGTTAGATCGAGTTTTAACCGCATATGTACCATGTATTATATATACTACGTGTAGGTGTGTTGGTAGTTTAAAACAAAGGGTGGTTGTTTTAGCATAAATTTCACTACCTGATTAGGTAACATGATGACTCTTTGTCACCCAAGGCTTCTCTCGGAAAAGAAGTTATATGGTAGGGAGATTATAACATCCCATATTTTTTTAACTAGTTGAAATTTGTATAAGAATATGTTATTTTAATTTTTTGGATGATTAATATCATTATTTTTTATTTTTAATATAGTTACCAGAATTAGAACACACAAACGTGATTTTTTATGGGGTTTAAGGCCCTAGATGTGTCTTGCGTGTTTGGTTGAGTTTTGGGAGAACCTTAGGATCATTCAAATCCTAGAGCTCCTGATTTTGGAAGAACCAGCCCAAGTGCATGGTTTGTTTACACCAAGAACTAGAGGATACATGATTTGGGAAAACCATACGAGTTTCTAAATAGGTTTCGTATAGCGGTACATGGTTTGTTCATGGTTTTCCAATGATGTCTTCCTTTCCCTCATTTTTAGTGCCACTAAGGCATTGAACCCTGATGGTCAGCACACGATTTTCAAAAAACATGTGTTCAAATAATGCATCTCAATTAAATGGGTGTTTTTAACCTTTTAACCCTCTCATAATTAAGTTTTTTCCCACCTCATTTATCCCTCATTTCTCCAACACATTGGAGTCTTCTTGACCTCTATCCCCTCCTCCTATGCTTCATTGGTTCTCCTCTATCGGAGCTCAAAATTGGAAATCGTTCACTGTATTGGATCTCCCTTGATTATATTATGATTAAACCTTCCTCATTTATAATTTTCTTTAGACATATTTAATTTTATTTCACTGTGAAATCATATTCCCTATTTTCAAGGAATTGGAAGATTCTTCTATTTTCTCTCGATCTGGTTCAAATCAAATCTTGATATTCGATGAGGGAAGAATCTCTATCTTGAGATAGGTGGTATAGTTTATATCTCTTAAAGTCTCACTTATTTAAAAAATATTATATATGTTAGATGATGATCATTCCACACATTACTACTAAATTATGAATTGATTTAATTTTAATTGCTAGACCATGCCCTTGATTCCCTCAGACACCCCTTTACATGGTTAGGGGTCGACAAACCTAAGTCAAACCACTAATTGGGAGAGTTATTTAAATTAAATGGCATGTTTAAAAATTCCAAAATGAATTAAATGAATTGGATAAACCTCTTGGTCCTTGATACTTGACATTATTCATGACATTGTGAATCATTGAATCGTATTAATTGAATTGAATTGGAATCTGTTTAAATTAATGTTTCTTGATGAATTATAATATGGAATGGATGTTTATCATGGAATAAATGGTGTTAAAAAGGGAATGAAAAATCACATTGTTTAATTAATAATGATATGTATTGTAACACTTTACCCCTATTAAAAAAACCCACCTATGAGGTGTGTTGTTTTATTTAATAAAAATATGAAATTAAATGGATATATTTGAAATGATAAATGGAATGAACCTTCCCATGGACCTATTAATTACTTATAAATACAAATCAACCCTTTATTATTTATTTTATTAAATGTGATACTTGATCATAGTATCCCATAAACATTGTGATACTCAAGCATTGACGCCCTTATATGTTGTGACACTCAAGCATGACATCCTTTATTAAATGTGATACTCTGATAGGTTTTCCCTCATTATTTGTGATACAACGGTATGGAATACCATACTAAATATGATACATGGTCAAGGTGTGCATTGAAATGATGGTACTTAGGTATAAAATCCCTTATAAATTGTGATACATAGGCATGGAAACGATCATTTAAAATATGAGAATATTATGATTATACATGGATATTTGAGTTATGCCTCAGGTCCTGACTAGTACTATGTATCTATATATATGTCTAGATATGTTATTCCATGTATGTTATATGTATATACATAGATAAATACATATATATATATATCTGAATATATATACAACAATATAAATAGTGACGCATCATCAGAGATATTCCATCTAGGACGAAGCAAGTATTTTGACTTGAGTGACTTTTGGAGAATCTGAGTCTCACTTGATTACATTTATTTATTTACATATTTATCTACTACAGCTAAACCATTTTTTATTGTAAACTCATATACTGGATATACATAGACATTTTTGGTGGTTTCCTTCTGAGTAAATCTCTCACCCTGTTTAGGAAACCATTTATTACCCAAAAAAAACAAATAGTTGTAGGTTCAAGATCATATATTTATGCATGTTCTTTTACCCTTTTACATAGGATCTTGGGAGATCATGATTGAACTAGAACTCATGATTATTTTTGATATATCCTTTGGGTATGTTTTCATCATATTTTGTACTGTTTATGTAATCAATGTTGTATATATCCTTCTTATATGTTGTTGTATCACATGGGCTACATGGTTGTATTATTTGGAATTGGACACTTAATCAGTTATTATTATCATATATTTCATTTTTAATATTGGTATATAATACCTTTTTAAACTCATCCAGAGGGTATAGACTCCCCACTATATATTTCTTTGACAGTCGCTGTAAGTTGGCAGCCTCTATCGTACTGGGAAGTGTGCTTGAGGCCATGTGACTGACCATCTTGGGGAACCATTTCAATGGATCTCAGGTCGGGACATTATAAGTATGAATAGTATTAAATATTTTATGAAAAGTATTTTAATTCACTAATTAATATAAATTTATTTATTGATTCATAGGAAATAATAACTCAATTTTTAAAATTTTCATTTTATTCTTCAAATTTTATTTTATTCAAAAAAAATTATTAATTTTTTTGAGTGGGTATTAAAATTAATTTTTGTAACATTTAGAAATTTTAATTCATATAAATTAACATAATTTTTAAAATCATCAATTCAAAATTTTGTTAGGGTTTATTTTTTGGATTTTCTAGAAAATATTGATTTTCCATTGATTACATAATTTGAATCATGATTTCCATATTTGGTAAAAATATTGCTTTTATTTTTTACAATTATAAATAGTGACAATAGTAACTAATTTTCTTCATGGTAATGTTAAATTGGGTAACTAATGTCAAAAATAATATAATATGAACTAAAAAATGACCTTAAAACCATACTTCATCAAATTTTATGAGTTTCATTCATACAGGTACATCAAATATTCAAAAATTTGGAAACTAAATTAAATAATTATTTTATTTTTCACTTTATATTATTTATGTAAAATATAAATTCAAAAATAAAAATATATTTCTTTAATATCTATAATATTTTTTGATTGGTGTAAAAACAACTTATGTTTAGTTATAAATGGTTATTTGAAATATAAATATTTCTATATCATTTGATTTATTTCTAATATTTATTGAAGATATAATTACCATTAATTCTTACAAAACACTGATAAAGTATTTTTCAGTAAATAGAAAAATAAAATAAATGATCCTTAAGATATTAAAAGTAATATAATTTGAAATAATAACTGTGTTCATTAAATTTTATAAATAAATAAAACATGTTATGTATTCTTTAATGTATTTTTTTCCATTATCTTTTTTGTCATGTTTTTTTCATTGTCAAATAATTGAATACCTAAAAAATGACATTAATAATATTTTATAAAATAATTATTATATGATTTAAAATTCCTAAAAATACTATCATCAAAAACGTGATTGGGATATGGTTTAAAATATCATCCTTGGTCAATTTATTGGTCATTTTTTCTTATATATTAACTCTCTTGACCATTAAATAGTTGAAAATATAGTTTTCATTGTAATCATCAAAAGGGTTAATGGAGGGATAAAATGAAAAGATAGGGGAGAAGATATCACCTAAACATGTCTATATTTTATTGGATGAGAGTATATAGAATCTTACTAATCATATATTCAAATTTATCTCAATATATAACCCTTTTAATATGAAAATTAATTTATATTAATTTAATATGTTAAGAAATTCCTAGAATGTCCCTCCTCTCATTATAAAAGGAACCCCAATATCCTCCTTTATTCACACATCATGAACTCTTTGGTTCATCCAATACCAACCCAAATACCTTACTAAAATCCCATAACATATTATATAGGTCTTAGTTTTGGAATATTATTAACCTTAATGGGCGTAAGGTTTAAAACAAATGAAGTTATCCAAAAAAGAGGTTTAACATTGAACAAATATTTCTAGTTGTATTTCATCTTATACCTAATTAAAATATTCTTAAAACATGACAAAATAATAAAAATATTATATTCGATATACTTATGTTAATTTTATTTGATATATTCATCTCTTCTTCCTTTAAATGGGAAGTAAAAAAATTGTTTATGTGTACAATGGAATATCGCATTGAGAACTAATTTAATTTGTTTTCTGTCACATACTCTCATTTATGGTTATAATGATGGATTTAATGTGTATATATAATATTCATTACATATTTATAATTCATATAATACAATATATCATCTACTTTCTTACATTTGCATCAATTAAAAATTGATAATGTCATACATGTTTACATTTGGACTATGACCTCGAAGATGAAATGTGATATTTTTTCACATCTCCACATCACATGGATGATATATATATATATGTTTATATAATGAAATAATATGGTATTTATGATATATTTATCATTATGTAATGATAAAATATTACTTACCATATTCACATTATGATTTTTGAAAATTGAAAACATTACTTATGTGTATGTATGACTTACCATCTCCATGATTATAACATAGTTCATTTGTGATAACCATATTTCATTTTTTTTAATTTTATAATTGATGTATAAAAATCAAAATTATTTCATGATTATTTCTCATGAGATGATGGAATAATGAAGACTTTTAATATACTCAACATACCAAAGTCATTTTAGAAATAAGAACTGAATATTGTGAAAACATATCATGTGAAATTAATTGATTATTTAAATAAATATTTTAATAAAAGGATGGGGTAGAAGCCTCATTTATTGTTTAAAGTAAAGAAAACCCTATTTTAATAGGGTAGAGGGAGACCCATTACATATCCCAAATTACCAGTGGGCATTTATCCCATAACATCGCCCGTACGCCCAAATTTCTTCCTCAAGGCCCATTCTGTGAATAGTACTACTACAGTACTCTACCTGCTATAGTACAAGACATTATTCGCCACTGCTACAGTACCCTGCCACCGCTACAGTACCCGTCGTTGCTACAGTTCCATCACCACTACAGTACTGCTACAGTACCTGCACCGAATGGGTTCTGAACCCCCATTTTTCATGTAGGATTACAGGGTTCATACCACTAAGTCTAACCCCAACAACAAATAAATATAAAATGGTAATAAATAAAATAAGGGACTAATAAACTTTTATAAGTTTATTAATATGTAATTAATTAAAATATTTTATTATTTAGTAATATAATGAATCTATGCGACTAATCAGATCTGATGTAAGGGATTCCATCTCAATTGCCTTTCATTGAGGTATATTTTAATATTAAGCGCAAATTTATCTTATATGGTTTATATACTTCCATTTTACATTTTATATCATGAATACATCAAAATTCATGGTATTTGAATTTTTAATTCAAATTATATTATCCAAGGGGATTTCACTTAAAATCTACCAAGTGGTAAGGGGTTTCTTAACTCAATTTTAATTCGTTGGGTTATACTTAAACATCATTAAATATGTTATTCCATGATTATGTGTAAAATGACCACTAATTTAATTTTGTGTGGATTTAATTTTTTTACACATATTGACTACATTGATTAATTCTTAGTTCAATGATATGATATTTGTATGGTTATCTCGTCTCACTTTTACACCTATGAGACATATTCCTTATTCCCCACATATTTCTTTTATGTGGTGTATATATTAAATTGTTTCTATTTTATATCCTTTATATATTAATATTCAATGTATTTAATGTTTCATTCAAATTTATTTATCTCACAGGGGTTATTATTCAAAAGGAACCATAACGATATGGGTTTATTCCATAATTTCATTATTATTTGGGATTATTTACATCTATGTTTCTACTGTGGGAATTATTTGATCCTTCCATATTAATTCCAATATATTTTATTTTTCTCTATTATATTCTAGAAAATAAAAATTTACCTTTAATTTTTCTATTTTTTGTACTCAATAGATCCAAATAATGTTTTTTAGAAAAATATAATTTATTTCTCTTTTCATTGGAAAATCCTTTTTCATTAATGTCTATATTTTCTCTACAATTTTATAAATAATTTTTTTTATATTCTCATAAATTTTTTAATTTCAATTTTAATCAATGATTTAATTTTAATAAATAATTTTCAATTGAATACTGTTTCCCTTTTATAAATGAGATAATTATTCACTTTTTCTAAAAATTTAACAGAACCTTTATTTTAACATATTCTATATAAACGGAATTTCAATCTGTCATGAATGATCAATGATTTGAATATTCCGTTAAAATATTCTATGGTTTTTAAATAAAATATTTTGATTAATATTATAGTAAATTATATTTTATAAAAGATATTTTCACTATGAAAGGGTTTTTTTCCTCAGAAATGTTTTATTGATATTTTTATGGTATTTCTATTCATAAATGATAATAACCCGTTATTTTACATTTATACAACTAGGTAAATGTTCCAAGGATTCTGTAGTTATTCTCACTATGGATGGTTTATGATCCGTTTCATTGGGGTAATATTAAAATTTCATATATTATCATTTCAATATGATTTTTATGTGGATTATGATTCACCTCATTCATATAAATAATTCATGTGGACTTAGTATGTGATATGTAGGGGACATTATATATCTTTGATGTGTTGGAAAGTCTCATGAGATGAAATAGTTTTGTATTTGTCCAATATCATACCAATTTATATAAGATGTCCTGACATAATGCCTCGATGACATGTCTAAGATAGTCGACATTATAAATTACATCATTATGAGATTAGTTATTGATATCCATGTAATTATTTGAATAGTCATCCATGGATATGTTTCAAGTTTATGTGATTAGTTTTATATAATTATTTGATCCAAATTTATTTCTACAACATTTTTCATCATGCTCATGTTATTGATAAAATTGAATGCATTTTCATATATTTAAATTTACATATTGATTATATCATATTTATTATATGATAATTTCTATTTTTTGTACCCCTTTCTAGGAATTTGATCTCACCCTTAATTTGTTTCCCTTTCCCAGGATTCTATGAAGTGTACTAGGAATGATATTCAAGGAAATGATTGATAGAGTAATGATTTTATAAAAGATAATATTTTTATATATTTTTTATTTTCAAATTTAATGTGATATTTTAAGTATGAATAGATTTTAAAAAGGATTTTAGGATATTAAATCCTTTATGATGTGATCGCTTTTATCTTATACCAATGTAATAAAGTAACCATTGGTTCCAGGATATGGTCTCTAGGGTATTTACAATTGCAATCCAAAGAAGGTTATTTTGAAACATTGAAAATTAGATTGAGGAAAACATCGGTTATGGAATATAACCATATGAATAAATTTGAGGATAACTATATGTAAATAATAAAAACATAATGTTTTGGTAAGGTGAGGATTTTTTATTTTTACTATTTATACATCCATGTCTGGATACTATAAGTGGACGTGGTTTTTCCATAGAAGAATCTATTAGTAATAACCTTAAAAATAGTTGGTCAAATTTATCTTACCCATTATTCTGTTGAATGGTTATTGTTCCCTTACTATGAATGAAGTATAAAACTCTCTATGGATATTCTTGGGGTAGTCCATATTTTCATTATTAACCATTATGATGAATGAGATAATATAACTTATAGAAACCAATAACATGAAATGGTGATATGGGGTTAACCAAACCTATATTAGGATGAAAAGTATAAGTTTGGTCATAAATTTATTTGTATAGAAACCCCTTTTGAAGTTTTATGTGATGGTATTTTATCATGATTAAGTCTATTTCGGGATACAATTTTGGTTACAACTCTTCAGGGTAGTATAGGTTTTAGTTAAAAGGTTATTTGAGGAATAATGATTTTATATTTTTTGGACATAAGTTTAATGTTATTGGTAACCATTAGGGTTAATATGATCAATGTTGTTAAGGTACTATTAGTCAATTATTATTTTGTGGTGAAAACAACTTTTATAGAAAACCTCGGTTGTTAAAAATTGATTTGATGATTAATGTTATTTTAGATGGTGTTAAAAATATTTATGGAAATGTTATAGGAATTATATAGTTTTAGAAAAGGGAAACCCATGATTTGGTTAATAACATGTCATGTCTGGTATGGTCGTAGAGATTAAATCCAAAATGGAAAGGTGATAAGGTTGATACACCTACCAATAACCTAAATGATGTCTTGATTAATTTGAAATTTATTTTACATAGAAAATTTGATATAATAAAGATTGATTTAATTTTGGGAAGCATATTATACTATCAAATCACTTTGATTCTTTGGGTTTTAAAGGTGATTAATGATAATTCATGAGTCTTTTTAGTAGTTTAAGGAATATGAAAACATTATGTTTAAAGTAAAGGTTTATTTTGGAGAATATTAATATGTTTTTTGATATGTAAGATGTAGGTAATTAAATAACCATATATTTTAATAATTTATTTACTGTTGAGGTTATTGGGTTTATTTGGGATATAGGGATATTTATTTATGTAATAATCAATGTCAAACATTTGGTATTACTATTGAATTTTAGATATTAATGTAATATTTCATCATATTAAGGTTTATTAATTTTGTTTATTATATTAAATCATAATGATCATTTTGGTTTTGTTATGAATATGATGAATATCATATCATCCTTTTATAGATTTTTTATTCCATTAGATGTTTCTTTTAGTGATTCATGTTTGAAAAGTCTATCCTAAATACTCATCATTTTGAGAAAACTATGATATTCTGGTGGAAATTTATTAAAGGATAAAATCATTGTTATTAACCATGTTTATTTCCTTTTTTCAATCTATATTGTAAATGAATTGATAAACTCTATAAAAAGTATATTTAAACAAAAATATTTTCCAATTACATTCATTCCCAATTAATCGATGGCCTTTTTCACACATTAGTTATTTACAGTTTTGTGGCCATTATCATTCTCATGATCATTCACTTTCCTATGATAAATGTTCTCTATCACTTTTTTCTTTATTAGGACATTTATTTTTCCTCCATTTAAATATATTTACTTCCCACTAATGATCTCGTATTTAAAATTCCAGTTATGTGATATTTTAGAAACCATTATATTAATGTTTTCCTCTTTTAAGTGGAATTTTTATTATCCATATTTACAATGTGGGTTCCCTACATAAGTATTTTTAAATATCAACCCCTTGATTAACAAGATAAGGTTAAAATTATTAAGATTTAATTTATTAATTGGGGGATAATTTAGCACCATTATATTTTAAAAGAATATTAAGTTTCATGGAATATACAACACGCAACACCAAAACTAAATGAACCACAATATACTATTATTTATTTTCTAATGTTATAAACTAGTTATTGAATTTTTAGGTGAGAATGTGACTAAATATATTATTAAAAATATATAAACATCCTAATGAATAAAACTTTATTGATTAATTCATAGATGTGACATCCTGGACCCAGATTTGACTTAATAGGTGCCAAATACTAGTGGGACACACGGACGCAAGTGCATAACCAAAAATACCAGAGGATTTTGACTAGTATGGAGGGCCCAGGCTGTGTCTGTGGGGAGACTACACCCTGGTTACCAGAGTTTATCACATCAAATAATTATAAATATAGGTAAATAGCTGAAGAAATATAAGTAAACAGAAGGCACAAAATAAATAGATAAGGATAAAAATAACTAAAATAACTGGAATAACATACAATAAAATATGATGATATGTCATGAATCTAGTAATCTAGAAAACATATATACAAAGTAGAAAGCATACATGAAAAAACCAATGTAGCCAAAGGAAACACATAAACTATCCCAAGCATCCCAAGCTACAGCTCGGTCATCCACTTCCAACTTCATCCTAGAACAACATAATATCATGTTTTTGAAGCATTACACTTCCCTTTACTAGTATCTATATACATATAATATTCCCGGGTACCAAAAAACGCCTAAGGAGTGTGTGAGATAAATCTCTATTGGCCACCACCAACAGTACCTATACCATCTGGCATGTGTAATGGAAATGTAATAGTGTGAAAGAATGAATGTATAAAGTAAAGAATTACAATGTAACTAAATACCCATGAACATTCTTTGGTACATATATGGAGTTTATACATGTAACCAATTCATTATTCGATTATTACGAGTTTATAGATAAGTCGCATGTTAGAAATAGTGAAGGTTCCAAGATATAACAATGAAACCAGTAATGATATTTAATAGTGAAGTTACATGGTAATATCTAAGGGAATGTAGGCCTCAAGGGCTGCCAAATCCTTAATTATTGTATCCTGGTAAGGGTAATATTGTAATCTAAGGACTATATTCCAAAGAATTTCACAATAAGATGTCTACTAATTCCAAGGAGTTTATCCAAGGTGAAACTGGGCTATGTAATAACTAGTACTGATGGAATTTCACCATAGAATCTACATGTCGATGCTATATCCATAGAGTTTATCCTAGGAATCCTATAAAAATATTCAACTGATCCTGCGGTGTCATACCGAGAATCCAAATTTAGGAAAGGATTGGGTTCCAAGTGGGTGTCAACCAAAGAAAGGTGCATCCATAAAGCACAATGTGGTTCCCGAGTGCTCAATGCATTCCCTAAGGAATACAAGATGATCTCAAGTCCGGCCACTCATATTTGATATTAAATTCATATAATATTCTATTTGGTTTATTCCTTTTCTTTAATTATTGTGATATGGCCAGGTAGCATGCAACCCATCAAT
Source organism: Viscum album (assembly GCA_963277665.1). Taxonomy (NCBI): domain Eukaryota; kingdom Viridiplantae; phylum Streptophyta; class Magnoliopsida; order Santalales; family Viscaceae; genus Viscum; species Viscum album. The sequence continues at coordinate 1,979,704,926 of OY728155.1, forward strand.
CATGTTATAATTAATTGATAAATCCATTTTGTTCAAGCATTTACATTCATCAGTGTGACAAGGACAAGTAGTATGAAACCATTCAATTAATCCATTTAATGAATTATCAATAATTAGGGTTCACTGTTCTACCTTCCATTAACATGGTAAGTGGTTCTACAGACATGAAACCTATTAATCAATTACATTTTAAAATAAAATGTCATATACTTAGTATAAATTCTAATTTCCATTTCATATTTAATTATCAAAATAAATCACTTAACTAATGAGGGTCATGTGATAAACATACATGGTAATTTATATTAGGATATTCACAATTTAAATCAATCTACATAATATAGAAATTCTTACCTTTAAAAAGGTCACCACAAGGAACACCCAAACGACTGCTCAAACTTGTTAGAACACACAAACAACAATTATGAAAACATTATAAATGGGATGGAAGGAATTATGAGCATAAATATTAATTAATAATCACATAATTGGAAAGAACATAACCATATAGTTCTAATTAATATAATCAAGGAATATAAATTCAACAAATGGAACATGATGAAATCAGCGGGCCCCACACGACAATTCAAAAATCAATGAACTTGAGGGATGTGTTATAGACCACCAAATATAGTCTTCTATGACTCTTATCATCTATTATTAGCCTCTAATTAATCTTTTAATGGAGTATATCTAAGAAATAATAAAAATTATTCTTCCTTGATAACTAGGTTGAGAACAAGAGAGAAAAGAATAGCTAAAAAGTATTCGAGTACTTACCGTTTCACAGCCAATGTGATGAAAAGAAGCATGAACGGATACCAAATAAATGAAATCTCTTGATACCTAGGTTAGGAATTCAAAAATATCTATAATTAGTGTAATGGAGGTCAATCTTTCTAGGGATCAAATTAATGGAGAAGGACGGTCTTAATAAGATCATTACGGTGAAAATATAAAATTGCCCAAAATTTGTCTTATGCATGGTTTGAATAAGGTTATCTAAACCATTTTAACACCATGCATGGGTACCTAGTGAAAGGTGAATACCACACAGTTAGGTCACACAGTTAGGGAAACCGTGTTCCAACTATGTGGTAAGGCTCTACTGAAAAATCTTGTCAGTCAAACGATTTAGGGTAACAGTGCACCCTCCCCACACAATATTCTCTAACCATGAGACGAGACTATATTTTAAAAAAAGATGGTTTTTTAGTCCCAAAAAAGACCCAAGAACCCCTGATACCTTTACTAAGTCATTTAGAATCCATATTTGGACAAAAAAAATGAACATGAATGAAATTTAAATGATACATACCTAAGTGAAAAATTGGTTTCTGGCATACATTCCCCCTTAAAAGAAATCATCCATGAGTTCACCCTATAAGGGTGGGGAAACACTATCTGAGAAGAGCTTTAGTCACTGGTAATGTACATTTCCATGTCGCTCTAATGTCTTATCCAACCCATGGTCAAGCTACCACATTACCTATACTAGAGAGATAGATCAGCCCTGGAGATCCATCATTCTACTATTAATGATGTGTACTACATACTCCTAAAAGGTAGAATATGTATCTAACTCAAATTCCTTAGGATTAATGGTATGATATGGGTGATCATGATAATTTAAAATATGTGGAATAGGGAAGACATCATACATAATACCGTACCACTGAGGTTGTAGAAACGGATAGGCTATCATCCCAACTCTCTCTTGAATCTCAAAGGAACCTATATAAGGATGAAAAAACATCCCTTTATTCCATAAACATGTATTCCCAAGCTTGGTTGATACTCATAGAATAACACGATCCCCGACCTCAAACTCTATAAGTCATTATTGGGGACAGATATAAGAATGTTTTCTAAACTAAGTAGTATTCATATGATTCCCGATAAACAGAACCTCATCTGAGTTCTCCTATATGAGATGAGAACCAAGTAAGGCTACCTTGCCTACCTCTAGCCTGCATTGGGGTGAATGGCACAACCTACCATATAAAGACTCAAATTGACCCATATGAATGGTAACATGAATTTTATTATTAAAGGTGAACTTGGTGAGAGATGTATTCTTATCCAAGGAAGATCATAAATCTAGGATACATTCTTGAAGCATGTCCTCTAAAACCTATATTTTCCATTCTGATTTTCCATTATTCTATGGGTGAAAAGTTGTGTTTAGAAGCAGTTGTCTACCCATATCTTTCTAAAAAACCAACTATAAATGTGACATGAAACGAGAATCCCTATCCCAAATGATATTACGAGGGACCCCGTGTAGTCATATGATCTCATATACTTATAGTAATAATAGATCATCAAGTGAGGAAAACACTTGATTTGGAATGGAGTGTGATACTTTTGTTACTCGGTGAAAAACTACCCATACATCATTTCTACACCTCAGCAACCTAGTAATCCCAGCAAAAAATTCCATATAAACATATTCCCATTTCCTTTATGGGATTTGAAGCGGTTATAAAAAGACTGTAGGTCTTCGGAGCATCATCATCACCTACTGAAATGTGGAACACCTTGTGTTAAAACCTTCTATATGAAGATTCATCCCAAACCATCAATACTGGTGTCACATATCTCAATACATTTTGGATAAGGGAGGATGAACTACCCACTGAGAGTCATGGGAATCTTGAATCAACTATTTTATCATATCTATAAGAACCCATACATGACCATTAATATGCTGGGTGTTGTCTCTATCCACAGACCAATCTGAAGTTGGGTTATCTCCTGATATACTCTAGTGGAGAACCCAACCCTCTGGATCAAAAAATTGTATACTCTTCACCTTCATAAAGAGAGAAGATGTCACTATCATGTATGATAGTTAAGAATACTTTTGACTATCATGAAACTCTAGATGCATCTCAAAAAATAGAGTCATTAATTTCCATTCATCATGGGCTTCCCATACAGAATGTTCTAGAGTTTTCCAACACAATGCATTAGTGACAACATTACCCTTCACAGGTATATAGGAAAGATCAAAATTCAAGTAATATAGATATTCTACCCATATCCACTATCTAATGTTCAATTCAAAAGGTGTAAAGATAAATTGGAGGTATTTATGGTCCGTGTGCACCACAATTCACCCTCCCAAAAGATATTACCTCCAACTGCGTAAGGCATGGACAACTATTATTAGCTCAAGATGATGTGTCAAGTAATTTCTCTTGTGAGGCCACAAATTTTAAGATCTATAAACAACGACTATATCCTCGTATATCAACACTTCTCCTATGTAGATACTTAAGGAATCATAGAAGATGATATAAACTCTATTAGTATCTGGCAGGATAATAATAGGTGTCGAGACAAGCCTCCATTTTAGCTCTTGAATGGATTTCTTTCACGTTTCTAACCATAGGAACATAACAGATTTCTTTGTAAGAATCATGATAGGTGAAGGAAGGCAGGAAACGTATTTTATGACACACCTTTAGTATCCATAAATCCCCAAAAAATCTATATATCAAACATATTCTTCAGATGATCCCAGGAAACAATGTCACTAACCTTCTCTGGGTTAACCAATACTCCTGATTCTGATATTATATGACCAATGAAGTGGACATTTTTTATCCTGAAGTGGAACTTATTAATCTTAGAATAAATCTGGTGCTCTCTCAGTGTACTCAGAATGATCCCAAGGTCTTTATCATGGTCACTATGAGTATTAGAATAAACCAATATGACATATACAAATACTATGATAAAATAATCTTGATAAGGATTGAAAACCATATTCATTATAACCATTAAATTGGTGGGTGAATTTGTAAGATTGAATTGAATAACAAGGTACTCATACAGACCATACCTACTATATATGGTTTTACAAGGTATGTCTGATGGCCTTACTCGTTGTTGGTGATATCCCGACCATGGGTCGATCTAGGATAAGACCCTAGCTCCTTAAAGCTGTTCTAAGAGATCATCAATTTGAGGTAGTGGATACTGGTTATTAAAAATAATATGGTTCAACCTTCTTTAACACACTCATAGATATAAGGTTCCACCTGTCTTCTTTGTGAAAAGCATGAGAGAACCCTAAGTCGGTGTACTGGTCCGTATAAAACCCTTGGCCTCCATGCCCTCTAAATGCTGCTTGAGCTCTTGAGGATCTGTATGTGTCATCCTGTATGGAATAATGGACACTATATTGTCTCATGGAATATGCTCAACCATAATATCTACCTCTCTCTAAGTGGGTGAGGTAGAAATTTCATCGGAGAAAACATCCCCGAAACGATCTACTACCGGTGGAAATTCAGCCTAGCCTATGACATGATCCTCTATGAAGATATTTTCAATATAGGTGGTAACCCCCCCCCCCCTACCATGATGCTCTAGCCCTACTGTACTATCCTAGAAATCCCACTCTCTCTTATGTAGATAACTGCTTCCCTCTGGTGATGTAAATGATACCCTTAGATAATAGTAGTTTACAAAACCATGATATTTAACCAACCAATCCATTGTGATAATGTCATAAGAAGCCTATCATATTGGGAATGGAGTGGTTTTATAAGAAAGGGTAATTTCCTAACTCAAGGGGACAATCCCTACACTGGCGTATGCCCTCTGACCACACATTTCATGTTGAATCAAGGGTCATCACCCCAAAGAAATATAGTATCTCTTGTCCAATACATTTCGTGATAGATACAGAGATAACAAAATTAAAGCACCAATATCAAATAAAATTATACTATAGTATTTTAAACTAGAATAGTACCTCATATTGTAGATGGTACCATATCCTGGTCCTTGGGTATTGACTATAGTGCATGCAACTGGCATGATCGATGGTCCTATGAAATAGCTTGACGACCATGATCATAACTTCTCAGTTGGTGTTGTTGGTGACCAGGGTTCTAGCTAACATTTCCATGATACCCACCTCATCTAGTCTTGTCGGTTCTATTATTAAACCTCTCCTAACATGACACAAATGAATCCATTGCTGAATGTGGAGCTAGCATTGATCCTTTTCCACTCGAAGCTAGTGGAAAGGTCATGCAGAATCTCTAAAGATTCCCAATACGACCAAAATCTCGGAACTCCATTGGGTCTCTATCATAATGAATATTTAGGTTACCTCATAGTGTATACTAATGACTCACAATTTAGTTATCAAAATGGATACTTTGGTTGTTGCTACCATGGCGAGAAACATCTAGCGAATGTTTCCTACCATCAGAAGAGCTACTAGCCTCCTATGACACTAATCCTCTATACCCAGTGCTATTATTGACCCTAAAATTGTTCTTAATGATAAGATCCTAATTGAAAATTTATAAAAATGGAATGAAAAATATATTCACCTATGTACATATGGCTTACACATGCCCATATTCAAAGCATCTAGTAATTGAAATATCAACACTGGATAGAAGCAGCGAAAAGTGTTGTAACTCCGTGAAACATATTTAATACCCTATAAATAACATAGAAACTTGATTAAGATGAATAAAATCTCTAAATTTATTATATCATAGTTTCCAAGGAAGAAATAATCATAGAATGATGTCTGGAAATCAATCCATAACATGCCCTAATGACGACTAACTTGGGTAATCACATCCCACCAACATTTGGAAGAATCATGTTTCATGTATGTAGGAAGTTTTAACCTCCACATCAGAGGCTTCTCCAGATGATCAAAGAAATATAGGGCGACCTCTATCCAATAATCATAAGCCTGTTGACCACCATCCCCTAAAAAGGTTGGAGGATGCAGTAGTTGGAACTCATGAGTCAGATCAGGCATCATATGTGCAGCTCATGGAGAACCATGCATGGACTGCATCTGATGTATGAAACTAACAAGAACGTATGAATCAATTCCCAAATAAGGTACAATAGGAAGTTCCTAAAGTGAAAATCTTATAATTAAGACTGGAGGATCATGCCTCACCATGTCTGGAGCATGATCATCACTATCTTCCTAGAATACGACACGAGGACATCATGGTGGAATTGATCTAAGAATTCCAAGCACATTCCTCAGAAAAAATATAAAAGCATCAAGATAGAATCACTTAGAGAAATATAAACATAAGAAAACTCACTACCAAACGAATATTACCCCAACTACCAATATAGGAAGCTAGACATCAGTAAGTGCTAAAGTATAATTTTTAATTCATTTTACATTTTATTACTAGTTTCACTCATTTAACATTCGTAAATATGAAAATGCGGGATAAGGACATACAACCATTCCACTATTCTCTTAGAATTTTATTATAACATATATTAAGGTTACTTTAAAATGAGTTGTTCATACCAGGGAAGTAGGACTTATACTCCTTATCACATGTATTAACACCCATTTGAATTTCTAATAAAAGGATTAATTCATTAAATTACTCATTCTGTCCCATGGGGGCATGACACCTTATGGATTTAAATGGGAATCCACTCAATCATAGCCTTAAAGTAGTAAAATCATATATAAAAGAAAGGCTCACTCAAAAATCACAATCATATCAAGCAATGAATGTAGTGAAATGCACCAATATGGAATGGAAATATGAATGACATGTAAATTCTAGGTGCCTATAATGATTCATGAAATAATGATCCTTGACCTTATATCATCATTCTAGGGATGAAGTAAAATTATCAATCAGAATATTATTCAAAAATTCCACAAAGCATGTGGGTCACCCAACGGTGAAAGGATATCAGCTATAATAGCCAAAAGTAGAACAATAATTATAATAAAAGAATCTTTTCTTTTACCCAAAACATGGGTTCACGATGCCCAAGCACGACATATGTCCAATTCCCAAACATTCATAATCTCATGAATATTTTCTCCAAATAATGAAGAAAAAATGAAAATCCCCTATAATAATACTTTGTGATGTCCCAAAATTGAATGCCACTAAATAGGTTCCCCAAATCTGGTAGGCCACATGGCCTCAAGAACATCTCCCAAAATTCCAGAGGCTTCCAACTAGTAGTGAGGGCGTAGGGTTTGTTTGTGGGGAGACTATTCCCTCATTACCAGAGTGTAGCATAATGGATAATCATAAACAAAGGAAAATAAGGGAAGAAATATATGTCAATATAAGGAACAATGAAAATAGTGAAGGAAAAATATAACTAAAATAACTAAAATAACATACAAAAACTGATGATGATATGTCATGTATCTTGTATGCAAGAAAACATGGATACCAAGTAGAAATCATACATTAAAACCCCAATGTAGAAAAAGAAAACACCTAAACTATCCTAAGCATCCAGAGCTATGTCTCCCTCATCTACTACAATCTCCATCCTAGAACAGTAAGAAATAAATATTTTAAATCATTACACTTCCCTTTATCAACACTTGTAGACATGTAATCTTCCTTGGGTACCAAAAAGTTCCCAAATGGGGTGTGAGATAAATATCAGTGGGACACCACCAATGGTGTCTATAACATCCATCCCATTTAATATAAGTGAAACAATGTGAAAGCATGAATATATAATGTAAAGCAGTACAATGTAACTAAATATCCAAGTACCTACTTCATCCATCGACTACTGTCAAAACATATAACCAATTCATTATTCTATTGTTAAGAATTTATAAATAAGATGTGTGTCTACAATAGTGAAGTTTCAACGATGTAACAAGCCAATCAATAATTATATTGAATAATTATGTTCCAAGGAAATAACCAAGGCAATATAGAACTCAGGGGTCACCAACTCAGTAATGACTATAGCAAGGGTATGGGTAAGAGTGTTATCCAAAGAGCATAGTCCAAGGAATACCACAATAAGACACCTACCGAGTCCCATGAGTTCATCGAAGGTAAAATTGGGATATGTAATGACTGGGGACAATGAACTTTAACCATGCCACCTACATGTCAATTTTGGATCCAAGGAGTGTATCCAAGGAATCTTGTAATAATATTATAGGGATCCTACAATTTCATACTATGAATTCAATGTTAGACAATGATTGGGTCATAGGTGCATATTATCCAAAGAAAACCACGTCCTTGAATCAGAATTGGGTTCCCGAGTGCTCAAGGAATTCCCCAATGAATCTAAGGATAGATCGAGTATGGACACTAATATTTGATATTGAAGACATATAATATTCTATTTAGTTCAATCCATTCCATTCATTGGTGTGAAAAGTCCTTGTAGTGTGTATCCCTATAATCAAGTCATAATTAATCGATAAATCAATTTGGTTCAAGCCTTTCCTTTCATTAGTGTGACAATGCCAAGTTGCATGAAACCATTCATCTAAAACATTAAATGAATTTTCAACAATCATGGTTCACACAACTACTTTACATTAACATGATAAGGGGTTTTACAGACATGTATCCTATTATTACATTACTTTTAAAAGGCCAAGTCATCTACTTAGTATAGTTTCTAATTTCTATTTCACAATTAATTCTTGAATTGAAGTACTTATATTATGGGGGTCAAGTGGTGAGAATACATGGTAATTTGCATTTTAAAATTATCAATTAAAATAAATAAATTTAATATAGAAATTAGTACCCTTAGAAGGGTCAATCCAAGGAATTCCCAAATGTCATCTCAATTGTGTCAAAACGCTAAAATGATAATTATGGGAAAACATCCTACAAGGGATGGATGGAGTTGCGGGCATAACCAATAATAACAAATCAAATAATTAGAAATATCAAAACCATATGGTTATAAGGATTATAATTGTGGATTATAAATTTAAAAAATGACACCTTATGATATTGGAGGGCCCCATTAAATAATTCAAAAATTAACGAACATGAGAGATGAGTTATAGACCACCCACATTAGGATTTTAATACTCTCATTGTCCAGTATTAGCATCTAATTCATCATGGAATGGAGTAGATATAAAAAAAGATTAAAGATTCATACACCTTGATAACTATTTTGAGATAAATAGTGATGAATAATGGATTAAAAGGACTCGATTACTTACCATTGTGCATCCAACGTGATGAATAGAAGATTGATGGGATCCCAGATGAAGGAGATCTCTTGATCCCTATGTTTGGAATTCAAAAAGCTCAAAAATGAGTGTAATTAATTTTAATCCTAATAGGGATAATATTAATTAAAAATGAGGGGATTAATTAGATATTTAAGGTAAAAAATGAAAAATTGCCAAAAAATTATCTTTTTTGGGGTATGTCAACACTGTTTTCAAAACTATGTGCCAACAATGCATAGGTACCTAGAAAAAGGGGTGTACCGCACGGTTAGGAAAAAAATTCATGGAAATGTGTGCCAAATTTGTGGTAATGATATATCTAAAAGGCATTCAATTCTTACAGTTTAGGCTGATCATGTATCCTCCCCTCACAGTTTACTATAATCCCGCAACATGACTATTTTCCCAAAAATTTGGGTTTCGGGCCCCAAATGACTCCACAAGTTCCCTGAGAACTTTTCAGACTCATTAGGCATCCATATTAGGTCAAAAATAACAAATTATACATATGATTAACGAATCTATACCTGAGTGAATAATAGAGTTATTACAATAGGAAATAAGCACTCAATTTTTAGTATTATCCTTTTATTCTTCAAAAAAAATTCTTAAAAAAATGTTTTTTATTTGTTTTTATGAAGGAATGTTATAATTAATTTTAAAAATGTTTATAAATTCTATTTAATCAAAATAAAAACATTTTTTAAATCATTATATCTAATTTTTATTAAGTTGACTTTTTTGGGATTTTTCAAAAAAAAATTGATTTTCCAATGAATAGTGAGAAATACATATTTTATTGAAAATTTTATATTTGTTTCAATCATTTAAAAATACAATTTTTATTTAAAATTGATTCAAGTTAAAATTATTTCCCCTATATTATTTTTACTATAATTGAGTTTATCTTAATAAATTTTATGGTTCAATTTAGAATAATAATATATTTATACTTAAACAAAAATTATGTACAATAATTTTCCCTTATATTTTGGTTTTTACTAATAAATTAATTTCTACCAATTATAAAAATTTAATCATGAAAAATGGATTCTAAAATTTTAATTGGGAGGTCTAATTTTTCTAAATAGTTCATTTTTTAGGCCGTTATGAATAGAAATAGAAATAAATTATTGTCACCACAATAAGGTTAAATCGCGTAATTAAAGTTAAAAATAATATGATAAGGACTAACAAATCACCCATAACACTTTAATTAATCCACCTGGGTGTGTTTTATTCATATATTTAAATCTAGGATTTGAAAAATGGAACCATTATGCAAAATTTCTTTGATTTTATCCTTTATAATATTTAAGTAAAATATAATGTAAAAAATCCCACTTTCTTACAATATATATATATATATAATGGTTTTTTATATTGATAAAAATAATTTATATTTGGTTATAAATTTTTTAATATAAATATAAATTATTTTTTAAAATGGTAATTTATTTTTATCCATTATTGATGATATAGTTACCTTAAATGTTTATGAAACGCTGACATGATATTAATTCAATTAAAAGAAAAAATATATATGATTCTAAAAATATTAAAAGTAGTAAAATTTGAATTATTTAGTATGTTCCATAATTTTATAGATAAATATAACATGATAGGTATCTTTGAAATTATTAAATTTTTATACCATTGATGTCATGTTTTCTTCAAAGTCAAATTGAATGAGTAATTCCAAAAATGACATTAATGATATTTAATAAAAAATAATAATTTATTAAATGGTTTAAAATTTCTAAAAATATTTTATTTGGACATGTTATTTTTATATGGTTACAAATTTTAAAAATAGTCCATTAAGGAGATTTTTTTTTCTATAGTTTTCTTCTTGACCATTAATGAGTAGAAAATGTTGTTATCATCGTAATCATCAAAAGAGTTAATGGAGGGTTAAAACAAAATGATAAGGGTGAAAATTTCACATAAACATGTTAAATTTTTATTTCATGAGATTATTTAGACTAATACACATATTTAAACTAAATTATATCAATTTGGATCCATTTTAACATGAAAATTAGATTATATTTATTTAGCACTTTAAGAAATTTTAGGAATTCCCCTCCCATCATTATAAAAGGATATCCATTATGCTATTTTTTTAGAAATTTGAGTATCATTTGGTTCAACTGTTAAATTCCCAAATCCATTCCTGATATAACTTTCCAAAATATAGAGGTCTTATTTTTGTCAAAATATTATCAGTATAGAGCTTAAGGTTTTAAAAAGGTGGTTTTCGAAAGAGGATGTATATCTTTTAACCAAATGTTTTAGTTTTACTTCTTCTTATACCTAATTCAAATATTATTCAAAAAATATGAAATAATAAAAAAAATCCATATAATTATATGTTTTTTTGTTAATTTAATAACCAATATCCATCTCTCATTCCATCAAATGGGATTCAAAACTATCATTCGTGTATGGAGGACTACCATCTCACAAACTGATGTAAATTTCATTCCATCACCACCTATTTCAAATAGTTATAATAATGGATTTATTTATTATATAAAATATTAAAATAATATTTATCATTTTTATAAGTTAATATATCATCTACATTCTTATAAATCCATTCATTGAAAAATTACAACGTCGTTCTCGCATAAGTGTGGACTTCCACCTCCATGAACCAATATGACTCATTTTACATCACCACATAACATTATTGATATATATAAATATATAAGTTTATTTAACGAAATAATATTTTATTTATGATATAATTAATATTCTATAAAGTTAAAATAATACTTATTATCTTTTTATATTTTTCATTCTGAAATGGAAATACTATTTCTTCATACATATGGATTACAGTCCACATGATTGTAATGTAATTAATTTTCAATAACCATATTTTATGGTTGGTTTTAGAAATATAAATTATTTATAAAAATTTATTATTATTATTTTGTATATTATGGAATAATGACCTATTTTACCATATTCATCCTACCAAAGTCACATTGGACATATGAACTGATTATCATCAAGACATCCAACATAAACATAATTCATTTTGTAAATAAATAAAACATGGTAGAAAATAAAATAAAAATAATAATTAATATTAAAAAAAATTAACCATTTATATGATTAAAATAATTTTATTATTCGGGAAGATAAATAATTTGCATGATGAGTCGGAATTAAGGTATGGGATTCTGTCTCAATTTCTTTTCATTAAGGGATATTTTATTATTATAAACCAATTTCTTTTATATGGTATATATAATATCCTTTAATTTTTCATATCATGAATTTTTGATAATTAATGTTTTTTAGATTCAATTAAAATTATATCATTCAAATCAATTTGAATATAGTGGTACTAAATGGTAAAGAGTTTCTTAACTCAATTTCATTCATTGGGTTATATTTCTACTTAATTAAAATTGTTATGTCATGTGTGTGTGTGAAATAACCATTGATTTTATTACTTTTTATTTCCACATGTTTTTTAAGTATTTAAATTTTTCACACATAACAACATCATTCATTAATTATCACATAATGGTATTATCATTGAAAGGTTTTCTCGTCTCACTTTTACTCCTTTGAGACAAATGTCATATTTTCTGCCTTTTCATTTTTATAATGTATATATTGACCATTTGATATTTTATGTCCTAAATATCTTTTTATTTATGGTATTTAAGGTTCCAATCATTTTTTTTATTTCATATGGGATATGATTCAAAATTTACCACAATGGTAAGTGATTATTTCATAATCACATCATTATTTGGGATTATTTATGTATAAGTCTTCGTTGGGGGAAATATTTGATCTTTATATATTAAACACAATATATGTTATTCTCCTATATTAACTTTTAAAAATTAAAAATTTTCCCTTCATTTTCATCTCAATATGTACTAAAGAGATCAAAATTAATTTTTTAAGGAAACTGGTTCTATTTCACTCTTTGGTAAAAAATCCTTTTTTCATGATCATATTTTTATAGAAATATTTTGTAGAATGTTTTAACTATTCTACTAGGATTATTTAAAGACATTTTTACCCATGTTAAAATTTATATAAATTTTTTAAATGGATACTAATTTCATTTTTCTAAATGAGGTACTTCCCAACGTTTTCAAAAATTGGAACTGAAATCTTTATTTAATGTATTAGACAAGAATGGAATTTTTCATTACCATGAAAACTCAAATATTTTAATATTATTTTAAAATTTTACATTATTTTTAATGAATATCAATTTCCTAATATTTTAGAAAATTTTAGTATTTTAAATATATTTTCTATGTTAAATGGTATTTTCCTCTAAAAAAATCCCTAGTTCATTTATTGTATTTATATTCATCAATGAAAATAAATATTAATTTTACATATACTCCACTAGGGATATGTTGTATTGATATTATCTTTATTCTTTCTCTGATTATTTATGATCTGTTTCACTAGGGAAATATTAACATTTTATTTGATTGGTTTTCAATATGAATGTATACATTGATTATGTATCAACCCATTCAGATGATGAATGAATTAGACATAGTAAGTGATGGGTGGGTAACATTATATATCCTTGATACATCTGTAGGTCTCATGAGAAAAATAATTATTGGTATTTGGTCGAGGCCTTTACCAATAATGTAGGATTTCCTAGAATGAGACCTCAATTGTACATTTAATATTTCTAGAGTTATACATTCTATCATTTTGATATTAGTTATTGATGTATATATGAATGTTTGAATAGTTATCAATTGATATGGTTTAGGTTCATGCGATTTGTTATATAGAATTATTTTATCATCATTTCTTCTTGCCATATTATTTTTCATGCTCAGGTTTTAATCATTAATCTATTTTACCAAAACTACTAAATTATTCATTCTTTTGGGATGTGATCTCTCATATCTCATGCCAATGAAATAAACAAACCATGAGCTCTAGGCTACTAGAGTTTTGGTCTTTAAATCCAATCAAATCAACTTGAAATAGGATTGCATATTTTCCATCAACTTTTATTTCCTACAAGTTCCAGTATTTCCCAAATACATTCTCTTAACTGAGGACATTCTGAATTCTATTAAATTTATTATTGTTATTATGATAATTTTTAAATTCATGATCTTTTTCTTTTAACCCATAGATGTATTTGGAAGATTATTATAATGAATCGTGTATCTATCTCTTTCATCAATATGCACATTGGATATACAACTAAAAACATTGATATGAGTCAATTTATATGCTTTACCTATCCAATGTACTTCAGGAAATTTATACTTCATCGGTATTGAGGGGCTTTGATTGATTTAGTGTGAACATGTACTGACTAATTCTACCCAATATGAATTGGGAATTATACAACGTAAGAAAAAAATTATTTATCTCTCTACCAATGTATGATTAATCCTTCTAGCTACAACCTTATACTTTAGTGATCAAGGAACAATTTTTTTATGCATGATCCCTATATGTTGGAAGTAGTTATGAATGCTTCTTCTGGTAAATTCACGATCATTTTCTGACCCTAAACATTTTAGTTTTCATGTTTTTTCTTTCCCCACCATATCATTACACTGTAAAAACTACAAACACATCAGACATATATTTCATGATTTAAATCTATACATTTCACATGGATTCATCGATGAAATTCACAATGTATTGTAACCCTATAGAATATTTCACTTAGGAAAGTCCACATACATCAGTAGGCCCAAGTTCATGACACTAGACAATCAGTTTTCTTCTTCTCAAGTTCAATGACACCTTATATTTAATCCTAAGTATTAAACATATGTAACAAATAATGTTTTAATAGTATATATTTAGTATTCTTTTTTCATAGGAATTTTTAAACCTTTCCCACTAAGATTCCCAAGACTACTAGGCCATTTTTCTATACTTATATAGTTTTCTATTCTAACATAAGAAACTAATACTTCCCTTCCAATTAGATATATCGATCTAACCTTTACACCATCGATCTATATCAATCCATCCCCAAATGATTTTCCACAATCCTTCAATAAAACATTATTTGTAACATTCTTCATCCAATTATTCATCTAAGATCACATTATTCATAAGACCTAGAATGAAGCACACATACATTAATATAGGAAAAGTAATTTCTTTATTTGAAATTTCACATTTACATTAAATATAAAATCAAATGGTTTATCATATTTTAAAAATATACTCTTAAGGTTTTAGAATATATGACTTGTCAGGCATCTATTTTCACTAGTGGAGTGGAAGGATTATCTAGAATATATTATTTAATATTACACTATAAAAGTAACACATTAATTTATATTAACACTTATTATTTATGATAAACATCAAAAATATAATTCCCTATATATTTTCATTCTAGTGTTTGTATTATAATCATGAGAATCCTTCTGGAGCCGACATTTAATACTGTATTACCAAAAACATGGCCATGGTCGAGTATATTTACATTTCCCCCTTATCATTCTTACAGATTTCATCTTAAATATTTGATGAGGTTAGCATTCCCTTCTATCTACAATCAATGTATCAATAGAATAATATAATATCTTTATCCTTTGGAGCTCTTTATTTGGAATGAATTTCTAAACATCCTAAAATATCAAGCCATTTTTTCACCAAATCTACTCGTAGCATTCAACATACCTTCCTTTGAATCTAATAATGATGGTGAAAATAAATTCTAATAAAAATCATCCTTAAAATTTATATTTATAAATTTCAGCTGACATTGAATGAAACAAAATTTTTTCAGAAGACCTACCATATAGATTCCTATTATATCCTTGTATTAAACAACCTCCAAATTAAACACACTATATTAAATAATGAATGTTTATCAAACATATCTTCCAACAATCCAACAAACTCTATTATGTACTTCTTCTACCAAATGTTTGAATCTATATTTAGAGCAAATTATATTCATGCCAAACCAAATGTATTCTGATCTATCCATTTTCATTCAACTTTCTACATTTCTTCTAGCTTGACTCCCTGTAATAGAACATCAAAAAAAAATTAAAAATAATTCTCCATATAAAACCTCTAGAAACAGAAACCATTAAAATATAATTTTTCAATCAAGATCTTAAAATCATCCAATTACATCCTTCGTAATACTATAAAATCCACTAAAATGAAAAAAAATATAATAAATAAAGAAAAGTATATAATCTATTGACTATTGAATTAATGATCATCTTCTGAGAAACGTAATATGATTCCACTTGTTAAGAATCCTTCTACTCACATCCAGAACTAGAATAATTTTCTAAAACCAACAAAGGTGTAACCAAGATCCAAATGGAATCTTATAGATCTTAGTGATTCAAAACATGGAAGATAAAGACCCCACCTGAATACCCAAACTAAGACTACTACTATAGTCAACTTTTTATTAAAAACACTTTTTTGGAAGAAATTAAGAAACTTTTAAGTGAAACCTGATATCAAACACTAAATCACATAACAAAATTATTAAGGACTAACATAAATTAATTACACATGACATCCATAAATAATTTCGAAGAAAATCGGTTACCTCTTTATCAGGTTCTTATTTGATACTCACTTTAAAATGAGAGGCCAATTTATCCAATGATTGCATAAATTCCTCCACTTTTATCTTCTTCTCTTTGTATCCTCTGGTTATAATTAGGGGTTGTATGTCAATACAAGTACTCTGTTAGGTGTTTGTATCCACATGAATTGGTCTCCCATTAATCCTTTATGCATCCTCTTTAGAAGCATGAATGATCAAATATGTTTTCAGCATCTCTTCCTTAGATTGGATTAAGAGAACCCATGAATCTTCCTTGGCCAATGCATCCACAACCAGTTGCATATTCTCCAAGCTCTACAGTGGAGATTCAATGATTTTAGCCTCCACTCCAGATAGCACCAACATCCCCTCCTCCTTGTCTGTGGAAAATACTATACTCTCCATCACATCCGCTCCACCCATGGGATATTTATAACCATCATAATGTATCTATTTCAATCTACCAGAGACCAATTTGACATTTTTTTCAAAGAGGAGTCCCTTAGGTTTAACTTTGACCCATTACTCCTTATATTTCTTTCTGGTCTAGTTAATATAGTCTTTGGTGTTTTTGAGTAATCTTTACAGGGTATTGGTTTTTTCCCTTGAGCAATGGGAGATTTCCAGTAAAAAGGTTCCATTGCTTCCATTTCCTTATTCCATATCTAACTAGTGCCTTCTTCTCATAGTCTGAACTTATCTGAGAGACCCTATATTGATCATTTTCCTCCTCATATTCTGAGTGTCTAAATCTAACCATCTTTCATTTTCATCTAGTAATGATACTTTTCCACCCTTAGGGGCCTCATTTTCTTTCCCATTCTCATTCAGAGGTGAGAAGTGATTATACACAAGAGTTAACTTTGCAACCTTGCCTAGAACAGGAACATATTGGCTCAGGGATATTTCCTCCTTAATTTTGGAGACCTGTGACTCCTTGAAAACCCTTGAAATAGCATGGGATTATACACCACCATGTTTAGATGGATGATTTGCCACCTGAGGTTGAACACCCCTTCCTGTATTAATAGTATCACCAAGGGAGGTAGAAGAACCAGAGTAGGGACCTTCTGAGATCTGTTCTGTCATCTTGGACAAACCCAGAACATGAAACAATCTTGAAAAAAGGTCTTTAAGTCTAAGATCATGAGGACTTGGCTTAACACTCAGGTTAAGAAAGGAAGGGTAATGACCCTACACATTTTTCCTTATCCCTTTTATCCTATTATCTAAGCCCACACCCTCCAGTGCAGTGGACCTCCTGGGTCCACACCTTCAGGTAGCTGCTGAGTGACCCAATTTCTTATAGATCAAACAAAATTCGAGCCATGAATTGTATACCACAATTTTTTTCAATGAAATTCCTCACCTGTTATAATCCATACAAACAAAAAAGGCGTCCTCTAAGCATCCACTACCACACACACCCTCGGATAAACTGGGTGATAGAGATCTCCAGTTCTATAATCAAAACAAAGAAATCTACCCATGAGGTTCCCTAGGATTCTTAAAATATAAGGGTTTTGAAATGGAAGTGGTAGTTGAGGAAAGATTAACAAAATCATGATTGAAGAGGATTTGTTCTTCAAGTGGATGTCGTAAGACCATCGAAATAAAAACAAATGGAGATCTAATGTAGTTGTGGTTTTTCATGGGTTGGACTAACAACCTTATCTCTATTAGAGAAACATTTAAACATTTCATTTATACAAAATAATATATTAAAAATATTGACTATTTCAATCCATGTGGATCACACAAGAGAGTAAACGTATTAATATAATACAAATCAATAAATTTGTCTCACCACTATTATATAGAAGGATCCATCTGATCAACCAGTTAGACTATTCTCTAAGAAACATAGAGGTAAATTCATTCACTTTTTTTACTGTTGATTTATAATTATAAAATCATAACATACCACCAAAAATCAGTGGAAGATCAAGGATCCCACGCCTCAATCCTTCTCATAAACATCATATAATTGGGACTCTTATATAGTCATATTCCTCTTTCTGGTGAACTAACCATCTTCATATGACCTAATAAGAATAAAATCCTTCCAAAAAACCATCGATATAAGAGAAAATTTTGTGTCAATACCTTCATCGGAATCTATGATATTACAAAATCACTCCTTCTATTAAACTGGTTCTAATTTCATTGATGTAATCTGTATATGTCCCAATAAACATTAAGTGTTTAAATATTGTACAAAAAAATTAAATTTTGTGTAAATAGAGTATTTCCACACAAAAATTAAAATTATTATATATGTTATCCAATAATGCACTAGTATTATACACAACCAATATAATATTGGAAAATAAGGATGTATGTGATTCCTACTTGATATATCAGTGAAAAAAATAGAATTTCAGATCTATTAATGAATTTAAATCTATAAAACCTTTGGAAATTGTGCATTATGATTTATTTATTCCTATTAAAATTACTATCCTCGGCTATAAGAAAAATTAATTTTTAATGTATATTATTTTAGTAGATTAAATATTGGTTTATTTTCTTTCATATAAAAGAAAAACATTATAAATGTTTATTGCTTATTGAAAACCAGTTCAAAATATGAAAGTATATTTAATTTCATTTATTATAAGAGATATGATATAAGGGAATCTAAATGTATAATTTTAATGATTTGTGAACTAAATTTTTATTTTCATAAATTTACATCTTTTATAACACTCCCTCAAAATGGTTTATTGGAAATGAAATAAGTAGGAAAATTCTTAAAATGTTTAAAACAATGTTAAATGATTAATCTTTACCAGAATATTTCTAGGAAGAAGTTATGATTATAGATCAAAAAGTTTCTAATAGAATTAATTTAAGACAAATTTTATGGAAAAGAACTTATAGACTATGGAATGGAAAGAACCCTAATGTTAGATATTTTATAGATTTTTGTTGTAATGTTTATATACTCAATACAAAAGATGCTCATGAAAAATTTCATACTTAATATAATGAAGGAATATATTTAGGGTTATCAAATTAAATAATTATTAGATTTTCTTTAAAAAAATAATCATGTTTTTTAATGAATATGATATTTTTAATTTTTACAAAAAATTATAAAATCAAAATAATATACCAAAAATATATTGAAGAATATTTTAGATATTTTAATTTTAGATAATATGAAAAGACTAAATTTATTGAATGGGTTGAGGGGGGTAATAAACCTCAAGAAATATATTATAAAACACATAAAAATAATCCTATAAGTAGAGTAATTGGATATATTATTTCTAGATTTTACACCTGAATATCTATGGTAAATTTTTGTTATCATATAGCTTTTATTTATAAAGTTGTTTTAAATGACATTTAAGCACCTTTAAAACTCTATGTTTATATTTTAACTATGAAATATGAACTAAAATTGTTTTTTTAGAATTTCATTTGTAAATTTTTTGTAAAAAAAAATATTCAAAATTTTTTTTAATGAATCGTTATTTAAAATAAGCATGATGAATATGGAAAAAATATTTGAAATAAATGAATAATTTTCTCTCAAAATTATTTCCAAGAAGATGGTATTGATTATGATGGATGTTTTTCACCTATCAATAGGTTATAATATATTCAAAAAAATAATATTATTATAATCCTGTTTTTTGGCCTTATCATATAGATATAGAAAGTGATTTTCTTAAATTTTTAATTCCTAAAAAAATTATATAAAACGAGTCCCTAGTTTTAAATATGAAAAGAAACTTGAAAATGTTTAAAAACATTTATCACCCTCTGTGGACTTAAACGATATCCTTGAGCTTCCTATGGATTATTTTATCAATTTCTTTTAATAGACCATTTTATTAAGGGTAAAGTAGATCCCACATTATTTATTAAGAATAAATCTAAATATATTTTGATTATTAAAATTTATACCGATGATATTATCAATATATATTCAAGTTAATTTCCTTATAATGAATTTATATATCTAATGACTTCTAAATTTAACATGAGTCTTATGGAAAATTTTAAATTTATTTTTTGACATTAAATATTTTAAGAGAATGATGTGATTTTTATTTAGTCAATATAAATATTCTAAGGAATTAGTTAAAATATATGGTCATGATTTTAGTAAAGTTTCAAATAGCCCAATGAGTAATGATTGTAGAATAGATGGTAATATTTATAAGTAATATATAGATATTAAAAAAATTAGTTGAATGATTGGTTGTTTACATTATTTGACTTTTTTTAGACCATATTTAATTTTTTTTATGAATGTGTTTGTGATTTCCAGTTGACCCAATATAATTTCACTTGAAAGATATTAAAATTATTATTAAATATGTTAAAGGATCTATAAGTAACCATTTATTTTATCATATTTTTTTGAAATAAAAAATTATTCTGAATCTTATTTTAGAGGATAAAATTTTGATAAAAAAAGATAATAGTAATATGTTCCACATTTATGAAAAATTGGTCTCTTTATATATAATGACACAAATATTAGTTTATTTATCTATAGGTGATGTAGAATATATTGTCTTTCCTAGATATTGTGCTTAATTTTTAGTTGTTAATAAAATGATAACTATTTTTTATACTTATTTTGATATGTTACCTATTCTATATTATAATTAATCTAATATATATATTTTTAAGGACACCTTACAATTATCTATAACTAGAAATATAAAAATTATATATAATTTTATTAGACACCATATACATGAAGAAGAAACAGTCAAGGAATATATTCCTATATATGATCAATTAGAAGATGTCTTTATCAAAACATCATATTTAGCTATGTTTGAGAAGACTGTGTATGAACATGTAATTAAGGAAGAATGATTTAAATCTATTATATTCAAAGGATAATTTATTTATTATTATTTATTATTTTCAAATTATTTTTAGGGATCCTTTAAATAATCTCTTTTCTATTGAATTTTTTCAATAGATTATACTCCCTGTTATAAGCTAAAATTTCTAGGGAAGTTATCACTAAATTAAACATTATCTATATCTTGATCTCTTTAATTTTTTTTGATATAAATTCATTTACTTTTGAATATTTATTCTCATTAAATATAATTAAGTTCAAAAAAAATTATTGATATTAAGTAAATTTTTTAAATAAATAGATTTTATAATTTATATATATTTTAAAATATATCTTAATTCCTTAGTTATAATGTTGATATTTTATATTTATATTAATTATTCTTGGTATTATAATTTAATATTAGTATAATATTTTTTAACTAAAAGGGAGTTAAATTTAAAAAACTATAACTTTATTTCTATTATAGTATTATGATTTTCAAAAAATCCATCATTTTCCGATTTATGTTAGTCATAAACTATTTGATATTTATTACAAAAAAGTGGGGTATTTAAAAAACTAATTGTTATAAAATTTATCAAATTTTTCTAAAAGGTGGAATATTTTTATAAGTTGCATAATTATATGTATAATCCTCAAAAAGGGAAAGATTGTTGAGTGTCTTTTTTCAACTTGATTTGTTTTTATTTTGATAATTATTAAATAATTATTTTATTTATTAACTCTAACATGAGTTAGAATAATAAATTTTTTTATTTTAATCTTGAACTTGTTGTATAAGAAAATAATTCTGCTGAATTTAATTTCTGATTTTTTTATTATTTATCTTTATTATTATTCTTTTTTAGGGATAACATATTTTCTAAAGTTATGTTTAAAATTCGAACATTTTTATTTTTTTCATAATCTTCAAAATATAAAAATTTATATATATATATGGAAAATTATTATGCATTGAGTCTAAAATTTTTACTATATATAATGTCTAATGGGTGTTCTAGTAATTTTACACCTTTGTTTTCATATTAACATGATTCCCATTAATTTTCAAAGTATTAAGTCCTATGTGGATTCAAATATCTTATGAAATTTATAAATTATTACAAAATAAAAATTTGACTAAGTATGAAGTCTGATATGAATTAAAAGATGTAAAAAAATTGATGTCTTATGAACATATGAATATTGTTGAAGCCTAGAGTTTTCTTATGTGGAATCAAAAGTCATACAAGAAAAGAAGCCCTAATAGATATCAAATTTATAGTAACTTGGGGTTAAAATACATGGATATTTCATCATTTTTTATTAATATTAATCACATTACAAGAGTATTTTCTCGAGGACCATAATATTTTAGTGTCTTTGGAAACCTAGAACACAATATTCTAACTTGGTGAAAGATATTCAATTTTTCCAACAAAGATATTCCCATTTAGTACTCCAACATAAAACCACTATTTATAACCTTGGCAAAGGAAAAACAAGAAAGGGTGAGCTCAGATTCATAGTAAGGGTAAACAAGTAAGATATTTAAGCATAAAATTAACATAATGGTATGATAACTTGAGACTAAAATTGTAATATCATACCATACATATCAAATATCATATACATGAGTTATGGCATAATGATTGGTATTTCATAATACATGAAACACAAGGGAATCAAGATCCTTAAATTTGAAAGAATAACATAGGAATACAACCTAGAATTGTGATAGAAACAAAAACAAATAAAATGATTTCCATAGTAGTCATGGATTATTTCTAAAGACATATTAATGGAATGGTTTCACTCCCAAAACAATCATAGTAGTCAAGGTTCACACCCAAAACCATCTTATTGGAAAAATTACATTGTTTAAACAGGTTCACTCCTATCCCGATATTACAAAACAAGGCTCACTTCCCTTTTTAACCTTGTATTACTGAATCGATTTCACTCCAAATTTCAGTGCTATCATACTGAACCAAGTTTATTCCTCGTTCCAACACTATCATATTGAACCGAGTTCACTCCTTGTTCTAACCCTATCAAACTAAACCAAGTTCACTTATTATTATATTCCGGTCTATATCATGATATATAAAATTTTACCCAATGAATTTAAGGGATATATAGGTCCCACCTATATCATAACAAAAGTATACATATGTGTGCCACAATATCATAAAAATCCATCAAATCATAATGCATGATATGAATAAATGGTATCATAAACATTTCATCGCATCATAACCTATTGAAAGGAGACAAGTTCCATAATAATTTCATCATATAACAACCCATGAAAATTATAGAGTTTCATAAATATTTATCGTGGTATAACTTATGTAATTGAAATAGTTTTTAAAATAATTTATCATGGCATAACCCATAAAAGATTAATGGGTTTCATAAACAACATGACATAAGAGTCATAACCATTCAAAGATAAAATAAGAATGGTATCCTTGGATCGTAACCCAAATAAGACATAGGTAACATAAATGGATTTCATCATATATAGAAAATAATTTTTAAGTATCATTTAGAAATTTGTTTTAGGAAAATAAACTCTTCATTTGGAAAATTTCTTTTCAAAAAAAACATTTTTTAAAAAATTTCAATGAAAATAAATTTAAAAACATATAAAGGAAGATTTTAAAACAATTTAAAATGGTTTTAATTAAATAAGAGAAATATAAATCATTTTCACTGAAAATTGGATTAAAAATAATTAAAAATATATTTTTTTATAACAATTTAAAAAAAAAGTATTTATTTCTCACTGAAGAGAGAAATAAGGTCGTGTTTTCTTAAAAACACTTCCCTAATTTTCTCAAGTACAAAAGAGATGAAAATGAAATAATTATATTAATATATCATGAAAATATGTAGGATAATAAATTTCAAGAGAATTATTTAGAGATGGATCATAATATTTCATCAATGGAAGCATAATTGTAATAAATCCTAATAAACGATGACTTTAGTAATAAACTCTTAACACTCTGGAAATTTTCAATTCTAGTTTCCCAAAAAAGAATAAAATTATACGAATAAAAAAATATATTGATAAAAAATTAATTCATGATATGACATGTCAAAATTGTAACTATATACACCTTATAAAATAGTATATGTTTATAACATAACAAGTGTCTCAAAGAATGAAAATTGGGACAAAATTCCCTTGCCTCATCGGTTACATTTTAAATATAAAACAAATGTAAGAAAGATCCTAAAATGGATATATAAATACAAATAATTATTATTAAAATAATAATAATAAACATCAATGGATATTATACACACCACATACAATAAATAGGAGGTGAACATGGTTTCTATCAAACAGAGAATAAATGTGAGACGAATAACCCATATTATTTGAGAAACTTTTGAATCATGATATTTTTAAAATAATTAAATAAATTTAATCATTTAATACATATAAATAAATGAAATTAATAATATAAAATTTCATAGGGAAGTATATACACCACATAAATTAAATGAGTTATGAATATGGAAATAGTTTTGTAGAAATAAATGTGTGACTAGAAATCCTCTTACATTAAGTCATTACTTTTTTCCTACATGTTCCAACCTCTTGTAAAATAAATAAAAGTTTAATATAAATTTAATATATAAAAATATTCATATATATCATACCATGTATTATTTTATTATGACTTAATTTTACCCATTTATTAATAATTGTGGGTTAATGTTTTGTTTCAGGTAATAACCTCTTTGTTTTTCGTATATGTTTTGACTTGTTATATTTGGTTCTCTAACATTGATGATGATTTACTGATTTTAAAAATGAAAAACTGATACATATATCCAAAATATTAAATATATATTTTTTATAATAACCAATAATATATATAATTATGAAATGAAACACACCATCCATGGAGACGGTAGGTCGTATGTACGCAGGAATGATGTTTCCATTTTCTTGTCGTATTGGATGAAATAAAATTAAATTATGCACATATATATATATTATAATTCTAATATAATTATTATTTCATTTATATAAAATATTTTTTATTAAACCCATCCATAATCAATGTCATGTAAATCATTAACTAATCACATCAATTTGAGGTGGCGGCAATCCACACGTCCAAAAACAATGTTATCATATTCCCAAAAAATGGAATGCATGGAGTTTTTTGTAATATATGAATTAAATATGGATAAATAAATCATAAATATAATATATATCATATATAAACTATAAATCCATCATTATTACCAACCTTTAATGGTGGTAATGGACGAACGGATGACATCGGTTTGCGAGGTGACAGTCTTCTATACACATGAATGATGACTGTGTATCCAATTTAACAGAAGTGTGAAAAGGTGTAGGACAAAACCATAACAAAAAAATTACAGTATATTTAGCATACTATTTTTATTATATAATCTTGGTATAAAAAAATTAAATTGTTGGAGAAATAAATAAAACAAAATTTTAAATTCAAGAACCTTACCTCTTCTTCAATTAACTCCTTTTGGTTTTCACCAAACGACAACCTTGGTTTTCTTTATTCCCAAATTTGGTTTTATAGGATTGGAGGAGGGATATAGGGTTTTTTTAGGGGTTTTTAAAAGACATGGTTCTTTATATATGTGAATAATTTATGGGGTGAGTTACCTTTTATAGTAGAGGAGGGGTGGCATTCTTGTAAATAAAAAAAGGTAAACAATATTGAGAGTTCTCACTTACATCATGTGCATAAAATAGTATTAAATTTTAAATACAATATTTTATGTGAAATTTTTCTTTATAAATGTCTTTTTAATAAGTATAAATGTCATTTTTGTCCTTAATTTTAATGTTTAACCACTAAGTAAACTCATTTCTACCTTAATCATTGTAATTAATTTTAATAACATTCACTAATTTTATTGGTGAAAAACTATGTTGACCACACTATAAATTATAGATTATTATTATTAAAAATATTCAATCTATTTTTCCGTATTCTAGTCATAAAATTAGTATTATTTAATTTAAAATTAATCCTGCAGATGCGACATAACAACAAGCTTTTGAAGTAAAAACAGTCAAAATATTGAAATGTTTTTATATCAAATTTAGTTGTTAGATTGATTAAAATGAACTAAATTAGATTTAATGATGTTTAATTTAATTAATTATAATTTAAAAAAAATATAATTTAACTTTATAAATAAAAAATATGAAAATTCACTTTTTCACAATTCAATAAAAATGAATCTTTTTGAAAAAAACCAAAAATTCACCCAAAGTGAATTTTGATATTGAAATTTAAAAAATTAAGTTTATTTTTTCAAATAAATAATTATAACATTTTTAAAAATTATTTTAATAATTTTTCCTACATTAAATGGTGGAAATTTTTCCTTTTAGAAAAAATACAGCTTTTTATACCTTAAATTGGATTTGTTCTTCTTTTGTTCATATCAAACTTATTAGATAAATTTAAAAAAATCATTTATAATGATAAAATTTAATTATTATCTCTCACTAATATTGATTAATTTACTTTTTTTGGATAAAATTTATTTGTGCACATAAAAAAGTATTTCTATAAAAACACATCTTTATATTCAATTTGTGTTTATTTTAATTTCTTATTAATTGATAACTAAAGAATTAATATTATGAACATTCCATAACAATAGTTTCATATTTTCATTAATATTGTTCATATTTCCCATTCCAATAGCTAGGATATAACTATAATAATATTTTCATAATATTATTAATAGTATAATGTCATTTGGTTAAGCATTGTCTTTCATGTAATACAAGCTATTGAAGGAACTCAGCATTGTGTGTAACACCATATAGACATATTTTTATGTGTACCAAAATCTAAACTAATTATTTCATATGTAAATATCTTATCTTGGTGTTTGTATAAGTAAATCATAACTTGGTGTAGCTCGCAATGCAAACTATTCATGAAATTTAATTTATTCAAAAATAATAATTCATAAAAACATAGAATGTTACATTTAACTTGTAACGACCCAATGTTTTATCAATGGAAATTCCATTCTTATGATTTTTTCATATAATCACACGAAACAAAAACTCAATGAACTACTAAGTGCTATGTGACCTTTAAACATAATATTGTCACTTCTGCTATTTGAATTTCGAAGCTCTGACATACACGGTTGCGATCAGTAATATTTTTGGAGTCCGATGGAAAAAATTTAATTTTTGGTGAATAGTAACCTACACTTATGAATAGTGACCTACATTTATGAATTGTAACATAACCCTTATGAATAGTAAATTTTCCAAAAGAATATTTACTTCACCCATGAATATATAAGTACAATTTAGGCATCTTATATGTGATAATATGACCATAGTAAAAGTATTGGTATTTTTTTAAGTTGCAAATCATTAATTACAATTAACTAATTAATTTATAAGAAAATAAAATATCCTAAATATTGTTCAAAAATTAATTTTTTCCCTTCTGTTTTTAGGATAATTTTACAAGACCTTATGTAATTTTGGAAAACATTATAAAATCAATTATGGTTTTAAAATACGTATTTTTTATGTAAATTGTAATTTTAAATAGAAATTAAATTAAACATATTAAGGTTTTTTTTTTAAAAATATGGGTTTAATTTATGCATTATAAACAAAAAAAAATTGGGTGAATTTTTGGGTTTTTTCTAAAATTCTTGAATATTTTATGAATATTAAAATACGAAAACTAACGATAAATGCTTAATACGTGAATTATGATGTCATAATTTGATGTACGGATGATGTAAAGACATTATCTCAAACTCATATGCACTCTTTACTATTTTTTGTCACAATAATCATTTGTATTGATTGTCTTGAGAAAAATAAATAACTAATGACTTAAATATTAAGAAAACACTCCTCCCCTCCACTATAAAAACAACTCACACTCCCCTCTTATCTTAACTCCTCTCAAGCCTTGTTCCTTTCCTAAATTCTACTATAATATCTCCCCAATCTCCTACCAAAAATCTAGAAGCCCTTTGTCTCCTTAAAATACCAAATCCACTCCATTTAAGAGGTTCTCTAGCAAGATTTAATCAATAGGTAAATTCCTCTTTTCTTTTCTATCATTTTCTTTTCATGTTCCTTTGTTCTTTTTTCATTCCTAACCTATACTCATTCAAATGGTATGAAAAAACCATTAAAATAATTTAATTGAATGTTTTTATGATAATGGGATAATTTATTATCATCTCTCCTTTCCCCTTCTTTTATACGAAAGAAATGAAAACATTGTCTGAGATTTGTTAATTTTTCACATTCAAGGACGAAAGGTTGTCAATTTCTATTACCATCTTCAATTTGGTCCTAAAACCATTTTTTTGGTTGAACTAGACTATTAAATATTTATTTTACCTTATTTTATGTTATTTATTCCTTTTTTTACATACGAGGTAATATAATAATACAAAACAAGTTAATTATGAGAAAATCTAAAAATTAATCAAAGAATTTATCATTAATGTTTTATATAATGTTTCAACTTCACTCCAAATATAAAATGAATTTTATAATCATGTAATCTTATTTTTGTTCACTAATTTTATATAACATAAATTATGGAAAACCACTCTCATCATACATGTGTACCTGAACCTAAATATTAGTGAACTGATCATTAAAACCAAGGATGTAAACACTCTCAATCAATGAAATTGAACCTCCTAACTCATCAAAAAGGACATTAATGAACTTAATAACGTTATAATAAATCAATAACATTCAATGGAGGTTATGGAATCATTATTTAATGAACCTAATTTTATTATTCAGGTCATTAAGATCAAGCTAAGGACATCATCAGACTTAATGTAAGGGATTCTCTCTTTCTCACATTTTTTCTAGAATCTCCTCTATGTTATTTCTTTTTATCTATAGTTCCAAATGTTGTGGAATGACTTATAATATCACCCATTATTACTTCATGATTTATAAAATAATAGAAACCCCTTTCTCTCTCATTATTCCCTCTTATTTACACCTGGTACCATGTCGATATTCCATAAGGGATTCTACCCGAACCTCCTACATTCCTTCGGGTTCCACTATCATTCGTTTTATCCAAATGAAGTATTATTTTTTTATTTAAAACATATAAATATTGTTTATATTATCTAAACTCATGTTTCAATATCCATACATCATTCTCTTTTGGGGATATACATTTTTTAAATGATTCCCACCTCAATACTTCCCGATAAGCCAACTTGTTTTATGTGGAATTCTTGAATTCTTACCCAATTTCAAGTACACTATATGATCAATTTTTAATAAACCATTTTATTTATAAATACAATATTTTTATCATGAAAAAATTCTTGGTTCGCTTCTGGTTCTATATGAAATATTATGTCATTTTCTGTTTTAAATGATCTTTGATATTTTCATTACAGGGCATTAAAATTTTTTAATTTCAAAGTTTCTTAAAAATTATTTCACATGTTATCACACAAATTTGGCATTAATTATTATGATATATTCCAATTATACCTTATTACTTTACATTCTTGATCTTGTTATTTCTTTTCATGGACACATGTATGGTATGCCCATTAAATTATTCTTTTTGGCTTGATTACGATACCCCTTTCCTTCCATGGGTACCCTTATGTTTATGTATGATTGATTATGTAAGATTATAAATGTGGAAATAATTTTATGGAAAATATTAAGATGGGTACACCCAGATATATTTCCAATGCATTGGGTAAAGTTGAGTCTCATGATACATTATGTGAAATGGTCTTGGTGGTTTGCCTTGACTCGTTCTACCATGTGCAAGGGTCTTGGTGGTTATCCTAGACTTGTGCTCCTCTATGTGAAACAATCCTTGACTGAATATTTATTTTTTATTCCCATAATAAAATTTCTCTAATACAATTAAAGGTGGCCTAAAATGATGAAGCCCTAAAGCATCCCCAAGAATCACTACCATACATTCCTGGGGTAGAGTACCCACTTCTGAAAAGACCATCAAGGGACCATTAACACTACTCCCACAAGAGATAGCATTAGTAGAAAAGTGGGCCTTCCTATGAATATGTTGAACCACACAACCATTACTCATTTACAGGATATAGCCCCGAACAATATAATTCAAACACCAGGGTACCACACCTTTCCCTTGTAGTGCCCGGATCAATACCTCTGATTCTGATTTTACTTCTGAAACTCGCAATGATAACCTTTTTCAAAGCCTAATACCCTCCAACAACACCCAACCCTCTCCACCCATCAAGTTCTCCAATCCGTAATAGCTACTAAAGGATACTATCACCGAACCACCTGTATCTCGTACCATCCCTCCTCCCATCATCAATCCATTTATACATGATCCATCCAGATTAAGTTTCAACCAATTTTCAGGAGGATGACATCTCACCTAGCCCCCTGGAGCCTCGGACGCCCCACTGTTCTGCTAACAGAGTCACAGCCCACCGTGAAGTTCACCCCCCCCCCCTTCAGAAAATAATTCAATGCATAGATAAGACCCTTCATTTTCACCAGTAGAAGAGCTATTGAATACTGGCCATCCCATCTTACTGCATTTTGTGCCTCCCACAGAACCCAAAAAATAAAAATAATCAGGTTTCTGTTGATCATGCTTTCCAGTCCGTTCTGATCCGCTCCTGAGAACCAGACATCAAAAAACTCCTTCCAATAATTACACTCATCCTTGAACTTACCCCATCTATCCGCAGTGGACCAGAGGCAACGCTCCTATTCACCCCTGAAGAACAGGTGAAAAATTGATTCTGTCTGAGGATATGAACAGTAGTAACATCGGGATGCCAGCGGTATACCTTTCCTCTGAATATTATCTTCTATGGGTAGGGCATGGTTCTGCACTCTCCAAAAGAGTAATTTCATCTTCCAAGGAACCTCCTTACACCACAGGTCAGCGCCCCACTCATCCCAGCTCCCATGCTGCTGTATAAGCCTTCGATAGTCTTGAATGTTGAAACAAACTTATTTAGCCTCAGGGAAATATAAACGATATTTTTCCTCAGAAAAAACCATTTCTTTGAAACCTTATTTCTGTTCCAGGTTATGAATGGCATCCAAGAACCTGTTATGAATGTAGGCCTCTTTCAATGAGATCTCTAGAACTGGACAGCCTGATAAGAATAGCTTCTCTCCAAGCTGCTTATCTCTCTAGAAATTAATATTCACATAACCAATCAACAATCGAGAGGAGTCCAATAGAGTCTCTAGGTGAGAAAACAATGTTTTCCCCAGCCTGGATAATTTTCTATAATCCCAATCTTACCAATACATGACTTATTTAATTCTCAAGTTTTTTTCCCACATCGATGTTCCCACAAGAAAGTCCCAAGTCAGTCGAGCTTGCTTGGTATACATGGCCACTGTTAAGTCCCTAAGTCCCACCCCTCCTTCCTCAACCGGTTTCACAACCCTAGACCACAAGGCCTAATTTGCCCTTCCCCTGTCATTTCCATCCCATTGAAATATGTTGAGAATCATCTCCATCATATAAATAGTCCACTTAGGAGGAGATATAATTGACAGTACATGCATCAAAATAGGGGAAAGCACACTGTTGATCAACGTCACCTGACCTCCAAAATATAGAAACTTGTTTTTCCAGTTATAAATCCTCCCAACCATTTTATTCATGAGTCCCTCAAAGAATACTATTTTCACCCTTCCATTAGAAAGGGGGCCCCTAGATACATCATAGGAAGTTGTTTTTTGCTGAAAACCCAGAGTTTCCTGGATGTTCTGAGCCCTTCTCTTTGAGCATTAATTAGAAATAAATACATTTCTCTTCCTTGCATTAACTTGTTGTCCACTATTCTTGCTATAAATCTTCATAATCCACATGAAAGAGGTCAAAGACGATCTCCTACTATTCAGAAAAAAAAGGATGTCATCAGCGAACATAATATGAGAATAGGAACCCTTGGGAGCCCTTCTCCTTGACTTGTACTAAATTCAAGATATATGTTTCTTAAACATTATTATGACTCAATTTTTATATGAACCCAGGTTTATATATTATGATTTCACATGCTCCATACATTTTTATATCAATATTTCATACCTTCTAACCCATGTGATGAAGCTTAATTACTATGATTTTTACCTTACTATTATTTTTGCTCATCCCATTGTCCATGTTATCCCCAGGTTTTCCTATACAGATGTATGAGCTCAACGAAAGATAGGATCTCATTATGAAGATTAAATAAAAAGTTGTTTTTATAATTTTTGATTATGTACCTAGTCTTCCAATAAACTATAAATTACAATTCGTGGCTTGTAATTTGATTTTTAATTCTGCTAAAAATCATGTAATAATATATGTGTAACGCTCAGGCTGCTATACTACACCCCATAAAATGAATTTCTCCCTTGAAATTCATCTAGGTCATTAATTTTTAAATACTTTAAAGTTACTTTCATCGAAACCCACATTGTAAAAATGAATAATAAAACTTTATTTTAAAAATTAAAATTTAGAAACATAATGGTTAGCCAAGGTAGCTCGTAAATAAGTTTCCACGAAGGATAAAACTAGTGGAAAGTGAAAAAATGGACATATAATAAAAGTTTAAATAACTATAGAGAGTGATAGCGATCATTGATCGCCGAAAAGTGGGTGATATAAAGATGGTTAATAAACATGACTCCATAGAAAAAATAGGCATGAAGAGGTCATTGATGTTATCAAAATGATGATAATAAGGCAATGTTTTAGTTCAATATACTTTTCCTAATGTTCAATAATTTTCAAAATGAGATATACATACATGATTTTATTCTATTTTATATGTACAATCTCACCCTTTGGTTATTCCTCGACCAATTTTCCACTTCATACCTTAATCCAAAAATGAAGGTTAATTTTTTATAACTGAGGCACTAATAGATCATAAGATCCATAATTGATAATAATTAATTTTCATTAACTTTAGTTATCATAAAAAAATGTTCTACACTACTTATCCAATATGAATAAATCCTCATAAGGTGACATAATACTTTAATCTCTTAAACTTCATCTGAATTTATCTTAAACCATTCTATAAATGGTAAACCTTTTAAACCTTCCAAAACATGAAAATCAAAAACATTACAAATAAATTCCTGAAATTTCAAAAAAATGGAATAATATTGATCCCCAATATATAAAAAAGTGGTTATTGGTTTCAACATACCATACATTTTAATACCTTCATCATGTATTCTCTTTGAAATTGGTAATAACCTAAATTACCATAACATAATATTGAAAATATAAATGTGTATTATTTCCTTATATAGAACATAGTTTATTTGATATATTCCTTAAATCCAAATATTATATAAAGGTCATAAATGATAATATAAAATAATTTTCATCAATCAGTTATCAGTTATGAGGCCATAATTAATATATAATTTACTTTATCCATATCAATGATCTCTTTATCCAATCTAAACACAATTTTCTCAACATCAATAAAACATTATCTATTACCTAACCATTATTAAAATACCACCATTTCGTAAATAACCTGTCTAGGTCATCGGCACCATTCAATTTTTTTTAATCCTTAATGAATAAAATATACTTCATGAATAATATAACATAATTCTTGAATTCTATTACTTATACACTTCCCTCATCCCACTTCATTCTCAAACCATTGACTAGGGTTCATCATCTTATTTCTTAATATCCCTTTTATAAAATATGTTATATGAATCATGTCTTAACATTCATCAAACTCAATTTACTCATTCTTAAAAAAAAATATTATACTAGAACAAACCGTTAATATTCCACTCGTGGTCACTTCATCATCATCAGCAAGTCCATTACTCTTAGAACATTGTTGTTTTCCTTCATGATATCCCTCCCTGACATTGATTTTCATAATTCCTATACATTCCAAATTTAAATAATTTGGAAGTAGATGATACCTTAGTGAGGACATTATTCTTATCCATTTCATTAACTAAACATTCTATTTTTCTTTTTTAATTACTTTCTTTGTGTCCTTCTTTTCCACTATCAAAACATCTTCTTTTACCTCTAATACATCCACTTGGGTGTTTATTCCCACATTCTCAACATAATGGAAATATAATATTTTTTCCCTATGATCTCCTTTACCTAAATTCAAAACTAACTATTTATTGCTCTTATTTTGTGAGCTTTGGAGTTGATTAGGGAACATGTTTTTAATCATGTTATGTGAAATCAAATTATGTCTGATCACAATGTCCTTCACTCTATTAATCACCCCTATTGAATTTTCATTATCAAATTTTATGTCACATTAAATGTTAACCCTAATCCTTCTTATTCTTGCCAGTGACTAAAAAAAATAAGAGTGTGAGAAACACTTTTCATATCCAAAAACCACATAATCCAGAAAAATTACTTATAGAATTTCTAATTCATGAAACATTATTTTAAATCGATGAAACCTTAGGGTTATAAAATTTCATTGATGATCATCATCAATTTAAATCCTTTTTTATGGTTCATAAACATTTTTGAATTTCCAAATCATATCCCTTGGGTGTGTTAATCCAGTTGTACAACAAGGCTTGTTTTCATGCACTAATTTTCAATCGATTCCAAATAAATACAATGTTTTAGGAGTTGTTACCCCTATGTACATATATTCCAGATCCATATCCACTTATAGGTTCAAGAAAAGGAATTGATTTCATGGAAAACAATCCCTCAATTCATTAACATAATTTTAGTACATTTTCCTAAACATTGAATCATCCTTAATCTTTAGATGAATCCCTAGAAATAACCTTACAAATATCTCTTGGGATATCACTAAAACTTTCTCATCCATGTTTCCAAAGGTTTACTAAACATTTCCTTTGATACAAACTATAGATTACCAGGCATATAATACATGGATATTACATCATTTTAGATTAATATCCCCCACATTGCAAAAATACATGCCTGAGGACCACAATAGTTTAGTTTCTTTGGAATCTTGGAAAAAATATTCTAATTTGATGAAGTATCTTCAATTTTTACCACTAATATCTTCCTATTTAGTTATCCTACTTAAAATAATTATTTATAACCTAGGGTAAGCAAACAAAAGAAATTGTAAACTCATCTGCTTATTATGGGTAAAAAATTAAGATAAATAAGAATAAAATGAACATAAGTGTATGAGAACATGAGAATACAATTTTATTATCATACATTATATATAAAAGATAATATACATGAGCCGTGAAATAAATATTGATAGTTCATAAGAATTAAATCATAATGTAATCAATAGCATAATCCATGAAAGAATAACATAGGAATAAGACATAAAACTGTGAAATATACAAAACCTTATGAACTGATTTCCAAAGTAGTCCGAAAATACATACAATGACATATTAGTGGAATGGGTTCACTCCCCAAACCATATTAGTAGTCATGTATCAATCTCAATACCATATTAGTGGACAAGGTCCTTTAATGAACTGGGTTAAGTCCCACATCCAGCCCTGTATTACTGATCTGGGATCACTTCCCATTCTAGCCCTATATTACTGAACTGAGTTCACTGCTCCTTCTATCCCACCCCTATAAATATGATTTAACACCCCATTCTATCCCTTCCATACTAACCAGGTTCACTCCGTGTTCCAACCCTATAATACTAAACCAGGTTAACTCCTCATTCTATCCTTTTATATCTCATGAGATATAAATATTTATGTAAAGAACTGGAAATTCCATGTAAGTTTTTTTAAATTATTTTGTATTATTATGAGTCTGTGAAGATTGATCGCAGGTAATTCCAAGGCCTGGTGTTCCCAAAATGTAATTTTGAACTTTTTTAAGTTACTTTTAGTAAACGTATGGTCAGTGTTTTCTAACTTTTGAACCAGTCCTCAGAATTGAAATCTGAGGGCACCATTGAATCTGCAGTGCCGGGATTTGCTTAAGGGAAGCTTCAATTCGACCACCGTATGTATGGAGAAAAAAAAATAAATTTTGGACTTTAAAAATAAATAATAAAATAACATAATAAATTTATTTTATTTTTCTCCAGCAGTTGAGTGCAGTTACAGGACCGATGGGTGGTCAAGACATTTAATGTCTTGACTCTCCTATTTTGTAACTACACCATTGGGAATTAAGAGGTTAATTCATTAATAAACCTCATTAATTCCTTGTTACGTTACTCACCCTTAACCCCTATATTTAAATGGATCATGGTTTGGTGTTTTGACACGGCTTCACCAATTGAGGAACCTCTGGAAACATGATGTGATGTCTTCCACCAACGAAGAACGGGGGCTTGGACGTCATTGGGGGGATCGAACAGGGAGCGATGAATGTCGGCGGCTTCATCAAAGTGTGGATTCTCCTTCCACACCCACAATACCTCCAAAGGTTCTTGAGGTAGGGGTTTATGTTTGAAGTGAGGTTTATCATTATTATAATGTGATGTATAAATAACTCCCACCTATTATGATGTTAATACGAAGGGCTCGAGCCAAATAAACAAGACACGGACCCTCCATACCTTCGTTCTTGTCTTGTTCATTAGGGGACGAACTTCCAACTCGTCATATTATGGAATCCGGGAGCTACGCAATGACAGTGGCATCCCGAGAGGCCAGAAGTTGTATGCAG
Organism: Viscum album; assembly: GCA_963277665.1. Lineage (NCBI taxonomy): Eukaryota > Viridiplantae > Streptophyta > Magnoliopsida > Santalales > Viscaceae > Viscum > Viscum album. The sequence goes on from OY728155.1 coordinate 1,979,742,017, forward strand.
GAAAGAAAATGGACCATCAGAGCTCACCCAGTGGCCCATGGAAGATTCCTCAACACAACACCAGTGACCACCGTCGGTGGTGAAGGTGGCGGCCAGCGCTCGCCCACCATGGAGGAGGATGGTGTTGTAGTGATGGGATAGGTGGTCGGCAATGGAAGTCCACAGAGATGGGAGGCGGTGCTCCATCGCGCGTCATAGTGAGGAAGGTTTCAGCGAAAGTAGGGACTGCTCCCTCCGAGTCCTGCAGATGACAAAGCGGTGCCACCAATTAAAATATCCAAACAACTCTTTGAGCAGTTCATGATCATGGGGGGGTCATGGAATGAAGCCGCAGTGGTGGTAGAAGGGGACCCTCTCCAGCGGGTCCTGTGGACTGGTAGGGTGGTGCCACCTGGCACTGACAATCAAGGAGTTGAATGACTCTATTGAGTCGTTCGGCAGGTGCACCGCACGACCCCTGTGTAGGTTATGCCATCAAGTGGGCCAAGCCACCATAGCCCCAACCTAGTTGCAGTGGGTTATCAGGTCTGTGGACCAGCCCAACTAGGCCAGCCCAGGCTAGTTTGGACTAGGCTGGATCAGACTAGACCTGGACCCATTCAGGCGCAGTTTCACTTAAAAAGAAGTGTATTTTGATCTAGACATCCGTTTAACAAACCGTATGTGGCGTTGGGATCCTTGGAGCGAGATGGTCCTTTTGAGATACTCCATCTAAGTTTTAGAGAGAGTTGGAGTAAATATGGATTGGATCTACCCCAAATCCAATTGGGACCTCATCACTAAAATGCCAATAACTTACAGACTAGGCATCTGGTTGATGTGTTGTCTGTTGTGTTGGAACCCTTATATCGTGATATAACTTTGGGTAACTTCTTTGTGGCACTTCATTCCTACTGAAAAAATACCAATGGATTGAGGAAAAGTTTCTCTTGGAATCAAGTGTCCTATGAGTGGGAATCCAGTGGATAGCTGAGATATGGAGGTTAGAGACAGATCATATGGAGGTTACTACCAAGCGATCATGTGTGGGTCAGAACTTAGCTTTCCTTTGTGGATCAGCACCTAGCAATCCAATATATATCAGTATCTAGTGACCATGTGTGGATTAGAACGTTGGGGCCATGTGTGGATCATCATTTTAGCGACCATGTGTGGATCACCATTCTAGTGACCTTGTGTGGATCAACATTCTCGCGACCTGACGAGGACCAGCCTTAGATAGGCCCATCGTGGATCAGTCACATACTGATCATGTGTGGCTCAGATCCTATGTAACATCCCAAGTAAGTAATTAATAATATATATTTTTATCTATGTCTATTAATGATTAAGATAGTGTTTTAGAGGCTTAAAACGACAATAAATGCAATCTTATGCATGGAATACACTAATATTCTTAAAAGATTGTTTTATTTCCTTTTGATGGAAAACCTTTTTTAAATCTATATTTTGGAAATTTTATAAGCTATGTTTGTCGGAATAAACTTATTATTTATGATTGGGACATCAAAATTTACTTTGTGTGAATTTTTGGTATTTTTCCGATAAAGTTCATTTTTTAATGAATAGTGAAAAATGTTGTATTTTAATTCAAAACCTCTTTTTAATATAATTTATTTATATGATTAGATTATCTTTTGAATTGGTTTTGAAGTGAAATTAGAATATATTTTTAACATTTTATCCAATGGTGGTCATTGGAATAAATTTCACTTTGAAATCGGACTTAAACTAGTGTCAATCTTTTGATACTTATTGTTTCATAAAAACACACTATTTGTCATGACAGCGGGAATTAATTATTAAATTAATTATTGTGACTTATATGTTTTTAATTTTGTAAAATAGACTTCAATTTTGAATTCGGAATATCAAATATAGCTTAGGGTGAATTTTTGGTATTTTTCTGAAAAACTTCAATTTTTGATGAATAGTGAAACCACTAAGTGGTACTTATAAAAACTGATTTTTTGTTTAAATGAAATTTTACCACTTCTGTGTTTTGAATTTCAAAAATCCGACATACATGGTTGTCATTAAGAAGTAAAATGTGGTTCAATGAGATTAAAATAATTTTTTTGGTGAATAGTAACTCTTAAGTTCTTAATCGCGATTAGTGGTAATTAGTGTAGTTTAAGGTAAAAATAATGTTTTAATAGTATCAGATGAGCTTGAAACATGTCCTACCCTAATTGGATGTGTCATGGACGACCAATACAAGCCATGGGTCAACTTGGGGACCCCATGGAGCCACTTTGGTTGGGAAATGACATAAATAACTTTTTATTTAATGTAAAAGTAAAAATGACACAAACATAATATGTTTTATGAAAAAAAAAATTTTAATGGGGTTATACAAGTCATATATTTGACTATAAATATTCATTGGAAAGATAAAAATATTTCCTACATCATAGTATTTTTTTTATAATTTTTAGACTTTAAATAAATTAAATTATTTATGACATCTTGATGATGCAGTGATTACCTCATTATTTAACGATTTAAATAAAATGGAAAGATAATATAATATCTAAGACCTAAACATGTCCAAAACCTATTGGATGAGTGTATTTCGAACCCTTATCACCTTATCCTCGAAATACATCAATGTGGGACCTTTAAAATCCGAAACACTTTTTAAAATAAAGTAACATATCTTTACTTTCCAAGAGTGCCCCTCCTCTCCTCTTATAAAAGGCCCCCACCTCTACCTCCTTACCCACAATCCCAAAGCCTTTGGCTCGGCCAACCCCTGCCCATTTTGTCTATCCACTTCCCTATCTTACTCCTTGAATCCTCACTTTGGGCAGAAGTCTTCCCAAGGAAGCCTTTGAGCTCAAACCAATGGGAGTTACCCGATTTTAAGGTAATGTCTTCACTTGAGTCCTTTTGTTTTATTTTGCTTCTCCAACCCCCTAAACTCTTTCTATTATTTTCTTTTGTAACAACTACAGTATCCTAAATATACTAGGATGGTGTTATAAGAAGTATTCAAGCTACACTTACACACACCTACATCTAATGGTTAAAGAACATACTGTTTCCGTGGACGGTGAATTTATGCCTCCTGAAACGATTATTGTTCAACATTCCTTTAACACCTTCAAAGGTGGCCATTACGATGACACTATATTTATATATGATATATAATATGTTTATGTTTTCCTTAAGCTTCTGTATTTTTAATTTTGGGCATACCTTTATGGTTTCCATTATGGGTAAACGCAATATCTTCATTTAAGGAAGTGCGGACTACCGCCCCCTCAAAGTGATTTGATTCGTTAAATAACATATGTGGGACGTATAAAGGATGGAACTATTATATTATATATGATATTATACTGTAATTATAATATACCTTTATATCATTATGATTCCGTTCTATAAAATACGAAATAGTAATGAAAGTAGCGTTCATGCGTACGTACGGCTTACCGTCTCCATGAACGGTGCATTTCATTTCCTACCCCTAAATGATTATGTAGTATTATAAATGCATGTATATACTGGATATATATGATATATACATCATTATTATAATTATGGATATAATGGATACATGAACAACATGTACTTATAAAGGGTTTATTTTTGACTCAAGTACCAATGATCGTTAAAACAACCGTTATTAACTTAAATAATTACATAGTGTTCATGACATGGAAATAAGTGATATAAAAAGAATAATTAACTTGAAAAAGGTTCTTAAGAAAGTATAAATTAACTCAAGTTTATTATTCAGGACATTAAAGAACGATCGAGTCAAGTCGGACTTGAGGTATGGGACTTCGTCTCAATCTCCTTTCATTGAGGCATATTTTATTTTATACACAACTTTCTTTTATACGGTGTATAAACCCCATTGAATTTTACGTTTATTCAAAAGGAATCTTTTTATACGAAGCGTTTACTAAACGACAAAAGAGAATGTTTTTGTCGTACGTATGCGGCGACAACGACTTCTCCGCCGCCGTGACCATTATTTTTATTTTGGCTTCCTCTACAAGCCATACTTTTTTTATGAAAAATAAATACCATGATTTACTTTTCTTTTATTTTGGTATTGAAAATGGTTTTCATAATTTTTTTATATCAATTTGTTGTATTGATATCTTGTGATTGAAAGGTAGAAATGTTATGTTTCCTTTATGCATGTTTTATGTGTTACGATTATGTTGAGGTTCTTGAGAATTATTATGAATACGGGTGGTTCCGTGATAAACTAAGGGCGGGTGAGCCCGATATAGCTCTCCAATGCATTGGGTAACGCGAAGGAGTGAAACGTTAAGGTTTATCCAAAGAGATTTAGGTAATATACTGTGATGGGTATTCCAAACGTAACCAAGAGGGTTACTCCCTACGTAAGAATGTTATGAATGCCTCAAGTTACCTTTAAGTCTTATGATTTCTCTGATTTATTCATGATTTGATGAGGTATGTTAAAGTGCTTATGTTTTATGGGTAAATTATGATTTCATTCTTATGTATATATGAACTCATGTTTCCTTTCGATATTTTTTTATATAACCCATACTGAGCTTTTTATGCTCATCCCAAGTCTTTTTTGAAATGTTTTTCACAGGTCAAGGGAAAGGTACATGATATGATGATAGTGTCAAGGAACTGTCAAGAAAGAATACATGTTTTATTTTAAATATGTTTCCATTGATGGGAATGAAGAATACTATCTTTATGTAACCACTTTGTTTATATGTGGAATGTAATGCAAGTTTTATGTTCTAATTCTCTAAAACTCTAAACCTGAAAAGATCCTCATTGTGTAATCTTGTAATAACTCAAGATTAAGTAAGGTTTAAGGCTGGGGCCTTATAGTTGGTATCAAAGGTCGGTTTAGATAACTTTAGGAGTTAGAATTTTATTAAATGATTATCTAAAAATATTTTTTTTGAAATGATATAGCATTTGAAGATTACCATGTTGCTTCATCTAAGACATGTTTGGTCAGAATGGTTTTCCGCAAATAAAATAGGGAAGTAGTGCTAGGAATGCATACAGAAGGAAATAACCTTCCGAATCAGCATCCTGAGATAGTCAGAATCAGAACTAAACAGTTTGTTGTGGTGATGGCTCAGTTGAATCAGGTGAAAAATATTGGTTGTTTTTATTGATGATATTTTGGTGTTTTCTAAAAGTAAAGAGGAGCATGAAAGACATTTAAGGGTTATTTTTCAAACCTTAAAAGAAAAGAAATTGTATGTGAAATTCAGCAAGTGTAAGTTTTGGTTGCAACAAATTTCTTTCCTTGGTCACATTGTTTCTAAAGATGGGATAACTGTGGATCCTGCAAAAACAAAGGTTGTTGAAGAATGGCCAAGACCCACAAATGTAACTGAGATTCGTAAATTTCTTGGTTTGGAAGGCTATTACCGAAGGTTTGTTAGAAATTTTTTATGATTATCTAGTCCAATGACTAAGCTAACTCGGAAGGGTATTAAGTTTATCTGGACAAAAGAATGTGATGATTGTTTTCAGGAATTGAAAAGAAGATTGGTGAATGCTCCAGTTTTGGCACTACCTTCCAGGAATGGTGAGTTTGTTATATACAGTGATGCTTCATTGAAAGGACTTGGTTGCGTCCTAATGCAGAATGATCAAGTAATTTCTTATGCTTCACAACAGTTGAAAACTCATGAGGTAAATTACCCTACACATGATTTGGAATTAGCTGATGTTGTTTTCGCTTTAAAAATTTGGAGCCATCATTTGTATGGACTAAAGTGTGAAATATATACCGATCATAAAAGTTTAAAGTATATATTCACTCAGAAATAATTGAACATGATACAGAGGAGATGGCTAGAATTAATCAAGGATTATGACTGTACAATTCATTACCATCCGGGAAAAGAAAATAAAGTGGCTGATGCTTTGAGTCGAAAAAGTAATGCTTCATTATCAATGTTGTGTTTGGAACGTGATCCTTTGGTTAAGGATTTGATGAACTTTGGCATAGAAGTTTTTGGTGCAGAATGTTCTTCTATTTTGTTTCAGGTATCAGTGAGATCATCTCTATCAGATAGAATCAAGCAAGCACAGAAGCAAGATAGTGAGTTGCAAAAAAAGGTAGAGCTGGTTCAGAAAGGTAAGTTTCCTGAATTCAACATTTACAATGATTGCGTTTTGAGATTTGGGAAGAGATTGTGTGTGCCTTGTGATTCATAGTTGAAGAGAGAGTTGTTATGTGAAGCTCATAGTTCTCTGTTTTCAGTTCATCCTGGCAGTACTAAGATGTACAGATATCTACGGGAGTATTACTGGTGGGATGGAATGAAAAGAGATATTGCTGATTTTACTGTGAAGTGTTTGACTTGTCAGCAGGTTAAAGCAGAGCGGCAGTTACCAAAAGGGATGCTTCAACCTTTACCAGTACCAGAGTGGAAATGGGAAAATATATCCATGGACTTTGTTGTGGGATTACCGAAGACATCTCGAGGTAATAATGCAATTTGGGTTATTATTGACCACTTGAAAAAATCTACGCATTTCCTTCCTATTCGAGATCCTTTCTCTCTAGATCAACTTTCCCGTTTGTATCTTAAAGAGATAGTCAGGTTACATGGAGTTCCTCTCTCCATTGTATCTGATCGTGATCCCAAGTTCATTTCTAACTTTTGGAAAGGCCTTCAGAAGTCGTTGGGTACTGAATTAAATTTTAGTACAGCTTTTCATCCTCAGTCAGATGGGCAGTCAGAACGAACAATTCAGACCTTGGAGGATATTCTACGAGCTTGTTCGATGGATTATCAGGGAATTTTGGACCAACATCTTTCTTTGGTTGAATTTTCATATAATAACAGTTTCTATTCCAGTATACAGATGGCACCATTTGAGGTGTTATATGGGAAGCGGTGTCGAACTCAAGCTTTCTGGGATAAAGTGGGTGAAAAGAAGTTGATGGGACCATAATTGGTAGAAGAGATGGAAGAAAAAGTTCAGCTGATTCAGAAACACATGAGAACAGCTCAGAGTAGGCAGAAGAGTTATGCGGACAATAGGAGGAAGGATCTCTCTTTTGAGGTAGGTGATCATGTTTTTCTCAAAGTATCACCATGGAAAAGTGTGATGCGATTTCGTAAGAAAGGAAAGCTGAGTCCAAGGTTCATTGGACCATATGAAATTCTAGAGAGAGTTGGATCAGTTTCATACCGAGTGGCTTTACCTCTGAGCTTATCTCAGGTACACAATGTTTTTCATGTTTCCATGTTGAGGAAGTACATGACAGATCCATCTCATGTTTTGAGTCCAGAGGTAGTTCAGCTGGAAGTGAACCTATCTTATGAGGAACAGCCGGTTCAGATTCTTGATCACAGGGAGAAAGTGTTACGAAATAAGGTGATTAATCAGGTAAAGGTTTTGTGGAAAAACCACATGATGTAAGAGGCAACATGGGAATCTGAAAATGCAATGAGGGATAAGTACCCCCATTTATTAGATAAGTAAATAAATTGTGGGGACGCAATTTTCTAAAGGGGGGAAGGTTGTAACATCCCAAGAAATTAATTAATAATAGATATTTTTATCTATGTCTATTAATGATTAAGATAGTGTTTTAGAGGCTTAAAACGAAAATAAATGCAATCTTATGCATGGAATACACTAATATTCTTAAAAGATTGTTTTATTTCCTTTTGATGGCAAACCTTTTTAAAATCTATATTTTGAAAATTTTATAAGCTATTTTTGTTGGAATAAACTTATTATTTATGATTGGGACATCAAAATTTACTTTGTGTGAATTTTTGGTATTTTTCCGATAAAGTTCATTTTTTAATGAATTGTGAAAAATGTTGTATTTTAATTCAAAACCTATTTTTAATATAATTTATTTATATTATTAGATTATCTTTTGAATTGGTTTTGAAGTGAAATTAGAATATATTTTTACCATTTTATCCAATGGTGGTCATTGTAATCAATTTCACTTTGAAACCGGACTTAAACTAGTGTCAATCTTTTGATACTTATTGTTTCATAAAAACACGCTATTTGTCATGATAGCAGGAATTAATTATTAAATTAATTAATGTGACTTATATGTTTTTAATTTTGTAAAATATACTTAATTTTTGAATTCGGAATATCAAATATAGCTTAGGGTGAATTTTTGGTATTTTTCTGAAAAACTTCAATTTTTGATGAATAGTGAAACCACTAAGTGGTACTTATAAAAACTGATTTTTTGTTTAAATGAAATTTTACCACTTATGTGTTTTTAATTTTAAAAATCTGACATACATGGTTGTCATTAGGAAGTAAAAGGTGGTTCAATGAGATTAAAATAATTTTTTTGGTGAATAGTAACTCTTAAGTTCTTAATCACGATTAGTGGTAATTAGTGTAGTTTAAGGTAAAAATAATGTTTTAATAGTATGAGATGAGCTTTACACATGTCCTACCCTCATTGGATGTGTCATGGACGACCAAGACAAGCAATGGGTCAACTTGGGGACCCCATGGAGCCACTTTGGTTGGGAAATGACATAAATAACTTTTTATTTAATGTTAAAGTAAAAATGACACAAACATAATATGTTTTACAAAAACAATTTTTAAATGGGGTTATACAAGTCATATTTTTGACTATAAATATTCATTGGAAAGATAAAAAGATTTCCTACATCATAGAAGTTTTTTTATAATTTTTATACTTTAAATAAATTAAATTATTTATGACATCATGATGATGTAGTGATTACCTCATTATTTAACGATTTAAATAAAATAGAAAGATAATATAATATCTAAGACCTACACATGTCAAAAACCTATTGGATGAGTGGATTTAGAACACTTATCACCTTATACTCGAAATAAATCAATGTGGGACCTTTAAAATCTGAAACTCATTTTAAAATAAAGTAACATATCTTTACTTTCCAAGAGTACCCCTCCTCTCCTCTTATAAAAGGCCCCCACCTATACCTCCTTACCCACACTCCCAAAGCCTTTGGCTCAGCCAAACCCTGCCCATTTTGTCTCTCCACTTCCATATCTTACTCATTGAAGCCTCACTTTGGGTAGAAGTCTTCCCAAGGAATCCTTTGAGCTCAAACCAAAGGGAGTTACCCGATTTTAAGGTAATGTCTTCACTTGAGTCCTTTTGTTTTATTTTCCTTATCCAACCCCCTAAACTCTTTTTATTATTTTCTTTTGTAAAAACTCCAGTATCCTAAATATACTAGGATTTTTTTATAATAATTATTCAAGCTACACTTACACACACCTACATCTAATGGTTAAAGACCATACTGTTTCCGTGGATGGTGAATTTATGCCTCCCGAAACGATGATTGTTCAACATTCCTTTAACACCTTCAAAGGTGGACATTAAGATGACACAATATTTATATATGATATATAATATGTTTATGTTTTCCTTAAGCTTCTGTATTTTTCATTTTGGGCATACCTTTATGGTTTCCATTATGGGTAAACGCGATATCTTCATTTAAGGAAGTGCGGACTACCGCCCCCTCAAAGTGATTTGATTCGTTAAATACCATATATGGGACATATAAAGGATGGAACTATTATATTATATATGATATTATACTGGAATTATAATATACCTTTATATAATTATGATTCCATTCTATAAAATACGAAATAGAAATGAAAGTAGTGTTCATGCGTACGTACGGCTTACCGTCTCCATGAGCGGTGAATTTCATTTCTTACCCCTAAATAATTATGTAGTATTATAAATGCATGTATATACTGGATATATATGATATATACATCATTATTATAATTCTGGATATAATGGATACATGAACAACTTGTAATTATAAAGGGTTTATTTTTTACTCAAGTACCAATGATCGTTAAAATGACCCTTATTAACTTAAATAATTACATAGTGTTCATGACATGGAAATAAGTGATATAAAAGGAATAATGAACTTGAAAAAGGTTCTTAAGAAAGTATAAATTAACTCAAGTTTATTATTCAGGACATTAAAGAATGATCGAGTCAAGTCGGACCTGAGGTATGGGACTTCGTCTCAATCTCCTTTCATTGAGGCATATTTTAATTTATACACAACTTTCTTTTATACGGTTTATAAACCCCTTTGACTTTTACGTTTATTCAAAAGGAATATTTTTATACGAAGCGTTTACTAAACGACAAAAGGGAATGTTTTTGTCATACGTATGCGGCGACAACGACTTCTCCGCCGCCGTGACCATTATTTGAGTTTTGGATTCCTCTACAAGCCATACTTTTTTTAAAAGAAAAATAAATACCATGCTTTACTTTTCTTTTATTTTGGTATTGAAAATGGTTTCCATAATGTTTTTATATCAATGTATTGTATTGATATCTTGTGATTGAAAGATGGAAATGTTATGTTTCCTTTATGCATGTTTTCTGTGATATGATTATGTTGAGGTTCTTGGGCATTATTATGAATATGGGTGGTTCCGTGATAAACTAAGGGTGAGTGAGCCCGATATAGCTCTCCAATGTATTGGGTAACGCGAAGGAGTGAAACGTTAAGGTTTCTCAGAAAATATTTAGGGAATATACTGTGATGGGTATTCCAAACGTAACCAAGAGGGTTACTCCCTATGTAAGAATGTTATGAATGCCTCAAGTTACCTTTATGTCTTATGATTTCTATGATTTATTCATGATTTGATGAGGTATGTTAAAGTGATTATGTTTTATGGGTAAAGTATGATTTCATTCTTATGTATATATGAACTCATGTTTCCTTTCCATATTTTTTTATATAACCCATACTGAGCTTTTTATGCTCATCCCAAGTCTTTTTTGAAATGTTTTTCACAGGTCAAGGGAAAGGTACATGATATGATGATAGTGTCAAGGTAGTGTCAAGAAAGAATCCATGTTTTATTTTAGACATGTTTCCATTGATGGGAATGAAGAATACTATCTTTATGTAACCACTTTGTTTATATGTGGAATGTAATGCAAGTTTTATGTTCTAATTCTCTAAAAATCTAAACCTGAAAAGATCCTCAATGTGTAATCTTGTAATAACTCAAGATTAAGTAAGGTTTAAGGCTGGGGAATTATATCCTATGTGGATATTGTGGGGGTTATTACCTATCGATCCTGGGTAGGTCGGATCCTATGTTGGTCAGTAAGGGTTAGTACCTATCGATCGTGTGTGGGTCAAACTTGATTTGGTCAGCAGTAGTGCCTCTTGATATAATAAGATGATCAATCTTTATGAATAAGCATCTGTACTTCTATATATCAGTTATAAATGGTTTTGATCTATGTATTTTTATTTTTTTATTTTTGAGATAATTCTTTGTGATTTTCCATTTTGGAATTCTCAGAGATCTTCAGGGGTCTTGGGGTCCCTACTGGGTATTGCTATGATCACCCCTACACGAGCTTCATCTACACTTTATTGTGTCTTGTAAAGATGACAGGAAGCCTTGACTGAGATTGGGGTAGGTAGGACTTGATGATGGATGGCAGTTATGGTTTATGTGGAGAGTTGTGGAGATGAGATGTACCTACCCTTCAGGTATGATCCTCAGTGGACGATCTCAGGATCTTTTTTCTGTTTTCTATTGTAGTTGTATCTTTTAGTTGGGCTTGTATTCTAGACAATTTACATTCAGTACGCACCTTTACTAGTATAGTTTTACTTAATTGTTATATCTTGTTGTGTTCATTAAAAATGTGTTTCTACAGGTTTAAATGAAACTCCTTCCCATTTTAGGGATACGCCTTTCTGGTGCTAGTCACCAACCACTGGCCTATAAAAGGTTAGATTTTGGTAGTCATGGCTCAGGCCTCGGGGGACGAGTCGTGACAATTTAACCAATGCATTGGAGGGAGATTTAGGTCCCACCCATATCATAATGAAATTATGCATATGTTTTCCACAATATCATAAACATTCATCATATCATAACCCATGAAAAAAATGGGTATCAGAAACATTTCATCATATCATAATATATGGAAAATAGATAGGGTTCACAATAATTTTATCATAGAATAACCTATGAAAAGAAGTGGATTTCATAAGTATTAATCATGGTGTAACCCATAGAATAGAAACAGGTTTCATAATCATTTATCATGGTATACCACATGTAATAGAAACTTATTTAATAAACAACATGTCATGAAAAGCACAACAATTAAAGAAAGAATAATAATGGTATCCTTAGATCATAACCCCAATAACAAATAGGTAACATCAAAGGATGTCATCGTAGATATAAAATAATTTTTAAAGACCATTTGGAACATTTCTCGATAATAATTTCCTTTTTTAAAGACAATTTTTTAAACATAAAACATTTTTGAAAACCTTTATCTTTCAAAATAGCTTTGAAAACTTATAAAGTAAGATTTGAAAAAAAAATTAAATACTTTTTAAAAATAAAAATATTTATAAATTCCTTTTCATTTAAAATGGGATTTTGATATCATTTAAAAAATCTAAAACATTTTTTTAAGACATGGTTTTTGAAAAAAATTGATTTCCAACCAAAGAGAGAAATAAGGTTGGGTTTTTTTAAAACACTTCATTCATTAACTTAGACACCAAAGTGTGGAAAATGATACCATTATATGAATATATAATGAATAATTATAGGAGTTTAAAAATCATGATAGTTCATGAGAAATAGAATATAATATTTCATTAATGGAAAAATACTCATAAATAATCCCGATAAACAATGAGATTGTAGCAATAAACTCTTACAACTTTAGAAAATTTGAATCCTAGTTCCACATGAATTAATAAAATTACAGGAAGCCTAAAATTCCATGAAAATAATTATATTACATATATAACCTATGATTAGGTTAATTATATACTCCTAATAATATAATAAAGGTGCAAAACAAAAGATGTGTCTCAATGAATGAAAATTAAGACTAAATTCCCTTACCACTTTGTTAACATTTTAACCATAAACCCAATGAAATATTGATCCTAAAATGGATATTAAAATCCAAATAATTATAATTATAATTATAATAAAATACATTTATGTTCATTATATACACCACTTATATGAAATTGGTGGTGAACATGGCTTATGTCTCATAGAAAATAAAAGTGAGACAGTAATGTCTTATTACTTGAGTAACTTTTGAATCACGGGATACATGAAAGAATAACATCAATTAAAGAATATAATACCATTAAATAAATTAAATTCAAGATATAAAGTTTCACAGATCATTATATACCTCACATAAAATAAATAAGTTGTGAATATGTCATAAGTCTCGTAGAAATAAAAGTTAGACTAGAAATCCCCTTACCTTGAGTCATGTATTCATTATTTCATATTAAAACCTCCGGTATAATAAATATAAGTTTATTAGACATACAATAAATAACCATAATCATATATATAATTCCATTTCTGATTTTATTATGGATTTATATTTCCTTTTTATTAACAATTCCATTTTAAAATTATGTTTCGAGTAATAACTGCTTTGTTTATCAAATATGTTTTGACTTGTTATATTTGGTTATCTATATTTGATCATGATTTAATCATTTAAATAATGTAAACCATAACATATATATATATAATATATTGATTATAAATTTATTTATAATAATATATAAAATATATAAATAATTAATGAAATACAACTACCATGGAGATAGTTGGTCGTATGTAAGCATGAACATTTTTTCCATTTTATTTTCATATTGGATAAAAGAGAACTAAATGATGCATATATATATATATATATTATCATTAAAATTTAATTATAATTTAATATATAACACATATATCCATTAAACCTATCATTAATACATTACATGTAATGCGTGAATGAATCACAACACTTTGAGGATGTGGTAGTCCACACGTCCACAAACAACATTACCGTATTTTCATAAAATGGAAATCATGAATGTATATGTAATATAATAATTAAATAATACTAAAGGAATAATAAATATCATATATATATATATATATCATATAAACTATATATACCTCATTATTCTCAAACGTTAAAGGTGGTAATGGAATAACAAATGACATTATTTCACAAGGCGGTAGTCATCCGTAAACAGGAACGATGATTATGTATCCCATTTGATGGATTTTTTTGAAGGTGTATGTCAAAAACATAACATAAAAATATTATTATATTTTTCATACAGTTTTTGTTGTATAATCTTGGTATAATTACAATCCAATTGGTGGAAAAGTAATAAAACAAAAGTGCTCATTGAAGAACATTACCTCTACTTTGGGTTACTCCTTTTTATTTCCAACATATGAGCACCTTGCTTTGATTTATTACCAACATGAGGCTTCTAGTATTAGATTAGGGATACTTTTAGTATATTTGGATTGTTTTGGGAAAACATAAAGGGATTTATAGGTTTCAATAATAGTGGGGTGAGTTCCCATATATAGTGCATGAGGGGTGACATTCTTGTAAATACAGAAAGGTAAATGTTGTTGGGAGGTATCCCTTGAATAATGTTCCTCCAATAATGATAATTGTTTTAGAAAAGTGTTGATAGGTTATAAATATGTCCATGAAATTGGTTTTGGACATGTTTCTAGGCCATTTTTTCATTTGGTTTTAATTTTTAACCAATAAGTAAACTCGGCTTTACCTTAATAATTGTATTTATTTTCAATTACATTGAATAATATTTTTGTAAAAAAATATTTTACCATAATAGAAATTATAAATTATGGTGATTAAAAATATGGAATCCAATTTTCTAAGTTCCAATAATGAAGGTGGCCAAATTTAATATAAAATTAATCTCGTACATAGGTCGAAACAATTTAGTTTTGAAGTAAAAATGTTCAAACATTTAAAATGTTATTATATCCAATTTCAATGTGAAATTTATTTCAATTTTTTAGTTGAATTAATTGATATATAGTGGTACTAATTGTACATTAAAACCAATATACATTAAATTTTTTACTATATAAATAAATTTTATGAAAATTCAGTTTTCAAATAAAATTCATTGTTATTCACTATTCCATAAAAAGTGAAACTTCTCAGAAAAATAAAAAACCTCACTCAAAGTAAATTTTGATATTACCATATAAAAAATCTATTTTTTTCATCAAATAAAATTATAATAGTTTCCTAAATTAATTTTAAAATAATTCTTCCATTAAAATTTCCTTTTTGAAAAATACTGGTTTTTATACCTAAAATTGGATTTATTCTTATTTTAAGGATAAAAAACATAATCAATGAAGTTAAAAACGTTTTTTTTTTGTATTTAAAATGTATAAATAACATTAATATATCTCATTAATAGTGATTAATTTAATTTTTTATGATAAAAAAATGTTTGTGGGCATACAAATATTTTTTTCATAAAAACACGTCTTTTATATTAAATTGAGTTTTGTTTTAATTTATAATTAACTGATAACTAAATAATTCATTTTGTAAACATGATTAAATTATAGTTTTATATTTTAGTAAATATTATTCATATCTACCATTCTAATATATAGGTTACAACTATAATAATTTTTTAATAATATTATAATTAGTATAATGTAGCTTGGAAAAACTCTGTCTTGCGTGTAACAGAAAATATCAAAAAAACTCAGCATTGTGTGTACCAAAAGACAAACAAAGTGTGGTGTGTACCGAAATATAATCTAATTATTGAATATAGAGAAATATTTACTTGGTTTTCCATATAAATAAAGCGTAACTTGGTGTAGCATGAACTGTATGCTATCAATGAAATTTAATTTATTAGAAAAAATAATAATTCATAAGAACTATTTGTGGTACAAAATTCATAATAAATCTAATAACATTTAAGAATATAGATTTATTATGTCATTTAATGACTTAATATATTTAAATTATTAAAAATATACATTCTTTTGGAATATTAAAGTGTTTTTAAATTAAATATCTTATATGATATAAAATACTTATAATTTTTTAAAATTTATTATTATATTCTTATTTTTTTTATTATTCTTATTTTTAATATTTTTTAATGATTGAAACTTGTTTAATTTATGTTTCTCATTTTGTATCATTCTCTTCAAAGATACAGGAACAATATTCATGGATATTAAATGTGGTTTGAATAAAATTTAAGTGAATATTAAATCATGTAACATATTTTGGAAAATAAGTAAATGATTATTATGATATTGAATGAAGATTTTAACAATTGTGATGTAGTTTTTCTTCTTTTTATTCTTCTCTAGATGCATTGCAAAAGAATAAATAGAATGGAAAAAATATTTGAAGATGTTGGGAATGTAAAAATATCTATAAAAGATATTGATAGAACATGTACAAAGTAGATAATGACACACGAATTGTGTAGTGTGGAATACACATGTTGTGATTTAGATATTTTGGATAATGATACAATAGGAATTTTATAACATGTAAATCAATGTATATAACCTCACTTTGAAAGTGAACTAGGTTGCCTTGACATTAAGTATTTCACTTTCTAAATTATAATTTTAGGGTGTTGTGATTTTTTTTAATTTTTCTCAAATTATAAAAAATTTGATTAATTATTTCATTTAAAAGTGGGACCTATGTGGTTATACCTATCTTAAAACGTATTTTTGGGTTATACCTATAGGGAGAAAAATGTAGGTTGTTGGATTATGACTGTATATTAAAAGGATTAAGGTTTTAAAAGGTTGTAAATCCCCATTAAAATTCAATATTACATTGATTTACCCAAAAATAAAAAAGGTGGATTATAAATGAGTTCTAAAAATCCTTTAAACATAAATAATTTAGTTTTTTCCATTTCACTTAGGAATAGAGTTATGTTAATAGTAAACATATGGTCACTTTTATCAAAACTTATATAAAAAATTATTTTGTTCATATTTTTATTTTCTATCACATAATATAGTATTAACTCTATTTTTTTAATAATTCCATAACTAATAAATTCATTACTTGGATGGAAATTCAACTATCACAATATTTGAGAATGTACAAAATACATTTTGGATGATCATGACGGTGGAGAATTAATTATGGAATTGAATACTAGGATATTTCAGTCAAAAGAACATGGTAAAGATTTACAAATGTGAATCTATAAGGAATCTATCAAATTCATAATGTAAAAGTGTATCGTGTAATTCCTAAGATCTTAGTGCCCCTAAAATGTGCCTTGAGTCCAATTAGACACATGGACTCAAGAGAAGATCCCAGAATGCTAGAGGCTTTTGAATAGTAGCAAGGGCTTAGGGTGTGTCTGTGGGGAGACTATGCCCTAATTTTCAGAGGGTAACAAAGTGGAATCTCAATAACAATAAATATTATAAGAATAAGTAAAACAATCAGAAAGATGTTAAATGAATAAGATATGAAAATATAATTATTTCCATAAGTAATCTCATATACAGATGGTGATGTAGCATGACATGTATCTTCAACACATACTAAATATACATATAGTGAAGGTATACAATACATGTAACAAAATATCAAAAAGACCAAAAAATATCCATCTAGCATTAGGATCCTCATCCCGGTCTGGTGTTCTGATGCTTCTAAGTAGTAGATCAGAGACCTGTAGTAGGGTGCTTTCCCTTATGCATACCTACGATCATATAGTCTTTTTGAGTACCCATCAGCATCTTGAACAGGGTGTGAGATACAATCCTAGTAGGAAACCACCCAAAGGTCATGATTCATACAATCAGTGAATACATAATTAAAAAAATTGTAGGTTATAATTGAATATATAAATGAAGAACTAAAATTAATCATCCCATAAAGGTCCATGTTCCCTTGGACACCCATCCTCTACTACCTGTTATGGACTTAACTAGAAGCCTTTGAATAAATAGCCCTTCATGTCTCCCTTTATAATAAAATTCATTTTAATTAATCATTTTCATTAAATAAGAAAGTCTCAAAACTGAAACAATTCCAAAAATCCCCCGTAAGATATGATATCTTGATATTCTTATTCATTCCATCTATAAAGAGTAAGATAAAGACCAAATCCATGCTTGTTTTTTGGATTACCAGACAAGTTATATAGATAATTTCATTCTTATTTCAATTAAGAACCTAAGCCAGTCCATAGAATTCCTTATTAAGAATCTAGGTATCATTGTAGTAATATTATGAACTGAACACCATAAAATCTCATCCTAGGCATTCCACTTTGAAATCCATGTATTAATCTTGGTGTGGTATAACAATATTGCCACTAGAGTCTGTCCTTGGTGATCCACTATGCGAACCCAAGATTCACCCAATGTATATATGATCAAATTCCATCTAATTACATCCTTTTTAGTCTTTTTTGATTCTATGTATCACTCAGGCGTATAACAGTATGCCCCCATATGTCTGTCCTGGGAAATCCATAAAATGATTCCAAGTGTCACTCGGGTGTAATCAAGCAAGTACCCAAATGATTTTGTCCATGGAATTTGTATAGTAACCCATGTGTCACATAATGAATATAAAAATCATTCATTCTATATAATTTAATGAATTCAAGGTCAATTCTAATAAAATTTTATTTAAAACTCACCTCAAAAAGGTGTCTCAAGGTATGGGTTCATCTTAGAAGCCTTTGCCTCTTAATCATCTCACATGGAAATTCATTATAAAGGGAAAACACTATTTAACAATCCATTACATGGAAATATTCTAGTTCCATGTTCATTAACCCCCTTCCATTAATAAATATCAATTACAATTTAGAATTAATTTTACAAATAAATTCAAAAATTGACATACCGTAGCAAGGTGAAATATAACACATAAAAGGTGTTACAATTAAAAATCCACCCAGGGTTATGCCCTTAATTATACAAAAAAACCAAGGGGTGGTTCCAATTCAAGGTTCTTAACCTTTATTCATTTATCAATGGGTTTTGTTAATTACATAGGTCATTCCCTTCAATTTTATATCAAGGATTAAGAATCATTTCAATGTCATCACTCTAATAATTTGTTTTGTGGAAAAACAACATATATATAAACAGATCAACATTAAAGGGAAAGTAGGATACCACCTAACGGAGGTCCATAGAAGAGTTCTTGTCTATTATCATCTTCGAATTTGACTCAGATTGGGAGAAAATTGAATAATAGATGAAGTCCTGAGACAGAACTGATGGATCTTGATTTTGAGCTCAGATGGAGACAATATCTTGATTCCTAGTTTATGATCTAAAGGAAACCTCACAAAATCCCATGGGAGTTAAAATGAGAGAATTAGGAAATTCATATTGAAATAATAGTTTCATTATGGGTATTTTTGTAATATCCCAATAATTACTAGGTTACATGGATTGGCTGCATAGTTGGACAAACTATGCACTAATCATGTTCCATTTGATGTAGGAAGGGCCACACTACATGGTTTTAATGTATAGTTTGAGTAACTATGAACATTCCATGTCTCATCCCATAGTAAAAAACTATAGACATGCCCACACAGTCATGCACCTAAAATTGTGTGGTTAATCAAACCATTTAGGCTCCACCAGCTCTAATCCCATCTTATAATGGTTTTATCTAACCATGCGTACTTCCCTACATAGTTTCTACTAATCATGAAATATGACTTTTTCACAAAAAAATGTTTGGTTTTGAGATCTTAATGAGCCTTGGACACCCCTAATATCTCCATAATCTCAAAGGGCATTTACATTAGGTAATATTTACACGTTTTAATAGAAAATTGATGGAAATAAAAGAATATATACCTCAAAAAAGAACTAGGTTCTTACAAACATCCCCCACTAAATAAATTTGTCCCATGATTTCCCTCACAAGGGTGGTCATAAGTTTCTAAGAAAAAAATTCCCAATGTTCTCGTACATTGGAATCCTACTCCCATGTATTGTCCTATAAACATCAATGTTTCCATAGCACTCAAAATACATGAACTGGATATCCTCAAATAACCTTTCTGCTATTATCCACAATATGAATTGGATGATCTTCAATGGACATGTCAACCTATATCTCAACAACCTCTAGATGAAAAGTATGAGACTAGTCTAAATGATATAAATGTAGTAGAGATACATGGAAGCTGTTGTGAATATCCTTGTACCTCTAAGGTAACTATAAATGATAGTATACTAGCCCAAATCTCTCCAGAATCTCGAATGGCATGACATATTATGGTTAAATATTCCCCAATAATTTGATCCTCCTATATCCTAGACTTGGTGAAACACGTGAAAAGACTCGATATCCAACCTCATACTCTAGATGACATCTATGGTTATCGGTGTAAGATTTCTATTGACACTATGTAGTTTTCATCTGTATTTGAATCATCTAAACTGACTCTGTAGTCTCCTGTATAAGCTGAGGTCCAAGGAAATCTGCCTCTAACAAACACAATGGTGATTGGAATGGACTATCGTACAAAGCCTCATAAGGAGCCTTCTAAATAGTATCCTGAAAAGATATTATTGAAGGAAAATTCAACCAAGGGGCTATTTCTGTCCCAAGAGCCCCCGAAATCTAGGACGCATGCTCGATGCATGTCCTCAAGTACCTCGATCATAAGCTCTAACAGGCCATTAGTTTAATGGTGGTATGTTGTGCTTAAAAGCACCGGTGTACCCAATAAACTCTATAAACATTTCTATAAATGACAAATTAACCATGCATCCCTATCTAAAATTATAGATTACATGACCCTGTGAATTCATTTTATCTCATGGATGTACAACTTCCCAATATAATCTACTTAAAAGGTCTCTGTGATTGGTAGGAAACGTGAAACCTTTTTTATCATATCATAAAAAATACAAACAGCATCATTAACTCATGTAAACCTTGTAAAACCTATCATGAAATACATCATTACATCATCCCATTTCCTCTATATAATGAGTAGCTACTGTAAAAGTATTGTTGGTCATTGGTGTTCTGCCTTTACCAGCTAATAGGTGGAACACCTCATGAAAAAACATGCTAAATATCTTTTCATACAAGACCACAAATAATGATGATTTAAATTCTAATACATCTTTATGATTCCAAGATGAACTACCCATGTTTAAGTATAGAATTATCACATTAACTCCTAATTAATGTCTTCTGAAACCCATACACAACCATGTACACACATAATTTCATCCTCGCATATAGTACAACTAGGAGGAGGGTCCTTACTCACCACACTCTGCCATAGGAATAGAAACTCAAAATCCAATAGCTGCCTCATGCTCACTCTATCCAGGAAGGGATGATATAAAAGATAATGAATAAAAAATGGTCTTTACTAGACCTTCATTGACCCCCAAGTTCATCTTAGAGAACAATTCCATAATCTACCACTCACTACTAACCTATTGAGCTGCCTATATCTTAGTTATTCTGCTCAGTTCATCGGCCACTGAATTGGATTTACTAGGAATTTAGGTAAGCTCGAAGTAAAAAATAATATATGTATTAAACCCATATTATCTATCTCATATTCAGATCATGATGTGTAAATATTTACTTTAGTATTTTGTTGTCTGGGAACACCAAAAAATGATCACCAAGTATGTAATTCCTCCAATAGAGTAATACAAGAATAAATTCATCTAAATCAAGACCGTGCCTTAGGTGATTCTTCTTGTGTGGCCTCAACTATCAAGACCTATAAACCAAGAATCCATATACCTACATAAGAACTACTCCAAGCCTAATACCTGATGTGTCATAGTAAATAGTGTCACCCCTTTCCAGCATCTGAAAAATTAGTATCAGTGATGATGTCAGTCTATCTTGCATCTCTATAAAGGATGAATCTCAAGTATAGGATTGTATAAACTTCACACCCATATTATTCAATCCCATCAATGTAACTTCTATACATGATAAGTACTATATGAAAAACCTATAATTTCCATCCATCCCAAATAAACTTCTTACCTCAAATATGTTCTTGGGTTTCTCCTAGGAAGGTACATATCACACCTTATCTAGGTCAACTTATATTCTTGTCTCTCAGATAATGTGACCCAGGAAATGAATATAATATATCCAGAAGTGGAACTTTGTGAGCATAACATATAAATAAATATCCCTTATTGTATCCAATAAGATCTCAATATTTTTTTCAAGTTCATGTTTATTGTGAGAATATGCAAAGATATCATCCATGAATACCATGAAAACAAATACTGATAAGGTTGTAAAACATGATTCACCAATTCCATGAATATTTATAATGAATTCATGAGACTAAAAAATGATAAAATACTCATATAGACCATACGATCTATAAAAAGTTATGTGAGGTATGCATAATGGTCTAAAATTCACATGATGATAGTCAGAAATTAAATAAATTTTCAAGAATACCTGAACTCCTCAGAGATGATAAGAAATGCCATATATCTATAGTAGAGGATATTAGTCATTAACTATCAGTTGGTTCAATTTATGGTATTACATGTATATCTTTAGGGTAATGTGTGCCTTTTTCATAGAACGGACCACTGAAACCCAAGAAGAAGTATTGGATTTGATAATCCCAATTGCATCTAAATCCTATATCAGCCTCTTGACTTCCTACATCAATGTAATAGTTATCTTTTAAAGAGGGATGGATATCATTGCAGATACTGGAAGACGCTTGATATAGAACACTACCTATCTAATTGGAAGTAATATTGAAAATTTATCTAGTAAAATGTCCTTCAAAATGATCACCAACTAGAGGTAAATCTATCTGATGTGTTCACTAATCATCCAAATATAAACTAACAATATGGGTTATCATTCTACCCTGCCCAGAGTGCTTGGGTCCGGCTCCTCTTAGATGGACATCTTGTTCACCATTTTGAATAAACTCTCAACCCTCTGGTGATGTGGAGGTCATCATATAATGATAGAAATCGATGATTTCATGAAAGAAAACCAACAGTTTCATCTTGATAATAATGTCAAAATCTTTCATCTCAAGGAAAAAAGAGGTCCCATACAAAGTAACACCCACCAATATCAGGGGGGAACTCCCTACACCAATGAGCACCATTCATTTGAATCCCTAATTGAATTACAATCACTATAAATCTATTATGAGTCTGAACACTGAACCCTTTGTTTTCAACAATGGTAATAGACATTAAACTATGAAAAGTTCCTATATGAAAAAGTGTATATGAAAAAGTAGATGATACTAGAGTAGTACCTCCCACAATAGAAGGTCTTGGATTATTCTCCTCATGTGTCAGTTGCACTTCATATATCTAGACTGATCCATGGCCCTATGATACAGCTTGTCTACCCTAAGGAAATATGTTCTACTACCACTGCAAACATGGGGCCTGACTACCACGAAAATGACCACCACATTAGTATGATTAGCACTAGTGCAGAAAACGTTATTTACGTCACCATTTTTTACGTCAGTTATATATAACCAACGTGATAATCTGTGAAACATGGTTTTTTTACATCGGTTATTTTATAACCGACGTAAAAAATGCGGTGAGTATATTTTTAACGTCGGTTATTTTAATAACCGACGTTAAAAATCGTGCCCGTTCGTTTTTATGTTGGTTATAAATTAACCGAAGTAAAAAACAAAAGCTAGGGGGTTTTTTACATCAGTTATTTGATAACCGACATAAAAAACCAAAGAGCGGGGGTTTTTTACGTCGGTTATAAAATAACCGACGTAAAAAAGCGGCTTTTGAGGCCTTTTTGACGTCGGTTGTTTTATAACCAATGTAAAAAAACAACCCACAAGAAGTTTTTTACGTCGATTATACAATAACCGACGTAAAAAACTGTTATTTATGATGTCTTTTTTACGTCGATTATAGAATAACCGATGTAAAAAACCAACACGTTGATTTTTTTACGTCGGTTTTAAAATAACCGATGTAAGAAAGCTATATCTGATACATTTATAGCATTAGTTATTATAATAATTGGCGTTATTAATGTATAAAACAATTTATAATTTCGGTTATTAAATAACCAATGTTATAAAACATTTAAAAAAGTAACAAGCCCCGTGGATTTTCATTTACGATTTTTCGATCGACAGTCTGGCTGCTCGTCTCTCTCGCGCGGTAAACCCTAATCAACTTATCGATCTTGCTGCATTAAACTCATTTTCCCTTCATCTTTTATCATATTTACTCTCCTCAGATCTATCATCTCAACTCGCATCACTCAAGAATGCCTTCTATGAATTTATTTCGTTCGTTTTTTTCAGATAGTCTATATTTATGTTTTGTGATTTTTGTGTTTAAACTAGGTAAGATTCTTCGATTTCGAACCCTCTTACCTCTTTTTGCCATCATCATCTTATTTATCATCCCTAGATCTATTAGATCGATTCTCAATATTCATGTAAGCCTCATCTACTTCTATTTAGTTTGTTTTTGTTTCGCAAATTCCCGACATTGATGGTAATTTTTGTTGTCATTGACAACTAATGATCTCATTCACCTATATTACTGCATAGAATGGTTATTGATTAAATGTACGAATTCGGAAATGATATTTCATGTGTTGTTGCTACTTATGTTTATCCTCTTTTATATGATAATCTATTAGACATATAATGTAATGGTTTTTGACCTCTATGGTCCTTCGATGCATCGCTATGTCTCATGATTCCAAATAAAAATGGGTTCTGCTGAGGTCTTACCCTAGTATTTTTTGAGGCCCTGGCCAAGGCCTTGAAAATATGTTTAAGATTTCTAGAATTATCCATTACCTCATTATGATATTAGTTATCGAGAAAACTTTTGATCATTTGACTAGTAGACATATTTAATAATATTTAATTCCATCTATTTCATGCTGAAGTATATATTAAATTCATGTGTTTTTAGTTGTTCACCATTCCTAGTTTTTAAATGTAAACCATTGTTTGGGGGGTTGTTCGGGGGTGGGGGTTGTCCAGAGGGTTGGGGGTGTCCAGGGGGGTGTCCAAGGGGGTGGGTGGGTGTGAGGGGTTGTCCAAGGAGGTGGAGGCCTATCCAGAGGGTTTTGGGGGTTGTCCAGGGGTGGGGGGCTTTCCAAAGGGTTGGGGGTGTCCAGGGGGGTGTCCAAGGGGGTCGGGTGTGGGGGTGGTGTCCACGAGAGGTGGGGGTGCTGTCTAGAGGGGTGGGGTGCAGTCTAGGGGTGGGGGCTGTCCAAAGGGTTGGGGGTGTCCAGTGGGGTATCCAAGGGGGTAGGGGGGTGTCCAAGAGGGGTGGGGGTGCTGTCTAGAGGGGTGGGGGGCTGTCCAGGGTGTGGCATCCCGCCTTTTTATAACATAACTTTCATTACATTACACCAAACTAAGGTTCTTTAAGATTTAGTGTCTTGGAAACAATGAAAATAATACATAAAAACAACATAAAACATTCTTATTAAACACTTTAAAGCCTTATTATTAAGTTCATCCTAGTTTCATTACTGCATCTCATAACCTGGGGACATACATCAAAAGAAAGGGTGAGCAGAAGGCCCAGTAAGGGAAACAAGAGAAACATTTTACATGTGAACTTGAGATACTTCAATAAGGTCATGAAAAGAACTTTAAGGCATGAGAACAAAATCATGAGGCATATCATAATAAAAATAACATTTTTAATAACTTTAAGATGTAGCTACAACATTTTACAAAGACAAGCATTTCCGTTTCACCAAGTTCCATCCCCAAGATGTCAATAAAAATTACCAAGGTTATTCACCAAGGTATTAGTCTAAATGGTCATCTCTAGAGATTAAGTCTTTACCCAATTCATTGGAGCGCTATCAGGGAGCTCCCTTGACATGTCTTTATTATAATTTGATCCACATATATCATCATCAATCAATTCATAAACAACCAATATATCATAAAAGAAATGGGTTTTATTTCATAATCATAACGTTTTAAAAACAGCTTTAAAGACATGATCTTTGTGTCACCTTAAAACCCACAAAAAGGAAGGTGGGTCTCATGTATGTAAATACTAGAATTTAAAATAGAACAACACGGTATATATTTGAATACCCATATATAATAGAGAGCATTGAGTATTCACTTAATAAAATAAAATAACTTTAGAAAAAGAGAGAGACATTTTGAGACGGAAATTCTGCACCATAACGGCTATGTTACGAGGTTTTAGAAAACATTGAAAAGATAGGGGACATGGGTCACCCACTCATAAATGATCCATAAAACAGTAGTGGAACATAATATAAAGGATTTAAGAACATGGTAATGAAATTTTAAGGACATACCATTTGAGATGAAAAACATGGAAGGAAGACAAAAATTAGATTTCTCTTATGAAAATTCGGCAGCCTAACGGCGTCACTTAAACTTCAACAAAAATGAATTGATGAGATAAAATAGGGTATCTCATCATATGAACATAAAAGTTCATTATGATAGATATAGAGATCATACCCCAACATAATAAAAAGGAACTTGAAAGACTTGACATGAAATTAAAACTTTGAAAAATGAGAACGGTGAAAGAATCCCTTAAAAATCAGCAGCCTAATGGCGCCGCTTAAACATTCTTAAAACGAATTGATGAGAGAAAGAGAGGGTCTATCATCATATGAACACGAAAAGGTCAGTAAGATGAATATAGAATAACATCCTCAAACATAAGAACATGGAGCATAAAAGAAATGACATAAAACAGATTACGTGAAAAGAAAGAGAGAGGTCGGATCCCTTACCTTAAAACGTAACTCTTAAAACTCAAAGGTTTTGACCTTGATGGCTTGGGGCACCTTGGGATGACTCCTTGGGAGGAAATGAGACCATAGAATCTTTGGGGGATAGTTGGGAGTAAAAACTAAAGGATGAAACAGTGGGTATTTATAGGGAAGGTGGGGTGATACTTTAATAATATCAAGGGACACCTCACAAGTGGTTTTCTCAAAACCATGGGCTCTCCCATGGTATTTTCCATGGATTTAGGCCACATGGGGCCCCCAATACAATAATTCATCACCTTTGGTCGGCCAACCCTTAAAATACCACATAACATCATCATGACACAATTATGATGTCATCAAACAAACTGAAACCCTAAAACTGCATTTTTACTATTCACTGAAAATTCATCTTTCTCAGAAAAATCCCAAAATTTCACCTTAACCAAATATCGATGCTATGATTACAATTATGAACTTCATTTTATAAAAATAATTTTCTAAATATTTTTTATTTTATTTTTAAATAAAAACACTATTCACCGAGAATTCAATTTTTTCAGAAAAATCCCCAAAAATTACCATAACATAATATCAATGCTCTGAGTTCAAAAATAAAGTCCATTTTATAAAAATAATTTTCTAATTATTTTAATTTTAATTTTTAATTAAAAAACACTATTCACCCGAAAAAACAAATACTTGACTAATAATTTATGAAACTGTTATTCACCCATTTTATTGAATCACATTACTTAATCAAGGTGTCTAAATTATATTAAAACTTTCTTTAAGTGAGATTACTAATCCATTTGGTCACATTACTAATCTGAAGCGTAAAATCACTATTCATAATTTACTATTCATCAAAAATTATGTTGATCTTATTAGACTCCAAGTTCCTTACTAAACACTTTTGCAGAAGACCATTTTTTAAAATCATTACAGATCATTAATTATTTAAGGTTTACATAAATATTTTAAAATATCCTTTTTTTCAAAATTCATTAATAAAATACATCCTAAAATTATCCAGACATTTTAATTTTCACAAACATCACTAAAGGAAGAAGTCTCAATTTTTTCATCCCAAAGGATTACACAAAGAAGCTACAGTCTTATCACATAGCCCCTTATAACACCAGCATATGACCTAAGTGTAAGGTGTGATATGGTGAGAGAATCTGAGGGAGGATCAGATAACATTTCCCTAGTAGTAATATCTACTAACTTGAACTTCTCCCGCAGGCATTTCCATTCAAGCTTGACACGCTGGAGTTCGGCTTGTGCTTGGTCCAAAGCGAAGCCCAAAGATTCCACCTCCTTCCCAAGCTCTGATAAGTGGGCTTCATAAGGTTCGAGTCTACTGGATGAAGCCATCGACTCCACTTTCTGCATTAACCATTTGAATCTCTATTAAATCGTTCAGAGTAAGTTAATATACTATTCAAATTGTTTTGGTCGTTACATTCTTCCCCCCTTAGGAAATTTCGTCCCCGAAATTTTATACTTGACGCCTAGTCGAAAAGGTGAGGGTACTTTTGCTTCATTGTTTCCTCAAACTCCCAAGTCGCTTCTTCATACTTATGATTCTTCCACAACACTTTCACAAGGTGGGTAGTCTTGTTTAGTAGAACCTTGTCTCTACGGTCTAAGATCTCTACTGGTTGCTCCTCATAAGAGAGTTCATGTTCCAGTTGTACCACCTTTGGGTTCAGTACATGCGAAGGGTCGGGTATGTACTTCCTCAAGAGAGATACATGGAAGACATTGTGAACTTGAGCTAGGTTAGGTGGAAGTTCTAGACGATATGCCACTGCTCCTATGTGATCAAGGATTTCATAGGGGACAATGTACCTAGGGCTGAGCTTCCCTTTCTTCCCAAACCGCATGACTCTCTTCCTTGGAGAAATTCGAAGGAAGTCTTCATCGCCAACACCAAACTCCAAGTCCCTTCGACAGTTGTCAGCATAGCTCTTCTGCCGACTCTGAGCAGTCTTTATGTGTTGTTGGATGGCATGAACCTTTTCTGTCATCTCTTGCACAAGATCAGGCCCAAGAAGCTTTCTCTCACCAGTTTCATCCCAACAAGTAGGATTTCTACATCGCCTTCCATATAGAGATTCATAGGGTGCCATCTGAATACTCGAATGGAAGCTATTGTTATAGGAGAACTCAAATAATGGGAGGTGTTCATCTCATCCACCTTTAAATTCCATTGAGCATAATCTCAGAATTTCTTCGAGTGTCTGAATAGTCCTTTCAAATTGGCCATCAGTTTGAGGATGATAGGCCGTACTAAAATTCAATTCACTATTCAAAGCATGTTGAAGACTTCTCCAAGATTTTGATGTGAATCTTGGATCACGATTAGACACGATGGATAGTGGTACCACATCCATCCTTACCACTTCCTTTACATATATCCTAGAAATTTTATTGAGAGAGAAATCTTCCCGAATAGAGATAAAATTGGTGGTCTTGGTGATATGGTCCACAATAACCCATATCGCATTATTTTCTTTTGATGTTTTTGGGAGACCAATTAAAAAGTCTATAGTGATATTATCCCACATCTATACTAGTATGGGTAGCGGTTGTAATACCTCTTTAGAAAGTTGTCGTTCTTCCATTACATGTTGACACACCAGGAACCTTGTAGTGTAATCAACAATATCACTCTTCATGTTATTCCAAAAATAATGACCACGAAGGTCTCTATACATTTTAGTGCTTCCCGGATGTATAGAGAAAGTATATCTATGAGATTCATCCATCAGTTCTTTCTTTATCTCCATAATAGATGGAACACAGAGTCTTGTACAATATTTCAATACACCTTCTTGATCAATATTGAAATCAGGGAAATTCCCATCCTTTACAGCCTCAAACTTCTCCTGCAGAAAAGGATCTTCTTTTTGATCCTTCTTGATCTTCTCTAGTAATGAAGGTTGAGAAATAATTTGGGAAAGGGTTGATGATGTCCCTTTCCTTACAATTCCCATGTCCAGTTTTACTAGATCTTTAATCAAGGGATCTCCTAGGATCTTTATTGTTGCCAGAATAATAGGATTTTTCCTGCTTAATGCATCTGCGACTTTGTTTGCTCTTCCATGGTGATAATGAATTGAACAATAATAGACATTAATAAGCTTCAACCATCTCCTTTGTCTCATGTTCAATTATTTCTACATGAAAATATACTTTAGACTTTTGTGGTCGGTGTATATATCACATTTCTCCCCATAAAGATAGTGCCTCTATATCTTTAGAGAAAAAACAACTGCCGCTAGCTCTAGATCATTCGTAGGATAATTCTGCTCATAAATCTTCAAATATCGAGATTCATAAGCAATTACCTTGTCATTTTTAATGAGGACGCACCCAAGCCCTTTCAGAGATGCATCGCTAAAAATAATGAATTCTTCTCTGATAGAGGGTAGTGTTAACACAGGTGCAGTAACAAATCTCTTCTTCAGCTCTTGAAAACTTTCCTCGCATTCCTTTGTCCAAATGAACTTAACCCATTTTCGAGTCAACTTGGTTAGCGGATTAGAAAGCTGTGAAAAGTTTTTCACAAACCTCCTATAATATCCCTCTAAACCAAGGAATCTACGAATCTCAGTTACTGTTGTGGGTTGAGTCCACTCCTCCACAACCATTGTCTTTATAGGGTCAATTGAGATTCCTTCATTGGTTACGATGTGTCCCAAAAAATCCATTTGTTGTAACCAAAACTCACACTTGCTGAACTTTCCAAAGAGCCTCTCCTTCCGCAGAGTTTTCCAAATAACCCTCATATGATCTTCATGCTCCTCACAACTTTTTGAATATATCAAAATATCATCAATAAAAACTACCAAAAAGTTATCAATGTAGTCATTAAAGACCATATTCATAAAATCCATGAAAATAGCAGGAGCATTAGTCAAGCCGAAGGGCATAACAGTAAACTCATAATGCCCATATCTTGATCGGAAGGCAGTCTTTGGAATATCTTTCTTCTTCACCCTCAGTAGATGATAACCAGATCAAAGGTCAATCTTGGAGAAGAATTGAGCCCCACGAAGTTGGTCAAATAAATAATCAATTCTTGTAAGAGGGTATTTGTTCTTCACTGTGATCCTATTCAGTTCTCTATAATCAATGCATAGCTGCATTGATCCATTCTTCTTATTCAGAAAGAGAACTGGTGATCCCCAAGGAGACACACTCTGTCGGATAAACCCCTTCTCCAACAAGTCTTGGAGTTGTTTCTTTAACTCTTCTAGCTCCACATTTTCCATTCTATACTGGGTCTTTGATATCGGTTGAGATCCAAGTACGAGTTCAATGGAGAACTCTACCTCTCTTTCTGGGGGAGGTCCAGGTAACTCCTCAGGAAATACATCTATGTATTCCTGAAAAATCGGAACATCATCTATTTGTATACTCCCTTTTCCTTCTTCATCATCACCGATTAACTCCATAATGAAATCTATAGGAGGTGCTTTTAGATAGGGATCAGTTTGGGATATCTCTCCTTGGAAGATAATTGTAGGTCGTTTATTCAAGACTACTAATATTTCCTTACTTCTGCATTTGATCTTAGCATTATACTTTGAGAGCCAGTCCATCCCTAGTATAACGTCGAATTGCAACATGGGAATGACTACTAGATTTGCGATAAGATTGTGCTCACTGATGTAAACACTAGAGTCTCTAAACATTGTTGATGCATGGATAATCCCACTTGGATTCTTGACTGAAAATTCTACCTCATGAAGTTCGGGGATTGATTCTATATTATTTTCAAACTTAGAGGAAATAAATGAATGCGTAGAACTAGAATCAAACAAATTATTTGCTAGTTTTGAGAGTACAACAAGAGTACCTGCTACCATGTCATTCATAACTTCAAATTCATTTGTTGTGATAGAAAAAGAACGAACTTGCTCCCTTTGCCTTTGCTGAGGTTGATAATGATTCCCCTCCACTACCCTCGGATTTGAAATGTGATTAGAAAAGTGCCCAAGCTATCCACACTTGAAGCATTTGACTTCGGGTAGGGCCGGAACCATCTTTCCTCTGACTTTAGTGTTGGGAAGTTGAGGCTTCACCTCACTATGACAATTCGGAGCAATATGGCCTTCTCTTCCACACTTGTATCACTTTCCAATTCCGATCAAGCAGTTCCTTGGATGCTTCTTCCCACATTTATTACATGTGGTATGTTGCATTTGCTTTCCAACTCTTCCCTGATCAAAAGTCTTCCCTAGACTGGGCTCCAATGATCTCTTCTTGTCATTTGATTTATGAGACCACTGTGTCTCACCAAACTCTAGGTTGACTTTCATTTCACTTCGTAAGATCTCCTCATAGCTATCATAGTCCCGGTTGGCTAGATTCTTCCACATATGAGGTCTCAGTCCAATGAAAAATCTGTCAACCTTCCCACTTAGATCCATGACAAAGCTAGAGGTATATCGTGAAAGTCGGGTGAAGTTTATCTCATAGCTTCCGACAGATTTGTTCTCCTTCTGTTTTAGCTCAAGAAACTCTTTCTCCATTCTCATTATCATGGAACGAGGGAAATACTTATTAAATAATACTCCCTGGAACTCTTCCCACTCTATAGCTTCCATCTCTCCTCGTGGCTTCATGTTTTTTATTAGTGACCACCACTAATCAGCTTCTCCCTCTAGGCGGTAAATAGCAAGGGTGACTTTTTCTTGTTCCGAACAATGAAGTACAGAAAAGATATTTTCAATGGAGATTATCCATTATTTCTCAACCAATGGGTCAGTAGATCCACTGAATGTTGGTGTTCATTAACGCATGAAGGACTCAACATAATGTTGTTCACTTCGTGGTGAGATCGGCCTCTAAGCATGATTCAAGTTATTACTCATTACTTGAGTCAGTTGGTTCATCATTCGCATGAATGTTTCCATTCTGGCTTCCATCTGAGGTCCGTCAGCAAATGGTGCATTACGGTCACCATCAGAACGGTTCCCCCTATTGCCCGCCATTTTCTAAAAGAATAATACCTTAGTGAGAAACTTATTTCATTTATGAATCTTTTAACTAAGACTTCATGCTTAGACAATTACATTTCTCTATAATTCCTTCATAATGATTTATAAAAAGCTTGTGATTAACCAAAAATATCACCCGGGAGTGTCGTAACCAAGAGTGTAGCAAGGCCCATTATCGTGTACCAGTTCTTGTTCGAGTCTAGATCAAAGCGGTGTTTTCGGGTTTTACCCCTATGTACATCTACGCCAGAGCCGCCTCTACCTTCTTGTATCTAGACAGGGATGTATTTGTTTGATAAACCACTTCCTCAATACTTACCAAAATACCAGGAAGTTTTCCTATATTTAAACTTTTCTATAGGGTTATTCCTAAATTTTTTATATCCTAATTTCCACAAATAACTAAATCATCCTTTGATACCAACTTTGGCATCCCTCCTTTTTATAACATAACTTTCATTACATTACACAAAACTGAGGATCTTTAAGGTTTAGTGTCTTGGAAACAAGGAACATAGTACATGAAAACAACATAAAACATTCTTCTTAAACACTTGAAAGGATTATCCTTAAGTTCTTCCTAGGTTCATTACTTCATCTCATAACCTGGGGACATACATCAAAAGAAAGGGTGAGCAGAAGTCCATGTAAGGGAAACAAGAGAAACATTTTACATGTGAACTTGAGATACTTCAATAAGGTCATGAAAAGAACTTTAAGGCATGAGAAAGAAATCATGAGGCATATAATAATAAAAATAACGTTTTTCATAACTTTAAGATGTGGCTACAACATTTTACAAAGACAATCATTTCCGTTTCACAAAGGTTCATCCCCAAGGTGTCAATAAAAATTACCAAGGTTATTCACCAAGGTATCAGTTTAAATGGTCATCTCTAGAGATTAAGTCTTTACCCAATACATTGGAGTGCTATCAGGGCGCACCCTTGAAATGTATTTATTATCATGTGATCCACATATATAATCATCAACCATTTCATAAACAACCCATATACCATAAAAGAAATGGGTTTCATTTCATAATCATATCATTTTAAAAACTGCTTTAAAGACATGATCTTTGTGTCACTTTAAAACCCACAGAAAAGGAAGGTGGGTGTCATGTATGTAAATCCAAGAATTTAAAAATAGAACAACTTGGTATATGTGTGAATACCCCTATAGAAGAGATATCTTTGAGTATTCACTTAATAAAATAAAATATCTTTAGAAAAATAGAGAAACATTTTGAGACGGAAATTCTGCAGCATAACGGCTATGTTACGAGGTTTTAGAAAACATTGAAAAGAGAGGGGACATGGTTCACCCACTCATAAATGATCCATAAAATAGTAGGGGAACATAATATAATGGATTTACGAACATGTTAATGAAATTTTAATGACATACCATTTGAGATGAAAAACATGGAAGGAAGACAAAAATTAGATTTCTCTTATGAAAATTCACCAGCCTAACGGCGTCACTTAAACTTCAACAAAAATGAATTGACGAGATCAAATACGGTCTCTAATCATATGAAGATAAAATTTCATTATGATAGATATATATATCATACCCCAACATAATAAAAAATAACTTGAAAGACTTGACATGAAAGTAGAACTTTTAAAAATGAGAAGGGTGAAAGAATCCCTTAAAAATTCAGCAGCCTAACAGCTCCACTTAACCATTATTAAAACAAATTGATGAGAGAAATAGGGGGTATCTCATCATATGAACATAAAAATTTTATTAAGATGAATATAGAAGAACATACTCCAACATAAGAACATGGAGCATAAAATAAATGACATAAAAGAGATTACTTGAAAAGAAAGAGAGAGGTCGGATCCCTTACCTTAAAATGTAACTCTTAAAACTCAATGGTTTGGACCTTGAGGGCTTGGGGGAACCTTGGGATGACACCTTGGGAGATAATGAGACCATAGATTTGTTGGGGGATAGTTGGTAGTGAAAACTAAAGGAGTAAATGGTGGGTATTTATAGGGAAGGTGAGGTGATACTTTAATAATTTCAAGGGACACCTCACATGTGGTTTTCTAAAAACCATGGGCTCTCCCATGGTATTTTCCATGGAGTTAGGCCACATGGGGCCCCCAATACAATAATTCATCACCTTTGGTCAGACAACCCTTAAAATATCTCATGACATCATCATGACACAGTTATGATGTCATTAAACATACTGAAACCCTAAAACTGCATTTTTACTATTCACTGAAAATTCATCTTTCTCAGAAAAATCCCAAACATTCACCTTAACCAAATATTGATGCTTTGATTACAAATATTAACCCCATTTTATAAAAATAATTTTCTAAACATTTTTAATTTAATATTTAAATAAAAACACTATTCACCGAGAATTCATTTTTTTCAGAAAAATCCCCAAAAATTAACATAACATAATATCGATGCTCTAAGTTCAAAAATAAAGTCAATTTTATAAAAATAATTTTCTAATTATTTTTAATTTAATTTTTAATTAAAAAACACTATTCACTCGAAAAAACTAATACTTGACTAATAATTTATGAAACCGTTATTTACCCATTTTATTGAATCAAATTACTTAATCAAGGTGTCTAAATTATATTAAAACTTTCTTTAAGTGAGATTACTAATCCATTTGGTCACATTACTAATCCTAAGTGTAAAATCACTATTCATAATTTACAATTCATCAAAAACTATGTTGATCTTATTAGACTCCAAATTCCTTACTGAACACTTTTGGAGAAGACCGTTTTTTAAAAATCATTACACATCATTAATTATTTAAGGTTTACATAAAAATTTTAAAATATCCTTTTTTTCAAAATTCATCAATAAAATACATCCTAAAATTATCCGGACATTTAAAATTTCACAAACATCACTAAAGGAAGAAATCTCAATTTATTCATCCCAAAGGATTACACAAAGAAGCTACGGTCTCGTCACATATCCCGTTATAACACTTGCATATGACCTAAGTGTAAGGTGTGTTATGGTGAGAGAATCTGAGGGAGGCTTAGAGAACATTGCCCTTGTAGTAATCTCTACTAACATGAACTTCTCCCGCATGTGTTTATGTTCAAGCCTGACTTGCTAGATTTCAGCTTCAGCTTGGTCCAAATCGAAGCCCAAATATGCCACCTCCTTCCCAAGCTCTGATAAGTGGGCTTCATAAGGTTCGATTCTAATAGATGAAGCCACCGACTCCTCTTTATGCATTAACCATTAACATCGCGATTAAATCATTAAGAGTAAGTTAATATACTATTCAAAAAAATTGGGTCGTTACATAGGGGGTGGGGGGCTGTCTAGAGGGTTGGGGGGTGTCCAGGGGGTGTCCAAGGGGTGGGTGGGTGTGGGGGGTTGCCCAAGGGGGTGGGGGCTAGTCCAGAGGGTTTTGGGGGTTGGCCGGGGGGTGGGGGTTTTCCAGAGGTTTGGGGTGTCCAGGGGGTGTCCAAGGGGGTGGGTGTGTGGGGGGGGCTGTCCAAGGGGGTGGGGGATGTCTAGAAGGTTTTGGGGGTTGTCCGGGGGGTGGGGGTTGTCCAGAGGGTTGGGGAGTGTCCAAGGGGGTGTCCAAGGGGGTAGGGGTGGGGGTGGTGTCCAGGAGGGGTGGGGGTACTTTCTAGAGGGGTGGAGACTTTCTAGGGGGTGGGGGCTGTCCAGACGGTTGGGGGTGTCTGGGGGGTGTCCAAGGGGGTGGGTGGGTGTGGGTGGTTGTCCACAGGGGTGGGGGACTGTCCAGAGGGTTTTGGTTGTTGTCCAGGGGGTGGGGGGCTGTCCAGAGGGTTGGGGGTGTCCAGGGGGATTGACTACTGCATCGTGGTTTCTGAGATTATGACATGATGATTGTGCCATGATGATTGGATTTACATTGTGATTTTCTCCATCTGAATTTTTGTTTTAAATATTATTTGATTCTCAGGTTTACTCCATTTTCTCCAATTTTCTATCAACTATGTAGGTGCCATGGTTTTCTTTTATTCAATGGAATTTAAAACTGTTATATCTAACTATATTTTCTTTTAATAATAATATTCAAGCATATTTTTTAAAATACACATAGATTTGTTTTATATTTCAAAACTGTTTTACATTCAAATTATGTTTTTTTCCTATACACTTATATTTGTCTTATCTTAAAAATATATATATATTTGATATTTTTTATAGGTAATAATGAGTCGAAGTTGGATTACGGCACATCGAATGAGCAATGAATATGAGGAAGGTGTTGATGCCTTTTTGGAATTTTCTAAATGAAATGTTCCAAGTAGTGACATTTTTTTCTGTCCATGCCTAAAATGTTTGAATATGAAGAAGTTGAAAAGTAGAGAGATAAAAGATCATCTGATTTTTCATGGATTTAATCTGAGTTACAGGCCTTGGAATTGGCATGGTGAAACTAGATGAAATGTCACTGATGATGATGATTCACAAGATGGTAACTATGATGGAATTGAAGAAATGATTCGTGATATTGTAGCAGTTTAGATTGAGTTAGAACCGACAGTTGCGCATCTATATGGTGATGCTGAAAAACCATTATATCCTAGTTTTATAGATTTTACGGTTTTGTCGGCGGTGTTAAGATTGATTAACCTGAAGGAGAAACATGGATAGAGTGACAGAAGTTTTACAGAGCTATTATAATTGATGAAAGACATTCTTCCAAAAGATAACAATCTTCCAGATTCACATTACAAGGCCAAGAAAATATTGTGCCCGATGGGATTGGGATACAAGAAAATACATGCCAGCCTGAATAACTGAATTATATATAGGAAGGAATATGAATTTTTGTCAGAGTGTCCTAAATGTGGGACATCACGGTATAAGGTGAAAGAAAAATCACAGGATGATATAGAGATTACAAATCTCCCTTCAAAGGAATTTTGGTATCTTCCTATAATTCATCGTTTCAAATGTTTATTTTCTAATTCACATGATATAAAAAGGTTAAGATGGCATGCTGATGAGCGGGTATGTGATGGAAAAATACGTCATCCAGCTTATTGTCCACACTGGAAGAAAATTGATACGCAGTATTCTACATTTGGAAATGAAATTAGAAATCTCATACTAGGGTTGTGCACATATGGAATGAATCCATACTGAACCATCAGTAGCACACATAGTTCATGGCCTGTTTTATTGGTAATTTAAAACCTCTCTCCCAAAGTTTGTATGAAGCGCAAATATGTCATGTTGAGTATAATGATCTCTCGTCCAAAGCAACCCGACAATGATATTGATGTTTACTTGTCGCCGCTGATTGATGATTTGAAACTGTTATGGGCTGATGGTATTAGGGTGTATGATTTTTATAAAATGGAATATTTTCAACTGCATGCAGTGCTTCTGTTCACTATAAATGACTTCCCAGTGTATGGAAATTTGACTGGATACAGTGTTAAAGGGCATAAATCATATCCAATTTGCGAACAGCAGACGTCATATTATCAATTGCATCATGGGAGGAAAACAGTGTACATGGTTCATCGAAAGTTTTTGCCTATGGATCACCCTTATATAAGACTAAAAAAGGAATTCAATGGCTCATAAGAATTTGATACTGATCCAAAACCTTTATCCCTGGATCTGTATTTTGAGAGGGTGAAAAACCTTGATGTGACATTGGGAAAGACATAGAAATCTTGTAATGATAGACATATTTGGAAGAAAAGGTCAATATTTTTTTGGGCTACCATATTGGAGGTATCATGAAGTTAAACATAATATTGATGTCATGCATGTGGAGAAGAATATATGTGATTGTTTGATTGGAACATTGTTAGATATTAAAGGAAATAATAAAGATGGGTTGAATGCATGATTAGACTTACTATCAATGGGAATACGTTTGGAGTTAGCTCCCACTCTTAAAGGAAGACGAACATTTCTTCCCCCGGCTTGTCATACATTATAGAAGAGGGAGAAAATTATCTTTTGTCAGTGTCTTCATGATATCAAAGTACCTCAAGGTTATTCTTCAAATGTAAAAAAGTTTGTCTCATTGAAGGACTTGAAGTTTATAGGTATTAAATCACATGATTTTCACATCATGATGCAACAAATTCTCCCAGTTTCATTGCGTGGAATATTTCCCATTCATGTCAGAAAGACTGTGATGAAGTTGTGTTATTTTTTCAATTCAATTTGTAACAATGCGATTAATTTTAATGCTTTGAACATTTTTGAAAAGGATCCAATTTTTATACTTTGTCAATTGGAAATGTATTTTCCTCCAATTTTTTTGATATAATGGTGAATTTAATGATTCATCTTGTTCGAGAAATAAATCTTTGTGGACCTGTATATCTTCGTTGGATGTATCCTTTTGAAAGGTATATGAAAATATTAAAGGCGTATGTTAAAAATTCATATCGACCTGAAGCCTCCATTATTGAAAAGTATATTTCTATGGAGGTAGAAGAGTTTTTTACAAGATACTTGGCTACGGCACAACGCATAGGTTTTCCTCCATCTCTCCATGAACAAGATAATAATGAGGGAAAGGGGATTCATGGCTTGAAAGTCAAATCAGTGTCAGCTGAACAGATGAAGAAGTTAGATTCATACATCTTGAATAATATAGCTGATACTCAACCGTATATCACATTGCATATTAATGAGTTGAAACAATTTCATCCAAAGAAGAAAGAAATGTGGATTTTGAATGAGCACAACAAAACTTTTTTGTCATGGATTAAAAAGACTTTTCTTGGTAGATCAGATGTATAGAGACATTAAAATCGATAGTGGGTGGTCCATGTTTAAATGTGATAGCATGGTCCGGTTATGACATTAATGGCTATACATTTCATACGAAATCTCAGGACAACAAAAGTGCAGTTCATAATAGTGGTGTATTGGTGTTTGTAGAAGCAATGCATTTTTCGAGTGCTAAGGACAAAAACCAAATTTCTGCATCAAGTGCATATTATGGAGTGATTGAAGAC
Source organism: Viscum album (assembly GCA_963277665.1). Classification (NCBI taxonomy): domain Eukaryota; kingdom Viridiplantae; phylum Streptophyta; class Magnoliopsida; order Santalales; family Viscaceae; genus Viscum; species Viscum album. Next base: position 1,979,781,655 of record OY728155.1, read on the forward strand.
ATATGGGAGGTTGATTACATTAAAATTAAAGTTCATGTTTTTAACTGTAAATGGTTTATCGGTAACAACAATGTCAGACATGATTAATTTGGAATGACACTTGTTAATCTGAATAGATTGGAAGACACATCTGATACTTTTATAATGGCAACACATGCAAAACAAATTTTCTATGTAGTAGAACAATCAGATTTGCAGTGGGTTGTTGTTTTAAAAGGGAAAAAACAATATGTTGGTGAGGATGAAGTTTATGAAGATGTTGATTTATGTGAGATCCCTACTTCTATGGAAAGATTAACAGAACATAATGATGATCATGTTGAAGACATGGTTTGTGCCATAAGGAACGAACACGATGAAGGAATTTGGGAAAACAATCCATTTGTAAATTCCTAAAATTATAGGTTATATATGTTTATTTCTTGTTTACATTTATTTTTTTCATAAATGTTAGATATTGTATGTTTTTTATTTATTAAAACATGTTTTAAAACAAAATAAGTATAAGTTTTTGTTTGTTTTATGTTTGTTTAGTTTACATTATCATTTTTACCATTACATGAATTATATATCTATTATTTTTGTTCAGTGGAAATTACTTTACCATGTTTACTAGGTTTACCATGTTCACCATGTTTACCATCTTGACCGTATTGACCATCTTTACCATTGTTTAACATTCTTACTATATTACCAATGTTTACTATTACGTAACATAGTACACTTTTCTATTTTCTGATTACAGTAGTATTAAAATATTTGAATTTGTATATTTTTGAACTAAAGTTTATTTTTTTTTTGTTTAAAGGATAATGACAAATCATTCATTTGATCAACCACATGATTCTGGAGATGAGAATATTGGTCATACCTCTAGGGAGGAACATTCACATGCTCCTATAATGACAAAGAGTTGAAAGGTTGGTAAACGTGGGTGCACACGTTTACCAAAATTATCACTTTCCCGTATGCAGGATCAGAGGATAGTCGTTGAGTTTGATGTTGATGATATTCCTAGAGGTCCAAATGAAAAATATTTTAAGAGTTTTGTAGCAACTCAGGATAAGATCAAAGTAAGAATTCTGTATAATGACTAGAGAAGTGTGGATAAAGCGATAATCTCTCAGTTGTGGGAGATGATTTTGGTAAGATATTTTGCTATTTTTTGACTATTCATTAAATGTTTCTAGTATATATAATATGTTTAACCCCTTCTTTATTAGATGACATTTTATATTCTTGACACTGGAGGAGTCAGGAAGAAATGATTATCATTGGCTGCCAGGAGATGGAGGGATTTCAAATCAACCCTCTCATCTGATTTCATTTATGGTCATAGGAGTCATGAAAATCCATGTTGTATATATCCTTTTATAGATGAAGACACGTGAAGACAATTTTTTGAAAGTAGAATAAAAGGGTCATTTTTGGTAATGGAAGTGTAAACTTTTATAAGCTTTCTTATATAAATGATCTTATTAACATTTTGTTAATGATTTCTTATTCTTAATTTATATCAAACAAGGAAAGATCATTAAGAGATCCAATCTAAACATGTATACCCACATAGTTTATCTCAGGGAGGTTATGCATTTTTGGAAGAAAAAATGATGGCAGAAAAATTTCAACAACTAAGAGATGAGAGTTCAAGATCTGGAGAGGTGGCCCCTCCATCCCCTACATCTAGACATGAAAAATGGAAGAGAGCTCAGAAGGGAAAAAAAGGAAAATATCTTTCGGAATATTCGAGAATCGTAGCTGAGAGGATTGTAAGATATCTATTTTATTTATTTAAATTAACCATTTTCTTCATATAATTTCAATCATTACAAAAATGTTCAATTAATTAATACAGGAATCTCTTGAGGAGCAAAGTTTACAGGGGACATTTAGAGCTACTGGGAGGGAAGATATTTTATCTATAGCATTGGGAAGGCCCGAACATCCTGGTCGTGTAAGAGGATATCTGGAAAGTGTATCGGTAAGAAACGTGTTTCCATGTTCTTGAACTTATAACGTTGAGGGGGTTTATAAAAAATAGAATCCTTTGAGGCTGAAGTTCATAATATTAATGTGATGCTGGAGGACAGGATTAGTGCGTCAGTGTATTCTATGTTTGCAGACATGCAAAGACAATTTCAGACTGCAGCTCCCACTCCTCCACCTCCCCCTACAGACCCCATTATTTATCCTCAACCTCTGCCAGTAGCTCCCACTCCCCCACCTCAGCCTGCGGACCCCATTTTTTATCCTACTCCTCCGCCGCAGCTTCCTACTTATTGCGAGATTTATGTTGATGATTCTCAATATCATATAGTAGCATATGGGTTGGTATATTTTATAGGAGATATTTTTCATCATCAACAATTATAGGTAAAGAATCAGAGGGTCACTATACAGGATATTATAGATAGATTAGCTCGGGTACCATTACCTACAGAGGAGGTGGCGATAGTTGGACATAGTATTGGCCATTTTTTAATTTGGCCATCCATACTTCTTTGACTCATTACCATAGAGGTATGAATGTTATATCTTTTATTTTATTTTATTTATTAAAGTTGTTTTATCATTTGAAAACTAATATATTTTTCAATTTATTTTTACAGGAATACTTCAAAGGTAAAGAAATAATGTATAGAAAACAACAAAGACAAATGGCTATGACATCAGATACAGATTCTAGTAGTCTTGATAGATTTTCAAGATATTAAAATTTGTTGGTAGGTCATTATGAGTTTCCAATGGAAGCTCATGTTTGTGGATGTGAAATAAATGTGGGGATTATGAAAACTGATATCATGGAGCTTGTTACTGGAGATAAGTTGGGCATCAAAGTGGTGCAAATTTTTTCCATGTAAGTCTTAACACCTTTTCCAGGGTTATATTTATTAAAAATGTATACTTATGTTTGTTTTTTATTAGGTACCTTTATAAAATTTGTGAGAGGAATGAGCTGACAGATGTATATGGATTCATGGACCCACAATTGATTTCCCCTGAAGCATGTGCATTGTATGAGGAACAAAGAATGCTTTATATTTTTGAAAGACTTGAAAAGAATATAGTCATACAATGTTGGATGATGCATTTTTTTGAGAGGTATGAAACACATCTCTCTCAAAGAGTTAATTATCTTTTAACATAAAAAACCACTAATGTTAAATTTCCTTTTATCAGTGATTACTGGATGTTAGGGGTTTTTTGCCCAAGGGAGAAAGCACTTTATTAGATATGCTCTATCCATGATGATGTGTGGGAAAGTTATGAGAATATATTGGAAAAGTAAGTTTCAATTTCTCAATAGTTTTATATATTATAATGAATTTTAAATTTTCCCCCATTCGTATTATTTTCTAATAGGGCATGGGCATACTTTCGAAAATACACAAAGAAAAGGAATAAAAGATCAAATATGTAAATGCGAAGGTAAATATCCATTTATAATTTGTACTTTTTGATTTATTACATAAAAATAATATATGGAATTTACACTCATTCAAACATAATTGTCATGAACAGCAAGGCGTCATCGAATGCGGATATTATATGTTAAGATTTATGTATGAAATAATAACAACTCGGACAGTTGTGACTTTTGACCTGGTAATATTTCCTCTTAAACTTTTCCATAATATTTCAATTTTATTTATTCATTATACACATTAACTACTATCCTTTTCATTTGTAGCTTTTTGATGACCCTCAACCCTATACTGCTGAAGAAATCAAACACTTACAAGTGGAGTGGTCAAATTATTTTACTAGTTTGATTAAATTTTAGTTGTTTGTAATATAAAATGTAATTTTGAATATTGTCATTGTAATTGTGTATTTGGTAGTCATTTAGGTTGGATTTAGTTTTTTTTTAAGTTGATAGTGTAAGTTTTGAATGTTATATATGTGAATGTTTAATTTTTCTCTACTTCTTATTTTGGTCTACTTATGATGGTTTTTCTGGTATGGATTCTGGTCTAGGGGGAGGGGTTCCAAGGGTGTGGGGGTGTTCATTGGGGTTGGGGGTGTCCAACGGTCTGGGAGTGCTGTCCGGTGGGGTGGGGGGCAGTCCAGGGGGTGGGAGGGATGTCCAGGGGTGTGGGAGGGTTGTCCAGGGCGTGGGCATATACATAAGGGTGGGGGGGTTGTCGAGGGGTGTTTGGGGTTGTCTAGGGGGTCGGGGGAAGTCCATGGGTGTGGTGGGGGCTCCAATGGGGTGGGGGGGCTTTCCAGGGTGTGGGGGGTATACATGAGGGTACGGGGTTGTCCCGGGGAGTTTGGTGCTGTCCAGGGGGTTGGGGGTAGTCTAGGGGTGTGGTGGGGGCTTTTAAGTGGGGTGAGGGGGTGAGGGGGTGATGTTCAGAAGGGTGGGGGTTGTAGAGGGGTTGTTTGGGGATTTCCAGGGGGTTGGGGGCATTACAGGGGTGTGGTGGGGGCTCCAATGGGGTGGGGTCTGTCAAGTGGGGTGAGGGGGTGCTGTTCAGGAGGGGGGGTAGTCCAGGGGTGTGGTGGGGGCTCCAATGGGGTGGGGAAGGGATGTGCAGGGTGTGGGGGGTATACATGAGGGTGGGGGGTTGTCCCGGGGTGTTTGGAGCTATCCAGGGGGTCGGGGGGCATTCCAGGGGTGTGGTGGGGGCTTTCAAGTGGGGTGAGTGCTGTTCAGGAGGGTGGGGGAAGTCGAGGGGTGTGGTGGGGGCTCCAATGGGGTGGGGAGGGATGTCCGGGGTGTGTGGGTATACATGAGGGTGGGGGGGTTGTCTCGGGGTGTTTGGAGATGTCCAGGGGGTCAGGGGGTAGTCCAGGGGTGTGGTGGGGGCTTTCAAGTGGGGTGATGGGGTGAGGGGGTGCTGTTCAGGAGGGTGGGGGGGTTGTCGAGGGGTGTTTAGGGTAGCCCAGGGGGTCGGGGGGCAGTCGAGGGGTGTGGTGGGGGCTGTCAAGTGGGGTGAGGGGGTGTTGTTCAGGAGGGTGGGGGTTGTCGAGGGGTGTTTGGGGCTGTCCAGGGGGTCGGGGGGCAGTCTAGGGGTGTGGTGGGGGCTCCAATGGGGTGGGGGAGGGCTGTCCAGGGAGTATACATGAGGGTGGGGGCTGTCAAGTGGGGTATGTTTTATATGTTATCAATGTAAATGCTTAAATTTTCTTTATTTCATTTTTTGATCTCCTTCTTTTTTGTGGTATGAATTATTGATTTGGTTTCTGGTTGATTCTGGGGGAGAGCAGAGTACTGCAGTCGATTTTTTTTAAAAAAAACTTTTGTCTTCTATGTCGGTTATTTATAACCGACGTGATAAAGAAAGCGAGAAGGGTTTATCACGTCGGTTTTTTCATAAGCAATGTGATAAAAACCTGTGGCATGGTTTATCACGTCGGTTATTTAATAACCGACGTGATAAAGGACCTAGAAAATGATTTATCACATCGTTTATTGATTAACCGACTTGATAACCCCCCCCCCCAAACTGGTTTAGCATGTCGGTTATTATATAACCGACAGGATAAACCATCTCCCAGGATTTTATCACATCGGTTATTTAATAACTAACGTGATAAACTCCACCGTACATGTTTATAATGTCAGTTATTATATAACCGACGTGATAAACCCCTCCCCCCCCCCCGGTTTATCACGGCAGTTATATAATAACCGACGTTATAAACCCCCCCCCCCCCCCCCCCCCCCCCCCGCCCACCCCCCGGGTTTTTCCACATCGATTATTAATTAACCAACGTGATAAACACCGCGATGTTATGTTTGTTACATCAGCTTTTAAATAACCCAACGTGAAAAACGTTCTTTAAAACATCATCTGTATTAACGTCGGCTAAAAACCAATGTAAAAAATGAAAAATAACCGACTTAAATAACGTTTTCTACACTAGTGTAGCTAACAGTACACTGGATCCCTATCTAATAAGAATTTTTTAACCCAACTCTTGTACGTGGAGTCAGTGCAGAACCTCTCTCACTAGATACTAGAATAAATATTCTAAAAAAGCATTGTAAATGGCCTATATTTCTGCAGGATCGTCGCTTGACTAGGATTCTCATGAAATGAGGTCTCCTATATCCTGGTCTGCTAAAATGGTGTCACCTCACCTTGATACCTGAGTATATCCTCTAAATACTAATGTCACCACATGGAATCTCTAGATGGTACTTCCGACTACCGGTTTATGTAGCTCCAGATCAAGATGTCGAACCACCTAGTCTCTCACCTAAAGACACAATCAAGTTACACTCTATGATAATCATATGATCCACTATTCCAAAAGTGGTAGTCAGCTGAAATACAATCACCTGTGAAAAAATTTCATACCTACGAGAATCATTGAATCACCTAGAATTAGATAACACACCATCCACCATAATATGCATGAAGAATTATAGATCTATAAAATGGGACAAATAATACATAAATAATAATTCACCATGCTCCATGTGAATTAACTCTCATGCTCTATCAGACTTCAACATCTTGGAAGATAAGTAATCATGAAAGTCCATATGAAAATCCTTCTAATCCATCTCATGATGATGATTCATTTATGTAATGACATCCCAAAATCTCTTGGTGGAACCACATAGAATATAAGTTTCAAGATTTTCCCTCCTCTAGAGGGGTTATCTAGATGATCAAAGATAGATAACATGGATTCTATACAATAATCTTCAGCCTATGGTCCTTCATTTTAATAAAACATGGGTGTAAGATGCTGTAATAATTCACACATTAACTCTGCCATAGTTGGGGTAGGTCATGGTTCAATCTGAATAATCTACATGAAATGTATAAGTTTATCATGGTACTATTCTCAGAAACTATATCTATTTTAAAAATTGGGGCCTCATTTGGCAGTTCTATATGATCTGTTAGTATCCCATGACCCACCACCTATAGAGCATGATCATCACCACACTCCTAGCGTCAAACTGGCGAACGTCATGGTGTAATACCTCTACAAAACATCCAAAACAGGTATACAAGGATGTTGTGAAATACATGTAACAAAATACCAAAAGTATAATAAATTGTCTAGCCTGTATCATGAGCCTCATCTTGGTCATGTACTCCCATTCTCCTAAGTGATTAGAAACCTGTAGAAGGTAACTTTACCCTGTGCATACCTGTATTCATATAGCCTATCTTGATAGACACATTAAATAAATCATTTCATTCACTATTAAATTAATAACCTAATAAAATCCATATAATTCCTTATTTATAATCTAGGTATCACTCTAGGCATATCATCAACCAACCACCTTACAGTCTCATCCTAGTAACTCCTATATGAAATCCATGTATCTCTCTAGGTGTGGTATAACAACATTACCACTCAACTCTTGTAACACCCCAAGTTTTTGAAAATGAATACAGAATGCAATTTTATAATCTAAACATTAAACACAACTTTGTCTCTTCTATGTTTTGAATTTCAAGAAATGGTCATCTAGAGATGTGTTCAGTAAGTCATTTGGAGTCTGGTAGAACAAACTTGATTTTTGGTGAATAGTAACATTCCCTTATGAATAGTAATATGAATAGTAATATGACCCTTGAATAGTAAATAATGATATTATTTTATTTTCTTATGCAATACGATAATGGGATCTTAATTAATTTTTCAATGTCACATAAAACTAACTGCACTTTAAGATTGTTATTTTTTGAATTAACTATGACAGTATTTAAAAATTAAATTAATAATATTTAGAAAATTATTTTTGAATAATGGATTTCACTTTTTAATTCTACACGTTGAAAAATTTTAGGGGTGAATTTTTGGGATTTTTCCTGAAATACTAGAATTTTTATGAATAGTAGAATACGATAAAATACAATAAATGCTAAATACTTGATTTACTGCATCACAGGTGATTCAAGAATGATGTATGCACACATGGTTTGAACTCACATGACATTATTACTATTAGGGGTCACATGAAGAAATACTTTTGGTTGTCTTGAGAGAAATAAAAAAAATAATGAATTAAATATTCCAAAATTACTCCTCTTCTCCACTATAAAACCCCCCACCACTACCTATTCTCTTCACTCCTCTAAGCCTTGAAGCTCCTAAAATTTTTGCCCAATTACCCTTCCATAGTCACTCCCCAGAACCATGAACCTCTTATTCTTTCCAAAATACCAAATCCCCTTCCCTTAAGGAGTTTCTCAAGGAGGTTATTTCAAGAGGTAAATCACCCTTCTTTCTCATTTGGTTTTATTTCAATTTATCTACTTTTTTTATCCTCTCCTAACCTACTATGTCCAAATTATAATGATAACTCCAGTAACATATATATACAGTCTTTATATCATGTGAATGGAAGAACCATCATAAATATTCTTACTCCCTCCCTTTTATTTTATAAACGAAATCGACGTCCATGAGGTACCGATTTATAACCTTTGTGGACGACAAAGTTTCGTTCTTCAATTTATTCTTCATTACTGGCCATGAAACCATATTCATGGTTGAACCAGACTATAATATATGTGTTATAACCTAATTAATATTTAGGAACCAGAATATGTACATATAATTAAGTTATATGACAAAACTAGTCCATAATATTCCAAATACCGCCTAATAATCGAAGTGGTGGTCATCTAATGGTTCATCCTCATTCCATGTAACAAAATAATATAAATGACCATATAAATTCTTTATGTTCATTAATAATATATAATTCCAATCCTGGATATTTATAACCATTACACATGAACTTCATTACATAAAAAAGTGAACCGAATATGAAAATAAAGGAAACGAACACTCTAGAACGACGAAATTCAATACAATAACGTGTCAATAAATACATAAATGAACTAACCAGAATTATGGTAAACTAAATAAATGTATAATAGGTTCTTAAATAAGTTATTAACAAGTATAATTTCATATTCTATGAGCTTAATTACAAGGTAGGAACACGTTTGGAGTTAAGGTAAGGGTTTTCCACCCGAACTTCCATTTTTATTCGGGTTACTTTTATTGTCTAATTTCCGTGATGAAATTTTTATGTATTGTTATGTACTCCTCATATATTATATGTGATTATCATATATAGGTTTACAAACCAGAATCATTCCTTATGTTATGGATAGTTACATGTTTTAAAAGGAACATTCAAAATTGTTTCAAAAATACAAGCCCAAATCAAGGGAATTTCTTAAATTTATATCTATTTTCAAGGGCAATCTATAATATATTTTTGGAAACCATTATTATTATAAAAAACTAGTTTTATTATGAAAATACTATCTTACTTAACATTTCGTATTATACAAATATTTTTCCAAAAGAACACTTCTTTTCAAAATAAAAGAGTATTTATCTCAAGAATTGCTTAATGATTTTATTAGAGTGTTTTCTTCTAATTAAACACTCTTGTTGATTCCATGGTATTATTGGGATTAATCATTTATGAATACATTTACCATATTTTATTTAATGTTTTATGAATAACTCTATTGTGGATGATCTATCCTAAAACCATTCACCATATTATTCTGAATGGTTAGTGTTTTATGTTTAATGATTAGGGAAAGATAGTTACATTTCATATGATAGTTTTAATAGGAATGTATATGTTGTTTATGTTTATCCCCACTCGTATGAGGAATGTATTGGACTTATTATGTGATGGGTGTGGCCCTATATATCCCCTAGATGATTCAGTAGGTCTCATGAGACAAATAGACGTGGAATTGGATGAGGCCTTTCCCAATGTGATATGGATTTTGGCTGAGGCCTTAATCACTATATGTATTGGCTAAGGCCATGAAAAAATGATTTAGAATGTCAGGAATATGAACTTCCCATAGTATTAAGCTAGTAATTGAAAGTTCATGTGGATATTAGACTAGTAGAATACCCTTTATTATGTTTTGTTATGTTAATATTTACTCAGCTCATATTCCTGCCATAATGTGTTCAAGTTTATTATTAAAGGAATGTGTTTTCAATAATTCAACATGTCTAATGTTTATATTATCTTCATCTGTATTTCTTACTCTTACTGAGCATTTGATCTCACCCTTTCTTATGTTTCATTTTTCTTAGGATATGAAGAAGTAAATTATGAATGACATGCAAGCATAATCTAAAAGATATGATATTGCTAGTGGAATAAATTAGTGTTGTTTTTTCCTTCATGTTGTAATGATCAACTTATGTATGTAACTTGTTTCCAATAATACTAAACTACTCTGTCCTTAGAGATTCATATTCCTTGTATGTATTCCAACGTAATCAAACAAGGCACCGACTCTGAGAAATTGGGGTCGGGTCCTTACAACTCTATCCTTAGTGGTCCAATAAAGGAGACCAAGTTTCACCCATGGTGTATATGATAAAATTTCCTCTAATTCCATCGTTGGAAATCCATTATGATTCCATGTATCACTCGTACATATAATAGTAAGCCCCCATGAGTCTGTCCTTGGCAGTTCGTATAAGGATTCCAAGTGTCACTCAGGCATAATCAGCGATTTAGCCAAATGAGTTTGTCCATGACATTCATATAAGTACCCATCTATAACCCAAGGCATATAAAAATATTAATTCAATATAATTAAATAATTTCAAGGTCAATGAAATAAAATTTCTAATAATCCTCTCCATAAAAGTTTTCTCAAGTCATGGATGAGCTTATAAGGCTTTGTCTCTTAATCATATCACATGAGCATTCATTATAATAGAAAATTAACTCTTAAAAAACCATTTCATTGAAATATCCCAGCTTCATGTTCATCCACACCCTTCCTTTAATCAATATTGATTATAATTTAAAATTCATATTACAAATCAATTCATCGATTAATATCACATAGCAACGGTAAACAACGCACCTCAAAGGTGACCAAATTCAAAATCCACCCAGGGTGGTCCCTTTAAATGTCGAACACGTCCAAGGGGTGGTTCCAATTCACATTTCATAACCTTTATTCATTTACCAATAGGTCTTGTTAATTACATAGTTCATACCTATTAATATTAAGTCAAGGATTAAAATCCATTTCAAGGGTTTCAATCTGATAATTATGAACAAGACAAAAAGAAATATATATTAACAGTTAAAATTTAAAGGAAATGCATGAGACCGCCTACTTTAGGACTGTAGTAGACTGCTCTGACAATATCACCTTTTTATTTGACTCTGATCAGGATAAAATTGAATAACGGATGAATACTTGAGATGAGTTTGATTCTTTTGACGGATGTTGATTCTGAGCTCGAATGGAGAAGATCTATTGATTTCGAGTTTAGGCATGAAAGGAAACCTATAAAAACCCATGGATTTTAACATGAGAGAATGAGGAAATTAGGTTTTAAATAATATATTAATTAGGGTCATTTATATAATTTTACAAAAATTTATTTGTCTTATGGTTTGTCCCGATAGTTGGCCAAACCATGTGCCAATCTTGTGCCATTTGATGTAGGAAGGGGACGCCACACGATTTCGATGCATAGTTTGGGTAACCATACGTAAACCATCTCTCATCACAAAATCAAAAACTTTAGACATACTCGTAAGGTCATACACCTCAAATCACATGGTATATCAAACCTTACAATCTCCCTCTACTATATTCCCAGCCTTTCATGGTTTTATCTAACCATATGGCATGCCCCGCATGGTTTCTACTAACTGTGAGACACACCTTTTTCACCTCAAAAATTATGTTTTAGTCTCCAAATAAGCCTCAGACTTCACTAATACCTCTATAACCTCCAAATAAATTCTCATTCGTTAGTAATTACATATTTAATCTAAAAAATGGTGGAATGAAAAGGAACTATACCTCAAAAAAGTATCCAGTTTTTACAATTGACCTAACCCTAGTAATCCTAGAGATTGTGTCTACTACAATTATATTAGTAAGATTACATGGAATTAAATCCTGAAGGGAAAATTAGTTTAGTAGTCCTGGAAAACTAGAAACATATATGAGACTTGTATTTCAAATGAAAACCTAAATTACAAAATATTTTTTTTACGATAACATAATTCCATCTACCCAATCCACGCATTTTATTCTTATTTCACTTCATGGAATCTTGGAGAAAGGAAACAAAATAAGGATGAGATAAATTCTTATTAAGGGTTAGGTATGGAATAAGTAATCATGAATCAAAAATAATATTCAATATGGAAAGGTAATATATGAAAACATATTAAATAAAATCAATAAATTGAGAAGTGAGTTCATATAAAATATGGGAAGGTAAATAACTAGAAACACATTTTATTCAAGTAACTGTATAGGGAATCATCAAGATAAAAAGGTAAAAAAATTAAAATTAATTTCATTAATCAATAAACTGAAAATGAAATGCATTCATATATTTTATCATAGTGAAAATTTCATGGATAATAATAACTGAATTTGAATGAAGGTAATGCTTAATTATTGGATTATTGGTTTCGTAGGTACACTATACATTTACTATCAATACCATTCATAATTTAGTTTAAAATATACTAGGTGAAACCCCTTCTAATTATATCCAATTGAATCATCCCATGAGACTAATGATGCATTGATGAGCTATCTATAATTAGGCCCCACCTATGTCATACTTGTCCAAATCAATCCTCACATTTCAAATAATCAATTTAATTCATGAATAAGGTTCCTTGTAAAATATACATATTGAGAAAACTATATAGATTTATCAATATTTACCAAGTTAATAAAATAACGCTCAATTAAAAACCTTATATAAAATCAGAATACAGTTTTGGAAATATTTATATCCATGATAAATTATATGGTTATTTTAGGGAATTTCAATGTTCAATTATCACTAGAAATTCAATATTTCAAGGGGACTACCAACATGGATCAATGAAGTGAATATTAGAACTATCCTTGGTCAAATTGATAATATTCTATATAGAATAAAAATTAGGATGTTTGTAATATAAAATTTACCCATTAGAATAAGAATAAGGGTTTTTTTTATTAAATAATGAAAATATCTTTCAAACCATTCTTGATGAAAATATCTTTAAACATTCAAAGTGTCTCATACAACTTCAAAACATTTGACTCATAATATACATGTTGGAATAACCTAACATAAAACTTATAGTATCATTAGAATCAGTATATTCATGATATATCATGTCAAAGTAGTTTTATATACCCCACATAAAATATGATAGGTGTATAACATAGCAAACGTCTCAAAGAAGGAAATTTCTGACAAAAATCCACTACTGTTTGGGTGAATTTTAATCCATTACCCCATGAATAATAGTCATTTAAGGAAGAATTTTATTAATATTAAGGTAAAATAATTTGTGATATAATATAACAAAATGGTCATTAGATACAACACAAAAAATAAGTAAGGGGTGAATATGAAATTTATCTCATAGATGTAAAAATTAAGATTAAAATCCCTTACCTTGTGTTTCCATTTGGGTGAATGTCCATTAAACTTACGTATAATGTTTTTAAGAATGATAATATCTTATTAAAAAATTATTAATATTTATGGTATCATATATGATCTTTTTAAAATATATTATTACCTTTTTGTTAGTAATCTTTCATTATATTCACTATTTCAGATATTAATTTCCAAGTTTCTCAATATATGTTTGACATGTTATTTTTTGTTCGTATTACATAGATAATGATTTGAAAATATAAATGATTTTAACCATGATGTAATAATCGTATATATTCCTTATATATACATTTATAATAATCCATAATATTTGGATATAGGAAATGAAATACACTATTCATGGTAACAGTAGGTCGTATGTACGGATGAACGCTACATCCATTTCTTTTTCGTATTTCAGAGAATGAAAATTAAATGATATATATGTATATTATAATTATAGTATCATATTTATTTAATATATTTCACTTATTTTTATTAAAAAAATTCTTAATATATTCCATTTATAGTGTGAATGAATCACATCACTTTGAGGAGGTTGTAGTCCACACATCCACAAATGATGTTATCGTATTCCCATGAAATGGAGAGTATGAAGATATGTGTTATATAAAAATTAGAGAAATAATAAGACAAAATAAATAGCACATTTATCATATAAAAAAATTATGTCCATCATAATTCTGATCCATAAGATTTGGTAAAAGAAAATTGAAGTACATTGTTTCAGGGGGCGATAGTCAACCGTACTCATGAACGATAAATTTGCAACCCATTTGATGGAAATGTGTGTAGGTTTAGGTAAAACCCATAAAATTTCATCATATAAGTATATTTATGATAATTATGTTACAATATAATAATTTTATTTTTTGATAAGGAAATAAAACAAAAGTGATCATTGAAGAATATTACCTCTTTTCAGGGTAACTCCTTTTAGTTTTCACCAAAGGACTTCCTTGGTTTTATTTCATCCCAAAGTGAGGATTGTAAGTTTAGTGGATGAATTTAAGTAAATTATTTGGGTATTTTATGAATGATTCAAATGGATTTATAGGCGTGAATAAATTGGAGGGGTGGGTGGCTTCTTATAGTTGAGGGGGGTGACATTCTTATAAATATAAAAGGTAAACACTATTAGGATGTCTCCCTTAAATAATGTGACCAAAATAATGAAAAAAATAGATAAAAGGAAATATATAGTGGATATATGTTCAAAACCTAGTTTTGGACATGTGTCTATCATTTTGGCCCTTAACATTATGGTTTAGTCCCGAGTTAGGCTTTATTTTACCTTAATTGATGTAATTAATTTTAGCTACATTTGATAATAATTTTTTTCAAGAAATAACTTTTAATTATTATTAATTATTAATTATTAATATTCAAAATATATAATAAATTTTTTTTAATTCTAATCACATAAGTGGCATAAATTAATTTAATATTAATCCCGCATATGGCATGACAAAGCGGATTTTTAAAGTTAAAATGTCCAAAAGTTTGAAATGATTTTATATCATATTTCAAGATAAAATTCATAAAATTGATGTGAATTGGATTAATATATGTAAAATTTATCTAATGAAACATATGAAACCATTTAGAAATATAATTTAATCCTATAAATTATTTAGGGGGAAAAAGAAGTTCTCAATTAAAATTCATTGTTTTTCACTATTCATCAAAAAATGAAACTTCTCCGAAAAAAAACCAAAGATTCACACTATGTTGATTTATAAATTATTCATTCAAAAATGATTTTTATTTTTTCATATAAAATTTTTTGATGTAGGAAAATTTAGTTTTAAAATAGGTGCACCATTAAAAGGCATCAAAATTTCCTTCTTAGAATAAATACATTTTTTAGCGTAAAACTGGATTTATTCTTATCTTCTTCCAATAACCTCTATTACATGAATCTAAAAAATGTTTAATTGTATATATAATATATATATTTCATTAATAAAATTTACTTCAAGTAATTAATTTTATTTATTAGGATAAAACACCTTTGTGAGCATGAAAACATTTCCTTTATATTGAATTGGTTTTTATATTGATTTGTAATTAATTAGTAACCAATGAATTTATTTTATATTTTCATAAACTATATATTTTTATAATTTAGTTAATACTATTCATAGACAATAATTTAATGACCGGTTTATATCTTATTATAAATTCTTAATAAAATATTTTTGCTCGGTAAAACTCGGTCTTGTGTGTAACACAAGCTATCGAAAAACACATTATTGATTGTATCACAAGATAACTCAATTATTAATTCATTAAAAGATATAAAATATATTTCATTAAAATATTAAATATTTAATATTTTCATTTGAGGTTATATTTTTTTACACTTGGTGTTGTGTGTCATACACGTTTTCAAATAAAAGTTACTCTTATAATTTTTGGGGCATTACATTCTCCCAAACATAAATAAATTGCATCCACGTTATTTCATTGTAATCTCGGTAACATTGGGTTTGATATCTAGAAATTTACTTATTGAAACACCCTGATCGTAAAATATCTTTTAAAATATCCTCTTATGAATAGAGAATGAGAAGTAAAAAATATCTCATGGAATAACATATAACAAGGTTTCTATATAGGATAGAATTTGTGGAAAGCGGAAATATGGTCTTCGAAGAAAAGTGTAAATATTTATAGGGGTGATTGTGCTCATAGATCACAACCAACTGAATTATAAATGGAAATGTTGGGGCCTTAAATGGAAAATTCTATGGTGATTTAAAAGACCATTGGTTCAATTAAAATTAAAGTATTATGACTAAAATGATCATTTTATTAATGTAAAGTAACTATTTTACTACTTAATAATATAATGAAATATATTTACTTCACACATTTCCATTTTATAAACACAATTTTCATCATTTGGTTGTTCTTTGATTGATTTCCAATTTTATCCCTTTACTCTAGTAAAAAAATATCCAAAAATTAACTTTTATGCATAAAGTGCTGGAATTTACATTCAATGAATCATAAGATACATAAAAGAATGAAACTTATTTCAGTATATGTATAAAAAATTTCCAAAAATAATATATTTTATACATTAATCTCTAGACATCAAAAGTTACATCTACCGGTTCATCATTAATATGCATTCATTAAAAATAATGACTTATTAACTAGGACAATTTGTAGGCCAGTGGTAGGTGTGAAACCCTTAACATCCTACAGAAATGGGTTAAATCCCCATAGAACTATAGTTTTCCATTTTTCTAAAACCATATTAATATAATTTTTAAAAAAAATATATTATGGAAATCCTTGAAATTTAAACATTTAATAACCTTTTCACTATGGTATTCAATACAACATATTTATTTTCTGTTTTTTTTTTTCAAGGCCTAATAATCTAATTTAACTATTATTAAAGTTTCATTAATGATAATATTAACCCCAAATGTTATCAACAACATTAATCACATTACTCTAAAATTTAAGGTCATTATTCCTCAAATAACTTCTCCATTTAAACATTTACTAAACTAATGAGTTGTATTACAATAAATTTCTTCCAAAATATCCTTAATATTTACAGAATCTCATTATATAAAACCTAAAAAGGGATGTTAAATAACTAGATCTTATGATAAACCTTAAACTAACTATCCCATGATTGAATCCATAACGCTTAATTTAATGAGGAAATATGTGCTTCAATGCTAATCCTCAAAGTCTATCTTTTGGTTGTGTTCCATAATCTGTATTTTCAAAAATCTAGTTCATAAGGTTTCTAATAAACTACCTTTGATACCAACTATAGCGACCTAACCCTAATAATTCCACAGCTAGTGCCTCTTACCATTACCTTGGCATGATTACAAGGAATTAGATCCCTAAGGACTGCTCAGTTTAGTATTCTTGGTAAACTAAATACACATATGAGTCATGTATTACAAATGAAAACATAATTTTTTCCTTTCTAGGATAACATAATTCCATGTATCATATCCTTTATTATCTTTCATAGTATAATTTATTGAATATAGATGAAAGAGAACAAAATAAGGGTGATCTCAAATGCTTAGTAAGGGTTAAGTATAATGGAAGTAATCATGAAATAGTAATCATGTTCATTATGGAAAGGAAATATCTGAACACACATCCCATATAGTCAATCAATTGAGAAGGAATTTCATAAACAATATAGAGAGGTAAATAAATAGAAACAAATACCCCCCAAATAACTTGATACAGAATAATTAATATGCAAAGGTAAATAACTAAAATTTTATTCCATTAATCAATAAACTGAGAATGAAATGCATCCATAGATTTTTATTTCATAATGAAAATACTATGGATAATAATAATTAAATATAAATGAAAGAAATTCTTCATTATTTGATGATATGTTTCCCAGGTACATAATACCTTTACCTTCAAGACCCATCACAAGATAGTTTAAAACATACAAGGTAAAAACCCACTAAGGATAGCCAACTGGCTCATCCCATAAAACTACCAATTCATCAAGGTACTATATATAATTGAGATACACCTTTTTCATACATATCCAATTAATTACTCATATATCAAATAATGCATTTAATTCCTAAACAATGTGCCTTATCAAATATTAGTATTGAAAAAAAGATGTTGATTTACCAATATTTATCTAGTTAATCAAATAACAGTAAAGTACACACCATATGTAAAAAATTGTATACAGTTTTGGAAATAATCAAATATATGATAAATGATACAATATTTGGAATAAATTTAATATTAAATGAAAAAAAAATTAATATTTTATAAGTATAACAAAAATGATTCAAGTGAATGTCTATAGTATCCTTTTTCAAAATAATCACATCCCATAATTGGAAATTCTTTTATTTTATTCTCTACCAGATATTAGATCCTTTCGATGAAGTTCAGGTTTAGTCCGGATTTCAATTTTTATGTTTTTTAAGCCTTTGTGTGAGTTTTCAATGAATAGTGGAGTTTTTTGCTTGGAAGTAGGGGGTGCACAGTTAGCGAATGGTTAGGAGAAATTTTCAGCTTCACCCATGAAATTGTGCATCTTGTTGGTAGGGCATGGGGCTTGGTGAAAAATATATGCATAGATAGTTAATCCATGTGGCAAGCATGTGATTTGGTTATGGATGCAATCAGTGGAATATTTCAAGGTTGATGCACAGTTTGGGTAACCATGCAGCCAACCCCTATGGGGTGACCCTCTTCTCGAGTAGGGTGTTTACGATTGGTTTATGATTTGATAAATTATGCATCCAAACCATGTGATTTACCCAAGTAATTAATAATGTGAAATTCCAAGTTTTCTAATCCATTGTTTTAACACTATTTTGGGTTTTCCTCCCCTTATCTGACCTAATCGCACTAGGGGCTCTCCGATATCCTCCTTACATTCCCTATTTCCATTTCTGAATCCCCATGAATGTTACTAGGTATGTTTCTTTGTATTTTAGTTTTATTTCCACCTCTACACTTATTCCTCTCTTAGTTTCATGGTTTTTCATGGTGAGGGTTCTCTCTTTGATGAACCATAGAGGAAAGAGATGATATGTGGATTGATTTATTTGATGTTAGGGTGTGCTGATTATCTCTCAGACTTGATCCTTCCTTCCCCCAAAGATTGGTTTTATTTACACATCATTGTGGTTGGTGTTTCTATCCATTTCCTTTTTAGTGTATTCCATTTGATTCTTGGTCTTTACAACATAATTTAGAAATGTGATTTTTATGCATGTGATGTTCTAGCATAATTTTCTTTTGTATTTCCATTATGGAACAAGAGTTGGAAATGGTTTTCCAAAGGGTTATTTTACTATGAATTTATTTAATCACATAAATGGGGTTTGATAAAATTACAATTGTGTTTTTAAAGTGAAATTGGGTTCTTTGGGGGGGGGGGTTCCCTTGGTTATATTTTAAACAAGTCATTGGATTGTGATTTTAGTTTTATATGTAAAAGGTTGTGGATTTTATGGTTTGATTCTTTTTTATGACTAGTTTTTTAATATAATAACAAGTGATGACCCTTTAAAAAGGTGTTTTCAATGTGATTTCAGGCTCTTAATATTTGAAGGATTGTTTCCTAAGAGATATTGTTGTGATTCAAGTTTTCATCCTTGTTGTACCTTTATAAATGTGTTCAATGGGTTGTGTGAAACATGTTAATCATGTTATAAAAAGGTTTTTAGGTACAAAAGTGACGAAATTAGTTTTTCTAAAAAAGTGGGTTTTGTCGTACATGAGATTCCTTTCTATGCACGTCAAATATGTTTTCATATTGAAAATGTGATATAAAGTGCATTTTAATGAAGATTTGGTGTATATAGGAATTTATAAAAAGGTTTCTTCCCACAGGAATGGTTGGGTCTTCATATACTCTTTTTGTTGTGTTCTCCAAATGGGTTTCAGGAGTTGTGCAAGTGGTGTAATGGCCCATTTTTCATTTTGAGATAAATCTTGGATTAAAAATTTTGTAAAGGACCTTCTGCATTATATATATAAGTGGTGTTTTATGTTAATTTTGGAAAATGTTGTGGAAATGGATTTGTAATATAATTGGATTTTGGAAATGGGTTTCCTTGTTGGGACTTTTTTTGTCTTGAAAAGATAGTTTTAATGTGATGTGATGAAGGATCCTGGTTGGCCCATATATATATTTTTTAAAAATTTGGTTTGAAACTTATGTGCGTGTGGGCCCAAGGGGCATATTTGCAAGTATTGAAAGATGGATTGAAAACTTGGGAATCATGAGATTGAGTTGGTATTTTATAATTTTTCTAGAAAGTAGTTTGAAAACTAAAATTAATTGAAGGCCTAGTAAGAATTTGTATATGGCTTGGCAGGTGTTATGGGTACCTCTGTGAAGGATCCACTATTGGGAGATGGGATCTCATAGGTGGTGTCATGATTGGGTTTGGAAAGCATGGTGGTATGGACCCCACTGTTGACGCTCCTTTCGTGACAGAATCTAAAGGTCAGAAAAGGGGAATATCTGAGCTCAAAGTGATTCAGCCTTTGAAGAAAATATCAAAAATCGACAACGGCATGAACAAGGGATCAAAATAACATGTGTCGCGCAAGTTCTATCATTGTCGCGCAAGTCCACTTGCGCGACACCTTATGTTCACGCAAGTGACTTGCGCGACCTAAGTGATAACCGCCCGGTAACCGCCTGGGGTCTTCTCCTGCCTAAAAATAGACCCTGTGGCCCCCCCATTCGAGGAGGATTTTTTCCAGAAACTCAGATTTGAGCTCTCGTCACCCTAGTCTCTTCTCAAAGCTTCCGAAACACTTCTAATGTAATTTCTTACCTAGAACGGAAGATCTAAATAGGGGGAGGAAGGCCTAAGTGTTGAAACTCATCAACACTTGCGCGCCTGAGTGGCCAGCCCTTAAGGGAAAAGGACCACACTTGTGCGCCACCTTACTCCTTCAATAGATCTTGCGCGCCCTTCTTCTGGAAGAACCTCAAGAAAATTCTAAAGGCTTTAATTAAGAGTCGCTAAATTATTACCCTGCTAGTTAACCGTCGCGCAAGTACACCATGTGTCGCGCAGGCATAACTGCGCGACCAGGACCTGCATGACCAGGACTTGTGCACCCACGCAGTAGCTGCGCGCCTGCCAGGACTTGTGCGCCCCTGCCTTTTTGGGTTCCTTTCTTGCCCATTTCACCCCTCTTAAGACATTACACCTTTACTATTCAAGATTCAGTCTTCAAGACACTCTTCAAAGCCATTTATGGCATGATTTCTTGATTTGAATTCCTTATCTGAAAGGAATTCTGTGGAATATCTCTCAAAACATAGTGATTTGCATATCTTTATGTCACTAAAGATTGAGAGTTCATTCATTCAACCTCATCCTTTAAGATGAGAGAATCTTTAAACTGGGTCTCCTTTTTAGGAATAATCCCCAGTCATAAGTCCTCTAATTTGGGCATCCTCTTAGGAGTAAGCCCCAGATCCCCTAACCTGGGCTTCCTTTTCAAAAGTAAACCCAGTCTCAAATATGGGCATCTTCCTTAGGAGTAAGCCCCAATTCTTAAAGTTCCCAAATCGGGGAATCCTCTTTAGGAGTAAGCCCTAAGTCCCTCAATTTTTGGGCATCCTCCTCAGGAGTATGCCCCAAACCATAATCCTTAACCTGGGCCTCCTTTTCAGGAGTAAGTCCCAGTCATAATCCCTTAACCTGGGCCTCCTTTTCAAGAGTAAGTCCCAGTCATAATCCCTTAACCAGTCCTAATTTACCTTTGATATGGGATTCCTTTTTTGGAGTAAATCCCAATCATAAGTCTTTTCCTAATTTGGGCCTCCTTTTCAGGAGTAAGCCCCAAGTTAGAGTATTCAAAATCTCCATGAATCACATATACCGTTATGGACCCTGTTCCTAGATTTCTTCTCTAAAGTAAATCTTAAACCTTCATTTATCTGGGCAGTCATACATACATAAGCCCCACATTATTTCTTATGATTGCATCTTTCATGGCACAATTGTATTTTTTTTTACCAATACCTCTTGTTTCTTACATCGAGCATGACTCACGTAAGCTTAGAGTGTAAAGGTAATTGTGAAATTATTCTTTGAGCCATCAATCATAAACATCATACTCCCTTACTCGAACTACGTGGGTTCTAATTCCTTTTTTAAACAAAGGATACGTAGGTAGCCCGTCTAAGGGTTCGATCCCAACTCAAAAATAATCCATGTCCTTCTGAATGACAATAAACTTCAAGTGCCCCACTGAGTGGCTTTAAAACCCGCATGGTCATCATAATGACCAAGAGACTTCTGTATAAATGTGTCGAAGGGTACCATTGACCAAGAATCTCTAAATAAATACAGATGATTCTCTATCGATGAAGAACCTAGAATACATACAAAAGATTCTCTAAATTTACTACATATTTAATCATTGATTGTCATATTTGAAGGAAAGCTCATTTTATACTTGGTAATGTAATAAGGATTCACGAATATAACTTAAATCTATAAAGAGAGTCCCAGAGTAGACAATAATTTCCCTCAAAAAGGTGTGATGAGTCCGACCTCCCATCCACTCGACCAATGAAAATTCCTAAGCCTCATCAGTCCACAAACTAATGATCACATACCTTTGGAAAGTAGGTCTGAATGGATGTGGAATCATTGGATGTTTCCGGTTCTACGAAGAAACCTATTAGAAACCGATCAGAACGTTTGAACCTCCAATCAAGGCGGTCATCCCCGGATTCTGAGGGACACAAAAAATGGTGAACTCGACGTGAATCCTTAACCAAATTAAAAATGATGTTTTACCTATTTATTAGGGCCCCTATTTAAACTCAATGAGAGTGCCAACAAGACAGTCAATAACATATGTGCTCATCCAAAATATGTAGTAGCTGAATTTATCTTGATTACATCTGTTATATCAAACAGGCACTCTTTTCCAATATCTTCTGCATTTCCATAATGGCCGCCCTCAAATTCACACTTGTGAATACTGCTGCTGCAAATGCCACTGCTGCTAATCCTGCTGGATCGTCATCCGCTCTTAGGAAAATATCACCCACTCAGCGTCTTCAACGCTGGGTATCAAACACACTGGTTAAGGAGTGCCGTCAACACGGTAAAATCCCAATTCTGGAGGCTGCCCGACAAGACCTCTATGTAAATAACTCACATCAGTCGTTTAGACAACAACGACCAGTGATCAAGAAGCAGGCGGTGCTAACTACCATCTCCATATGTTTCGGGTCGTTATCCACGGAACGCAATCACCATTCACTCCCTTATTCTAGGGAGGTGAATGAGCAGGTCCCTCGGGACCTTAATTCAAACAGACATGAGTCCTTCCTGAGGGCTCCCACCAACAATCGCCGCCAGACTCGTGTGGCAGTGCGCCCCCAACATGATGAGGGTACCGACTCCAGGAATTTGGCTTAGGTTCCTTGAACCCAAGAAAGCAAGACGAACCACCAGAGGCGGAATCCGGTAAACAGTGAGCAGGTTCTCATCTCTGCCATCTCCAGAGAAGTCCACCAACCTAACATGGTGGCAAGCAATGAGCAGGAACATACACCTACCCATTTTAATTCCGGTGTCCAGCAGACTCGTCTGGCAGCATCAAGCCAATCCCGCTAGGCAATTCCGGCAGAGTACTACAGGCAGGAACATACACCTGTTTATACACCATCAGCTAGTCAGCAGGATCGTCTGACTACTATGATGGATCTCTTAAACCACTTTTGGCGAAGTGTAATCAGCAGGCACATACACCTGCTAGTATTAATCAAGCCTACCAACAGTATCACTTGGTAGCATTTGGAGAAGTTAGGCAGAAAGCCCCGACAAAAAATAGGAGGCAGACTCAACTCTCTACCCCCACACTTGAGTACTGTCAGGATTCACTGGCAGGAAAAGGAGGAAACGAGCAGGCACATACACCTGCTCCAAGCTTGGAATGGACGTATATTCCCGTTCCGGCATCTGAAGTCACCAATAATATTCTATCAATGGTGAAAGTGAAAAAGAAAATCCCTGATCATATTCTGGATGCCTGCCAGGATATTATAACAACTTCAGCGGCATCTTAGGGAAATACACATAAATATATCCATACCAGTGGAGTGATACATCAACAATTTACTCCGGAACAGACACACACATCTGTTCCAGTCAAAGAGGGTTGTGGGGAATACTCCCCCATATCATACGGACAACCAAGTCAGGCACATATACCTGATTTGAGAGGAGATCGTTAGCCTAACCTGGCCATCATTCCTAATCAGGCACATACACCTGCTCAGAGTAGCCACTTTCGTCAACAAGTGGTTTCCAAGGCGAGTAATAAGGCATCTAAGAAAAAGACCCTCCCAGTACAGTCAGGAGATCAAGTTCCAATCTGTAACAAGGCCTTGCCTGATGCTGGAGTTCTTGAATCCCTCAGACAATTATCTATTGGAATTCAAGATTCTACTCCCTCAGTTCCCAATAGTTGGAACATTAATTCTGAAGGTCTTCAACAGACACTTCTTCATTAAGGCTTGCTTCATGAAAATTCGGTCGATCCCGAAGTTTCATCTTCAGAAGAGAGCCACAGGAACCCTATGTGTGGTCAGAAGACCAAGGAGCAAGAGATCTCATCTTTTGCTATGACCCATCACGGTGGTCCTCCCCATGATGATGAATTTCGCTGTGAAATTCCTCTCCGCAGTAGTGATACACATTTCCTGAAAAATGCCCCAGTGGACAATGTAGTGCCGAGAAAGCCCTCTTATCTTGAGGCACTTGAAAATTCAAAACCAGTCATGTTTGAAGCTTCATCACTAGCAGGTGAAATACTTTCTCAATCAGAAGATAGCCCAGGGTGTAGGTCATTCTCCGAATCACCCCTAAGTCATGCATATTCTAGTTTGATCAATGATTTTCTACCAATCCTGTTGAATCCAATGAAGCAACAAGGAAACACAAACTCTGGTGAAATAAGGTAGAAGAATCTTCATCAAATGATAAAGAGGAAATGCTGAACATGAGAAAACAACTGGCGAAAGGTGAGGTGCCAGTTATGTTTTGGCCTCTGGCTGACTCTCAGTATAATATTCCAGAAATGTTGACAGAAGATGAAATTCATGATATTCATCTCAACATATGGAAAACTATTTGTCAGTTGAAAAAGAAAGAATTATCTTATGATGAATATGAAAATCATCATAAGATAATAGAAGGGTTACAACGTCAGATTGATTTGGCGTCTCTATCAGTCTCTCAATGTCCGAAGGCTGAAAATCAATAGAGATCCCTTCAATGTTCATGCTTTGGCGAACTAAGAATATTGCGTCAGTTAATTTCCAATGCCCCATCTGGTATTCGTGTCAGAGGATGGGGTGTTCATAGAGAACTGCATTTCACGATGATCTTCAGTCAGTAAAGCCCTCCGAAAATGGTCTAATGCAATGTTATTTCCCATGACCGGCCACAGTAAATGGGCTTTGTATGTAATCAAAAGCTTTCCCAATAACAGGCTTCAACTAGTTCCTCTCAAAATCAATAATACAAACAACAAGTTGTTGAATTACTCTTGCATCAAGAAAACGAGAATATTGAACAGGCCTCTCATTTGGAGCAAGTACATCACCAAATGATAGAAGTATCGGAAATCATCCAACGGTCTTTTGAACCGGGTGATAAAAGTGGATACATATTAATGCATCCAGCTAATTTCCGGACTAAGGTTCGCAAGATCAGGAGGACTTTCAAGAAATTCTCAGACATAGCATGTCAAGAACCACCCCAGCTTGCCAGACTGGGGACTCTTTTAAACCAACCCTCGGAATCAACAAATAGGTTATAAGGCGTTGAGCGAGAATAATAGGAACAGCCCCAGTCCACTGGAATGGGGACTTTTTCAAATCATCAATCCCCTCCTCAGAGAAATTCGGTCTTTTCTCGATTGGGGAAGAAACCTCAAGAGGAACAAAGAGCCAAATTATCAGGAGATTCCCTCCAAATTACAGTTCACCAAGAAGTTTATGAGAGATTGAATCAACAAAATGCAATGTATCATCAAATACATGGAAGAAGACAATATCACATAAATGATGATAGAAGGTATGCAATGAGTTATGCATCGATTAATTTCGTCAATGCCGTTTTTTCTAATCCATCAGATGAGGCTCACTCAGGGGACTCAGATAAAGAGGTTCCTGCTCAAGAAGATGTACGCACCGACACAAATGAAGAAGGAGTGCGTACACAAAGTCAAAGGATTACTCAAAACTTAAGTAATCCTTCGAGTAACCCACTTCCCCATATCCAAAAATGATCAAACAAAGGGAATGGAAAGAACCAGGTTACATATCCTTCCTCTGGAGAAGGTCAATCGCTCTCACTAGAGCAGAGGTTTGCAAAAAAGAAGGAAGAAATGAAGGAATTAAGAAGGTTGAATGCAGAACTACTTCAGAATAGTATTCTTCTTAAGCATGCTGGAGTCAGTCAGCCAAAGCAATTTGTTGCAGCTACTGAGATGGATCAAGAATATCCTCCTCTATCAGTACACCCTCACAGGTATAATCCTACGGGTCAGGTGAAACAACAGTTGGCAGTGCTACCATCAGTTGCAGCACCAATCACCACATCTGTCCAAGCTCCAGTCATTTCACCTACCCAAGTCCAAGTTCAGTGGGATGTTTCTCAAAAGTTAATAACTACTATTGAGTCATTAACAGCTCGGTTCGAAACTATGGAAGGGAAGCGTGCGCAAGTTCAACCAGAAAAGAAAGTTTACCCTGAATGGGTAGATTCAATTTCTCCTCCATCCAGTTTTGGGAACCCTGTATTCCCTACTTTCAATGGATCAGGCGATCCAGAACAACATTTGACACATTACGTGTCTTGTTGCGATCCTGTGATGGGAACTCCGGAGCAGCAAGAAGCAGTCAAACTTAGATTCTTCGTGCGAACCTTGCAAGGACCAGCTTTTGTTTGGTATACAAGCTTGCAATCCCGATCAATTACCATATGGGAGGATCTTCGCTAAAAATTCCTCCTTTAGTTTAGCTCAACTCTGCCAAAGACAACAGTTTTCAATCTTACAAACTATAAGAAAAGGGATAATGAAAGGGTCTCTGATTTCATTGCTTGATGGAAGGGATTAACATATTCCTTGAGTTTAGCACTCCCTCAAGAAGAATTGTTGCCAATCTATGTGGCAAATCTGCATGACGAATTACGCACGCCATTAATCCCTGTGAAATACACAGGAGGGTTTCGAGACCTTACTTCAATCGCTTAGCAGATTGAATATTCCCTTATACAGGCTAAGGCTAAATCTCGTGTAATTCCCTCAGCTCCAGGAAGGAGAATGGGTAAAGCAGAAACTACTAAAGTTATGCTTAAACAAGCACCTGTATCTATTTCGACCTCAAAACCTTCATCTTCTCGAAGGGCTCCACCTTCTGAGCACCAACAACTAAGGCCTTTTCATCTAGATGATCAAAAAGATCAAAGACAAAAACAATTTGAGTATTTGAAGAGCAAAACATACTCTTTCTGAAATGAACAAGTTCATGGTTATTTCATTTCGGCTCTGGAAAACAATTTGGTTCAATTGCTAATACTCAAGAGGCCAAACAAGAAAGGATATGAAGATCATCCTAATTATTTCCCTTTTCATCAAATTTTGGGCCATCCCATCCAAGAGTGTTTTGTCTTCAAAGACCTCCTGAAAAAGATGGTCGAATCGGGACAGGTCACATTGAAAGGCTCCTCAGCCCAGGTAGCATGTGTCATTTCTACAGTTCTAGAGGAGGAAGATGAATGGAAGGAAGTAAAAAAGCAAAAATACACAAAATTATGATGATTGGATGGTCAGAAAGACAATCAATCGAAATCATGCTATTTTGCGAACACAATTAAGGAAACCAATTGTGTCTTCTACCATGAATGTTGCAGAAAAACCCTCTTCATCATAGGGATAGTCCTCAAAGAAACGGAATGATTAAAAGAAAGAAAAAGAATCAGAAGAAGATGATTATGTGTCAAAGCCTAAATTGTCTTTGACTTTGGCGGACTTCATGCCATTTACTACAAAGCCACGAGAACCGCCCCACCAAACGGCACAACCTAAACAGGCTAATCAGGCAGAGACTTCATTAGAAGAAGAGTTAATCTTAGGTTCTGTTAATATGATTCAATTAATAGATCCATATGCCAGTCGCAGTTTCAATATTGATGAGCCTGAATTCCCTGTATCAAACAGAGGAATCAGAGGAAGTTCCAGGGGCTCAGGATATAGGGGAAGACGTGGATCTTTCAGAAGCCACTATTCCAATTCTACCCCTGCTAGAACTGTGTATGCAGGAGAAACTTGTGGTAGAGCCCTTCAGTGAGCTCAGCAAGAACAAGCAAGTTCTTCTACCAATAGAAAATTCAGTCCTGGCATAGTTATTTTGGAAGACCGGTTGAAGGTTCCATATTCTTCCTCTCAGCAAGTAAATGGATCTAATCGGTCTAAACTTCCAAAACCAGGAATATTGCCAACTTCTATACAAGATGCATCAACTTCCAAAGCATCTGCTTCTAAGGTACCTTCTAAACCACATATTCATATTGGGAAACGCAGACCTCTGGATCAAAAGTATGATATATTGAAACACTTGGCCCAAGTACCATCCAAGTTATCAATTATGGATGCTTTGAATCTCTCAAAAGATCTTCGGGAAGCACTCATCGAGGCTTTGTCAAGTCCTCAAGAGTTTGAAACTGAAATTGTTGCAGCTGAAGTCTATCACATAGAGAATAATCTCGTAGAATTCCATGCAATAATATCCTTTACAGATGAAGATGAAGATGATGTTGTTCATGGACATATTAGACCATTGTACTTGTCTGGAAAATTTAATGGTGTGGATGTTCGAAGAGTTTTCATTGACAATGGTTCATGAGTCAACCTCATGCCCATTCGTACACATCGTCGATTGAGCCTCACGGAATCTGATTTATCTCCCTCCACCATGATACTACAGGGATATGATAAAACTGAACAAGAACTACTGGGTGAAGTTACACTCAGAACTCAGTTTGGAGATCTTGTATCCAATTCAGATTTCATGGTTGTTGATCCAGACTCATCCTTCAACATTTTGCTCGGAAGACCCTGGTTACATCAACATGCAGCTATCCCTTCTTCATATCATCAATGTCTCAAATATTGTTTCGATGGTCAAGTTGGGACGTTGTATGGTGATAAGGCCCCGTTCAAGACATGTGAGTCTCAATACATTGAGGCATAATTCTATCACATGAAGCAAAGGGAGAAATCCATAACAAAGGATATTACCAATGTTAATGCACCATATGGTTTGGAAAAAAATTCTAGTAAATCCATTTACACATGTGAGTACAGATTATGTGTTGCCTATCACTCAAATTGACAAGATAGACCCAAGTCAAAATACTCTTATGGAAAGATCCATAATTTCAATTACGGCTATCGAGCCAGAAAACATGAGAGAAATTGGTAATCTACCAAGCAGTGATGAAAACACAAATGGTGACGTCTTTATTTCATCTGCTGAAATCCAACAATTATATGCTTCGCCAATTAGGCCAGAAGAAGTTATAGCAACATCAAAGGTGAACAATGATGTCGATTCTCAATCCATCATTTCCTCTTTATTAACCAAAGAAGACCCTTCATCATCAATCGGGTTGGAAATGGAAGCTTCTTCTTTAAAATGTGCAAATTTTGACATCTCTTCTGATCATGAAAATTCTGCTTTTTCATCTACTATGCAAGTAGAAACGGAAGAAATAACACATGATGAAGAAGAAGAGGAAGATATTAGAGATGCTCCTCCAGCATTTGAAGAGGGTATATCCACCACTGTGGATGAACTCAGAGAAATAAATCTGGGTACAAAGGAAGATCCATGCCCCACTTTAATCAGTGCGGCCTTGACCCTTGAAGAGCAAGAGATGTATATTTCTTTTCTAAATCGAAATAGAGATAGTTTTCTTGGAACTATACAGAAATTCCAGGGCTTGATCTTGATGTTACTACTCATCATTTGGGTTTACCAGAAGAACATAGAGGATTTAAGCAAGCCATGAGAAGAACACACCCAACTTATGCTTCTAAAATTGAAGCTGAAGTGGATAATCTTATCAAAGCTAACTTCGTCAGAGAAGTTTAGTATCCCAAGTGGTTGGCTAATATTTTCCCTGTAAAGAAGAAGAATGGAAAAATTAGAGTTTGCATCAATTTCAGAGATCTTAATCGGCATTGTCCTAAGGATGATTTCCCAGTTCTGATTACAGAACTTCTAATTGATGCAATGGCTGGCTATGAAGCACTTTCCATCATGGATGGATATTATGGATATAATCAGATCTGAATGGCCCCAGAAGATGAGGAATTCATAGCCTTCAGATCCCCTCAGGGTGTGTTTTGTTACTGGGTAATGCCCTTTGGCTTAAAGAATGAAGGTGCAACATATCAGCGCGCAATGCATCGTATCTTCAAACCCTTCTTAGGGAAATTTGTTGAATGCTGTGTAGATTATTTGGTGGTTAAATCCAAACAACATTCTAATCACTTGGATTATTTGGAATTCATATTCTGCAAGCTTCGACAACATAATTTGAAGATGAACCCGTTAAAATGTGATTTTGGGGTAACCTCAGGAAAATTTCTCGGCTTTGTTGTATGCCATCATGGTATTGAAGTCGATCCTGAGAAGACCAAGTCAATCCTTGGTATGTCACCTCCTCAAAATTTGAAAGAATTAAGAGGACTTCAAGGACACTTATCTTATATTCGGCATTTCATCGCCAATTTGGCAGGCAAAAGTTTACCCTTTACCAAATTGATGAAGAAGGGAGTCACTTACCAGTGGACTGAAGAATATCAAGAAGAATTTGATATTCTCAAGAAATACCTCTTGAGTCCACCAATAATCATGCCACCTATTGAAGGAAGACCACTTATACTCTATGTGATAGCTCTAGAGCGATCATTGGGTGCCTTTCTTGCTCAAAAGAATGATGCTGGGAATGAAAACAGTCTCTACTATCTCAGTCGAACTATGATTGAAGTAGAAACCCGGTATTCAAGTATTGAGAAGTGGTTCCTAGCATTAATCTTTGCAGTTCAGAAGTTGTGACATTACCTGCAACATCACGAGGTCCAATTGGTATCTCGCAATAACCCGCTCAAATTCATCCTTAGTTGTCCAATGCTTACAGGACATCTAGCAAGGTGGGCAGTTATTTTGCAGCAATTCTACATTCAGTATGTGTCTCAAAAGGCGGTAAAGGTCCAACATCTGGCTGATTTCCTGGATGAACACCCTTCATTGGAAGACACATCTTTAAATATTGAATTCCCTGATGAGGAAGTCTTCTCTATTCAAGAAAGTCCTCAAGAATGGGAAATGTATTTTGATGGTGCTTCCAGAAGTCCAACAGGGAAGAAAATGGAAAATCCTAAATTCAACAAAGTTGGCTTAGGAATTGTACTCATTTCTCCATAAAAGGCATTGTTACCTTATTCCTTCTTATTGTGGGAAGGTGGTACCAATAATGAAGCTGAATACCAAGATCTTATCACAGGCTTGGAATTAGCACTTCAAGCACAAGTGAATCACTTAAAGGTGAAGGGTGATTTAGACCTGGTAATAAAACAAGTCAATGGGGATTATGCATCAGAAAAGAAGAACTAATCCCTTTTTATGATTACGTCAGAGAGTTAATGGCGGAATTCCCTTTGGAACCGACATTTTCTTATGTCCCAAGATCACAAAATGCTCAAGCTGATGCACTGGCTAATATAGCCACAGCTCTGGAAGATCCAAATCAGGACGAGACAACCATTAGTATTGCCCACCATCATGCAATTTCACCTTATGTTCGAATCAGAATAGAGGAAATTAATGAAATTAGTCCCATTCCTGAATCATATGGTCATACTACAGGATGGAGCTCACCTATCAAGGAATACCTTCAAAATGGAACACTTCCACCTGATAGAGCCGAGAAAGAATAAATCTGGCGACGTGTGGTCAATTTTACTCTTTATGATAGCCCATATCACCTAGAGAAATCTCTCTACAAACGTGGTTTTGATGGAGTTCTCTTCAGATGCATTGATGGTGAAGAGACAATGGCTATCATGAAAGAAGTTCACGCAGGAGTTTGTGGTGCCCACCAGTCTGGACATAGACTATCTGATCAGGTTCGAAGGCTTGGATACTTTTAGCCTTCAATGATACGAGATTGTGTCGATTTCACAAAGAAGTGTCATTCATTCCAAGTACATTCCAACTTCATTCATCAGCCTCCAGAGTTGCTTCATACAGCTAAATACTCATGACCATTTTCCACATGGGGAATGGATGTGGTGGGACCTTACCCTTCGGCTATGGTTAAGTAGTTTAAGTATATTCTTACTACTACTGACTTATTTTCCAAATGGGAAGAGGAAATACCTCTCATGGAATTCAGTTATAAATGCATTGTTAGCTTCATCATGTCTAACATCATTACCAGATTTGGTGTCCCTCATACCATATTGATGGACAATGGCACCGATTTCTTTTCATCTGAGATGAAGAAGTTGTATCAAGAATACAACCTCAAATCCAACCATTCATCTCGATATCATGCAGTGGCCAATGTCCAGATTGAAGCCTTTAACAAGACTCTTTCAAATATACTGCAAAAGATGGTGGATAAAGATAATAGGTCATGGCCTGATAAACTCATTCATGCTTTATGGGCTTATCGGACTACCACCCACACTACAACTTGGTCAACTCCATATTCATTAATATATGGAACAGAAGCCGTCTTTCCCATTGAAGTTCAACTACCCTCACTCAGAGTTTCCATTTGTGATCAATCATCTACAGATGAACAATCTCAAAAGCGATTGAATGAATTGGAACGGTTATATGAGAAAACATTGTGCTCTTTGCACCACTTGGAAGTCTATCACAATCGAATAGCATGAGCTTTTAACAAAAAAGTTCGTCTTCGTTCATTCACTCAGGGAGAATTGGTATTAGTTCTCAGAACTCCAATGATACCAGGAAAGAAACCTCCCAAACTTGAGCCAAAATAGGAAGGACCTTATTCAATACATAGGGTCTACTCCAATGGAGCTTATTCATTAATCTCAATGGATGGAGAACTCATCACTACTCCA
Organism: Viscum album; assembly: GCA_963277665.1. NCBI lineage: Eukaryota > Viridiplantae > Streptophyta > Magnoliopsida > Santalales > Viscaceae > Viscum > Viscum album. The sequence continues at coordinate 1,979,814,790 of OY728155.1, forward strand.
ACCAATGCCAGATTTTTGAAGAAGTATTTTGTATAAACTGCAAATTCTGTATTATGTCCCTGCAACATGGAACTAAACTGTGCGGCACCAGTTCTTCCTTGTTATATGACGTTAAAACTATACAGCAATGGTCCAGTATGACCTTAAACTGCAACCTCATCCCACACGATGTTAAACTATGAAAAAAAGTCCCCTAAATGGTCCAGTATGACCTTAAACTGCAACTAGGTCCTGTATGACCTTAAACTGCACCATCAACGGTCCATGCATATGACCCTAAACTATTTTCAAGTCCCTTACGTCCAGCAAGACGTTAAATTGTGACATACCAACTACATGACGCTAAACTGTATAAAAGTCCCTTATTTCTGGAAAGTCGTTAAACTACATAATCATCAAAGGTCCTGTATGACCTTAAACTACACCACCGTCCAGCCTGACATTAAACTGAACCATCCACTGTCTATGCATATGACCTTAAACTATTCGCACTTTCGTCCAACATGATGCTAAACTGTATCGTCCCTTTTTCATCCAACATGACGTTAAAATGTGAAAAAAATCCCCAATGCATCCAACATGATGTTAAAATGGTGCACCCTTTTGTCCTCACTGCATAACATTAAACTACACAGTCCCCCCCTTTCGTCCAACATGACGTTAAACTCTATTGTCCCCATCGTCATAACTACATGATGCTAAACTGTACAGAAAGTTCGTGATACGTCCTACATGACATTAAACTGTATTTTGTCCCTGATACATGAAACTAAACTATGAAACACCAATAGTCCTAATTGCAAGACTTTAAACTGCATAGTCCTTTTATATGTCCCACATGAAATTAAACTATACATCGTTAAGGTTGTTGTTACCTCTTGTTTCTCACACCGAGTATGACTCACGTGAGCTTAGAGAAAACCTCAACCATAACACTCTCTCTGGGCCGCTAACCATGTGTAAGTCCTAACATCATTTTTTTAGGTCATTGTCCCCAAGAACAACTTAATCATTAATTCATTCTTTAATTGAACTACATGGACTTTGATCCTTGCCTTCTATGCTGGGTATGTAGGCAACCTCCCAAGGTTCAAGCCCAAAACCAATCTCTTCACCTCGGTTCACCTCCATCTCATACGATGTTGATTCATGAAATCATCCCTATAATCAATATCTTTACATTGGTTCACATTCTTCCTTGTTATACGAGGTTAAAATATACAACACTTTTGTCCAGTATGACAATAAACTACAATATTCTTTAACACCCTCACCTAAGTGGGAACCAATATTTACATTGATTTTTTCAATCATGTTTCATCTCAAAGACTACATGCATACATGGCAACGCCCAAACCTTTTATCTTGAGTTAAACCATCATTGTACTAAAGTCCCCTTTCACCCTTCATATGTACGAACCAAATTTGTACAAAGGGTATTTCTAGAACTACGTGGGCTTGATTCCCATCCTTATGGGATACGTAGGAACGTTCGAGTGTCCCTCGAATCCAGCCCCAAGTCATTGGGCCTAAACCCCAAATTCCACTTTCAGTCCCTTGGCTGAAAAGTCCCCATAAAAACACACACTGTGTATTTCTTACAATGTTCCAAGCTCCATGACCCTAAACTAATATCTCTAATCCTTTTGTCCCACACGATGTTAAAATGTAGTTTAAGAACTACGTATGGCTTGATTCTCATCCTCATGGGATACGTAGTGAAGTCCAACATTTCAATTCAGGACCCAGCCACAACATGATTATGGTTAGTATTGATCTGTGTATCTCTGTATAAATTGAACAATACCCATATTTATGTGTCATAATCCTAAACTTAAATATTTCCAGATCCTCATAACTCTTTTCATGACTTCTAGTCACAAAAATTTCAAACTTCTGAGAGTTCTTTTGCCTGACTATGCAGCACGTTCCCATAGGCAGCCTTGCATAAACAGTCTACATAACAGTCTTGTTAGACAAAAGATACGATTATTTGACTATGCATCCAATTCCCTTAGGTGGCCCTGCATAATTCAACCCCCTAACGGGTTCGTCGGATATTGGTAACTTCATTCTTGGGAAGAATGCCTTTTTTGTCCTTATTTGTCTTAAATAACAATATGTAGGGATCCGCAAAAATAGCCATCCTTAACATATTTGTCCCATATCCTTTTTCATGATCTGAAAGTATTCATGTCTATGGTTTATATTCTCCTTCCCTACATTTGGGTCAGACCTTCATAGGAGTGATATTCATCCAGTTCTTCAATAATCTTGTTTGGAAATATCTTCTCCATATTCAAGTACCTCCTTCCATACAACAAACTCTATATTTTGGACGATTTGAATCTCCATAAACTTTCACTGGCTTTTAGTACTAGGAAAGTAAATTTATGAGAGTTCTTTTTCCTTACTATGCAGCACGTGCCCATAGGTGGCCTTGCATAAACAGTCTACATAACAGACTTTTTAGACAAAAGATACTATTTTATTTAACTATGCAGCCAATGCCCTTAGGTGGCCCTGCATAATTCAACCCTGTAACGGGTTTGTTAAATAATGGTAACTTCATTCTTGAGAACTACTTCTTCTATTGCCTTTTAGCTCTTTTTCATATCATTCCTCAGATTCAAATATTCTTAAGTCATAGCTTACATATTTTCCCTCATTCTTGAGTATGGTACTATGTTTTCAGATGAGTTGTCAAGGAATTGAGTCAATTATAATCCATTTCTATCAAATCTATTTTGACCTTAAATATTAGCCTTTGTATGTCTGACGTGCATGACTTTAAACTTCCCAAAAAATACAGGGGAACTCTGAATAAAAGTCAAGTTCCCAGCTCACTAAACATACATTTTTGTATGATTTAGGTAACATTGAGAAATAAAAAGGTTTGAAGTTTGTAGGGTTATTTACATTAATCCTAGTAAAAATCAAACTATGCTTACTAGGCCCATTGGCTTAGTTAAAATCTAAAGCATGTAGTAAAAGAGAATGCAGGTACAAATGAGTGAAGGTGAAAGTGTTTTTCATTGATACATAAGAGTTAGAAGGACAACCACAGACTGGAGTCTCTTCTCTTTTTCAAGAATTAGAAGAGGCTTTCAACATGACACTTCATTTGATTTACGGCATCCCGAGCATCATCAGCAACCACATGGAATTCATTCATTCAATAGGATACAGTAAGAGATGCAGTGATACCAGCTCTTCTTGGAACAATTGTAAAAGGATGTTCTTGAGTGCGGTTTGAGAAAATTTTCTACTAATCAAATATTGACTTTGTTTCTGTCCAAGAGACTTGGAAGATGGATACATGGATTTGAGAATGGAACATTGGAAGTAAAGAGCCATTTGGAGAGAGTACTCTTTTTAGATATTGCTCTAATACCATGTTTGTCTTCTCTCCACCAACCGGCAGTGGAAAACATTTCAGCCCATGGGTTTTCCATTTTCATATCTACAAGGAAATGACATGGAGGAAGAATTTGAAAGTTCACACCATTGTTGTTTCTCTTAATGCACAGCATAACCAAAATGAAGGAGTAGCAGCGCAGATGCATTTCAGGTGTATAGTTATTTGCATCTAGAACATTGACTCCTTACAGATGACCACGACCATATAGAGGCCGGTAGATGCTCTATGGGAAATTAAGATGATATTTCTTCAGATACTTAGCCAAATCTGGAAGAGTTCTATCTTTGACAGTATAATAATCCTGGCCAATGATGTCCATCATATCATATATCTGCTTGCTATCCAGTTCATCAACTATTCTGGGTCTAAGATCCATTGATTCTGCACAAAAGTTGAATAAATTAAATTCTTAAATGGATTGATTTTTTATAAACTTTGTGAAGAAATCCGAAAAAATGGCAAAGGCACTAAGGTGCGCAAGTCTAAACTTGGTGAACAAGTGTTCTTTTGCCGCGCTAGTTTTTACCGCACAAATCTAAATCGCGCAAGTATAGATACCTAGACAGCAGCGCAGCGGCAAGGAAATCGCGAAAAGAAGAGACTTGTGCGGCGAGAGCTCGAGAATTCAGAATCAGATGCGAAGCACAGAAAATAACCGCATATTTATAGGCCAGGCGGCCTATCTGCGCGCCTACACCCAGTGCACCCAGGCCCTGCGCGATGCACACTAGCGCACCAACCTCTGTGCCATAAAGACTTGCGTGCCACCTTTCCTTTGGATGTCTTCAATTTCCTCAGAGTAAAATCCTCATTTCTTTCAGATCCAACTCTGAGGGGGGACTTTTGTTGACGCTCCTTTTGTCACAGAATCTAAAGATCGTAAAAGGGGAATATCTGAGCTCAATGTGATTCAACCTTTGAAGAAAATATCAAAAATCGACAAAGGCATGAACAATGGATCAAAAGCACTTGTGCCGCGCAAGTTCTATCACTGTCGCGCAAGTCCACTTGCGCGACGCCTTATGGTCGCGCAAGTGACTTGCGCGACCTAAGTGATAACTGCCCGGTAACCACCCGGGGTCTTCTCCTGCCTATAAATAGACCCTGTGGGCCCCCCATTTGAGGAGGATTTTTTCCAGAAACTCATATTTGATCTCCCGACGCCCTAGTCTCTTCTCAAAGCTTCTGAAACACTTCTAAGGTAATTTCTTACCTAGAACGGAAGATCTAAAGAGGGGGAGGAAGGCCTAAGTGTTGAAACTCATCAACACTTGCATGCCTGAGTGGCCAGCCCTTAAGGGAAAAGGATCATACTTGCGCGCCGCCTTACTCCTTCAATAGATCTTGCACGCCCTTCTTCTGGAAGAACCTCAAGAGGATTCTAAAGGCTTTAATGAAGAGTCGCTCAAGTATTACCCTACTGGTTAAACATCGCGCAAGTACACCATGTGTCGCATAGGAATATCTGTGCAACCAAGACCTGCGCGACCAGGACTTGTGCGCCCACGCAGTACATACGCGCCTTCCAGGACTTGTGCGCCCCTACCTTTTTGGGTGCCTTTCTTTCCCATTTCACCCCTCTTAAGACATTACACCTTTCCTATTCATGATTCAGTCTTCAAGACACTCTTCAAAGTCATTTATGGCATGATTTCTTGATTTGACTTCCTTATCTGAAAGGAATTCTGTGGAATATCTCTCAAAACCTAGTGATTTAAATATCTTTATGTCACTAAATATTGAGAGTTCATTCATTCAACCTCATCCTTTAAGATGAGATAATCCATAACCTGGGTCTCCTTTTTAGGAATAATCCTCAGTCATAAGTCCTCTAATTTGGGAATCCTCTTAGGAGTAAGCCCCAGATCCCCTAACCTGGGATTCCTTTTCAGGAGTAAACCCCACTCTCAAATATGGGAATCTTCCTTAGGAGTAAGCCCCAATTCTTAAAGTTCCCAAATCGGGGCATCCTCTTTAGGAGTAATCCCCAAGTCCCTCAATTTTTGGGCATCCTCCTCAGGAGTAAGCCCCAAACCTTAATCCTTAACCTAGGCCTCCTTTTCAGGAGTAAGTCCCAGTCATAATCCTTTAACCTGGGCCTCCTTTTTAGGAGTAAGTCCCAGTCAAAATCCCTTAACCAGTCCTAATTTACCTTTGATCTGGGATTCCTTTTCAGGAGTAAAACTCAATCATAAGTCTTTTTCTAATTTGGGCCTCCTTTTTAGGAGTAATCCCCAAGTTAGAGTATTCAAAATCTCCATGAAGCACATATACCGTTATGGACCTTGTTCCTGGATTTCTTCTCTAAAGTAAATCCTAAACCTTCATTTATCTGGGCAGTCATACATACATAAGCCCCAAATTATTTCTTATGATTGCATCTTTCATGGCACAATTGTCTAATTTTTTTTACCAATACCTCTTGTTTCTTACACCAAGCATGAATCACGTAAGCTTAGAGTGTAAAGGTAATTGTGACATTCTTCTTTGAGACATCAATCATAAACATCATACCCCCTTACTCGAACTACGTGGGTTCTGATTCCTTTTTTAAACAAAGGATACGTAGGTAGCCTGTCTACGGGTTCGATCCCAACTCTAAAATAATCCACGTCCTTCTGAATGACAATAAACTTCAAGTGCCCCACTGAGTGGCTTTAAAACCATCATGGTCATCATAATGACCAATAGACTTCTATATAAATGTTTTGAAGGGTAACATTGACCAAGAATCTCTAAATAAATACAGATGATTCTCTATCGACGAAGAACCTCAAATAAATACAAAAGATTCTCTAAATTTCCTACATATTTAATCATTGATTGTCAAATTTGAATAAAATCTCATTTTATACTTGGTAATGTAATAAGGATTCACGAATATAACTTAAATCTACAAAGAGAGTCCCGATGTAGACAATAATTCCCCTCAAAAAGGTTTGATGAGTCCGACCTCCCATCCTCTTGACCAATGCAAATTCCTAAGCCTCAACAGTCCACAAACTAATGAGCACCTACCTTTGGAAATTAGGTCCGAATGGATGTGGAATCATTGGATGTTTCCATTTCTATGAAGAAACCTGTTAGAAACCGATCAGAATGTTTGAACCTCCCATTAAGGCGGTCATCCCCAGATTCCGAGGGAAACACACACGTGTGAGGATCTTCCAACTCACCAAGAATCATTTTTTTTATCAATATAATGGGATTATTGGGAATCATTTAAAGGGTCGAGTGACGGTTTCTTATTGACCCTAATTATATGGGTTTTATCCCCTTGAATTTATAGAGAGTCTAAGAGGTATGTGCCACTGTATTGTCTAGTTTAAAGAGTCTAGTTGGTTATTGTACGTGGAGTTGCACCATATGCTGGAAGGTGAGTGCGAATTGATTATATCCAAGGATTTCCCCAAGAGATATTTAGAAAATGCCCATGATCTACTATGTTTATGTTATGTTTATTTCTATTTCATATTGTATATTAGCCCTGCAAGAGTTTTTCTTTTTGTTTTTTCTCCTTTACTTTATATGTAGTTTTTTTATTGTCTTGTTTGGATTGGAAGTTGGGATTTGTGTTTGATATGTCTTGTGGAAAGTGAAACTAGTTTTTAAAAAGGAATGCTACGTGTATGGTTTTAAAAGTGGAATTTGAGGAAAGAAATGCTTACTTACTAAAAATGATTTGAAAAACTATTATTTATTTCTTTTTTCAAACTAGTGTTTCTGCACTATCCCGAGAAAGGAAATGGATGGACTCTATAGTGATTACATTTTGAGATATTTATGCTCACACACTACTTGTACCAGTAAGAGTTGGAAGACATGAGCTATTTTGAAGGTGCAAGTTTATGTTTCAGTTGGTCTTAGAGTAGGTTGGTTTTGTGGATAGTGGTGACCAAGAGATCATATGGATATCATGTTGGCATTATCCAATTTTAGATTTTTATTCAGTTTATGTATTTTTTTTTTAAAATTATTATATCAGGACCAATTTGTATATTTATTGATATTTAGTTATTTTTTGTTCTTTTTCATGATTAATTTATTTATATTATCATAGTTTATTGGGTAAAATTATTCCCATAGTGATTACATTGATGATCGACACTAGTTTACATCCTTTGGGAATCAAGAACATCTTTCATGCCATGTCTCGGATCGGGTCGAGTGTCGGTTTGGATGGCATTCTAGACTGGTTTGGGATAAAATGGTATCATAGTAGGAAATTGTTATTTGGGGTGTCAAGTAGTCTGATACTAGGACTGTCAGGGCTCACGATTTAGGTATGGTAAGAACATCAGGAACCCTTTCTTGTTCTAATCGATGACTTTCTAGGGGTATTCTATGATTTTTTTCTTTTATCTTTGTTTAGATTGAGGAATGGAAATGGAGGAAAGATAGTGTCATGTTGTGAACTCAAATGGATCGGTGACCCATGTGGAGTCTATGTGCATGGTTTAAGTTCCTATTAATGGTTAATTCATTCTTGGTTTATGGTCCACTAACCAATTCATTATGTTATTCATTGCCACAAGTTCCTTATCACGAGTGTTTCATGTGAGTTATTCATTTGGGTTGGTTTTCCCTTGGTGTAAGTGGGATTTTAAAATGAAAAAGGGTTTTGAAATAAAAAAGGATTCCTTTCAAGTGGTTTCGGATTGAAAATTGAATTTTTTTTAAAAGATAAAGTGATTCATAATTTTGAGAAGTTGAGAAGATATGGAGGAAAAGTGATACGAATGGAAAATTTTGTAAATGTTTGGATTCAATGATAATGTTGTGTGTGTGACCCTTTTTATTCATTATGAACGTTCAAATATGTGTGTGTATGTGGAAAGTTCATGTTAGAAGTTGTGAATGGATGATATAGACAGAGGTGGAATGGACACGTGTGTGAGATTCCTAGGATTCCATGGGTGGATAATCGTAATATAAGGTTTGGCTGAGTTTTCCTTCCAAAATTTCTCTTGTAACAGAAATGATTTTAGAAATTGGTTTTTCCTTGAAAAGCGGGTTTTGTTTTTAAGATGTGATTTTTGGAATTATAAAGTGGCCTTGGAAGTTGGAAGTTTGGGAAAGTTAAATGGTTGGGTGGTTTTTGAAAAGGATATGTTTGGTTGTGCATGTATGTGTTTGGATTGTGAGGTCATTACATTGTCTTATGGTGATTTTTTAGTTGTTTTTTGAGTTGATGTTGTTTTTGGTTTGTGTTATTGGTGTTTTTTTTAATATTCTGCCTTGAATGGTCCAAAATATTTCTAGTGAGTCTTTCTTAAAGAACCTGGTTCTTCTTTTGTGGTATGAAACTTTTATTTTCAGTTCATATAAGAGGAAAAGAGTTAAAGTGGTTAAACGATGGCTTCAGGAATTACACAGCCAAACATGGTGGTTATACGCTATGTACTTATTAGTACACACTATGTAACTTACCCATGTGTGGTTGAACATGTCATGTAAGGGGTGTCGATATAGGGGGATGATTTTAGTTATTACACGACATGTATCCTATTAGTACACACCATGTAATTTCGTTTTCTGGCTAAAAAGATAAATAGTATCATTTTTCTGTCATTTGGGCAGAGGGATCATTGGGTATCATAAGAAGTACCTCGAAAGCTCATTTTGACTCAAAATTGCCTGTCCGAACTCCATTTCAATCACTATTAGATGTGTTTGAACCCAATTGACAATATCTTGCTTCAACTTAATCCATTCTTCATGATTTTTTTCTCTCGATTAACTTATCAGACCTTATTAATTTTACCATGTTTTGAAGATCTACATAGTTCTAGCCAAAATTAGAGGTTGATGTTTGATGTGGACAGTCACATGAGGACAAGGTGGGTGGTCTTGTGCCTTTAGCTAATTATTGAGTGGTCTATATGCACCAGAGTAACACAAACCAATTTTTAGGGTGTCTCTTTGTTCAGAATTGACTTGTGTTATTTCCTAACGTTTATTAGGTAATTGTTTTGATGATATATAGCATGTTTGAGGTTTCTTGATTTAATTAATGGCCACTGTATGGGTGTGTTTCACTTGAATTAAAAAATTTTATCAATTTGTCCTAGGTTTCCTATTATGCAAGCCTTGTATTCCCTATTAGAGTTTGTTAAAAATGGGTTTTTTCAATTGATTGTGATTCCACAAGCAATAATGATTATTATGCCTTAATACAATTTAATGTACATGTTGTGTTTGTTACATAAATTTCCCATGTGAGCGTATGTCGGCTTAAGACTTTTAATTTTTTATATTAATAATAGGATTGTGATTTAATTGATACCCATGTGAATTGATCAATGTTTTTGACATGTAATAGTTTAATTTATATGTGCACTTTTTATATGATATTCCACTAGGTGTGATTGTACTGTGCCTACGGGCGAGACTATGATATGCCTGCGGTCGAGATTTTGATATGCCTGTGGATGATGTTGTGTGAGGCCGGTGGGTGAGGATTTTTTATGCCTGTAGATGAGTATTGGTTATTCCTGTGGGTGGGTTTGTGTTATACCCGTGGGAAGGCTTTTGTTATGTCTGTGGATGTGGTTTGGAAGTGAATATCTTGTGGATAGCCTTAGGATGCGTCTTCCAAGCCATAACACATGTTTGGATTCGTTATCCCATTATAACGGTGTAGATGGTCTTTCGATACATCTGTTGCGCTAACATGACATAGGTGATTATTAGGTTTTTTTCAGATCTCAAAATGTTTAAAATTCAATGTAATCAAAATTTTTGATGAACCTAAACAGGATATAAATTGAAACTGGACTTGTAGGATTTTTTACATTTGACTACTCGCTAGTTTACTGTTATTCCTTTTGATACCCTACCTATTGGATATACTCACGGATAGATAGTAATAGATCTTCGGTGGTTTCATAATGGGATTTATATCTCCCACACTATTTTGGTCATGCTTTTGGGGCCAAAAAGATTATATTTTTGTAGGTGTCGATAAGGGAAAGCACCTTTCTGCAGGTACTTGATTTTCTCTTGGGATAGGGAGAGCATTGGCCTAAGCATACGCTTGAAAGTATTTTGAGTTTTATTTTTTATTTTTATACCTTGGTATTGTATTTTTAATCTGATTTTAGCATATCCTGTTTTGGTTTCTTTTTTAAACATGTGATAGGAAGCATCATCTTTTGTATTCTATGACTTATGGTTACCTTTATTATCAATCTTCCATTGTTTGTTTCAGTTTTATGGTATTTAGTACTTACACTATTGTATATTATTGTTCCACTATGTTACACTCTACCGATTAGGAAATAGTTTCCCCTATCATGGCCTAGGCCCTCACTTTTAGTCAGCAGCCTCTAGCATTTGGGGAAATTCACTTGATGTCATGTGACTAATAGGGTATGGATCCCCATTTCAGTGGAATCCGGATATTGGATGTTACAAAGTGGTATCAGAGGGTAGGTTTTCTTTTATTTCCTTACTGTTTAGAAACATTAGATAGGGGTAGGAAGGAAATGGAATTTGTTAATTATCTATTCCCAAGAGTAGTTACCCCATATATAGGGAAAATCCAAATTAACTTGAATTGAATTGTGATTTTTAGATTTTGAGCTATTACAATTGATTCGATTTCACCATTGGGGATTCACTAGTTTATACTATTCTTATTGATATTATTGTAATTATATTTTTTCAACCCAATGAGATGAGGGTATTCCATCTCATGCATCATATAGGAACTTGATCGGGATCACAGGTTATTCATTCTTGTCATGCCATTTAGAGTGCATTACGGATTGCATGTTGTTGAGATAGATGTTGTGCTAGATATGCATGATGTTGTGATAGGTACCATGATAGATATACCTACTATTATGATAGGTGTATTGATACGTGTTATGGTTCGAATTGGATGGACACTAATCATTGATCCCATAGGTATATGGGACTTCGTGGATTATAATTTTGTGGATAATGTTTTAGCTTTTTGAATAGAATTATATTTTGATATGTTATTATTGGGTGACAAACACTGATTCACAAGTAGTATGGGCCCTTGTAGATTTTAATTTGGCATACCATTGGTTGTTTTTTCTACAGAATAGGGTTTTTTTGCAATATGGAGTTTCTGTCCTAAAAAACCCAATTTACATGACGTGTAGTTTAGCCTAACACTTTGTTTGTTCTTCCTTTTTAGGGAAAGAAGATTTATTTTCATGGTTACATGTTGTGCAATCATAGTAAATGTTGTGGGGTAAGTGACTGTGTTTTTGTCCGAGTGATAAGAAACATAGGATGGTGGGTTTTGCAAGTACACGGTTGTGTACTTTCAGTACATGTTGTGTGGGCTTACACAGATAGACCCCATGTGAGTTCGGGCATGTACAAGTACATGGATGGGAGGGGGGACTTGTGTACATGTCTTGTACCTGAATAAAACGTCATGTACCTTGGGTGTTTACACTCCCAAGCTGGAGGAAGTACACGACCATATAAGAGCTTAAGTGTACACACCGTTTATGGTCCCTATACGTTTTGTACTAATCTTTTGTTAACTTTTAAGGGGTTTATACTCCTATTTAGTCATTCACCCTTAAACTACGAACCTTGAACACAAATTGTAATGATGTGTGTGATAGACCTTGTAAATCCATGCCTCTATGAAAACCTCTATTTGTACGCCAGGAGAGTGGTGATGGTCATACCCTGGAGGTGATATGTCATGGGAAACCAGTGGATCCTCCAGTAATTCCAATTGATGAACCTACTTTTCTACCAGATGCATGTGCTTATTAATAGTTCCATGAAGGATTTATGAGGTTTATACAGAACTTCAAGGGAGTACCTCAGCCTACCATTTCTACAGAAGAACTGATGCGAGTATTTGATAAGTAGCATCTGCCTATGTTTTTAGGGGATGGTGGACCACAGGATGCAGATTCATGGCTGGAGTCCATGCTTACCATCTTCGAGCATCTAGATATTCCACTTGAGAGGAGGGTAAAGCTCAAGACTTATATGTTGCATGATTCAGCCAAGAGGTGGTGGGATGTTATCACTCAGATAGACAATCATCAGGACATGACATGGGTATATTTCCATAGGGACTTCTGTGACTACTATTTCCTTGAGACATTGAGGGATGATAGATATAGGTAGTTCATGAATCCATAGCAGGGCGCTATGTTAGTAATGGGATAATCTTCCCGTTTCACTAAGCTTTAGAGATTCACACATATTCTGATGGGTGATGGGACATCAAGGGCTAGGCTATTAGAGGATGGTTTTGGGTATGACACACAATTGTAGGTGAATATTTTTAGGTTTCCATCAGTAAATAACATCATGAATCAGGTTCTGATTATAGAGTCTAATTACGAGAAGATGGTGGTGAGAACCAAGGAGGTTCAATACTGAGTTTTGGTACTGTCTCAACCAAGATAAAGAATCATCACATGGAAAATTCTCACTGTGATATGAGAATTTAGAATGTTTTTTTCTGGTAGCCAAGCGAGGTGCTACCAGTGTGGAAGTGTTGGGAATATGATACCGTAGTGTCTAAAGGAACCAGTGAATTTCTGAGAATACAGCATGATGAGCCATCGATAGTGATTCTACAGGGCATTTCCACCAGCATCTAGTGAGAGAAGTATAGTAATGACTCCATGTTTAGAAGTAGGGTCAGTGGATTCTCATCAGACTAGTAGTTGGGGTGTGTCTTGCCATTCAGGCCGAGGTGGTGGTCATGTTTTTCATATCAAGGCCCTAGGGTTTCAATGACTGGTTGGTGGATTAGATCAGTGTATCCAGAAAGTATCGTAGGGTCATGTTATCAGTCAGACCTATGTAGTAGAATAGACCAAATGAGAGCAGTATCAAGGAACCTCTACGATTAGATGTAATATTATGGTTTCCTGCATTTTATCTTCTTCCCTTTTTGATACAAGGGATTATTATATTTTTATATCTATTCTCATTGTAGAGATCCATGGGCTCTGTAGTTTCTCTACTGATGATGTTATAATGCTAGACACTCCATTAGAGATAAGAACAGCAGCTGTGAATCAGTGTAAGGAGTACCCCCTTGAGGTTAGTGGGTGTCACTTCTTATGGGATATATATGTATTAGACATTAAAGGATTTTATTTATTTCTTGAAATGGACTGGTTGGTTCCATTTTGAGAATTTTTGAATTTCTATCATCATGGGGTGAGTTTTATGTCACCATAGGGTGGATAATTTCTACGAAAAGGTGAATGGGATTTACAAGAAAGAAAAGATGGATCCCTACATTGAGGTTTGGGTGGAGTGATAACCCAGATAGTGAGTTCATATCTAGATGACTAGGGGACATGTTAGAAAAATTTCCCTCCAATGGTTTATCATTTCAAGGATGTTTTCCCATATGAATTTTTAGGGTTACCTCTACTAAGATAGGTGAATTTAATAATGGATCTAGTGCTAGGTACTACACCAGTATCCATTCCTTTTTACAGGATAAAAATGATGGAGCTTCAAGAGCTCAAGAGGCAGCTAAAGGATTTAGAGGAAAATTTGTTTATCTGAAACAATACTTCTCTATTGGGTTCCCCCATCCTTTTTTCAAAAAATATGGAGGTTGGTACCCTCAGGATATTCATGGACTATTAAAACTGAACTAAATGATTCTTAAAAACCTTTATCCCTTTCAACAGATAGATGTCTTATTTGAAGAGCTTTGAGGAGCTCGGGTGTTATCGAAAATCAAATTGAGGTAAGGATATTAATAGGTACATGTTTGACCTTCATACATACCTTGTAACACATTTTGTAGCAATTATGATCTATATGAGTATCTGGTTATGTCATCTGGTCTCACAAACACACTAAAAGTTTTCATGGCACTGATGAATTGAGTGTTCCATCTTTAAATAGATTTTTTGAGGTTTTTTCATAGAAAATATCATGGTGTATTCTCAAAATATACATGGCCATACCAACCATCTTGAGATCATTTTGAAGACACTAAGAGAGCATCAATTATATGCTAAGATCATAAAGTTTCTCTTTTGTATGGATAAGGTTCACTTCCTGGGTCACATTATCTCAGAGGAAGGACTCTATGTGGGCCTAGAGAAGGTGACAGTAGTAATTTCCTAGGAACATCCCATGAATGTGTTTGACATATGGAGTTTCATTATGGCTAGATGGGCACTATAGGAATTTTATACAGGACTTCTCATGATTAGTAGGGTCATTTAAGGGCTTGAATAAGAAGGATGTGATGTTTGTGTGGTCAGATGCTTGTGAGACATCCGTTCAGAAGCATAAGGGGAGACTAATATTAGAACCAGTCTTGATACTTTCAAAGCCGATCAATATTTATATATTCTACTATGATGCTTTAGGTATTGGGTTGGGGGTAGCTCTTATTTAGGGAGATCGAGTTGTGGCATACGGTTCATGGTAGTTGAGGCCTCCTAATAGGAATTACCGTACACACTATTTTAAATTAGCTTCTTTTTTACATGGATTGTGCTATTGGAGACACTATTTACTTAGAGAGCAGTTTTTGGGGTACACGGACCACAAAAGCCTCAAATATATCTTTACTCAATGTGACATGAATTTGAGACAGATAAGGTGGGTGGAATGCCTTCAGTCTTTTGATATTGATCTTGACTACACACTTGAGAAAGGCAATTCATTGGCAGATGCATTGAGTAGGAGGACTGAAATACAAGTGGTCCAGGAGGCTAGTGGTGAGTGGAATATTATGTTCATGTTCTCTGAGATGAACTTGGAGGTGCATGAAAGTCAAGTACATACATTATTTTCTTCTTTTGTTGTGAATTCTACACTCCTACATTGAGTGATGATGAGGCGTCTATTAGATTCTTGAGGCCTAGTTCTACGGGAAATTGTAGCAGGTGAAGATCCACCTCCTGGTTGGATGGTAGGTGATTATGAGATCTTGTGTATCCATGGATGTTTTAGGGTTCCAATAGACATTCATGATGAGTTGAACTATGAGTTTCATTCTTTAGCTTGAGAAGTTCACCCTGGAGTTACCAAGATGTAACATAATTTGTGTTGACAGTACTGGTGGCCGGGTATGAAGAGAGAGGAAGCTAGTTTTATTACAATTTGTCCCACCTATTAGCGGGTGAATGCGGAACAACAGTAGCCAGCCAAGATTTTGTAGTAGTTACCTATTCTAAAATAGAAATGGGATAATGTAATGACTTATTTCTTGAATTATTTACCGAGGTTAGCCAGATGTAACGATGTAGTGTGGGTGTTGGTTGACCAACATACAAAGGTCGCTCAATTGTTTCCGATAATTGAGGCCTTTGGTGTTAATGGTATTGGAAATATGTATATTTATGAGGTTGTATAGCTTCATGGGGAAACTTGTTCTATCATTTTATATTGGGATTTCAAATTTACATCTCAATTATAGCATTGTTTTCATATGGTTTTGGGTACATAGGTTCTTCTGAACAAATCATACCACCCTCAAACTGATTGCCAGTCATAGTGTACAATACATGTGCTGGAGGACATGTTGTGAGCATGCATCCTAGACTTTGGGGTATATTGGGAGAAGAATATTACCCTAGTTGAATTTTTCTATAATAACAGTTTCTGGGAGACTATCGATATGACACCTTATGAGGCTTTACACAATATTGAATTTCGATCACCCTAGTGCTAGTTAGAGGTGGGTGAGGAAAATTTACTAAGACCATGACTCATATAGGAAGCTTCTGAGCAATTATAGATGATTCAAAAGTGGATGGAAACTACACAATATCATCAAACATATTATATTAATCACTAAAAAAGACATCTAGAGTTTGAGGTCAGTGATTGGGTTTTCTTGCGTGTTTCACTGAGGTGTGAACACCAGCAGATTAGGTGACAGTGTAAGCTTTCACTGTGATATATCAGGATGTTTGAGATTCTAGAAAGGGTCAGGATAGTTTTTTATTGGTTTTAGTTACCTCAAAGGTATTGATCCATTCATGAAGTTTTCCATGTATCTCAAATGTTCCACTATCACTCAGACCCATCTCACGTTTTTCAACCCAAGGAGGTTGAGCTTCAGGTTGATGAGTCCTTTGAGAAGCATCTGATTCGTATTGTGGATCATAGCATGAATGTTCTCTAATTTTAATCAGTTCCTCTAGTATGGGTGTTATAGAAGCATGGAAGATTGTAGGACAAGACCTGGGAGAAGGAGGCAGACGTATATACTCAATGTCTAGAGATACTCTTAGATTTTTCTTCACCACTCAGGGAAGGGAAATTTGGGGATGAATTTCTTTAAGAGGGGTTGTTTGTAAGAACATAATTATTCTTTTAAGGTATAAATATTTTCATTTTGTTTCATATAAGATTAAAAGGAGTTAAAGTGGTTAAATGTTGGCTTCAGGCCTTACACAGCCAAACATGGGGTGTTACACGGTGTGTAACTTACCCGTGTATGGTTGAACATGGCGTGTAAGGGGGGTTAATAGAGGGGGTGGTTTTAGTACTTACACGGTGTGTAACCTATTAGTATAATCTTTTTATTTTCTTTTTTTCACTAAAATGTTAAGTAGCTTTTTTTTCAATCATTTGGACAGAGGGCTCGTTGGGTATCGCAAACTACACCATCGGAGCTCATTTTGGATCATGATTGTCTGTCTGAACTCTGTTTCGATCACCGTCAGATGTGTTCGAACCTAATTGGTAACCTATATATTCCTCTTGATAAATTCTTCATGATTTTTTTATCCCAAACAAATTATCATCCCTTGAGTGTTTAACCTCATTTTGTATATCTAATTTGTTCTGGCCTAAATTTGAGGTTGACGCTGGATGAGGGTAGTTACATGAGGATATGGTAAGTGGTTTTGTGCCTTTCGCTAATTGTTGTGTGGTTTATTTTTTTCAGAGTGATGAACACACATTTTTAGGGTATCACATTTTTGATATTTAACTAGTTTTATTTCATAAAAATTATTAGGTAATTGGTTTGATGATATAAAGAATGTTTTAGGTTGCTTGATTTAATTATGGGCCACCCAGTGGGTGTGTTTCCCTTGAATGACCAATGTTTAGTCGTTTGATCTAGGATGCCTATGTGGAAATCCTTGTATTCCCTATCAGGGGTTGTTAAAAATGGAATTGGTTAATTAAATGTGATACCATGTGAGATAATGATTGGTTATGATTTATGATAGTTTAATTCACTTGTTACATTTGTTACATAAATTTCCCCTATGAGCATATGTTTGTTTAACCCTTGTAATTGTTTATATTACTGATAGGATTGTGATATTATTTATTCCCACATGAATTGTTAAAATTTTTCACATAATAGTTTAATTTACATGTGTACTTGTTATGTGATATGCCTATGGATGATATAGTACTATGCTTGCACGCGATATTGTGATAGGCATGCGGGTGAGATTGTGAAATGTCAGCGGGCGATGTTGTGTCAAGCCTGCGGGTGAGGATTTTTTAAGCCTGTGGGTGAGGATTGGTTATACCTATGGGTGGGGTTGTGTTATTCCTATCGGAAGTTTTTTTCTATTCCTGTGAGTGAGGTTTTGAACTAAATATATTGTGGAAATCCTTATGATGCATCTGCCAAGCCAAACTACAAGCTTGGATTCGGTCTCCCCTTATAAATATATAAATGGTATTTTGATACATCTATTGTGCTAACGTGATATGGGGGCTTTTCGGGCTAAGTATGAATCTATAGATGTTTAAAATTCAAAGTAATATAATTGTTTATTGAAAATGAACTGAATAAAAATATAACTAAAACTGGTAGGACTCTTTACTTTTGAGTACATCCTAGTTTACTGCTTTTCCTTTTTGTAAACTACCTGTTTCATTTAGTTACTGATAGATGGCCAATGATCTTGTGTGGTTTCCTAATATGATTAATTTCTCACACCCTATTTGGATCAAGCTTTTGGTCCCAAAATGATAATATTATTGTAGGTGTAGATAAGGGAAAGCACTCGTCTAATGGTATTTGATTTGGTGTTAGGAGTAGGAGATAAAGGGACCAAGTTGAGGATTTTTATGCTTTTATGTTTTATATTTTATTTCCATACCATGGTATTGTATTTTGTATATTACTAAGTGTATCCTATTTTGGCTTCTTTCTTAGAACATGTGATGGGAAGCATCATCTTTTGTATACTATGAGTTCTAGTTACCTTTATTATCATCCTTAGGTTGTTTATAGCATCCCGCCTTTTTATAACATAAAATTTCATTACATTACACAAAACTGAGGATCTTTAAGGTTTAGTTTCTTGGAAACCAGGAACATAATACATGAAAAAAACATAAAAAATTCATCTTAAACACTAGAAAGGCTTCTCCTTAAGTTAATCCTAGGTTTATTACTGCATCTCATAACCTGGGGACATACATCAAAAGAAAGGGTGAGCAGAAGGCCCAATAAGGGAACAAGAGAAACATTTAACATGTGAACTTGAGATACATCAACTGTGTCATGAAAAAGAACTTTAAGGCATGAGAAATAAATCATGTGGAATATCATAATAAAAATAACATTTTTCATAACTTTAAGATGTGGTTACATCATTTAACGTAGACAATCATGAACATATCACCAAGGTCCATCCCCAAGGTGTCATTTGAAAATTACCAAGGTTATTCACCAAGATATCGTGAAAATTGTAATCTCTAGTGGTTACATCATTACCCAATGCATTGGAGCGCTATCAGGGAACACCCTTAAATTTGTCTTTATCATAATGTGAGCCACATATATCATCATCAATAATTTCATAAACAACCCATATAGCATAAAATAAATGGGTTTCATTTCATAATCATAACGTTTTAAAACTGCTTTAAGGACATGATATTTATGTCACTTTAAAACCCACAGAAAAGGAAGGTGGGTCTCATGTATGTAAATCCCAGAATATAAAATAGAAAAAATTGGTATATATGTGAATACCCCTATAGAAGAGAGATCTGTGAGTATTCACTTAATAAAATAAAAGAACTTTTAGAAAAAGAGAGAGACATTTTGAGACGGAAATTCTGCAGCATAACGGTTATGTTTCGGGGTTTTAGAAAACATTGAAAAGAGAGGGGAAATGGGTCACCCGCTAATAAATGATCCATAAAACAGAAGGGGGGCATAATATAAAGGATTTAATAAAATGTTAATTAAATTTTAAAAACATACCATATGAAATGAAGAACATGAAACGAAGACAAAAATAAGATTTCTCTTATGAAAATTTGGAAGCCTAACGGCGTCACTTAAACTTCAAAAAAAATGAATTGAAAAGATAAAATAGGGTCTCTAATAATATGAACATAAAAGTTCAGTATGATAGATACAGATATCATACCCCAACATAATAAAAATTAACTTGAAATACTTGACATGAAAGTAGAACTTTGAAAAATGAGAAGGGTGAAAGAATCCCTTAAAAATTCGGCAGCCTAACGGCGCCACATAAACTTCAACAAAAATGAATTGACGAGATCAAATAGGTTCTCTCATAATATGAACATAAAATATCAGTATGATAGATTTAGATATCATACCCCAACATAATAAAAAGGAACTTGAAATACTTGACATGAAAATAGAACTTGAAAATGAGAATGGTGAAAGAATCTCTTAAAAATTCGGCAGCCTAACGGCGCCACTTTAACATTATTAAAATGAATTGATGAGAGCAATAGGGGGTATCTCATCATATGAACATAAAAAACACAGTAGGATGAATATAAAATAACATCCTCCAACATAATAGAATAAATCATAAAAGAAACAACATAAAAGAGATTACTTGAAAAGAAAGAGGGAGGTAGGATCCCTTACCTTAAAACGTAACTCTTAAAACTCAAAGGTTTGGACCATGAGGGATTGGGGCACCTTGGGAGCCCTCATTTTGAGGTAATGAGACCATAACATCGTTGAGAATGTTTTTGGAGTCCAAATGATGAGAGAATGGCTTGGTATTTATAGGGAAAGTGAGGGGACAAGGCGTTAATGGCCAAGGGACACCTCATAAGTGGGTTTCTCAAAACCATGTGCTCTCCCAAGATATTTCCCATGATGTTAGTCCAAATGGGGCCCCCAATACAATAATTCATTACCTTTGGTCATCCAACCCATAAAATATCTCATGACATCATCATGACACGGTTATGATGTCATTAAACATACCGAAACCCTAAAACTGTATTTTTACTATTCACTGAAAATTCAACTTTCTCAGAAAAATCCCAAAATTTCACCTTAACCAAATATCAATGCTCTGATTTAAAAAATTAAATCCATTTTATAAAAATATTTTTCTAAATATTTTTAATTTAATTTTTAATTAAAAAAATATTATTCAACCGAAAAAACTAATAATTGAATAATAATTTATGAAACCGTTATTTAACCATTTTATTGAATCTCATTACTTAATCAAGGTGCCTAGATTATATTAATACTTTCTTTAAGTGAGATTACTAATCTATTTGGTCACATTACTAATCCTAAGCATAAAATCACTATTCATAATTTACTATTCATCAAAAATTAAGTTGATCTTATTAGACTCTAAATTTCGTACTAAACATAATTTTAGAAGACCATTTTTTGAAAATCATTACACATTTATAAATATTTAATGTTTACATAAGCATTTTTTAAAATATCCTTTCTCTAAAATTCACCAAAAATATGCATACTATATTTATCCGGACATTTAAAAAGTCATAAACATCATCATAAGAAGAAATCCCAATTTTTATTTAAAACAAAGGATTACACAAGGCAGTTACGGTCTCCTTACATATCCCCTTATCACACCAGCATAGGACCTAAGTGTAAGGTGTGCTAAGGTGAGAGAATCCGAGGGAGGCTCAGCCAACATCGCACGAGTAGTAATTTCTATCAGTTTGAAATTTTCGTGAAGGCGATCCCATTCTAGCTTCACATGATGAAGTTCAGCTTGGGTTTGGTCCAGAGCAAAGCCCAGTGGTGCTACCTCCTTCCCAAGTTCTATTAGACGGGCTTCGATCGGTCCAAGACTACTGAGTGAGGTCATCAAATATTCTTTCTATATTAATTAACCAAGATTACATGTATTTAGAGATAATAATCAAAACGTTTAGTTTCCAGTGGTCATATTGACCAATTGTCATATAACAGTCAAAACCCAACGGTATAATTTTAATTATATTCATGATATCAAACGAAACATTTTTTTAGTATAAAAATAAAATAAAATAACACACAAAATTAGAAAAGAAGATTTATTCAAAATTTCGGGTCGTTACAATCTTCCCCACTTAAGAAATTGCGTCCTCGCAATTTTTAAAATTGGGTTTTAAAATTTCATTGAAAGTCCCACATCTGAAAAGGAGTCAATAACACTATTACTTTAAAATAAATAAAGGGAAGTAAAAAAGGTCACCCGAGTTAACCCATACTAGGATTCCATGGAGGAAAACATGGATATGGAAGAAAAACAAAGGGTCAAGTTCTGGGGGAGAGTGATAGAAAACATGATTAGGAGAAACTTGGCCACGAGAAAATCCCAAAGTTTTGATGTTTGTAAACAGTCTTTGATTACCTAGTAGGAAATGTAAACCAACAACATTTTTGTTTTACGTTTCTTTTCATAATTTTGAAGAATTCATTTACTATATAGAACAAAAATATAAGGAAATATACCTACCTTCATGTAGAGGTTCATCCTTTAATAATTTTATACCAAAACTAATATTTTCTCTAAACGATGAGCATTCAAAACTACTTGGTCTCATCAAAACACAAGAATCATCTTCTAGAGAATCACATAATCCACAAAAGATTAACTATCTATTTCTTCTATCATTAAAAATTATCCCAAAAATAGAAAGGTTAAGGTAAAACAACACTTCAAAAAGAAAGAATCCCATAGGAATGGAAACTACTTTTAAACCTTCAAATTTCTATGGTACTACTCAAAGTTCATCATAGACCATTCCATAAATAACGGTCCTTAAAATTCCTCAAAATAAACTAAACTAAGGTTGAAGCCCAAATAAAAGAAGGATTTGATAACATAGTCTTCCAAAATAAACTTCATTGTTCATCTCCAAAAAACATCAACCACTACTAACATATTATAACAAAAGTAGCTAACCTAAACATATTTTACCCAAGATAGGTTAATCATTTCCATAAGTAACCTAAATTACTATAATTCCACCTTAAATTCATCAATTCTTAAAAATATAAGTCAACCTTACTCCTCAATGAAAATACCGTAGTAATCTATTTACCTCGACCATATAGGGTCCCCAAAATAGTTAACGTCTTCCAAAATAATAATCATCTTTTAATACACAAATCATCTCTGTCATATTAATATGGTAATCGTCACATTTCCTATCACATTGGTTGCTAAGACATGTTCTTCCATTTCCCACCCATAACTAAGAAGATAAAGTATAATTAGGGGCTTAAATACTTAGCCAATAATCATGAAAAGGAACTTAAATCATATAAGGATAACTTGTAGAAGAATAGTATACCCTAACTTGTGATCCCCTAGGTTCCCATCTAGTTTATCCATGATCATATATTCTTATGCAAATCTTTATTTTATTTTATCTTTGTTCCTTTAACAATGGTTCACACTAAGCTTATCAATTTACCAAAGTATATCCCCCGGGAGTGTCGTAACCAAGAGTGCAGCAAGGCCCATTGTCATGTACCAGTTCCCATTTGAGTCTAGCTCAAAACAGTGTTTTCGGGTTTTACCCCTATGTACATCTGTTCCAGAGCCACCTCTACCTGCTCGTATCCAGACAGGGATGTATTTTCTTGGAAACCCATTACTCAATACTCACCAAAATACCAAGAAGATTTCCTATATATAAACATTTATATAGGCTTCTTACTAAAGTTTTCATATCCTAATTTCCACAAATAACTAAACAATCCTTTGATACCAACTATAGAATCCCACCTTTTTATAACATAAACTTTCATTACATTACACAAAACTGAGGATCTTTAAGGTTTAGTGTCTTGTAAACAAGAACATAATACATGAAAACAACATAAAACATTCATCTTAAACACTTGAAAGGATTCTCATTAAGTTCATCCTAGGTTCATTACTGCATCTCATAACCTGGGGACATACATCAAAAGAAACGGTGTGCAGAAGGCCCAGTAAGGGAACAAGAGAAACATTTAACATGTGAACTTGAGATACATCAACTATGTCATGAAAAAGAACTTTAAGGCATGAGAAAGAAATCATGTGGCATATCATAATAAAAATAACATTTTTCATAACTTTAAGATGTGGATACATCATTTAACATATAAAATCATGAACATATCACAAAGGTACATCCCCAAGGTGTCATTTGAAAATTACCAAGGTTATTCACCAAGATATCGTGAAAATTATAATATCTAGTGGTTACATCATTACCCAATGCATTGGAGTGCTATCAGGGTGCACCCTTAAATTTTTCTTTATCATAATGTGAGCCACATATATCATCATCAATCATTTCATTAACAACCCATATAGTATAAAATAAATGGGTTTCATTTCATAATCATAACATTTTAAAACTGCTTTAAGGACATGATCTTTATGTCACTTCAAAACCCACAGAAAAGGAAGGTGGGTCTCATGTATGTAAATCCAAGAATATAAAATAGAACAAATTGGTATATATGTGAATAACCCTATAGAAGAGAGATCATTTATTATTCACTTAATAAAATAAAACAACTTTTAGAAAAAGAGAGAGACATTTTGAGACGGAAATTCTGCAGCATAATGGTTATGTTTCGGGGTTTTAAAAAACATTGAAAAAGAGGGGACATGGGTCACCAACTAATAAATGATCCATAAAATAGTAGAGGAACATAATATAAAGGATTTAGGAACATGGTAATGAAATTTTAAAGACATACCATATGAAATGAAGAACATGAAAAGAAGACAAAAATAAAATTTCTCTTATGAAAATTCTGAAGCCTAACGGCGTCACTTAAACTTCAAAAAAATGAATTGAAAAGATAAAATAGGGTCTCTCATAATATGAAGATAAAAGTTAAGTGTGATAGATATAGATATCAAAACCCAACATAATAAAAAGGAACTTGAAAGACTTGACATGAAAGTAGAACTTTGAAAAATGATAAGGGTGAAAGAATCCCTTAAAAATTCGGTAGCCTAACGGCGCCACATAAACTTCAACAAAAATTAATTGATGAGATCCAATAGGGTCTCTCATCATATGAACATAAAATATCAGTATGATAGATTTAGATATCATACCCCAAAATAATAAAAAAATAGAAAGACTTGACATGAAAATTGAACTTGAAAATGAGAATGGTGAAAGAATCTCTTAAAAATTCGGCAGCCTAACGTCGCCACTTTAACATTCTTAAAATGAAATGATGAGAAAAAGAGGGGGTATCTCATATTATGAACATAAAAAACACAGTAGGATGAATATAAAAGAACATCCTCCAACATAAGATCATAGAGCATAAAAGAAATGACATAAAAGAGATTACTTGAAAAGAAAGAGGGAGGTAGGATCCCTTACCTTAAAATGTAACTCTTAAAACTCAAAGGTTTGGACCATGAGGGCTTGGGGGCACCTTGGGATGACTCCTTGGAAGGTAAGGAGACCAGAACTTCGTTGAGAATGATTTTGGAGTCCAAATGATGAGATAATGTCTTGGTATATATAGGGAAAGTGAGGGGACAAGGCATTAATGGCCAAGGGACACCTCATAAGTGGGTTTCTCAAAACCATGTGCTCTCCCAAGATATTTCCCATGAAGTTAGGCCACATGGGGCCCCCAAAATAATAATTCATCACCTTTGGTCGTCTAACCCATAAAATATCTCATGACATCATCATGACATAGTTATGATGTCATTAAACATATCGAAACCCTAAAACTGTATTTTTACTATTCACTAAAAATTCAACTTTCTCAGAAATATCCCAAAATTTCACCTTAACCAAATATCAATGCTATGATTTCAAAAATGAAATCAATTTTATAAAAATAATTTTCTAAATATTTTTAATTTAATTTTTAATTAAAAAAATATTATTCACCCGAAAAAACTAATACTTGAATAATAATTTATGAAACTATTATTTAACCATTTTATTGAATCACATTACTTAATCAAGGTGACTAGATTATATTAATACTTTCTTTAAGTTAGATTACTAATCCATTTGGTCACATTACTAATCCTAAGCATAAAATCACTATTCATAATTTACTATTCATCAAAAATTAAGTTGATCTTATTAGACTCTAAATTTCGTACTGAACATAATTGTAGAAGACCATTTTTTGAAAATCATTACACATTTTTAATTATTTAAGGTTTACATAAACATTTTTTAAAATATCCTTTCTCTAAAATTCACCAAAAATATGCATACGATATTTATCCAAACATTTAAAAAGTCATAAACATCGTCATAAGAAGAAATCCCAATTTTTATTTAAAACAAAGGATTACACAAGGTAGTTACAGTCTCCTTACATATCCCCTTATCACACCAGCATAGGACCTAAGTGTAAGGTGTGCCGAGGGAGGTTCGGCCAACATCGCACGAGTAGTAATTTCTATCAGTTTGAACTTCTCGTGAGGGAAATCTCGTTCTTGCTTCACACGATGAAGTTCAGCTTGGGATTGGTCCAGAGCAAATCCCAGGCGTGCTACCTCCTTCCCAAGTTCTGTTAGATGGGATTTGATCGGTCCAAGACTACTGGGTGAGGCCATCGAATCTTCTTTATATATTAATTAACCAACATTACTTGTATTTAGAGACAATAATCAAAACGTTTAGTTTCCAGCGGTCATATTGACCAATTGTCATATAACAGTAAAAACCCAACGGTCTCATTTTAATTATACTCATGACATCAAATGAAACATTTTTGTTGAGTATAAAAATAAAATAAAATAACACACAAAATTAGGAAACAAGATTTATTCAAAATTTTGGGTCGTTGCATTGTTTGTTTTAGTTGTATGGTATTTACTACTTCCACTATTGTATAGTATTGGTACACTGTGTTACACTCTGATAGTGAGGGAATAGTTTCCCCACCATCACACCCTAGGACCTCTCTTCTAGTCAGAAGCCTCTGGATTTTGGGGAAATGCACTTGAGGCCATGTATGAAACATGATACGGATCACCAGTTCACCGGCATCTGAATCTTGGATGTTACACATTCTCAGGTTTTGGTTATTTTTAGTTGTTTCACGTATTCCATGGTGATTCAGTTTCATTAGAGTCTGTGTAACGGATTGAATATGTTTAATGTGTCTTAAAATCATTGGGAACTCTTGAATCTATTAGATTGCGTGTTTTTCTGGTTTTTTTAGGGTCTAGCTTTGGAATAGTGGAAGGTGATTTACCTATCATTGATACAAGTTGGGATGTCATGGGAGGTATTTAAGAAAACTTTTATCTTATGGTTTATACCTGATGAGGTACAAGTGAGGATGTTGGAAGAGATATAGAGTATTAATTAAGGCCATTGGTCAATGAAGGTGTATGTTGTGCATTTCAAGGATCTTGTTCATTCTTTCGGAATATAGTGTCAATGGTTCTATTTACAGTTTCTGCTTTCATTTGGGGTATTTCATTAGAGATCAAGGAGTGGTTTATTTCATCAAGTGAATTTTAATTCAAAAAAATTCTAAATGATGTGTTCATAGATGAGTTAGTTCTCAAGGTAGAGTTGGAGGTGGTGGATGGGCATGTTTTCCTCAGCGCCGGTAAAGGTTCCCCATCTAGATTGAGGTGCATTCTAGGGGAATCTATTATTTAGAATCCTACTTCACTGGTTTTGGATTATTATTTTTCAGACCATTCATTCATATTTTCCAATGTTTTCATATCCGACATTCGAAGTCATCTTATCATAATACTCTGAAGACTTGTTGTTGTTGTGGTTGTTTGGGTAAATTGGTAATGTTCTGTAAGAAAATTTACTAGAAGAAGAAGTCTTGATTAGAGTATGTTAGCTTCAGACTATGGGGAAAATATTTTTTACGCATCATGTCTCCAGCCATAGGCCTCAGAGTGAATCTTTTCATATAGTTAGGAATTTCCAGGGGTGTGGGGAAGCATGACTCAATTTTTGTCTCTGGTATTGTAGTAGGGGTTTTTTAATATCAAAGATGAATTTTTCATTCTTTATGTGAGTTTATCTTGTCATTTAAATAGATTAAATGTCCATGTTATCCTATACCACCATTTTGTGCCTTGGATGTGGATCTTTAAATGGTTATCCTTTGTTTAATAGGTTTTAGTTTTCAGTTGTTCTTGTTTAGAGATATATATGATCGTGGAAGTCAATAATTGTATCTTGTGTGTGGGTTTACTATTTATCTTGAGTTTCGTTCGTGAGTTTCCCCATTGTGTAGGGGGTTTTGGTTCATGTGATAAATTCTTGGTTTCAGTGGTGTTGTTGTTCAATGTTCCTACATTTAGCAAATCTTAATTCATTCCATGTTGTTTGTCAGGTTCATATAGTGGGGAAAAAATATTGTGTTATCCCATTTATCTTTGTGATATGGATTATTCTAAAAAAAATTGTGACTTTTGAAGTGAAAAGGCACCTCATGGTTCATGGTTTTGTTCGTCCTTATATAGTTTAGGAATCACATTTTTTTATCTTTTGTTTTTTTGATTTTTTATGAGAATAATATTTTTATGGTGGAGATAACAGTCACACACCAAACATGGAAATTATGTTATTTTATTCTATTCTTGATATCAGATCCTTTGAATGAGGTTCGGGTTGATTCCCTGTTTAAATTTTTATGTTTTATCATCCTTCTGGTGAGTATTTGTTAAAAATTAGAGTTTATAGGATTGTATGTAGGTGGTGCATGGTGGGCACATGGTTTGGGGAAACTATTGGTTTCTATTAGGAAACCATGTATCTTATTAGTAGGGCTTGGGGGTTTGTGTATGGCATGCACATAGTTAAACAAATTGTTCAAAAGCATGCAGTTTTGTTCTGGATTTGGGTCGTGGCATATTGTACAGTCTGTGCACAGTTTGGGTAATCATGTAGAAAACCCATGTAGGGTTCTCTATTCACTAGTAGGTTGCGTATGGTGGGATAATGGTATATTAAACCGTGCTTCCAAACCGTGTGATTTACCCAGGTCATTAAAAATGTGAAATTCCATGTTTTCCATTCTGTTGTTTTAACCCTATTTTATGTTTTCCACCCCTTCTCCAACCTAGGTGCACTAGGGGGCTCTCCATGATCCTCCTCACATTCCCTCCTTAAATTTTTGAATCCCATTAAATGTTCCTAGGTATGTTTATTTGGATTTTTGATCAAATTTCCCTCTCCTCCCTTCATCCCCTCTTGGTTTCTTGGTTTTTCATGATTAGGTTTCTCTCTTGGATGAACCCTAGAAGCAGGGGATGATGTGTGGGTCAATTTCCTCTCGATCATATGTATTCCTTCAACCGAAGTTTGATTACATTCACACATTATTGAGGTAGGTTTTTCATTCATTTCCTATCCAGCACATTCTATTTGATTATTTAGCTCTTCTAAATAATTTATAAATGTGATTTTATTTTGTGTAATGTTCTATCATATATTGATTTGGTATTTACATGATGTAATATGGTTGGGAAATGGTTTTCCAAAGTTTTATTTGATACTTCCTTTATTTAAGTGCATGCAAGGTGTTTGATAAAAAGGAAATTGTGGTTTTAAATTTAAATTAGGTCGTTAGGGTGGTGTTTTTCCTTGGTTATATTTTGAAAATGTCATTGGATTGTGTTTTGAAAGTTATATATGGAAATTAGTGGATTTTATGGTGTGATTATTGTGTATGGATTATTGTCTTAATTTAAAAACAAGTGATGCCACTTTAAAAAGGTGTTTTCAAAGTGATTTGATGTTCTTAAGAAATAGAAGATTGTTTTATAAAAGAAATTATTGTACATAAAGTATGCCTCCTTGTTGTACCTTTATAAATGAGCTTAATGGATTTTATGAAAGGTGTGAATCATGTTATAAAATGGTTTTGAGGTAAAAATGTGATGAAAGTTGGTCTTCAAAAGATTATGAGTTTTGTTGCATATGAGATTTCAATTTGTGTACATCAAATATGTTTTAAAATTATAAATGTTATGTGATGTTTTTTTAAAAGGGGATTTTTTGTTTGTAAGAATTTATGAAAATGTTTTTCCCATGGGAATGGTTAGGTCATTATATTCTCCTTTTTATGTTTTCTCCAAATGGTTTTTTTGAGTTGTGAGAGTTGTGTAAAGGACCATTTTTTATTTTAACATAAATATTAGATTCTAACTGATGTAAATAACCTTTTGTATTTGTGTATGTGAATGTTCTATTTTATGTTGATATTGTAAAATGTTTTGGAAATGGATTTGTAATATGATTTTCTTTTGTAAATGGGTTTCTTGGTTGGTACTTATGTTGACATGAAAATATGGTTTTAATGCTATGTGATTAGAGAGCCCAATTGGAATATATATATTTATTTTTAAAATTTGTTTTAAAACTTATGTGATGTGTCGGCCTTAGGGGAATATTTGAATGTTTTGACAGATGGATTGAAAACCAAGATTGTGTGAGACCCAGTTGGTATTTTATAAGGATTTGTGAAAGTGGTTTGAAAAATAAAATGTAGTAAAGGACCAAATGACATTTTCATATGGCTCCGAAAGATTATTGGCCACTCTATAGGGGAACCACCATGTTAGATGGGGGATCAAATAGGTGGTATCATGATTGGGTTTGGAAAGTATAATGCTATAAACATAGAGTGTGAGGACCATCCCACTCACCAATAATTATTATTATCATCACTATCGTGATTATCATCATTTAGAGGGTTGAGGGATAGTTTCTTGTCAACCCTGATAAGACAGGTTGTATCCCTACTGATTCGAGGAGAGTCCAAGAGGGACGTGTTACTGTATTGGCTAGTTTAGATCTTCCAG
This sequence comes from Viscum album, assembly GCA_963277665.1. Taxonomy (NCBI): domain Eukaryota; kingdom Viridiplantae; phylum Streptophyta; class Magnoliopsida; order Santalales; family Viscaceae; genus Viscum; species Viscum album. The sequence continues at coordinate 1,979,845,234 of OY728155.1, forward strand.
TTAGTTATTGTATGTGGAGTTTTACCATATATTGGTAGGTGAGTATAAACTAATTAAGTATAGGGATTACCTCAAAATATGTTGATTAAATGCATGTGATATACTACTGGTATGTTCTGTTTATTTCTATTCCATGTTGTATGTTAGCGCTACTAACTTTTTCTTTCTTGTTTTGCTTTCTTTACATTCTTCATATCATTTTTTATTAACTGGATTGGATTAGTAGTTGGGTTTTGGTTTTGATATGGGTTGTGGAGAGAGAAACTAGTTTTTCAAAAGTAAAGTTGTGTGTATGGTTTTAAAAAGGAAATTTATGAAAACCTATTTTTGCATTCTAAAAAATATTTAAAATCCTATTTTATAAATTTTTTTAAACCAGTGACTATGGACTATCTCGGGAAAGTAATTTCTTATACTATGTGGTTATTACCAACTGATTTGTTTAAGATCACACCCTACTTGTGCCACTCAGCATCAGTAGACCTTAGCAGTTCTACAAGTGATGGTTTCTGGATCAGTTGTTGTAGGATAAGATTTTTTTTGTGTATTGTGGTGGCCAAGATGTCATCTGGAGATCCTATTGGTGTAGTTTGGTTTTCATTTTGTATTCATATTTTCTTTTTTCATTAGTTTTTATATCTGTATCAGTTTGTATATTTATTGAGATTCAGTTATTGTTGGTTATTATGCATGTTCAATTTATTTTTTTGATCTTGGTTTATTGGAAAAATCATTCCTATAATGGTTACATTGATACTGGTAATATTTTTCACCCTGTGGGGATCAAGAATACTCGTTGGACTATATGTCAGATCAGGTTAGGTGTCGGGTTGGATGGAATCCCGACCTAGTTTGTAAAAAATATGATCATATTTCTTCTAAAGGATGAATAAGGATGGTATCAATATGACATATAATAATTGTAGTACTAATAAGAGTTTCATTCATTTATTAAATGAAGGAAATGCCTATAAAAACATTCTTGAGGAAAATATCTTTAAACATTCATAGAATCCAACACCACTTCGTAACATTTTAATCATAATACTCATGAAGGAATAACATTTAATAAAACATAGAATTTCCTAGTATAAAGAGATTCAAAATATAAAATTTGAAAGGATTAGTATATAAACCTCACAAAATATGATATGTTCATAATATAACAGAAATCTCAAAGAAGGAAATTTGTGATAAAAATTCATTTCCATTTTGGTAAAACTAAAACTATAACCACAGGAATAATAGTAATTAAATGAAATATGATAATTACATGGAGATAAAATAATTAATGATATAATATATCAACATGGGTAGATATACACCATAAAAAATAATATCTCATTTCCTTTTTGTTAGTAATATTTCATTATGTACACTATTTCGGGTGTTAATTGCCCACTTTCTCAGGTATATTTCGACATGTTATTTGTTATTCCTATTAATTATATAATTATTTCATTATCTCAATAATGTAAACCATTATTTAATTAACATATATATTCCTTGTATTTTTATTTTTAATAATTCATAATATTTTACGATAGGAAATGAAATGCACCGTTCCGGAAGACTCTAGGTCATACGAATGCATGAACGCTACTTCCATTTCTTTTTCATATTTAAAAGAATGAAAATTAAATGATATATATGTATTATAATAAAGGATAATATTTATTTCATATATGTCACATATTTTTATTAAAATAATTCTTAATACATTCCACATATAGCGTGAACGAATCACATTTCTTTGATGAGGAGGTAGTCCACACGTCAACAGACGATGTTATTCTATTCCCACGGAATGGAAAGATTAAAGTAATGTGTTATATAAAAATTAAATAAGTATATAGAAAAAAATATAACATTCTTCATCTAAAAATATATTTTATTTCATAATTCCCAACTATGAGTGGTTGTAATGGAAAAATAAATGACAACGTTTTGTGAAATGGTAGTCCTCTGTACACATAAATAATAAATTTGTCACCCATTTGATGGAATTGTGTGTAGGTGTAGGTCCAAAACATAACATAAAAAACTCAGTATATTTAGGACAAAAATTTTATTATATAAATATTGAATAATAATAATTTAATTTCTTGAGAATGGAATAAAACAAAATTGCTTGTCGAAGAATGTTACCTCTCTTTCTGGTAACTATTTTTTATTTTTACCAACAGACTTCATTGTATTATTTTTCCCAAATTTAGGATTATAGGTTCAGGTGTGGGATGTTCTGAACTAATTTTTTCATGGTTTTAATGAGAAAAATGGCTTGAGAGATTTGAATAAATGGGAGGGTTGAGTTCCTTTTTATTGTGGACGGGGAGTAGCGTTCTTGTAAATAAAAAAAGTTAAACAACATTGGGAGGTATCCTTTACATAATTTTCCTCCAATAATAAAAACACCTATAGAAAAAAGAATATATCATTCATATAAGTACATAAAATAGGTTTTGTAAATGTTTATCTATCATTTTTCCCCTTAAGATTATGTTTTAGACCCTAATTAAGCATAATTTTACCTTAATCATTGTAATTAGTTTTAACTGCATTCAATAATATTTTTTGTCCAAAACTAAGTTGATATTAATATAAATTATAAATAATTCCTATTCCAAATTTGGAATCCATTTTTCCAAATTAAATTCACATAAGTGGAAGAAATTAATTTAAAATTTGTCCTACATATGGGACGACAAAGAGGATTTTTAATGTGAAAATGTCCAAAATTATGAAAAAATTTATATCAATTTTCAAAAAAATAATTGTTCCAAATTAGCTAAATTAAATTAATATATTTAATATTTATCTATATAAACATTAAAAAAATTAACAATATAATTTATCCATTTATATTATTTATTTAAAAAAGAAGTTTTCAAATAAAATTCAGTTCTTTCACTAGTCATCAAAAAATGAAATTTCACATAAAAATACCAAAATTTAAACCTATTAAAATTTTGACATTCCTATTTAAAATTGAAGTTTATAGTTTCATATGAAATTTATAAATGTTACAATATTTATTTTTAAAATAGGTTCACTATTAAAAGTCAAAAATATTCCTTTTTAGAAAAACAATACTATTTTAAGTGAAAAACTAGATTTATTCATATCTTATTTCAATAAAATATATTGGATGAATATAAAAAATATTTGATTGAATATAATATATATATATTTAAGAAAAATAATTCAATAATATTAATTAATTCAATTTATTAATATAAAACACGTTTAGGTGCATAAAAACATTTCCTTTATATTAAATAGGTTTTTATATTCATTTCTAATTAATTTTTACCTATGAATTAATTTTATATTTTTATAAACCATTTATTTTCATAAAATATTTAATACTATTTAATCCATTAATAATATAATTTTTTTTGATAAAATTTGGTCTTGTGTGTAATGTAAGCTATCGAAAAAACATGTTCTTGAATCTAACGCAAGATGACTTAGTGTTGCATGAATTAAAATCTATAGAATAAATTTATTTAAGATATTAAATATTTTATATTCTTGTAATAGCCTAGACCTTCATGACCCCTCCCTTTACCAAATTTCGGTTTGCGACTGATTGGTGTGACTAATCGGCGGGACCGATCGGTGCTATCCATCCTTGTCAGGTTTTACTTCTACAGTTTTTCCCATAACACCTCTTTTAGGCCTTTTTGACCTTCAAAGTCGTTTCAAGGCCCTTTTTAACCCATAATTAATATGTAAAAATCCCAAGAAACCTCCCTATTAAATAACAATTAATTCAGTCATTTGTCACCACCAAACTGTGTGAAGAACCACGATCCTAATTTAAAGCGTTCAAATTTCTCATAACCCGTAACAACGGGATTTTATCTATATATCGCCGAAAAAGTTCATCTTCTCCATTCTTCCCTTTTTTCCGATTTCTCTCTTCTCCGTTGTGCGCTTGAAGTCCTTTATTCTCGAGACTTGTGGTGCGCCTAGTCTGAAGTTGTATTCTCTTCCTTGGAGTTCCCAATATTCCTCCCCTGTAAATCGTGCATCCCCTGTTCTTGGCGCGTAGAGAAAAACGTCTCCTTGATCAGTCAGGTAGGGGTTTCACCTTAGTCTATCCTTTCTGTGTATCTTGCGGGGTGGGTACGCTACTGATTCTATAGAATTGGATAAACTTAACTTTAATGAATATAATAAAGGTATTCTAAATAATGAAGGGGAGGGGTGTGATCGATGATGCTACTCTATTTTTCTCCTCTTTCATGATTAATGATTTCTGAATTGTGCAGGCTTACGCCTACTGAAAACCATGGTCGTTGGTGGTCTTTCTTTGGGAACTAATAAACCCTTACCTTTTATGATGTTTAAATGGCTTGTATTTTGGTTGTGAACCCTTTTTCTGTGTAAAGGAAATTGGTTAAATATGAATATTTGGATAAATAAATTGGAAGCACCAAGATCAACTCCTTTTCTATCATAACCCCGGTTTAATCCCAGTAGAATTAAAATCATGGAGTGTGTTAAATATTTTAAATCTAAAAATAATTGTTCAGTCTGCCTTGTGTTGGTAGTATTGGTTTGGTTGTTTCCTCCACTGGCCGAGTACAGGTGACATTGTGGTTTTCTTGGATAGGGGCTTAGATTGCTAGGGTGATGTGGGTAAGGATGAGATCCTCTGTTTGTGTCACGAATTGGGGTGGAATCTTCTTCTGTTGTGAAACCTTCTTATTCATAGTTCTGGGAACTTGGGACTGTATCTCACTTTGACCTTCTTTGGTTCCAATACTTTGAGGGGTCTCATTTGATGTGTTTTTACAAGAGAACCAGGTGTGAATGTTTAAATTGATGTTTGGTGTACTTTTTCCTTGGATTGTGCTTATGCTTACTAGTTTCCCAAGTAGGTATAGAAACTTATTTAAACATTATTACTGAACATGAAAACAAGGATGGGACAAATGGGGATTTGGTTTGGTGTGAGTTGTGACTTGGGAATGGGTGTTGTTCTCTTTTCTTATGAATGAATAGTAAGGATAGTGTTCTTTATGTTGGTTGAAGAAAAACCTAGATTGGGTGAGTTCTTGTTACCTATATATATACTTGTAGTTTTTGTGTTTCTTATTCGTGCCCTGCCCAAGTTGAGAACTTAGTGCCGAACACCCCCATTTCATGGGGGAGGGTGTTCTTCCCAGCACTCCTATGAGTGGCTGGTTATTAGCTCATTTTCTTCTCCCTTTCCCGAATGGCCCAAGACTCTACGGGTAGGCTGTGATGGCCTGAAGTCCATTATTAGCCCAAGAATCTTTGGACATGGTAGTGTGGTGGTCGGACCAGGTGTGTGTGGGCAGGTGGTTTCCCAAGTATCTTTGGGATGAGGCCCAGGTGTCTTCGGGTGTGGCAGTAGTTCTTCTAGCCCAGGTGTCTTTGGGCATGGCAGTAGTTCTTCTAGCCCAGGTGTCTTCGGGCGTGGGAGTAGTTCTTCTAGCTCAGGTGTCTTTGGGCGTGGCAGTGGTTGTTCTGGCATAGGTGTTTGCAGGCATGGTTACGTGTGATAGTTGTGGCCCAGGTGTCTGCGGGCGGGTTAGTGGTTGTAGCCCAGGTGTTTGTGGGCGAGATGTGTGGTTGTGGCCAAGGTGTGTGCGGGCGGGGTATGGAAGTGGGACTGCGATGAGAATGGCGGGATTGTTTCAATGCGTAGGATGTCTTTAATAACTAGTGGGAAAGTGGTGTGGGGTACCCAAACATCGATGTGCTTTTACTATACATTACTTGACTTGCGTTATTTGGGGAGTGTGCCTTGGTGAGGCTTGGGTGGTTAGTTTCCTTGCTGGGTGCTTGGTTATCTCTTTTCTCACAGGGCATTAGTATGCCTCCCCACTTGTGCACAAGAGTATTTGGTTTTTCCCTACTGAGTATACTTGTATGCTCATGCTACGTATATAAAACTTCTTTCAGGTTTCCAGGAGGACTTCAGGGATCGTGTGGGACCGTACTAGCTTGGACCTTTGGGGTAGTTGTTGTTGTTGTTTCCTTTTTTTCTTGGTATCTTTTTACCTTTGGAGTTTTGTGACTTGTATTTGTTACCTTTGAACATGCATATGGGAATGGTTTATTTTTAGCCATATTTTCACATTCAGTTTTGGTGTTGTGGGATTTACTATCTTTTCTATAGATCCTATTAAAATAAAAAGGGTAATGCCTTAAATTTAGTGTCTGATTCTATACCCTTGGTGTTGTTCACCACTCCGGGACCTATTGAAGGTGGGTTTCGGGGGTCATTATCTCTCCTTCAACATAAAGAAGGAAGGGTCTGGCAATCTACTGACCCTTCCCTCCTTTTAGTGAAGGTGGGTCATGACAGAATGGTATCAAAGGGTGGTTGAGAGATAGGATGGAGTCTGTAGTTTGGAATATTGAGGATTGAATGGGATGGTAGGGCAACAGTGTTGGGTGACCTTGGTACGTGAATTAGGCCAGGGAAAACTGGCTAGGACATAGGATTTTAGGGCCCCCCGTGATCTGATGCAAGGACTCTGGACCTACCTAACGACCAAGTGAGACTACACTGATTGTAGGGTAGAGACCCTAGGAAAGGTACATGCATCATAATGACTTGTGTTCTCATGATTCTGGGGTGTTTTGGGAAATAAAAATAAAAAAGAAGTTTAAAAAAAATTAAGAACAGTATTCTGCACTACTTGGGCCTAGAAATTCCCTGTTTCTTTTGCAGCTATGGCACCTGGGAGGTGACCACGGGTGGTGCAGACGATCAAGGCCCAGGAGGTTGACTTGGCCGATCAGCAGAGGGATGATCGGGAGGAGGAGGATGACCAGTGGAAGAAGATGCTTCGAGCCTTCCAATGACAGATCCTTGAGATGTATGAGGGCAAAACCTCTAACATAAAGACGAAGAGCTGACTAGAGGAGCTGGTGATAGCTTTCGGCTTAATTTGTGCTCTGAATGAGTACTGGTTTTATTTTTCTGTTAGCTAGATGTGGGGAGCAGCGCGTCAGTGGTGGATGCTCTACCTGGGTGAGAGGAGAGAGGTTGAGGTGGCATGGGCTGATTTTGAGAAGGAGTTCTGGGAAGAATTACTCTCTTCTACGATGAAGGCGGAGAAGAGGCATGAGCTACTCTCCCTCCAGTAGGGGAGTATGTCAGTAAGGGAGCTGTGGATCAAGTTCAACGACCTCCTCTGCTTTTCTCCAGACCTCTTTCCAGATGAGGAGTCTTGGGAGAGATTTTTAGAGGAGGCGCTCCAACCCTCCCTCCAGTACGTTGTTACCCCCCTTCACCTTACCGACATACTTGGAGGTCCAGAAGAAGGCCTAAGTGGTGGAGAGGATGTACACGCTAGGAGGTGTATCACAAGAGGGGATCCAGATGGGATCATCGAAGGGGAAGGATGTCAGCACCAGGCCTCCAGCATCAGGGCCCTCTAGGTTTCGACCAGCAGGGAGCAGGCCCTAGCAGTTCCATTTCCAATCTCCCAACCCTCGCCCCTTTCCTTCGGGACCAGGACCGAGATGTTTCGTCTGTGGTAGCTATGGGCACCTTTGGAACCAGTGCCCGGATAGAGTTCAGTATGATGGCAGTGGGCAGGCCCAGCACCCACCTCCGCAACAGCTTCCAGCTAGGCCCTTCCAGCCGCAGCAGAAGGGGCAGCGAGCTCCTGCTTCTCCGAGGGTAGACGTTGCGAGAGGAGGCTGACCTCAGGGCGTTCCTTAGGAACCTCGACCAGGGCATGGTCGGGGAGGTGTCCGAAAGCCGAGGGGCAGAGGAGCTAGGATTGGACATTTTCACACCACGGAGGCAGTAGTCCCAGCAGGATCGGAGGTCGTTCGAGGTACGATCAGTTTTTTCAGTACCATTGCATACACCTTGTTCAATACCAAAGCTTAGCACTCCTTTGTTGCACCCCGTCTGGCCCGTGATCTGGGTCTAGATACTGAGAGACTTCTAGTTCCCCTGGTTCTGAGCACACCAGTCAGAGGTCATACCGACTTGTTATATTTTTGTCGAGGATGCATACTGATGATAGGACCACATCAGTCGGTCAGAAATCTAATACCGCTACATATACAGCCATACGATGTCATCCTAGGCATCGACTGGCTATTCTCTGTGTGTGTCATCATCGACCGCTTCCGAGGAAGGGTTGTGTTCTCAGACTTGGGTGGCCGACATGTTACTTTCACCAGCAAGCGGAGCGGCCAGAAGGGAAGCAGGTGAGAGGAACCCCTTCTCTCCTTGTTAGCCGAGCTGTCATTAAAGCTAGTAGATGCTGAGATGGTGAAGGTACCAGGGATCGTTAGTGATTTTATGGACGTCTTTCCTAAGGAGGTGATGACTATACCCGCTCAATGTGATATTGAGTTTGGGATAGACTTGTAGTCGGGTGCTCGTCTGATTTCGATGGCTCCCTACCGGATGACACCTTCAGAGCTACGGGAGTTGCAGATTCAGATTGACATTCTGATGAAGAGGGGTAATTTTTGACCAACTACATCACCGTTGGGTGCTCCAGTCTTGTTCGCAAAGAAGGCAGATGGTGGTCTCAGGTTGTGTATAGACTACAGGAGGCTGAATCAGGTGACAATCAAGAATTGTTACCCTCTTCCGAGGATAGACGATCTCTTTGACCAGCTGAAGGGGGCAGGATGGTTCTCGAAGATCGACCTGCGGTCTGGGTATCACTAGTTGAGGGTAAATGAGGGAGACATCTCAAAGACGGCATTCAGTTAAAGATATTTGAACTTTGAGTTTGTAGTCATGCCTTTCGGTGTTACGAATGCCCTGACTGTGTTCATGGGGCTTATGAAATTCGTCTTTCGGGAGTATCTAGATCGGTTCGTAGTCGTTTTCATCGACGACATCCTGATCTATTCAAGATCAGAGGAGGACCACGCGGAGAACCCGAGGATGGTTTTGGAGGTCATCCAACGGCACCAACTCTATGGGAAGTTGTCTAAATGAAAGTTCTGGACGTGATAAGTGCACTTTCTTGGGAACGAACTGTCCGAACAGGGGGTAGCGGTGGACCCCTCAAAGGATGAGGCAGTTTTTTCTTGGGCAGCACCCAAGAACGTGGCAGAGGTTCATAGTTTCCTCGGGCTGTCAGGTTACTATCGGAGGTTTGTACCCAAATTCTCCCGAGTTGCAGCCCCTTTGACAGCCTTGACCAAAATGGACCAGGGTTTCGCATGGAGTGAGTAGTGTGAGGCAGCCTCCAGCTATCTGAAGGATAAGTTGGTCAGTGCCCCAGTGTTGAGACTACCAGAAGAAGGGGCGGCGTATGAGGTGTTCTATGATGCATCAGGTTAGGGCCTAGGACGTGTGTTGATGCAACGACAAGGGGTGATCTCTTATGGTTCTAGGCAGCTACGCCCTCATGAGCGTAATTATGCCACCCACGATCTGGATCTTGCAGCGGTCGTTTTCGCACTAAGGTTGTGGCGGTATTACCTCATCGGAGAATGGTTTGTGGTCTTCACGGATCACAAAATCTTGAGGTATATATTCTCCCAGTAGGACTTAAACTTAAGGCAGCGAAGGTGGATGGATTTCCTCCAGGATTACGACTTCAAGATTTCCTACACTTCGGGAAAAGGGAATGTAGTGGCTGATGCTTTGAGCAGGAGGTCACAGAAGGATGCGGTCTAAGAGTTGGCAGACGCTTGGAAACCGGTGGAGGAGTTGGCTGCCTTGTACCTAGATGCGAGGATGGATAATGGTAGGGGATACCTATATCAGATGACAGTACAGTCTTTTCTGTTCCGTCAGGTGGAGGATTCTCAGTGGAGAGACTCAGAGAGTGAAGTGATGCGCGATTGGGTTAGCCAAGTCGATGCTCCAGAAGGGTGGATAGAGGATGGTCAAAATCCGATACTTTTCCGTGGAAGGTTTTTTGTTTCGGAGGCAATGTGTGATAGGGTTATTAGTGAGTTCCACAACTCACCCCTAGCAGTACACCCAAGAGTTTTCAAGATGTACCAGGGTCTGAAGAGACAATTTTTGTGGCCCGGGGTAAAGCGAGCAGTGGTAGAGTTTGTGGCCAAGTGCCTAGTGTGTCAGCAGGTGAAGGCTAAACACCATGTTCCAGGTGGGTTGTTGCAACCTTTAGATGTCCCCGAGTGAAAGTGGGATAACATCTCGATGTATTTCTCAATATTGAGATTTTCATTGGTCATGTGACCTTGGTGATCAAAATTTTACTTCATGAGGTGTATTATTTGTTAGAGGAAGGAATATTTTTAACACTCCAATAATTAAAATTATATAATATTAATCCCTATAGGTTTTTAAAATTTTATATAATATAAATAAATATAACACTTGATATTTATTAAGTCAAATCTCAAAGACATTATGGTTGATATTTGAAAACTAATAATGATTGGGTTTGAAAATTAATGTAAAATAATTCATTTAAGAATGTAGTACAACACTAATGGTTGAAATATATTAACATCAAGTTACACTTTATCAGATATAATGTGAAATATAGTGATATTTTATTAGAATATGTTTTAATTAAGGAATAATTGATGTGTATTATGATAATTTCATTAATAAAGGATTCTAGCACTTGAGATTGTTTCTTATTATGAATTCCCTCCCATAATCCATGTATGTTTTCTAGTAAATGTTATATATTTAATTTTTTTATATTTAATAGAAAATTTGGATAATACAAAGTACCTCTCCATGAAAATAGAGAGAGTATATTACTCGATTTTTAGGTGAAAAACATGACGAGAATAGATTTTATTGTAGGGTGAGACATGAGGAGTAGGTAGTTTAAGCTTAGGTAAGAGACAATTTATTTATTCAAATTCCTATAAAAAATATTATGGTGGAGACATAAGATCCATTTGTGGTAGATTTAGGGGACTCTTATTATTATATTGATTATTGAGTATGGAGATTATAAATCCCCTCGTGAAGTGAATTAATAATGGTTGAGTTGTAAATTGACCTTAATTAATAAATTGTCAATATAGTATTGATCATTAAACTAAAACGTTATAGAACTATCTAACATGTCATTGTATATTTTTATTTTGTATAAATATTACTATCACATTGGGAGAATAGTATGACATCTTAAAGAAGATAGTTCATTCATGAGTTATTAATCTTTTTTTATGTTTTATTAATTTAAACAAGCTTATGGATGAGTTTTAGGCCAACGAGAGATGAGTTAAAATGAAAAGGAAAGAGATTTTATTGAGAAGGATTTAATAATGACAAGAAATTATTATTTCTACTCTTCATTAGATTTATATTGGTGAAGAGTTTTACTTTGATGTAAAAATATACATCATAACCATATGTGTAGTTCGATGAATATTTTTCCCCAATCATTGTGGGGTCTGGATCATGCTAAAATGTGAATACATGATGTTTTGGAAAAAATATATCTAATTATCTAAAGGAAATCACAAAAAAAATATGGAGCATGTTTTCAGAAGGGAGTTCACATTTTAAAGACTTCATATCATGTTATCTTGAGGGAGTTAATCATTGATAATTGGATGATATCATATTACAGTGCTTATGACCATGTGGAAAAGGTGTGAAGAATCGTTGTAATAAATTATTAACTACTTGAGAATATATATTCCATATCTTTAGAATCTATCAACAAAACTTTAATAAAGATCACCATATCATGACACATCAAAGGATAATAAATATAACGACTTTTACATATAGGAGTGCAAAAATGTATGTGATCAAAATTTAAGGGACCTGACCTTGCTTCTATAGGAGAATTCCATAAAGGTTTATAGTCCATATTAAAGGATATGGATGAGGGTGAAAACATTATAAAAAGTTTGAAGGCACTTGAGAAGGTTATAAGATATTGAATAAATAATTTAACACTTGTCTAGATATTATCAACAATAATGAGTTTAAGATAATTTTCTATTTCATTTCCTTGTTCTTGTTGGTAATAATATAAGAATGTGGAAAATAAGATCACAATCACTTGACACCATAGATTATCCACTTGATAACTAGATTTGGTGAAACTTATAAACCCCTTATGGTGTTTGTTTTCTTTCTATATCATCATTGATATACTTTCGTTATCTTTCATAAATCCTTGGACTTACCTAGAAATAAGAAACATTGATTGAGAATTAGTGTTTTGTGAAATTTAAATCACCCCCACCCCCACCCATCGGTGGTTGAATTCTCTATCCCATGTATATAAATAATACATACATGACTATAATTTATAAAATATAATATTTATTATATTTATAGTAAATTTAATCTGAAACAGATTAATATGTAAGTTAGAAAACAAACTCTAGCTACCAATATTTTTTTTAAAGTATACCATAAAGTTTTTACATAAGTTAAAACAATCTAGACCAACCTAAAATTTATTAAGTACAAAAAAGAAACATAATAGGAATAGTTCTTGCCATATACCTTGAGAAACCATGTTGAAAACTTCAATGGCATCTGTCTACATCCTGATTTTGGCCTTTGTTAATAAATGCTTCATCCCCATGAGTTTTTAATGGAGTACGGATTGATGTATTGATCTAAGGATCAGACTAAAGAGTCAAAAACACCAAGTATCAAGTTAGTAACATTCCCTAAAACACACCAAATCCCCAATTTTCACTTGTAAAATAGGAAAATTTCTGAAAATTGGTAAAAACATATCCTAGGTTAAAATAATAATCTATAATTAATTATTTATCTTTTATATCAATGTACCAAAACATAATATGAGATCTATAGACATTTAAACTATCATTAGAATGTGTATACATCTTTAATAATAAAATTCATTCATTCAAAAATAATCACAAAAGGCTTTTACAACCTCTAATTTCATAACATGATTTTCATTAAAATAATCATCACAGAATGACTATATGGAAATAAAATCTATAGATTCATATATGAAAGTGTATGAGATCAATTCAAGAATTGTTTGGTATTATAGAGTATTTATTGAAGAGTAGGCATGAGCATGTAATCACCATCTGATGTGCATACAAGAATATGAATTGAAATTTTGCTAATGTATGAATGATAAAAAAATAACAAATTGAGTCATGGGATATAGTATAATCTATAAGAAAACCTCACATTGGAATAAATGTTCTCCTTAAAGAATTCATATCATCATTAATATCCATAAATAACCTCAATGGAAGCTGTATATAATCAAAATTTGGGTTCTAATCAAATTTCAATTAATATTCAGTGTACATAAATCCCTTAAATTAGATGTATTCATCCACAATTATTTCAGACTTTAGATATATGTAAAAGGTCAATAAGTCATCTTATTAAACTGAGTGATAAATATCTTCCTTAAAACCCTACTTAAGAAATACTAGTGCAGTTATTGATCATGGGAAATGTTCTATATTTTCTTAATGAGAGGATGAAACGTGATCATCAATAATAGTTGGTTGAAAGGAAATTAATTTTTTAACACTTGTACATTTACCCAAGGATCTTGTGACCATATTAATCTCTAATTTAGAGTAATCATTATACATCCTAGTCTTCTTAGGATGCATCGTAATAAAACAGTCATTGGAAACCATTATTTTATTACCATTTTTTCACAAAGTTTAATATAATCTATTTTTATTTCAAAATTATCTACATGTTGTTTTTATGTGGTTTCTTCAAAATCATAGTAAGCCTCTACACCCCCCTCCCCTTCATAGGAGTGGGATCAACTCTTGAAGTATCAATGAAAAAATATAGGAAAGGTTTTCCATTTTGTAGGGTTAATCTCCATTAATCATCCTTATCCTTATCAATATATATTAGTAGATAATCATAAAAATAAACACAAAACTGTGGTAGTCCTTAGCCTCAATGGGGTCTCATAGTGACCTCACCATCAGTGAATTACTTCATTTCAATTTCCTAAGATGGTTGGGTGCCAACAAAATAATCTTTAACATTAAAGGGTCATGTAGAGGAAATAGGTTTTCCAAAGTATCTAACATCATTAAGTATAAATCCATGAGAAGATAAGTTTTACTTTCCCTTTTCCACCCATACTGAATTGTTACGAGTAAGAAGAAATGCATTAGATGGTATATTATAATAATAGTTAGATGAATTCTAGAATTTTAATGCATTTTTTGTAATAAAATTGGAGGTTTTCATATGTCACCACTTGTAAAATCTCGAGTCACCATTTTTAATCCAAGAATATGATAGAAGAGGAAAGAAAGAAATTTAAATTAAAACCATTAATACTAGGTGTCTTGAAAGGATTTTAATTATAAAATCTAGTTTTGGTTGCTTTTTAATAAAACATGTTATTGGATTAGGGGAAAAGGGAGGTGGAAATCTAATGAAACATAAATTGATTAAAAAAATTGGTGGTTTGTTCTCAGATACAAAATCTAGGGACCATTTCAAAACATTTATAGGGAAATGCTAGAAACCCAATAACTCCTCATTAAAAATTAATAACACTAATTTCCAATGGAAAATTGAATGAAAACAATTGAGTAATTCAAAAACTAACATAGAATCCATCAAACTCAAAATATTCATCATACTTTCTTATTATGTTCAAAAAAGGATTATAATTAGTGAAATTAAAAATAATCACATACCATTTATTGTAATAAAGAAGATGTACATAATTTTTTGAAAATTATATATTCGAGTAACTACAGTGTCATAAATTTTTTAGCTCAATGAAAAGAATATTTGGGTTATCAAGATGCCCATTATTCTTGGAGGATTAGCCTAAAGCAGTATTGGAAAATGATTAAATATCATCAGGAGTGTTAAATGGTTGATCACCTATGAACTTTTTCTCTATCCCTAATAGATACCTCTTCAATGAGTCATTATTTACATCTTTTTAGGTAAATATGATTTTAAAAACAAAATATACTTAGTTATATATTTATCTGTATAAATATATTTTAATATATTTATGTTTTATAAATATTTTTTATTTATATATAAATAAACCATAAGATATTTATTTATATTCGTATGTATATTAAGTATCTAAATATATAAATAAAATTTATATGTATATATATAATATTAAAATATAATTTTTATTTTAAATATAGAGTTTTTATAGAAATGAAATTTTAAATGATAATTGAAATTGAAAATATAATTGAAAATATATATAAGGAAATAGAAATAAATCTTATATATATATTTATATATATTTATATATGTATATTAATATAGAGTGTGAGTTATATATATTAATTTATGAAAATAATATTATATATATTAAAATAATAAATAATTAATTAATTAATTACATATGTGTAAATATTTTTATAAGTACGCATGGTTAAAGACTCATAAATAAAATGTATTATATATTAGATGATTTTGCTAAATTGAGTGGTAATCTAACTATTTCCTAGATCGAGTATCGGGGATTCTCCCATCAGTCTTCTATGACCACATTTTCTATTTCATTAACCTTTTTCTATGTGTTAAAAAAATTAATGATAAATGAATTTTTCTCAATAATAAGAATAAAATAGAGAATTGCATCATTTCTCAGTGCTAATTTTTTTCCACTGAGTAACAGTGTTTTTCTCATCATTTTTTACTTATATGATTCAGAAAGGATCCAAATCTTTATAAACCATAATCATAGATTATGATCCTCTTCAAATATCATATTAATCATAGAAAACTCTATCAATTTATTATCATATCTTCATATTTGTTTGGATTATTTGATTTAGAAATCCTCACTATATCAATCAAAATATATTTATATATTTTTTCTTTTAGATCACTATTTTTTATTTAAAAAATTATTATTATATTTGTTTATACATATGGATGTGTGTTTATATATATATATATATATATATATATATTATTATATATATATATACATGCAAACATGCATACATATTTATATATATGTATTATATAATCAATATATATATAAGTATGTTTGTATGTATGGATTTATGATTTAATATATTATGTTTATACTTATTATGTATAATTTATATAAATTATATGTATACTCTATATTCATTATACCCATACACATTTTAGATCCAAGGTTATTCTTGTTAAATGTTGATGGTGTTATTTTAGTGGAAAATGATAAAACATAATGTGGATATTATTTAAACTTGACTTTGTTTATTTGAAATTGGTATTAGGGGATACAATTTTTTAATTTCCTTATCCCAGGTCCACTAATTTGTTTCCAAGATAGTGGGTTATTAGAACCCCAAGCATGCATCCCCATATACCAAAGGCTTAAGACTAGAAACAGGGGTCTAATGTTGTACCATAGGGTAACTATACACCTATATAAGGATAAAAAATGTAGTATAAATAACCAAACAATGCCCATAATAACTAATCAACTTATAGGGAATAAAATAAAATCACTAATGATATATCAAATAAATTCATATGCCTAAAATCATGAATACTCATAGTGATTCCAACAAATAACAATATATCTCCCACTATGATGATACTGTATAAAAATAAATGAAACTAATATAAGTTCAATGACATAAAAACTTATCTGATTTGTAACCTATCTATATTCTCACTTTGTCAAATCTATTTAGCTAAATGATGCAATCCCAAGACTCTTTCCTTTCTAAACCTACAATCAGTGAGATTTTCTCAGGTATATATGCACCATGGTAACCAAAGTATGGTGTGTGTATAACTTATTTGGGAACCTCCAATAAGGTCCCACACATAACTAGTAAATACAAGGTTTACACATGTGATATTCTTAGTTGATTAAATAAATATTTTGTGAACATGAGAATAAAATAACCAATTTATATCCTCAAGATCTAATATAATTCTTGATATCAATTATTCCTACTTTGGCTAGTTTCAATGTTTCTCAAATCATGTCACATGATTGTTCTAACCCACACCAGTCCCAAAAACCATATAGAAAAAGGTGAATGTATGGATTCATGTGGGGATGACCCTATTAAATCTCAAAGTATTAGGTCCACAACTAATTCCTATGACAAAGACCCCAGAAATGCAATGCCCAGAATAGAGCATATTCCCTTGAGAACATCCAAGGAAATCATATAGATCTGAAGTTTTAATTTTAGCATCTTATTAATTCCTTTTAAGCCCAATTTTGGAATCTAATGGGATTTTCCAAGGTATTCATATGGAACTGTAGACATATTACTGAATGGAGAGGCCTAGAAAATCAATAGTATCAATCCTAATAGCCGAATATTAGGTGACCATCCATAGGCATTCAATTTACACCACATAGTTGAATCCTAGGAAACCAATTGGAAATTATATTTAATGTCATGATGTTAGTGATTCCCTTAAGTAATATCTCATATATTGAATCTCATAATTGTTGTCCATCTTCCAAAACTCATCTCTAATAACTTTGACTGGACTTCATGTGAATGACCTGACATTATCACTATTATCCTCATAAGAACACACCATAGGTTCGGGTTCTAGTGTGAAAACTATAATCATATATGTGCATTACTACAATAGCCCTCCTGAGGGTCAACATATAAATAGTGTACTATCTGGGATCCCTTAGGTCACATCATTTCATGGAAAACCTACATCAGTTCCTCAATAACGAACTCATCACCCAATTTGACATTCACTGTTGAGATTAAATAACATCCAATGATGTCATCATAATTACATTTTTGGCTCACTATGCTCATAAGCACACTCACACATGGGGGCTGTCCATAAGCCCATCCTCTTCCCAAGTCACCAGAAGTTATCCCTCAAACCTAAAATATCCCAAAATCTCTAAAGGGTCTACTCATCCAGGTAATAACATCATATTTTGGGGAGGAACAATCTCCCCATTCTCATTTAAAATTTCCCAAAGGCATTATACCATGTCAATGATCCTACAAGGCCAATATTAACTCATCATCCCTAACCAATACTCCACTATACTATGATGGTCTAAGTCATCTATGTTAAGGGTCTATGTGCTCAATTTATCAATTCACATCCCTTTAGGGTATGTATGGATCAAGGAATACAATCATGATGATGGCCTCAACCATCGATGGTCTAGGCATAAATCCAATGAATAAAAGTCCCTCGTGGTCTAAGACACTTTAGTTCATTCATGGGGATTTCATTTAAGTTAAAAAAATTATTTAATAAAAAATGATAATATTTAATAGTGTCAAGACCAAACATATCACATTCCATAAATATATAATTATAAATAACATGGTTTTTTCTCAAGGGATCACCTTCCACAAATTTGGAGTTATTTATTTTTAATGCATCTCAACAACTCTCTCTTAAGATAATACAAGTCTAGCTGACCATTACATCAATATCTCAAGTAAAAATCTTAAGACCCAATTCCCAATAATTAAGTGTAAAAATTTATAATTAAATAATAAAATAATTATGAATATTAATGATTAAATTATAAATTAATTAAATTAGGCATGGGAACCTAAAAAATCATTAATCCATGGTGTTTTTTATACTTCTAATATACGCATAAACATTACCACATATGCCATTAAATTAATTATATAGATTATAATTAATTTCTTAATGAAATAATATATACATAATTTATTAAAACCCACTGTAAAACTTCATCACACTAAAATATTGACCAACAAATCATGGAAGGTCTATGATTTATCCTTGACCCAATACCAAGAAAAATCCATAACAATAAGAATCAATTAAATCATAATTAAAATTAAATTTTATCAAAAAACTAAAAAAAATTCATATAACAATGTTCCCTCAATAGAAAAACATGAAATGGTAAGGGATTTTTTTTCTTGTAACATCCACTAGAACCCTAAAAAAACTACAATCATATTGGGATGATTCCAATGTGAAATTATGGAAACATCAATAAAACACTATGATTGGTCACCAAAATCATAGGGTGAAATAAAGAAATATGTTAACAAATGAAAATAAGAGAGGACCACTTCTTATACCCAAATAATTTCTATCAAAACAACACTAAAACCCTCCCTTTCCATGGGTAATCTAAAAGGAAGATCTAGGGAGATCCCTCAAATCCATTATTCCAGAGTTTGGAAAAAATGGTTTAGATGAGATTTTTTTTAATCAAAATGGGGAAATGAATTTTCCTCCATTGTTATAAAATTAGGACATTAAATGGAATTTTATATTCTATGTTTCACCCCTATGAATTGACTAATTATCCTGAAACTCACAGCCCAGGTAATACACCCTCCACACCAAGAATTTTTCATTCCACCAAGGAGAGATCCCTGCCATAGTGCTCTCCATTTCTAATAATGAAAATCCACAAGCACCATGTGCCCACATAGTATTTACCTAACACCAACATGAGAACAAATAACACCTATTTATTATTGATACATATCTAAAAACATCTCCCTTGTGTGTTTGAAACCTCAAAATGTTAATCCAAACTATGGTTCTTGAAACGAACCATCTTAATAAAATTCAAATTCAAATTCTATTTCAATTTCTCAAACAATATCACTGTGGGAATTTTGAATTTTGAATTTTAGGTAGTTTTTGAATCATATTTTTTAATATTAGAGGATATTTTGAATTAATATGGTAAAAAATCAAGGATTAAAAATTTATTTTATTCCATAATTATGCACTCATTAACAAAAATTATTTTAACATAATTTTTTGGAGAAATATGTCTTGGGAATTAGTAAAAAAATTTATAACAAAATATATTTTTATACACCAATTTCAAAGAATATATACCATAATTACTGGGATATAGTATTTTTGGAGTTTCATATAGAATTAATTTTCAGGTTGTGAAGAAGACTCTTATGTCGCCACATGAATAGTGTTATTGAAATGATTTTTTAATCATTTCTAGACAATGTAATAATGAATTTCCATGAAACCTTGATTTTTCTAATGGAATATGGATTTATTACATAATGGTATGAGCCAATACATAATGATGTTGTGACATGTTTTGATTTTAAGATGCTGGGGGTGATTTTTGAGGAGAAAATAATAATATTTGATTTTATATTTTTTAATATGTGTATGAGTCATGATTATGTTGTAACCACAATATATACATAATAATTTCTTATATAATAAGATTATTAAATTGAAATATTTTTTATCATTCCATGATTCTATGGAAAATAGATAAGTTGTATGATTGTTTTAATATCCAATGGTGGACTTAGAATTCAAATATTTTAGTTTCATAATTTTTTATTATTTTTAAGTCTATTCAAGAGATGACATGTTTCATTTTATAGAGGGTCAATTTAGAAGAGTAGTTTTTATATTATATGAATATTATGTACTCTTTGAAATATGTATATAACATAGTATCACTAAGGGAAATTATTTCATCTCAAATTATTAGGGACATAAATTAATACTGATAAAAAATATTTAACATATTTGTATTCTATTAAAGATGATGAAGCATAAAAACACCCATGATGTTTAGTGTTTGAATATTTAAAAAAATTATTATGGACTTATGTATCGATGATTAATAATATCTTTATTGAAGTAGTGTGTGGATAATAAGAGGGTAGGACTGGCCATTTGATTAGGTATTGATTCCTAAAAACTCTTATTATCATGATATTTCATAGTTATTTTCATACATCAACACATATTCTATGTATTCACATCTAATGTATCCATTTGTTTGTGAAACAATTCAAATAATTTTGTTGTGGTATATATTTTCTATATTTTGGATGATTTTTATTGGTTCATAAAATTGGAAGGCTCAACATTATCTTAAAAATATGGGAACAGGAACAATTTATTATTAAAACTAAACTTTAAAAACTAATTATCCCCAATCTTAGGGTATCATGGGGCTTATGGTTGCAACAAATGGTATAATTGAAACAATTTGAATCCTAATGAATTTTTTAAATGATTTTTTATATGGATAATGATATGAATTAAAATTGAATTCCCTTGATTTATGGATGTGACTATTAGATCTAAAAAACCCAAGTTATATCACATATATGATCTCTTTGGATATACTTTTTCTATAATATTATACATATAATTCAAGTGAGTGATCCTATAGAGTTTTCCTTGATAGAGGTGGATAGAAAATTTCATTATAATGTTAAAAGGGAATAAAATGCATTAAATAAATACTTGTTTAATTTAATTTAAATAAAATAGACGAGTTTTAGGTTTACCAAATCCATTTGAGACAAGTTTCCCAATATTTATAAATGTAGTAGAAATGTAAAGTTAGCGAAGTTTTATGTGTATCACAAAAATTTTATTTATTTAAATATGTATTCAAAAGAAATTATTGAATGATTTTTCAAAAAAAAACATTGATATTTTTGGACGCATCTATCAACATAGTGAGGAGATTAAAGATGGTTAAATAGTATAGTAAATGTTTAATAGGTTTCCACCTTTATTCAATCCAATGGTGTCATCTCTAATGAAATATATTTGGGAGGGTTTTTAGTTAATGATTTCAAATGAAGTTTGGTCACATATGATATGTGTGTGAATAAAAAAGTAATTATGAGTTATTTAACATAGGATATTTATTTAAAATATATATATAATCTTCACATTCATAAAGTCAAGTACAGATAATATGATGCATGTGACAAATTCTTATCACTTGTGAATAGAAAATTTAGACAACAAAACATAAAAATCATTGGTTAGATACCATTAGCTTTATTCAGTATAGGAATGGTAGGTCACATATCTAAAAGATCTCAAATTGAATTTAGTGGTGATACTAAGGCTATTTACTAATAAAAATTATGGATTTCCCCCCTTAAATGAAAAATCAAATATTGAAATATATTGAGAGGGATGTTTAAAGTAAGAGTTTTGTGAGAAATGGTGATGAGGAAAATTAGCATCACTTTTAATAAGGTGAAGACAAATTTCAATAAAATTTATTGGATAATATGATATAAATGGTTGAGAAATATCAATATGAAGTTGAAGAGTAAATTTAATTAGAAGGGGTTTCTTATCTTAAGCTTGAACATCAAGGTGATCTTAAGGATAATAATTTTCAAAAAAAGAAGAAATGAAATATTGGTGGACAATGAAAGTAGTAATAAAATTGTATTAATCATATTGAAGGAAAAATCAATTAATTATAGAATATTATATAAGTATGATAGGATTATCATGAAATATTTACTGAAGTATTTGGCTTTAATCTAAAAATAAAATAAAAGACAAAGGAAATTAATGACCATAATGATTTCATTCCTAGGTTGTAAAGGAATATTAAATTTCATAAAGAAGTGGTTTTTACATAGATTTGGATACTAGAAACTAAAATAAAAATATTAGGTTCAATGAAGAAGCTATAGATTATAAAGTATTCATATTAATAGATGAGAGAAAATGCTGAAAGAGGATTAATGAGTGATGAGAAAGATTTAATTGGTAAAAGACCCAAAATCATTGGCTATGTAAGAATTTGATTCAATGTTGTATAATTATAAACTAAGGAAAATCTATAAGGATAATTAAAAGAAAAATTGGGATATAATTCTCAATATTTTATGGATTATGAAAACCAATATTCTATTTTGAGGCTAGAAACATGTGGAGAAAATGATACAAGATAATGAAGTTCCAATTTTATTTATATCTAGGTCACAACATGACTTTTATGTGAAATATGAAGATACATTAAAGTAAAATAACCCAAAATTTTACAAATAAGGAGTGTAAATAACTTTTATAAAATTTAATGAAAAATGGATACAAGATCAATGAATATTATTTTTTTGTAAACATGTTTTCTGCATTAGGAGAATAATAATAATAATATTTTAATACTCATACAAAGGGTAAAGAGGATAGATTATCTTAAATTTTAACTTAATTAGGTTTCTCTAGGAAGTAAGAATATAACAAATATAAGGATATCATAGTCTAAATTTCCCTTAAGGTGAAAAATAATAGCAGTGTGTTGATACTCGATGATGGGTTTTCATCACATGTGACTAGGATGATTATTTTGATAAATAATTTAGAAGTACATATTGATTTTATCATTAATTTTGGAAATTTTTTATATTTATAGATCAAATTAAGTAAAATAAATTCTTACTAGAGACGAATTTAATTTAATAATGGGAACATTTTTTGGGTTAACTTTGACTTAATATCATTAGTGTAGGTCAAATTTGTGACTTAATAAAGGAAGAAACATTCAAATAATAAGGGATTAACTATGAAATAAAAGGATAATATTACTTTAATAAAAATATTTTTTAATTAATTGAAATTTATTACAAGTGTAAAATAAAGAAAACACTTTTATCTTATTAGTCAAAGTAGAGAATATTTATTATCATTAAAGGATAGTCTACATTCCACTGTAATATATTGAAAATATATGAACGTGTAATGTTCTAATAGAAATTCATAATTTGAAATATTATTTGGAAAATAATTTTGATGATAATATTAGAGGGAATATTATAAGAAATTTATATAAATAAATAAAGAAGGTTGTACTAAATTTTCATGATTTTATTCAAATCGATCTGTGAAAATTATTGAATCGTATTGAAAAAAGAGGTAAAATGTATATTATTTTCCTTATATATGACTAAATCAAGATGGTTGAAATTATTTTCATTCAAAATAATAAGTAGTTCATGTATCCCATCAAATGATTCTGGAGGTGATAAAAAAAATAAACTGAGATGTCAATCAGAATTCAATGATCGAATAATGTCACAATGTAAACATCCATTAAAGTGGATAATTATCTTGATAAACATGGTACTATACATAAAGTTTCATTATTTAGAACAATATATAAAAATGGATTTTTAGAAATGTAAAATTTAAAGCATAAAAAAATACATATAACACTACTCGTTGATAGTGGTATTTGGAGGCACTATTTGAAGGAAGTGGTGAAAGTAATAATTTATACACAAAATTAGGCAATATTAATTTCTGGAAAAAATAAAATACTATATGAAATATTTCATAAAGTAATACAACACATAAATATTTTAGAGTTAGTAAACTCGTGTGATATCTTGAATAAATAAGGAAATCAAGTAAAATATGGTGATTTAGTGGATGAAGTAGTTTTCTTAGGAAACTCATCTAAGAGTAAGTGTTATAAATTCCTTAATAATTTGTTGAATAAACCCATTTAGATAAAATAAATAAAGGTAATTCTATAGAAGTCTATGAATAAATCGAAAAATTGTTATTTTATAGAAATATATCATTAATAAGACCAAATTAAAACAAATTATATAAGTTTAAATAATATTTCACATGATTATAATTGTAAGGCTGAATTAGAGGAAGTCGTGTCAACCAAAGAGTGTTAATAATCGAATCAATAGAGATTAAAAATTATTTATATTGATTAATCTTACAATATTGCTGACAAAAATTCTCCAAAATAGACTCATGGGACAAGGAGTGTAGGGAACACAACTTTTTTATATGAGGTGGAATTGTAATATTTTTAAGAAGTGGAAAAGGATTAATTATGGTTTAAAGGAATGAATTAGTAGTAGTATCAAAGATATATAAATAAAACATTGGATATTATAAATAATTTGAATTATATAAATATAATTGGAACAATTTGGGAATTTAAGAACAAGTATAGTGTGCAATTAATAGTGATATGGAATAATTGTATGTTAGTTTATAAGGGCAATGATCAAATTAAAGTCACAGATTTGAATGAAACAATTTCACTAGTGGAGATACTTGAATCCATAAGTATTATCATGGATATTTTTATTCAAAAAAGAATATTTGTTTTAAATATATTTACAAATAATACTCTTGAATGAATTTATTAAGATTACTGTTTTTATTAAAAAATATGTGGGCATGAAAATGGGTGATAATGAATCAATGATGTATTAATTTAAGAGAGATTTATATGCATTTACGTAATAATCTTGGGTTAATTATTCTCAATGTGATTCTAATTTATTTAATCTAAAATTCAAGAGATGTAGTGTTGATCAATAACACTATCTGACCTCATCAAAGGAAGAGCAGTTTGTGGTACTAATCTATATTGTTAATACTATTTTTAGTGAAAAAGTTAAAATTAGTATAAGAATTTTCTAAATTGATGAGTTTTGAATTTGAGATATATATGATTGGTGTGATTAATTATTTTAATAGTCCAAAATTTAATTAAAATTTTAAAAAAAAATAATTTCTTAAAAAAAATAAGAAAGATAATATCTGAGGATTTTTTAGATTCATGATTACAAATTGGTTACAATTATAATTATAAATTTTTATTGAATGAAAATGGATAGACTGTAGATGTTTCTTTACACTAGATAATTATTGGAATCTTTTACTTAATAGAAACAAGTATAGAAATTGTCAATCTACATTTTTGGTCGATCAATATCAAAGTAATCAAATGGAAGAACATATCACTATTGTAAAATGAATTATGAGGTAAATTCAAGGTACTCCTGATTATTTTTTTTGTGTTTTCAATAAGAATAGATAGATATTTTCTAAGATATTTAGATATATTATGGTTGGGATATATTATAGATAGAAAATATACATTTATATGAGCTTTCATCGATATAAACAAATATATAATTGTTTGATAAGAAAGAATAAATAGATTATATATTTTTTCAAGACTGAAGCTAAATATATTTATGTAATAAAGGACTATATAATTAATTTCAATAAAGAAGAAATTGGGTGATAATATATAATTAATCTGTTGTGTGTGTGTTCCTATGGTGATCTGTTATAACAACAATATTGTAACTGACTTAATGTATAATATGGTATACTAATATGTGAGAAAACATATTGAGATTATGTACACATTTATTTTCAAAAATTTATAGATGGAATTGTTGATGTTTATTTTGTTGGAATAAATCAACAAGTTATATATATAATCAAAAAACCATTTTCCATACTCTTGTTTTTGATCAATTGATTAAATCTCATGTCTAACCAACTTTATTTTCTTTAGGAGGTTTGAAAATCCCCTCTCCACATCTGAATTTATATTCATCCCTGGTTTTTTAGTGCTTGATAGGTCCTTAAATTATGGGTTTATTGTCAAAATGGGTGATATTTTTAAAATTAAATGGAATTCAACAAATTTTATTAAAATATTATTAGTTCAAAAAGAGAAGAAAGAGTGAAATACCCATATCAAAGAGAAGAAATTTATCCTTGAGGTAGATTAATAAGTATAAGAAATTGGGGATATATAATTTGTGGGTAATGGTATTAAGGATTGAATGAAGATAATCTTAGGTATATAACTTTGAGTAAAATAAGTGGTTTATCAAAGATTGGGTTTATAGGTATGCAGTGAAGTAAAATATTATCTATTTCTCTCTTGTTTTCTATGCCAATAATCACTCATGTAAACATAGATTAATGGTCGATTTATTCTATTTCATTTTTTTTATTAATGAACTAAGGGTGTTGAATTTTACTATGGTTGATAATGATCTATTATATTAACAAAAAAATCAAAGGGGTAGAAATATGATACCAAAATAGATAATATTGTCATTATATGAGAAGATAATATTAGAACATAATTAAGATATTATTAAATAATGAAAAAAAAATTGAAATAGTAT
The DNA here is from genome assembly GCA_963277665.1 of Viscum album. Lineage (NCBI taxonomy): Eukaryota > Viridiplantae > Streptophyta > Magnoliopsida > Santalales > Viscaceae > Viscum > Viscum album. Next base: position 1,979,871,853 of record OY728155.1, read on the forward strand.
TTTGGGGTTGAAAATTTTATATCATGAAGGTTATGAATCAATTTATATGATATTTGGATTGAATTTGGTAAATAAAAAAAGTAATTATGTAATATTTTATCTCATACTATAATGATAGTGATTTAACTTAAAATAGTATTCATATAAGGTTTAAATGGGAGAATGGATGGAAAATTATTGGGAAAAATTCACATAATAATATCATGAGTTTCACTATAATTATAGAAACTATTCTATATTGACTAGGTTGTAGTATTTTGGATTATCTATTGGAATTGTTTTTCCCACTGTGATAAAATCTACTACATCACAATAAGAATAGTAGTATTGAAATGATGTTTTGATCTTTTAGAAATCACTATGTAATGAAAGGTCATAGAAAATTCATTTTGATAACATAATATAGTGTTAAACTATGATCGGATGGTTCATGTTGTAATGTGGATAAGATCTATGTGGATTTGGACTATTATACTATGATTTTTAGGAATTAGATAATATGACTTGACCAATGATTATGGATTTTAGTTTGACTAGTTATTACAGCCTAACCACAGTAGTTATATTGTAATTTTTTAATATTATTGCTCAAAAATGTTTTAAATTACACCATGATTATATATATAATAGAAAATTTTGGATGATTGTTCATTTTTCAAAAATTAGTATGTTGAATTCAAATTTAATTTTTTTATTTAGACACTTATGAATTTTATTGAGGGTTTATGAGGAGTTGACATGTGGGATTTAATGGAGGAAGAATTTGGAGTACTAATTTATTGATATTAGAGGAGTGTTAGATATTTATTTTAAATTAAAATAGATCAATGAATCATTATAGATCATTGTATAATATATAATTCAAATAGAGAGGTATTACTGATAAGAGGACCGATATTAAAGACTGGTATTTGATCAATTATTTTAATGAATATTAGAAACACCCTAATTGATTTATTTTTTATATTTAACGGTTCTCATTATTAGTGAACAACTGTTAAATGATAATTTATCTTAATCTTGAATAAATGTGTAGATATGAAGAAGAAGGGAGTGATCTTAGGTTATGGTAGGGAGTCTTAAATAAAATTTGTAACCAAGATAATGCATGGTGATTTGGTAACATTGATATTATTTTAGTGTGTGCTCTGTTTATATAAACAATTTTGGAAAACCAAGAAATTTTTTTTACAACATATAGTTTCTATATTTTTAATTATTCAAAATATTCTTGAAAATGTGGGAAAATATATTTTTCTAGTTAGAAGTAATATTGACATCCTAATTCACACCCAACCTCTTAGTGTGTGTTTTGGTTTGTGGTTAATATTATACATTATACTTTATATGATTAGTTTATATATTTTATATTAAAAAATATCTATAATTTATAATAATGTAATTTATTTGTATACGTCATATAATTTATAGGTATTTTGGGAGTTCTCTTCAAATGATTCCATCTAGGTATACTTATTCTATAATTTCAATGGGTGCTCACATTCTTTCAGGTGGACTATTCCATTATCTCATTCTTCATCATGGAGTGAAGGATTTTTATCATTCTTATTCACTCATCATTGATGGAAGGGAGAGGTAATTTAGATTGTTTTGGATCCACGTAGTTTTCTTATTCCCATTTTGATGCTCTATTTTACTTATATATCCTGTGAAGGCATGGATATGGCCATGCATGCTATTATCAAGCTATATCACCCTAAGTAGGGTCCCTAAACCATTATTACATGATCCATTTGACCACAAAATCCATATATGAATCAGGTTCTGGCTTCGTAGTGGACCTAAGGTGCTGGTCTAGAAGCTTCACATAGTTTTGAAATCATCTCCTCCATTGTAAAATAGATATGGAGTTTAGGATCCTTGTTCATATCCATCCTCTTCGGATTTTGAAAAGGAATCATTGGAAGGGTTATGTGATGGTTGGCATGATGTCTTTGTTCAATTGGTCTGATAGCGTTGGGTTCATGTGACAGGTGGAGCAGTGCATCATGATCTCCCAATGTGATGATGCAAGGATGGTAGATAAAGTTGATATATTCTATTTTTTAGGGAACAGTCATAGATTAGAGTCATGATAGGGTATTCAGGCCTTTAATGGGAGTTTTATGGCATCATTGTATGTGGGAATCAGGGTGGGTGATGGTGTTTATGGATTCAAGAGGCATTTGTGGAATGCCTTCAGGGAGCGAGATAAGGTGGGAGATTGTGGAGACCATAGAGGTAAACAATGTCATTGGGTTCTTATAGTGTCTTAATGGTGGTTTTCAGTTTTATTGATGATAGGGAATTTATTACTCTTGACATATGGGTTGGTTTTCAGATTCTTAGAGGTAGTTAGGGTTCACTCTACGTGATGGATGACTATTTAGGGTTTTTTCAAAACCCTTGGGCCTTCATGTATTTTTTGTTGGATTTGACTATAGGACCTCTGGGACATGTCCTTTGGTTTAGATTCAGGGAGTATAATGCAATATGACACTAACCATGTCAGCGGCTCACCACATTAATTATGTAATTCAGAGGAACTACCTGGTGGGAGGCCTCGTTTATAGGGATAGTCATGTGGATGGTTATCACATAGCCTTACATCCACATAGAGAACCATGGTGGGATGAATGGTTTCCCTTTTAGTGCTCTATATAATCATGGTACTAGTCAAAATATGTAGATAATAGGCATGTGATGTAAACATGGGCCATTTAGGTATCATTGTTTGGATGGCTCGAGAGATAGAAGGGTTTATTGGAAACCATTATCTAGCCTACTTCCCACACTAAGGTTGGATGGGTTCCTAACATCAGAAGTGATATAAAATGCTACAGACAGCTCATTCTGGGCCTTTGGCCCATGTTTATCCTTTGGTACACAAGGATTTTTGTCCTTTTTTGTTGGGAATATGGGCCTCTTAGGCCTTTAGGTCATGTTTGGGTTACACTTCAACCCAATTTAATAAAGTGGGATTTTTTTTATTATTAAAATGGGCATCCGTCCCAACCAATTTCAAATATATACAATATATGAGTATATATTATACTTTATAAGTTAGTGTATGTGGGATTTAGGATTATTTTTTTACGACTATGTATTCATTTATATATGTGTATGTGTTTTTAATTTCACATATTATTTAATTTTTTATAATAGTTTCATTTTATAAAATATGAATATTATTGAATCAGTTAGAATAAGTATCACATAAAAATAGATAAATGATAATAATATAATGAAATAGTATGGTAATGGGGTTAAAACTTTCATCATGGTTTCAAAATTTCAAACAAATGACCATTATTAAATTATCAATGTATTTTTACACTATTGTTACTCAATGCGAATAAGTCTAGATAGGTATATGGAATATTTTTTCAATTAAAAAATTTATTATAGTTAAAAATGATGGACTAAACATAAATAAAAACAAATTTTATCTAGCATACGGAACAATAGTATGGTTTAAGGATAATTTGATATTATTATAAGTGTATATGATGATATATAATATAATAAGGAAATAAAAATGTTTATTAATTATTGGATTTGAAATTATATAAAAAAATTTGAGTGGTTAAATAACTATAAAAATCTTTCCTTATGTATTGATTATTCCTAATATAAAACTACATGAAAAATACCAAAACTATAATATTTTAAATTCAGAAATTGATGGAGTGACACTAATTTATAAAATAGTACTCTCTCTCTATCTCTTAAATGAGATGATTCAAGATGGTAATGTCAAAAATATGAATCAAAATGGTTTTTAAGGTCCAAGGATATGAGAAACAAAAAAATAAATGGTTTTCCTAATGATTTGTAACACCCCAAGATTTCATAGTACGTTATCTCTTCAAAGTAATTCAATAACTTTCACTATAAGCAAAACCGATTTTGAGCACACCATGACTTACCAAACTTGCCGTTCCAAAATTGTTTTTGAATTTTATTAAATGAATTTTTAATTTTATATACTCCATATAATTTTAGAATCCATATTATGTGTTTTTTAGAAATAATATAAGAACCAATTCATTTTTTAAATAAAGGAGGTATTTTTTAGAAAATGAAATTTTACCACCTTTTAATGGAAAACCCTTTTTAAATCCATTATTTTACACATTTATAAATTAAATTTGAAGAAATAACCTTCTTCTTTAGAATCGGTATAAAAAAATTTAGTTTTGATAAATTTTTGGTCTTTTTCTGATAAATTATATATTTTGGTGAATAGTGAAAAATAATAATTTTTAATTGAAAACAAATTTTTTTAATAAAAATAAATTATTGTGTTAAGTAATACATTTGAATGGTTTATAGGTATAATTATATTATATTTTTATCATTTAATTCAATTTAATTCATTATAAGTAGTTTCACATTTAAATTTGACATAAACACATGTCAATCTTTTGATAGTTTTTACTTTTTAAAAAACCAGCTTTTCGGTTTTAACAACGAGAATAGATTTTAGATTAATTAATTAAACTTATTTGTTTTAAATTTAGTAAAATAGAATTCATATTTGAATTCAGAATATCAAAATTATCTTATGGTAAATTTTTGGTATTTTTCTTAAAACTTTCAATTTTTGATGAATAGTGAAAACACTCAATTATTGTTTAAAGCCGATTTTTTATTTAAATATTTATTTATTTTATTTATTTTATTTATATTTATTTTAAGTCAAAATAGATATATAAAACCTATATAATTTAAATGTAATTAATTTTAGTTAATTTATAAGAAAACAAGATGTGTAAAATTTTATTGAACTTTTTAACGTCTTTTACCCACCTTCTAGCACATTTTCAAATTTGCCTGAAATGTAATTTTACCACTTCTGTGAATTGAATTTCAAAAATATGAGATACAAAGTTTAAATAATTATGTTAAATGTGGTTCAATAAGATGAAAATAATTTTTGGTGAATAGTAACTTTTGACTTTTATTTACAACGGTTAAAAGTAAATAGGGTAATTAAAGGTAAAAATGATATTATAATTACCCTAACACATATCCTAATTCTATTGGATAAGTTTATTCCTACCAAAACTAAACTTAGGAATAAAATATGATCATTAGGGTCCACTTGGATTAGATTAGGACATTTATTAATATTTTATTTCAAGAAGAGTTAAAAGTGATAAATTAAAAGTTTAATGACTAAACCATTTTTAATTTAGGGTTATACATAAGATAAATTAAACTATAAATATTCATTAGAAAGTTAAAAATATTTCCTATAGAATGGTATTTTATTTATAATTTTTGGAGATTATATAATTAAATTTATTTGTGACACAATGATGATGTAGTAATTATATTATCAATGTAATATTAAAATAATTGATATTATAAATATAAAAATAAATTAAAATTGAGGATTTTTATGCCATACACGAATTTTCTAGGTTAATATGACATTTTAGGGTTGATTAAATACATTTTTTTCGATGTGATAAAGTTTTTATGACATAAAAAAACAAAATACCAAATAGTGTAAAAAATGACATAAATGGGTTTTTAAAACAAATAATATATTATTAATAGATATAATATTTTGAAAATCCTACGGCTCAGAAAAATTACTTATATATGGTTATATATGTCAATAATTAACTACTTGAGGTTATCTTGTATTTTTTTTAGTATTTTTATTAACCATTTATTATAATAATACAAGAGGACATGGTAAAAGTTTAACTATTTAACTAAGAGTTAAATCTAAAAGATAGGATTTATATGGTTACCTATACTTGTCTAAAACCTATTGGTTGAGAGTATTTCGACACATCCCCATCTTATATTTGAAATAAATTAATTTTGAGTCATTAGAAACCAAAATTGATTTTATAATAAAATAATATAACAAGCTTTTCGTAAAGTGTCTCTCACCTCTCTTATACAAGGGTATTTCCCCTTCTCTTAATTTCACACCTCCAAACCTATTTGGATCAGCCTAACCCTGATCAAATATACTCCCAACATTACTCACTTCAACCTAGATGAATTCCATTGAGCATAAATCCAATTTAAGGATCCCTTTTGTTCAAATCAAAAAGAAACACCCAAAGAAGAGGTAGTTATTTTATCACCTCTTTCAAAGTTCTTTACTTCTTCCAATTTCTTTTTATTTGTTATTTCTATAACAAGATAATAACTCTACCACCTTCTACATACTATGATGTTATTATAAATATGGTACAACCATATTCATTATTCTATCCATCCTATGAATGATAATGTCACCATGTGTGCGTACGTACGGCTTACCGTCTCCATGTTGTGGTGTAATTTGTTATTCCACACTATGTTTTTTGGATGGATCTAATGATTATTAATATGTATATAAATAATGAAACTAACATGATAATTACTCTGTAAAATTAATATAAAATCCAATTCCATACCTTTTGATCATTAAAAAATGATATTGTCACTCGTGTGTGTGTAAATCTTACCGTCTCCACGATGTGATGAGATTCATTTCCACGTTCACCATTCAACGATGATTATAAAAATAAATATTATTAATAAGTATGTAATATATGAAATAATAATTCTATTGTAGATATATATATATATATATATTTATATATGTATGTATGTATGTACTTATATATATCTTATTCACATACATTTGTTCAATACGATATGAAAACGGAAAAAGCGTTTATGCGTACTTACGGCCTACCATCTCTGTAAATGTTGTTTTCCATTTCATATATCTATCTATTATACATATTTATATTCTAAATATATATGATATATAAATAATTTTTTATATTCTGGAAGTATTTAAATCATGATCTAAATGATATGAACAGGAATAACAAGTTAAAACATGTACGATAAAGAAAGCGATTATTACCCGAAATGTTAATTTAACATGAAAATCATTATTAAATGGGTAGTATAAAGTTATAAATCAATCATTTATGATATAATAAATATTAATATGGTTATATTATAATATAATAACATACTATGGTCATTATACCAGAGGTTAAACGTACCCTCAACCAATGGAAAGTGTGAGGTTAGGGTTAATTCCTCAATCTCATTATTATCTGAGATTGTTTATGTTTTAGTATTTCCTCAGAAATATATATTATCCATGTCCATTTTTCATAAAATAAATTTCAAAATGATTCTCTTAAGGTACTCTTTAACTAAAACAACATTTTATATGTTTTAAATATTTATTCTTCTAAATTTGTCTCATTAATGTCTATGTTTTCAAAATGGTTGAGGGTTTATTTATATGAACATGATTGTTTCAAAATGCTAATTCCTTAAAAAAGTTTCAAATTTGTATGGGACAGTTTGATTCAAAAATCTATTTCAAATTAATTTATTTAAAAATGTGTGAATTTTAAATGATTTTACAAAAGGGATATTTCTCTCAAAAAAATTTACTAATCATTTTCAACTATGTTAGCATTCTTTACTAGATATTATTCTTGATTAAGGTTTATTTATTATAATAAAATATTCCATATTATGTTGAATGAGTTATGATATTTTTGACTGTGGATGTGATATTTTTACACCATTCATGGTTTATGGTTTAAGTATTGGTATTTCGTATGCTATTTTTAATACGAATGTTTATGTTATGTTTCAACATTTTTATATGAGGAATGTAGTGGACTTAGTAAGTGATGGGTGGATCCCGCTATAGCTCCTTGATGCATCGGTAGGTCTCATGTGACAAATTTTTGTCTTGAAACAAGGCCTTGACAAAACCTTTATTTGTAGTCTTGGCATGAGGCCTTGACTAGGTGGTAATGATGTCCGATGTTAGGCATTCCCTCATTATGAAATTAGTTATTACAGGTGATTATTCGACTAGTAGAATATCCATGTGCATGTTTATATGGTAATATAAGATTTATTTTCTCCATATTGTGTTTATGATTATGTTTAAATTTTTTTTGTTTTTATTACACATCTTTCCTTCAATGTTTATAGCTTTTTCTAAATTATTTACCCTTATAGAGATTCTGAGTTCACCCCTTTTTTATGTTTTGTTTTACCAGGATTCCAAGAAGTGTATTATGATTGATATATAGGGTTATGATAAGGGAATATTGGCATTATTAAAGGATTTTTTATGTTGTGTTGTATGTTATAAAGTGTAATGTAACATTCATGTATGTAATATATTTTCCAAGACTGCTAAATTGATCGCTCTTTCAGGACTTGATTCCTTGTAATCATGCAAATGTATTAAAAAACTGCCCTGGATCCAGGCTTCTGGGGTTGGAAAGTTATAGTTGGTATCAGATTAAGGTTAGAAATAACCTTGTAAACTAGATATAGATAAACTCTGATTATAGAACATTACCCTAAGATAAACTTTTAGGAATGGTATAGAAGAACTTCCTAGAATTTTGGTAATGAAAAGATTTTGTGAGTTTTCAAAGAAATGCATCCATTTCTAGATACGATAAGGTAGAGGTGGATCTGGAATAGATGTACCTAAGAGTGAAAAATCTAACAAGGAGTTTCGGGTTTGATCCGGGGTATCCTGGTACACGACAATAGCCCTTACTGCACTCTTGGTTATGATAATCCTAGGGGATATGCTTAGGATAATTCACATTTTCATTACAAACCATTGTGAATTATTTATGAGTAAATACATCCTCTAAGAAAACATTTTTATGATTATGTATTATATGCATAAACTTTTCAATTTACATTAGGTATTTTAATATTTGTAATTATTCATTGCAATTCATAAACTAACCTATTGTATGCCATTGTTTAGAAATGGCACCAAGTAGAAGGAATGAGAACTCCAGCAATACGCATGATCCGATGAGTAAGAAGGATCATATCATTCATTTTATTAAGCCAACATTTAGAATGGAAATATTATCCCACGTATTCTCATCATATAAATAAATGTTATCATGTGTTAATAAGATAAGTAAATAATTTCTTGAGTTCTATGGCTTTGAAGGGAAATAAGAGATGAAAATTATTATAGAGAGAAAGATGGATAAAGAGAAGAGGGGAAAGAAAGATTTTCCCATATGTGATAACTATGGAAAGAATCACCTTGGTAAATGCTTGAAGTTAATGGGAGTTTTTTATAATTATGGAGAAAAAGGACATCAAGTACGTGATTTTAATGGTAAGAAAAATGTTTCAAATGTACAATGCTTCATCTGCAAGGAGTTGGGACACTAAGCAAATCAATGTTCAAATCATCAGAGCAGGCCCCAAATGATTCTATTGGATAATAATCAAGTTATGATACTACCAAATATGAAGAGGAATGAATTGTGTTCTTATGTTTATATTAAATAATTATTTCATTTGAGTGTTGTATCAATGATGTACAGGTTATATGAATTATGGAAATAAATAAGGATTGTACTGCAGTACAATTTCATTGAGGATTTGAGATTATATGGTTCTAAGAAAAGTGACTCAATAGAAAGTTAAACATTTTGGAAAATATATGGTTGAAGGAAAGATAAACCTTAACATGGTTCTGATATTGAGGTACTGATTTTGGAATAAGATACGATTGATTTGGATAAATTATATTCGATATTCTTGACTACTTTGAAACTAGTTAATTGTTTTTTCATTCCATTATTGTTGGAGTTTACAAAATTTTTGGATATAAGGATTAGCTCTAGTATTATATTAATAATAAATGAGAATTAATGTAATCAATAAGGTTTTATGATAATTCAGGGTGTTACCATGTTTTAAAAGAATACATGATGAAGGTATTCACATGTTATTATGTGGAAAAAAAGAACTACATTGTGTTTACCTTCTTTATAAAATTTGGACTGTGAGTTTGGACATAAGTATTATGGATAAGTCTAAAGTTTGGAATGGATTAATTTTGAAATTGGATAATATTGTTATGGTTAAATAATTTCTTAAGATTTTTTTTGGATTGTTATAAAAAGTACAACCCAGAGGTCAGGCGACAACCTGTCGCATCCGGCTAGGCCGCGAGACTTGAACCATCAACCGAAGGGTGACAAGAGTGCATCACCTACCATTGGCCTACATGATGTCCTAGTTTTTATAATGTATTTTGTTTAATATTGTAACAAATTAATTATAAATTCATTATTTTTTGAACCCTATACCATTATGATAAATAGAATATTTTTTAATTCTGTTATCTTTTGGAGTGAAATATGAGTTTGTGGTAGGAATTAGTTGAAGGATGACACTATACTTGTCAAGTATATTTTATCCTCTTATTATATGAATAAATTAAATCTTAAACTTTAGTGAAAGGATCTTAAAACCAATAATGTGTTATCCAAATACCTTAAGTTTTGTTTAACCGATGATATTTTAAATCATCGTAGATTGATGGCTTTGCGACCCTCAATTTTACACTTGTTTATGATTGATGAACTCAATCACTCCCTATAAATATTTACATTTTTACTCGAATTATGTGTCTCTAATTTCCACCAATGTTCTCCTATTCGAGTTCATAATTTGGTGGTGACTTTTTCATTTCCCTTTCCCTCTTATTAAGACTAAATTTTATTAACCCAATTTCCAATGTGGGTTTTCCACAAAGGTATTTTTCTATTTTTTACATTTTATTTTTCAATACAAATTTAAAATTGAGAGGACACAATTTATTGAAGGAGGGGAGAATGTAACACCCCCATATTTCATAGTACATTATCTCTACAAAGTAATTCAATAACTCGCGCTACACGCAACACCGAGTTCGAGTGCACCATGACTTAATAAACAAGCCGTTAAAAAAGTTTTTATGAATAGCATTAACTGAATTTGGAATTTTATATACCTCATATAATTTTATAATCCATATTATTTGTTTCATATAAATAATATAAGAACAAATTTATTTTTCGGATAAAGGAAGTATTTTTTGGAAAATGCAATTTTAACACCTTTTAATGGTGAACCCTTTTTAAATACAATATTTGACACTATTATATATTCAATTTGATGAAATAAACTTCTTATTTAGAATCGGGAAAAAAATTTAGTATTGATAAATTTTTGGTGTTTTTCAAATAACTTTTATATTTTGGTGAATAGTGAAACATACAAAATTTTAAATGAAAACAACTTTTTTTAATCAAAATAATTGATAGTGTTAAATTATACATTTTAATGGTTTTGAAGTTTAATTAGATTATATTTTTATCATTTAATACAATTTAGGTCATTATAAGTAATTTCACTTTTAAATTTGACATAAACACATGTCAATCTTTTGATAGTTTTTACATATTAAAAAACCCGCTTTTTGGTTTTGACCACAGGAATTAATTTTAAATTAATTAATGAAACTTCTATGTTTTTAATTTGGTAAAATTTAATTCATATTTTAATTTTTAATATCAAAATTATCTAAGGGTGAATTTTTGGTATTTTTATGAAAACTTTCAATTTTTGATGAATAGTGAAAAACACAGCGTAATTGTTTAAAACCGACTTTTTATTCAAATAATTATTTATTTTATATAAATTTATTTTAAGTCAAAATATATATATATAATACCTATATAATTTCAATTTAATTCAATGTAGTCATTTTATAAAAACATTAGATGTATAAAATTTTATTGAACATTTTAACCTCTTTTACCCACCATCTAGGTACATTTTCGAATTTGTGTAAAACTTAATTTTAATGTTTCTATTAATTGAATTTAAAAACTCTGAGAGGAACGGTTGACATAATTAATTAAAATTTGGTTCAATAAGTTGAAAATTATTTTTGGTGAATAGTAACTTTTGACATTTATTTACCACAATTAAAAGTAAATTGGGTAATCAAAGGTATAAATGATATTATAATTACCCTAACACATGTCCAAATTCTATTGGATAATTTTATTTTTAACAAACCCAAAATTAGTAATAAATTATGATCATTTTGGTCCACCTGGATTAGATTAGGACATTTATTATTATTTTATTTAAAGAAAAGTTAAAACTGTTAAATTCAAAGTTTAATGACTAAACCATTTTTAATATAGGGTTATACATAAGATAAAATCTACTATAAATATTCATTATAAAATTAAAAATATTTCATATATAATGGTATTTTATTTATAATTTTTAGAGATTATATAATTAAATTTATTTATGAAACAATGATGATGCAGTAATTACTTTATCAATGAATGATTAAAATAATTGATATTATAAATATAAAAATAAATGTAAATTGAGGTTTTTATGTGATCCAAGAATTTTCTAGATTAATATGACATTTTAGGGTTGATTAGATAAATTTTTTAAGTTATAAAGTTATTATAACTTTAACAAAAATAAAATACCAAATAGTGTCAAAAGTGAAATAAATGAGTTTTTAAAAAAAATACTATATTATTAATTAAAATAATATTTCTAAAAAACTATGGTTAGGACAAAGTAATTATATAAGATTATATATATCAACAATTAACCACTTGGGGATCTCTTTATTTTTTGTATTAAGTTTTTTAACCATTTATTATAATAATACAAAAGGACATGGTAAAAGTTAAACTATTTAACTAAGAGTTAAATCTAAAGGATAGGGTTAATATAGTAACCTAAACTTGTCTAAAACCAATTTTTTGAGAGTATTTAGAACCATACCCACCTTATCTTAGAAATAAGTCAATTTGGAGCATTTAGAAACTGAAAATTATTTTATAATAAAATAATATATCAAGATTTTCCTAAAGTGACCTACACCTCTCTTATAAAAGGGTACTTCCCCTTCTATTAATTTCACACCTCCAAATCCATTTGGCTCAGCCAAACCCTGCTAAAATATCCTCCTAACTTCCCTCACTTAAAACTAGAGGCCTTCATTTTAGCAGAAAGCCAACCTAAGGGGCCCTTTTGTTCAAATTAAAAGGAAACACCCAAAGAAGAGGTAATTATTTTATCACCTCTTTCAAATTTCTTTTCTTCATGCACTTTATTTTTATTTTTTATTTCCATACAAAAATAATAACTCTAGTATCTTCTACATACTATGATGTTATTATAAATATATTACAACCATATTCATTATTCTATCCATCCTATGAATGATAATGTCACTATGCGTGCGTACGTGCTGCTTACCATCTCCACGTCGTGGTGTAATTTGATATTCAACACTATGTTATTTGGATGGATATAATGATGATTAATATGTATAAAAATAAAAAAAATGATAATTTCTCTGTAAAATTAATATACAATCCAATTTCACAATTTTTAATCATTAAGGAAATTCTATTGTCACTTGTGTGTATGTACGGCTTACCGTCTCCACGACGCAGTGAGATTCATTTCATGTTCACCATTCAATGGTGATTATAAAAATATATATTATTAGTAAGTATATAATATATAAAATAATAATTCTACTAGAGATATATAAATATTTATGTACTTATATATATCTTATTCACTTACTTTTGTTTAATACAATATGAAAATAGAAACAACGTTTATGCATATGTACGTCCTACCGTCTCCATAAATGGTGTTTTCCTTTTCATATATCTATCTATTATACATATTTATATTCTAAATATATATGATATATAAATCATTTTTTATATTCTGGAAGTATTTAAATCATGATCTAAATTATAGGAACAAGAATAACAAGTTAAACCACATACGATATAGAAAGTGATTATTACCAGAAATGTTAATTTAATATGGAAATCATTATTAAATGGGTATTATAATGTCCTAAATGAATCATGTATGATTTAATAAATATGAATATGGTTATTGTATAATTTAATAACATACTATGGTCATTATACAGGAGGTTAAACGTACCGTCTACTAAAGGAAAGTGTGAGGTAAGGGTTAATTCATCAATCTCATTATTATCCAAGATTGTTTATGTGTAAGTATTTTCTAAGAAATATTTATTATAAATGTCCAAGTTTCATAAAAGAAATTTCAAAATGATTATTTTAAGTTACTCTTTAACTAAAACATCATTTTAAATGTTTTAAGTTTTTATTTATCTAAATATTTCTCATTAATGTCCATATTTTCAAAATAGTTTTAAGGATTTATTTATATGAACATGATTGTTTGAAAATGTTAATTCCTTTCAAAAGTTTCAAAGTGGTATGGGAAACTTTTATTAAAGAAAATATTTTAAATTAATTCCTTTATAAATGTGTGACTTTTAAATTATTTCACAAAAAAGGATATTTCTCTCAAAAAGTTTTACTAATCATTTTTAACTATGTCAGCATCCTTTACTGGATATTATTCTTGATTAAGGTTGATTTATTATAATACAATATTCTATATTGTATTGAATGATTTATGATATGTTTGACTGTGGGTGTTCTATTTTTATACGCTTCATGGTTTATGGTTGAAGTATTGGTATTTCATATGCTAGTTTTAATACAAAATTTTTTGTTATGTTTCAACATTTTCATATGAGGAATGCAGTGGACTTAGTAATTGACAGGTGGAGCTCGCTATAGCTCCTTGATGCATCGGTATGTCTCATGAGACAAATTAGTGTCTTGGAACAAGGCCTTGACAAAACTTTTATTTGTAGTCTTGTTACAAGGCCTTGACTATGTGGTAATGATGTTTAGCGTTATACATTCCCTCATTATGAAATTAGTTTTTACATGTGATTATTCAGCTAGTAGAATATCCATGTACATGTTTATATTGTAATGTTATATTTATTTTCTCCATATTGTGTTCAAGTTTATGTTCAAAAGGATGTTGTTTTTATTACACATCTTGCCTTTAAATTTTATATCTTCTATTAAATTATTTACCCTTACTGAGCATATGAGCTCACCCTCTTCCTATGTTTTATTTTCCCATGATTCCAAGAAGTGTATTATGATTGATATGCAGGGTTAAGCTAAGGGAATAATGGTGTTATGAAAGGATTTTTTATGCTGTGTTGTATGTTATAAAGTGTAATGTAACATTCATGTATGTAATATATTTTCCAAGACAACTAAACTGATTATTCCTTTAGGACTTGATTCCTTATGATCATGCCAATGTATTAAAATAATGCACTGGATCAGAGCTTCTGGGGTCGGGGCGTTACATGATTTCATGTTATTCCAATATGATCAGGTTCAATATAAACTACTTTATAGGAAATAAATATCAATATAAGAAAAATAAATCAATCCCATAAAAAATTTTAGGGTAATTTCTAATTATTTAACTATTTATATAATTATAGGGATGTGTTATATTGTATATTTTTTTATAAGGCACATTGATAAAATAATTCAACATGGTATGTTACAACACCCATTTGATGCTCCTTTGTGTAATAAAACTGATCATGAGTACAATATGCTTCAAAGGATGTGCTGAACACTACTGAATGGACAATTCTCAGAGCTAACAGATTTTTTCTTCCCATTGATCCACAATGAACTAGTGTCAAGAAATTGATGAGGATGATGTTGATATTACTTTAAAATAAATAGTTTCTAAGTCAATCCATGAAGTGAGTTCTCATGGAAAGGTTATAGAAAAATTTGTTCCTATTGAAAATCCCAATATATCAATTATATGGAAAAAATCACCTCAAAAATAAATATCATTTTTCTATAATAGCACGGGGCTAAAAAACTCTGGTACAACCTCAACCTCGGAGCACTTCATTAATTTAAATAGTTATAACTATATTAGGATTGGAAAACTAATTTAATACTTGAATAATTTTAATTTTTTTAATTTGAATTTTTTTGGATATAGATTGGTTTATTACAATATTAAATCTATTATCATTTAAAATCTATTTTTCCTAATTAAAAGTATTTTGGATTTTTCTATTTCATGTATTAGTAAGATATTGGTCTCTGGTTAAATGGAGTTTTCTATTTTAATTTTTTCTTCCTTATCTTATCTACCCCAATATTTTTTACATTGACATAAGGGACCATTTTAATGAAATAATTAACATCTAATATTGTGTCGTAGACAACTAGGTTCATGTTCAAGACATTAAATCATTTCATAATCCATATGATATGATTTGGAATGTATTTCTTACAATTTCTTTATAGTAACTCATAAAATGTATTAATCCTTGTTTTATTATAGATATTAGAAACCTGGTAGATGTATTTACAAAGGTTAGATATATTTTCAATTGAAAATGGAATGAAAGGTTCAAATAGGGTTTACCTCTCAAATGGGTGTGGGTAGTTGTGTTTGTTTCTCCTTCTGATATCAGTTAAGATCACACTTTGGACATTCACCTTTATTTATTTCTATATATTATTCTAACATAATATTTTGTTCAATACCATTTAGGATTAATTGTTAATGTTGTGATAATTTCCTTAGCATCATATCTTTGGAATAGAACCAATAGTCTAGGGGAAGTATTCATTAATGGTTGTTTGTCAAGATTACGAGAATCAAGAAGCATCTTAGGTTATAGAGAAAAGTAAAATTCACATGTTTGGATGAATATATCTATATGTATATATAAGAATTGATTATAAACCAATGTCCTCTTTCCCATAATTATAATCCTTCTTAGAATGTTATTCAAAAAATATTCTATGCTTGAAGAACTCCTAAATCATAAAGAGATAATTATTAAAGAAAAATTCATTTTTCATTAGAAAAAGGATAGATATTAAAAATATATATTCATTAATATTATACATTATTAGATAAAATTCAAAAAAATCATTACCTATCTTAAATTAAATGATGAAATCATTCACTAAGAGGGTGATATTAGATAATCTCATGTCTATTATTTTACTTAGATCATTGAGGATGATACACAAGTGTGGACTATGTTTTACATTACTGATGTAACTAAAGTTTCTATTTAGATAATGAAAAATGTATTTCTTTTTTCCACCACCTACAAAGATGATGTAAAAATCATCTATTTTATCTTAATTTAGATAATTTGGTTGGACCTGATGACTCCAATAAAAAAATATTCATTACTAGTATATTTTTCTATAATATTTTTTCCAAATTGTGAGGGAATTATTCTCTATATAATGTATGCCTATGATCACCAATATCCATTCCTAAATATCATTATTAAGAATAATCAGGACTTTTAAATCAAATATAATAGGCCTAATATGTTAGGAATTACCCTTCCTATGGTCATAAAAAGTGTTTCGGAATTATGACTTAAATCTATAGCTAAAAATATGATCTCTCCTTACCAATATGGCTTCTAACTTGTAGAATAATTCAGGAATGTATTTAAGATGTTTCTAAATTTCTGTAGATTTTGGAAAAAATCCCCATGCATTATATGACAAATCTTAAGTTGGATATCTCAAAATCCATTGACACGTTCCGATTAGACATCATCATGGTCATTTTTATAGGTATAGACCCTCTAATGGTTTTTTAAAATTTATTGACACTATTATTAAATTATATAAGGTATATGTTATAGTGAATGAGTCACTATTAGTAACTTTAAACTCTCAAGAGGTTTGATTTAAGGTGATCCTCAATCAAACCTTTTCTTTGTAGTAGTTGAAGACTACTTGAGTAAATGAATTCGCAAAGAAAATTCACCTATATCATTCTCCACCATTAAGGATTCAAGAATATGGGGGTCCCTACTCACCATTTATATATGGATGATCATATTATTTTATTTAAATGTCATGACTATTATCATCAGTCTATCAAGAATAATTTTTTCCATTATGAGAATGTTTTTGGGTATGTCCTTAACTAGAATAAATCTTATATATTCATTGGAAATTGATTTATCAAGACCAATAAGAGGTAATTTTTGAGGAAGTTAGATAGTAAATAATGATTTCTTCATTTTACTTACCTCGGTGTTCCTCTTATTTATAAGAGTGTCAAAGTCAATTATATTGAAGACATTTCATTCAAAATCATATCCTAACTTATCTATTTGAATGGTAAAAATATTTCCTAGGATGGGAGGATGTGCATCATTAACTCTTCCATCATGTATATATTTTTAAATACAATTAAAATTTATAAATGGCATCTTGAATCATTAAGAATCAAGAGAGAAAAATATATAAGTTTATTTAGAGAAGTTTAATTCAAGGAAGGATGCTTATCACATTGGCTTGAAAAAGGTACATCAAACCTCTAGACTTGGGTTTATTCAGAACTAGGTGACTCAAAATTTTCAATTAATATTCCATTAAAATATTCTTATGAGACCTCCTCCATAATATGAAGGAAGCTATTAGTTTTTTCAATAGAAATCTCAATTATCTGGCCATTATTGACTAAATTAACATTCATATATAGTTTTCCCCATCCAAAGACATTGGACTTAATTTATGTCATAATAAATGGAACAATATTCTGCTTTGTATTATGTATTTTTTTTCTCAATCACTTACTAATATCTCTATTTGTGAGATATTTAACATGTGGGATGATATTTCTACTAACATTCCCACTAAACAGATATCATTGATCAAGATTACAACTTCCTATGTCATCACCTGAAGGTGTGACTCCCTACATGACTATGATATCTCAATTTTGAAATGTTTTCCCATTATTACTATGGTACAAGTAATGAACTTGAATTATATCTATTGAAATTCCCTTATTATAATTAATCCATATAGTATAAATCCCATTAAATCAAACATAGATCATAATAAAAACTTTATAAATGAAGAATTAATGAAATAAGAGGTATTCATATAAGTTAAGAAACCTATACCGATAGAATAGTAATTTGAACTTTGAAATGGTAATGTGACCATTAGGAATAGTAAACCGAACAATATATTAGTAACCTAACCTATGAATGTATAAATAAAATTTATATATCTTATAAATGAAAATAAGATATAATGATTTCATAGTATAAGTGAATATTTTTTTAAAATTAATAATTAAGAGTTGATATTTTTCTAAAACCTAAGTGTTTATTTTAAATTTTATAATTAATATAATTTTTTAAAATAAAACTTATTTCCATAAATTAATATTTTTTGACTAATTATTGTATGATAATTTTAAGACACATTAATTACTTTTTCAACGTAAATGATGTTTTTAATTAGAAATTAAATTTATAATATTTAGAAACTTATTCCTAAAATGGAGTCCATTTTTTAATTATAAATATTGAAAAATGGTTAGTGTGAAGTTTTGGTATTTTTCAAAAATAGTTGAATTTTTTATGAATAGTAAAATACAGTAATTTATGGTATGTATTCATTATAAGATAAATACACTATTCCTTGAGTCATCGATGATGATATAACTATAATATCAAACTCCCCTTCATTATTTTAATATATTTAGTGATAATTCTGATATTTTTCATAGTCTTGTATCAAAATAATTTACTAATAAATAAAATATTGAGAAAACACTCCTCTCCTCCGCTATAAATACTACCCCACACCACCTCTTCTCCTTAAACCTTTCAAGATTTTATCTTCATCGAAATTATACTTAAATATCTTCTAAATACCCTCCCCCACATCCAATAAACTATTATATCAACAAAATAAAAAAACTAATCCCCCTATGGAGGTTCTCAAGATGAATGATTCCAGAGGTAAAATCTGTTTTCTTTTCCTTTAATTTCATTTCATGTTTTTTTCGTTTCTTATTCCCTTATAACCTTACCAAATACAAATGGTATTATCACTCCAATACCTTAAATATACTGGAATGTCATTATGTTAAGGTAGTATTCAATTATCACTTCCATCCCCTCTTCTTTTGTACTAAAAAAGAAAACATCATTTGTGATGTGTTAATTTATAACATTTAAGGATGAAAATGTTTTACATTTCCATTCCCCCCTCAAGACTACTCATAAAACGATTCTTAT
This sequence comes from Viscum album, assembly GCA_963277665.1. NCBI lineage: Eukaryota > Viridiplantae > Streptophyta > Magnoliopsida > Santalales > Viscaceae > Viscum > Viscum album. Next base: position 1,979,891,708 of record OY728155.1, read on the forward strand.
GGTGAAAATAGATTATAAATATATATTATAGACTATTTAACTTTATTTAACTTTTTTTAATTATTTTTTATACATAATATTAATTAATAAAAAATAGTTTGTGATGATCAAAAACCTGCCAAAATAATTTAAACGATTATCAGTAACATCTTATGAATTGATTCACCATCACCCCAATTTACTAAATGAATTATATAACCATTTAATATTTTGGATTTTTATTAATAACATAAAATTTCAATTCCTAAAAACCATACTCATTTTTAGTGATTTTTCGTACATGTTGTAAATTGATCGTGAAAACCAAGGAAACCAATGATCCTGAATGGTGAAATTGAATATCATAACCCATAAAAAGGGCCATTAAAATATAATAAAATTAAATCAAATCAAATTTCTATGTAAAATTTTCTAAATTAATTAATTAATGTATTTAATTTGATTATCTTGGACATTAAGTCGAGTGCAGAATACTTTTGGACATAAGGTATGGGATTATTTCTGAACACCCATTATTTCCTTCAGTTTACACTTTCTCTCTCATTATCCCAATTTAATTATTATTTATTTTTATGTAATTATTATAAATCATATGAATATGTTCTAAAATCATGTATCCAGATCATATAATCCTTCTTTGATGGGGAAATATAAATTTTAAAAAGGATCCCTTCCAAATTATTTTCGATAACCAAACCCAAATCAAGAAAACTTCCCAATTTGTTACCAATTTTCATGTTATCTCAATAATATGATTTTAGCTACAATTATTTTTATAAAATCACTCATTTTATCATGAGAAACTATATTGGTTCATTTATGGTTTTATACAAACAATTATACATTTACCATTTTAAAGAGTCTTAAATACTTTCCTTAAACTACACAAAAATGTTTTATTTATAAAGCTTCATAGACACTATTTTAACATGTATTCACTTCATTTTGACATAAATTATCATGATATATGAATCTTTTCCCATATTAATGTCCATTTATGATTTTATTCCTTTCATTAATGGACACTATTATGATATTCCCTTATGTTATGTCTTCTAAGATGATTATTATACTCAATTATTTCCATGTGTAACCCTTATGTTTATTATTGACTTCTTATTTGTGAATATTCATGTGGAACACATATTCATGAACTTATTATGATCGGTGAACCCATGTAGTGCTCTAATGAGTTGGGTAATGTTTCGTCTCATGAGACACAATGTGAGATTAGGGAGTGAACCTGATTCCATTATGGGACTTTGTCGACCATGTCCTAGAATCTTTCCTTGACTCATGTTTATGTCATATTATATATTATTTCCATAATCCCATGATTCTATGATTATATGTTCCCATGTTATACATGTTATTATTTCTTATGTTTATTAATGTTTTATTCCATTTATTTCATTATCTTATTCTTTATAACCCATGTGTTATGTTTTATTCCTATGTGTATCCCTTTACTGGACATTTTAGCTCATCCCTTTTGTTCGTGTATTCCCCAGGTTATCATATACTGATGTAAGAGCTCAATGGAAGTTAAGAGCTCATTATGGAGAAAAAATAAAATATATTTTTATTTGGGTTTCATTTTTTCATATTATGTACCTAATAATCCATATAAACCAAAAATTATGATCATTGGTTGTGTTTGATCATAAATTATTTTTAAAATCATGTAATAATAAGTGTAAAAGTATAGGCTTACTATAGTTGGTATTAGATAAATGTCTAGTTGTTTTGGGAATTAGTACTAGATCACTTTATAAATAACAATAGGGATAATTATATCACTATGGATAAACTAGATTGAAACATAGGGTATCACAAGTTATAATATACGTTAAATTTACAAGTTTATCCTTATATGATCAATGTTTTATTTTTATATGATTATTAGATAAGTATTAATGAACCCTAATTGCACTTTATTTATCATAGCTAATTATTGGAAATAGAAGAACTCTTACCAAAAATCAATGTGATAGTAATTGTGATGATTTCCCTAATGATATTTAAAATATGATGTGAACGGGTGCCCAAAACATCATGACTATTATTTCTCAATTGGGTAAAGTTATGAATAATAAATTAAATCACGTGGAATTTCCACCTTCTACTAAGAAATATAATTTGTTTTTGTCGAATCCTTTATGTTGTAAAGGAATTCCATGTTTAGTGGATCCTATAATCCCCTCCTTGTAGAATAATGATTTAACTCCCTTAAAAATGTATACTTTATCCTCTTGTTCTTAAAAGAATAGAAAGTAGCTCTAGTAGTTTTTCATTTTAATAGGGAAGATGATCAGTGGTGGAAACTGATCAAGAAAAAAGATTCCAAGAAGGAAATTGATTCCATGGAATGGGAAGATTTAAAGAAAATATTTATCAATTAATATTTTCACCTAACCCTCCATTTTAAGATGGAAAGGGAGTTCCTTAGATTGAAGAAAATATAATATGATTCTATCAGTTCATATGTAGAAAAAATCACAAGGATTTCAAGATAAGCCTTCGACTTTTTCATGAACACTGAGATCAAGGTGGATCTCTTCTTTAGAAGAATAAATACGAGTCTACTAAAATTATTGGCGATTCAAAAATTTGAAAGCTATAAGAAGATTTTATGTTATTCCCTTATAGTTTAAATAGAGATATGATAATCTTAGTAGTCTCATGGGCCTAGGAAAAAAGTGTAAATGGGGTTTAATATGGGTGGATCAGTAAAAAAATCCCATGATGGAAAGAAGACCCAGCATCCCACATGTCAAAAGTATAGGGAGAAGCATCCTAGAAACTTCTTAAAGGTAACCAAGAGAGTCTTGAAATATGGAATATTGGGGAACATTTCTAACAAATACTAAATAGATTTGATGAATCCCACTAATTTAGAATAATAATGTAAGGTTTAGATCAACACATGGCATATAGTGCAGTGTTTCAACTACAAAGAACATGGGCATTATGCAATCCATTTCCCTACGCCAAGGGTTGTTGGAGGAAGTCAACAACAACAACTTCAACGGAAATAAGGGAATATACTATCACAAATGATGATATAGAACCTAAAAATGATTTGGTGATAGGTATGTTGGTTATTAATTCAATAATAGTGAAAAAACTATTTGATTTTGGTTCTACACATTCTTTCATATCTTTTAAGTTTAGTAGAACTATTCAATCACCACATAAAAATTTAGAGGTTGAGTTATCTGTTTGAATAGAAAATGGGGAAGCTATTTCACCCAATATTATAACTACTCCCTTATTAATGTGTATGGACCGAACCTCCCATAAAATTTATTCATACTCCCTTTTGTAGAGTTTGATTCTATATTGGGCATGGATTGGATATCTTTATATAAACACAACATCGACTGTCGGGAAAGGGAAATCACTCTTCACATCCCAAAGTATCCTCCAATTAGGTAATAGTGTAAGTAGGAGGATTAATATCTATCAGAATCATAATCTCTATTGTGAATATTTTTTGCCTTATTCTTTAGCATATCTAGCTCAAATGGTTGAGATAATGGAGAGAATCATTCTTGAAGACATGGCCATCGTGAGGTATTACACTGATTTATTCCATGAAGAATCATTTGGTCTTTCTTATAATTGATAAGAAGAGTTATAAATTGAACATATTCTTATAGATCTAACTATATTAATGAAACCTTATATAATGTGTACCATTGAGTTGGAAGAACTGAAGAAGTAGTTACAAGAGAATCTGGAAAAAGATTTTATACTCCCGAGTGTTTCACAATGGGGTGCACCAGTCCTCTTTATTGTGAAGAAGGATGGATCAATGCACCTATAAATTGATTATTATGAGCTCAATAAAATCATGATAATGAACAAGTAACCTCATCAATAGATGGATGTCATGTTCGATTACCTACATGGGGCTAGTTATTTCTCAAAGGTGTAACTTTGGTGGGGATATCGTCAACTAAAGGTGAGGAATGAATATATTCCCTATACTACTTCTTGAATGATGTATGGACACTATGGGTTCATTGTGATATCTTTTATACTCACTACTTATCTATAAATTTTCCTAGAACTTGTTAATAGAGTTATTCTAGATTACCTATAAAAATTTATGGTAACCTTTATTGATGATATTCTAATATACTCTAAAAGCAAGATGGAACATGAGGATCATATGAATACTACGATAAAGACTTTACAAAGGGATAAAATTTTAGAAAAATATAGTAAATGTGAGTTTTGTATAGAGGTAGTATCATTCTTGGGGCATGTTATCACTAGAAAAGGAACATCTATGTACCATTCCAAGATAATGAAAATTAAGGAGTGGACTAGACTAACATCTGTAACATATAACCGTATTTTCCTTGGTCCAGCTGGGTATTACTGATGATTTGTGAAGATATTCTCAATATTGTTAAACACATTAACCAAGATGACTCTAAAGGGAGAAAACTCTTTCCAGCCCATTGAATGTGAAGGCTGCTTTAATGAGTTCAAAAAGAGTCTAATCACTACACTAGTTCTCACACTACCAACAAGTGGGGAACTATTTGTGGTGTAAAATGAAGCTTTAATGATGGGACTAGGCTATTTACTAATGAAAAATGATAATTTTATAGCCTAAATGTCATGGTAGTTGAAAATCCATGAGAAAAATAATCACATACATGATATGGAGTTGGCAGTTGTGATCTTTGTGTTGAAAGTATAGAAATATTATCTATATTGGGAGAAGTGTGAGATATACACTAATCCCAAGAGTATAAAATATAAATTCATGATAAATGATCTTAATATTCACCGGTGAATATTTTAAGATATCTTCAAGGATTATGAATATTCAATCCACTACCATCTAGATAAACAAAATAAGGTGGCAGATGCTCTAAGTATAAATGATCTTGCATCTTTATCAAAGATGAGAGTTGGGAAGAATCTAATATTCGTATACCTTCAAAGGATGGACATGGGAATTGTTAATAAATGAACATCACCAATGCTTTCTCAAATGTTTCCAAAATAATCCCACATGGATAAAATAAAGGATTCTCAAATAAATGATGTAGAAATTCAAAAAAATGTGGAAGGTATCAAAAATGGGAAATCCTCAGAGTTCAAAATTGATAAGGAAGGACTCATGAAATTTGGGTAATAACTATATATACCTTCAAATCTAGAGATAAGAAAATATATTATGAATGAATCACATAGCATAAGCTTCTCTATTCACCTAGGGAGCACAAATATTTATTGAGATCATTGAGACCAATATTCGTGGGACAATGTGAAGAAGGAGGTCACTAAATATACATCAAGGTGCCCGGTATGAGAAGAATAGTCAACATAAAGGAAAAAATATATGGGGATGATGCAATGATAACCCTTACTAACATGGATGTGGTAAAATATCACCATGGACTTTTTCATAGGAATTATAAAGACGTCAAGAGGGAATAATTCTATATGTGTCATATTGGATCATCTCACAAACATATCTCAATATATCTCAATTTAAGAGGACTTCTCACTAGAAAAAGATTCGTGAATATAAATCAAAGAAGTGGTAAGTATTCATGAAGTACCACTATCGATTATATCTGATAAAGATCTAAGATTTACCTCCATGTTCTAGAAAAGTATCCAACATGCTATGAAAAATGAATTGAACTTTAGTATGGAATATCATCATCAAACTGATTGCTAATATTTGAGAACTATTCTGAAATTGGAAATCATGTTGGAAGAGTGTTCTATAGAATTCAAAGGAGGAAGGGAACAACATTACCTCTATTTTAACTATCTAACAACAATATCTTTCACTATAGCATCCAAATGTTTCTATATGAATCCCTTTAAGGTAAAAGATATAGAATACTAGCATGAGGGGATGAGTTCAGTGTACGTAAGATGCTATGAACTAAAATGGTCAATGAAATGGTGCAAAAGGTGAAAACAATTCTACATCACATCAATGAATCCCAAGGTCAACAGAAGATCTATGTATACAATCATCGATGAGACTTTAAGATTAAGTTTAGAAATATTGTATTCATATATATATCCTCCATTACTTTTCAAAAACCACTCATTTTATCATGAAAATATATCTTGATACATTTATACTTTTATACAAAAAATTATATCTTGTCTATTTTAAAGAAACCTAAATTTGTTCCTTAGACCTCACTAAAATGTTTTATTTCTAAACTTTATTAAACACTATTTTTATACGTATTCACTTCAGTTTTACATCACATATCATTATCTATGCTTATTTTCCATTATTAATTTCCATGTATGATTTAAATCCTTTCTTTCATGGACACTATTATGATACACCCTAATGTTAGGCCTTTTTACATGATTATGATTCCCAATTATTTCTATGGATAACCCTTATGTTTATGTTTCACTCCTAATGTATGATTATTCATGTTTCATAAATATTCATGAAAAATTTATGATTTTTGTGCCAATATATTGATCCACTAAATTGGTAATGTTTTGTCTCATGAGTTTCCATGTTGGGATTGGGAGTGAACCTGTTTCCATTGTGGGTCCTAGTCCACAATTTCATAGCAGGTGGCCTTGACTAATGTTTTTGTCATGTTATATGTTGTTTCCTCATTCATATGATGACATGATTATATGTTCCCATGTTATAAATGTTATTATTTATTATGGTTATTGATTTTCTATTCCTTTAATTCCATCATTTTATGCCTTCTAACCCATGTTTTATGTTTTATTCCTATACTTGTTCCCTTACTGGTCTTTTTAGATCATCCATTTTGTTTATGTATTCCCCAAGTTTCATATGATAATATAACAGATCAATGAATGTTAGGATCTCATTATGGAGATCAAATGAGATATTTTTTTTAGTTTAGTTTTTGGTTTTCAAATTATGTACCTAATTATCCAATGATTATAGACATTATGACCCTTGGTCAAATATGATTGTAATTTACAGTTCAAATCATGTAATAATAAGTATAAAAAGCTATGGATTATATAGCACAACTAACATTCATCCAAAAATATTTGGACACATTGAAAAAGGTGCATTCAAACAAAACATCATCATTTAATCTTGAAAATACAGTAAAATCATCTTTTCACTAGTGATTCCCTCTAAAAATAAATCTTATAAATTAAATTGGATTGATTTTTCTTCCCTCCAAGATATGATATTATTATCAAAAGTTATTTTATTTTTATTTTTTTAATTCCATTTTTATTTTTATAAGTTATTAGTTTAATGTGATTCAGATTCTTTTGGATATATAATTGTTTATGATCCACAATTCCAATTTTAAAATGTTTTTTAAAAAATCTAATAAACTTATGAATTCCATTATAGATTATTTAAATTTTATTTCGACTACAAGATACCAGCTTAGATTTGAATGTAAGATGATGACCATTAAGTTTATTCTTACAGGTATTCTTAATGACTTAAAAATTGATAACAGAGCTCAAGTTGTGTCTATGAATAATTTTATAATTGATATGATTATCCAAAAAATCATTATCCTGAGTGGATTACATAGTAAACTAGTTAAATTTTTATATGTGAAATGAATTCCTCTATAGACTAACAGGATTAAGGTTAATATTTTTTGGGTATTCATTGGTGATCTCTAGGCCTATAGTATTTAGAGGGTTCTTTAAATCATTTCAAGGATTTATTAACAGCTCTTTATCCTAATTTATTATGAAATTCATTTTTCATGATGTAGAGATACTAGCTACAAATCATGAACATTAATATGACATATAGTATAATTGACACTAACTTTGGATCAAATGTAACTCGATAATGGTTTTTAAATCCTTTAATCCTCAAATGCTCATGGTTCCTTAGGACATTCTTCCATCGTGGATCAAGTGTTTAATGTTTCTATAGAGGATTCATGTCAATATATCTCATATATATTAGAAAGGTAACATGTTGGTGGATTAAATCATAAATTAAGTGGTTGAAGAATAAGTTCCTTACTAGTATGTTTAACTCATGATCTATTTTATATATTTCAGTTTGTCTAATGTGTAATGTGATTTTATACATATACCATGTGATATACTTTATAGTATACTTCTATATTATATGAATTTAATGGGTTTTGATCCTTCGCCCATGTCCTGGAATAATTTTTAATTTTACAAGAATAATTACTATTTTTGTTATTAGTTTTATATTGTTATTAATTTAATTACATTATATAACTATTTATAATTATATATAATTAGAATATTATTATTTATAATTATATTTCCTATTATTATGTGTATTTGGGTGAAGTTGATTAATGCTCCCTACTACTAGGTATATGTTCATTCTAGAGTTCAAACCCCATTTATTTGTTCAATCCCATAATGGTTGTTCTCAATCCCAATTTTGGAGGAATTTTAATTTGGGTGTACTAAGTGTGTGTGGTGAGATGATTTGGGTCAGTAATGGGTTATCCATGGCATGGAGTGGTAATTCCATTATGGCTAGAGGAGTTACGAAAATGTGAAGCATATTGACAGAATCAAAGTGAGCAGTAGTGTGATTGTGTAGGTGGTGGATGATGCAAGTGGGGTATGACATGTATGGGACAAGAAAGGATTTCTGATAGACTATCCTTGTTCTAAGTTATAGATCTATTGGTCCCTCAATCTTAGGAATTAATGAATTTGGATGGAATAGGGCATGATCTTGGTTAGGCGGTTTGGGTCAATTGAATAGCCTTTTGACCAAGATTCTTGTTGTCTATATGGAACTTAATATCATTTTTTGTTTGGTCCATTTAATTAAAATTTTGTCCTGATATGGAGGTGGGCCAAAATTGAGATAGGTGTGTGGTGTGGTTAAAATTTTTCCTTGGGTTTGTGTTTTGTTTCTTGATTTTGTAATCCCACAAAGCTATAATAAATTATTATTAATATTATAAATTGATATATAAATATATATAGTCATAAAAGTTAGAGGGAATTATTTTATGAAGTCTTGTGGCTACAATCCCTCTTTAATCAGAAACTTCATTGGCTTTCTCAACATTAGGACACCTCCACACCATACCAAACTGACCTCAACCATCACCAAGATCCTTTCCTCAATACTCATTCAAGAGGACTTCCCACTTCTATTTGAATATGTTATGGTTTCTAGCACTAACCTACACAACCCTTCATCCCTAAATGACACTAACCACCATCGATCTATACAAAAACTAGTCTCTAGCCTCATCCATCTGAAAAAAAATGGCCTCTCAAACTTCCATGAAAACAATCACTCACCTCTATCCACTAATACGAAATAAATCTATCCACTGTATGATTTTCATTATCCACCTATACAGGTTATAAAACAAGTATCAACACCCTCTACCAACACCCCAACCATAGTCTTTTGTCAACATATCTACTAGGAACTACAAACCTTCCATTCCAATAACCTACCTTCCATATCAGGTTTAACCAACAATCCCTCATCCATCCTATGTTCACAAAGATTATTGATCTATGAATCACTAAGAATAATCTACTTTGTATTACCCTGGTCATGAATTCCTTATACCATTGTATGGATTGAAAGAGTAGGTAATGAAACATGTTTTATGTTCATTATCAATGTAGGAACATATTTTAGAAGTGAGCGTATGTGGTGAATGTTTTTCAGCTTCAATGAGAGGTGTTTGTGGTGAATCAAAAGAGAATCATAGTGATTTGGTGGACAAAAATAACATGTTGATACAAATTATTTATCTTATTTAAAAAGTTTTCATTATTATTTTTATAGTTTAAAAATTTAGTAGTGTTTGAGTTTAAATAAACAAGATACTATTGGAATGCCAATTTATTTATGATATATGTATGATTATCAATTGAATTGTTTATTATTATATTTTTAATTTTTTTGATTATATCTATGATTTTCTATATTTATTTGATACTTCCAAACACACTTTATTACCCACTCATGGGATACTTAATATGTAATCATGGGTGAGAGAACATTAGGTAATTTTTAATCAATTACATGCAAGGGAGAATCATAAGCCTCAGATAAGAGAATTAAAAAAAATAAAAATATTAAATGATGAATTGATATATTGAATTATTTAATTATAGACTTGAAAATTTGAAAATTAGTAATTAATATTCTTCGATGGAGGCCAATATATATAAATACCTTAACTTTTGGATAAATTGGAATTGTTATTGCAGTAATAGATTTAGTTATAAATTCTTTATTATTTAATCAAAAGATCACTTAAATAGATTTTGGTTAATTTCAAAAGTTATTTAGGTTTATAATATGTTCCTTAAATTTAGAATTAAGACATGATTTCATTAATAAATATTCAAATATGGATGATTTTTGTCGTTTTTCATTAAAATAAACTCAATTTACAACTCTAACATTTTTCTATCGATTTTTATCTTTTCTTCATTTTAGTATTTTGTATAGTTAATTGTTTTATATTATTTTAGCTTATATAATTTAAAATATTCGTTTTCTTAACATTATATAAATAAGATTTTATTTGTGAATATTCACATTATCTCTATGGGATTGAATTTTATTCCATAAATATAGAAGTTAATATGTTTATAATTTTATTATTTATTATTTAAAAAATAACACATACCAAATTATATCTTTATTTAATAGGAGAATTTTATAATTTGGGAATCCTAGATAGAATTTGATTTAGGTATTATATAATATAAATAAATTAAATTAATAATACTAGTGGTTTTTGAAATAAAAAAATGATATATTTAGAAGAACAAAATGGCAGGGTCATCATCTTATTTTTACAATTAAAACACTCCCTAGGAAGCCAATGTGATTGGTTTAAATTATGAATTTTCTCCCATGAGTTATCTAGGATGTTATTTTTATTCAAATAATTAGCGTTAAAATTATTTTCATAAACGGTAGAAGAATAAAGTTCCAAAATCTGATAATAGTTTATACCATGTATATAATTCTTCTCAAAATCGTATTATTATTGAATGTTTTATAACTGAAGATTCATGAACCCTATCTAGGTTAAAAAACCTTTTATAGAAATTTAAAATATTATATATTTAATATCAAACTCTATATAATATGAACAATTTAACTCACTAGAGTATGATACTAAAAGGTACACATCACTATGGGAATGAAAAACATTTATGATGGAAAAAATATATACCCCCAAGATAAAAAAGATAAATAATGGAATGATAGTTTAAAGATAATGTAATGAGATGTTTGATTAAAAAATGAATAATCTAGAAACCTAAATAATCTTACTAATTGAATACATAAAGTATTAATAAGCCTCCTCCTCATCCCTTGATATACCATATCTAACACATTATTATAAGGAATGTTTGGTAATGGTTACAAAATAAATAATGTAACACCATAGTATTTTAAAATAATAACATCATGTTCTATAGTGTATATGATATGCAACACCAAGCTTAAATAACCTGAAAATATTATTATTTAAATATGACTATTATAACCTAGTCATTGAATTGGTGGGTATGAATACATTTAATTACATTTTGAAATATATATAATGTTCATAATTAGTAAACGTTTATTGATTAATTATTAGGAAATAAGAACTCAATTTTTAGTAAAGTTCTATTACTCTTCCAAAATACATTGTTTTTAAAAAATATATTATATTGATTTGTTTGAGATAATATTACAATTAATTTTTGAAAGATTTATAAATTTTAATTTATAAAAACAATAACATTTATGAAATTATAGAATAAAAATTATCTCCATGTGAAATGTTCATATTTTTTTTGAAATTTTTATTTCTCAATTAATTGTCAAAATAATTTTTAATGAAATTTTTATTTTCTTCTAAATTATTTAAAAATTAAAATTATATTTTGTTTATGTTTTAACATTTATTTATTTAATTTTGAATAAATATAATCTAATTATAGTGTTTTTAATTAATTTTATACTTTAATTTTGTATAAAACATTTTATACTTAAAATGTTATTTTGCTGGAAAAAAAACTCATATTCATTGAATTTTGAATTTTCATTTTAAACAAATTTTTGACACTTCATTTAATTTAATCTTGAAAAATTGGTTCTATATTTGGAATCATGTGGCCTAAATTCTGAAAATATTAACCTTTTATTTTTTTCGTTATGAATGATAATTATAATAAATAATTGTCACCATTAAAAGGGTAAAATGGGTAATTATAGTTAAAAAATATGATAAGGACAAAAAATGGCCTCAAAACATGACTTTATCTTATTGAATGAGTGTTGTTTTGAAAATTCCATTTATTTTTCAAATATATATTCTAACATGGCACCATATTTCATTGATTTTTACTTATATATTAATTTATGAAAATAAATTTCAAAAATGTCATTCTCTTTGTTTTATAATCTATAAATTTTTGAAATAGTTATAAATTGAGGCTATTCTAACTAATAAAATGTTTATCTAAAAGATAAAATATATTTATCTTATTTTAATGTATATATAATTTTTAGTGATCAAGTAATTACCTTAAATTCTCGTGCAATGCTAACACAACATTTATTCTATAAATAGAAAAATAAAATAAATGATTTAAAAAATAGAAAAAGTAATCTTATTTGAATTAATTATTTTGTACCATTAATTTTTTAGATAAAAACAACATAATATGGTGGTTTTATAGATTATATTATAATTAAATTATTTTCAAGTTGTTTTCATAGTCAAATTAAATGAATAGTTACAAAAATGGAATTAATGTTATTTAAAATAAATAATAATTTATTAAATGATTTAAAATTATTTAAAAATAATATTTTCATACAATATATGGTTATTTTTTTAATTATAAAATATTTTCCATTTATGGACCAATTTCCCTTTATATTAACTATATTTCACTCAAAAGTGTAAAAACCATATTATCATAGTAATTATCAAAAAGGTTTAACGAGGGATAAAATAGTGATACGTGGTAAAAATGTAATATTAAATTGTTCAATTTTTATGATAATATTTCTACCCAAAATTATCCTATATTTTAATTATATTATATTTTATAGTTTTTTCAATGAAAATTAGTTAAATATTTTAAGTAATTCCAAGAGTACTCATCCCCTAACATGTAAAATAGATCATTCACTCCTCTTTATTTCACAATTAAAAAACCTTTTATTTCAGAAAATAAATTCCCAAATACCTTCCCAAATACCTTCTTAACATTCCTACCCATGTTATATAGTTATTTTTTTTTGTCATAATACTGACCTGATAGTGTTTAAGGTGTAATGAAAAGGAATTTGTATGATGAATATGTTATAGTCTTTTATAGAATGTTTTAATTTTATATATTTTTCTCTATACATCAAATATTATTCAACCATGATGAAAAAATAACACTATAATATTCTATATAATTATATTATTTTGGTTAATTGAAAACCCTACATAAATCTAATATTCCATCAAATGGGAAACAAAAAATCATTATTCATGTGTACAGCGGATAACTGCTTTGTAAGATGATATAATTTATTTCCCATCACCACCTCCCAAAAAAAGATATAATTATGTAATTAAAATGTTTCTATTATATTCATGATATATTTATAATTATTAAAATATAATATATCATCTACTTTATTACCTTTCCATTCATTGAAAAATGATAACGTCGTTCGTGTGTACGTGTGGACTACCACCTCTATAAAGCAATGTGTTTCATCTTCAATCACCATATCACATGGATATTATATAAAATAATATTTAAAAAAAATAATTTTTTATTTATGATATAGATAACATTACTAAATTATAAAATAATAGCTACCTTCCTCCCATTATAATCATTGAAAAATGGAAACGTTACTCATGTGTACGTACTGCTTATCATCTCCTTGATTGTAATGTAGTTCTTTTTTCCTAACCATGATTCATAGTTTATTTTAAAAGTATAATTTATTTATAAAAATGATATTTATTTCACTATTATTATGTATATGATGAAATAATAACATTAGTGACCATGGTCAACCTACCAAAGTCATTTTGGACACATGAGCTGAATATCATCAAAAGTTTTGATGTGAACTTAATTAATTAAGTAATGGAATATAACATGAAATTAAATAAAATTAAGTGAATTATAAACATGAAAAATGATATTATGAAATTAAATAATTACTATGATATTTTAATTTATGAAAATAAATAACTTATGTGTTGGGGTAGACTCGAGGTAAGGGACATTTTATCTTAAAAATCCTTCAAAATGTTTTAAAGAATTATTTTAATAATCATTTTCTTACATGTACGTATAAAAAAATTATTTTACCGATTTTTTTATATAAAAAGTAAATTATTTAAATAAGTGAATTTTATGTCCATTTTTATTTTCTTTCAAATGATTTCAAAAGTAATCTTTTTATATGTTTTATACTAAATGTTTTTACATTCTATATAAAAAGAAAAAGAATTTACTATTTTAACAAATATATCGTCAACTATTTTTCCCACCACCATTTAAATTATTTTATGTTTATATTACTTTTCATGATTCTATATTTTATTCAAATAAAATACCTTATTTACTATGTTATGGTTATTTTCAATAAAATGGTTTCAAATGGAATGGATATTTCAATTTCTATAAATGTTTTCTTTATGGGTGCAAGGAATACTTTTATAATTATGAAATATTTCATGTGTTGGGATTATGTTATGGGTCATGGGAATTATTTATGATGTTTTTTGATTATATGATTAACTATAGATATTTGTTTCCATTTTAAACCAAGGACTGGTGGTTTCCTTATAAACTAAGGATGAGTTTTTACATAATAAACCAAGGACGGGTGGCTATATTATTAACCATGGATGGTTAAGTATATTATTGGCCTCTAATGTATTGGGTAATTATTATGTTCTCCATATAATTATGATGAAATTTAAATGATATCCCAAATTACTTACAATATTTATTTATTCTCACTATGGTTTTTACTGAAACAAAAAGTATTTTAAAATTATTTAGGGTGAAAAGTATAACTTTGTGAAAAAAAATCATCAGCATATCATTAATTAAAAGAATACATTATGGGTTTTATTTCTTCCTTTAATATTTATAATTAAATGTTTTATGAAAATCTTTAGGAATATAAGTTCATTTCTTGAGTAAAAAAACTTTTATTTTGAGGCCATGATTTATTTTGAAAAAGGAAATTTTTTATATGTATTTATGGAATAATAGGTTTATATCCTTATTTTTATATATACCTTACTAATATTATTTTTATCATGACATGTTTTAAAAAAATCATAGGGTTTTACGGATGAGTGGTGACAATTATGTTGTCATGATGAAAATTATAAAGACGTGTAATGAATAGAAATACTATTATATACTAAAAGTTTAATTTTCTGGAAAAAATTAATACTAATTAGAAGTTTCTACTTTATGATCCAGCATTTAATAATTCAAGTGTGATTTCTTAGGCCTCTAAAAATATAAACATTAAATATAATTATATGTAAAAAGATATTTCTTAACTTAAAACTCATTATTATATAATTTATAAGGTCTATTCCTTATAGTTGGTATCAAAGGGAATGTATAAAAAAATTTGGAAATTAGGATGTTTTCCATTGAGGTAAACTTAATAGTTATGGATACCATTATATGTTAATATGTTTATGTTTTATAATAATTTAAAGGACTTATACAACTCTTCTGAGTTTTTAAGTGATGATATTTTAAGGTAAAAATGATATTTTTTGGAGATGTTTTATTAGGTTGGGATATATATAACCCCTACGGTTAATGTGACATATTATTCCAGAATAATTATATTACATTTTTTAGGATGTTCCTCTTATTTTTTGAAAATTATATGAATTATATTAATATATTTTTAATAAAAGGACAAACCACTATCCTGTATGATGCCTTGGATATCATGACATTTTAATACTTAAAAGATTAGATAAAAAATGATTACCTTAATTTTGGGAACATCTATTTTATCATATATATAACCATGGTATTGAAAATTAAAATTTTGATTAAGTGATTAATGATATTTTGGAAGATGTTAAATATTTTGGGAAAATTGTATGATTAAGGTAAATAGTATACTATAAGTTTTTATTTTAGGAATAATGGTTGAATTTTCTATTGTAAGTACATATAGTTTTTAATGTGGATTTATGGTCATTTAGGTTATTTATATAAATGATTAGAATATCTAGAAGATAATATAATTAGGGCATATACATTTTTTTATGATACTTTAAAAGTGATCGATTTTTTGGAGATAAAAGTTAAATTAATCTAATAATAATATGTGATAAAATCCTTATCATATTGGGTTTAAATCTTTGTCTAGAATGTTTTTAAAAAATTTAAGGTTAGTTATTTATCGAATTATCTAAGATGAATCTTTGGTGTTATTGTTTAGGCTTTGGTGATTAATGTTGTATTTCCTCATATGATGGTTTATTCATTATTATAATTATTATATTCAAATAATTTTGGTTTTGGATAATGTCTAATGATATAAATAATAGCTTTTTATCCTTTTTTGGATCACGTGATCTGATAGAAGTTTATTTTAGTTCTTCTATCAATAAAAAATCATCTTAAATACTCATTGTAGGGATCAATATATGTGATTGGGGTGAATCTTTTTAAAGGATTAAATTCTACTTTTCAAGTAATAATATTTCTATATGTTCTCATTATAGATCATAATGTAATTCTTAAACTCTAGGAAAGGGATATCGTAATAAAAATGTTATCCCATTACCTTCATTTCTGATGAATTGATGGTCTTTTCCCAAATCATTGATTCACAATCATTAACTTTCTCTTGATCATCCATTCTTGTATGATCAATGATCTTTTTTGATCTCCCTCATTATTTAGACATTATTTTTCTCCTCCATGTCCATATTTACACATCCCACTAATGTTATCCTATTAATACACCTAGTTATGTGTTATTCTATATTATTATTATATTTCCTTTCCCTTTATTTAGATAGGAATTTTTATTAAACCTTTTTATGATTTCGTATTTCAGAAAAGTTATTTTCACATGTAAAACCCTTAATTAACAATATCATATTCAAATTATAAGGATGTGATTTATTAAAGGGTGTATAATTTATCACCCTTGTATTTTAAAATAATAAAATGTTGTTCAATAGCGTTTACGATATGTAACACCTTGCTTAAATGACACATGAAATATTATTATTTGAATATGATAGTTCTAACATATCCATTTAATTATCTAGTATGAATATTATTGACTGTTGTTAAAAAATATTTATAAAGCTAATAGTAAATACTAATAAATTTATTATTTATTAGGAAATAAGTACTGGATTTTTAGTAATGTTAAGTTATTCTTTTAATAAAATTTATTAAAAAATGGGTTTCATTGAATTTTATGATAAAATATGATAATTAATTTCTAAAACATTTAGATATTTTATTTGATAAAAAGGATATCATTTTTTAATTCATCATATAAAAATTATCTTAAGGTTAAATTTTGATATTTTTGACAAATATTCCATTCTTCAATGTGCAGTTAAAATAATGAATTTTATTATAAACTAAATATTATTTTATTGAATTTAGAAAATAAAATTTGATTCTATATAAGTTTTAAAATTTAATTAGTTCATTTATTTAAATATAATTCAATTATATTCTTTGTAATGAATTTTCTACTTTACTTGGTCATAAAAAAATACTTAAAATGGAATTTTTTTGAAAAATTGAATTTTATTGTGTATTTAATTTTAATAATATATTAATTTATTCTATATCTATATATTGAATCATGAAAAATATAATCCATATTTGGGATTAGGAGGTCTAATTTTTTTAAATAGGTACCCTTTACTTTTTTCATTATAAATAGTGGCCATAGTAAATAATCATCACCACATAATGGGTAAATTAGTTAATAATGGTTAAATATAATATGATAATGACTAAAAAATTTACCTAAAATAATCCTTTATCTTTTTGGACGTCTTTATTTCAGAAATTTCCATAATTTTTTCGAACATATGGCGTGTTAGTTCCATATTTTTTAAATTTTTTCATTTATATTATTTTATGTAAAGAATAGTCAAAAATGTTATTCTCTTTGTTTTATTATCTCTAGATTCTTTTTATAGGTATAGACCAAGGATTTGTTCTATTATAAACGTTTTATCTAAAGTATAATTTTTTTTAATGATAATTTATTTTTAATTTTTTATGATGAAATAATTATATTAAATGTTTTTGCAACACTGAGACAATATTTATTTAATTAATATAAAAATAAAATAAATGAATTTAAACATCATTAAAGTAATGTAATTTGAAATAAATATCGTTTCCCAAAAAATAGTTAAAAATAACATATTATAGTGTTTTTAATGTATGAAAATTTAATTCCATTTTATTCATGTCATTTTCAATGTCAGATTAAAAGAACAATTCCAAAAAAATATTGATATTTTATAAAAAACAATAATTTATTATATGATTTAAAATTAATAAAATTCCTATATTTTTTCAATATATTATTATATGTTTTAAAATATCAACTATGGTCTATTTATGGAGAAATTTTCTTTCTATAGAAACTATATTGACTCGTAAATAGAAAAAACATCATTATCGCAATTATTGTCAAAAAGGGTTAACATGAGTAAAAACAAAGTGATAAATGAAAAAGGTAGGTTAAACTTGTGAAAATTTTATAGTATTATGGTAATTTAATACATACTCAATCTATATTTTCATTATGAAATTTTAGATCCTTTTTCCCATGAAAATTAAATTAATATTTTATATAATTTTGTGAGTCCCCCCCCCAATTATAAAAGGGCACATCATCTACTCTTTTCTTCACACTTCAAAAGCCTTTTAGTTCAAACAATACGTACCCAAATCCCTTTTAACCTTCAATAACCATTTCTTATAGGTCTTTTTGTGTAATAATACTAACCTTGGATGTTTTAAAGTGTAAGGAAAAAAAATCTTCCCATTGAAGTGGTATAGGTTTTAATCCACTATTTTAGTTTTATTTCTTCTTCTATATCCATTAAATATTCCTCAACCATGATGAAATAATAACACCATTATGTTACATTTACTAAGATGTTTTTATGTTAATATAATAAATTCTATCAATATCCTTTTCAATAAAATGGGAAATAAGAACGGTCGTTCATGTGTACGGTGGACTACCGTCTCACGAACAGTTGTATTTCATTTTCCTTCACCACCTATCATGGAAGATTATAATAATTTAATTACTATAAATATAATATATTAATGAAATTTTTTCCTATAAGATAATATATAATCTACCTTATTACCTTTCCATCCATTAAATTATAATAACATCATTCTTATATACATGTGGGAAACCACCTCTACAGTGAAATGCGATTCATTTTCCAACACCACATCACAAGGATGATATGTATAAGTTTATTTAAATAAATAATATGGTATTTATTATTTAATGATTATTTATTAAGGATAAAATGATACTTACCTTGTAATTACCCCAACACTATTATCCTAGGGTTATTGGTTACTTTATTGCATTGGTGCTAGATAAAAGTGATTGCATCCCAAAAGACTGAATAGTTCAATAGTCTTGGTAAAATAGATACATTATTATTTCATGAAAAAACATTTTAAAACATAAATGTTAATATATTCAAAGTAAATATTATGTATTTTGGAACTCATTCAAATATTATTTCTTCAGATCCTGGGGAAGAGAAATAAAATAAGGGTGGGCTCAAATGCTCAGTGAAGGCTACATAAAACGGAAGCGATCATGAATCAGTAAGGAATAAAAAATACTTAAAGTTAAAAAACTGATAACACATTATATTTAAAAAAGAACATCATTAGGAATAATAATATGGTAGTAATAAATTATGATCAAATAATTCTATATAAATAATCACATGATCTTGAATCTAATCTTGGGATAATATCAATGTAGTAATCTCATGGATAATAATAATTAAATTCTCAATGAATTAAATGATTGATATTGGTATTCATGATATCGTAAATCATGATTTCTATACTATAAAGACATTTTTTTCAATGCATTTTAATAGATGAGTAGGTATACACTAGAAACCCATTTAATTTCAGCATATTGATTTGTCTCGTGAGACCTATCAATGTATAGAGGGGGTATATAATTTCAGACCACACCCATCACTACATTTCCAAATAATTACTCATATATATAATAATCCTTTTACCTATTGAACAATATTCCTTATCAAAAAATAATCATATTGAGTAAATAATATGGATTTTTCAATATTTCCCCAGAAAATAAATAACATTCAATATAAAACACCATATATATGAATGATATAATTTTTAATAAATAAACATTTCCATGAAAAATAATATGGAAATTTAAGGGAAATTTAATTTCCAATGATCATATGAAATTAATTGTATCATGAGAAAGTTAAAAATGAAAAAAATCAAAGAGAGATAAAAAATTTTAATATAAATTAATGTCTTTTAGAACTATAAAAGTAATGTGAGTGAAATATTAAAATATGAGTTTATAGATTAGTGTTATTTATAAAAATATGGAAATCATATAGATGAATCTAAATTTTTCAAAATGGTTACGATAGTAGGGAATTTGGTTATCGCCATATATGTTAAAATTGACTTCTTCTAAAGAATGTTAAAAACATCCCTTTTCGAAGATAGTAGAAACATTCCTTTAAAAACATTTTTAAATGTAAATTATAACATAAAATATCCTTATAAAATCGTTTTAAAAAATAAGAGGAATTTTTTAGAGTAATTTTGAGAGACCTGGACATGCTTGAAAAATATATCTTATTAATGGTGAAATAAAATTAGTTTTTATTTTAATAATTTTTTTTAATTGAATCAATTACCGTAGAGATAAAATGTTTGAATAAAATATTTTAACTTTATAAATTTCCCTATGAGATTAAAATTTGTTGATTTCAATATTGATATATTATAATATTCCTTTCATGAAAATTATATCAGTCCTAAAGAAATGAGGATGTAAAGTAAACTATTACCTCCTTGGTAACATTCAAATTGTGACCCCTTAATGTAATAAATTTGAATTTAATAATTTATCATCATGAATAAATTTTATTATTTTTTAATATATAAATGGGTAATTATATACACCACATAAATTTAAATAAGTTCGTAATAACAAATATGTCTCATTCGAGTGTAAATTGAGACAAAATTCATTATAATGATCATACTGTTCAAGTGATGATTAACCAATGAATTTTTTATGTGTATAATCTTTAAATAAAAAAAATAAGTTTAAATAAAACATAAAATAATAAAAATACATGACACAAAAATATTATATTATCAAATTTGAGGAATAAGTAATTTAACCCAATAAAAAGAAATTGAGTTATGAAATTTCTTATCTGTTTGTAAATTTCAAGTCAAATCCACATGGATGAAATAATTCAAATTAAAACTTAAAATGACATTAATTATGAATTACTAATTATGTTACATTTAAAATAGTAATTATATAAACCATATAATATTGTTAGATTCATATCATTAAAATATGCCTCAATGAAGGTAAATTGAGATGATGTTTCTTACCTCACGTTCCAATTTAGTTTATCATGATTTAACCTCATTTATATTGATTAAAAACATGTTATTTATTTATACCAAAATTATATTCATATTTATAATATCATGTATGATATTCTAATATCATTTTATCACTCATTAATTAATAATATTTCATTGTTACCATTGTTTCATGTGTAAACTACATAATTATTTCATTCACATTTTTTCATTGAAGTTTCAGTCATTTTACTTATAATATAGTTCCATAATATCCAAAATAATATTATGGTTATAAATATCTGATTTATTCATTGAATATATTTTTACTACAATTCTTGAATTCGTTACTTGAAAAATGAATCACATTGATTCGTGGAGGGGGTAGGTCGTATGCACGCACAAATGATGATATAATTCCTTTAATGGGAGAAAAGGTAAGGAAGTGTATGATATAATAATTTTACATATCCAATATCATGATATTATTATCATATATATTTATGGTTTTCAACATTATTACTACTAATTTGAGTCGCTGATGGAAAATAAATTGCATCAGTTTGTGAGTTGGTAGTCTACCATATTCATGGGCAATGGTTTTATTTCCCATTTGATGGAGAAAAATATGGATATATATTATTAAGTCAAAATAAGAACATTTAAATATATTCTAGATAATTTTGTTATTATATTTTAATTTTTAAGACATAATTTAAGGTGAAAAAATAAAAAGTAAAAAGGAAGGAGCTTAGTGAAGAGGATTACCTGCTCTTAGAAAAACCACCTTTGTACATCCTATAACAGACCCTAGGGATGGCCTTTTGGGAATGAAATCATATCTATAACATGGATAAGGATATTTTAGAGACATTTTTTATGGTTTTTTTCAATCTAAATGTATCAATATATGTGAGTAAATGAGGGTAAGAGGTTCCCTTTTATAATTGAGGAGTGGCATTTTTTTAAAACCTAAAAATATTCAATAATTGGATGACACTCTAAACCCAAGGGAGTCCAAAATTGATAAACAGTTATTTTGATGGAATTTATTTCCTATAAAAACCTTCACTATAATAAAATAATCATTTTTTAAACATGTTATTCCCTTAACCTATAAGTTTACTTACTTTTACCATTTTAGTTTTCTCCACGATGACTAGTTATTCTTTATTTACCTTGGTAATTTCTCATTTATTCCTAAAAAATAAATTATAATTATTATATAATTTGAACCAAATCATTCTGAATTTTAAATCTAATTAAAAAAATAAAATTCTTATGTACGTGAAAATTTAATTTTAACATAGTTCCTTTTAATGTGAAAATCCAAGTTTTAACATTAGCTGTTGTAATTAATTTTTACTATTTTTACAATTAATTATGGATAATATTATAAGGTTAAACTTATTGAGTAATATTATTAATTATTATCCCAAATATTGAATCCATTTTTTTTAATTTAATTCAATGGATTGGCATAATTTAATTAAAAATTTAACATAAAAGTGCGATGAAAATGTGGTTTTCCAAAGAAAACATTTTGTTAAGTATAAAGTGAGTTAATTTTGAAATTAAGCATAAAATTGATTCAAACGATTTAATTGGGTTAATCATAATATAATTGAATTTATTTCACTTTAAAAATAATGTTTTTTGAATATAAATTTATTTTTTAAACTGTCTAAACAAAAATGCAGTTTTCAAAAAAAGGTGTATTTTCACTATTCATTGAAAAAATTTATATTTCAGAAAATTCTAAAAAAAATACTAGATTATTTTTATATAATTATTTAAAAAATTGATTTAAATATTTCAAATAAATATTCTAAAATTACTAAAAAAATTCAAAATAACTGTACAGAACAAGATAGTATTGTTCTTTAAAAAAATATAATTTTTCAGCATAAAACTAGATTTACTCGAATACCATTCTTAGAAAAAAAAATTAATTTAATGAAAAAATATTTTATTGAATATATAATATATATATATATAAATTTCATTAAAATAATTCACTGATAGTTATTTATTTAATTTATTAATATAAAAACACATTACATGCATAAAATCAGTTTTTTAGAAAAACATTTATTTTACCTTCAAATGATTGATAACCAAGGAATTTATTTCATATATGTGAAAACCATATACCATACATAATTTAGTTAAACCTTTCCATAGACTCTAATTTAATAGCTAGGTTATAAAGTTCAAATTTAAATAATATATTTCATGGGCCGTTTAAACTTGTTTTTTTCTGTTCTGTACCCTATCTGACATAATGTTCTTTTAAAATCTCAAGGTGTTACATTCTCCCCATAGTCAATAAATTGTTTCCTCATAATTTGAACTTGTGCTAAATAATCATTGGTTTCATATCTGAAAATATCTTTGTTATAATCCCATGTCATAAAAATGGTTAATAAAACTTCCTCTTGAAGAGATAAATGGAAGTAGGTAGGTCATTTTAACACATAACATGGTTTCCTAGCATGAAAAAATTAATGTGACATGGAATTAAAGCATAAATAATTATGAATATTGGTATAGATCATTGATCACAAGAATATGAATGATCAAGATAATGGTAATAACCACAAAACTAAAAATTGATAAGGTGTGAAAAGATAATTGTTTCATTATAATTCACTATAATAGAGTATATTTTTTGTTTCAATGTCCTTTTCCTAGAGTTGAGGAATTTATTTACGATGTAGACTAAAATCATAGTGAAATATACTTACTTGATATATTTCAATTTCATATGAAAAATTTCATCCTTTGGTTATGCTTCAACCTATTTTACACATCGTTTGTTACTCCAAGGAACTAATATCCAATATAAACTATTTATGCATGAAGTACTAAAATTTACTTTTAATGAATCAAATTATTAATAAATGAAGGAAACTTCCTTCTATATGTCTCTAAATATTTACCAAAACTAAAATGGTTAACACAACTTATCCAGTATAATACATTAATATCTAAAACTCAACAGTAACACTCAATGTTGATATTAAAATTTTCCTTTCAAGTCGTTTAACTAAAAAAATTTCATATTAACAAGAACATCACATAGACCAGTGGTTGGCACAACACCCTTTCTCCCTTAGGTAGTGTTTTCAAGGACTGTGACCTTACCGAATGTGATGGGTTGTCACCCATAATGAATGTTTCCTTTTTCCTAAAACCATATGAATATAATTTCTATAAATTATCAAGAAATATGATTACTAATCTTATAAATAACATTAATCATCAAATCAATTTTTTACCATGGTGGTTTTCTATACAGCTTATTTCCCTACAAAATAAAATAATCTTAATTGAATATTACTATATTAACATAAATTATCATATTAACCCAAACGGTTATCAATAACTTTAGACTTATGAAGAGATAATTCTTATTCAAATAAATCTTTATTTATCCTAAGGGTTATATATACCACAACATAATAAAACATCTTCCAAACTTTTATTAATCACATGAAAATCCCATCACATAAAACCTCATAAATGTCATATAAGGAAATGAACATATGATCTACCTTAAACTATTAAACTCATTATGGTATTCATATATCTTAAGTTAATCTTTGACATAGAAATACATGCATCCAAAAATTAACACAATCCTTAGATGTTTCGGGTTTTTATAACCAAATTACTGTTGAGAAAAATAATTCTACAACATAATTCATGAATCCTAATACATAAACAA
Organism: Viscum album; assembly: GCA_963277665.1. Classification (NCBI taxonomy): domain Eukaryota; kingdom Viridiplantae; phylum Streptophyta; class Magnoliopsida; order Santalales; family Viscaceae; genus Viscum; species Viscum album. The sequence goes on from OY728155.1 coordinate 1,979,917,113, forward strand.
TTTAAACATTGTACTTTAAAATTTTAATAAAAGAAAACCTTCCTTGTTCTTGAAGTTAAAATTTAAAAAATTTAATTGACTTGGATAATGCCCAGGTTCCCCTCATTTAAGACAACGAACTATAAATGGATCCCGGGGTGAAATTTAATTCCTTCCATCATACTCTTGATTTTTACCTGAAAATTAATTAAATTATGCCCTTATTTTCTAGACATAAAACATTTTCCCATTCCTTTAATATCTTCTCTAAGGTGTCTCTTTCCCCATTTCTGACATAAAGTAAATTTAGCCTTCTTTCCTTCATGGACTACACCACTCGGGCTCTCAATCAACTCTATTATTATCCCCTTTTTTATTTCAATAGTTGGTTAATTTATAGGTTTTTAATAATATATAATGATAAATCATTAATAATAATAATTATATTATTCACCCCAATCAATTTTTCTTTTTCTTCTCATAAATACAATATTTCCAACCATATTAAATCTTAACATGATTCTTTCAGGATCTAGCCATTGACTAAAATTAAAAATCGTACTATGAGCAATAATAATCATAGTGGAAACCCCATATAATCCATTATAATATCTCTCAATCATGGAACCTTAGTTTTAAACTATTTTATTCATTTTCATCATTGATTTAAATCCTTTGTGATATTTCTTAAATAAAATTTAGATTAACCCAAACATATACTCTAGGAGTGTCAAACCAGGTATGAATCAACGACCATATTCGTACACCAGGTGACCATATAATCAAATACCAATGTTCACTTTTCATATTTATTACCCCTATTTTCAACATTATGAGATCCACATCCACTTATAATATCCAAATAATTCTTTATTACTATTAATACCACATAATCTCTACCTTACAAAAACATTATATTGTTATTCCACAGTTTATCATATCCTCAAAGTCTATCATTGGGTTATGTTCCTAAATATATATTCTACTATATCTAGTATCCAAGGATTCTACTAAACATTCTCTGATACCAACTATAAATACCCTGACCCATGTAGCCTAGAGAGAGTGGTTACATTATTATATTTGTGTTAGATACAGGATATCAAATCCCAAAGGACCAAATAGATTAGTAGACTATGTAAAATAGATACATACTTGAGTCACTCAATGCATTTGAAAACATAAATTACAATATAGTTAAATTAAATATTCTTCATCATTGAACTCATTCACAGATTCCTTATTCCTATCTTAGGGAGGAAAAAAATTAAGGGTGAGATCAAATTCCTAGTATGGGTTATGTACATTGGAAGTTATCATGAATCAATAATTCATAAAAAATATGGAAAAGTAAATAACTGAAACCACATTTCATTTAATTAATAACTTGGGTAAAAAGAATAATATTGGAAGAATAAGTTATGAAAAAATAATTCCATATAACTAATCCTATGATGGTGAAGCTAATACATGGATAATATCAATGCAGTAATATCATTAATAATAATAACTTAATTATAAATAAATTAAATTATTAATAATGGACATAATGATATCACATATCATGATATCTATACTATCAAGACCTTATGCCAATATCGTTTAGTCAATGGGTAGGTATACACTATAAACCCATTTAATTCTTTCTTATTGATTTTTCTCATGATACTTATCGATGCATATAAGGGACAAATAATTTCTGGCCACAACCATCACTCCATGTCTAAATAAGTTCTCATATATAAAATGATCGATTTAATTCATGAACAGTATATCTTATCAGTAAATATCTGTATTGAGTATAGAATATGTATTTATCAAAATTTACCCTAATCAATCAAATAAAATTCAAAGTATAACATCATATATAGAAATGATATATGGTTTAAAAAAATAAGGATTTATATGAAAAAAAATATTGATATTTAAGGTAAATTTAATGTTTAGTGGTAAGATTAATGTAAACTTTTTATAATAAAGTTAACAACCATAAAATCAAGGAGAGATAATAGATTTTGAGAAAAGACATGTATTTTGGAAGAATAAATACAATAGAAGTGAAATATTAAAATAATATTTCATAATCTATTTTTATTTGTAAACCCATTAGAAACATGTATAATATACTAAATTTAATAAAATGGTTTTAGTGGTGGTGAAGTCTATTATCACTGTATATATTAAAAAAAGATTCCAATTTTTTACTATAAAGAAATTTGAAAATATTACTTTCAGAAAATAGTATAAATTTTCATTTAAACCCTTTTTTAAAATTAAAGGATAAATTAAAATTTCCTTAGTATATCAATTGAGTAAATAAAATTAATCTATTAATTCATTTTAAAAAAAACTTGGACACTGAAGAAAAATATATCTGATTATAAGAGAAATAAAATCAGTTTTTATTTTACAAATTTATATTTTTGGATAAAGTACCAATGAGAAAAAAAAAATAGAATAAAAGATAAAAATTTCATAAATATCCATATTATAGTAAAATTTATGGAGTTTAGAAAAGATATTTTATAAGATTACTTCAATGAAAATAAGGATAATCCTAAAAAATGAGATTGTGATGTAAATTGTTACGTCTTCGATGACATTCGAATTGTAATCCCTTGAATTAATAAAAAATAATAGAAACATTAATCATCATGAATAAATATTTATTCCTACTAAATACATCAATGATACTATATATACACCACATAAAAGTGAATAGGATCATAATAACAAATATGTCTCAATGGAGTTTAATTCTAGACGATATCATTTTCAATGATCATACCATTGAATTAAAGATTATTAAATCTGTTGATTATGTGCATAAAATATAAATATTCATTAAAAGAGTTTACATAGAATATAAAATAATAAAAATTTGTTACGCATATAATCTTATAATATCAAATATAATTATGAATTAATATAACCCATTGAGAAATTGAGTTATGAAATTATGTACCACTTAGTAGCATTTAAGTAAAATCACCTAGGGTAAAACAATTCAAATTAAAATATAGAATACCATGAATTATTAAAATTATTGATATTATGTGTAAATTGGTTAGTATATAGACCATATAAAATAAATTAGGTGCATAGCATTCAAATATGCCTCAGTGTAAGAAAATTGGGATGAAGTTCTATACCTCATGTTTCCTTTTAATTTATCATTATTTAACCTTATTTATATGGTTTTAGACTTGTTATTAATGTATACCAAAACCATATTCATATTCATAGTATCATATATGATCTTATTATAACATCTCATCACTCATTTGTTAATAATATTTCATTCTTACCATTGTTCCACATGTTAACTACTTTGTTTTCTCATGCATATTTTGTCATTGGTATACATATTATTTTGCGTGTAATATAGTATAATAATCTCTATAATGTTATCAATTTTATAAATACCATATTTATTCATTTAATACATTTTTTTAACAACTCTAGAGATTTTTACATGAAAAATTAATCGCATCGCTTCCTAGAGATGGTATGTTGTATGTACACATCCGCAATGATATCATTCCCTTAATGGGAGAAAGGGTAAGGAAAATAATATATTAATTTTACAAAATAAGTATCATGTCATAGGTTTCATATTTATTTATTATTACCATAATTATGACTCTCTAATTTATTCTGTTATGGGAAACAAATTACCTAGGTTCACGAGGCGGTAGTCCACCGTATACATAAGTGATGGTGTTGTTTCCCATTTGAGGGAGAATGAGATGGATAAAAATTATGAAATAAACATAATAAATATCATTATATGGGATATACGGGTTTTATTATATTGGAATTACTAATACATTATTAACGGTTGAAAATAATAAGTAATAAATTAAGACCTTCATGAAGACGATTACCTTCTCTTAGAAAAACCTCCTTTTGATCTCTTATTAAAAACCATAGGGTTGGTCTTTTGGGAATAAATGTGGATCAGAAACATGACTATGTATTTTTTGTAGATATTTTGTTAGGTTTTTTTATCTAAATAAAAAACGAGGTTTGAATAAATGGATGAGGATCCCTTATATAACTGAGGAGTAGTGGTATATTTGTAAATACACAAAACTATTCAATAATGGGAAGTGAATCTAAACCCATGTTTGGAAAAAATTGAAAAATAATATAGTGGAGGAATGATATAGTTTATCCTCACCTCTAACATAAGAAAAGAAAAAAAAATTAAAAAAATTTATTCTCTCATCCTCTAAGGTTACTTACTTTTAACGTTTTAGTTTTCACTACATTAACTAGTTTTTCTAATTTACCTAGGGAATTTATCCTTTAATCCTAATAAAATGAATATTGTTATACAATTTGAACCCAATAATTCAAAATATAAATATATTTTTTCAAATAAAAGTATTATGTGTGTGAAAATTTAATATTATCATAGGTTCTTGTAAAGTGATAGATGATGTTTTAATATTAACTTTGGTAATTAATTTTTACTATTTTTACTATTCAGTATGAATGAAAATTAATTTTACCTTATTATATAATATTAATTATGATTATTTAAAATATGTAATCTATTTCATATAATTAAATTCATATAATTTTACCATTTTAATTTAAAAAATAAACCTCCACCCATGACCAAAATGAGTTTTTTCAAAGAAAATGTTTTCTTAAGTATAAAGAGTTTTTTATATCAAATTTCAACATAATTTTTTTAAATCACATAAATTGGATTGATAATAATATAAAATGACTAATTTCACTTTAAAAAAATAAAATAAAATGGAACTTTTAAAATTCATTAAACGAAAATAATTTTTTCAATGAAAATAATTATATTTAACTATTCATCAAAATAATTATTCTTTTAAGAAAATTTTTAAAATTTTAATCAAATCTAAATTTTACATGATTATTCCAAAAAATAATTTCATAATGTAAAATACATTTTATAACATTGGAAAATTTTAATATTTATATAATGGTGCAAAACAGATAGAATCACTCTTTAAAAAATACTATTTTTAGATGTAAAATAGGATTTATTCTTATAACTTTCTTTGAAAAAGAATATTATATGAATGAAAAATAATTTTTTATAATATATAATATATAAATTTCATTAAAATATTTGAACAAGAGTGATTGATTTAATTTATTTTGATATAAACATATTATGCTAATAAAAATAATTGATTTGAAGAAAAAAACTTTTCCATTCAAATAATTGATAACCAGTTAATTTATTTTATAAATATGTAAAAAATATAGTATTCATAAATTATTTTGACCTATTAATATCCACCAATTTAACATCTAGGTTAAAATTTTAATATTAAAATAATATATTTCTTGGGATGTTTAATCTTTGTACTATTTATTGTATACACTATCAAACACAATGTTATTCTTTAAAAATATTGAGGTGTTACATACCTTATTTACAACATGATTATTGAAAATAGAAATGTTACTCATGAATACATATGGATTACTGTATCCATTATTATAACATAGTTCATTTTTCATAAAAATATTTTATGGTTGGTTTTAAAAGTATAATTTTATATTAAAATGATTATTATATCATAATTATTATTATAGGGAAGATTAAATAATTTTCCCCTCAAACAAAGTCAACCTACCAAAAGTCATCTTGAACTTATGATAAGAATATCATAAAAACATTTAATGTGAACTTAATTGATTAAGTAATTAAATATAGAATGGTATTAAATTGAATAAAAGTAATGAAAAACATTAATAGGGTTCTTATGAAAGTTAAAAATTAACATAATTTTATTAATTAGGAATATTAATAAATTATGTAATGAGTTGGACTCGAGTTAAGTGACACTTTACCTTAAATATTAATTTTAAATACTTTAATGATTTAATTTTTAAATATTTTTCTTCAATGACCAAACTCTTAAAATTATTGTTTGGATGTATTTATATAATAATAAATAAATTATAATAGAAATTTTATACCTATATTTATTTTCATTAAAAGTTTTTTAAAAGGATTTTTTTACATATATTATAAAGAATATTTTGAGTTTTATTATAAATGACATAATGAACATTCCAATTTAATAAATAGGACATCAATGGTTATTCAATCCGTAATAACTATTATGTGATGTTTGGATTCCAATATAAGATTCCAAGTTCTTAAGAAAACCCCACCACACCTATGTTCTTGGTATTTTCAAAAAAATGGTTATAAATGGAATGGAAATTGAAATATCTATGAATGTTTTTCTTATGGATGAAAGGAATATTTCTATAAGTATGAAAGGTTTAGTGTGTTATAATTATGTTGTGGTCCATGGTAATGATGATGGTTGATTATGTTATAAACCACATAATTGTTGTTTTATTATAAACCAATTATTGGTATCTTTTTTATAAACCAATGATGGATGGGTACGTTATAAACCAAGGATGGGTTGTTATGTTGAAACCCAAGGACGAACGGGTCCTTTATAGCCCTATAATGAATTAGGTAATTATTATGTTCTCTAAATAATTATTATGTAATTTAAATGATGTCACATGTTACCTATAAGATTTATTTATTCATTCTATGGGTTTTATAGTAACATAATGTTTTTACAAGGCAATTCAATTAGCCTATGTTTCAATAAAAGTATTTTCTACTTATTAAGGAAGAAAATTATAACATTGTGAAAACGTTGTCATGATCATATCATGCTTTGAAATATACCTTTATGATTTTTATTCCTCAAATAATTCTAAATAAATGTTTTATGAAAAAAATTGGTATAGTAGTTGATTTCCTGACTAAGAAGGCGTTTATTTTGAGCCCAAACATTGTTTTGAAAAAGGAAAAATTTTGTATGTATTCATAGACAAATAGGATTAATTACTTATTTACATATGTCCCTTAATGAGAATTTTATGCTCATATCATTTTTTTTAAAATGTTATTCATAGGGTTGTAAGGATAGTTAGGGGTAAGGATGAGGTTAAGATGAAAACTTGGAAGATGTGTCTTGAATAGAACACTTGTTAAACCTTAAAAGTTTTGTTTGTGGGAAAAATTATAATAAGTAAATGTTTCATCTTTTTTTATGTGATATTTATTTATTTATGGGTGATATAATGATACCCTCAAACTATAAACCATAATGATCGTCAACTGTAAGATAATGAATTCTTAACTTAAAACTCAATATTATATAATGTTTAAGGTTGGGTAAGAGGCATCATAAAAAAGACCCACCATAGACTATTGTAAGGAATAAAATATTTTTTAGGTTATTCAAGGAATGACTAAGATACAAAAAAAATCAATCAATCAATTAAATAAATAAGAGGATTTTTTTTCGTATAAGGAATATCTAATAAAAAATAAACACTATAATTTCATGAGAGGTTATAAAAATATGATGATCTAAGAATTCTTGAGAAGTTATGTAGAAGGTGGAATAATGATGCAAATGTTTCAAAATAATAAATTATTATACTACCAACATAATGGTATATATTTAATAGAATGAAGAAGACATAGGTAAATTCGTATGTTATGGTAGCTGAAGTAATAAAGGAAATCCCAAACAAGAAGATATCTCAAATAATAAAGGAAACCATGTTTTATAATGATGTTTATATTCGAAAAATAAAAAAGAAAGAACAAATATTTCTCTCATTATTAGAGATGAAAAAAATAGTTACTTGGTTGAGAAGCAATACTCAACCTTATATCTATCAGTTGTAACAATTTGAAAAAACTACTATATTACCATATACATTGTGTTTATATTTCAATGTAGGGAATTAGATGTAACTCTTGAAGGGGGAGGGTAATAATTTTTTTTATTATTTTATTCCTATATTGGGATATAAATCATGGATGTGATCTCTCATTATTATAATAGTTCTTTGAGGAATCTAAAGAAAATGATAGTTATAATAAATTTACTTAAGACATTCGACTTGATGAATAATTTTTTAATGTGTACCAACATAGGGGAATAATATTTGATAAAACAATTTAAAAATAATTATTTTATGTGAATCTTTAAATTATAGAAAACTTATAAAATTTTTAATTTTTTTAATATGTTCTTCACATTATCCTATCATAGTTTTTGAAAAAAAATTGATGTTAAGGGAAAGAAATATAATTATTCACTGAAAAAATGTGAGAAAATATTGAATAATACATGGATATGTAAAATATTATTAGGGATTTGATTATTCATTATTGTTTTAAACATCGAGTGTTTCTTATATAGACATAAAATTGATTAATTAATAAAATGAATATAATATTATCCATTGTATATATTGTTAATAATGGGGAGATAATGGATAAAATTATTTTAGATATAATGGTGTGTCTTTTCATTATAGTAATTGAAAACAATGTTAAATGGGGAGTTTATCAATTCCTAGTATATTAGTCTGTTTCATTTGTTTTCATTGAGAAATAATATTGATATGTGTTGAGAATAGATGATTGGATGACGGTTAAGGTTCCTAATGTATTAACTAATTATTTTAAAAAGAGGATCATCATGTTCCAAAGCATTTATGACATAAAAAATAAATATTAGAATAGAATTTTACCCCCTAAAACATTTGAATATGTTTATTTTTAAATAAATTCAACCACTTCAATAGCATTCAATGACTGAAACACTATGTTTTATAAAATGTGATACTCTACTAAAATATTATTTTGTAAACATTACCATTAAAACATCACCATTAAGTTGGAATGTATGAAAATTATTAAATAAATTTTTCGAATTTTATGTATTAAAAATGTATAAAATAAATTCAATTGTAATCTATTGACAAAAAAATAAGAATGATTTCAAAGTGAAATAAATTTTTTCTGAAACATTATATTTTTTAAAAGGTGGATTAGTCATGCATTCAGCACATAATTTAAAATTAAATTTTACCACTTTTGTGAAATTTATTTTAAAAAATTAATTTCAATTTTTAAATTACGTTATCAAAATTTAGTTAGGGAGAATTTTTGGTATTTTTATTTAATGTTTCATTTTTCAATGAATGCTAAAAAATACTGAATTTTAATTGAAAATGACATTTTGTATAAATTATTTTTAAAGTTAAATTTAATATTTAATTGGTTTTAGAAGAAAATAGTTCAATTATATATAAATTAATCTAATTTATTTATTTTAAATAATTTTCATATTGAATTTTGATATCGAACCTTAGTAATGTCTTATACTTTTTCTCTTAAAAAACTCACTTTATCATCATGTCTGCTAGATTAATTATAAAATAATAATTTATCTGTTTTTAATGGAATTTTTAAAAATTAATTTCATATTATGAATCATAATAAATTATATTATCTATAAATATCAATAAAATGTTTTACCAATATAAATAGCAAAAAAATTAATACTTATTTACCATGGTTAATGTAAAAATTGATTGATCGGGGGTTAAACTAAAAAGGTAAGGGTCAAAATAGACCAATAAACGTTTCTAAAATCTATTTTATAGACATATATCTACCCTATAATGTATAATTATCTCTAATATTCAGTTTGGTACCCTTTTTCATGATAAAATATGGATACACATTTTTCTTTTTACAAATTACAAGTGTGTCACTCTCCTCACTTACAAAAGGTTGTCGCCTCCCATATCTTCTTTACACCATCACACCATTTTAGATCAGTCAATAACTTCACCAATCACATAAAAATTCCATCCTCTCATCATATATACCTTATTATTTAAAAAAATCTATCCTTAGAAGGATTTTTGTGAAAACATTAGGATTTTATATGAAGAATTGGTAACGTTCTTTAATAAGTGTTTTTAATTTATTTCTTCCTCCACCTCCTTCAATTATTATTAAATCTTGATGATATAATAACATAATTAAATTACATTTACATGTATTTTTTTTATTTCATGACCTGAAAACACTACCAATTCCATCAAAAAGTTTATAGAATCATCATTTCTATATAGGGCATACTACCACCTCACGAACCGATGCCATTGGTTTTTACATTACCACCTCTCACTATTAGGTATGATGATGTACATATAATAAAAATATGATATTTATAAAATAATTATATCTCTATTGTCATTATATCATATACACCATGTTACTTTTCATTTCAATGGGATATGATAATGTTGCTCGTGTGTATGGCGGACTACGTCCTTACGGAATGATACGTTTTTTCATTCACTAACACATTGCATAGATGGTAATAAGAACATAGTTAATGATTATATGTGGTATAAATAATATAATTATGAAATTATCTAAATATTTATTATTATTTAATGATAATTTATCATTTTATTTCTTCCCCTTTCACTCACTTAAAGATGATAACATCATTCGTGTACGTGTGGACTACAAACTTCTCGATGCGATGTGACACTCTATTCATAACCACACCACATGAATGATATATATAAGTATATTTAATGAAATATTTTATTTTTAGGATATTATTATAATTATTTAAATATGAAATATTACTCACCCATTTTCTATACCGATCTTTGAAAAATGGAAATGTTACTCAAGCGTACATATGGCCTACTATCTTTATGATTGTAACATAGTTAATTTTTTATAACCATCATTCATGATGGGTATTAAATGTATAATTGATATTTAAATATGATAATTGGTTAATTATTGTTTTTATGGAGATGTTTAAATAATTATCTCTTTAACCATAGTCAACCTACCAAAGTCATTATTGATGCATAATTCCAATATCATCGACACATCTGATGTAAACAAAATTGATTAAGTAATCATATATAACATGGTATCAAGTTAAATAAAATTAATAATAAACTTTTAGATGTTTCTCAATAATTTAAATAATTAAAATTAGTTTATTATCCATGAAGTTAATGAATGTGTGTGATTAGTGAGACTCACAGTAAGGGATTATAGTCTCACATTTACATTCTTGAGACATACTCCATATTCACTACTTATTTATTTTTTATTTTTTATATAGTTATACTTTTTGGTTTTATAAATAACTAATTTATTTTAATGGTATTTAAAGTTTCATTTAATGTTATTTATTTATTGGTTATTATGATACAAAAGTTACTAATGTGGTAAGGGTTTATTTAACAATCTCATAATTATTCTGGATTGGTTTTTTTAAGTCTCCCTTGGGGGAATTATTTTATATTTCTATCATAAACTCAATATATTTTATTATCTTAGGTTTATTCATGAAATTTTTCCATTATTAGTTCCATTTTATCATCTTTGGTACTTAAAATAATGAAGAATGTGTTTTTAAGAAAATTTGACTTTATTTCTCACTTATATTAGAAACTCTTTTTCATCCAAAACCATGTTTTGTCAAAAAAATAAAAACTATTTTAACATTATCCAAATTATTTATTAAAGAAGTTTTTTTAACAATAATTGAATTTTTAAAATGGTTTTAATGGAATATTCTTTTCATTTTATGAATGAGGATCCTTTCTAACATTTTTACAGTGGAAAAGGAATGTTCTTTTTAACATGTACAACATGTACAGAATTTCCCACCATCATGACCATTATTTATTTGAATATCCCATTGAAATTTTATAAGTTTCCTTTTAAAGAAAATGTTTTTACTAATATTTTTTATATTCATTGTTTTTCAATGGTATTTTCATTGAAATTTATTTTTGGAATATTTTAAGAATTTTCAAATTTTAAATTAAAAAGGTTTATTTTCATAGAAAGGTTATTTTCCTCAAAGAATTTTCTAAGTAACATTTCAAAATAATTTTCCATATAATAAGAAATAATTTTATGTTATTTATTATTTAATGGTGATATACTCTAATGATCTTGTCTTTATTATTTATACATAAGGTTTATGATTTTCTATACAGGGGATACACAATGTTGAAACTATTAATATTACTCTAGTTTTTTTGTGATTATTTATACTGATTGGGGAATGTATTTACATTTCATATTATAGTTTAAATATGAATTTTTAGATTCATTAATTTTTACCAATTTCATATGTGGAATGCATTGGACTTTGTAAGTGATAGGTGGTGCCCACTCTAGCCCCTCAATGTATCAGTATGTCTCATGAGAATAACTAGATTGAGTTTTGGTTGATGCATTACCCGTTTATATAGATTTTTTGGCATGAGGACTTAACAGTATAAGATTTCTAGTCACAAGTCCTTGAATGTTTGTTTTAGATGTCGTTAATTCTTCATTCCATCATTATGAATTCATTTATTGATATCCCATGTGATTATTTTACTAGTTAGAGTACCCATGGTTAAATTTAAAGATCATATGATTATTTATATTGAATTATTTGATCATTATATATTTTTTCCATATTATTCTCATGTTATTTATTAAATGGCATGTTTATAATTTATTTTCTTTTCCATATCGATTATAATTTATTTATTCATATCTTTTATTATACGCTTACCCTTACTATGCGTTTGAGATCACCTATGTTTTATGTTTTAATTTCATTAATATACAAGTATGTGTTTTGTGATTGATATAAAGGGATACACAATGGTGAATAATGTTTTTCTAAAAGAAAAAAATCAGTATTTTATGTTTTTAATTATAATAATAATTTTACGTATTTGTCTAGTTTACTAAGATTACTAAAATATTTGATCTTTTGAGATGTGATTACCTCTATCAAATTCCAATGTAAGAAAGTAGACACTTTCAATAGGATGTTGGGGTTGGAGAAGTGTAGTTTGTATCAAATAAATTTTAGTATAAACCTTTAGAACTCGATTTAGGAAAAAAAATATTAGAGAACACACCTCAACGTAAACCTTGAGAATAATTATAGAAGAACATCATAAAGTTTTAGTAAGGAATATATTATATTATTTTTACATGAAAATAATTCCATATATTGTAACTATATGTGGAAGTGGTTTTAGCCTAGATGTACCTATGGGTAATAACTTCGAAAATTTCACATTGGTATTGATATGTTCGTCACTTGGTTCTTGACAATGGGCCTTAAGACGCACCTTGTTTGACACTCCTAGGGGATAAGCTTGTCATAATTGAAATTTTCTTTATAACCCATTACAAAGGATTTGAAAATAAATATATCCTTCAACAAACCATATTAATTATTATGATATTATTTGTGCATAAACATTTCAATTTATGTTAACTTTTTGAATATTATTGGGGTAATACATTATGTTTCATAATGATATAATCTAATATAGTGTATACCATCATTTAGAAATAGTGACTTGTAGAAGGGATGGGAACCTTATCAATGCACATGATTCAAAGAGTAACAATGATCATTTATTTAATGGGTTTAATCCAATCATTCAGAGGGAACTAGCCTCCAAAACAAATTCATCATATGATGACATAGTATATTATTCTAGAAATATAGAGATGGATTTACCTATGTATTTTGGCTTCAATGTGAAATAATAGTAGATGTGGATGGTAGAGAAAAATATATATAAAGGGAAGAATGTAAAGAAAGATTTTTTTTACAAGTGATAATTGTGTAATGAAACACCCTGGTACTTGATTAAAAGGAATTGGAGTATTTTAAATGTGTATAGAGAAAGGCCACTAAGTTCGTGTTTGCAAGGAAATGAAAAAGGTTTCTAATTTTCATTTCTCCAAATTCAAAAAGATAGGACACTAGGAAAATGAATTCTCTAATCACCAAAAAAATATACCTCAAATGTAACTAATGGATCATGGTCAAGATTATTCTATTACCATATAAAAACTGGAATGATTAAAATTATTTTTTTTATTGAATAATTATTTAATTTGATTATTTTAAAAATGTTATCTTGGTTAAAATAATTATAAAATGTATAAAGATTATACTATAGTAATTTTTCCTAAATTATTTGAAATCATATGTTGAATGGTACTGATGAGCAAGAAATATGACTCAGTGGAAAGTTTAACTTATTGGAAAACACATGATTGAATAAAATATGACCCTTAATATGTTTCTGATGTTGAGATAATATTGTTAGGATAAATACATGATTGATATTGACCAATTAAATTGAATATTACTAATTACCATTGAACTGATTAATGATTTGGTGAAAAATTAGTTTATGTTATCATTTATGGGGATAACATCATTTTTGGATTTAAGGAATATATCCAATAATATGGGTTTTATTTAAGGAATATAAAATCATGCATGTTTTAAATATGGTTTTATTTTAATTTATATTATTACAATGACTTAAGAGAATACATGATGAAGGTGTTCACTTGTTTGGAATGTGACGATTAAGTGATACTTAATGTTGTTTGGGGGATTAATTATATGTTCATTTTGGAAATTTAGTAACCATATTTCTAATGTTTTGGATCATAATATTTTATAAGGGTCATAAGGTAAACCATTTATATATTTTATTAAGTTTAAATTTGGATGAGGTTTTAGATATTAATAAATTACTTTTACATATGAATATTTATGCATATTGGATTACATGTACTAGAAATTTTGTTATAATAATAACTAGAGATCTAAGTAATGACTTATCATTCTTCTGTGGATCTTATGATCCATTAAACAAAAAATTTAGTGCTTTAGGTATAAAAATTCAACTTGGATAATAATATATTATAGTAATAAATGATGAGGAATATAATTGATTCACAACCAAAATATGAAATTTTGACTAAGAAATAGAGATATACGATGTAAGTTTATATTCATATATTCTAAATTTTTATGGTAAAGGAATTTCTCATCCCAAGGAATAGGATATTCAAACAAAATGATATCCTAATTGTAAAATCCCAGGTAAATAAAGAAAAATAGATTTTCATATTTATTAATATTTGTGAATTAAATATTAATTTCACATTAAAGGTTTCGATATGTTCGATGGCGTACCCGATACGCAACAACCGGTTTCTTTGAAATCTTATGTTGTACACTAATAATATAATATTTTTATTTTAAATGGTAGTCAACACCTAAAGGTTCAATTGAAAGGAATGAATATAAATAACTAAAATTTTATTATACATGTTTGTTAATTTATTTTGTATTTATCCAATAAAAGTTAGAGGCTTAAAATGTGATTGAGTCCAATTTTAAGCACAAAATACTCTAATATTTTTTAAAGGGTCGATTTACCGCCTTTTGATGAAGAACCCTTTTTAAATCTATTTTTTGTCACTTTTATATGTTCTATTTGACAAACTAAAATTATACTTTATTTTTGGGACATCAAATTTTACTTTGGGTAATTTTTTGGTATTTTTCTGATAAAGTACATTTTTTAATGAATAGTGAAAATATTGTATTTTAATTCAAAAGTGCCTTTTAATCTAATTTATTTATATAGTTAGATTATGCTTTAAATTGTTTTTAAAGTTTAAATAGATTATATTTTTACCATTTAATTTATTGTTGGTCTTTTGAAGCAATTTCACTTTAAAATTGGACATAATCAACTGTCAATCTTTTGATAGTTATTGTTTCTTAAAAAACACTAATTATTTTGACAATGAAAATTAATTTTAAATTAATTAATTCTACTTCTATGTTTTTAATTTGAAAAATCTGACATCATTTTCAAATTCAGAATATCAAATAAATCTTAGGCTGAATTTTTTGTATTTTTCTAAAAAACTTCATTTTTTTATGAATAGTGAAACCACTTAGTAGTAGTTAACAAACTGAATTTTTCATCTAAATGAAATTTTACCACTTATGTGAATTGAATTTCAAAAATACAACCTACATGGTTTTTATTAGTAAGTAAAATTTGGTTCAATAAGATGAAATTAATTTTTGGTGAATAGTAACTGTTGGCTTTTATTTACCGCGGTTATAGGTAAATAGGGTAATTCAAGGTAAAAAGAATATTATAATAATTAAAAATTACTATAACACTTGTACTAACATTATTGGATGAGTAATGGCCGACCATGGTCATCTTTGGGTTGATTTTGGGACCCCATGGAGCCACTTATGAATGATAATTACACTTTAGATTAATTAATTTAAAGTAAAGGCAAAATTGACACAAACAAAAATCTTTTAGTAATTAATTTTTATATGGTGTTATATAAGTAATATTTTTGACTATAAATATTCATTGGAAATATAAAAATATTCCCCACATCATGGTATTTTTTATTAATTTTTAGACGTCAAATAACTTAAATTATTTATGACATAATAATGATGCAGTATTTACCTCATTTAATTAATGATTTAAATAATAATATTATAATTATTAAAATATTATGCAAAATATGTCCAACTATGATTGGATGATTTTATTTCGACTATGAGTCATCTTATGTTCAACTTTAATGATTTTTTTACCTTTATAAACCGAATATCATTATATAATAAAATAATATTTCCACACTTTCCTAAAGAGCCCCTCCTCCCCCTTATAAAAGGGGACCATTTATAACCAATCCCTCACACCTCTCAAGCCTTTTTTATCGTTCAAAAATTACCCAATTAAGCTCCATAAATCCCTCTCCTCCTCCTAGAAGCCTTACCTTAGGCAGAAGGCACTTCAAGAATTCCTTTTGGTTCAAACCAAAGGAAGTTACCCGAATTAAAGGTAACTGTTTCTCTTAATTTATTTTCTTTTAATTTACTTCTCCAACCCCTAAAATCTTGTTATTCATTTATTTTGTAAAAAAACCAGTATACTCAATATACTAGTATGTTTTTATGATAAGTATTATAACTATACTTACACACACCTCTATCTAATGGGTGAGGAACATAATGTTTCTGTGGATGGCAAAACTAATGCCTCACAAAACGATGATTTTTCAAATATCTCCAACCGCCTCTCAAGGTGGCCATTATGATGATAATGTATTTATAAATGATATATATTATGTTTATTATTTCTTTATGCTTATATATTTTCCATTTATATCATACCTTTTTTGTTTCCACTATGGGTAAACCGATAATTTCATTTGAGGAAGTGCGGACTACCGCCCCCTCAAAGTGATATGACTCATTCATTCCTTATGTGGAACGTATAAAGGTGGAGTTAATAATATTATAAATGATATTATATAGGAATTATAATATAAATATGTATCATTCTATTTTAATTCCATTAAAATAAGAAATAGAAATGTAAGTAGCGTTCATGCATATGTACGGCTTACCGTCTCCATGAACGGTGCATTTCATTTCTTAAATATAAATGTTATGTACTATTATAAATACATGTATATACTGGATATATAAAATATAAATGATATCTACATCATTATTATCATTCTGTAGATAATGTATATTTGACTACATTTACAAAATGTAATTATAAGAAGTCCATTTTCGACTCAAGTACCAAATATCGACAAAACGACTGTTATTAACATAAATGACTATGTAATGTTTATAACATGGTAATAAGTGATATAAAAGGAATAATATAATTGAAAAAGGTTCTTTAATCAAGTATAAATTAACTTTAGTTTATTATTTAAGAGATTAAAGAACAATCGAGTCAAGTCGGACACAAGGTAAGGGACTTTGTCTCAATCTCCTTTCATTGAGGCATATTTTGTTTTAACACATAACTTTATTTTATATGATGTATAAAACCCTTTAAATTTTACTTTTATTCAAAATGAATCTTTTTCTACAAATATTTTTACTAAACAAAAAAAAAAGAATGTTCCTTTTAACGTAAGCAGTGACAATAACCTTTTTCGCTGCCACAAGTATTATTTGATCTTTGGCTTCCTCAACAAGCCGTAATGTTTTTAAAATGAAATAAATAACATATACTCTTTTACATATTTTGGTATTGAAAATGGTTTTTATAAAGTATTATTTTATGTCAATATATTTAAATTGTATTTTTTAATTGAAATGTGTAAATTTTATCATTCCTTTAAATTGTTTTTATGTGTTATGATTTTATAATGGTACTTGAACATTTGATGAGTGGTTAAGTGATAAACCAAATGAAGGGTAGTGTCATGAAAACTCAGATGGGTGGTTACATTATAACCTCCAATTCATTGGGTATGGAAGTCGTCTATATGGATATTCCATTTAGTGATATGTGTGGAAGTCGGTCGTATGGTTATTCCATTTAAGTATGTTTATATCCCAAGATACCTTTATATGTTATGTGTTCTTTATATGGGTTTTATGGTAATATTTTGGTTATAAAAGGGTAAGTAGTGATATTTTATTTAGTAAAGAGTATTTACTACTTCATAAAGGTTAAAAGTATTACTTATGTAAAAGTATTCATGGTTTACTTGTTGTTTTGAAAAACTAATAGTTTTCCTTCTTTGTGTATCCCTTATTGGGCTTTTTTTCCTCATCCCAAGTTTTTTGAAATGTTTTTCATAGGAAATACTGTGGAATAGGGTCAAGGATGGGATAAAGCAAAAGTCATTCTATCTAAAACATAGAAGTAGACAGGACAATTTTTTTCAAGAGTTTTTATTTTATGAAAAAAAATGGAAACTCAGTACAAGTGTCTACTTTGTAATCTTATGAGATGTAATAGTTATGTCCTAATTCTCTAAAACTATAAACCTAAAAAGATCCTCAATGTTAATTATTCATTTAATTCAATATTATGTATGTTTTAAGGACGGGTCCTTATAGTTGGTATCAGAGGTCGGTTTAGACAACATTAAGAGTTAGGGTATTGTTAAATAAATGCCCATAAATTAATTTATGGTAATATTGAAATGATATAGCATTTAAATATTACCATGTTGCTTCGCCTAAGATATTTATATGTTAAGAATGGTTTTCCATCAAGGAAACATGGAAGCTTTGTTGGAATGGCATACATAGGAGAATAACCTTCCAAATCAGTACCCTGAGATGGTTAGAATCAGAATTGAACAGTTTACTATAGTAATGGATATGTTGACTCAAGTGATAAATGGTGGTTGTGTTTATTAATGATATTTTGGTTTATTCCAAAAGTAAAGAGGATTATGATTGCATTAACCTTTACCATATGGGGAAAGAAAATAAAGTGGTTGATGCTTTGAGTCGAAAAAGTAATTCTTCATTAACCATTCTACGTTTGGAATGATATCCTTTGGTTTTTGATTTGATGAACATTGGAATAGAATTTTTTGGTGCAGGAAATTTTTCTGTTTTGTTTCAGGTGTCAGTGAAATCATCTCTATTAGACAGAATAAATAAACTGCAGAAAGATGATAGTGAGTTGTAGAAAAAGGTAGAGTTGGTTTAGATGGGTAAGTTGCCTGATTTTAACGTTGAAAATGATTGTGTTTTGAGGTTTGGGAAGAGATTATGTGTGCCTTGTGATCCACAGTTGAATAATGAGATGTTATGTGAAGCTCATAGTTCTCCGTTTTTAGTTCATCCTGGTAATACTAAGATGTACAGAGATCTTCGGGAGTATTATTGGTGGGATGGAACGAAAAGAGATATTGTTGATTTTATTGTAAAGTGTTTGACTTCTCAGCAGGTTAAAGAAGAGAATTAGTTACTGAAAGAAATGATTCATAATTTACTGGTTCCAGAGTGGAAATGGGAAAATATATCCATATACTTTGTTGTGGGATTACCAAAAACATCTCGAGTTAATAATGCAATATGGTTTATTGTGGATCGATTGACTAAATATGCTCATTTAATTCATATTCGAGATACTTTCTCTGGATCAACTTGCACGGTTTTATGTTAAAGAGATAGTTAGGTTTCATGGAGTTCCCCTCTCTATTGTATCTTATTGTGATCCCAGGTTTACTTCTAACTTTTGTAAAAGCCTTCAGAAGTCATTGGGTACTGTATTAAATTCTAGTACAGCTTTTCATCCTCAATCAGATGGGAAGTCAGGATGAACAATTCAGACATTGGAGGATATGTTACATTCTTGGTTGATGGATTATCAAGGAAGTTGGGACCAACATCATTCTTTGGTTGAATTTTTATATAATAACCGTTTTCAATCTAGTATACAGATGGCTCCATTTGAGGCATTATATGGAAAGCATTGCTGAACTCCATATTTTTGGGATGAAGTAGGTGAAAGGAAGATGATGGGACCAGAATTGGTAGAAGAGATGGTGGAGAAAGTTTAGTTGATTTAGAAGCACATGAGAACAGCTCAGAGCAGACAGAAAAGTTATGCAGATAACCGGAGGAAGGATATTTCTTTTGAGGTAGGTGATCATTTCTTTCTCAATGTTTCTCCAAGGAAATGTGTAATGCGTTTTGGTATGAAGGGAAAGTTGAGTCCGAGATTCATTGGACCTTATGAAATCCTGGAGAATGTTGGATCAGTTGCGTACAAAGTGGCTTTAACTCCAGGTTTATCTCAGGTATACAATGTTTTTCATGTTTTGATGTTGAGAAATTATATGCCAGATCTATATCATGTTTTGAGTCCTGAGGTAGTTCAGTTGGAAGAGAATCTCTCTTATGAAGAACAACCAGTCTAGATTCTTGACCAAAGAGATCAAGTGTTGTGGAACAAAGTAATTCATCATGTAAAGGTTTTGTGTAAAAACCATATGGTTGAAGAGGCAACATGGGAATCTGAAAATTCTATGAGGGATAAATAACACCACTTATTTAGATAAGTGAATAAAAATTGTGAGGATGAAATTTCCAAAAGGTTGGAAGGATGTAACATCCTAGGTAAATGAAGAATAAGATATTTTCATATTTATTAACATTTGTGAATTAAATATTAATTTTACATTAAAGGGGTCGCTATGTTCGATGGCGTACCCGGTACGCAACAACGGTTTTCTTTGAAACCTTACGTTGTACACTAATAATATAATATTATTATTTTAAATGGTAGTTAACACCTAGCCATTGTATTAGCATGAATGAATATAAATAACTAAAATGTGATTACACATGTTTGTTAAATGTTTTTACATTTATCCAATAAAAGTTAGAGGCTTAAAATGTGAATGAATCCAATTTTTAGCACAAAATACTCTAATATTCTTTAAAGGGTCGATTTACCTCCTTTTGATGGAAAACCCTTTTTAAATCTCGTTTTTGTAACTTTTTTATATTCTATTTGACAAAATAAAATTATTCTTTTGATTTGGGACATCAAATTTTACTTTGGGTAATTTTTTGGTATATTTCTGATAAAGTTCATTTTTTTAATGAATAGTGAAATATATTGTATTTTAACTCAAAAGTGCCTTTTAATATAATTTATTTATATGGTTATATTATCATTTTAGTTGTTTTTAAAGTGTAAATAGATTATATTTTTACCTTTTTAATCTATTGTTTGTCTTTTGAAGCAATTTCACATTGAAATTGGCAATAATCAACTATCAATCTTTTGAGAGTTATTGTTTCTTAAAAACACGCTAATTGTTTTAACAGCGTTAATTAATTTTAAATTAATTAATTCCACTTATATGTTTTTAATTTTGAAAAATAGATGTCGTTTTTGAATTCAGAATATCAAATAAATCTTAGGCTGAATTTTTTGTATTTTTCTGAAAAGCTTCATTTTTTTGATGAATAGTGAAACCACTTAGTAATAGTTAAAAAACTAACTTTTTAATCTAAATGAATCTTTACCATTTTTGTGAATTGAATTTTGAAAATATGACATAAATTTTTGTTATTAGTAAGTAAAATTTGGTTCAATAAGATGAAAATAATTTTTGGTGAATAGTAACTTTTGACTTTTATTTACCGTGGTTAAAGGTAAATAGGGTAATTCAAGGTAAAAAGAATATTATAATAATTCAAAATTATCTTAACACTTGTCCTAACCTTATTGGATGAGTACTGGATGACCATGGGAATCTTTGGGTCGATTTTGGGACCCCATGGAGCCACTTATGAATGATAATGACACTTTAGATTAATTAATTTAGAGGCAAAATTGACATAAACAAAAAAAACTTTTAGTAATTAATTTTTGTATAGTGTTATATAATTAATATTTTTTACTATAAATATTCATTAAAAAGATAAAAATATTTCCTAAATCATGGTATTTTTTTATAATTTTTAGACATTAAATAAATTAAATTATTTATGACACAATAATGATGCAGTATTTACCTCATTAATAAATTATTTAAATAAATAAGATTATAATGATGAAAATATTATCCAAAACATGTCCAATTTTGATTGGATGATTTCATTTCAACTATCAGTAATCTTATATTCTACTTTAATTATTTTTGTACCTTTAGAAACCAAATATCATTTTATAATAAAATAATATTTTCAAACTTTCCTAAAGAGCCCCTCCTCCCTCTTATAAAAGGAGAAGTTTCTAACCAATTCCTCACACCTCTCTAGCCGTTTGACTCATCCAACCTCTATCCAATTAATCTCCCTACATCCCTATCCTCCTCCTAGAAGCATTACCTTAGGTAGAAGGCACTTTAGAAAGCCCTTTTTGTTCAAACCAAAGGAAGTTACCCAAATTAAATGGAACGGTTTCTCTTAATTTGTTTTCTTTTATTTTACTTCTCCAATCCCTAGACTCTTTTTATTCCATTATTTTGTAACAACACCAGTATCCTCACTATACTATGATTTTTTTATGAAAAGGATTAGAACTACACTTACACACACCTATATCTAATGGGTGAAGAATATAATGTTTCTCTGGATGGAAAAACTAACGCTTCATGAAATGATCATTGTTCAAATATCTCCAACTGCCTCTCATGGTGGCCATTATGATGACACTATATTTATATATTATATATATTTTGTTTATGTTTTCTTGATGATTCTATATTTCCCGTTTATATAATACCTTTATGGTTTCCTTTATGGGTAAACTGATAATTTCATTTGAGGAAGTGCGGACTATCACCCCTTCAAAGTGATAGGATTCATTCATGCCTTACATGGAACGTATAAAGGATAGAGTTAATGATATTATAAATGATATTATACTGGAATTATAATATAACTACAAATAATTATGTATTAATTCCATTAAAATAAGAAATACAAATGGAAGTAGCATTCATGCGTACGTACGGCTTACCGTCTCCATGAACGGTGCATTTCATTTATTACCTCTAAATGTTATGTACTATTATAAATACGTCTATATACTGGATATATAAGATATATATATCATTCTGGAGATAATGGATATTTGACTACATTTACAATATGTAATTATAAGAAGTCCATTTTTGACTAAATTAACAAATATCGACAAAATGACCGTTATTAACATAAATGATTATGTAATGTTTATAACATAGTAATAAGTGATATAAAAAGAATAATAGACTTGAAAAAGGTTATTAAGAAAGTAGAAATTAAATTTAGTTTATTATTCAAGATATTAAAGAATGATCGAGTCAAGTCGGACACGAGGTAAGGGACTTCGTCTCAATCTCCTTTCATTGAGGCATATTTTGTTTTAATACACGACTTTCTTTTATACGCAGTATAAACCCCTTTGAATTTTAATTTTATTCAAAAGGAATATTTTTATGCGAGGAATTTTCCTAAATGACCAAAAGAATTTTCCTTTTAATTTAATCGGTGACAACGACATTTTCTGCCACCACGAGTATTATTTGATCTTTGGATTCCTCAACAAGATGTGATGTTTTTAAAAGAAAATAAATACCATATACTCTTTTACGTATTTTGGTAATGAAAATGGTTTTGATAAAGGATTATTTTAAATCAATATATATAAATGATATTTTTTAATTGAAATGTAGAAAATTTATCATTCCTTTAAATGGTTTTTATGTGTTATGATTTTATAATGGTACTTGGACATTTGATGGGTGGTTACGTGATAAACTAAATGACGGGTTGTGCTGAAAAAACCAGGATGGGTGGTTACGTTATAACCTCCAATGCATGGGGTATGGAATTCGGTCGTATGGCTATTCCATTTAGTGATATGTGTGGAATTCAACCGTATGGTTATTCCATTTAAGTGTGTTTATGTCCCAAGTTACCTTTATATGTTTTGTGTTCTTTATATATATTTTATGGTAATCTTTTGGTTACAAAGGGGTAAGTAGTGATATTTTATTCAGTTAAGAGTATTTATTACTTCATAAAGATGAAAAGTATTACTTATGTTAAAGTATTCATGGTTTACTTATTGTTTTTAAAAACTAACATTTTTCTTTATTTGTGTATCCCTTACTGAGATTTTTATGCTCATCCCAAGTTTTTTGAAATGTTTTTCACTGGACATAATGTGGAATAGGGTCAAGGATGGGATCAAGGTAAAGTCATGTTGTCTAAAACATGTAACTAGACATGACTCTTTTTTTCAAGAGTTTTTATTTTATGAAAAAAAATGGAAACTGAGTACAACTGTCTACTTTTTAATATTTTGAGATGTAATAGTTATGTCCAAATTCTCAAAAACTCTAAACCTAAAAAGATCCCCGATGTGAATTATTCATTTAATTCAATATTATGTATGTTTTAAGGCTAGTTCCTTATACTAATACCTTAATTTATATTGAATTTGTGGTTGTTTATATCATCACAGCTTTATGGTTTTGAAGTCCTAAACTTTACAGTGATCATTCAATTTCTTTTGATCAATGAACTCAATCAATATCTATATCTATTTACACTTTTTTTCTATGTCTATGTCATCGTATTCCACCAATGTTCTCGTATATAGAAACCTATTCATGTGTTATTCAATATGATCATTTTATTTACATTTCTCTCTTATTAAGAATATGATTTATCAACCACATTCATGATGTGGTATTTTAATAAATGCATTTTCAAATGTCAAACCCTTGATTATTGAGATTGATATTAAATTACAAGGATGTAATTTATTTAAGTAGGTAAAATGTAACAGCCAAATTTTTTTAAAAAAAAGGAACATCATGTTCGAAAGAAGAATTTGACATAAAACCCCAAATTCAGAAGAGAATGTAAAATCTTAAGAATTTTTGATATAGTTGTTTTTAAATGAATTCAATCTCTTTGATATATTTTAATGCACATAACATCAAGTTTGAATGAAATGTGATTATATATTAAAATAATATTATTTAAACATTACCACTATAAATTTGTCGTTAAGTTGGTTGGAATGAATAGTAATAAAAAAAATTTGAAAATTTTATGTATTAAATATTTATAAAATATATTTAATGGTTATATATTTATAATAAATAAAATAATTATTATTTTAAAGATAAATAAAAGTTTTCTGAAAAAATGTATTTTTTTGAAAGGCATATTAGTTGTGAATTGTACACATAATTTAATAGTAAAATTTATTGATTTTATAAAATTTATTTTATAAAATTAATTAAGTTTTTTTAAATTATAATATTAAAATTATTTTATAGTGTCTTATTTGTATTTTTAAAAAATGATTCATGTTTCAATGAGTAGTGAAATAATATTGAATTTTAATTGAACGTTACTTTTTATTTAAAATATTTATAAAGTAAAATTATATTTTAAACTGGCTATAAAGTAAAATTAGTTCATTTTTATATCAATTTATCCAATTTATTTCAATTGAACCATTTCCATATTGGACTTTGATATAAAAACCATGTTAACTTTTGAACATTTTCTCTTTAGAACCATGCTTTCTCATCATGTCTCTGGGATTAATTTTAAATTAAAATTTTTCACATATGTGGATGGAATTTTAAAAAATGGATTTAATATTTTGAATCTTTATAATTCATATTATATAATATGTTAAAATTTATTTTTTAAAAAAATTATTAGTGAAAATAGTAAAAACAAGTTTATTGTGATTAAGGTAAAAATGGATTTACCATGGGATAAACTATAAAGATAAGGGTTCAAATTACCAAAAATATTATCTAAAATCTATTTTATGGGCCTATTTAGACCCTATAATGTATTAGTCACTATAATAATCCATTTTTGACACTTTTGGTATGTAATAAATGTGGGTACATATTTTTATTTTCAAAAATTACAAGTGTGCCCATCACATCACTTAAAAAGGTTGCCCCTCTCCTCTATTAATCACACCATCACGCCATTTTTTTGGCCAATAACTATCAAAATAAATTCCAAACATCTATACCATAATACTAGAAATATTTTTTTATTAAATATTTCCTATGAAGGATTTTGGTAAAAACCTAAGGTGGTTACATGAAGAATAGGTAACGTTCTTCGACGAGTTTTTTCATTTTATTTCTTCCTCCACCTCCATAAATTCTTATTAAACAGCGATGATATACTTACCTAAGTATCTCAAATATACATAGATGTTTTTATATTAAGTTAAATTTTTGAAACCATCCCCACATCTATAAAATATGTTATGAAGTAATCATTCTTGTGTATGTCAGATTACCGCCTCACAAACTAGTGTCATTCCTTTTTCCATTTCTGCCTCTCAAGTTTGAGTATAATGATGAATATAAAGTATATATATTATATTTATGACATAATTATACCTATTTATTAATTATATTATATATAAATATTTTAATTTACATTCAGTATAGGATACGATAACGTCGCTCATGTCTACAGTGGACTACCTCCTCATGAAGCGGTGTGATTTATCTTTCACTAACACTTTATATAAAAGGTAATAAAGACACATTTAATGAATATATGTAATATAAATTTCATAATTATGATATTTATGAAATATTTAAGAATATATAATGGTAATATATCATTTTCCTTCTCACCTTTTCACTAACATAAAGATGATAACATCGTTCGTGTATGTGTGGACAACCACATTCAAAAAGAGATGAGACTCTATTTTCATTTCAAAACCACGTGGATCATATATATAAATATATTTAAATAAATAATATTGAATTTTTATATTATATTAATTCTATATAGTTATAATATTACTTACCCCTTTTCCATAATTATCATTGAAAAATGGAAATGTTACTCATGTGTACATACAGCTTACTGTCTCCATGATTGTAATGTGGTTCATATTTCATAAACATATTTCATTATTATTTTTAACTGTTATAATTATCTCATGGTTGTTATTTTTTATATTTTTAAATAATTACCCCTTTGACCATAGTCAACTTAACAAAGTTATTTCGGACACATAATCCAAATATCGTTGGAACATCCAACATAAACTTAATTGATTGAGTAATTGTATATAACATGGTAATAAGTGAAATAATGTGAATAATAAACATGAAAAATGTTATAAATACATTAAATAATTAATAAAATTTTATTATTTAGGAATATAAATATTGTACGTTATGAGTCGGACTCAAGGTAAGGATTTCTCATCTCACTTTTACTTCTATGAGACATACACCATATTCCCCACTTATTCCTTTTGTGTGGTGTATATATGAAACTTTTTGTATGTTATATTATTAATTATTTTAACTTAATGGTATTTAAAGTTTCATTTATAGGTATTTCATTAATGGGGATTATGATACAAAAGGATCCAAAATTTTAAGAGCTTATTTTACAATCTCATCATTATTCTGGATTGTTTTTGTTTAATTATATATTAGTTGAATTATTTTATATTTATATGATAAAATAAATTTATTTACTTATTTTATATTTATTCATGAAATTTTTCATGTAATTTAACTACTTAACCTTTTTGTTACATAAAATTATCAACAAAATTTTTTTAGGAAAATAAAACTTCATTTATATCTTCTTCTTAAAATCTTGATGGCCTAACATTTTTATTTATTTTTGGACAATCCTATTTTTTAATTAGGTTTAGGTGGAACCCTTACATAAACCATTGGTCCATTATGAACACTTCCTATGTACATGACCCCAAGGACCCATTTTCCTGATACCATATAACATCTCCTCCCAATTAATGTTGATACAATTTAAAAAACCACCCATCCTTGCATTGATGCATAGCTAGCCTTGAACATGAATAGATATACAATTTCAGGTAACGATAAAAGATTCCATACCATCCCATTCATCCTGATCTAGTAGTCCAACAAAGAAGAGAGAAATTTCACTAAACTCCCATCTAGAATTTTCAGTGGTATGATTCACTGGTTTTTTAACTCATTGAAATGTTGCAGTCTTCATAACCCATCACCATTATCGAACATTCACCTAACTATATGTCCTACTACATCACATCCCATCACCTACAATGTCATTGATCCTTACCAGCCTATTATAGAACTAACCCATTGCATCTTGTCTCCATCTGTTGAAAACTCCTACCTTCTTTCATCACCATTTCCACCTCTCCCACTAACATGGCCAAATGCTTGTCCCGCACCTCATACCAACTATGGATGAACTGGTATCAAGGACAGCACAAAGACTACTGACCACCATCACTTGACTAATGTCTTGTTGAGGACTTTTCTCCTCCCCCACAAAAATTCCAATGTCCCCAAATATTTTTGTTCCTCCTGGATTTGATCCTGGGATTTGATTCCTGTTTACAGGTTGCCTTTACCACTAGTTCAAACCCCAACAGCATTCCCTATTCTATTTGAAATACTTTTTCTTCCAAGACCATGTTTTCTAAATATGTTTTCAAAAATGTTTTAACAATCAATAAATTATTTATTAATGAAATTTTTACTCATTCTTGACTTTTTAAAAAATAAATTGAATGGAATCTTTTTTCCTTTTCTGAGCGAAGAAAGTTTCTAAAAATTCTACAATGCAAAGAGAATATTTTTTTAACTTATACATCATGTACAGATTTTCCCACTTTTAGGGAAATCAATTATTTAAGGAATCCATTACAAGTTTAAAAGGTTATTTTAAAACAAAATTAAATTCCTTATATTCAAGATATTGTTTCTTTTTCAAATATATTTTCAAAAAAACATTTTTGACAATATTTTTTTTTAATTTTTATGTTTTCAATAAAAAGGGTTATTTTAAAAGAAAGGTTATTTTCCTCAAAAAATGTTACATGTAATCATTCAGAATCATTTTACATCTAACAAGAAATCCTTTTATGGTACTTATGCTTTAATGGGGATATAATAAAATGATACCATACTTATTATTTCTCTTGATGGATTATGATCAATTTTACTGGGAATGAACTATGTTAATACTAATCACATTAGTTTGGATGGTTTGTGATTATGTTTTTGGATTGAATAGAGTATTTATATTTTTGTGATATTTTAAATGTGAATTTTTATGTGAATTATCTTTCATCAATTCCATATGTGTAATGAATTAGACTTTTTAAGTGGTGTGTGAGTCTCATTATATCCCTCTTAATGAATTGGTAGGTCTCATGGGACAAAATAGATTGGGTGTTGGCTGAGGCCATACTGATTTATACAGATATCATGGATCAATGAATTTATGGTATTAGATGTCTGGGTATATTTTGTTGGTGGTATATCTTAGATGTCTAGCATTATGCATTCTATCATTATGAATTTACCTATTGGTATCCTATATGACCATTTGATTAGTAAAATATCCATGGTTAAGTTTCAAGATCATGTGATTATTTATATGGAAGTATTTGATAATGCTTTATTCCTTCCATATTTTGATCAGGTTATTGATTAAAATTTCATTTGTTTCTATTATTTTCCTTGACTTATTGATTATTCCTTATTTATTCAATTCTTATGTTGTATGATTACCCTTACTGATCATCTGAGATCACCCATTTATTTTGTTTTAATTTCCCTATAATACTAAGAAATTTTTTGAGATTGATATAAGGGGATACATTAAAAGGAATAATAGGGTTCACAAATAAAATATATTTTGTATTTTATGTTTTAAATTTAAATAATAATTTAAATTACTTATCCATTTATTCAAGACTACTAAACTATTTGGTTCTTCGAGTTGTGATTCCATGTATATTATTTTAATGTATCAAAGTAGACACCAGCTCATGGCTACTGGGGATGGGGTGATACACCAAACAAAGGATGTTAATATATTCTTAGTTGATGAATTATGACTAACACGTTGAACCTAGTTGGTTGAAGTAACCTCAGATTTGATAAATTTTAAGGGAAATACTTAAAAAAGGAGAAGAATTGAGATACATCTTATAGATCATAAAGATAGTTATATGTATTTTATTAGTAAATGGTCTTAATACTAGAGATATATCTATATATTGGGAAAGATGATTGAGTCCAGTGATTAAGGTGTTATCATGGAATAATGTAATGTAAAATGATTTAGTTTTTGAAATACTAAACATTTTATATTCATATTCCAAGAATAATACTGTATATATTGATTTTTAAAATGATTTGATGTAGAATCAAAAGACAAGTGTTACTCCAATTAATTTTTTATGAAATGACTATCAAAAATAACTTTTGGATGATTTTAATAGAGTATGTAGATTGATGAATATTTTTCCTCTATGAATATGATAAGTTGGATATGAATAAAGATGAATAAAGGTAGATATGAATTTTAGTGTAGATCCATCCTTAAATTAACAATTAGGAAGATTGAAATTATATATAGAAGATATGCTTGGATTATAATGTGTCAAGGAGTTGAGTTTGATCTAAGATAAGATAAGTGATGCATTTATTGATGAATAATTGGATCAATGTGAATATTATAAAGAAATTAAAGAATATTATAAGAAACTAAAGAATATAAACAAACATCTAAGTTACTTTTTTTATATTAAATTAAATATATAAATATAAGAAATTAAAAAATTAATAGATTTTAGATTTTTTATATGTTTGACGATTTTTTAAGATATCTTCAAGTGATTAAGGATTAATTTAAATGGTTTAAGATGTTTTGGATAAGCCTTTATTTGATTTATAAAATAGTGAGATAACTATATTTTATATATAATATCAGATATAATCTAGAAAATTGTCAAAGGAACATATGAGAACTTTTAAGACTTTAACAATTAAAGGTTTGTTATTTTACACTGTGATGCATAACATCACAAAAAGGATATGTAAGATTAAACTCTTGATATGTAATATCACATTGAGTATATGTGAGATATAACAAGATCATGTTTGGAAATTCACTAAGATTAATAAGAATAAAACTATTTAAATGGTAAGGCTACAGTGTTAAACATGAGAATAAATAAGAGTGTAAAAAAATTAAACAATAAATACATAATATTAATTTAGTACTTTCAAAGAATACATAAGATAAAATTGGATCCTATGTAATAGTAATTCTAAAGTTACTAAGTATGGGTATGAAGAATTTTGGATCAGGTAAGATTAACTCTCCTAGTATTTAGTGTAGCCTAGATATTTAAAACGATATTTAAGATCCTTATGTTGGATAAATAAGATTAAAACATGTTTTCACCGGTGAAATGTAAGATTAATTGTGGTGATGTTTTTGTTATTCTTTAGTTAATAAACATCACAACTATTTATGGATTATGCTGTGATTGAATCCAAGATTTCACAAGGAGTTTTCACCTTTAGATAAAGATTTGTACCATAATATTATTATTACATGTGTGCATTCAAACATTTCAATAAAAATGTTGTAATTGTAAAATTTTTAAATTATGAATTTGTTGAGTTGGATTCGAGATCTATTTGACCCCAAAGCTAGAGATCTAATATAGAAAGTAGTCAATCTTATTGATTTAATTTATATACATATATTTTATTATTAAAAAATTTATTATTGAGGAGGATATCATAGAAAAATATCGATCAATTTCCCACACATTAAATATTTGATAAGTCAATTCTATCATTTATTGGGGATTAACGAAAAATGAATTTTGTTTTCAAATAAGATGAATTTAAAAGACCATGATGTCCAGATTGAATGGAGTTTCCAAATTTTATTTATTTTTCATTATTCATTCTGTCTTAATGAGTCTATAAAAAATGATAAGAGTATAATCATAATAAAAATTTTAGATATATCAATGAGTTTATTTTATTCAATTACCTATGTATCCCTGGTATTTAAGAAGATTAATGATTGGTTAATAAGTTTTACATTATAGTGATAGAATATCTTGTGAGTTTATGGAAAATAAAAACATAAGAGTGAAATACTGATTTTCAAACAATCTAGTGGAGATAAATATTATTCATCGATATTCTTATAATAATATGTAAAAGAGATAAAAAAATGTGTTGTTATAACTAAAGAAAAGATATGATATTTTGAAGGATGGTGCTTATACAGTTGATCTTACTTCTAGGAGGAGTTAATAAAAAATTTATTCGAAAGTTTTGGTTGGTTTTAATATATGAAGATAAATAAGTTATTTATTCCTCAGATGGTTGTTCTTGTGCATGTGATCTAGTTGGCGTCATATATAAGAATTCATGTCCATCCCCTTTTACCAGGGTTGTTCTGAATAATAAAATATTGACTGTGTGTGTGGGGGATAACTACAACCATACACCACAGACTATATCAAATATTGTGAGTGAACCTCACAAACATATATTTACCTTTTAATATATTATTATTGACTTTATTGTATTCATACATGTAGATTGTGATATGATAGTATGATATCCATTTTTTGACCCACTTTGTGTTTGAGCCAAATTTTTTGAAAATAACTATATGCATCAGTGATCATGAGTTCTATATTCATGATCTTAACATATTAAGAGTAAGAAGAATGGATTTGATGTTGGTTGGGATGTCTAATAATGTTAATTAGAAAAGGAATATTGTTATCAATAAATGGTGTAATTATTTTTTGATTTATGAATACTACATAAGGAATTTAAGAAACAATTAAATCAGGGAAGTTTGAGATATTGTAGTTGTTTATGTAAAAAATTGGAATGGAATGAAATAGGTTATTCCATTGGGTTTTTGGAGATATATTTACATTTAGATGATGTTAGAAGAATTATAATTGAGTTAGATGATTTGAAATATTATTGAAATATACTATGTAATATTTACATGTTTCATTATGCTTTGGGGTTATACGAGTGTTGATTAAAGATTACTTAAAATTATTCCAAAGTAATGTGAAATCATAAAAATGGAAAGTTGATCTCATGTTTCTATAAATTCAAGTTATCAAGATAAGGTGTTGTTTTTTATGTACTGTTCATTATTGTTTTGAGATAGATATTTTCTCCTTATTATTGGTAAATTATATATATATATATATATATATATATATATATGTTCTAAAGTTTAAAAAATATTTTAGTTCACATGGATATTAGCAGCTAAGAAACCTTCTATCAAAGATAGTGGATAAACTAAAATGTGTTATCGGTTGAGAGAGACTATATATGTGAAGAGATATAGTGTGTTTTAATGGAAGAATGAGGAGAATGGGGTGGTACTTGAACACATCCACCATTCATTGTGGCACATCTGAGTCATTGTCAAAGTATAAGCAAGTACCACATGAGGGAAATGTTATTACCTTGCATACTTAGCTTGTTAAATGAGTAACTGTAAAAGTCAAATTTTAATTTTCGATAAGGGTGAATAGCCTACTATTCATTGTTTATAAAACATAGGCTCTAGTGAAAATTATAAATTCATCTCTATAATCATATCGACCATATATGTTTTTCATGTCAGGCCCACTGGTTTTCACCAAAACAACTAAGATCGCAAAACACTAAGGTTTCATACAGGATTATCATGAGGCATCAATTTTTTTGTGTCATGGTCAATGTTACTACACATTTAAATTGAAGTATATTTCTATTGAATATGATATCCATTTTATGGTCATGTTATATGTTCCATGCACCTAAATTCATGACACTATGCAATATGAGAATGCATGATTTCATTAAATACAAGGAATAAAAGTTCATGGGTATTGTAGATTTTCATATGAATTATATAATCTTCAAGATTTGGGAAGTAGTTCTTAGTTTCTTCTTGAATGAAAACAATAGATACTATTATGAAAAATAGGTAATATTTTTTTCATAATCACACAACAATGAATAGGTCTACATGATTTTTGAAAGTTCTATGAGCTAATTGATGCACTGAGATTTTTTTATAAAGGTCATACTACAATATAATTTTCAGTGACAATAAAAATGTATAAGTAAACCAATGAATGACTAGAACGAATCATATTTGTGGATAAACTCTCTTTAGTCATGTAAGTATTTCCCTCTGTAATTCCATGTGTCATATACTCTTGCGCACTATTGAGCTACATGAATTCCATGTAATGTACCATGTTTTGATAAATATTCTATATACTCTGATTTTTATTAGTTTGAGTTAGGATACCACTCATGTTTTTTTGATTTCATGAGGATAGTACCATAAGATAAGAGGTTCTCAAAGTAGATTAGAGAAGTGTTTCTAGAAGGAGTAGTGTAAAATAGTACTGTGAGAATTAGTTTCATAAATTATTTCATAAAATATTATATAGAACATCAAGAATTAGTTTTGTGAACTAAGTTTATGAAGATATGACGAAAAGACTATGCATTGATCCTGGTTTTCATGATGTAGTTTTTTGAAAAATTAATTCCATGAATGAGTAGTTTCATGAATAAGTAATTTCATATATTATATTGGAGGAGACTAGTTACATGATGGTAGTTATGTGTCATAGGATTCATTTGAAGTATCATTTAAGATATTTATCAAAATTAATAGAGAATTTTTTTTCATAAATAAGAATTAAGAAAAGTAACATTGTGTTAAAGATCATATTCTTGTGGATTATTAGTGTATTAAAGAGGGAGACCTAACATTATATCCATTTTGTGAATTCTGAGTATCGATGTAAAAGATAGGTCCAAATATTTGTGATATATATTATTTTAGTGTATTAAATAAATAAATAAATAGATCTATACATTACCTTTTATAGACTATATTCATACCAAATAATTGAGAGGCCAAGATAATAGTAGTCATACATTGCATTATTGAAAGGAGATTAAGGAAACCCTTCAGATTTTAATGTTTTAAATAATAAGATAATATTCTATTCAACACCATAATATACTATAGTTTTCACTGTTGATCAACCACATTGAGTTAAAAGCCAAATATTTTTTCATAGATATGAAAATTGGTGATTTATTATACCTGATTACTGTCAATATTATGTATCAAAGGACATATCATTTACTATGTTATTCTTAACAATTAGATGGATAATTATTGTGTGGAATAAAAACCATGACACGCTTGAGATATAGTCATTCATACAAGATTAAAACCTTGTTAACAAACCATGATTTACTTTATTCCTTTATTTTCCTATTTATGAGATAACATGTAAACCAAAGGTAAGAATTAAGTGGGATAGACATATTCACTAAAAAAGTGAAGAGGTAAATAAGGGATAATGTTTTAAATGGTAATAATCCATCATATACTTATAAAAAATCTCAAATTGTAGGTAATATCTCATAGTGATCCTATGAATTGGTATTAGGGTAGGTAACACCTCTGATTGGAATCTATGCTTTTTAGGATTTAATGTTTTTTTTGTTTCTCTTCCAATGATATCCGAAAGTATAAACCTGGATAATTTCATTCAATGTATTGTTATATTTTTATATATAACAAGTCCCTATAGAATATAAGGAATAAATTATTGAAAATAAAGAACAATACATCCATTTTATTCAAGTAGGAATAAAAATTAGTTTGATCATGTTGTAATCCATGTGAAGAAAAATAAAGATAGGGCGAGATTTAGAGGTTGAATTAACTTCCAAGTATATAGACATCCACCCTATCTTATAATATAAATAACCTTTACACAATTAAGAGATAATTGATGTTATATTTAATTATTTTACTATATAAGAACAATGTACTAGTGTGGAAGATCGCATCTATAATGAATCATGTAATTAATATTATGATGGATCATGTGGTTATATTATGAAGACCATAAAAAATATCATATATTTATAGGCACTTTTATTTTTGTTTCATTTAGAGACATATAGAAAGAGGTCACCCATCATAAAAATGTATATAAAATTATGGAGAAATTTATGAAAGATAAAGGGTGGGATTCTATAAAGATCTACAAAAAATTGGGACAAATGTTCTATGAATATGGATATTAAAGAAAGGTTATCTTGTTTTGAAAAAAATAACATAATTTAATTCATGATAAATGAGAATCCACAAAAGGGTTTGAAGATAATTTCAATGTGTTATAACAAAATCTATATTCTATCATTTATGTTAGTAATTCAAAACAATAATTCAAATCAAAGAAGATTAAAGAGCCTAAAACTTTTCTATAAAGAAATAATAAAATTTTATGATTATGAAATTGAAAAGTTTAAAATGGTTTATGAAGATATAATGAAGTTAGTAGAGTATGAGAAAAAATTCTTAATATGAAATGTATTGATCTTTAAGTAAATCTTGAAAACGTGGAAACTATTCAAGCTACATATTCACCACGAACAAGAAGAAGAGATATTTTCAAACATTATAACATGTATGGTTCTTATGATACAAGAAATATATTAAATATAAATAAAATTAGGGTATTATATATTGATTAATATATTTCATCCATAAATTTAAATATTCTATATATCTCAAAAAATATTAATTATTTTAATTTTGGTTTCATAAATAGTGTAGGATTTGAATCAAAACCTGTATAGAGATGGATGAATAAAAAAATAAATCACCACTATATCTATAGGTATTTTAATAAATTGTTAAAAATCATGTTCCCCATATAAATCCTTCTATAAGGTTAATTAAATAAAAAAAATATCAAGGAAAATAATCACTATAAAATTATATTCAAAAAAAAAAGTATGGCTGGATGGTTATTAATAGTGTTATGGAATGCTTGGGCATAAGATACTTGACTGTTATTGTAATATTTAAAACTCTAAAAAACAAGGTAATCCTATGTGAAGGGGGATAAAATATCATATAAATAAAATCTACAAAATAATATAAATAGTTTTTCTATCTTAAAAATTTTTTGTTGTTTAAAGTATCAATGTGGTTCTTGCAATTATAGTGATCATGAGAGTGGGGCATGGTTGTTCAACTCAACTCAGCATGTGTAAAGTATAAATAAGAATAAAATAATAAAAAATCTAAATATTTGAGTTAATTATTTCTTTGCATATAATCTAGATATGAATATAAAAAAGAACATTCCCAAGAAGTCAGAAATTAGGGCATATGAGTTATACTTGGGTTACAAACATATAAAGAAATTTTCCCAAATAAAAACCGATAATTCCAAGAAAACATTACACTAAAATGGAAGGGTTTCTTATTTTATAGAAGAATATGTATCACCATGTACTTTTTCATGTTTATTAATTATTATTTGTGATGATAAAATAAAACAATAGTATAATGAAAGAAAAGTCCAAGATAAAATATAAAACGATGAATTAGTGAAGAGGTCTTATAAGAAAACTTGTGGATGTTAAAATAAAGATGAAAATACTTCCAAAAAACATATGATCCTTGGGATAAATGATATTTAAAAAGAAATAAAATTTCAAGAATCGCGTGTAATGGGAAGGAAAGAAGTTATTCTATATGAAGAATCTAAATTTCATGAGAGGTTGTTAAGACAAGGAAACTCAAAGTATCATAATGTAAAATATGGTACATGTAAGAAGGTTGGATATAACACAATGGATTGTCTAACAATACTACCTATTCAATATGAGATACTTAAAAAATTAATCTTATACCTAGAGATTAATTTTGTTTATAGATAGTGTAAATAATAATTTTCTAAAAAATGAGGTTTTTAAAATAAGTAAAGAATACATGAATCCCCATAATGCTTGGAAACCTAAAAACGTTAGCTTAAAGAGTTTACACAAATATAAAGAAAAAAAAAGAAAAGTGTATCTTCATTGAGAAGCATTTCACAACCCAATTTATCACATTAAGGATCAAGTAAGATCTACCATATTCCCATAAATTTTGTGTTTTTCATTTCTGTGCATAAAATTCATGTTGATACAATCATTTATGGTATGAAAATTTGAAGATGAGCATCCAATCCAAACTAGAAATAAATTTAAATAAGTTGACATTTGGTTCTGAAATATCATTTAGTATCTTAGAGATTATTTGGTGGTCAAACGTGATGAAGTGAAGTTAGAGTGTCTCCTTTTGGGGGAGGAAAATGAATAAGCTTGGTAAGATTCTAGTCTTATAAATATGTGAAAATTTGGAATTTTGGAATGTGCCTGAAAATATTTATTTACTGAATATATGTCTTGAAATTTTCTTATCCGTACTAGAAATGATTAAATTATACCATTATGGGGGAAATTTTAATCTTATAAAATTACAAGGAAGATAATGAAATTTGAAGATATTAAAAGGTTGATTTCTAAAAATCATATCATACTAATTATATTTTAATGTTTTAATATGTGTGTTAAGATGAGTGTATGGATTCAGGTTTCTCAAATATCATGTGAATAATATTTATCAATTAGTATCAACCTGAATAAACTTGTAAGGAATTTTGTGAAACAAATATCAAAGTTATATTACATTTAATTGATTTATGGACATCCTTGTTGTCAAGATTAGACCATATTTTTTCTAAATGATAATGGCTCATATAGAACTAGAGTATAACAATTTATGACACATGTCATTAAGATGGTATTGATTGCTTCCTCTCTTATAAGATATTTGTATTTGTTTTCAAAGAATATGGGATAAAAATGAAAAAATAAAATTTTAATGGGGATAAAAGAATCTAATTGATAAACATATTGAAAAACCATATTCTAACATTGGTATTGAAAAAAATACAAAGGGGAGCTTGTAGAACCCACATTGTGCTTGTGCTGTATTTTTTTTCAATAGTTATTTGATTCAGTGAGAATGAGTCATATATTCTCTATATTAATATGTGAAGAATAAGAATAAGAAGAACTATTTTTAAGTTCATTTGAGTTCCCAGTAATATATTTAAAAATAAGGATACAGTTCCCAAGAAAGGGAGTAATTAAGTGTCGAGTTTTGAACACTACATGAGGAGTTAAAGACACACTTGAAGCTTAGAAGTGTGATATATTGTCACTATTTATGTAGAAATGGGGAAGTTAATAAATTAGGTGATTCCATTACATATGATTGATAATCCATTAACTTAGAAATTATGTATGAAAAATTAGATTTGAGTTAGATTGGTGGAATTATTGTTGAAATATTTTAAGGAATATTTACATATAGTATTATTATTTGGGATTATTGTAGTGTTGATTGGAGTTGAATTGAAATTATTATAAATCTATTTTAAATCTAAATATTAGAGGAATAATCATAACTATAAATAATTCCATAAGATGTAGATGATGATATGTTTTTGAAGCACTGACTATAATGGTTTCTTGATATATATGATGTCATTATGATTATAAATATGTGTGTGTGTGTGTGTGTTCTAAGGTATTAAAAACACAAACCCTCAAGGGAGGATCCACCAGAGAAGACTACAATAAGAGATGATATCCATACACAAATTTGGAACCAAACAATAGTAACTATAGAGATAATAAGATTTGGTATGGGTCGATTCTTCCATGAGGAGATAGGGGTGACTCTAGGTTAGAGCCTCTATGTAGGGAAGTAGGAAAATTCATGAACATTGTATGGTGAATTACCACATAAAAGACACTATATTCCCTGGCATTCATAGCTTATTAATGGCTTTGCAGCATAAGGTCAAAGTATATATTGGACAAGGAAAAAGTGATTATTGTTCACACTTTATAAAACAAGTGTTCTAGTGGGTGATATGACATTATCTCTATCATATTATCCTCCATATAGAGTTTTCATATCATGGTTAGTAGTTTCTTTAACCTCCTACTGATATCACACCGCACTATGGTTGTATGTGATATTATAATGCCAAAATATTTTTGTTTTCCCCATGCTCATTGTTACTGTTTCATCATATCAAAGTAAAATTATACTGGAAAATAATCTCTATCTTTTTTTATAGTAAGTGTATTATAAAATTGAGTGCATGATGCTACAGATGTTGAGAATTATATATTTTTTAAAAAATAAAAAATTAGAGAGCATGGGAAAGGAAGATGTGCATCAGAATTGGGGAAGCTTTATGATTTGTGGATTTTTGTTTATCACATAAATTCAAGATAAAGAGAGATGATTTTTTTAAATATAGGTGATTAAGTTTTTTTATTGATAAATAATTAATGGTTTGCTATATCTTTTTAAAGCACTATGACTTACAAACTTCATTTATATTTATCCATAAATATCATTCTATCGCATTTTTTTAGTGATTGGAATAAAGTAAAAGTAGAGAATAAAGTGATTAAAAGAAACCATAGTTGAGGAGAAAATATATGCATTCCTATAATGATTTCCCAATGGAATTACTTTCATGATTTACTCATGTGAATTATCAACCTAGGAAAAGTTCATAAAATTTATTATGTTTTAATGGATATTTTATTTTCTATTATTTTTGTGGAGAAAAGTTATACGATTGTGAAATGTTTTTTATTTCATGTGGACACTACTATGAATTAAGAGGTGCATGAAGTAGATTTGAGAAGTGTTTCTTGATGTTGTACTATGAATATTACTATGAGAATTAGTTGCATGTAGAATTTCATATAATATCACAGAGAGTTTCTAAAAGATGTTCTGTGAAGTTAGCGGACGAAGTGAAGATGGGAAAATTGCGTAATATGTTGTGTCTTATTTAAG
The DNA here is from genome assembly GCA_963277665.1 of Viscum album. NCBI lineage: Eukaryota > Viridiplantae > Streptophyta > Magnoliopsida > Santalales > Viscaceae > Viscum > Viscum album. The sequence goes on from OY728155.1 coordinate 1,979,957,732, forward strand.
TAAATCCTCAAATTTTTTTCCATGAATATAAAGTTACATGAACAAATAATTACACATATCATATTTTTAGAAGACTAGCTACATAAAACGGTTCCTCATAATAGAAATATCTAATGTAGTATTTAAGAGAGTTACTAGAATCATCATAGATAATTAATTGTAAAAATAAAAAATTGAGGATAAGAAAGAGAAAAATATTGAGTGGAAGACCTCGATACCATATTTGTATGGATTTTTACTGTATCAAAGATAGTTACCATAAACTACATCCATTATATTTATTCTAGGTGTTAATGAAAGTGATTTATATACTTCTATGTGGTATAGATTAATTTAAATGTGTCAAATAATAAGAAGAGATAGATTGATAAAGATACAGAGATATTTTCATAATCTTCTATAAACAATATTCAAGGTGAAGAAGTGGGAGACCAAACATATAGTATTAATATATTGTTGGGACTGAAGGAGATCAATGTAACCGTCTGATTGTTTCATGTTGAGGTAAAACATCGGATTCTATTCAAGTTTATAAGATAATAGTGTTATCGTTGTTGATCTAATTCAATTAATTAGAAGATAAATCTTATATTCAAAGAGATATAAGTTATTTTTTCATTGTATGTGGTTGGTTCTAAGATTATGGGCCCGAGGCCATAACATTTTTTAAGTTATTCTTGATAGAATGAGGAGAAATGTGTTCATGGGAAGATAATCATGACACACTGAGACTGTAGTAATCCATATTAGAGGAAAAAATCATTAACATACCTCAGTTTCATTCATTTATTTACATTTATTCTTTATATACATGTATGCAAATGTAAGGTAAGTATTGAGTGATTGATATATATTCACTGAAGAAGTGCATAGGTAAATAAGATATAAATTTTTTATTGGTAATAAGTCTTTGTATAAAAAATAACCCCCACTCAGTATATGTCATATCCCATACTAAACATAACAACATTCACCCTAACTAGTGACGAGGTAAAAAAGAAAAAACGACTTTATTTAATATAATACATCCATAATTATTCACTCCCTCTCTTAGTTTTCTCACCCTACTCCTATGAGAATAACCACTTGTAATAGGCATAGATATCATTAATCATATCCAACAATTGGATTTAATGATTAGATTTATTGATCATATCAATTTCTATCATCAATTTTTTTCTCACTTGATGTAAACAAACATATCTTTTAAGGTTATTGAGATTAAAGATAATGAAGAGAAAAAATTATTCTCTAGGATTTTTTTCACTATATTATGAGATATCATCTTTAATTATTGTTGTTGTAGAAGGGGATTCTAGGAATGAACATACCCTAATGGTGGATAGATATCTAAATGTTTTTCTATTTTAATTATCTGGATTTGAATCAAATATATAAGAATTTATTTCAATTCATTTTATTCTAATAATGAGTCACATTTCCTTTCACCCATATAATTTAGATCATAAATAATAGATGTAATTGAAAATTTATTATGAATACCTAGAAGGAAATTGTTTTATTTACCTGTGTAAGTTACTATGGGGAACTCTAATACTCTTTATTAAAAAGTAATATGGAATTCACTACATCTGTAATTATTTTTAGTTTTTCAACTATGTGGTAGGGAATAATATGTATATTCTACTTCAAATTGATAACCTATTTGATCAAATTTGTAGAATAATATGATTTTTAAAGATTCATCTAATATTTGGATAATATTAGTTGAGGGTGAGGGGTGAGAAAAACCCATAATAGATCTAATGTGGGTTTTCTTGTGTATTGAGTGGTGGAAGGGTTCATAAAAATTTTATTTACCTTTTAGTTGGTATACCATGGTTACTCTATTTCAAATAGTTATATAATATATTATAAGTCATGGGAATCCATAGAATTAGAACCATGAAGGGTTCCCCAGTCAAGGCATGAGTTATTTGACTATTATAGGTTCCTTTGACATTACATTGGGAAGGGAAAAGTCATAAATTTTATTAGGCTATTGTGAGTGTAGTAATTGAGGTGTCTAATTTTTAGTTTATAGTCATATGTTTTGATCATCAGTTGAATGGTGATTGTTGAATATCGGAAAGTATGTTAAAGGGGACTATGCTAGAGTTATGTGAATCTTGTAGTGTGATTCAAGGGTAATGCATGTGTATCCTGTCATAATGAGTTGGGTATGGTGATTCCACTCTATGATCATGATTTTATACCTTTTTTTTTACTGATTGTCTTTTATTCACTACATGTGTGATGGATATTTGTATGTTATACCCCCTTTAAATTATTATAAGCATGATAAGGTTGGAAGATCTTCTACAATAGTATCCCAATATTTATGGGCATGTATAGGTTAGGTGATATTCTATCCTAGTATCCTAATTCTTATGAGCATGGATGTGTTATGCACTCAACTAACCTATAATCTTAATATTTTATATGAATGGATGGTTTGGTCACTTTTCCTTCTTAATATATTCATATTTCATTAGCATTGATCATTTAGTGCTCTTACAACCCAGTGTTATGATATTTATGAGTATGGATGGGTTAGTCACTCCACCAACTTAGTATCCCAAGTTAGTAGTGATATTTTGGGTTGGATCATTGTCCAACTATCTTTCCCTCAATATTCCTAGAGTTGGATACATTTAACCACACTCATTATCAGGTGGACTTATGATCCAACCATTGTGTGGTGGTATCATTGATATCGATATGTTTATTATTAGGGAATTTCAACGAAATATATTGGTTCTGACTGAAGAAGTCATGATAACAAATCAAAGTGCCTTTTCTACCACTCTGTTATATAACATGGTACAATGTGGTTGATTGTATCTTCTATTATCTCCTATTATATACATAAAAATTATATGTTGTATTATTCTAGGGTCATATTGATGGTTTCTTTCTAGGTATATTACTCATATCCTATACGTGAACCTTAGTGGGTATTCATACATTATAGTTATTGAATTAGAAAATGACATGGGCTTGGAAGTGGATGATTGTGATGGACATGGACGATATAGGTTGCGATTTGGGACCATGTGAGAAATTAAATCCTTTTTATAGTTTCTTCCATTATTTTTATATTTTTGCCATACACTATAAATATAAAATACCCAATATTTTATATTTATTTTAATGTATGAATTTTATGATATTATAGGTTTTCCATTTTGTATTGTATCACATTGTATGATTTTATAATTTTATATTATAACTTTAATATCCTTATTATTAATGTTTTTTTTGTGTATGATAGTTATCTCTATTTTATTATTATTTATGTTTATCTGATAGAGGATATAGTCTCCCTATGACACTAATCAAACCATCACCACTAGTCAACAACCTATAGTTTACAAGGATGCATTCTTAAGGTGTGATACAACCAAATTTAGGGTTTACAAGAAAAAGTTTGGAGTCAAGAAAATTGAAAAACAATATCATTGAACCTTGTTTTAATTTTATTTATTTATTTAGAAAATGGTAGAAGGATAAAGGTGTAGAAAAATTTAAATATACACTATTATTTTCCATAACTATAATTTTTACATTGATGGTTTCACTTTATAGGTTCATGGGATTGTGATTATTGGTTTTGAGTATTACTATTTTGTAATTTTATGAAATTTTGATGTTATTAGTTACTTCTTATTTGTTTTATATTGGCCTAAAGTAGGTCGTGAATAGATGCTTACAGTTTTTTGTGTGGTTTCATGTAACATGTTCATGACTGTATGTGATTGAGAATATGATTTTGAAAATTGGATTATTTAATTAAAACTTAAACAATAGATAACTCATTATTTTAATAAATAAATTATTTCTATCACATCAATTAATTGAACCATTAGTGATAATTTTATTGATGGTTACTATTTAATTACTAAAGATTTGAATGGTATATGTATATATAATTAAACCCTAAGAGTGGGTAGTAAGGCATGGTTAAGCTCATGGTGAATAAAAATTTTGTTGTAGGGTAGATGAGTGAGTCAGTGAAGGATATATATAATCCTAATAGGGAAGGGTTGATTATGATAGTTGAGTAGAGAGGAACATTACCTATTACTGATTTACATAAATTATGATATAAATAACTATGATATAAAGTTCAAGGTCCATTAATTTTTAATTTGAGTGATATAACTCTATGATAGACTTTAGTTGAGAATCAAGAGGGTAAATATAAGAATAATCCACCTATTTTAACATAGGATTCTCTAATTAATAAATAGTTTTGTGTGATCTTGAATTGAATAATTTAGTATATTGATCATGGGGTTAATAAGGAAAATATACCAATTTCGAACCTCACCTAGGAGTTCTAGATACAATATTCGCCCCTTTTTATGGGTGATTATAGGATTAAAGTTAATGAGCCTTGGATTAAGTATAGTTATTATATATTTATCCAAATTAAAACCTTGAATTGGATGAGGGTCAAGTTTAATACTTACATGTTGCCTGGTATAAATAATAATTAGTGGGATATTCAAGTATAGGAAATCTGATAGGAGAGATTTCCTTGAAAGGATTTCTAGAGTCAATCTTTGAACAATTTTTTTAGATTTTGTACATAGATCGAGTATAGGATTCAATGTAGCTTATATAGGGTGATCATTTAGTGATGAAGTCTACTACTTATTTTACGGAGTTTCTCTCATGTTTTCTAATATTAGTTTTCAATAAGGGTATATTGGATATCAATTTTGGGATTGGTCTAAGATGTACAATCTATTTTTAAGTTATTCTATTTTGCTTGACATCCTTTTTTGAGATGTTGAACTGAGCCCTCAAAAATAATGGTAACCTAGTGAATTTTTGTTACTGAAGGAAATATAAAACTTTTCTGTTTTTAGGGGTAGATCATAAGGTAGATATAAGAAGATATTGAATGGTTATAAGTAGAGAAATGGTAGATGGGGTTGAAAGGGTTGGGTTTTGTCTCTTTATTCTCAATGAAATACCCTTGTAGCTTGATTTTATTTAGCTGAATTGGACAAAACTTACCTAACTATGGTGTGATACTGAGATATTGATACTCGTATGAATCAATAGGGTATTTATAATTATTTAATTAAATGAATCCTATGTTTTATAAAGGGTAATGATATTTCTTATTACAGAGATTGAGATTAAGATATAAAAGATCTCATACAAGTATTAGTTATGTAAATATAAGTTAACTAGACTATGGTAGTGGATTTTTTTCAAAGTGATATACATAGTATTATGGAAGAGATACATAGGGTATTCAATTTTTTAATAACCCAAAAATTTAGATCAAATGAATAATAATCTCGATAAATTACTTAATAGGAAACGTCGAGCATTAAAATAATTTCAATAAATAATAGAAATGTTATAATTTTTATTTAATAATAATAAAAATGTTCAAGATGTATGAAAGTCTTCTCCTATATAAATTAATTAAAAATAAATTGGAAAAGGAGCATTATAAGGGGGTTTTAAAAAGTTAGGTGTACACATCCTCACTTCCATCCACTTGAAGCAATGTATGATAAATATCAGGTGTCACAAAAAACTAGGTGGAATTGGCCTCCATAATTTATCTCTTGTAAAGGACATCAAGAACCTAATTTTCTTCTCTATAGATATGTGTAACAATAATTTCAAGATGCTCCACAAGTCTAAGACAATCAATCTAATAATCCAAAAACTTCTATGGAAAATCTACCACATAATATTAATAAATATATGTATAATGGACCTACTCAATACAACTATACTGAATAATGATTTGTAAATAATAAATCTATTTTTAGTGAAGAAATTTTATGTATCAAAAATACATTTTTCAATATAATGGTTTTTATAACATTTTTTGTGTAAATATTGTAATCTATTTCTGAAATATTTAGAAAATATATTTAATGAAAAGGATATCATTTTTCTTATCATCATATCAAAATTAGTTTAAGGTGAAATTTTGGAAAAAAAATTCAAATAATAATTTTTTAGTGAATAGAAAAAATATACCGATTATATAGAAAATTGTCTTTTCCATTAAGGTATTTATAATGTCCCTTTATTTGAATTGATTTGAAAATTTAATTAGTCACTTTAAATAAAACATAATTTCATTAATTTCATTATAATTCACAGTATTCTAATTTTTTTATAAATGCATTTTTATACTTATAAATGCATTTTTTTTCTTGAAAATTGTTTTCCCTCATATTTGTTAAGATTATTATAATGTAATTAATACTACTTGTAAGGATTTTATTTCTTAAAATAGATTTAATATTTGTAATTATCATGTCAAAATTTTTTCAATGCTCAACTTTATTTTTAATCACATTGAATATTAACCATTGTAAATATTTTTCACTATAGTAAGTGTAAATTAGTTAATTAATGTGAGGAGAAGGGGGATGGCGAGACGGGAGGCGAACCGAGCGACGGCACGGAGTGATGGCGCCTGCTAGGGTTTTCTACCGAGATGGTGCTTCCGTACTTCCTTGGATTCAATCGCCTCGACATGCGAACGGTGGAAAAGGATCCGGTTCCGAGCGGTATTTCCTCTACGCTGAGTTCCAATTTCAGAAAGCCAGCGGCTTCCTCTCTTGATCTGAGCGCGTCGGCTGGTGGTGTTGTCGCCTCCGGCGAGCGACGGCCTTCTGGGAAGGATGCGGACCCGAGCAGCTTCAAAAAACTGGAGGCTTCCTCTGCTGATGTCGCATCGGCTGGTGGCGCGAAGGTCTCCTCTTGTGAGACTGTTTTGCTAAGATCGGAGGATGGTGCGGCGAGGGTGGACCGGCTGAATCGCGTCGCTGCGAAACCTCCGCCCTGCAAATCCCGTAACCATTGTGCTTGGGATTCTTCGAGGTCCGTGGTAAAGGATGTTTTGAAGATTGCCTCTTCTGATGTCAATATTGGTCATTTTCAGGAATCTGTGAGGGTTCCTCTTGGTGGCGCTTCATGTGGTCAGCGTTCCTTTGTTGATGTGATGAAGGATTCTTTATCGAATCAGAAAAAGATTGAGAATTCCTACTTTAGAAGGATTCTCCTAAAGGGATCTTTGGCTCGCGTTGAGGCGAACCCCGGTGTGATTGCTGAAAGGTTGGCATTGGGTGAGAATTCATTGATTGCTCGCATTGTTCTTCCTAAAGGTGCGCAACCCTGGAAATGTGAAGATTTATTCCGTAGAATTTCGATGTTGTGGGGCTTTGCTAGCTGGAAATGTGTCTCCCTTGGGTGGGGATTCTTTCACTGTTTGTTTCCATCGGCGGATCTCAAAATTAGGGCATGGAGTTCTGGTTCCATGTTTCTAAAACCGGGATGGCTTCATCTGCACGAATGGTCACTTGACTTTAATGTCTCGAATGCAAAAAAATGTCTTCGGTCAGGTATGGGTGCGTCTTCATGGTCTTAATTGGGTTCTTTGGCATCCAGAGATCCTGCATTATATTGGAACGACAATTGGAACTCCCATCCGCCTTGATAAGGAAACAACTGATGTCAGATTTGGGCACTTCGCTAGAATGCTGGTGGAAGTTGATCTCAGATCCACTCTCATTGATACGGTAACTCTTTCTATTCCGTCTGATCAAATTCTAATTGATGTTGAATATGAAAAGAAACCTCTTTTCTGCACTAAATGCATGACTGTGGGGCACTCTTTGGAGTTGTGTCATAAAAACAACTCTTGTAAGGAGTGTGGGATGCAAGGACACCCCTCCAATCTCTGTCGAAAAAAGGATACTTTGAAGGAATCGTCCTCTCCAAAGCATGTCATCAAGGACAGTGACCCTCCTATGAAGGCAGCCCCTGATGTGCCGACTCCTATAAAGGGCAAAGAGTTGATCGTTGATTCTACTCCAACAAGATCTTATAGCGGCCCTTCTAGAGATCATGAGGTTATCAATTCTGATAATTTGATCCCTGACTCTCACCAGGTTGATGTCTCTAATCAGGGTGATGTGAAACTACATGTTGATTATCATCATGAAATCCAGAAGCAATTTCAGATATCTGAGTTACCTGAGAAATGGGGGAACATTTCTGAAGATGAACAGGGGAGGGTGCGTACCCCGATCAGGGTCTCGGGCAATGGTGACAATCCAAAGACTACTGAAGGTGAGGGTCCTCCCCTTAAGATTCCACAACCCTCCTCCTCTGCATCTGAGAAAGGAAGGGCGGAGGAATCCACTCCTGGAGTTGGGGACCTAACCCTCTGCAAAGGGGGTGCCTCTCATGTTGAGACCAAGGGAATAGGTATGGATGCAAATACGATATCATATAGTGATATTGTCCGAGGAGAAAAGAAAAGAGGCTCTGACAATGAGGGTGTCAGATCTTCCCCTGTTTCAAGGAAACCAAGGAAGGACTACTCTGCAGTTCCGAGGACCGTGACCACTAGGGCATCTGCCAAGAAGGAGATTGAGAAGCTATCGAAGGAGCAGCTGGACAAACGGAAGTTCTATAAGAAGTTTCTTAAACAATACGAGACCCAATTAGAATGGGAATCAGCTGATGCTGATGACACGATCGGGTATGGGGGTGGTGACTATGAATGTTTTGACTTGTAATCTCTCTCTCTTCCTTCTCCTGTTTCTGCACTTTTATTTTATTAATAAATTTGGTGGTCCAAGCTTGCTTGGATCGGACTTTCTGGGTAGTTAATTAATGTTATGAATAATGTGATAAAGCTTTAAAAATATATATTACAGAATGTGAGGCTATTGAACTCCCAAAAATTTAAAATTTAAAAAACTTAATTACTACTACTTTAGTGGAAATAAAGGTGTTGAACCACAAATATGGGCTAAATTTGTGAAAAAAGAACAAATAAAACAAAAAAACCAAAACCAAAAACTAATTAAAATTTAATGGTGATGATGATGGAAGAATATAATAGTGTAGATGGATCTATAAATAGATTAAGAGACAATTAGAAGATGTTTTAGGGGAACTGAACCAAAATAGATCAATTAAAATGAAACTAATATTGAATAGAATCAATCATAGAGGTTTTGAGGTTGTTTATAGAGGAATGAAATGTATAACTATCATTAGATAAGTCACCCACGCCGATGATCTCTCATAAAAATAATTATTTATAACTGAACCCAATAAAGTGATTCTTCCTCCTGGATAAAATCATAACAAATTTATTTCTAGATTAGTGATTTGGTTCTAGTCTTCAAAGAAAAAAGGATAATCTACCCTTCACCTCGCAGAAAATATAGTAGAGTAAAAGGATTCTCATGAGGAAGAGAACAATAAATCACTGAATTGAACACCTCAAACCACTAGTGATTGATCAAGTTGCAAGAAAAAATGAAATGATATCCACTCAATCCATCTACTCCAACCCACCTAAACTATTTATCAACCCATAATAATATCATAAAAAATATAAAACTCATTAAAAACATCTCAGTATAGTATACCAGAGTAAACAAAAAGAATAAGTCCTCATACTCCAAAAATTATCCCTACCTGATTATATCCCTTCTATATTCTCTATGTCCTAGTGAATGGATAGTGATGATTGGATGACTGGGATATATATTGAATGGAATGGGTCTTGAATGGATGTCGTAGAGGAATTGATGGATCTTGGATGAGCGAGTGGGTGGAATGGATTAATGTATGGGAGATGTTGAATGGATGATGAAAACCAAATCCTGAAGTGATGATGTGTCTGAATATCTATTGAATGTTGACCCCCTTCTGGACTCTTCTAATTCTCAACTTAATGCTCAGCACACTCCTCATACGCACTCATAGACACAACTAGGCTCTAGCTCTATATAATCCATGTGTGAGGCATGTCATTATGCATCCCCCTCTAGTGACCCATGTACAACTCCTTCAACAACTTCAACCTAATAAAAAACCTACATAACAACAACATAAACAAATTAAAAGATTAAAAATAAAATTAAAATTAAATTATTATAAGTATTTTAAAAAATATGACTATATGTAATCAAATATACAAATAAAAATAATACTACTAAAAATATAACTATATACAGTTATTATATATATATATACCAAAAATATATAAAAATATTTATATACTTATTAATATTAATAATATATATATAAATATAAATGAATGTACAAATTTATATATCAATATAATATTTATTATTATTATTAATTTAATAAGAAAATAAATTACATACAATAAAAAATATGATTTTTTAAAAAAAAAATGAATGTATTTATAATTATTACTAAAACAATTATAAAAAATGAATTATTATTATTAAATATTTATATATAAATAAAAATAAAGAATAATGTTGGGGGTCAAGTGGAAGAAGAGGGTGGTAGTGTTTCGGCATAGGGGAGGGGAGTGGTGTGTAGCGGCGAATGAAGGTGGATTGGGTGGTTCCCTCTCATGACAACAAAGTTGGTGGCACATTCTCCCTCTATGTCGAGTAGAAGATTCAGAGAAGAGAGCATGGCAGAACCAGTGGTCGCCGAAAGCATTGATTCAGGATAGCTTTTAAATAAATAGGAAGTTCAAGGTGGGTTCAGTTTTAGTGAACACAGCGATGGTGACCCGAGAAAACACTGGCCTCGGGTCACTAACATTCTTAATGTAGCTCTATGTATTCCTTAAAAGGCTTAAGTATAGATTGATCTGGTCTGCGTCTCCAGATTCAACGAGATCTAGCTTCAGCTTCTTCAAATATTTTTTACGGATTTTTTTTAATTCAGGAATTTGAGTTTAGTTGTGTTGTTCAATCTGTGAAAATTCAATTCTAAATCCTGAAATACTATGTTGGAAAAATGGCGCGGACTACTGTTGGTGGTTCTTTTTGTTCTTATATTGATGTAGAGGGGAGATAGTGGCAGTGGAGGGTAGCAAAGGTGCGAGATGTGGCTGAGTTTGTATGAGTCTCAGGCCCGCGGTGACTCCCTGAGTCATCGTCACTGATGTTCTAGTGAGGGGTTGAATGGAATCGCTATTGGTAACCCCAATGGTGGGTTGGGAAGCACCGTTTCATATTGCAATGGTGGATTTCGAATCAACAGTGCATTTTCCAATGGTGGGTGTAGGGTTGAATTTAGCCAGCAGAAGGTGAATACAATGGTGTGTGATGAGTCATTGGGTACCGTCCAATGGTGGGTGAGGCTGACATTGGGTAAATTTGATTATAGCGGTGGGTTGAGTCAGTGACATCATCTGCAAAAAAACTATAAATTAATTTAACAATGAAAAATCATTAAACTAAAATTAAAAAAAAGAAACCAGTATTAAAAAATTTAATGGTTAAATACAAAATTATCTTGAAAAAATTTATTCAATATAATAATAATTCACATTACAATTATTACAAATAAAATAACATTTAAATAAAAATAAATTAGCCTGCTTAAATTAAGTAATTAATAAAAGATATTTAAAGTTAATAAAATCAATGAACAATTGTTAAATATTACAAATTATGAAAAATAATTATATAAAATAACTAAGAATTTATCATTAATTTAATTATTTAAAGAATCAAATAATAAATTCGAATTTATTTATTTTCAAACTATAAAAATGAAATATAAATTGAATCGAAGTATAAATCTAAAAATAATGAAAGCATAAGAAAATTAAATTAATCCTAAACATAATGAAAATAATAAAACCAATTAAATAAAAATATAATTTTATTAATAAATGATTTTTAAAATTTCAATAAAATGATATAAAGAATAAAAAAATAAAATAATGATATTAAATAAATGAACTAATGATTTTGAAAACACAAAAAAAATAATAAAAGAACTAAAAATTTACAAAAATTAAAAATTAAAAATAAACATAATACAAAAGAAATTATGAATAAAAAAATTATTACATTATAGTTTTTTCAAAAATTACAATAGTAAACACATAAGAATACAATTTTAATAAAAAACATTGTTTAAAAATTAAAACAAAAAATGACAACAGTAAACACTCAAGAACACAATTTTAACAAAAAAACATCGTTTTAAAAGTAAAACAGAAAAAACAACACCAAATGTTAATTATTAATCAAAAAATATATCTTAAAAATAAAAATAAAATTAATAACAAAAATTAATTGGAAAAGATAGAGATAAAATAAACCCCCAAACATTCCCACACTTAATCAATTGCACGCTCAGGTAATTCAACTTGTTTTATTTATTTACAAAAACTAAAAGAAAGAAAGAATCATCCAGCCTATGTTCTTTGTGACTCAAATCCAAAAGAGATCAAAAATCCCTCTACTACTTGAAAAATCATGCCTCTAATGTGAATGTCACCAACTGTCTTATTTTCATTCAAAGTGGGTTTCAGTTCCAAGTGTTTAAAAGGTTAGATACAAGTGTAATTTAAAATTTTACAAAAGATATTATTGAATTTCACTCTCCCCAATGTTCCAAAAAATAGAAACCCATTTTTTTGTCACTTCAATGATTCAAATCAATTAATAATTAAATATTTAAATTTTTACCTTATTCATTTGGGTTCAAAATTTCCCTCACCTTAATGAGCTCATTACAAGGTAATTTATTTATTTATTCCAACTATATTTATTGTGAAAAGCATTGTACATATCTCTTATTGAATTTGAAAATGGATTTTATTTTTTATAGAAACACACCCATCGCCCTTGTTTCAGATACTTACCATGGGATCTCATTTTTATATTTCAATCTAGATTCAAAAGACTTGTATGATTATCATGATAGTTGGATCCATAAAATGTTTTCTTAAAAATTGAGTGCCCTGTATGTTTAAGTTCAAATTTCTTGTTTTATCAGCTTAAAATCAAAATTCCACAAAGGCCACTCCAACTACACTCTCTTTCATAGTTCCTAAATTGTACTTCCACAAAAACAGAAGGCACAAACACTCTGCAATCATGCATCTATAACAATTTTAGACTCATTGAACCTCTCTATATAGAATGAATTTATCACCTCAGTAGGATGAAAAGAATGATTTTTTATATATTTTATTTTGTTTTCATTTTTTTGTATATATTTTTTGTTTTTATTTTGTTTTTTGTTTTTCATTTTTTGTTTTTTTTTGTTATTTTGTTTTTTTCCTATTTTTTTATATACAAAAATAGAAAGTATACTTGACTAAGAGGAAATTTAAAAAAAATAGAGGGTTTAAGATTTGGTGACCATGAATCACAGTTAAGCTTGGTGAACACCCCCCCCCCCCCGACACACTTAATTTACAACATTTTACACAATTTGAGGCTCATGGTGGGAGACATTTTAATGACATAAAAAATATTTTATAAGTATTGTATATGAAAATGAATTTTTTAGGGGTTACATTAATGTTTAAAAGGTTGTTTTCCACACCAAACAAAAAACAGTAAAACAAGAAATCATATACCATGAAAAAACAAGCCACCGCTAAAAAATGAAGTACCACATGTTATTTCTCTAAATATTATCTTGCATAAGATGAGTTTAAGAATGATTTTAAAAGGGATAGATTGAATCAACTTGCAATGCACAGTTAATTAAATGAATGAATTAGCAGTATTAAAATAGATTAGAATCAATTTAAACTAGTTACTACCCAGGTATATAGAAACTTTTTCATTGTTTTATAGTAAACTTTAATTTTTCCTTTAAACCAATGAAATAAGAATCTGGTTGAAAATTTGATGTTTTTACAAAATGAAAAGGATGAAATTAGAAAGAATAAAATAAATGAATAAATGAATTTGGTCAGGGTAAATTTTAGGGAAGTGTAATCCAATTCTATTCAAAACATAATCTTTTATCTAGTATGGATGTTCTGAATGAGGCTTCCATTGGAATAGAATTCTCACAACCAACTAAGACCAGCATACCACCTACACCTAAAGTCAATTGGTAAATAATCCTATTGAATAAGAAGCAATCAATCCAAGGATAAAATATTTCAATACAAATATCAATAAAAAAATTCACCAAAGAAGAGAGACACACAACCAAGGAGAATTTATTAAAACAAAAATTTAAAACTAAAAACTAGAAACCATGGGTTACCTCCCATGAAGAACTAGGTTTAAATTCCACAAATAGACTTTATGCCTTATTTGTTTCCAACCATGATCATTTATTGGGTAATATTTATAATTAACTGGCCACTAATTGATTCTTTTGGAAAATTCAGTATGTTCACACAAAACCACATGCAACTCCACATCTTGAAAAAGCATTATAATAAATTCAAACAGTCGAGAACTAAGCCTCATTTACCTAGTATATTAAAAACTCAAAATTTTATGAAAATAGTAAGGTAGAATTGGTAACATCTTAGTAGGATATCCTAGGTTTCCATCAAGACTCAAAATGGGCTTCTTCACATTCTCTCCCATGCTTATTTTATAAACATGTTTAGAAAGAGTGACATTAGTTTGGGTAGGTGGATCACTGTTAAGAACAAGATGTCTACAAGAGGAATCACTCTTAGGGGGAGCAGTGGGATAATCATTAAGATGTTCTAAAAAACCTTCAAACTCATGGAAAAATATTTCATCATTCATGTGGTTTAAATGAAAAGGGGAAGAACAAATGTCCAAATGCAGAAAAAATTTCAGAAACTCTTCTAGATCACTCTTAACATATTCAAAATACCCACCTTAAACATCAATCTAAAAAAATGGAATATGGACTTATCCTTAGCTCTAAAACCTTCACCCTTAGTAGTCAAAGTACAATGACTAGAATAACATCTCTCAAGTTGAATAGAATAGGAATAGAATCAAGGTTATGAACATGGAAAGGCTAAAAATTTTGAAAAGTTTGAGAAGAACTATTAGAAAGATTTCATGGTGTGTAGAGGATCACATCATGTGTTTAAGAAATGAATTTCCTAATTTGGTTTTCAATTTTCCCTAGACATTACAACTCTATTGTGGATTTATACTCAACAAAATTATATTTAAAATTTTCACTAATAGATTCTATGATTAAATCGTCAAAGGGGTGATGATTTTCCTTTATAATATCAACTCTAAATACCTCATCAACAACATCAATCAACTTACAACTCACCTCAAGTGCAGAATCTTTGTATACTTGAAGTACCTATTAATCATGACTACCTTGAAGGTTCATCTTACCATTTGAAACATTAATGGTAGCCTAGTAGTGACAAATAATGGCCTTCCAAAAATGATTGAAACATTATTGTCACACCCCATGTGTAGAATCAGGAAGTAAGTGGGAAAGGAATGTTTCCCCACATCAACCAACAAAGCATCTACCATTCCATGAGGGTAAGAAAATGACAAGTTAGTTAACTGTAGTGTCACTGAGGTTGGTTTCATCTCCTTAAGGCCAAAATTTTTTAACAGAGGGTAGGGAATAAGTTTTTTGATATATCCTAAATCGCACAAGAATCTAATCTCATCACTTTGAAAAAAATTTAAAGTAATGAAAAAATATCCTGGATCCATTAGTTTTAGAGGAATATTCTTTTAAAATATATCACTACACCCCTCATTCAAACTCATAGTTGAACTCTAACCCAAATTCCTCATGTTATCTAAGAAAATATTAATAAATATTATGTATAAATTGATTTTTTTGAATGATTTCACTAAGGGAATGTTAATATTAAATCTCTTAAACATCATAAGGAACATGAGGTAATCAGGTTTAGTGCTCTTTTTCAGCCTCTATTGAAAAGGGATGGGAGTGTTAATTCAATATAATAGGTAAGATATTCCCCTTATCCACAAAAATATCCCTCTTCTTTTCCTCTTTGATCAATTCCCATTAAATTTTTATTTTTTTCGGAGAGTTTTCACATGAATTTTCAAAAAAAAAATTCATTTTATTTTAATCTATCCAGATTTATAGAATTGGTATTTTCTACGTTTTTAGTTCTATTTTCATCCTAAACATAAATTTATTCTTTATTATATTGTTCTACAACTAGTTCTTGATTTTTAATGCTTAGTCTAGTAATTACTTCCATGACATTTTCTATTGGGGTTAACTCTGTTATACTAGGGATTTTCCAGATGTATCTCCTTCAAAAGTCCCTATCCATTTTGCCCATATGAATTTTTAAACTATGATTTCAAGAATATATGACTTTTTTTAGAAAAACAAATTCTCCTAGCATATATCTCATCATTACCTTGAGTTCCCCTTGGAAAATTTGATGATTCAACCACATATTCATTTAAATTATATAGTCTAGGATGTGACTGGTAGTTTGGGGTAGTGGATTGTTTGATTATACCATAAACCCTACATGATAGGTTCAGATCATTATTATATCTATAATTTAATTAATTGGAGTACACATCATTAAAACCCTAATTCCTAGACCTGTAATGAACAAATTAGGAACTCTCATTAGATTGAACAGGGATATCAAAATTGGGATTACATTTCTGAGTGTGACAAAACAACCCATAGTTACAACACTACTCCTTAAGAATATGTTCATTAATAGCAGAAACATGGGTATTGGTTTCATTTCGGTAGATGAATCTTTTCATAGTTCACTTTTTTAGAAATTTTGAGACAAATTATCAAAAAATTGAATAATTTTATCAGTAGAGGAATCATATTAGTCACCCCTAATATATTGGTTAACTATGTTCTGTTTGTAAGGGGTGAGGTAGTTGTAAAAATTGTACATGATTAGATTGGGATCTAACTGGTGATTGAGAATTCTCCTAAGAAGACCTCTGAATCTATCTCATGCCTCATGAAAAATTTATCCCTCATTCTAGAAAATGTTGATGATCTTATGCCTAACCTTAATATTAGGGTTCTTGGGATATAATTTGGATACAAAGGAATTTATAAACACATCCCATGTTTGAAATATTTCTTCATCATGATTTTAAAACCAAGTCATAGCCCACCCATGAGACAAAATGGAAACAAACACAAACTCAATACCTCTACACAAATATATCTTAGAGGCAATTGTAGGAAAATCCATTAATGTTTATAATAAACTCAAGGGATTCCTCTGCAAGAATACCATTGAAATCAGGGAGTTGGGAGAGAAGTGATTGGTTAATATTATAATTTCTAGACCATAGAGACAATCAGATGCAAGATGGATTACCTCACATAGTAGAAATTTTGAATTCCCTAAGAATATGTCTCTTAGGAGAAGGCACTATGGACTGTGGAACATTCAGGTTTTTATTTTACATTATGTTTACTAGATTTTCCATTTTTAATTTATTTTTATTCCTAAGGTCAGAACAATGTTTTCTGATATCAGATAATTAAGTTTTAAGTTATAACATAGATGACATAGTGTGCATGTAGTAAGTGAAAATAGAATTAAGAATATTTTTTGTAATGTTTTTTTAGTGTTATATTTTTTTAGATTTTCTATTTTATATATATATTTAGTTTCTTTATATTTATTTTTTTTTATGACTTGGTTGCACGTGCCTTCCCCAGAAATGTTGGTAAAATTTCAACATGAATTCATTGAACATGCACAAATTTAAAATTTATAAAACCTACTTACTGTTAGAGCAGTGACAAAAAAGGTCTCAGACCACAAATAAGGACTAAATTTATGCAGACCAAAACAATGAAAAACCAAAAAATCATAAAACAGTAAAATATAATGGAAAACATGATGGAATAAGGTAATGGTGTTAGGGGAACAATAAAAATAGTGAGAGAAAATCATATGATGAGTTAGGGGAACAAAACTAAAATAGAACAATTAAAATGAAACTCTCTTGAATATAATCAATCATGGAGGTTCTGAGGTTGTTTTTTAAGGAATGATATGTCTAATTATCATTAGATAAATCACCCTCACTGGTGATCTCTCTTAAGACCAATTATTTCTGACTGAACCCAAGAAAGTGATGCTTCATCTTGTATAAAATCTTACCACAAAATTTTATAGATTATTACTTCAGTTGTGGAATCTGAGGAAAAGTTATACTCTACACTTCACCTCTTAGTACTTTGGGTAGAGTAAAAGGTTACTCACAATGAGGAGAAAAGAAATCTATGGATTAAACACCTCATCCCTCTTATTATTGATCCAGTTATAGGAACATATGAAATGACAGTTGTTCAATCCATATGATCCAACCCCCTAAACTACATATAAATTCATAATAGAAGCAACAAAAATATAAAACTTATTAAAAAATTCTCTGTATAGTAAAACAAAGTAATGAAAAAGAAGAATTCCTCCAACTTCAAAAATATTCCATGCCTGATTATCTCCATGCTAAGTTCTTTTTGTCCTACTAAATGGATGGTGATGATTAAATGATTGGGATATGGATCTAATGAAATGGATTCCATAGAAGAATGGATGGATTTAGGTGGGTGAGTGGGAGGAATGGATTGATGGATAAGGGATGTCGAATAGAAGATCAGCTCCAGCTCTTGAAGTGATGATTTATCTGGATGTATATTGGATGTATCACCTCTTTTAGACTCTTCTAATTCTCAATTGAATGATCTTCACACTCATCGCAAGTGATCACCATCATATCTAAGATTTAGCTCTCTATCATCCATGTGTGATGCATGTCACTGTGCATCCTCCTACTCTAGTGGCTCAAGTAAAACTCCTTTAAAAACTTCAGCCTCATCAACAAAGCTTCATAACAACAACATAAAAAAAATTAATGATTAAAAATAGAATATATATTAAATTTTTATAAGTATTTAATAAAATATAAAAACATATAAACAAGTATAAAAAACTAATATTACTTATAAATATATCTATATATAATTATTATAAATATATATACTATAATTAAAATATGAAGAAATATTAATATTAATATTAATATTAATATTAAATATATATTTATAAAATATAAATGAATTTAAAAAGTTATATGTTAATATAATTTTTATTATTATTATTAATTATAGAAGTAAAATAAATATTTAAAAGAAAACATATATTTTTTGTATTAATAAATTAATGTATTTATAATTATTATTAAACTATTTATATCTAATTTTTAACTATTATTATTTTAATTATATTATAATTATATATATATAAAGAAGAAAGTAGGGGTAGGTTTGACTGGCAGAAGAGGGTTTGGGGTTCAGGCAGTGGGGGGAGCGATGTTTGGCGGCAGATTGTGGTGACTCGAGTGGTTCCCTTGCACGATGGCGAATGTGGTGGCATGGTCTCCCTCTACAGTGAGTGGAGAATTCATAGAAAAGTTAAGGACAACACCCATGATCATAGAAATATTATCTTTTGGATAATTTTGGTACAAATCTAGATTTTGAGAGGCGATCGGGTTCAGTGAACACGGTAGCGGATAGCGAAAGCGTCAGCCTCGAGTGTCTGAGGTGCTCGGTTTGGATTTGTGTGTTTCTTCAAGGGTGGAAGCAGAGTTTGAGGTGGTCTTCATATACAGATTCATAGATATTAGGCTTTTGCTTCTTCATATGTGGTTTTCTGATTTTTTTTAATTTGGGAATTTTTGTTTAGTTCTGTTCTTCAATATGTGGAAGTTTTATTCTGAAGAATGAAATATTTTGTTGGTTGAACAGTGTGGATTGCGTCTGCTGGTTTTTTTGTTTGATGCTACATGTAAGGTGGAGGGGTTATGGTGGCTATGGAGGGTAGTAGAGGTTCAAAATGAGACTGGGTTTCACTAATGTTCAGGGAAATTGTGACTCCCTAACTCACTGTCACCAATTTTCTAGGGGTGGTTCAGATGGACTCACCATTGGACACCCCAATGATGGGTTGGGACTCAATGTTTTATATTCCAATAGCGGTTTGGGACTCACCGTCACATCTTCTGATGGTGTTTGAAGGGTTGAAACTATTTGGAGGAAGGTGAAGACAACGGTGGGTGGTGAGCCACTATTTTGTATGGTCTAACGGTGGGTGAGGCTGAAAGTGTGTAAATATAATATTAGCGGCGGGTTGAGTCCGTGACATCACCTCATATGAAAAAAACTTACAAAGAGAAATAATTTAAAAAAACTAAAAAATGAAATTGGTACTAAAACATTAAATTGTTAAATACAAAATTAACATGGAAAAAATTATTCAAAAGAAAAAAATCACTCGCATTACACTTATTACAAACAAATTAACATTTAAATAAAAAAAAATTTGTATTCTTAAATTAATTAACAAATAAATGATAACTGGAATTAATACATTCAAATAATAATAATTAAATATTACAAAGTATTAAAAAATACTTAAAAATAATAATTAAAAAATTATAATTAATTTAATTATTTATGGAATCAAAGACTAAAGTCAAATTTTTTAATTTAAAAATTTAAAAAATAAACTATAAATTTAATAGAAGAATAAATCTAAAAAAATGACTCCAAAATAAAATAAAATTAATTATAGACACAATGAAAATAATAAAATCAATTAAATAAAAAGATAATTAATATCATAAAAGATTTACAAAATTGAACAAAAATAAAATAAAGAATAAAAAATGAATGATATTAAAGAAATTGAATAATGATTACGAAAACACGAAAAATGGAATAATACAAGAATTAAGAGATTAAAAAATTAAAAATTAAAAATTAAAATTGAACAACAAAATAAGAAAGAAATTATTATTAAAAACAAAATAAATTATTATATTTTATAATTTTAAAAAATAATAATAATAAATACTCAAGAACATAATATTAACACAAAAAAACCTTATTTTAACAATAAAATAAAAAATGACAAAAAAAATATTAATTATTAAACAAATAAATAATATATTAATAATAAAAAGACAATTATTTAACAAAATTGATGTGGAAATAGAGAGAAAAAAAGGACACATCAATTATACCAATCTTATTTATATTGTATGAGTTTAGTTTAGCCATACTCAAACAATTTTAAAATATATAGAGACTTTGTTCTATTTTTCTTTGATAATTACCTTAATATTATTTCAAGTAATGAATAAATCCAATGTTTCACTCTCTCTTTTAATAAATCTAACATTTTTTAAAAGGGAGAAAATGTGGTTACGATCGGTTTTAAATCATTATATAAAATATTAAATATTTTTTATCATGGAAAATTATTTGAAATTTCTTTTTTTGTAATAATTACCTTAAATTATTGCACAACATAGACACATTGATTGTTCAAGAAGTAAAAAAATCATATAAATGTTTTTAAAACATAAAATGTTTTATTTTTTTGGTGATTTTTTATGTCCAATACATTTTTTGGATAAATATAACGTAGTATTGATTTTTTAAAATTTTATATTAGAACTAAATTACAATATTGTTATTTTTTAAGTTAATTATGTGAAAAGTACCAAAAATGACTTTAATAGTATTTTATAGTAAATAAAATTTTATAAATGATTTAAAATTTATAAAAATCAAATATTTTATCATATTAAAGGGATATAGTATAAAATTTAAAACATTTTCCACATATGGTCTAATTTTCTTTTTATATTATCTTTCTTTACCCCTAAAGAGTAAAAGACTTTGATATCACGATAATCATCACAAGTGTTATCGGGGGTTAAGAAAAAGAGATAAGGGTTAAAAAAATCACCAAAAATTATCAAAATTTTATTTTATGAGAGTATTTATACACATATTTATACTATATTCTAAATATGTTAATTTTTATCTAGTTTAATATAAAAATTAATTTATATTAATTTAATAATTTAAGTAATTCCATGGCTTCCCCTCCCCTCTCTTATATAAGGACACCACATCTCATCTCTTCCTCACACTTATTAAGAATATTATCTCAACAAAACCATAATAAAAACTTTTCTAAAGTTACTTGTATACATTCTATATATTTTCTTCTTCTTAAAATACCATTTATAGGGTCCTTAAGTAGATATCCAAAGTAATTTCTTAAAAGTGGTGGTAATTATCAGAAACTATTATTTTAATTTTACTTATTTTTATACCTCCTCCAATTTTATCCTAACCATTCTAATATAATACAATCACTATATAAAATATATTGGGATTTTAATATTTTAATTTCATAACATTATTCATCTCCCTTTTCAATAAACTGGGAAATTAATTTATCACTCATGCGTACTTATCGGTTACCACCTCTACATAGTGCCATGATTCATTCTTCGAAATCGTCTCAAATGAATATTTATAAAAATATATTTAAAAAATATTATATATATATATATTAAGTAATTATGATTATTTAATGATAAAATATTTTTTATCATTCTTTCCTTCTTTTCTTTAGAACATTAAAACAATGTTAATTTATATGTATGGACTACCATCTCCATGAAAGGATTAATTCATTTTTCAATATCTACCTTTTATAGATTATTATAAATTGGTATATAATTAATATATATATATATATATTATTTTTATCATTATTAGAATTATTTATATAATGTAACCATTATCAAGATGCAATAATTGAAACTACCAAAGCAAGACTTACATGAAAAACAAAACCATTCACACCTAAAAATGCAGATTTTAACAAAGAATTATTGATAAATAGGTGTGGAAATGTTATAATTGGATCATATATGATATTATATGTATGTATTTGATTATTTTATAGATTTTAAATAAATTTAAATTTATTATTCAGGAGTATTGAGATTTACAAATCATTTCAAATGTGACGTAAGGGTTCTTAATCTCAAAATTGTTTCATTGATACATGTTTGATGTTATGAACAAGTTTATGTTTGTGAGGTGTGTATACAGACACTTTAAACTTTTATATCATTGATCCTTATTAATTTATGTTATTTAAAGTTATAATTGATATTATTTTATCCATGTGGTTTTGATTCATAATTTTCTATATTTATAAGGTTTTATCGCTTCAAATTGTCTTCTTTGGGACATTTATTATGTTATAAACCTAAATTATTTTTTTAGGAGAATATAATAACCCTTTGTTATGTTATATCATGAATATTGTTATTTTCATGGTATATTATTTTTTATTTTAATTTATTTCTTTCATGTTATTTACGATTCGAATGTTACCAAAGTTGTTAGTGTTTATGTGACAATCTCATTTCTTTTGGGGATTGTTTATGATAAATTTTCATTAAGGAAAATTATATATATCTTATCCATTAAACCCAATATATTTTCCTCTACACTATTTATTCCTATAATTTTTTTTATTAGTACCATTTTCCTCGCTTTGGTACATTAAATATCAATAAAAGTTTTTTTAAAGCGAAGTTAGCCTTATTTCTACTTGGTTTGATGAACTTATTCTTCCATTTTTATACTCTTCAAAACTATTTTATGAAGTTTCCTACATATACATGGAATGTTTTACAAATTTTATTTTTCACTACCTTTTACATTATTTAAATTTTTTTAAAAGGAAAAATTCTAAAAAAAATCAGAGCAAGTCATTTTTTACTTTTTACAAAAGTGTGAAACATATGTTTTCTTTTAACATAGTTTACATAAATGGACTTTTAATCCATCATAAAAATTCTTTGATATTAATATTATTTTAATAAAATTAATATTATTTTCAAAGAAAGTTATTTTCTAAATTTTCTGGGAATTTTTATTTTTAAAAATATATAAAAAAATTAATGTCTTTAAATATATGTTCAAAATGTTTTTCTAAAGGGACTTTTAATCTAAGTCAATATACTGTTATTTTTTTTATTATAAACTATGTATATATTGTTATGATTCCATATATATTCTTATTCTATATGGTTTATAATGATATTTGAATTTATATGATACTCAGATTATTTCCATGGGTCAATTATTCCATCATTAATTCTTTTATGATTATGATAATGAAATAGTGATGAAACCCATTTTCTTTTCCACGAGTTATGTTATCATGATATGATGAATGTTTTTTGATCTTATTGAATACATATAAATTTATTATGTTTATGTAATGGGTGGAATGGGAATTAAATATCACTATAATTCATTTGGTAGTGATGATGAAGTTAACTAGGTGGATGTAACACCTAAACGAATATTGGGATTGAACCGGGATCAGTTTCCATAATGAGTTTATTTACACTAATAAATGATAGTATTTTCAGTTATCCTTGAAATATGATTTGTATGAATATGATTATTCTAAACTTTATTCCACTCTTTTATGACATGATCATATCCTTATTATATGTTCTCAGATATTGCGAGTTTTGATGCTCTCGGGATTTAAGTCTTATAAAATTCCTAGATTAACACTATGACTCATGATTATGATCCACAAATTTCGTGTATGATTTTCTATTTTTATTGTCATTATCTCATATCTTTATACTCATTTTATGATTACAAATGATCATTTCTTGATATCTCCCATGTCTTACCTTATTGTTCATTTGATGTATCGGCCCTAACCCCAGTATCCCATAGTCAGTGTCTAATTTATTACATTGTCTTAAGAAAAAATGAATCACATATTAAAAGACAAAATATCTTATCAGTCTTGGTAAACATGATAAATACTTTAAATTATCTTTACATTTTAAAACATAAAATACAAAAATAATTTTCATATAGAATTCCATTATTTCCCTTATTTTATCCATGAATATAAATTAGAAAACACATTTTCGAATCCTATAGAAAATAAAACACAAGAAGGGGTGACCTAGGATTATTAGTAAGGGTAACACTATAGTAGAATCTATGAATAATTTGACATAACCTATATATAAAGGTAAATAACTGAAACACATGTCATTTATTCAATAACTTGGTCATAATATATATGGAATAATTTATGATCAAATTATTACATATAAATAATCACATAAGAATGAAACTTAACCATGGATATTTAAACTAATCAAATAATCACACATAATATTAATATCTAAATTCATCATGATGGAATTCATAATTATGGACATCTAAAACATACCACTGAGGCCTTGTGCTAAGACATCTATATAAATTGGTAAGGCCTCAGCCAAAACCCAATCTAGTTTTTCTCATGAGATCAACTAATGCATCAAGGGGCTACAGAAAGATCTTACCATCACTTACTAAGTCCAATTCATTCCTCATGTGAAAGGGGTGAATCATAAAAACATAAACATTCATATTGGAAAATAAAATTATGAAATTTTAATACTTACCCTAATCAATAAACATAATTATAAACTATTTAGAGTAAAATAGTGAATGGTATTAAAATTTTACATCATTAGTCAAACTGGTAATAAACCTTATAGATAAATAATAAGGATGGTAACAATACAAAATATCCTCAATGTATCATAATTATAATTAATGGGTTATTTCATCAATGAATAGATATACCATAAAATAACTTTAAAAACATTTTTAACAAAAATATACTTTGTATTTTGAGAATCAAATTATGTTCAAGCTATACGTGTTAAAACAAAAATTCCTTTGGCATTTTTTGTAAAATCGAAATGATATATTTCTTGAAAACAACCTAAATATTTCATTGAAAACATTTTTTAAAAACTAAAAATGGGTAAAAATTTATTCTATATCTCATTTTGAAAATTTTTATGACATTTTTGAAAAAAAATAAAAAACAAGGGTTTTGATGAAAAATTATTTCAAACCGAAGAGATAAATAAAGTATAATTTTCATAAAAACATTTTCCCAATAATTTTAAGTATTAAGGGTAGTAAAATGGTAATATTACTTCCAATGTTAATAAATAACTAGAATAAAATAAAAATAGATTTAATTCAAGATATAAATATCAAATGATTACCCCAAAGGATATGTAAACATAAACAAACTATAATAATAGTGAGATTGTGAAATAAACCCTTACCACTTTGGTAATTTTTGAATCATAAGACTCTTGAAAGAAATACATTTAAATGAAGCCTTAAATAACATGATGATAAATTAATTCATGATATAACATATAAAAGGGTCATTATATACACCACACAATGTAAATAAGTGTAGAATATGTCTTATGAAAAATAGAATTAAAGTGAGACAAGAAACCCTTACCTTGATTCTGACTCATCACATACATTCATTATCTTCATGAATAAAAAAAGTGTGTTAATTTTTTACGTTATCAAAAAAATATTTCATGTTTATTATTTATTTTATTTCACATATTTCCATTATATGTATTATTATTTAATCAATTAATTTTATATCATATATTTTGGTGATATTTTTATTACGTGTCAAAAATGAATTTTGAAGGTTGACTATATCCAAAGTGGTAATTATTTAAAAATATACCTAATAATAATAAATATTTAATTATCATATTTATACATATTTTATACTTATAAAACCAATAACTAAATATGGTTATGATAAATGAATTATGTTATGATCATGGGGACGGCTGGCCATACGTACACATGAGTAACGTTCTTATTTTTCAACGATCATTATGGAAAGGAGGTAAGTAATATTATGTCCTTCCATGATGATATTAATTTCAAAAATACAATGTTATTTATTTATATATACTTATATATATCATCCATATGGTTATTAAAATAGATTCACATCTCATCTTGAAGATGATAGTCCACACCCACATGAACGACGTTATCATCTTTCAGTGGTTGAAAAGGTATGGAAGACAAATGGTATATTATATTTTTAGGATGATAAATATGAAATTAACATCATTATTATATAATTTATAAAACATATATTCATTAAATTTATCCTAATAACCTACCAAGTAAATCATTAGTGAATGATGAGTTACATCGCTTTGCGATGTGGTAGTCTGTCGTACCCATGAGTGACCTTATAATATCCCTTACAAAATGAATTGTAAAAAGTTATATTTTATATAATGAATATAGAGGTATAAATATTTAAAAAATATAATATATATATATATATTTATATAGATACTTTATATCCATCATCATACCCAATACTAAGAGGTGGTAATGTAAAAGAGAATGACATCGATTTGTGATGTTATAGTCCACCATACAGATGAATGGAGATTTCGTAAACCATTTTATGGAAGTGGGGATGGTTTTAATTCATTACATTAATAAAACATCACATAATTATATTTAATATAATTATGTTATTAAATTGATTATTATCCAAGCCAATTCCCTAATCCAAGTGAAAATTCCCAGAAAAAGTAAGTAGATATGTTATTCCAGTTGATGAAGTGAAGTGATGAAGTGATTATATATTTTTATTTGAGAATTATTTTATAGAATTGTTTTAACAATGATATATTTTTATAATAATAATGAAACATATAAGTATTTTACCGGCGTATACTTTATTTAAGGATTTTTAAGAGTAAATTGAATGGTAACAACAACCTAGAAAAGTGATTTAGTGGTAAGGTTATATTTTATACAAAACACATTATTAATGGATAATTAACCCTGAATATGTTACTTATATTGGGATAATAATGTTTTGTGGAGATAAAGATATGATTGATATTGATTAGGTAAATTGGATATTATTAATGAACATGGATTTTATTATTGATTTTATAACTATTTTTAAATGTTATATTTGATTAAGTTTATTTTTTTGGATTTATGGAATATATTTGATAGTTTGTGGTTTTATTTAAGGAATAATGATATAGTCAATTTTTGGAAGAATTTATGTTTTAATTTAGGATTTATGGTGATTTAGGTTATTTTGGGAAAGTATTATGATGTTTTAAGATAATATATGATCATGGTATTTAAATTTTTAGTGTCTGACATTATGAGCTAATTTATGTAGTTTTGGGATTAAATTTATATTGAATTTTTAAATTTAGTAACCTTATTTTTAAATTTTTTTGTTTTGAATTTGGATTGGCATATTTTAGGGGATTAATTAAGTTTAACTAATTATGGAATGTTTTATGTTAAACCTTTAATTTTATTGTTAAATTTATATTGATTAATGTATTATTTCATCATATAAAGATTTTTCCATATTAAGTTACCTATTCTAACCATTTTGGTTTTTCTAAATATCTCGATATTAGAGGGATTACTTGTTATTATTTTATGGATATTATGATCCATAAAATTTTTATTTTAGTGCTTCAAACATAAAAAATTCATATTCTTATGAAGTAAGAATATTTTCTCATGTTCTTTGTATTTTTAATAAAATAATCCCTCAAAATTAGTAAAAACATGAAATAAAAATGTTCTTCTTCTACCTTCACTTATGATGAATTGATGGTATTTTCACACCTCATTGATTTCTAGTATTATGGTCATTAACTCTCTCAGAACCATGTTATATATCACTCTAAATTAGTCATTTGAAGATATTTTTCTTCTTTATGCATATATTTTTACTTCCAAACATTATTCTCATGTTATGGGAACCCAATTATGTGTTATTTATAGTAACCTTAATATTTCAAACTCAACTTTTTTAATGTAAGTTTTCTTATCACTTTGTATGATGTAGGTTTTAGAAAAATGTATTTTCAAATATTAAACCTTTAATAAAAGAGTTAAAATTATTGGGATGCAATTTATTTAAATTTGGGAGAATGTAACACCACTAAAATATAATTTTAAATAAAAATACGCTTAATACATAACTTAACATGAAAAATTGATCTTTAAGTGAATTGTGATATATTATAGAAATATTATTATAAAAATGTGACTATTATAGAAAATTCATTGAATTGGTGGATTTTAATATGAGTAACTATAGAAACCCTATCCTTTTACACATAAAATTAGATGATTTTAAGCATAATAAAACATCATATTACAATCCAAGGATTCTGAAGTCTAGTGTCTTGCAAGACTAGGTACATAAAACGTAAAAGATTGGACTAAAAAAACACTACTTTATCTAATCTTAATAAGGATATCCTAACTTACATTGTGCTTATACATCCTCATAGGATAACCTAGGGATAACATGAACAAAGGGGTGAGGTAAAAGCCCAGTAATGAAAAAACATTGTAATAATGCATTAGCACATGAGTTAGAAGGCATGGAATAATAAAAATAAAAGGCATGGAATACATGGAATCATAACATATAAACCTGGGATCATATAAATATGCATTCATTTTAAAATGGAATAAATATAAAACTTGAATTTATCGTGAGTCAAGGATTGTTGAACATATAGGAGCACAAGTAAAGGTTAATCATCAAGACCATTGCACATGGTAGCACAAGTCTAGGCTAACCGCTAAGACCGTTGCACATAGCATCTCAAGAGACTCAACATTACCAATTTAATTTGAGAACTATGTGTGTGCACCCATACTAAAATGATCATGAATATTATTTCCATATAAATAATCATTCCTTACCAATCATTCATAAATATAAGGGTACCATGGAAATAAATGGGTATCATAATCATGTCACAAAGCATAATGAATGGATGTATCATTCAAATGTACATGAGAAAAATGAATTGGATAAGTAATAGACATTAATATGGTATAGTATGAATATATCATAATAAGTGATGTCAAATTTAAGTGATAACATGTATTATATTTTTTACTAATCTATAAAATTAAAACATTTTAGTGTGGTTCAATGAAAATATCAAAGATCATTTAAAATAGAAAATGGAATAATATTTTATATAAAACCAGAAAGGAACCAAGAATGTGTTTAGGATTAAACTATTAGATTTATAAATATAATGGTTTCTTAAAAATAGATCTTATAGCTAACATGAAATTGGGTAATAAATTGGGAAGTTCCCTTAAAATGAGTTTGCTTGTCAGGAAGTATTGAGGAGAGAATCACTTAAAGGAATATATATTACCAAAAGAGAATTATTAATGGGACTTGATACATGATTTTAGACATATAAATAGAAATTATTATATTTAAATAAACATAATTTGGTTTTTCATTTGGGTAAAAAGAGAGTAAAAATAACCCAAAGTAATAATGGAGGTTTGGGCAGAATCCCTTATGGAATATCAGTATGGTATCAGGTGTACTTAGGAGAGATTAATAAGAGATAAAGGGGTTTCTAATCCGTTATAAATCATGAGGGAAGTATGGGGGAGGTAAAAATTCCTACCCCATCATTAGTAATTACACATAAAATGGGATGACAATGAGGAAATTCTTGAATAAATGTGAGAAAGAGAGGATCCCTTACCTTAAGTATGATGGTTTTATTCTCTTAATCTTAATGACATGAATAGTCAAATATGGTTCATTAATTAATAATTAAATAACCTCCAATACATGTAATTTATTTATTATAACCTTATTAAGTTCATAAATATCCTTTTTAATGAGTTAAGAGGTTCAATTTCATTGTTTGGGAGTGTTTTCTTCCTTGATTTTAATGATCGGTTCACTTATATTTATGTTCGAATAAACATGTATGATGAGAATGGTTGTCCAAAATTGAAGTTATATGAAATTAATGAACATATAGAAGATTACATGGTTATAAAATTCATTTGGTGTTTTTGTAGTGATGGTTAATCATTATATAAAACACTAATTATAAATACTTGGATTAATTTGGAGATTTTGATCATAATTAACTTGTTTTGTATTATTATTTTAAATCATGAGTAAAAATGGATTCTAGAACATCAATTAAGATAAAATAAGTATTTAATTTTATTTTTTAATCAGAAATATAGTTTCATGACTAGAATTAAATATGGTAATAGAAATTGATAACCCACCGTTCTTGAATGTGATAAATTAACACATCTCGGATGGTGTTTTCATGTCTTTCGTATAAATGAAGGGGAAAGGAGATATGATAATGAATTATCTCATTATCATAAAAAAATTACAAAACATGTATGATAATATATTTTTCATGAAATTTTGATGAGGATAAGTTAGGAAATAAAATAAAACAAAGGAACATGAAAATAAAATGAAAGAACGGAAAAGACGAATATTCCTCTTGATTTAATCTTCCTTGAGAGCCTCTTAAGGGGAGAGGATTTGGTCTTTTTAGGAGACCAATGCCTCCTAGATGTGGGGTAGAATCTTGGGGATATATTTGGGTAGAATTTAGGGAAGTCACAAGGCTTTATAGGAGTGAAGAAAAGAGGGGAGTGTCGGTGGTTTTTATAGTGGAGGGGAGGATGGCTTTTTTAATATTTTAATCATTACATTGTTATTTTTCCATAAGACAAGAAATAGTGATGATTATTATGACAAAAAATAGTAATATGTGCATGTTATTTTTGACCCAAGGTGCTTACATCATCCATGACTCAATAAATAGTGTATTTTACATAAAATGTGTATATACGGTAAGTTACCATATTTTACTATTCATAAAAAATTCAACTATTTTAGAAAAATATGAAAAATTCACCCGAACCATTTTTCGAAATTTATAATCAAAAAATGACCTCCATTTTTTATAAAATAATTTTCTAAATATGATTTATATAATTTTTACTTAAAATCATAATTTACATGAAAATACAGTTTTTAAAACTATAAATGATTTTATAATGCTTTCTAAAATTACATAAGACCTTATAAAATTTTCTTAAAACCATGAAACATAAACAAAATAATTTATGAATACATTTTATGAAAAAAAAAATTCTTTCTTAATTATTAAATTATTCATAAATGTTTAATTAAATATTCCTGACTTATAAAAATACCAAAACTATTATATTGTCACATATAATATGGATAAATTTTAATTATACTTTCATTGGAAACATTACTATTTACTTGAATGATTTACTATTCATAAGGTTCATATTAATATTCATAAGGGTAACATTACCTTTCATAAGGTTCGGTTAATATTTACCAAAATTTTAGTTTGTCTTATCAGACTCCAAAAAACTTACGGATCACAACCATGTATGTCATATTTTCAAAACTCAAATCAGAGAAGTGACAATATTATGTTTAATGGTCGCATAGTACTTAGTAGTTCATTATGTTGTGATTTCATGAGATTATATAACATAATTATAAGAATGTAATTTCCATTGATAAAACATTGGGCCCTTACCTTATTCCCCCCTTATGAAATTTCTCCATTGAAATTTTGTTTTATATTCTAAGACATAAATAGGTGAAGGTACTTTTCCTTAAATGCCTCCTCCAGTTCCCATGTTTCCTCTTCATACTTATGGTTCCGCCATAGTGCTTTAACCAGGTGATTATTCATGTTACATAGAACATTATCTTTTTGATCCAAGATCTTCACTGGATTCCCCTCATAATAAAGATCATTCTCCAACTATACCACCTCTAAAGGGAGTATATGTGAAGTATTTGGTATGTACTTACATAAGAGGGATACATGGAAGACATTATGTACTTTAGACATGGTAGGTAGAAGTTCTAGTCGATAGAACACAACCCTAACACGATCAAGTATCTCGAAGGAGCCGATGTACCTAGGACATAACTATTCTTTCTTCCCAAACCTCATGACATTCTTCCATGGAGATATGGTAGAAATTCTATGTCTCCAACTTTGAATTCATGGTCACATCAACGATTGTCTACATAACCCTTTTGTCGATTTTGGGATACCTTGATGTGTTGCTTAAAGGTTTTCACCTTCTCCACCATTTCATCTACCATTTTAGTTCTTAGTAGCTTATGCTCACCGACGTCACCCCAACACGCCGGTCTTCTGCACCTTTTCCCATAAAGGTCTTTATATGGTGTCATTCAGATGCTCAAGTGGAAATTGTTGTTATAGGAGAATTCAACCAGTGGAAGATATTGGTACCATCTACCATTTAAGTCTATAGAACATGATCTCAACATATCTTCCAGTGTATGAATAGTTTGATTGGATTGGCATCAGTTTTAGGATGATAGGCTGTACTAAAGTTCAGTTCAGTGCTCAGAAAATATTGAAGACTTTTCCAGAACATCGAGGTGAATCTTGGATATCTATTGGTTATAATAGATAGTGGTACTCCATAAAACCTTACCACTTATTTGATATATATCTTTGCAAGTTGATCCAATGATATGTCCTCTAAAATTGTGATAAAGTGAGCTATCTTTGTAAGATGATCCACAATGACCCATGTAGAATTGTTTCCTCTGAATTTCCTTAGAATTCCTGTGACAAAGTCCTTGGAGATGTTCTCCTGTTTCCATGTTGTTATGTGTAGTGGTTTCATAATCCCCTTATACTGATGTATTTCAGACTTAACATGTTGACATACCAAGAAATTTGATTTATACTTAGCAATCTCCTTCTATATATTTTCCCACTAAATGTTCTCTCAGAAATATCGATACATCTTTGTGCTCCCTGGGTTAAAAGAGAAGGTTGAGATATTTGTGTCATTAAACAGATCCTTATTTGTCTTTGGATCAGATGTTACACATAATCGTGACACAAATATTACAACTCCTTCTTCATCAATCATAAAAGCAGAGGTTTTCCCATCTCTAATGGCTTCCACCCTTTTCTAAATTTCCATATCTTTTTATTGAGCATCCTTTATTTTCTCTATGAGGGATGGTTGAGAAATAATTTGAGAAAGGATTGATGATGTTCCTCCCTTAATGATTCTTATGTCCATCCGCAAAAAATCTAGAAATATTAGATCCTTTTCAATCCTCATCATTGATAAAGATGTAGGATCCTTTATACTTAAATCATCTGCCACCTTGTTTGCCTTATCAGGATGGTAGTGGATGTAGTACTCATAATCCTTGATGATCAATATCCAACTTTACTTGTTCATATTAATATATTTTTGTGTGAATAACTATTTGAGACTAGTGTAATCGGTATATATTTCACACTTCTCCCAATAGAGATAATTCCACTATATTTTTAATGCAAAGATCATAGCTGCCAAATCCAGATCATGCGTTGGATAGTTTTGGTCATGGATTTTCAGCTTCCGTGAGGTGTAGGATATCACTTCCTAATTTTTCATTAGCACACATCCTAAGCCCTTCTTTGAAGCATCACTGCACACCACAAAGAGTTATCCACTTGTTGGGAGTGTGAGTATTGGCATAGTAATATGCCTATTTTTCAACTCCTTAATGTAGTCTTAACATTCTTGAGTCCAGAAAAACATCACTCCCTTCCGTGTCAGCTTGTTCATTTGGTTTGAAAATCTTCATATGTTCTTAAAAAATTATTTATAATACCCAGCTAGACCTAGAAAGTTGTGGATCTCCATTACAGATGTTGGTTTGGGCCACTATTCAATTACCTTTGTCTTAGAGGGGTCCACATATATCCCTTTATTGGTGATAACATTCCTCATGAATGATACTTCCTCTATATAGAACTCACATTTACTGTACATTGCATACATATTCTCCCTTTACAATGTCTTTAGCACATTATTCAAATTCTCTTCATGTTCCTCCTTTCTCATGGATTATATCAAAATATCATCAATAAAGACAACCAAAAATTTGTCGAGTTAGTATCTAAAGACTCTATTAATTAAATCCATTAAATTTTCTGGATCAATAGGGAGTCTTAAAGTTTACCCCTATGACCTCATAGTGTACATACCTCATTCAAAATTCAATATTGGGAATATCTTCATTCCTCGCCTATAAATGGTGATATACCAACCGAAGGTCCACCTAAGAGAAATAACTGGCCCCATGAAGTTGATCGAATAAGTCATCTATCTGTGTTAGGGGATACATTTTCTTTATTTTTATTTTATTGAGAACACGATAATCAATAAAAAGGCACTTTGATCTATCCATATTCTTGACGAAGAGGACTGGTGCACCCCACGGTGAAGCACTCGGGTGTATAAAACCCTTCTCCAGATTTTCTTATAACTTCTTCTTCAGCTCTTCCAGCTCTATGGTGGACATTCCATAAGCTTTCTTTGATATAGGTAGAGATCCAAGAATAAGCTCAACTGAGAACTCAACCTATCGATCAGGAGGAAGACTAGGAAACTCTTCAGTAAATACATTAGTGTAATCCCTCACGATGGGCATGTCTTCAACAATGATTCTCTCCTTTGTCTCAATAATTTGAGCAAGGCATGATTTCTCATAAGTAATTAATATCCACACTTGATACAATGATTCTAATGTAGAATTATCTTCCTTCTTACACATGTAAATTATTGGATGATGATTCAGTATGTGAAGAGTGATCTCCCTTTCCTAACAGTTGACGTTAGCTTTGTATAAAGATAGCCAATCCATGCCTAGGATAACATTGAAATCCACTAAGGGAAGTATGCACTAGTGCAGAAAATGTTTTTTATGGCGGTTAATTTTTATTTTTTATGTCGGCTTTTGGCTGACATTATTATAGGGGATGTTATAAACATTGTTTTTGACGTCAGTTATTTTAAAACCGATGTAAAAACCAAAAAATCTGAAACGTTTTTCATTTCGGTTTCTCAAAAACTCATGTGGAAAATGCTTTGGAGTCGTGATTTATTATGTTGGTTTTTAAATAACCGATGTGTTATATACTTTTAACATCTTTTATATAATAACCGATGTAATAAACAGCCCCTCCGAAGAGTTTATCACATCGGTTATTTTCATAACTGACATTATAAACTAGTCTGACAAGCATTTTTCACATCGGTTAAATAATAACCAATGTGAAATCATATATACTACGTCGGTTATAAAATAAATGATTTAAAAATCTATTCCATTCCATTTATTACATCGGTTATGAAATAACCGATGTAAAAACCCATTACCATGCATTTGTTACATCGGTTTTCAAATAACCGATGTTAAAACCCACTCACATGCATTTTTTAGGTTGGTTATAAAATTACCAATGTAAAAACCATTTTTTTTTAATAAACCCGTTCAAACAAAACTATTCCCTACCAAAGAAGACCTGAAATAGACCAAAAATAGACCAAAACTAGACCAAAACCCCCCACCCCACAGGACAGCCCTCCGACACCCCTGGAAACCCCCCACGCCACCCCACCCCACTAGACACCCCCACACCCCTAGAAAGCCCCCCCACCCTCCTAGATATCCCCCACCCCTTGGAAATCCCTATAATCTACATAGGCACCCTCCCACCTCCATGGACACCCCGGACCCCCCCCCCCCCACTAGATAGCACACCCACACCCCTAGAAACCTCTCACCCACCCACCCTCACCCCCCCCCCCCCCGGACACCCCCACCCCCTGGACACACCCTAGACACCCCCCCCCCACCCTCCTGGACAACCCCCCACTCCCTCGGATAGCCCTCTCACCCTTTTGGACACCCTCCCACCCCCATGGACACCCTGGACACCCCCCCCCCAGACACACACACCCTTGGACACCCCCTGGGCAGCCACCCCACCCTTCTAGACAGCCCCCACCCCCTGGATAGCCCGCCCACCCTCCTGGACAACCCCACCCCTTGACCCCCCCCCCCCCCCGGACACCCCCACACCCCTGGACACCCCTTGGATAGACCCCCCTCCCCACCCTCCTGGAAAACCCCCACTCACCTGGGCAGCACTTCCACCCTCCTAGACACCCTCCCACCCCCATGGACACCCTAGACACCCCTCCCCCACCCCACTGGATATCCCTCCAACACCCCTAGAACCCCCCCCCCCCACCCACCCACCCACCCACCACACTGGACACACCCCCACACCCCTGGACACCCCCTGATAGCCTCCACCCTCCTGGATAACCCCACCCCCTGAACAGCCCTCCCACCCTCCTGGACACCCTCCCACCTCCATGGACACACTGGACACCCCCACCCCACTGGACATCCCTCCCACTCCCCTGGAAAACCCCCACCCCCTAGACACCCCCCCCCCCACCACACACACACACAAACCCCTGGATAGCCCCCCAACCTCCTGGACAGCCCCCACTCCCTTGGACAGCCCCCCCACCCACCTAGACACCCTCCCACCCACATGGACACCATGGACACCCCCCCCCCCACACACACACACACACTCACCCCTGAACACCCCCCCCCCCCCCTCGCCCTCCTCGACACACCCCCACCCCCTGGACACCCCTTGACCCCCCCCCCCCCCCACCACCTTCCTAGATATCCCCCCAACCTCTAGATAGCCCTACCACCCTCCTTGACACCCTCCCACCCCCATGGATACCCTGGACACCCCCCCCCCCACCCCACCCCACTAGATATCTCTCCCACACCCCTGGAACCCCCCCCCCAACCTTCTGGATAGCCCCCCACTCCCCTAGATAGCCCTCCCACCCTCCAGGACACCATCCCACGCACATGGACACCCTGGAAACCCCCACCCCATTTGACATCCCTCCCATACCCCTTGAACCCCCCCCCCCCCCCGCACACACACACCCCTGGAGATCCCCCCACCCTCCTGGATATCCCCCACCCACTGGAAAACCCTCCCACCCTCCTGGACACCCTCCCACCCCCATGTACAACCTGGACACCCCCACCCCACTGGACAGCCCTCCTGCACCCCTGGAAACCCCCTACCACACTGGACACCCCCACACCCCTGGATACCCCCTAGAAATCCCCTCGCCCTCCTAGATAGCCCCCACTACCCTGGACAGCCCTCCCACCCTTTTGGACACCCTCCCACCCCCATGGACACCCTAAACACCCCCACCTCACTGGACATGCATCCCACACCCCTGTAAACCCCCCACCCCACTGGACACCCCCACACCCCTAGACACCCCCTTGACACCCCCCCCCCCCTCCTGGACATCCCCCACCCCCTAGACAGCCCCCCCCCCCACCCCACCCCACTGGATAGCCCTCCCACACCCCTGGATACCCCCCATGTCACAAACCAGCCTAAGTCGACCCTGAACCGGTCACCCACGCCAACCTGCAACAAGTCCCGAGAGGCATTACCTATCCTCCTGGGATAGCGAAAAGCACCAAGGGCATCAATAGAGTACACAAGCGAACTATTTCTACCATATATAAACAATCAATCAAACATCGGAAATAAATGGACAGCCCAAAATGCATTTATATAAAAATTGAACTAAACATTATTTGTACAAGAAACTAAAAGTATAACTAAACCAACAACTCAAATGACCAAACCCGATAACCAACTAAATCCATGTGAAACTACTGGTCACTCTCCAACACAATGATCACATGTCACCCAAGGCGATCGAACTCAATCTAAAACCTGCACAAGGGATAAAAACAGAAGAAGACTATAGGCGTGAGTATTAAAACTCAGTAGGTTATCCCAATATTCTATACACAATGAACTTCCTTTAAAATAAAAGAAACCTAAATTTAATGTTTTAAATACAAGATATACAAGTATGTTTTTCAAATTATGTTCCATGCTATAATAATTATCAGACAAAAACATGCATGTTTTATAAACAAAAATGCAAGTAACAATTTTTCAAAGAGGTGCAACTTCAAAATGAAAATTATTTTAATGAGGGATGCTTTAAAGATTTTAGACTTTTAAATAAATAACACACACTAATTAATTTACCAACGAAACACAATGTATGCCGACAGTGATTATAAAATAGCCAATGAGCACAACTCACGGGAACACCCCTAGGCACTAGTTAGTTGTGAGCCCCAAGTACCACGTATCTTAGTGAAAGTAACCATAATAAATATCCATTCTCATGAAAACGATCCACTAGTAGGGAGAATACCCATAACCTAGTGGTCCCCCAACATCATCATCATAGTTTAGTTATTGTTTTCATCATCAAACCTGCTACGCGAAATAAGGGCCAAACCCCACGGAATCACTAGCATACTAGTACACGTCCACCCACCTAGATACCCGGGATTCCCTTTGGTGCTAAATCAAGTTACACATATTATAAAATACACTTTCCACATCAAAATTCCATTCCCAAACCATAAACACACAAACTTCCCACAAACTTTCTTCCCATTTCTTTCACGAATCAATAAACCACTAAAAATATTTGTAAAATAATTTCAAGGAGTATCACGAGGCCTTGAACATAAAATACATTCAAAGATTATCTTTTAAGGGAAAAAACCCATCAATAACATAAAAAACCATATTTGGAATCCCCAAAAACAATTAATAAATCATTTTCATGGACCATAAAATTTCCCAAAAAGATAGAACATGAAATACACATGGAAACCATTTTTACAAAACAAAACAAATGGTAAACGGGCCTTTAATCCTTTCTCAAAACTAACATTTGACCAAGGTATGCATTAAATTTTCTTAAGGAGGTGTATAAACACCATTTAAAGCAAAAACCCAAATTCATAAATCCATTAAAACACTAAGCTTACATATTTAAAACACAACCATTTTCATACGGATGTGAAACGAACCATTTTCCGTCAACTCAGACCAAAACATGTTGTAAACCAAAACTCATTTGTTTGTAAAAACAAATACAAATTGGAAATCCTTATAAGGACCCAAAAATACCATTTATAATTATTCTAATTAATTTATAAATCCAAAAAAATAATTTTTAAATCACAAATCACACATAAAAGCCAACCGGGCAATTTACTGAACACATGGCATACACTTTTTAAACAAAACAATTTATTTTAAGAACATGAAAAGGAATAAAACACCAATTGAATGCCTTATTTTAATCAAGATACTGTAACATGTTCCAAATACCATAAAATATCTTATAAACCTTACAAAAAAGTTTTGAAAGATAGAGGAACATTTAAATAAACACTTGGTGTGCACTTTTATGACAAAACAACACTACCTTTCACAAAACAAGGCATAAACAACCATTTTTCACACCAAGAAAACTATAAAAAGTCTGAAAAACAATAATAAACAAATATATATCATGTTTTAACAATAATAAAATGATTAAACTTAAATAATAAAGGCAAGTTCAAGGGATATCCTACCTCAAATCTTTGGCGTAATGGAAACGCACACACGAAACCACCATCCAAGGGTTTACAAACCCTAAACCTATGATGACCAGATCCAAATGAATAAAAACCCCATCAGAAATCATGTAATAACAGAACCCTAAGTCTAACAGGACTAGGGGAGATTATAAAACCAAGAAATAATGAAAGGAGGAAGAAGATGGAGGATAAAGGAGAAGGAATCTCACCTTTTGAACTAGAAAACTCTTCGTATTCCCCTAGATCTGCACCCTTAGATAAATGGGAATGGATTGAAACTTATTATAGAGACTCATAAGGTCTGTAAGAACTAGTTAAAGAATATTTTTGGCCAAAATAGTTCGAATTTATTGATTTATGAATGATTAAATTTACCTTTTCAATTCTATAAGATTTGAGATACATTGAGAATTTTTCCCCACTCCGCGACTATTATGAGATCCAAAGATGGAAAATCAATAATGGGGGTGAGGATAGGGATATTTTCTTCATGTGGGATGTGGTATCACTGAACAATATTAAATATTTAATTGGATATAAAATAAAAAAATTATTGTTTTAAAACTAGAAATGGGCCCATGGGTTGGCCCAATGCCTAAAAAGTAACCACAATTAACCATGATTATAAATTATTAAGGGGTCCAAAAGGATATGGTTGTTTTAATATATCAGTTTAGGCCATGTGGGAAGTGGAATGGGTGAAAAAGGTTTTAAAACAGAGGAGTTATAAAAGAAACAAATTTGGTTTTTAAAACTGGAAATGGGATCACGGTTGGCCCAAATCATGAAGTAACCACCCTTTCTCCAAAAACTACTAAACAGACAATGGGGAACCCAAATTGGGGTGATTAGACAGAGATTAAACTTAAAAAATCAACATTAATCTCACACAATACCCAATAAAATTATCATTATTTCAAATTAACTGGATCAAAACAGTGACATGAAAAACTGGGTGTGACAATTCTCCCCACCATTAAAGCTTTCCACCCCCGGAAATCCATAACACTTTCTAGCTAAAAGATAAACACCTAATGATTAAATATAAACATTACCCAACCTATAAATCTAGTGAAATAAAAATTTTCATCAACATAACTTAATCCTCTTTCCCAAACAAAACACTAACTCACAACCACTTTGTGAAAATCAACGGAACGGTCAAGCCACCACCTCCACAACCAAGCCAAGAACCCAATTGTTGGGACTTCTCCCAATGAAACAAACAACCACCCAAAATAATGAGCACTCAAGAAATACAAGGAATCTAGGGGAGTACATAATGGACTCCCCAACATTAATAAACAACTAGCACTAGACAAGTTCATTGGGGGAAAAATCAACGAGACCTATGGTGGGTCTTCCCACCATTAAAACCCAACTAGCAATGAAAAAAACAAGAACTCAACATTACCTCACTTTAAAAAGTCCAAAAAAAACTCTCCCAAAACAACCCACAAACCTAAGTTAAGAGGGTTACAACATGAACATATAAACCACCCACTCCCGAACAGAGGGGATGAGAACTTGGCAAAATACTTTCAGCATGGATCCGAACCCCCACCACTCAGGGAGGGGAGGGAAGGGGACCCAATAATTTGGCCACAGGAACCATAAAAGAAACCAAGGAACTACCCAAAACTCTCCACCTACAAATAGATAACACCAAGACCATACCCGATTTACAGAGGTGGTCTACAAGGGGACATTGATCAGAAACCCACATCCATGAAGGCACAACCATAGACACTATGTGAGGGGTAATTCCACCACACTTGTTGTGACAAATGGAAATTCACAGTAATGAGGAACCACAATATATACATAGAAACTACCTTACCACAATGGTAAAGGCAGGATCCTGGTCAATCACCCCACACCTCTATATATTTTCGGACTGTGTGAAAAGCTTCACTCTGAGGCCTATGGCTGGAGCCCTAAATCATGAAGCATCTGCTGCCCCATAGTCAGGTGCTAAGTATCACACCACTCAAAAAAACTCACCTAATCAACAAAACACTATCATATAAATAGGAACTCATAGATAAATATCAAAATTCAATCTCACTTTGAACAAGGAGCATAATGGACAACGAATACGGAGAAAAGCATCAACATCAACGAACACAACTGCTATGTCCACAATAATTATCACGAACTGGAAGCACTTTAAGTTGATCCCAAACATCTCTATATTTAAATTGATGGGATGAGGAATTATTTTAGGAGGTGTATCTAGCTTGTGAAACATGAGAAATAATCCTTAGGTTTATCAATTGGAAATCCTGCAAAAATAG
Organism: Viscum album; assembly: GCA_963277665.1. Taxonomy (NCBI): domain Eukaryota; kingdom Viridiplantae; phylum Streptophyta; class Magnoliopsida; order Santalales; family Viscaceae; genus Viscum; species Viscum album. The sequence continues at coordinate 1,979,999,771 of OY728155.1, forward strand.
AACAATCTGTGGCCACATCACAACATCCAATACATCTTTAGAAACCCACTGAACATTACTCCAAACCCGAGCCACCAACAAGATCCCATCTCAAGATGCAACAAGAGTATGAATTATAGATCATAAGGGATCATAATGAATATAAAACACCACTAATACATAGGATAAACCATACACATAACCATTGGTTCAAAACAAACACCACAATGTTTCAGCTAAAAACACTTTTGAAAAATAACTAACTTGGTGGATTTTCACATTCACCAATGGTGTTTCATCAAATCTCACTCACATGAACATTTACGTGCCAACCCAAGCACTCAACAACCATTCCATATAGTCCATACTTCCATATATCAATAAAACCATGCATGTGAGAACCCATGAAAACACCAAAGGCTAAAACAAAACAACATCATTCCAAAAATCATGTACCGTCAAAAGGAACACCAACCACCAAGTCAAAAACTCTTTTTATATTCCAAAAAATAAACCACAGTTCATCAACAACCATTTGATTAAAAAAAATCCATTTGATTTAATTGAACTTAAAAAAACAACCATTCTATTCCAAATAGCCCTTTCCCATTTTAAAAAAAATCAGCAAGGTCTCTTTTCATAATCTGACAACCACAAAAGCCAAAACCCCTTTCCAGAAAAACATTAGCTGCACAAAAACAAATTTCCAAAACCTATTCATCAAATTAAAACACTTTTAAACATCCCAAAACACACCATTTAAAACAATGTTTTAGAATTAATTTAAAATGATTCACACTTTCAAAACATTTTATTTCAACAAACCAAAAGTTTAGATTAAGGAAAATCCAATCCCGTTAAATCATTTCCACTTCCTCCCAAAAATTTGTTTAAAAAAACACAAACTTACCAAAACCATTATTATATTTAATTTTTGAAAACCCCTTTTCTAGTTTTTCAAATCCAATCCTTCCTTTAAAACTCATTCCCATAATTCTCACACAAGGATTTTCAAAAAAAAATCATATTTCATGAAAGGTCCAAGAAACCCACAAAAGGGAACTAGTGTCAGTGGGTGACATGACCATATAGTTGGAGGCCATATGTCAAACACAACACTGACACAGAGAGACTTATTAGGACCATTCCCCAGCTCCACATGGTTTTTCAGGCCTTTTGATCTCACATATGCCATTAGTCGGACTCCCCTTATCATATCCCAACACCAAACAATCAGTAAGAACAAAGGGAAAAAAACCAGACTTCCCATGGAAACCCGAGGATCAGAACGAGTAAGAGTTCGCGACGCTCTTCCTGCACATACCCCTCAAGTCCCAAAAATCCTACTCCATCTACCTTGACAACCCCAAATAACAAGGGAGATCTAAAAATAATGGTCTACTAAGAGCTAACCTCCTATGATACCATTTTTTCACGAACCATCCAGAGTCGACCCTGAACCAGTCACCCAGGGCAGCCCACAACAAGTCCCGAGAGTCATTCCCGATCTTCTCGGGATGGCGACAGGCACCAAGGGCATCAATAGAGTACACAAGGGAATTATTTTTCCCATATATAAACAATCAAATAAACAACAGAAATAAATGGACATCCCAAGATGCAATTATATAAAAAATGAACTAAACATTATTTGTACAAGAAACTATAAGTATAACTAAAACAAAAACTCAACTGACCAAACCCAATAACCAACTAACTCCATGTGACACTGCTAGTCACTCTCCAACACAATGATCACACTTCACCCAAGGCGATCGAACTCAAGATGAAACCTACACAAGGGCTAAAAACAGAAGAAGATCATAGGCGTGAGTATTAAAACATAGTAGGTTAGCCCGATATTCAATTCCCAATGAACATACTTTAAAATAAAAGAAAAATAAATTTCATGTTTTAAATACAAGATATAAAATTATTTTTTTCAAATGAGGTTCCATTCTATAATAATTATTAGACAAAAACTTGCATGTTTTATAAAAAAAAATGCAAGTAACAATTTTTCAGAGAGGTGCAACTTCAAAATGAAAATTGTTTTAATGAGGGATTTTTTAAAGATTGTAAAATTTTAAATAAATAAAACACACTAATGAATTTACCAACCAAACACACTGTATACCAACAGTGAGTACAAAATATCCAATGAGCCCAACTCACAGGAACAACCCTAGGCACTAGCTGGTTGTGAGCCTCAGGTACCTCGTATCTCGGTGAAAGTAACCATAATAAATATCTGTTCTGATACTCACTATACACTAGTATGGATCATACCCATAACCTAGTGGTTCTCCAAAATCATCATCATCATATTTTAGTTAGTTTTTTCAACGTCAAACTTGCTACGTGAAACAGGGGCTAAACCCCACGGAATCACTAGCATACTTGTACATGTCCGCCCAACTAGATACCCGGGATTCCCTTTGGTGATCAATAAAGTTACACATATTATCAAATACACTTTACACATCGAAATTACATTCCCAAACCACAAACACACAAAAAGACCACAAAATTTCTTCACATTTCTTTCACGAATCAATAAACCACGAAAAAATTTCGTAAACCAATTTCAAGGAGTATCATGAGGCCTTGCACATAAAATCCATTAAAAGATCCTATTTTAAGGGAAAAACCCATAATTAACATAAAAACCCATATTTTAAAGACAAAAAAACAATTAATAAATCATTTTCATGGACCATAAAATTTCCCAAAAATATAGAACATGAAATACACATGGAAACCATTTTTACAAAACAAAACAAATGCCAAACGGGCCTTTAAGCCTTTATCAAAACTAACATTTGACCAAGGTATGCATTAAATTTTATTAAGGAGGTGTATACATACCATTTATATCAGCAACCCAAATTCATAAATCCCTTAAAACACTCAGGTTACATATTCAAAACACAGCCATTTTCATAAGGATGTGAAACGAACCATTTTTTGACAACTCAGGCCAAAACATGTCGTAAACCAAAACCCATTTGTTTGTAAAAACAAATACAAATTGGAAATCCATATAAGGACCCAAAATACCATTTATAATTCTTAAAATTAATTTATAAATCCAAAAAAATAATTTTTAAATCACACATCACACATAAAAGCCAACCGAGCAATTTACCGAACACATGGCATGCCCTTTTTAAACAAAACAATTTATTTTAAGAACTTGAAAAGGAATAAAACACCAATTGAATGCCTTATTTTATTCAAGATTCTGTAAAATATTCAAAATACCATAAAATAGCTTGTAAACCTCAAAAAATAGTTTTTAAAGACAACAGAACATTTAAACAAACAATTGGGGTGCAATTTTATGACAAAACAACACTACCTTTCACAAAACAAGGCATAAACAACCATTTTTCACACCAAGAAAACTATCCAGAGGCTGAAAAAAAAAATAAACATATATATATCAGGTTTTAACAATAATAAAATGATGAAACTTAAATAATAAAGGCATTTTCAAGGGATATTCTACCTCAAATCCTTGGCTTAATGAAAACACACACACAAAATCACCATCTGAGGGTTTACAAACCCTAAACCTATAACGACCAGACCCAAATGAATAAAAAACCCAACAAAAATTAGGGAATAACAGAACCCTAAGTCGAAAAATACTAGGATAGATTATAAAACCAAGAAATAATGAAAGGAGGAAGAAGATGGCGGATAAAGGAGAAGGAATATCACCTTTTCAACTAGAAAACTCTTCGTATTCCACTAGATATGCACCCTTAGGTAAATTTTAATGTCTTGAAACTTCTTTGAGAGACTAATAAGGTATGGAAGAACCAGGGAAAGAATATTGGTGGCCAAAGGAGTACGAATTTATTTATTTATGAATGATACAATTTACCTTGTCAATTCTGGAAGATTTGAGAGACATTGAGAATGTTTCCCCACTCCGCGACTATTATGAGCTTCAAATAGGCCAAATAGATAATGGGGTGAGGATAGGAATACTTTCCTCTGGTGTGAGGTGGAATCACTAAACAATGTTAAATATTTAATTAGATATAAAATAAACAAATTATTTTTTTAAAACTGGAAATGGGCCCATGAGCTGGCCCAATGCCTAAATAAGTAACCCCAATTCACCATGATTATGAATTATTAAGGGGTCAAAAAGGATATGGTAGTTTTAATATATCAGTTGAGGCCTTGTGGGAAGTGGAAGTGTTGAAAAATGTTTAAAAACAAAGTTACAAAAGAAACAAATTTGATTTTTAAAACTGGAAATGGGCTCATGGTTGTCCCAAATCATAAAGTAACCTCCCTTTCTCCAAAAACACCTAAACAAGCAATGGGGAACCAAAATTGGGGTGATTAGACATAGATGAAACTTAAAAACTCAACATTAATCTCACACAAGACCCAAGAAATGTATCGGGGTTTCAAATGAACTGGATAAAAACAAAGACATGAAAAAATGGGTGTGACACCCCACACCACTGGACACCCCCCCCCCCCCCCACACCCCTAGATACCCCTTGGACAACTCCCCCCCCCCACCCTCCTGGACAGCCCCCCACTCCCCTGGACATCCCTCCCACCCTCTTGGACACACTACCACCCCATGGACACCCAGGAACCCCCCCCCCCCCACCCTCCTGGACATCCTCCCACCCCCTGGACAGCACTCCCACCCTCTTATACACCCTCCCACCCCCATGGACACCCTGGAAACCCCCACCCCATTGGAAATCCCTACCACACCCCTGGAACCCCCCCCCCCCCCCACCCGCACTGGATACCCCCACACCCCTGGATACCCCTTGGACCCCCCCCCCCCCCCCACACACACACACACACACTCACCCTCCTGGACAAACCACCACTTCCCCTGGATATCCCTCCCACCCTCCTAAACACCCTCCCCCATGGACACCCTGGACACCCCCCACCCCACTAGATAGCCCTCTCACACCCCTGGACAACCCCCCCCCCCCCCCCCACCCCATTGGACACCCACCACACCCCTAGAAACCCTCCCCCAGACCAGAATCCATACTAGAAAAACCATCAGAACTAGACCAAAACAAGAAGTATAGAAAAATTAAATATTTACATATATAACATTAAAAACATACAATGTCAACTAAAAAATCTAAATCCAACCTAAACGACTACAAAATACATAATTATAATGAAAATATTCAAAATTGCATTTTACACTACAAACAAACTAAAATCCAATCAAACCTATAAAATAATTTGACCATTCCACTTTTAAGTGTTTGGCCACTTGATCACTATAGGTTTGAGGGTCATCAAATAGATACAAATTAAAAGGATAATACTTAATATGTATAATGAATTGTTGAACTCTCTTTGGAATGGTTATTTTAATAATCAAAAATCTTAGTTTTATTTATTTCCTTTTAATCTCTTGTTCAACTTATTCTAAATATGTTTAAATCATATCTAAAATTGTTTATCTATGATCAATGTATGGTTATGGTTGTCCTAGAAGTATTCTGGTTTGAACAGACACTTTGTAAGAATTCCTCATCTTGACTCACCGATAGTCATTTTCCTGAGTCACCGATGATGAATGGTAGCACCGATGATGAACGGTCGCACCGATGATGAACAGTCACACTGATGATGAACGGTCGTACTGATGATGAACAGTCGCACTGATGATGAACAGTCGCACCGATGATGAACGGTCGCACCGATGATGAATGTTCGCACCGATGATGAATGGTCGCACCAATGATGAACAGTCACACCGATGATGAACGGTCGCACCGATGATGAACGGTCGCATCGATGATGAACGGTCGCACCGATAGCTACTGAAGATCTAAAGAGATACTGACGATCATGTGTCACCGATACCGACGATCATGAGACACCAATGATGAGTCACCGATGCTGGAACACTGATGCTGAGACACTGATGCTGATGCTACTAAAACCAATACAGATTCAAAATGTCTCACCGATCACATGACTTGCCGATAGTCATGAAAACAGTTTGAATTTCTATAAATTAATATTTAATCTAACGGTAATTTTTGATCTTTTTAATGAAATTAATGTTATTTAACGTTGAATTTTGGCATGTCAGGGGATCGTACCTCGTACCTATGAAAAGGTAATCATTCCTACTGCCGGAGCTCATGGAATAAAAGGAAGATCGATCTGCAGTAAAGATACACACAAAAAGATACACACAGATATACAACAGATACGGAGATACAAAAAGAGGGAGAATTATTCCATACACATACATGAAAAGAAGAACTTGAATAACATTGATATACATCAAGAACACAAGTTCAAAGAAGAATCTCAAGAGATATAACGACTACACATACTTGAGCTAAACACCTACACTGGAAGTGAAGGAAGTGAATCACGATACTCTGTTTTTCAAGGGAAAACCAGAGAAGGACTTAGAAGCATTTCTGCTGAATCCAATGAGTCTAGAGCTGCACTGCCAATCAATAGAGCTTTTTTCACTCTGATACATTCTCTCTTAGTGATTATTTTACTTACATTTTTGAGCTGTGTGTGCACTCTATATATCTTACACACACACTGACTCCTATGCTGAACTGGAGGATATCAAAATCCTCAAACCACAATTGTTTACTCTTGTTTACCCATAACAACTATGGAGGAGGTCCTTGTGTGGCCTGGTCATTGTTTTTGTTTCCCACAAAGAACTGTGGTAGAGGTCCCTGTGTGGCCTGGATAGTCGTTCACTGTTGTTAACCCCGATCCAGGGTGTGGATCAATTTATATAAATTGTTGAGAGGACTAAGTCTCATCTTGAGACTGAACCTCTTGGTTAACTCTGTTGTGCATTTTAATTTAAGTTTATAAGTAAACTATATACTTATTCCGTTGTTATTACTTTGAAATACAAAACTATTTTAAAGCTACTTTGATAGTTAAATTCGTAAGTGTTTATACTTATTGTAAATCAGTAAGTCAGTTTCAAAAGTTAATTTAATCTTCAGATTAAGTCAATTGAGACCTAATCAATCTTTGAGAAACTAATTGAACATTTACACTCCATATAGATTCACTACAGTTTAACTTTGTTTTTAAATTGGGGGATTTTAAGAGAAATATTTTTAACACAAATTTTTAATTGGAACTCAATTCACCCCCCTCTTGAGTATCCACTCCGACCAACATGAATAAATCAAATGAAATATTATGGAAAAAGTTTAAAAGGAAATATTGCCATGTCAAAGTTCACAAGTGTTCCAGTTGTAATTATTTCATACATAAATCTTAACATATAATATCAGCATTCGATGAACACCTTTTTTCATGAAAATTCTTTTTAAATGAGTTTAAATTCAAAATATTTTTTTATGTAATAAATCAAAAAGTACAAATTATAAATCAATATTTACCTTTACTTTTACATATTTAATCTTTTAACTCCTTTTCTTTGTGTTTTTTCGAAAGTAGACCCATATCCTGTTAGAAAATAATACCAATGGGATAAATTTAAAATTCATTATAATATATACAACTATTAAGATATTGAAACATTCTTTTCCAACATATTCTTAAAACTTTCTCTTAGATCTCCATGGACAGATCATATACAACAAAGTGTTTTCTCCCTTGGGAAAAAACACCTAACATCTAATGATCACTAATAAAAAAAATTAAGGTTAGTGGTTTTTTATGTTAAAAGATAATGAACTCTTTTTTAGAGATATGTTTCATACCTCTGAAAAAAAGGCATCATCCAATACTGTGTGATTATATTCTGTTCAAATATTTCAGAAATATAATGCATTCTTTGTTTCTCATCTAATGCATGTGATATAGGGGAAATCAAATGCGGGTCTATGAATCCATATAAATCTGTCTGCTCATTCTTCTCAGACATGTTATAAAGATACCTAATACAAAACAGACATAAGTATACATTTTTAATAAATATAATGTAGGGAAAATGTGTTAATACTTACATGGAAATAATTTACACAACCTTGATGCCCAACTTCTCTCCATTAGAAGCTCCATGATATCATTTTTCAGAATCCCCACATTTATTTCACATCCAAAAACATGGGCTTCCATTGGAAATTCATAATGATCTGCCAAAAAATTTGAATATCTTGACAATCTTTCAAGACTACTAGAATATGTATCTCATGTCATAGTCATTTGTCTTTGTTGTTGTCTATACAATATTTCATTACCTTTGATGTATTCTTGTAAAAATAAAGAGAAAAATATATTAGTTTTAAAATGTTAAAACAACTTTAATAAAAAAATAGAAGATATAACATACATACCTCTATGGTAATGAGTTTCAGAAGTCTGAATGGCCAAATTAAAAGATGGCCAATACTATGTCCAACTTTCATCACCTCTTTTGTAGGTAATGGTACTCAAGATGATCTATCTATAATATCTTGTACAGTGACCCTATGATGCTCTACCTCTAACTATTGATGATGAACTGTATCTCCTATACAATATACCATCCCATATGTAACTATACGATGTTGAGTATCATCAACATACAACTCGCAATAAGTAGGAAGTTGTGGCGGAGGAGTAGGATAAAAAATGGGGTCTACAGGCTGAGGTGGTGGAGTGGGAGCTATTGGCGGAGGTGGAGGATAAATAATGGGGTCTGCAGGGGGAGGTGGAGGAGTGGGAGCTGAAGTCTAAAATTGTCTTTTCATGTCTGCAAACATAGACTATACCAATGCTCTAATCTTTTCCTCCATTGTTGCATTAATATTATGAACATCAGCCTCTAAGGACTCTATTTTTTTTAAACACCCTCAATGGAAGAAGTTGAAGAACGTGGAAACACTTTTATTACTGATACACCCGTCAGATATCCTCGTACATGACCAGGATGTCCGGGCTTTCTCAATTTTGTAGATAAAATATCTTACCTCCCAGCAGCTGTAAATACCCCCTGTGAGCTCTGCTCCTCCATAGAATCATGTATTAATTAATTGAACATTTCTGTAATGATTCAAATTATATAAATAATATAATTAACTTAAATAACTAAAATTAATATCTTACAATCCTCTCAGCTATAATTCTCAAATATTTCGAAAGATATTTCCACTTTTTCCCATCCGAACATTCTTCCATTTTCATGTCTAGATAGAGGGGATGAAAGGGAAACCTTTTTAGAGCTTGAAGACTCAGCTCTCAGTTTTTGTAATTTTTCTGCTATCATTGGTTCTTCCAATAATGTATACCCTCCATGAGATAAACTATGAGGGTATAACTTTTTAGATTGGATCCCCTAATGATATGTCCTTGTTTTCTGTAAATTAAGAATAAGAAATCATTAACAAAACAAAAATAAGACCATTTATATAAGAAAGATTATAAAAGTTTACATTTCCCTTACCAAAAATGAATCTTTTCTTCTAATTTAAAAAAACTATCTCTATGTGTCTTCATCTATGAAAGGATATATATGACATAGATTTTCATAACTCCTATGACCAAAAATGAAATTAGATGTGAGGGTTGATTGGAAATCCCTACATCTCCTAGCAGCCATCGATAAGTATTTCTTCCAAACTCCTCCAGTATCAGGAATATCAAATGTCATCTGATAAAGAAGAGGTAAAACATATTATACTATAAACATTTAAAGAATAGGAAAACAATAGAAAAATATCTTACCAAGATTGTCTCCCACAACTGAGATATTATCACATTGTCCACACTTCTCCAATAATCATACAAAATTATTACATTACTCTTACCTTGAGTTGATACAAAACTCTTAAAATCTTTTTATTTGGACCTCTAGGAATATCATTCTCATCAAACTCAACGAGTATCCTTTGGTCTTGCATACAGGCAAGTGATAATTTTGGTAAATGTGTATACCCACGTTTACCAACTCTTGAACTCTTCTTTGTCATTATGGGAGCACATTAGGAAGATTGGGGAACATAAATAGGAGCATGTGAATGTTCCTCACTAGAGGTATGATCATTATGCTCATCTACAGAATCATGTGGTTGATCAACTGATTGATCTGTCATTATCCTTCAAATCAAAAAAAAACATTAGTTCCCAAACATGCAAATTCAAATACTATAATACTAATGTAAATAGAAAATGGAAAATTGAACTGAGTTACATAATAGTAAACATGGATAATATGGTAAGACTGTTAAATAATGGAAAATATGGTAAACATGGTAAACATGGTAGTGTAATTGTCATTCAAAAAAATCAATAAATATATAGGTAATGTAAAGGTAAACTATGGTAAACTATGGTAAACATGGTAAACATGGTAAACATGGTGCACATGGTAAACATGGTAGACATGGTAAACATGGTATACATGGTAATCATGGTAAAAATGGTAAACGTGGTAAAGTAATTGTCATTCAACAAAAATAATAGATATATAATTTACATAATGGTAAACAAGATAAACTAAACTAAACAAAATTAAAATAAGCAAAAAATTCTACTTATTTGTTTTAATACGAATTTTAATAAAGAAAAAAATTACAATATCTAACATTTTATGAAAATAATAATGTAAACAAGAAATAAACATATGTTGCCTATAATATTAGGAATGTACAAATGGATTGTTTTTCCAAATTCCTTCTTCATGATCGTTCCTTATGGAAAAAACCATGTCTTCAACATACTCATCATTATGTTCTGTTAATCTTTCTATAGAAGTAGGGATCTCATATAAATCAGAATCTTAATCATGTTGATCATAACAAACATATTGTTTTTTCCCTTGTAAAACAATAGACCACTACATATCAGATTGATCAACTACATAGAAAATCTGTTTTTCATGTGTTTCCATTATAAAAGAATCTGGTGTGTCTTCCAATCTATTCAGAATAACAAGTTTCATTCCAAATTCATCGTGTCTGACACTGCTATTACCGATAAACCATTAGAAGTTAAAAATAGGAACTTTAATTTTAAAGTAATCAACCTCCCATATTTCTTCTATGACTACATAATATGCAGTTGAAGCAGAAATTGGTTTTTTATCTTTAGAACTCAAAAAATGCATTTCTTCTGCAAACACCAGTACACCACTATTCTAAACTACACTTTTATTTTCCTGATATTTCCTATTAAATTTATAGCCATTAATGTCATAACTAGACCATGTTATCTCATTTAAACATGGACCACCCACTAACCATCTTAATGTCTCGGATACATCTTATCTACCAAGCAAGGTCTTTTTAAACCATGATAAAAATGTTTTGTTGTGCTCATTCAAAATCCACATTTCTTTCTTCTTTGGATGACATTGTTTCAACTCATTAATATGCAATGTGATATATGATTAATCATCATCTATATTATTCAAGATGTATAATTATAACTTCTTCATCTATTCAGCTGACAATGATTTGACTTTCAATCTACGAATCCCCTTTCCCTCATTATTAACTCATTTGTGGCTAGATGGAGACAAACCTATGTGCTCCTCCATAACCAAGTAGCTCATAGAAAACTCCGCTACCTCCTCATAAATATAATTTTCAATAATAGAAGCTTCAGGTCGATATGGATTCTTAATATACCCCTTTAATATTTTCATATACCTTTCAAAAGGATACATACAATGAATATATACTGGTCCAAAAAGCTTTATTTCTTGAACTAGATGAATCATTAAATGCACTATTATATCGAAAAAGGATGGAGTAAAATACATTTCCAATTGGAAAAGTATAGAAATTTCATCCTTTTCCAAAATGTTCAAAGTGTTCACATCAGTCACCTTATTAGAAATTGAATTGAAAAAATAACACAAATTCATTATAGACTTTCTGACATGGGTGGGACATATTATACCCAATTAAACTGGTAGAAATTGTTGCATCATGATATGAAAATCATGAGATTCCATACCTATCAACTTCAAATATTTTAAAGAGACAAAAAATTTTACATTTTAAGAATAACCTTGAGGAACTTTGATATCATGAAGACACTAAAAAAATCTAATTTTCTATCTCTTGAATAATGTATGACAAGTCGGGGGAAGAAATGTTCATCTTTCATTAGGAGTGGGAGCTAACTCCAAACGTATTCCCATTGATAGAAAGTCTAATCTTGCATTCAACCCACCTTTTTTATTTCCTTTAATATGTAACAATGTTCCAATAAAACTGTCCTAGATATTCTTCTCCACGTGCATGACATCAATATTATGTTTCACTTCATGATATATCCAATATGGTAGCTCAAAAAATATTGACCTTTTCTTCCAAATATGTCTATCATTACCAGATTTCTGTGTCTTTCCCAATGTCATATCAATGTTTTCCACCCTCTCAAAATACACATCAGGGGATAAAGGTTTTGTTGAAATACCAAATTCTTGTGAGACATTGAATGCATTTTTTAGTCTTTTATAAGAGTGATCCATAGGCCAAAAGTTTTGATGACCCATGTACATTGTTTTCCTCACACGATTCAATTAACAATATGAAGTCTGTTGTTTTCAAATTAGACATGCTTTATTCCCCTTAACACAATATACAAACAAATTTTCATATGTTGTGAAGTCATTTATAGTGAACATAAGCACTGCATGCAGTTGAAAATATTATATTTTATAAGAATCATACACACTAATACCATCCTCCCATAAAAGTTTCAAATTATACTGCTCATCAATTTTCTTCAATTTTGGAAAATCAGCTGGATGACGTATTTTTCCATCACATATCTGCTCATCAAGATGCCATCTTAACCTTTTTGCATCATTTTAATTAGCAAATAAACGTTTCAAATGATGAATTATAGGAAGATACCAAAATACCTTTGAAGGGATATTTGTAATCTCTACATCAGCCTGTGATTTTCCTTTCAAATTATACCATGATATCCCACATTTAGGACACTCTGAATCTAGAAGATCATTATCTTTTAGAAGAATGTATTTCAACAGTTGTCGCATATCTGTAAAACTTTTGTCACTCTATCCATGTTTTTCCTTCAGGTTAATCAATATTAACACTGCCGACAAAACCATAAAATCTGTACAACTAGGATACAATGGTTTTTCAACATCACCATATATACGTTCAACTGTCGATTCTATCTCAATTTATTCTACTACAATACCACATATCATTTATTCAATTTAATAGGAGTTACCATCTTGCAAATCATCATCATCAGTAGATCTGACATTATGTTCAGTTTCACCATGCCAAATGCAAGGGTTGTGACTTGGATTAAAACCATGAAAAATCAGATGATATTTGATCTCTCTACTTTTCAACATCTTTATATTCAAACATTTTAGGCATGGATAGAAAAAAATGTCATTTCTTGGAACATTTTGTTTAGAAAATTCCAAAAATGCATCAACACCTTCCTCATTTTCATTACTCATTCGATGTTCCATAATCCAACTTCGACTCATTATTACTTATAAAAAATATCAAAATTATATATCTTTTTAAGATAATACAAATATATATATTTATATGAAAAATATTATAATTTGAATGTAAAAAAATATTGAAATATAAAATAAATATATGAGTATTTGAAAAAAATATGCAAGAAAATGATTTTAACAAGAAAATTTAGTTAGATATAACAGTTTTAAATTCATCTTGAATCCTTTATTATTAAGGTACACAAAGAATACATCTTGGTGAAATTGGATTCCAAATTCACCCTTTCATAAAAAAATATGAAGTATAAATATTAAAATATGTATACATTCACTACCAAAAATTACACATATCCCAATGATTTGAAACCATTGGGATAACCCCTGAAACCATTGGGATAGAATACCCCAATGGTTTCACACACTGTTGGCATGATGGTCATTGCAATAGCCTTATACCAATGATTCTACAGGAACATGAAGTTAAAATATTCTAACGGTTTCAATGAAACTGTTGGGATATATATATATATACCAAGTGGTGTCCAAGGGGGTAGGGGCTATCTAGGGGGTGGGGGGATGTCCAAGGGGGTAGGGGATTTCCACAAGGGTAGGGGGATATCCAGGGTGTCCAAGGGGGTAGGGGGTGTCTAGGGGGTGGGGGCCTGTCCATGGGGGGTGTCCATGGGGGGTTTTATTTGAAAAAATATGCATAAAAATGATTTTAAAAAGAAAATATAGTTTGATATAATAGTTTGAAATTCATCTTGGGTCCTTTATTCTTAAGGTACACAAATAATACATCTTGGTTCAACTGGATACCAAATTCACCCTTCTGTAAAAATGAAATATGAAGTGTAAATATTAAAATATGTATACATTCACTACTGAAAATTACACATATCCTAAAAATTTGAAACCATTGGGATAGCCCCTAAAACTATTGGGATAGAATACCTCCAACGGTTTCTCACACCATTGGCATGATGGTCGTTGCAATAGACTTATACCGACAATTCTACAGGAACCGTTAGTATAGACTACCTAAAGATAAAACATTCCAACGGTTTCAATAAAATAGTTGGGATATATATATATATATATATATATATATATATACCAAGGGGGTGTCCATGGGGGTAGGGGTTGTCCAGGGGGTGGTGGGGGTTGTCTAAGGGGGTAGGGGTTGTCCACGGGGGTGGGGAGACGTCCAGAGTGACCAAGGAGGTAGGGGGTGTCTAGGGGGTGGGGGCATGTCTAGGGGGTGGGGGTGTCCAAGGGGGTGGGGGTGTCCAGTGGGTGGGGAGTGGTGTCTAGGGGGTGAGGGGTCTATCTAACCCCCTACCCCATTGGACACCACCCCCACCCCCTTGGAAACCCCCTAGACACCACCACCCCTAGACTTCCCCCCACCCCTTAAATAGCACATCAATCCCCTCTAGACACCCCCCACCCCCCTGGACACCCCCACCCCCTAGATACCCCTTACCACCTTGAACAACCCACTCACCCCCCTAGACACCACCCCCCACTTCTGGACACCCCCCACCCCTCGGACACCACACCCACCCCCTACCCCCTTAGACACCCCCTGGACACCCCCCACACCCTGGACACCCCTACCCCCTTGGAAATCCTCCTAGTCACCCCCACCCCCCTGGACACCATCCCCCACCACCTACCCCATTGGACACCCCCACCCCTAGACACCCCCGCACCCACCCCCTGGACACACCCAACCCCTTATAAATCCCCTTCACACCCGCTAGACACCACCCCCACCCCTTGGACACCCCCTGGACACCACCACCCCCTCGGACAGCCCCACCCCAAGATAGCCCTCCCAACCCCTCTAGACATCCCCCACCCCCTAGACAGCCCCCTCACCCCCTGGACACCATCCCCCACCCCCTGGACACCCCCACCCACTTGGAAAGCCCCCTCAACCCCCCCCCCCCCCCCACCCCCAGACACCACCCCCACCCCCTTGGACACCCCCTGGACTGTCATGACCCATCCCCTGGCGCCTGTGTTGTGACTAACCCAATCTCGCCTTCCATAGGATAGGGGATAGAGACTAGCACCGAAGGCATATTTCCTAAAACTGGGAAGGCATTTCCTTTATAACCTATAAACACATGCAACCAAGCATATAGAAAGATATGAACTCAAGCAAACTATATAGTAAAAGAGAGTGTAAAGTAAGCAAAAAGGGGCCAGAATACAAGATCAACTAGAAAGTACAAGAAACTGAAAGTAAAAGTAAACTAGAACAGCTCCTGTGGTCACTCTCCAAGGATCCTACCTGAAGGGTAGGTACATCTCTCGAACGGTCGTCTCTACGGTACGCCTTGTCTAAGGTCCGCCTTCAAGCTTCCTCTAGTCCTAGTACTCTAGTCCTAATTTAGCATTGTTCATCATCTGCACCAAACACAACAAGATGCGGGCATAGCCCATGCAGGGGTGAGTATAACGATACTCAATAGTGACCTCGAGACCCTCAAGGTCTCACAAATCCACAAAGGATAAACTACAAAGCATGAATACAACTCACAACCATATTTAGGTATATGACCATACATATACCTAAGTTATCATGTAAACCCATCTCAAACATGAGGAATCACAATGCCCAACTCATTATCCCAAAGCTCAACTATTCCACAAAGGAAGGAATACCATGAAGGTAAGTACCACACAGGTACACCACATTGAAAAATACCCCCAAGGTATTACCACGAAGGATAGTTCCACACAGGTACAGACTTTGCTCACACGGTTATGACTTAGGTATAGTATTTGAGATGATTAGATGTAACTACTAATTCATCTTACTTTGTTAAGAGGCAGACCCACAAAGGATCCTAAAACATCATCAGACCCACAAAGGATCATATTACATCATTAGACCCACACAGGATCCTTGTACAATGTCAGTACATTGTCAAACCCACACAGGATCCTAGTACAGCATCAGTACGTCGTCAAACCCACACAGGATCGTAGTACAGCATCAGTACCTCGTCAGACCCACACATGATCCTAGTACAGCAGACCCACACAGGATCCTAGAGTAGTCCCACATTGATTCCTAGCATGGATCTATGTGGTATCCTCAATTACAGACCCACAAAGGATCCCTTTCTCATTATATATCTAGCTATAGGGTTCCCGCACTAAGCTTTCTCGTCTCCGGGAGAGTCCAATCCTCAATCCATTGGTCGATACTCCAACTATTATGAAGTCCCACGAAGAAGTATCCCAAAGTTCCTCCACGTAATAGGGGTCTTAATGCAATAGACGGTACGTCAATTGGATGACCGGTCTATAAGTCATTAGCCTTTTAGTTCCTAGTGCCTGTTTGGATTCGTGGTCGATCCAATCCGACCATACCCCCAACTTTATCCAAATCTCAAGTAAGATATACCAAAATGACAGGCTCGCTCCAAGGTTTCTAGTGCCATAGACGGTTCATCAAATGGACGATCGATGCTAATGTTATAGCCAAAAGAGTGTTAAAGGGTCGAGGTTGGTCGAGGTCTGGTCCGACCCGGTCGGACCGACCTGACCCGGCCACGGTCGACCTAGCCCACTAGGTCTGGCCTAGCCCGCCTTGGGTGGCCCGGCCCACGGTGTGTGGTCCAGCCCACACTGGGTGTCCCAGCCAGGCGGCGGGGCGGCCGCGGTGCGGCGTGGGGTCGTAGGGGCCGCGAAGACCATGGGATCCATTGGGGCCATGGTGGTCGCGGGGTCGCAGAGGCCACGAAGCAGTGGGGCCGTAGAGCGGTGGGGGCCGCGGAGCGGTAGGGCGGCGGGGGCCATGAAGCGGCGGGGCGGCGGGGGCCGCAGTGTGGCGGGGAAACCGTTGTGTGGTGGTCCGCCATGGCTGGCTGGATGGCTAGTCGTCCTCTCAGCGTGGTGCGGTCGTGCATCGCGCCTTCGTCGACGGCTGGTTCGGCCGGCCGTTGTCCGTTCGCCACCGTGGCATAAAGGTGTCTTCTTCCATCATGAAGAACACACCAATAATGAATAACGATGAAGGGGTCGGGCCATGTTTGTTTTTCCCACACCCTCTGTGTTAGAGAGATAGTAAGCAACTCAACAAAAACCTTCAATGAAGAATGTCAAACTCTATAACCCCTAGTAATGATTATTCCCAAACCCACAGAAAAAGAAATCATTCACATAATAACTAGTTAGAGAGTTGATCTGCATTATTTGTTTAGAAGGGAAGAACATATGAATCTATAATCACAGATAATAAAAACCCTACCTCAGAGATTTGTGGACAGATTTCGCGAGGAAGGAGACGATGTCGTTGGGGATAGATGGACGTCGGTGACATCGGTGTTTCCTCGATTGTCGGTTAGTTATCGTTGAAGAAGTTCCTCATTGGATAGAGTGTTCTTTTTTGGGGAGCATGTTCTTTGTTGGAGAACTTGTTCTTCAATGGAGAGAATAATCCTCCAATAGTTATCCTCTCCCAATTCCACCAAAATGTGAAAATATCCAACTTGTTAATTTATGTTTATCAAAATAAATTAATTTGGCCCAACAAAGTTGACATAATTAAAGTACTGCATTGGCACCATTAATTAGCTCATTTAATTGGCCCAATTAAATGGATTTGTGTTGGCATAATTAATGTTGGAGAAGTTGAGAGGTTTTCTCTCATTAAAGGGGTTCGGGTGGTCCCCGCCTCTCAATTCAAAATTGTGGTTAGTTCAGGTGGTCCCCGCCTCTTAACATCTACATGGGAGGTTTTGGATTAGGTGGTCCCCACCACTATAACCCATGTTGAGGGGTTTCAGAAATAAAAATGGTATACATTTTTATTTTATTTTATTCTTTCACAAAAAGCACAAAAATTATCTTTCACTCTTGACCCACTATGATCGAGGTGAAGGTCTCATTAAGCAAATATCGGTGCTGCGAGTTCAATGGTTCCCTCAGATTTCAATTCCGAGCACCAATTAAAATTTTACAAAAACTCGCTTGCACGTTTACTGAACGTACCTGAAAAAAAGTTCAAAAATTCATTCTGGTCACACCGTGCCTCGGAATCACGCACCATCAATTTTCAGGGACTCGTAAAATTCCCATATATTTTAAAAAAAAATACATGTAAATTTTAGGTCTTTATATTCTCCCCACCTTGGGGCTTTGCGTCCCTGAAATCCATATCACAAAAAAACTAAGAAAACAAATGGGGGTACTGAGCACGAATCTGAGCCTCTCGCTCTCATGTGCTCTCTTGGAGGTTCTCATGCTTCTAGCGAACGTGCACCAGAGGTATCGACTGCCCATGAAGGACCCGCTCCTGTCAATCCTCAATCTCAACTAGAACCTTCGAAAACATCACCCCATTGTCGATGTCCAGCTAGCCATGGTCAATGACGTGAGATGGGTCATGCAGTTATCTCCTCAGCTGGGATACGTGGAAGACATCATGAACCTGGTGCAACTGAGGGGGAAGAGCTAAGTGGTAAGCCTCCTCGCCAACTCTGTTGAGGAACTAAAAAGGTCTGATGAACCTCAAAGATAACTTTCTGCATCAGCCAAATCTCTATAAACCTTTTCGTGGTGATTCCCATAGAAAGACGTGGTCTCCATCCTCAAACTCTAGAGGTCTTCGTCTCCTGTCAGCATAAGACTTCTGACTGCTCTGTGTAGTCTTCATCTGCTCCTGGATGATCTGCACTTTCCCTGTGGTAGCTCATACCATCTTTGGTCCCACTAGTGTTGATTCCCCTGGGTTAGTCCAGCACAATGGTGATCTGCAAGTTCGTGTGTACAACACCTCAAAATGTGTCATCACAATGGTGGAGTGATAGTTTTTGTTGTATGCAAACTCCACCAAAGGTAAGTGATCCTCCCAGCTGTGAACGAAGTTGAGGACGCAAGCACGTATCATGTCCTCGAGATTTTAAATGGTCCGCTCAGTCTGGTCATCCTTCTGAGGATGGAAGGTGGTGCTCAAACGAAGTTGTGTCCTAAAAGCCTCCTACAACCCCTTCTATAGTTGAGAAGTAAAACATGCATCACGATCGGAGACAATCGTCGAGGTTACTCCATGTAGCCGAACAATATCCTGCACATAGAGGCATCCCAAGCTATCTATTGAAACCTACTCTCTGGACAGTAGGAAGTGGGCCAACTTGGTGAGTCGGTAAATGATCACCTAGATAGAATCATGACCCCTAGATGTATGTGGAAGTCCTGTCATGAAGTCCATGGATATCCCGTCCCACTTTCACTCTGGAACCTCTAAAGGATGAACCAAGCCTGCTGGTACCTAATGCTCTTCCTTCACTTGCTGACAAGTGAGACACTGAGAGACAAACTCTGCTACTACTTTCTTCATTCTCGGCCACCTGTATTGTCGTTAAAGATCCTGGTACATCTTCGCCACTCCTGGATGTACTGCTAGAGGGGATGTGTTGAACTCCCTCAACACTTCATCCCGAAGTAACACTGGTACCATGGTATGTCCTCTGAAGAGGATGACATGCTCCCCACCTTCAGAAAATCCATCAGGTGCCTATCCTGTGGATATCTGAGCATGTCGAGTCTCACAGTCAGTGTCCCTACATTGCACCTCCCTGACTCGCTGAAAAAGTAGGGGAGTGACTGTAAGAGACTAAAGGAAAGTAGCTCCATCCTGATCCACAAAGGATATCTACAAAGTGTCCAGCTGTGTCACCGCCTCACCTAGTAGTTGTATACCAGACCTCCTTCTGATTGCATCTGCTACAACGTTCCCCTTCCCAGGATTATAGACTATCACAAAGTCCTAGTCCTGGAGGAACTCAAATCAAGGTCGTTGTCTTAGGTTAAGGCCCTTATGAGAGAATATATACCTGAGACTCTTGTGATCTGAGTAGACTGTAAAATGCTCACCCATAAAGTAATTTCACCACATATTCAAGGCAAAGACCACTAATTCTAACTCCAGGTCATGGGTAGCATAGTTATACCCATGTTGTCTCAGTTATCAGGAACCATATGTGATCGTTGCTCTCACCTACATTAGGACAAATCCAAGCCCGGTCCCTGATGCATCGCAGTAAACTACGTACCCTACTCCCTCCTCTAGTAGCCTCAAGATGGGGGCACTAGTCAGCCTCTGGCTCAACTCCTGAAAAATCTGATGGCATCTCTCTGACCGCATGAAGGGTTTCCCATTATTCGTTAACGCAGATAGTGGTTCTATAACTCTGGAGAAATATGGAACAAATATTCGCAAGTATCCGGACAAACCTAGGAAACTCCATACCTCCGTCACAATCCTAGGTGGATCCCAAGAAAGTATCGCCTCAATCTTTACTGTATCTACTATAACTCCAACCTTTGATATGACATGTCCCATAAAATGAACCTATCGGATCCATAACTGGAACTTCGAGATATTACCATAAAGTTGGTTCTCTCAGAGTGTGTCCAGTACTACCTATAAATGATAGGCTTTCTCCTCCTCAACAGTCGAGTAGATCATAATGTCGTTGATGAAGACTACTACAAAGTGATCAAGGTATGGCTAAAAGATCTGGTTCTTGAGTCCCATGAACATTGTTAGAGAATTGGTCACGCTGAATGGCATAACCAAGAACTCATAATGGTCATACCGACATCTTAATGTCATCTTATGCCCATCCTCATCTTGTACTCTAATCTGGTGATAGTCTGATTTGAGGTCTATCTTTGAGAACCATTGTGCTCCCTTCAACTGATCAAAGAGGTCATCAATCCTCGGGAGTGGGTACTTGTTCTTCACGGTCACCTAGTTCAAGCTTCGATAGTCGACACAAAGTCTCAATCTTCCATCTGCCTTCTTGGTGAACAAAATCAGGGTAGCCCAAGGAGAAACATTAGTCCAAATGAATCCCTTCCCCTATAAGTCCTCTAGTTGTACCTGCAGCTCACAATGCTCCGCGGGAGCAATCAGATACACTGGTATAGATATCAGTGTCATCACGGGGTACAAGTCAATGTAAAAGTTCACCTCTCTATGAGGAGATAGACCCAGAACATCATCAGGGAAGACATCCGCGTACTAGTCCACCACTACAGGATAGCTCAGACTCTCCATATCCACTACTCCGAGGGTAAGGGCATCCAACTAATGAGTGATCGGTTGTACTCTTCTTCGGGTAAATTCATCTTATGTTGCAAAGTCTCCCTTCTTGACAGTGAAGGTAAACCTGGTCCCATCTATGTGGACACACCGTACTATGAGCCTAATACGGTTGATCTGAGCATGGACTGTAGATAACCAGTCCCTGCCCAAGATGACGTTGTAAGGCCTCGACGTTGCTACTAGGATATCTCAGCCGAATATATCACCTCCTAGAGTAATCTCACACTGCCGGTACCAGTTTGTAATCATCAAATCCGCTCCCGTAGGAATCTCTAGCCATAAGGATCGAGCCAACGGCTCTGTCGGAATCTTCGAGCTCCGAACGAGGGCAGTGGCAATAAAAATATGACAGGCACATGTGTCTATAAGTACTGCAGCTAAGGTGGAGTAGACACAGATCATTCCTCGTATCATCTCCAAAGCACCATGATCTTAGGCCTCAGCCTCCTGGAGATGAGCTTAACCCTATCCTCCTACTCTCTATGGTCGGGGTGGACCACCTGGTGGTGGTGGCGGTAACATCTCTAATCGTTTCCCACCACCAGTTGCACAGCCAGCTCCTCTA
This sequence comes from Viscum album, assembly GCA_963277665.1. Taxonomy (NCBI): domain Eukaryota; kingdom Viridiplantae; phylum Streptophyta; class Magnoliopsida; order Santalales; family Viscaceae; genus Viscum; species Viscum album. Next base: position 1,980,021,872 of record OY728155.1, read on the forward strand.
CCACATCTAACTGCTCCCTACGGACCTCCTCAGTCAAACCTCTATCTCTGCCTTGGCAGTCCTTCGGCTGTCTACTGATCATCTGTACGGTGGGTCGGACAGTCTTGAGCCATGTGACCCTACCCTCCGTATGTGAAACACTACCTACTCCTCGCATGACTGGCTCTATCTCCGGTGCCTCGCACAACTGACCTTGAATCCTGCGGTCGTCCACCTCTATGTCTGGTCCTCTTAGACCTCTGTGACATCTGTCTGCTTCCAGCAGTAGAAGACTCCACTACGTGATGTCTAGAGATGGGTCTTGCTGCTGGTGACTGGTCAGTAAGGAAACTCTACACTAAGAGGGCTCGCTCTAACACCCCTACCTGCATCGGGATGTTAAGAGAAATCATTGAAGCCCTGATCTCCCACCTGAGTCCCTAATCAAAGGTATGGGCCCTGATGAATGGGTCCCACACCATATCTATGGATCATTGTGAGAGTTCAGTGAACCTCGCTGAGTACTGAGCCACAGTCATGCTACCCTACATGCAGATGAAGAATCTCCTGTATGTGCACTGCGTGAAGACTCGCTGGAACAAACTCTGCCCAAAACAGGCTCTCTATGTCTTCCCAAAGAAGCGTCACCTCATCATGAATCTGGAGAATCAAGCTTCACCATCTACCTACTGCTACCGGTAGAAGACTGGTGGCAAGTATCACTAGGAGATTGGCTGGTGTCCCTACCAGTCAGAAGACTCTCACCACAGGCTCCAGCCAATCCTTAACTGCCTGTGGGTCTGTCTCTCCCCTGAACCTGAGTGGCCTTTGGCACTGAATCTCATGCAACACACTCAAGCGTCATGCACCCTTTGCATCTGGGGTTGGTGGAATCGGTGGCCCAATGGTTAATAGTACCGCTTGTGCCTCCACTGGTGCCTCTAATGGAATAGGTCCCTACACCGAGGCCTCATCGCTCGGTGGGCTATCAATGTGTACTATATCCAGAACCATAGCAGGTTGTCTGCGTGGAGGCATCCTGAAAAAAAAAACCATGTGAACCACGGTCAATAAGTTATACCTGGTAATCTGACTCAAATATATCACAAAGAAAACTCTTGAAAACACACACAGTCAATTAGTGTTTTCATGCAATTAGTCGGAAATTATAAGTCAAGGTCCTGGTGTATGGATACGTCAGCCATCGCACCAACACTGGATTCCCTAAACTGATAACCACACTCACTACACTTAACACTATTTCTATTAAAATGTTCATAGTCTTATGTTATAAGGTAGAAATGAATCCTCTGATACCAATTTGTCACGACCTGTCCCCTGGGGCCTGTGTCATGACTACCCCAAGCCCGCCTTCCTTAGGCTTGGGGCTAGCACTAGCACTGAAGGCGTATTCCCTAAAAATGGTAATTCATCACCTTTATAACCTGTAAATACACGCAACTAAGCACACATCAAGATATGAACTCAATCAAACTGTATAGTAAAAGAGAGAGTACAGTAAGGAAAAGGGGGCCATAATACAAGCCTAACTGGAAAGTACAAGAAACTGAAAGTACAAGTAAACTAGAACATCTCCTATGATCACCCACCAAGGATCCTACCTAAAGGATAGGTACAGATCTCTAATGTTCATCTCTAAAGTACACCACATATAAGGTCCACCTCCAAACTTCCTCTAGTCCTGGTACTCTCTTCCTCAGTCATCACTGTTCGTCATATGCACCAAACACAATGAGGTACAGGCATAGCCCGTGCAGGGGTGAGTATAACGATACTCAGTAGGGACATCGATACACTCAAGGTCTCACAAATCCACAAAGGATAAACCAAAAAACATGAAAACAACTAACAACCCTACTTAGGTATATTCCCATACATATACTTAAGTTATCAAGTAAACTCATCTCAAACATGAGGAATAATAAGGCCCAACTCATTATCTCAAAGCTCAACTATTCCACAAAAGAAGGAATACCACAAAGGTAAGTACCACACAGGTACGCCACATTGAAAAATACCACCAAGGTATTACCAGGAAGGATAGTGCCACATAGGTACAGACTCAGCTCACACAGGTATAACTTAGGTACAGTAGTAGAGACGATTAGATGTAACTATTAATTCATCTTACTCTATTAAGAGTCAGACCCAAGAAGGATCCTAAAACATCGTCAGACCTATAGAGGATCATAGTACATCTTCAGACCCACATAGGATCCTAGTACATTGTCAGTACATCATCATACCCACACAAGATCCTAGTACAGCATTAGTACTTCATCAGACCCACACAGGATCCTAGTACAACATCAGTACATCGTTAGACCCACACATGATCCTAGTACAATAGACCCACACATGATCCTATAGTATTCCCACATGGATTCCTAGTATGGATCCATATGGGATCCTCAATTACAGACCCACGAAGGATCCATTTCTCATGTTACATCCAGCTATAGGGTTCCCTCACTAAGCATGCTCATCTCCAAAAGAGTCTGCTCCTAAATCCATTGTTCAATACTTCAATAGTCACTAAGTCCCACGAAGAATTATCTCAAAGTTCCTCCATGTAATAGGGGTCTTAACGCAATAGACGGAGTGTCAATTGGACGCCCGATCTGTAAGTTATTAGCCTTTTAGTTTCAAGGGCCCGGTTGGATTCGTGTTCGATCCAACACAATCATACCCCAACTTTATCAAAATCTCTAGTGAGGTATACCAAAAGTATGGGCTCGCTCCAAGGTTTCCAGCACCGCAGATGGTTCGTCAAACAGACGCTTAGTGGTAAAGTTATGGCCAAAAGGCGTTAACGGGTCAAAGTTGGTCTGGGTCCGGTCTGACCCGGCCCGTGCTGGGTGGCCCGGCCTGGTGGCAGAGCGGCTGCGATGCGGTGCGGGGCCTCGGGGACGGCGAAGTATTTCGAGGTGTTGCGGAGCGGCGAGGGCCGTGGTGTGGCCAGGCGGCCGCGGTGCGGCGGTCTGCCACGGCTGGATGGCTAGCTAGCTTTTCGTTTCCGCATGGTGCGGTCATGCGCCACACCGTCACCAGTGGCTGGTTCGGCCGGCCACTGTCCGTTCACCGCCGTGGCACAAATATGTCTTCTTCTATCATGAAGAACACACGAATAATGAAGAACAACAGAGGGGTCAGGCCATGTTTTTTGTCCCGCACCCTCCATGTTATAGTGGTATCAAGCGGCTCAACAAAAACCTTAAATGAAGAACGTCAAACTCTACAACCCCTAGAAATGATTATTCCCAAACCCATAGAAAAAGAAATCATTCGTAGATCAACTAGTTAGAGAGTTGATCCACGTTCTTTATTTAGAAGGTAAGAACATGGGAATCCATAATCACGCATAATAAAAACCCTACCTCGAAGATTTTTTGATGGAGGTCATGAGGAAGGAGATGATGTCGTTGGGGATAGACGGACATCTGTGATTTTAGTGTTTCCTCAATTTTCGGTTTGTTTTCATTGAAGACATTCCTCGTTGGAGAGAGTGTTCTTTATTGGGGAGCGTGTTCTTTGTTAGAGAGAATAATCCTTAAATATTTCTCCTCTCCCAATTCCACCCAAATGTGAAAATAGCCAACTTGTTAATTTAATTTTATCAAAATAAATTAATTTGGAATAGAAAATTTGGAATAATTAATGTACTGCATTGGCACTATTAATTATCTCATCTAATTTTCCCAATTAAATGAATTTTTGTTGGAATAATTATAGTTGGAGGATTTGAGAGGTTTTCTCTCATTAAAGGGGTTTAGGTGGTCCCCGCCTCACACTTCAAAATGGGGGTTAGTTCAGGTGGTCCCCACCTCTTAACATCCACATGGGAGGTTTAGGCTTGGGTGGTCCCAACCACCATAAACCATGTTGAGGGGTTTCAGAAATAAAAATGTTAGACAATTTTATTTTATTTTATTCTTTCACAAAAAGCACAAAAATTATCTTTCACTCTCAACCAACCGCGATCAAGGTGAAGGTCTCCTTAAGAGAATATTGGAGCTACGAGTTCAACGGTGCCATCAGATTTCAATTCCGAGCACCGGTTCCAAATTTACATAAACCTGCTCGCACGTTTACTGAACATACCCGAAAAAAAGTTCAGAAATTCATTTCGGGCACACCAGGCCTCAAAATCATGCGCCGTCAATTTTTGCGGACTCGTAAAATTCCCATATATTTTATAAAAAAAAATTACATGGAAATTTCGGGTCTTCACATGGACATCACCACCCCCTTGGACAACCCCCCCACCCCTTGGACACCCCCCAAACCCTCTAGAATGCCCCCCACCCCCTGGACACCCCCACCCCCTGGACACCCCATACCCCCTTGGACAGCCCACTCACCCCCCTAGACACCCCCCAACCCCCCATGGACACCACCCCCACACCCTACCCCCTTGGAAACCCCCTTAGACACCCCCACCCCCTGGATAGCCCCCTCACCCCCCTTGACACCACCCCCACCCCCTGGACACCACTACCACATTGGAAAGCCCCCTCACCCCCCCAGGACACCACCCCTACCCCCTTGGACACCCCCTGGACACCACCACCTCCTTGGATAGCCCCCACCCCTCCAAAAATCCCCCCCCCCCTAGAAAACCCCCCAACCATTTGTACAACCCCCCTGGAGCCCCCCCCCCCCCCAGACAGCCCCCCAACCCTTTGGACAGCCCCCCTAGAGAGCCCCCCCTACCCCCTGAAGATCCCCCCCACTCTAGAAATCCCCCACCCACTACACATCCCCCCACCCCTCTAGACAGCCCCCACCCCCTGGACCCCCCCCCCCCCCACCCCACTGGACACCCACTAACCCCTTGGATAGCCCACTCACTCCCTGGACACCCCTACCCCCTTGGCCAGCCCCCTCACCCCCTGGATACCCCAAACCCCTTAGACAACCCCTGAACCCCCTGGAAACCACCCCCCACCCCCTTTGACACCCCCTAGACACCCCCTCCCCCTAGACAACCCCCACCCCCTGGACACCCCCACCCACTTGGACATCCCCCCACCCCCTTTGACACCCCCTGTACGTGCACACACACCTGATAGAACACAAAAAAATCATAAACTTGCATGATATCACTTCCATGGTTTATTTTACCAGAAATTAATTTAGAATGGTATAAATGAACACTATGAAACTTATCATGATAGCAAGAACAAAGATAGAAAAATAACATCTAAAAAATTAGTTTCTAGCATCGTGAAAAATAAAAACTGAATCTAAGCCGTGTGAGTCTTACTTGAGTGTTGTGATTCAACCTGATAGATCTGATGATAATAAAGATGATGAATGATGTTAGTAAAATGAGGTTGGAGGGCACGACTTCAAAGAATCCTTTCTAGGTTTTCCGCGCGAGAGAGATGAGTCACAGGTCGCCTGATCGAAGAAAACAGAATGATTGAATATGGGGTGTGATAAATCATTTAAAATATTTATCACATCATTTAGTTAATAACTGATGTGATAAACTATTTTTTTTATGTTTATAACATTAGTTATTTAATAACCGATGTAGAAAATAATTTATCACGTCGGTTATTTTATAATCGACGTTATAAATGGCACTTTATCACGTTAGTTATTTTGATAACCAACATGATAAATTTCTGATATTTTCTTTATCAAGTCAGTTATTTTATAACTGACGTGATAAAGTGCCCAGATTCGATATTTTCCATCATTTATAAAATAACTGATGTGATAAAGCTAATATTTGTATTTTTTACATCGGTTATTTTATAACTGACGTAAAAAATTGATTCTTGTCAATTTATCACGTCGGTCATACAATAACAAACGTGATAAATAAATTTTTATAGGTTTGCATATCAATTATATAGAACAGATGTGAAAAATGATGACGTGTTAAACGTTTTTTCCACTAGTGATGACACAATTTTTTGGGAGGTTCAACACAAAAACATTTATTGGGGATGAGATATAAACCTTAGATACAATAATTTTTCCATTCGATATTCTCATAGATAACATATCTTATAAATTTTTAGGTGGTTTTTGAATAGTTAAACTAAACTTGAAAGATATGAAAGAATGTATAAAACCATAATCAAATAGTATGTTTGTTATTCTTGGATGATTAACTAGCATACCTTTCACCGCAATGTTGTCTAGCTCCACCTCAGCAGTAGTGATAGCATTATAACATTCCTTGTTTACTTGGAGGTTGTTATAGATTTCCTCCTACAACCCTTGGCTTAGGGAAATTGTTCGCATAATGACCATGATCCTTTCAATTATAACAATACACCAGTAGCTGAGAGCTTATTTGAACCTTCCTTTCTTCTTACACATTAGCGGGATTATTCATATATCGTTGGAATTTTTTAGCCAGATGTCCCATACTTCCACATTTGAAGTAATTCCTAGTTCCATTTAAATATTTCCCAAGATGATTCTTCCCACAATTTTTACATGTGGGATGGTCGGGCTTTATTCCATCATGGAATTTATTTTCAAAACCACCCACATTAGAATCCATTTTCCCCTTTTTTTCGCTAGTCCCAAGATACCACATAGATTCTATGATTTCCATTTCAACCTTATGGGCACAACGGAGAATATCCTCATAGATATGAAGTCTTTAATCACCAAATATTTTCATAGACTCAGATATAGTTCACTAATGAAGCGATCCACCTTGATTTCGATGTTCATGAAAAATCCATAGGTGTACCTTGAAATCTGTGTAAAGATTGCTTCATATGCCCTGATTGACTCATCTTCCTTCTTCTTGAGTATGAGAAACTCTCTTTCCATATTAAGATGTGGGGTTTTAGGGAAAATATTTATTGAAAAACATTCTCTTTAATTCCTCCCAATCAAGGGAATCAATTTTCTTATAGCGATTTGTATTCTTGATCAGTGTCTACCACATATCAACATCCCCATCAAAATGATAGACAACCAGCACAACTTTCTCTTCTTTTGAGCACTGGAGGATAGAGAATATCTTTTCAATGGAGGTAATACACTATTCTGCGAGGAGGGTATCAGAAGATCCACTAAACATGGGAGGAATTTGCTGCATGAAGGATTCTATGTCAACTTTCCCTTTCCTTGGGGGAGTAGGAAGTTCCACAGGATTGAAGCTATTATTCTTAACTTGAGTGTGCTAAAGAAGTATTATCCTAATGTTTTAATCACACTCTCCCATCACATTCAGTATATAATTAGGGAAATATTTACATTACCTATCACATTTATTATTGCCACATGTTCTTCTATTTCCCTCCATTAACTATGAAAAAGAATGTACAATTAGAGGGCTTGAATACTTAGCTATCGACTATAAAAATAAAACTTTAAAAATAAAACAATAAACTTTTAAATGAGAAGTATATCCTAACTTGTAATTCCATAGGTTTAAAACCAGATTATCCTTGATCTATTTCTTAAATTATATTCTTATGGAATTTTTTTATTCCCTTAATAATGGTTTTTACTAATCTCATGAATTTATCAAATCATATCCCCAGGGAGTGTTAAATTGAGTGTGCCGCATGGCCTGTTTTTGTGCACCAGTTCCCATTTGAGACTAGCTCAAAGTGGTGTTTTTGGGTATTACCTCTAGATACATATGTTTCAGAGCTACCTCTAACTATTTTTATCCATATAGAGATGTATTTTCTTGATAAAACACTTACTATATACCTACCAAAATTTAGTGGTATTTTATTATACTTAGTATCATTCTTAAGGTTCTTACTAAAGTGCCATATTCCTAATCTCCAAAAATAACTAGAACATCCTATGATTATAACTATAGCACCCCTAGAATTTTACAAATAACAATACACGATTTTAAGCATAATAAAACATCATATTACAAAACAAGGATCATGAAGTCTAGTGTCTTGGAAAACTAGGTACATAAAACTGAAAACATGGGACTAAAAAATCACTTTTTTATTTAATATTCATAAGGAGATCCTAACTTCCACTTTTCTCATACATACTCATAGGATAACCTTAGGATAACATGAAAACGGGATGAGCTAAAATCCTATTAAGGGAAAAACATAGTAATAAAGCTTTATCACATGGGTTAGAAGGCATGGTATAATGAAAATAAAAGGCATAAAACACATGGAATCATAACTTATAAACATGGGATCATATAAATATGGATTAATTGTAATGTGGATGCAATATGAAACATGACTTTAGCACAATTCATGGTATATTTCGCATATAAGAGCACAAGTAATGGATAACCACCAAGAACCGTTGCATATTGTAGCAGAAGTCAAGGATAACCACCTTGACCATTGCACATAACATCTCAAGAGACTGAAATTTACCGAATAAATTGTAGTGGTATCTAGGTGAACCCATATTAACATGTTCATGGATACGTTTTCCATATAATAAATCATACATAATCAATCATATGTAAACATAAGGGATCCCATGGAAAGAAATGGGTATCATAGTCATGTCATAAAGTATAATGAATGGGCATATCATACAAGTGTCCATGAGAAAAAAATAGATCAAGCATGGAAATTCATAAGGTATTAAAGGAATATATCATAATAAGTGATTCAAAATTGAATTTATAACATGTAAAATTGTTTTTAGGAAACTTTAAAATTAAAACATTTTAGCGTGGTTTAATGAAAGTGTCAAAGATTATTTAAAACAGAAAAGAGAATAATATATTATATAAAACCAGAAGTGAACCAAGAATTTTTTTAATGATAAAAATATTTTTTTTATAAATATAATGATTTCTTAAAAACAAATCATATGGCATACTTGAAATTGGGTATGAAATCAGTAAATTCCCTTAAAACGGGTTTTCTTATCGGGATGTATTAAAGAGAGAATCACTTAAAATCATGTATGTACCTGAAATAGAATTAGTAATGGATATTGATACATGATTTTGTATATATAAACACAAATTAGAAGTTGTAGATAAACATAATATTGGATTTTATTTTTGTAAAAAAAGAGTAAGAATAGCCCTAAGGAATAATGGAGATTTATGTAGAATCCCTTACAAAAAATCAATATGGTATCAGGTGTACTTATGAAGGATTAATGAGAGAGAAAGGGTTCTCTCATCCTTTATAAATAATGAGGGAAGTATGGGGGATGTGATAAATCTTACCCCATCATATGAATTACACATAAATGGGAATTACATAGAGTAGATTCTATAATAAATGTGAGAAAAAGGGGATCCCTTACCTTGAGACTGATGGTGTTTTTCTCTTGATCTTAATGACCTGAATAATCAAATTAGGTTTATTAATAAATAATTCAAAAAAATACACTACATGTTATTGATTTATTATAACCTTTTTAAGTTCATCCTTATCCTTTTTTATGAGTTTAGAGGTTCAATTTCAATGTTTGGGAGCGTTTTCTTCCTTGGTTTTAATGATCACTTAACTTATATTCATGTTTGGATAAAAATGTATGACGAAAATGGTTATCCATAATTGAAGTTCTATGTGATTAGTGAACATACATAATATTACATGGTTATAAAATTCATTTGGTTGTTTGGAGTTAAGGTGAATCATTATATAAAACATTAATGATAAACACTTGGATTAATTTGGTAATTTTTCTTATAATTAATCTTTTTTGCATTATTATTTTACATCATGTGTGAAAAAGGATTCCAAAACATCACATAATATAAAATAAATATTTAATAGTCTTTTTTAACTATAAAAAAGGTTTCATGAACAGAATTGGAGATAGAAATAGAAATTGATAACTTGTCATCCTTGAATGTGATAACTTTACCCATCTTAGATGGTGTTTTCATTTTTTTCGTTTAAAATAAGGGGAAAGTAGAGATGATAATGAATTATACCACTAGCATAAAGAAATTCCATTACATGTATGGTACTGGATTTGTTGTGCCATTTGGATTAGGAGAGGGTTGGAAGGAAAAGAGAACAAAGCAACATGAAAAGAAAATGAAAGAAAAGAAAAGAGGAACTTACCTCTTGATTTAATCTTCCTTGAGATCCTCTTAAGGGGAGATGATTTGGTATTTTAGGAGACCAAGGTCTTCTAGGAATAAAGGATGATATTCAGAAGAGATTTGGGTGGAATTTAGGGAAGGGAAAAGGTTTTAGAAAAGTGATGTGAAGAGGGGAGTGTGTGTGGTTTTTAAAGTGGAGGGGAGGAGGGCTTTCTTAATATTTTAATCATTGCATTATTATTTTTCCATAAGATAAGAAATAGTGATGATTATTGTGAGCAAAAATAGTAATATGTCCATTTCAGTTCGAACCCAAGGGGCTTACATCATTCATGAATCAATAAAGAGTGTATTTAACATATAATGTGTATATACGGTAAATTACCATATTTTACTATTCATAAACATTTCAGGTATTTTAGAAAAATACCCAAAATTCACCTTAACCATTTTCTGACATATAGAATCTAAAAATGAACTCCATTTTTATAAAAATAATTTTCCAAATATTATAAATTTAATTTTTAATTAAATTCATAATTTTCATGAAAAATGCAAATTTTGAAACTATAACTGATTTTATAATGTTTTTAAAAATTACATAAGGTCTAATAAAATTATCATAAAACCATAATAGTGAAAAACTATAATTTACGAATAAATTTTATGAAAACACATTTTCTTTTTTAATTATTAAATTATTCATAATTTTTTAATTAAAATTTATGACTTATAAAATAACCAATACTATCATATTTTCACTTATAAGATGGATAAATTTTATTTAAACATTAATTGGTAAGGTACTATTTACATGGCATATTTACTATTTATAAGGTTCATATTTCTATTCATAAGGGTAACATTACTATTCATAAGGGTCAGTTACTATTCACCAAAAAATTAGGTTTTTCTTATCAGACTCCAAACATCTTACTGATCACAACCGTGTATGTCAGAATTTCAAAATTAAAATCACCGATGTGAAAATATTATGTTTAAAGGTGACATAGTACTTAGTAGTTCATTGTGTAGTGATTTCATGTGATTATATGAAATAATTATTATATGGGAATTTCCATTGACAAAACATTGGGTCATTACAGTAACCACATTATCAGGTATATGTATAATTTTCCTACTCAATTAAAATTTATATATTATTTATTATAAAATAAGCACTTAGTTTTTAGGGAAGTAATTTTATTATTCAAAACTAATTTTTTTCAAAAATATTTTTCTTCAAAATAAACGTTTTTATTTAGTTTTCATAGAAAATTTATAACATTTTTTATAACATTTTAAAATTAAATATTATAAAAAATCATTTTTTGAAATTATCATTTCAAAATTATATTATAGAGAAAATTTGTAAATTTTTTGAAAAGATTGATTTTTTAGAGAATATTGAAAAATTTTCAAATTTATAAAAAAAAATATTTTTCCATAAATTATATACAAACTTTAATTTTGTTTTTAATTCATATTAGTATTTAATTACTTAAATTATATTAAAAATTATCCAATTAATTTCATTATAATCTAAATTATACTTAATTTTTGTATAAAACATTTTTATACTTACAAATGCATTTATTTGGAAAATTGTTTTCTCATCGTGTTTTATATTAATATTTTAAATTAATTTATAATAATTATATTTATTTAATTTCGTATAATTTATTCCATATTTTTAATCATCATGTCCAAATTTTTTAAAAATTTCAACTTTATTTTTGGTCATTATGAATAGTAACTGTGGTAAATATTTTTTACCTTGGTTAGGGTAAATCATGTTATTAATGTTAACAATAATGTGGTAAGGCTTTAAAATATATATATATATAACATAATTTATTTCTATTATATGATTTTAGTTCACAAATAATCATGAAATATTAGAATATATAGACATTATTTCCAATTTTCTTTGTTAATGACCTTAATATTATTTTTTGTAAAGAATAAATCCAAAATGTCACCCTCTTTATTTTAATAAATCTAAATTTTTTCTGTATGGATAAAATAAGGTTATGTTTGGTTTTAAATGTTTATTAGAAATATTTTTTAAAAAATATTATCATGGAAATTTATTTTTTATTTTTAGTGATGGAATAATTACCTTAAATTCTTATGCAACACCAACGCAGTTCTTATTTAAGTGGTAGAAAAATCAATTATAAGATTTTAAAAATGTAAAAAATAATTTTTTGTTTTGTTTTTTTGTTAAAATAGTTTTTGGGATCAATATAATATATTTTTATGTTTTAAAAGTTTATTTTCGAACTACATTAAATTATTTTTATTTTTGTTAACGTTAATTTTGTGAATTTTACTAAGAATAACTTTTCTGAAATTTCATGTTTAATAATATCTTATTAAATGATAAAAAATTAACGCAAAATATTATCTTTGAAAATTTTAATCATATATGTTATATAGTTTAAAATATTTTCCACTTATGGTCCACTTTTCCATTTATAGTAACTTTATCAAACCCTATGGAATAAAAGACATTGTAATCAAGGTAATCGTCAAAAGTGTTAATGGGGAGTTAAAACTAAGAGATAAGGGTTAGTACATCACCTAAACAGGTCTAAATTTTATTTTATGAGATTATTTATATGTATATTAATCATATATTTAAAATATATAAATTTTAAGCCACTATAATATTAAAATTAATTTATATTAATTTAATACTTTACATGTTTCCAAGGGTTCCCCTCTCCTCTCTTGCATAAGAACACAACCTCTTATCTAATCCTCACATAATTTGTGCCACTTAGATTGAATAACCCAGGAAATAACTCTTATTAAATTCCTTATACACATTATATTGGTTTTTTATTCTTAATATACCATCCCTAGGGTCTGTAAGGAGAGATATAAATGTGGTTCTTCAAAGATGAGGTAATTGTCTTAACCCGCCGTTTTCATTTTAACTTCTTATTATTCCTCCTTCAATTATGTCCTAACCATTCCAATACAATTTCATTTATATGTAATATTTTATTTTATTTTTTATGTTAATTTCATAACCTTATTAATCTCATTTTTTTCATCAAAATGGATATTAAATTATCACTGTTGCGTTCATGTGGACTGTTACCTTAACATAGTGTTTTGATTCATTTTTCATCATCGCCTCAAATGAATGTTTATAATGATTTATTAAAAATATATATTATATTTTTTATTTAATTAATATTATTTAATGATAAAATAAAATTTATCATTCTTTCATTATTTTCATTAGAAAATGAAAACAATGTTCATGAGTAGGTATGAACTACCGTCTCCATGAATAGTGAAATTAATTTTTCTATCTCTACCTTTTATGGAAAATTATAAATAGGTATGTAATGAATATGTATATAATTTGTATAATTATTAAAAAAAATTAAATGATGGAACCATGATACAAATAAACTAATTGATACTTCTTAATTAATACTTGCATGAAAAACAAAACATTTAACTCCTAAAAACGATGATTTTCACAAAGAATTGTTGATAAATAAAAGTTTAAATGTTATAATTGGATCATATATGATATTATTAGTATTTATAATGGTATTTTATATAATTAAAATAAATTAAAATTTATTATACAAGAGTTTAGATTGATTATAGATCAAGTTGTATGTAAGGTATGGTTTCTTAGGCACAATATTGTTTCGTTGAGGAATGTTTGAATTTAAACACCAATTTATTTTTATAATGTTTATATACATCCCATTTTAATTTTTATATCACATATCCTTCTTAATTCATATTATTTAATGTTATAATTTAGATTAATTCATCCATGGGTTTTTAATTCAGAAGTTACCAATGTGGTAAGGGTTTATCACCTCAAATTGTCTTCTTTAGGTCATATGATATGTTATATACCTATCTTCTTTTATGAGGTTCCTATAATTCCCATTTGATGTGTTTTATCTTGAATATAATTATTTTAATGTTATCTAATTATTAATTTTAATTTATTTCATTCATGGGGGTTATTATTCAAAAGTTACCAAAGTGATTAGGGTTTATAATACAATCTCATTTCGTTTTAGGATTCTCAGTGAAAAATTTCCATTCTGATAAATTATATGGATATTATCCTTTAAAACCCAATAATTTTATTCACCTTTCTACAGTAATTTTAATTTATTATTACTAGTTTCCGCACTTTGGTATGTAAAATGGTCATGAAAATTTTTATAAAGAGAAGTTGGATTTATTTCCTCTTTGGTCAATGAAAACATTCTTCCATTTATATTTTATTTAAAATTATTTAGTGAAAGTTATTACCTAAACATGGATTGTTTTAAATAGATCTTATTCAAAATGATGTCATTTATCTACAATTTTTTAAAATGAAATCTTTCTAAAAAAATTCTAAACAAGTTGTTTTTTACTTTTTACAAAAGTGTGAAAAGGATGTTTTCTTTTAACATATATGAAATGAAAATATTTTACAACCTTCATGACCATTATTTTATTTAAATATTATTCTAAAAATTTACATGGTTATTTTCAATGAAAGTTATTTTTGAAATATTATATGGAATTTTTGTTTTAAAGATACGTAAAGAAGATAATAAATTTCATATTTTAAGAGAAATGTTCTTAGTGTTATTTTAACAGTATCTTTCATTTAATTTAATATATTTTGATGTTTCATATGATCAATTTGGGAAATTATCTTATGATACAACCTATATTATTTTTATATATGGTTTATAGTGATATATTAATTTACATGAAACTCTTTTTATTTCCACAGGTTAATTATTCCATGATGAATGATTTAATGATTATATTGAAGAAATATTGATGAAACTTGTTTCTTTTATATAGGTTATTATATGATGCATTGATTAATGTTTTATGATATTTTTTAATACATATTAATTTATTATGATTATTTTATGGGTGGGAATGGAATTATATATCCCTCCAATGCATTATATGATGATGATTGAGTTAATTGGGTATAAGTTACACCTAAGAGAATGTTGGAATTGACTGGGTTGGCTTAGACATAAAGAGTTTTTAACCACTAGGTAGTGATGGTATTGGAATTATATATATCATGACTCTATAATTTTAATACTCTTATAAATCATGTCTTCTAAATAGCTAAGCATCATTCTATGACTCATGATTATGAGCCCGAATGGCCTGAAGGCCTTCATTTTTATTGATTTTTGATAACCCCCCCCCCTTCAAGGGATGAGGGGGAACCCTTACAAGTCCCATAGGCTCAGAGATTACATAGTCAGTAGGAATTAAGAGATTAGATGACCTGAAGGTCTTATGGAATTCAACTAGACTATCTACAACTAACTGCCCCTCCCCAGCATCTACATTGTGATAGTAGCTCTCCACCATTGCATGGTTTTCTGGCTAGGCTTCCCATGCAAGAACAGGCTGGTCCCAATGGCATATCCATTCCCTCTCATTTTGAAAAATCCATTTGATATCTTCTATTTTTACTCTTAATGAACATCATATCTCCCCCTTCCTTATGTTTTTTAATGATCAAGATATATAGAATTTAATACCTAATAAGGGCAACAGACAATAAAACATATTAGAAGATGAAGTAGTTTTTTTATGAACCAATTATTTATGTATCCATTTTTTAAAATGAACTAAACCTATATTGTTTTGTCATGGATAATAATTATATATAATTAATATTCCTCTAAAATGAGGTTATATTTATGTATGTTATTCTTAGGTCGCCTAAAATTATCTAAATACAAATTCCAAAAAATATATTTGATTAAAACAAATTATTCCAAATAGGAACTAATAAATGATGAGAAAATTTATTTCTTGGGTTTGATAGTTAAATCCACTTTTGTGTTTTAGTGATTTGTGGGATTCAATTTTCAGTTTTAAGGGAAATAGTGATCAATACACAGTTAGTTGTATGACCATGAGGAAATTGAATCAAGATCATCTAGGTTATCTAGATGAGTCACATGTGGCTTCATATTTGGTTTATGATCTTAATTGATTTTTTATAGTGACCATCCAATTCTGGGCATGTGGGTAGGGGTTCCTTCATTATCAAGTCACATTCCAAGTTAGTTGTGAATCCTGAGCATGCAGTTATGTTTTAATTGCATGATTTAATAATTAAAAATACTATTATCCTCCCATAAACCCCATTTAACACCATATCTCATCATAGGGTGACTCTATAGTCCCTCTAAAGAAAAATGGGTGATTTTTCATTATCAAATAACACCCTTATCTTAAGGATTGATTTGATCATCATTAGATCTAACATTTGATCAGAATAACCTCATATGTTCTTAAATGTGTATATATCCTTACATTTATATTTATTCTTATGTGAAAAGACAAGTCTCCTTGTATTATATCTAGGTCTTTAGATTATATATTTTAATTGTGAATGGAAGGATAATTGACCCTCATTCTTGTATCTAGGGTTTGGAAGATTGATTCATGATTACTAACATTAGATTCTAGGGTTCCAAAATCATTGTGTGATTATCATATAAGGTAGGAAGATTTATTTTATTTTTTATGGGATTTCAATGCCTTATTATTTGATTGATATTATTTTATTTTGTTTTCCTATATTGTTAATTAAAAAATAATTATACTAAATTTATTTGATAATTAATGTTTTTGGGTTTTAAAAATATTAGTTTTTTGGGTATCGAATTAAATAAATGGATTTGGTTTTGAATTGCATTTTAATTAAACAATGAAATTATGGTATAGATTATTTTTTATAATAATATATTTTGGGTGGCATAAACTTGAGGAATTTAAAACTTCTGAATTTTCAGTTTTTTAGTTAGAAAATTTAAAGAAATACAATTATTTTTTCTAATTGAATGTGTTTGGTATAAGAAATGATTAGGATGTGTCAGGTCTCAATGGAAATGTTAGGTAGTTGATATGAATAAGGGAATCCATCATGTATGTGATATGGATATAGTGGGATATAAAATTTGGGAACCACTCATATAGGGGGTAACCACAACTGATGTATTTTATAATCATAGACATGAATTGTATTAGTGAGCGGTTTGTTAGAGCCTCTGAGTGGAACCGATTTTCCCTTATTTAAGGGATAGGGTTTTCATCTTTGATTTCATACCCTTACCTCCTCCGATGTGGTGTGATTTTGGTTAGCATTGGTTTTGGCGTCCTCGGATCGACATTGGCATGACTCTGTTAGGCTGGCGTGACTTTCGATCAACATCCCTAGCTCATCGGCTCAACAATGGTTCTCGTGAGGCTTCGACTTCGTCTTCCTAGAGTGTTTGCTTGGGAACATGTGGATCCGGATTTTTCTTCCCTTTTGGATGGACTGTTGGGCTAGTGATATGTGGATCTACCTTTGACAATCCTTGTGAAGGATTTGGTATCCGTGTTGGTTATCGTCTTGGTGTAAATGGGTAAAGGCCTCAGCATGGTTGGCTTCCTTTCAGGTGAGGCCCAGCGCTAGTCCCTGTGTGGCATAGAGGGGGGAGGGTCTCTCAGTTCTTGATTCTAGCATCCTGAGGTTTAATTGTAGGTTTTATTTCGGTGATTTTTTATGGTGTTTCTTTTTCTGAAGTGGTGGTCTATTGGTTTGTTTGTGTTGCTGTCTCACATGAAGTTTGGTTTCTAGAGTTGTGGATTTTTTGCATCGTATTATGCCTTTTGTGACGGTGAGCTCCTGGTGGCCCTATGGTTTGAGGTTTGAGGGTTTCTTCAACTGTTCTCTTACAAGTGGATTCTTTATATGGGGTTCAAAGCAGTAGTTTTCTCTTGGTCTTTGCTTTTCAAATTTTGATGTTTGAGAGGGTATGGATTTTCCATCGGTACCATGCATGTGCAGTCATGCATGGGTTTGTTTGTCATGTTGTTAGGAGTATGAGGAAACTAATATTATTGTTTTTATGTTGTGTAGGGGATCTTTTTTGTAATATTTAATGAGTTTTTTGGCCTTAAACTTTTGTATCATTGTGGTTTGGTTGTTTTAAGTCATTGAAGTCATGTTCGGTTTCTCACTTTTTCCTCAAAAGTGTTCAAATAATAAAAAATTAATTTTCAGTCATAGACATGAATTTTTTTTATGTTCCTTATTATTTATCATGTATCATTAATTTATATTGGATCGTTATTGGTTGTCCATTACGGTGGAACCAATAAGGTTAATCTTTTTTGGAAAAGTAAAAAAATTTATTATTTCATCTCCAATATTGGTTTTATCTTAAATTGATATTAATATTTTTAATGTGATAACTTTTTTAAATGATATTGGTTTCAAGGTTTAGAATAGATCTTTAATGGGATCTCGTGATAATTAATTGAGAAAATCCTATTTTATATTTAATTGTTTCCAATATGCACATCTCAGTGTCTGTGTCGATGTTGTGTGTCATGATACAAGTAAGGGAAATGCTCTAATTTTCTTGAGTGATAGATCATACGATCTAATTTAATGGTGGATTTGGTGGTGTTATCCATTCATTATAGTAGGATTATAAGAAATAAAATTGAATGGATATTTTCTACTTGGTTGTCTAGTCCTTTCTAGATTATGCCTGGTTTTATTTTCCAACTATGCTCTATTTTTTCAGTTTACATTAAATCTTTTTCTAAAGTGGGTCTAGGATTTTAAATAGAAATTATATATTTCTAATACATGGATTTAGTTTCATATTATAGGTTAAATAATTCACTGAAATCACATTTTCCCTTAATAATAGTTTCTACCCTTTGGTATCAAGGAACATCCTTGAGGTATTTTGGTGAATCTTGACATAGGTATTAGGACACTATATTTCATGTTAGGGTAAAAAAATGGTATATATATGTGGTTTTAAGGATTGGATATTGAGAAGTTCTTAGTTATATATACTAGGGTATTTGGAACTCCATAGGTATCCATAAAATTGCTTATCCAACCTCTTCATGGAGAGACATATGTAGCTAATTAGATTGTGAAAGATGAGTTATTGAAAGGATCCCTTACAGTATATTTGTATATTGTTCCTTAGAGGTGTTTAAAACCATGAAATGTTTGGATGGGTAGTGTATTGATATATCGTGATAGTCATGTGTAGGGATAATATACATATGCATTTGAATTTTATAAAATGGTTTTTTACAGGAGAGTGTTTTTAAAGGTGATTTCAAATATATTTTTGGAAGTGATTTTATTTTTAAAATAATTTGGTTTAAATTATTTATGTTTTCATTTTTGAACTTTATCTTTGAAAGAATAATTGTATGATATATTGAGACACATAGATGTATAATTGATATCTAATGATTTCGGATTTATGGTTACTATAGAGGGAATTTATGTGTTGTGTCTCATGAGATTTTCTTTTTGGTTTACTATGTTATAGATATGCCTTCTCATGCTAATATTGTTTTTAATAAAGAGGCTAATAAAAATGTGGATTGAACTCAAGTGTGAGTATTTTGAATCATTTTTATACTCATTAATGTTGCGGATAGATAAATCCAAGTGCTTTGGAAGGGGTTGGATTAGTAGTGTATTAAGGGGGTTGATCATTATTTGGAGGTGTAGAAGATGAATTTTATCATCTTTTGGAGATGGGGTGGAAATATTTAGTTTTTATTATAACAAAACCAAAAAATAATAACAATAAGTTCTTTTGGTTATCATTTTAACAGCTAAATCCAATTATTAATTTTCTAACATTTTTATTTTTAGTTATCAACATTCATAAATCATTTAGTTTTTTTTATTTGGGTTTTTTATTAACCATCTAGTAAACAAAAATGTAAAAAATATATCAACATAACTACATTAGAAAAAAACTTTAAATCTTAAATAAATCCTTAAATTTAATAAAAAAATTATATTAAAACAAACATAAATTTATAAATTGACAGAATTGTTGTCATATTTGATCTCTTAGGTTTTTTATAATATTTAATTATTTACAAATATAAAAATAATAAATATATTTATATTTTTGGTTCTCTATTATTAAAATAAATAAAAAAACCAAAAAAAATATTAATGAAATTAAATTTCTACATACCAAAAACCATTTTAGTATAACATTTTATTAGTAATTATTCAGTTTTTGGTTAACCATTCAGTTAGTCACCTATTTACCACCTCTATTAATAAGGGATTACATAGTACAAGAAACTGAGGATTGGTTGGATAAAATAAATATATTCAATTTTTCTTACACCACTAAGACATAAAAATTGGACTTTGTGACTTAAATTAGTAAAGTATCAATGCATAAGTGGTGGTATATGACTATTGAAGAGAATCTAAAAGAGGATTTAATATTGATTTTGTTAAAAAAATATGTTTATTCAATAGTTTCATTCAAACACACTAAAGTTGAGTAAAGATCATGTGTCATTGGAGCTAGTGTAGGTGTACATGATAATTGTTAGACTATATTGTTCTTTTTATGATTTGGTTCATTTGGAGGCTATTTTGATAACAAATAATAGTATCAATTCATAAAGGTTCAATATCAACCATCAATCTAAGTTCTAATCAAGGATGATTTTTCCTAATTTATATACCTATTCAATGGTATTAAAAAAGATAATTTTGTATTAGGAGGACATATTGGATAGGAAGTGTGTGAATATTTTTCACCATTAGATTAAGGGAGAAAATAATTTTTTTTATGGGAAACGTATATATAATGTGATCATTAATATTAGGTGGTAGCTAGAAGAAATTTGTAATATCAAGTTCTCCTAAATAAAGGAGGTAGATTAGGTGTTACTAGGTTGTCATCACCACACACCAAATATGATACTATTAGAACATTCCAAAGACATTTCATTAATGTGGGGAGCTTGGTAATCTAAATAATTTTTATGAAATTATATCTTGAGGAAACAGTTTATAAGATTTCAACTACATTCAAGGATTAAGTATTCCTATGGAAAATAAAAATCAATATAGAGCTAAATAATTGTTAAGGATCGATGGTAATCCTCTTCATTGTGAAACTTAGAAGGATTAAGTAAAAGTATTTAATGTGGAACATTTAATTGAGGAGTATGAGATATGACCTATGATAGTGAGAGGTAATATATATTTCTTATTCTATGGTCTCTTATATATTAGATATAGGTATATATTATACATTCATAACTATGTGAGTAATGGATCAATTAAATTTTCATTTGGAATTGATACTTTATTTCTTAAAAATAAAGACGCCTTTTGGATATATTGTATAATAGGTTTAAAAGTGTACATCTTGTTTCATTATGATATATGACATGGAAATATTTTTAGAATTATTAGATCTGTATATGTGCATGTTTTATTTCATTTTTTTGATAGATTTTAGGGTGACATTAAGGGATTATATCAATTATTACACATTTAAGGTTTCCTTTTTTTAATAGATTTATATTTTTCACTTTTTAAGGGGAGTGTTATGTTCATGATAGTTTTTTTGGAACATTCATTAAGGATCTAATGTATTTTAGGTATCTTATATCTATATTAGTTTATCAATCAGTATAAATCAGGAATTATTTTCTATTATGAGTTATTTTAAAGAATTTATTGAATGTGTTCTAAGAAAAAATCTATAGAAATATACTAGATATGGTTGTATATTTGTCCATCTATTTACATCCTATGATTATTATGATATTTTTGTTTCAATTGGAGCCTATGAATTTTATATAGATTAATATTTAGTTGTAGTGGTAAATTTTTGAATTTGACCTTGAATTTTACCTTGGGTGTCCTTGGTTTTGTTCACCAAGAAAGTTGATATTATCTTGTGGTTGTGCATAAAAAATTAGAATTTTATCGTAGTGATGGTTAAGAATAAATACCATTTACCTAAAATTGATGATCTATTTTATCCTTTAAAATTATCTATGTGGTTTTCAAAGAAACATTTGTGATTAGGATATCTCTATCCTGGGGTTATGGTGGAGAAAATTATAAAAACATACAAGAAAAGTTATGAACATTATTAGTTATTTTTTATTTCTATTCGGGGTTACAAATTTTTCTATTTTTTCATGTTCATGATGATTTTTGGATTCTAAAAATACCTTAACATGTTCATATTGTATTTTTTTGAAGAAAATGTAATTTAATTTAAAATATAGGAGGATCATGGACGGAATTTTAAAACCATGTTAGATATGTTTTGAGAGTATATATTATTTTAAAATATATCTAAATTTTTGTTTTTTAGACGATAAGAAAAGTAATTAGGTCACATGATTTCTATGAAAGGTATGTCAATATATCTATATTATTAAAAGGAAGTGGTTTCTTCAGGGTGGCCTAAGAATGTCTTTGATATTTTTAGGTTTTTATAACTAGAATGATATTACTAATTCATAATTCTATATTTTTTATGTTACTATCTCAAATGATAGTGTTAACTCGAGAAGGTGTGAATTATTTTAAGATGGAAAATGTTAAGGGGGTGTTGATGAGCTGAAGAAGTGGTTCACTTCTATGTTAGTGATAATAATTCCTATGTATAGTGAAGGGTTATTTATGTAGAGTGAATCATCTTTAGTAAAACAAAATTTTGTGCTCATTAAATGTGATATTATTGTTGCGTATAGATTAAGGCAGTTACAACCAAATGAAAATAATATCTCATGTATGATATGTAAATAGTGGTGGTGGTCCTTTTTGTGAAGAGTTGATGATATTACATATTTGGATAAATTTTTGTGGTTTATTTGGACCATAAGAGTCTGATATATATATTTTCTTAGAAGGATTCGAACATATGGAAATTAATATGGTTGGACTATATTCAAAACATAAATTTTGAGTTTTTCTATACACTAAGGAAGGATAATATTGAAGTAGAATCCTTGAGTCAAAAATATTAAGCTATAAATGAGTGATATTATTATTGGATAAAATGGGTTTGATATAAATTTTGTTTATGGACAACCATAAAGAGGGTTTTAGTATGATATTGCATTGGATCGACATCATTTTTTTGCTTTTGGACCAAGTAAAGGAGGGATAAAAGGCTGATGTTGAATTTAGGAAGATTAATGATTCCTTAAATAGTTGGGAGTCCCTATAAAGGCGGTATCTAGAGGTAGACTCAACACTATACAATTACAGTATAGTTGATATTCTTTTTATTCTAAGGAAGGATGTCATGAGATAATTCTATAAATCCATCTGGTCAGTTTTTTCAGGAGAGGTGAATGTGTACCTTAACATTAGATGATAGTGATGGTGGGAAGTGATGGAGAAGGTTGTATCTTTCTATGTTAAATATGATTTACTTATTAGTGGATAATGTTATATTATCAATGACCTTCAAGAAATCTATAACCATTTCTTAAGAAAACATGGAAATTAGAATAGGTGGAATAGATTTTGTGATTGGTTTCTCTAAATCACCATTGAATCATCGTGAAATATGGGAGATTTTAGAATGAAGTTGGACAATATTTTCCTAGTTTAGGATACATTATCAATTTAAGATATTGATATGTTGTGTACTAATGAGTTGGTTAAGATTCATAGAGTTCCATTATCAATCATGTTGGATAAATATCCTAATTTTACATCAAGATTTTGGATAGAACTGTAGAAGGTAATGGATACTTATTTAGAGATTATGGCATCATATAAAAAACATTTGGTACATACTTCAAGATTGTGTGTTAGATTTTTGTTGATCATTATAGGATCATGAGACTTTGGTAGAGTTATTTTACGATAATACTTATATATCATCAAGTGAGATAAATCTATTTGATATGATGTATTTAACACCATGTTGATCATCATTATATTGGGTGAAATTAAGAAATAGTTCACTTATGGGACCTATCATGGTAAATATGGAGATATATTAGTCTTACATATTCTAGTAGTGATTAATCATAGATCAAACAAAGAATAATTTATATATTTATTTTTATCGACAGTTGTGGAAGTTTATGATTGGATATTGAGTTTTATTATGATTTTTGAATCAGTTGGTACATAAATGACATGGGAATCCTAGAATTTTTTCAATATGGTATGTGAGTCCATTATATATTGTTGAATGATTCATGGATTTGGTGTATTGTTTGATGTTTTGATCAAAGTACATTTTATTACAAAAAATATATGTCTCTTGGATAAGGAAGTACTTGGTGAATCTATCTATTGTTATTTCCTATGATATTTTTGATTTGAAACTAGATTTGACCTTTTTTGAATGGTTGATGGTTATTTCTTCTATGATAGAGAAGATCATGAGAATATATAGTATTCTTCGTGTAAGATTATTTCAGTAGCATGGTTAGATTCAGGAGGGTATATAGTGTAGATAGATTCAAATTTGGTTGATATCAAAATATTTTTTCATGGACATCAAATAAAAGAGAGTGTTTAGGCATGAAGATTCATATAGTGTGTAGAATTTTGATGACCTAGTTTCTATAGGTGTGTACACTGTTGAATTTTGATGATTTTAGATTTGAAATTATATGTTTTTGGGGAAGCAGTGACCATTACATTATTAGTTTAATATTATTTGGGACCATGTATCACAATCATGTAGGTCGTATTGAAAATGAATAAGTGATTTCATGATCATTTCATAGTCCTAGGTGATTTTTTGGACCTCGTTTTATAGATAAAAGAGTATATAAGAATGATACACAGTGTCATCAGGCATGCATTCTGATAATATAATCAAGTTTTCATTATCTTATTTAAATTTTAGAAACCTAATTATCCTTCCATAAGTCCCATTTTATTCCCTAACTTAGCTTGGGACAGTTTTAGTGTTTCCCTTGAGTGAAATTAGGTATTTCCACCATTAAATTAGGTATTTCCATAGTGTCATCAGGCCATGCAGTCTGGGTCATCATAGTCTATATTGGATGGATTTTATTCACTCCTAAATGGATTTTGATTACTTATTATGTGATTAAAGTGTTTTAGGGGTTTTTCAACATTAGTAATTATTAAATTATTATTTTGAACTGATTTTATGATTGGTTTTGTGGGTTGGAAAAAATATTGGGTTTTTGTGTTTGGAATTAATGTATAGGAAAAAATTTAGAATAGTGTTCAAATTATGCCACATGGAAAATGGCCCCTCATTCTCCATGAATCCCTTCTCTATCAATCTCTTCTCCCCCACACTGCTAGAGTTTATTAGTGGTGATGATTTCCCCTTAATGTTCCTTGATTGGTTTGTACGGTCCCTATTGGATCGTGGTTCACCCTATTTGGTATAAGTTTTATCTCATTTTGGTTTTTGATTTATTAATTCCTCGCTTATTGATTCATAAACTTTAATGGTTATATTCCTTCGCTCTACTCATTTCTTGGTGGTGGTTCTTTTTTGTTATTAACTTGTCATATTTATTCACCTATTTTTTATCCCAGTCTAGTGGATAGACCTTCAGGTATTTTGTTTATATGGGTCAGTTTAGGTTTCATTTTTTATTATCCATTCATTTTTAGTTAGTGATCCATCTAACCTAAAGATACATTGGTTTTTCTACCTCGATATAGTATTACAATATTCTTTATAAAGTTTATGTTTCTGGTTTCGAACCTAGGTTGTGGTTTCCTTTGATGTTAATTTTGATTTTGATGGTCTCTTATTCACTTAACCCATGGGTTTTTAATTTTTATTTTTGTGATATAGAATCACTTATCTTATTATTTTCACTTCTTGAGTATAGTTCCTCAATTTTTCCATTTCATACTAATTTTAGTGTAGTATCTAGGGGGAGGTATGAGGTTATTTTCTTCATTGGAGAGGATTAATGGATTCACAATGGGGATTATGGAGACGATTATATTGTGTATAGTGACGATTATATTGTGTGATATTGAATTTATGTCTAGCATGTAATGATTTTTCTCCTTTGGACACTCCATATCATTGAGATTTTGGGTATGATTTGATGATAGATGTGGTTTTTTGTCGTTCTTGTGGGGGATGTCTCTTATGGTTTAACATAGGTAGGGTCCTAGTGGTTTTTTCATGGTTTTTTACAACCTAGTTTGGATCGATATCGGTAGGTGGTTGTCCGAAAATGATGTTGATATGGTTTTATTTCATTTTAAATAAATTGATTCTAGGTTGAATGGTGGTTGTCATCAGTTTCTAGTAGATGAAATGGTTTGATTGTGTGTGGTTTATTTCTTATGATTAGTAGGGTCCTAAGGAAACATTATTTGAGGTGATAGCCTGATAATCATGGAAGTATAGTTCTTGATGATATTATATGGACTAGGATTTAGTATAATTCTACAATCATACTACTATTGTAATTTATTTTTTAATTGGGCTAGGTCTATTGTATTGATTTTTTGTTATTTTGGTTTGGTTGTGTTTCAAGATGTATGGTTCATGGATTTTTCACTAGGTTCCCACTCAGTGGAATAAAAAGTTTTTATTTTATAAAATACCAATAGTTAGTTAAAAAATAAAACAACATGATTTACGTTTAAATGGTGTTTTGTGAAGATGGGTTTGGGGTGTCTTAAACTAAAAGAATTTAAGACATGGGATTGGTGGGTTCATAGGATAAAATATTTCTAGAAAGTAACACTGTTTTTTCTAATAGAATATTCTTGTTAGTATAAATGACCATAATTTTTTGGGTTTTGATGGAAGGTTCAAGTTGTTGATATGGATGGGGAGTTTTATCAAATATGTTATACATATAGGTAATGCCATGAAATTTTGGAACCACTCATGTAAGTGAAGATCTGCATCGGGTGGATTAAATTATTATTGGAAATAATTTATATGAAGTAGTTATTTATTCCCCATGTATCCTTAGTTTATATTTTATATTTATCTGCTTCATATTTGGTTGGAACCAGAAAGGGTTACTTTTTTGGGGAAATAATAAATTTTATTATTTTATCTATTTCTTTTTTATATGAAATTATGATTATTGGTTTTATTTAAATGTGTTTTCAGTGTAATTAGTTTCATATTTGGGATTAATTCTTTCACAGGATTGTATAAGAGTCATTTTAATAAATCCTTCTTGGTATTTTCACTCATCCCCACCCATGTATAGTTGAGTTCATGTATATTTGTTATTGTGTGATTCAAGTAAGTGAGGGGATCATATTTTCCTGAGTGGTATATCATAAAAATTGATTTTTTAGTGGAGTTGGTGATGTTATTCCATGTTTTGGAGGAAAAATTGGGAACATTCAAATTAACAGGTCATTGTCATATAGTTCATATATCCATTTATAGATTATGAATAATTTTATTTTTCATTGAACACTCTATGGTTTTAAGCTTACTGTAAATGTTTTTTTAAGTTGGTTTTATATTTTCAATAAAAAATATTAATTTATATATAATGGAGTGGGTTAAATACTTTAGGGAAAATTATTACAAAATAATTTTATTATCCCTTAGTAATTGTTTCTAGCCTTTATCCATCAGAGGATGTACATGGATTTTAATATAAAATCCTAGATTAGGTTTGAGAACACATTATCTCTAGTTGATGCCATCACAACATGGGACATGATGCCCTCATCATTTGAGGACCTCATTTATAAGGAGCTCAATTAAGATAATTTGTGTATGGATTATAGGATTCTAAGGGTCCATAGCTCCAACACTACATAATTTTTTTTGAATAACTCTAAAATTTTAATTCCTACCAAATTTTTTATCATATTGTACAAGTTCTCATCTAACCCTAAAAATTTATTTTCTATAGAAAAAAATATATATTTAGTGGAGTTATGATCCTTGTGACTTATAAATTGGATATAGTTTTATTTGATTAAGTTGTAACCCAATACATTATTTTTTATGTCTAGTTGATTATTTGGAATTGGTCTTAGAGTGTTAAATAGGTATACTGACTACCAACACACCCTTATAGAGTGATCAAATATAGTCAATGTATGTATGAGATATCCAATAGTGGTGAATTTCTATGGGAATATATTGGATTTCCTTGTATTATATATATGATCTTGTGATGTGATCTTTATCTTGGATTGGTTTACTCACTATAGTTATCACATCGATTTATATCTTAGACAGGTCTTATTCCCTTCTCTTGAAAGTGATTTATAAACTTATATTGGGTAATGGGACATGTGATTGGGTCATTCTAAACATAATCATTGGAATCTATGAATGATTGTGTCCTAGATATTAATAATTATGTTAGGTATTAAGGATAAGACTTGGTTGCACATTCTAATTCCTATTTTAGATCAGTTTCTATATTTGTTTCATTATAACGTTATTGTATTTCCTCTTAATAAAGAATTTGGTCATATAATTAACGTGGATCTGGATATAGAGCCTATTTTAATGCCACTTTACCGAATTTATCTATCTTAGTTTAGGGAGTTGAGGGTATTTTTTGAGGACCTATAATTGAAGGTATTTATTTTCTTAATCACTTATCCATGTGGTGATCATGTTTGATTCTCTAAAAAGGAGACTATAGATAATTTTTATGTATGATTTACTATAGATTTAACTTAATTCATTATCGAGTGTTGGTTCTCATGTATTGACTAATTGTTTGATAAATTGGGGGTAACCAGATGGTTTCCTAATACTGATTTATGTTTAGTTTATCACTAGCATAGAATAATAGTAGTGGATGTTTTACGAATGAAATTCTGTATCATATATAGATTTTATGATTTCATTGTGATTTTTTTTGATTAAATTAACATTTAGTTTAGGATCATGGCTCTTATAAACTAAATATTCCATTTATAAATTGAATCATTCATGGTGGTATTCATTGATTATATACTTGTATACTCAAAAACATTTTAGGTTAATGGTAGGAAGTTAGAGATATTGTTGGGAACACTATTACAATACTAGATTTATATCATGCTTTAAAGCATAATTTTTGGATATAGGAAGTTTGATTCTAGGGTCACATCATATTTTTGTGTATAATTTTTTTATGACTCTAGCATTTGGATACTAAATTTTTTTGGGAGAGAACAAAGAAATTAATTCTGAATCATATTTTCCTGGCATTGGAAAACCATTATTGATGATTCATTTAAGACTTATCCAACTTGGTAGTGCCTATGAAAACTTTTAATGAGAAGGGAGAGAAGTTTTAGTGGAATAAACTATGTGGTAGGAATTTTTATAACTTGAAGGTAATACAAAATTCTTCTATGTTATTGACTCTACTAGAGTTAGGTAAAGGTTATATTGTATATTGAGATTCATATGGTATTATATTTAGTGAATTTTTAATGTATTAATGTTTTTCTATCCCTTATGGTCCATTATATTTGAAATATTTACATTCCTTAAATTCATTCATTGATTCAATATGTGTTTTCATTGAATATTAATGGATTTAATATATGAGGCCTACCTAATTTTATTATTTTTGTATTTTTATGGTAGTTCCATCATTATGGTGAAATTAGTAATATCATGAAGTGAAACATGGAATTGTGAGAAGCAGCATAGTGTGATGCAAAAAAATAAGGATAAAACTGAAATGGAGTTAAAAAGAATATAGAGACCCATACCTTTCACACACAGGTATCACCTAATAATAGTTTAATATTCATTATATGACATAACGATACATGATATGATTTTTTAGGCATAATATATTTGGAAATAGAGATATATAAAAAATAAGTACATAAGTGAACTACATATTCTACCACTAAGTTATTCATAAATAAAACCCTTCATAGGAATATCATACTCAATACTATTCTTAATAACATGGGGCAGGGAAACATAATAATGGGTGAGCCTAGATTCTCATTAATGGAAAACAAGTGAGATATAAATGATCATGTAAACATAACATGAGAATAAGGGTATAAGAACATTAGTATGACATTTGGAAAACATACCTGGCATATCATTGAGAATAATCTTTTTCCATGCTATAAATCTTGGAAGTTTATAAGACATAAATCATAAAGGAATGAAATAAAAGAAGATATGAGAGCATAAAATTATCATAATACATAATTTTAGGGAATACACATAAGAATAGGAAATCATTTCTATAGAAATAAATCCTTAATACTGAGACTATCATATTCTATTGGGTTTACTAACCAATCTATTGTATTAGTCGAGGTTCACTCCCAAGACTATCTCCGTGGACAAGGTCCATTAATGAGTAGGGTTTACTCCACCTTCTAGTCATTTTTATCTCATGATATTTCTATATTTACCCAATTAATTTTTTGGAAATATAACTATGGTCCCACTAATGACATAATGAAAACCATACATATGTCTCCTACAGGTTCAAAAAATAATCATTATATCATCATAACATAATCCATTAAATGAAAATGGATTTCAAAAACATATTTTCATAATAAACATAAAATAGATAGAGAAATAAAAATTATGGTATCTTTTGATTATTTTCCTATTAAATATTAGGAAATGTTAAATTATTTCATATTAGATAGAAAATTCATTTAAAATTACACCTAAAACATTTCTTGAGAAAAATACCATGTTAATTTAAAATCACTTATTTAAAATAACTTATTTAAAATCTGAATTTTTTAAAAATATTAAAAGAAAAAATTTTATTTGAAAATAACATAGTAAAATATTAAATAAGATTCAAAGTATTGAGTGTTCTTGATGGAATAAAATTCCTTTCATGTTGTATGTCTGAAAAAAAGACACCTACATTTTCAGTAAAACGTTCCTCATCCATAAAATGATAAGAATATTCCTTTTAAACAATTATTTAGAAATAAAAACATGGGTAAAAATTAATTTAAATAGTAATATTAGAATAATAAAATAATTCTTGAAAAAGAAATTAGAATAAATGGACTTGGAAGATAAAGGATTTTCGACCAAAGAAATGAATAAAGTCATTTTTCCTTAAAAACATTATTTCTCTATTTTGAGAACACAAAGCAAGTATAATGAATGGAAAGTAATTATTATATTGAAATAAACTAAGTATAAAAAAATTCATGAGTTTCTTGTGTTTTATATCATGAAATTTAATAATCAAAAACATGATCATAATTAATCCTAATAGACAATGAGATTGTAACATAAAACTCTTACCTCAGGACTGACTTTCATATTACATGTTTGAAACTTATGTATAGTTAATAGAAACTTATTATACATATATTACAGAACCATACTCATATATATAATAACATATATTATTACTTATAACCTTTTATAACTCGCTTATTACCAATTATTTATTAAAATCACTATTCTGGGTGATAATTGCTTCATTTTACATGTATGTTTTGGTTCTAAATTATCATTCCTTATAATATGATCATTATTGTAGAATATTTATAATTTTAATAATGATATAAATATAAAATATATTAATTTTATACATATTTAAATTCATTCATAAAATTTTGATTGAAAAATTAATTACACCATTTATAGAGACGATAGTCTGTATATAAACATGAAAGTTATTTTCATTTTCTAAAGGATAGAATGAAAGAAAATTAAATAGTAATTAACCTTTATAGAATTATAATTATATAATATAAATTATATATATTCATAAAATCCATCATTATTACCATCTATGTAAAATGTAAATGAAAAATTAATCACATTGCTTCGTGGAGGTGGTAGTCCACATGTATTCATGGGCAACCGTATCGTTTTCCAACGGATTGGAAGGAGAGAAGTTAGATATGATATTATAACAATATAATTGTAAATATTTCATAAATATAATAAATATAAATTAAATATATCGTTATATACATCTGTGATAGGCGGTGATTAAAAAGGGATTACATAGGTTAGTGAGACAGTAGTTCGTCATACAGATGATCGACAATTTTTCCTCCCATTTGATGGAAGAGGATATGAATATTGGTTATTAAATTAAAATAATGAAATATAATTATATGTAATATATTGTTTCTATCATTTCATCATACTTAAAAAATATTTTAATGAGGTAGAAGAAGTAATAAAATGAAAATTCATGGTTAAGAACTATACCACTTCCTCAGACAACCTCTTCATGTTTATACCTAAATTATTATTAGTGTGGTTTTAGAATCAATATAGGGACAGTAGGTCATGTTTAGGGATGTAAGTAAAAGTTTTTGGTAGGTATTTTCCACACTAAATGGGTCCTGAAGTGTCTATACAAAAGAAAGGGGTTGCCTTTTATAAGTGGGGAGAGTACCCAATTGGAATTGTTGAAAATAATAAAATATATTAATGAATTATTAAAAAAAATGGATCAAAATGAAATATTCACAATGATTAGATTATATAGGGTATAAATATATCTGTAACATATAATTTATAAATGTTTTAGGTCATTTTAACCAATGTATCTTAGGCTTAACCCCTAGAAAACATGTTTCAACCTTAACGGTGGTAACATATTTTTAATGTTTTTAAAATTCATTATGACCAAAAATTATTATGACCTTATTAAATAATATAAATTATTATTATACAAAATTTATAATCCATTAACCAAATTCTATTCCCAATAGTGACATAATTTAATTTAAAATTAAACATGTAAATGTGACGAAAATCGCTTTTCTAAAGAAAAAGATTTCTTAAGTATAAAAACTTTTTATATCAAAATCTAATAGAAAATTGGTTCTAATGACCTAAATTGGATTAATAATAATATAATTTAAATAATTTTACCATTAGCACTATTTTAAAAAAAAATTAAAAATTACTTAAATTAAAATATAAATTTTAATAAAAAACTATATTTTCACTATTCATAAAAACATTAACCTTTTAAAAAATTATCAAAAATTAAATTTAAGATAATTCAAACATGCTAATTGAAAATTTAAATTTAAATTTTTTAAATTAATTTTTTGAATGTGGAAAAAAATATTTAAATTATTTCTCATAAAAATCAATAAAAACTACTTTAAGGAAAACTTATATTTTTGTAAAGCATATAAATATTTTTTACTAAAAATATATTTTCTTTATATAAAACCATTATAAATAATTTTAAAATATAGTTATTACTATTCATATATCCAATTTAATACCTAGTTTATAATGGTATATTGTATTATGGTTCATTTAGACTTGGGGTTTCTTGTATTGCAAGCTATCAAAAAAATGAAGTAATTTTAAAAGGAAAAATTGTAAAATAACTAGGTTTTACATTCTACACAACATAAAATGAATTCTGAACATAACTCATTCACTCTTATAAAAATTATGATATCCCTATTACATAACATCCTTGGGTTCTAATGTAGCTTCTTTGAATTTTTGATTCCTCAAGATAACTTTGTCTAGATTAGTCTTGTTCCATAGAACATTATCTCTTTGGTCTAAGATTTCTACTAGCTTTTTTAAAAAAGAGATCATTCTCCAATGATATAGCCTCTGATTTTAGTACATGTGCATTATTATTTATGTACTTCCTTATGATAGATACATGGAACACATCATGAACATGATAGTGGTTTCATGAAAGTGTAAAGAGATAATCTATCACCCATACTCAATCAAGAATCTTGAAGGGACCAATATTCCTAGTGATCATCTTTATTTTATTCCCAAATACCATAACCTTATTCCATATATAAAATCCTAGAATCACCTTCTCACCAACTATAAACTCCAAATATCATTGATGATTTTGTCAAAACTTTTTGGTCGACACTGAGGTCCCTCTATATATTGTTGATTGGTTCTAACTTTCTCTAAAACTTACTCAGCTAGATCGGTCCCAATAATTTTATTTCTCAAAATCCATACTATAACAATAGAGTTCTACATTTCTTTCCAGAGAGTTTTTAATAAATATCCATTTAAATTCACTTTTAAAATATATTGTTTTATGAAAAATAGACCAGAGGAAGGTGATGATCCCAACCACATTTTGATTACAAAGAAAAAGATTTCAACATATCCTTTAGGGTTTAAATGATTCTATTAGAATAACCATATCTCTGAGTATGATAAGTAGTGTTGAAACATGAAACTATATCTAGATAATGATGAATATTCCTCCAAAAAAACTAGGTAAAACTAGGATGTTGATCATATATAATAGAATTTTCTAATCCATGCAAACATACAACTTCCTTTATGTATATTCTAGAAAGATGATTAAGATAGAAATATTCTATGAAAGTAATTAAGTGTAATTAATTTTCAATTAGATCAACTACATACCAAATAGTTTTATATCCTCTATAAGTTTTGGGGAGTATGAAGATAATATACATGGTAATGTTTTCCCTTTTCCATTTTGGTATGAGTAATGGTTGTAACATCCCCTTAAAATTTTTCCTCTCATCTTTAAGCTTCTAACATACCATACACCAAGATAAGAACAATACAATATCTCTCTTCATATTGTCCCACTAGAAATACTCTTTCATATCTCTATAAATCTTCATAATTTTAGGATCAATAGAGAATAAAGATATATGAGATTATTTTAATAGCTCCTTCAAAATTTGGTATGGACAGAATAGATACAAGGTTCTCAAAGATTATCATTTTAGCACAATCAATATTGAACTTAGGATCATTTCTCACCTTCTAATGTTGTTTCACCTCTTCCTTCTACTCATATTTAGTCTTCACTTATATATATAGTTAAACACTCATTTCATAAAGATATGATTTATCCCCTTCATTCATGTTTTCTACATCCATCATTTGGGAATCTATAAATATTTGAACTTTTGTGATCATTATAATAGATTTTCTAGCATGATACTTTTGACTTATAAAATCTACCACCTTTTTCTATTTCCCATGTTGGTAATGTATTGAGAAATAATAATATTTTATCATATATAGCCATCTCATCTGGTACATATTCAACTCTTTCTATGTAAAAATATAATTTATCTTTTTATGATCAGTATATATATCAAAATATTTACCATACAGATAATTCCTCCATATCTTTAATGCAAAAAATTTAGCAACTAACTCCAAATAATGAGTTGAGTAATTTTTCTCATTAATCTTCAATTTTCATGAGGCAAAAGCTATAACCATAAAATTTATCATGATTATATATCCCAATAAATCGTTTTATGAATCATTATAGATCATAAACCCATACCCATTGAATATTAGTGTATTCCCAAGTATGATAACTATCCTTCTCTTCAGTTCCATGAAAATTTCCTTACATTCATTTGTCTATATTAACTTTTATACCTTCTGAGTTAATTTTGTGAGTTGATTAGACATGCATGGAAAATTCTCCAAAAATCACTAATAATATGTAGACAAACCATGAAAACTATGGATCTCATTCACAATGGATGGTCTGGTCCAATTTTTAATAAATTATATCTTTTATGGATCCACTGATATACCCTCGCTTGTGATTATATGAACCAAAAAGAATATTTTTTTATCCAAAATTCACATTGTGTAAATTTTTCATATATATTGTCCTTTCAGAGGGTCTTTAGTATAATCTAGAAGTAATATTCATGCTATTCCTTTATCTTTTAATATATAATAATATCTTTTATAAAGACTTCCATAAACCGATCATGGTAATCTCTAAATACTATATTCATTAAATCCATGACGATAGTGGGAGAATTAGAAATACCAAATTCTATAACTATACATTAATAGTGTTCATACCCTATATGGAATACTCTCTTGGGTATATTCTCTTTATTAACCCTTAATATATGATATCATGAATAAATGTCAATCTTGAAAAAGTATTGAGATCTACGTAGTTGATAAAACAAGTCATCAATATGAGGAAAATGATATTTATTCATGATTGTGATCTTGTTAAGTTCTCGATAATAAATGAAGAGTCAAATTGATATATATTTATTCTTAACAAAAAGAGAAGTTTCACCCCAAAGTGACACACATGGATTAACAAATCCCTTATCAAGATTCCCCTATATTTTCGTATTCAATTATAGCAACTCTATCAAGGATATTCTATATATATTCTTTAAAATAGATGTAGCACAAAGTTTAAGTTATATTGAGAAAAATATGAATGATTGAGTGGTAGACTAGAAAAAACCTTTGTAAAGTCATAAAAGACTCCCTCATAATAGTAATATCATCGATGTTGAGTTTATCTCTAACCATCTAAGATAAACACTCCTTTTAAATAGCAATCAAGACCCATATAATGAATTTTATTTCTATCAGAAGTTTATATTTATTATCGTGGTGATAGAATATCATTGGTTGGTTAAGAATATAAAATGTGACTTCCCTTACTTATCAATTGATGTGGAATTTATATAGAGCAATCCAAACTATGCCTAAGATAACATAAAATTCAACCAGATAGAGAATAAAGAGCTTTCTAGGAAGAATATTCTGAAAAACTTCTACTAGATAAGAATTATAAACATGAGATGATATGATCACACCATTAAGGGGCTTAGATGCTAATTCAGCATCTAATTATTGGGGTTTAATTTTTATACTCATAGAATATTATTCATATTTAAAAGAGTGTGTATATTTGGAGTCAAATTAGACATTAGCAATTCTAGAGTGGATGGTAAGTATATGTTTCACCCTGTCTTTATCTTACCCCACATTAGAAATAGTGATCACATGATATTTCCCTTTTTATCAATGATATAGATATTTCTAACATCGATCATTGCCATTAAACTTCAAAATTGAGCACTGATTAGCATATTTGTCATACTCCTTGAATTTTAAACACTAGAGTGTGGGTAGTGTATTATGTGGAGATTTCCAACTATTTTATTAATTAGCTAACATCTTCCCATAACTTCGAAATTAAATTTCCCAATGATCTTTCTTTATACACATAAAACATTTACCAATCCCCTTAAGACAATTTACTACATTATTATTTCCACACTTCGAGTATAAATAAAGGCTCCTCTTATTCTCTTCATGGATTTTAGAATTTTATTTGAATTGCAACTTTCTTTTCCTATCAAAACTATATGATTGATGGGTTACTCTAATATCCATTTCCTCCTTGATAAAATATCAAATGATTTCTTCATAGCTATTGAAGTACCTTATGTATAAAACCCTTATGAGACTTGGTTTTAATCCACATAATAATTGATCATAATTAATTTCATTTTGGATGATAATACCACAAGGGTTCCTCACATGTTTTGTAAAATTTTCCACATAGGTACCAACATATTCATCATCCTTATTATTTATCATAAGGAATTACTTCCCCAATTTATTATAGAGAATAAAAGGAAATTACTTACTGAAAAATAATCTCTTAAACTCACTGCACTCTATGGAATAAATTTATTCCTATATCCTTTCATTCTTGATAAGAGTCTACTATTGATATACTTATCATTCCAAATGATAGACATCTAAAATTAATTTTTCATGCACTAAATACCAAAGAATATAAAATTTATTTTCATTGGTATTTGTCCATTTTTTAGAAACTATTGGATTAGTGGACCCACTAAAATAAGTTGGGTGTTTTCTCATGAAGTACTCAATAGAATGTTGTTCCCTAATTTTATTGTTTCAAAGTTTAACATGATTCATAGATTGAGAAGTTTCATAATAATAGAAACAATATTTATCATTCCATATCCCATGACATCTGGTTTCTCTAGAAGAAAATCAATTCATTTTCCCCCACATTCTGTATTAAAACCATTAATTCAAGTTCCATCCACTAAATAACCAAAAAACATATTGTGGGTAATCATAATCATAGTGTAAAACCATGTAATCATGAAAAATCATTTATAGGATATCTAAATTATTACACCTTTCTTTAAATCTATGACACGTTATATTTTACCTAGGTCATTTGGGATCACTATCTATTAAAATACTTCATTATGGTTCATAAATAAAATGTGAATTAACCCAAGAATATCCCATGGGAGTGTCAAAAATATGTGAGTTGTAAAGAAACACTCTCCATGCACTAGAGTTATTGATGATATATACTCGACCAACTCTTTTTAGGGTTATTAAATCTCGATGTATCTTTTCCAAAACCATTTCCACTTATAGTATCCAAACATAGATTTTTTCTTGGAAAACCACACTCTTCTATTTACCATAACATAGAATGTTCTTCCACACATAGGATTATACTAAGGGTTCTTATTAAATTTTTATCATCCTAGTTTACAAAGGTAACTAAACATTCCTCTAATACCATATCTAGAAACCCATACTTTTCATAAATAAGTATCACATCTTAATATATGATTATTTATTACATAATATAACTATACATGCTATAATCATATAGTTATATTATATTTGGAAAAATTGATACACAATAAATTAGATCATAAGTGAACTACATCATCTCCCATTAAGTTCTTCATAACTTGTAACCTTCTTAGGAATGTCATACATAATACCATTCTTTATAATCTAGGGAAAGGAAACATTAAAAATTTGAGATAAGATGCTCAGTAATGGTAAACAAGAGAGATATCAATGATAAAATAAATATTAAATGATAATAAGGGTATTATAACATGATTATACCATTTGAAAATCATTCCCTACATATCAAAGATCATAATATTGAGTCATGGAATAAATATTTGTAGTTTATAAGACATGAATCACAAAGGAATCAAAGAACATGATCAATGAGAGCATAACATTAGGACAAGACATAAGTTTTTGGTATATAAATAAGTATACAAAATCATTTCCTTATTAGTCAAGGCTTATTGATAAGACTACCATATTGGAAAACCTTCACTACCCAAACTATCATAGTAGTCTAGGTTCACTCAGAAGACTATCATAGTGGATAGATTCCCTTACTGAAATAGGTTCACTCTCCATTCTAGTCCTATTTATCTCATGAGATATCCATATTTACACAATGTGCTGGGAAGATATATAATCTCACTCCCACCTATCATATAATGAAATTCATATAATGTGTACCACAAGATTAGAAAACATTCATTATATCATTATAACATAACCTATAGAAAGAAAATGGGTTTCATAAAAATCTTTCCATCATCATCATAAACCATATAGATAAATAATAAGGATAATATCATTGGATTATATACCTAGAAAATATTATAAAACGTCAAGTTATTCCATCTTAGAGGCAAAATTGTTTTCCAAATATCACTTGGAACATTTCTATAGGAGAATATCCTTTTTAATTTACAATCACTTATTTAAAATTTAAAAAATTTCCAAAAATTAAAGCAAAAAATTTCTTTGAGAATAACCTTGGAAACATGTGATGTAAACTTCATGTTATTAAAAATTCATTATGGTTGAAATTTATTTCATGCCATATACATTAAAAAAATATTCCTTTCTCATTTTTGGTAAAAATTCAAAAGTACCAGATTTAGAAAATGACAATAATTCTCCTCCTAAATGATATTAAAAAAATTAAACATGGGTTAAAATTAATTTAAAAATCATTGTATAATAGTAAGAACATTATTGTAATCTTTTTAAGAAAACATGGATATGGAAGAGAAAGGATTATTGACTGAAGAGAAGAATAAAGTCAATTTTTCTAAAAACATTCGACTAGTATCTTGAGTAATTAAAGAGAGGAAAAGGAAAGTAAATAATGTAATCTATATAAAAACTAGTATATAATATAATTCATTAGATTCTTGAGAGGTAGAAAATGAAATTTCATCATAAAAAACATAATCATAAATTATTCTGATAAAGAATGAGATTGTAACATAAAACCCTCACATCAAGTTTGAATTCCTTAATACATATAGAAACCTAAATTATAGTAAATATAGATTTATTATAAGAATATTCAAGAACCATAATCATATATATCATATAATATATTATTAATTATAACCTTTTAACTCATTTATTAACAAAAATTTATTATAATAACTCTTCTAGGTGATAATTGCTTCATTTTTCATATATGATTTGGTTTAGTAGTTTTGGTCATTGTAATTTGATAATGGTCCAATAATATTCAGAATCTAAATCATGATATAAATAAAATATATATTAATTATCTAAATATTTAGTGTCATCCATAAAATTTAGTGATATAAAAATAAATTGCATCGTTCATGGAGATGTTAAGTCGTAAGTATGCATAAAAATTGTTTTCATTTTTAGATGGATTGAAAAAAAGAAATGTAAATAATAATTCACATTTACATACTTATTATTATTTAATATACCTCACATATATTCATAAAACCAATCCTTATTACAATTCATGTAAAACATAAATGAAAAACGAATCATGTCGCTTCTTGGAGATGGTAGTCCACATGTATGAACAAGTGACATTATCGATTTCCAGTAGTTTGGAAGGTAAGAATGTAGATGTGATATTATAATTAAATAAGTTAAATTATTTCATAAATAATATATTTTTTTTAAATCCATCATTATATCCATCCATGAGAGGTGGTGATGGAAAATGAAGTACATCGGTTTGTGAGGTGGCAATCCTCCATACACATGGTCGACAATATGATTTCCAATTTTATGGAAGAGGATATGAATATAGGTTATGTACTTAACATAGTCACATATTAGTATATATAAGAAACTATTTTTATTATTTCAAGGTGGTTAAATAATATTTTAAGGATTTGGAAGAAGAAATAAAATGAAAATTCATGGTTAAAAACTATACATATTCTTCAGAAAACCTCTTTAGGTTTATACCTAAAGCATTCCTGGAATGGATTTTTATTAATCCCAGGGACTCTGTGTCTTGGGTAGGGATATAAGGAAGGTTTTTATTCATGTAATGGATAAAAAATGTATATTTAAGTGTGTATACGAGATGATATGGGGTGTCATTTTATAATTGGGGGAGAGGCCCCACAAATAGTTTTCGAAAAGAATAAAATGTATTATTGTATTACTCATACTAAATGGATACAAAATGGACCATTTGTGAATATAATATGAAATAGGGTCTGCATATGTCCATAAAATAGAATTTATACAAGTTTTTAGGTCCTTGTAAAAATTATCTCATTAGTTTAACCCCATATAAACCTATTTAAACCTTAACAGTGGTAATAGATTTTTACATGTTTTTACTATTCATTATGGAAAAAAATTATGATTATATTATTTAATGGTATTAATTACTATGATTAAAAATATTTAATCCATTTTAAAAAATTAAATTCAAATAAGTGAAATAATTTAATTTGAAATTAAACCTATAAACACGTTGACAATAGGTTTTCTGAAGAAAACGCTTTCCTAAGTATAAGTTTTTATGTCAAAATTAAACATAAAATTGATTCCAATGACCAAAATTATATTAATAATAATTTAATTAAACTAATTTTACTTTTAAAATAATTTTTAAAAAAATTAACTTTTTAAATTATTTAAATGAAACGACAATTTCAGATAAGAAATTATTTTTTTCTCTATTCATCAAAAAATTAATATTTTCATAAAATTCTAAAATAGTCACAGTAAAATAATTTTTAAGAGTTTATTTCAAAAATGAAGTGAATTTTGACAAAAAAAATATCCAAAATTTGAAGAAAAATTATATTATTTTCTCAAAAAAATAATAAAAATGATTTCAAGGAAAATGTATATTTTTTAAATCATATAAATAATTTTACTAAAAATATATTTTCATTATATAAATAATTAATAAATATTTTTTCAAAATTGGTTATTACTATTAATACTATTAATTTAATAGCTATTTTAATGGAATATTATATTACAGTTCATTTAGACTCACGGTTCCATGTATGAAAAGCTATTGAAGGATTAAATTTCTCTAAAAATAAATATATTTGGAAAATGTAGGGTGTTACAAATAAAGAGAAGGGACACAATGATGCATCACCCAAGTAAAAAAAATAGAATACTCAATCCACAAACCCAGATAAGAGCTATAGAAATCTAGGTATTTTTTGATTCATGATCTGAATCTCTAATCATGACGTGAACAAATCGAGCCAGGAATACGATGTAATTCAAGGTGACCCTTCATAGCCTAAGTCCAATTCACAACATTATTCATATTTTGAATTCCATAATCACAATGTGAAATTTTTAAGACATGAATAAAAAAGGAGTTGTGCAACTCCTTTACACCAAAAAGTAACTTTTTTACACTATGAGTTTCTCAAGTAATGGAAGTCTCGGTAATGAATATGCACAATTAAAGTCATGAAACATGCATTCATATCATAAACTAAAGTCAACCAAAAATTTAAAGATCTTAATTTCCAAATTTATGGGTTTATTTAATTCCTCTTTGACCTAGGTCCATTAATATGACTTGGAATTATTAATGAGGATCATCATACCTTAGAGAAGAGGATATTCTGTCTATTTATATAGAGTTGCTGCTGCTGGCGTGTCTGATTTCTCTCTCTTATTCCCTTTTCAATTTAATTTTTTTATTTTAATTTTCTTCACTATATTAGTTTAAATAATTACAATTAAATTGGGTTTACCTAAAAAAATTCAATATGTGTTGCTATGTTCTCTGCTCTTTATGTGATCGACCTTGTACTTCCACTACTTATTCCTTTATAATCAGTGTGGTTCAGGAAAAATATTAATTGATAATGTAATTATTATGGAGGATTTATTGATATCCTTTTGGCACTTGAAATTTCAGTTCTATTTTTTGGGAGTAGTGGAACGTAGAAAATGAATTGAGACTAATTTATTAAGACTAAAAATTTTCTTACCCCATTTCAGTTTAGTGATTTTAGTTTCGGATTTTGTTTTTTAAATTCAATTTTTTATTTTTTTCATTTTTTTGTACTTAGAAATTTGTATTGGTGTGAATGTTAGATTATTATACCAATCATTATTATGATACACCATTTAGATATCATAGTGGATTCTAAGAGGATCTCATATCATGGGGACCACCTAATTTAGAAGGGTTTTCATGTCAAGAAACAATAAGGAATGTTTTGTATATCTTATGGGCATAAAGAACTAAAACCTCAATAATAGAGTGATTCATTTTACCATCCTTGTGGAGGAAGCCCCAATTTTCAAGGCTACTAAGTCGACTACTGGTCTGTGCAATACAATCATGAAGACCCTAACTTCTAGAATCATCAAGATATAGATTCATAATAAATACTAACAAAATTCACCAAAAAATACAATCAGATTATGGATAAGAGAATGGATGATAATGAAACACATCTTAGAGAATTGGGATAAATGACCAACCACCTTGCTCAAATTATTTAAAAATTAAATTAACTTGTATAAAACCAACCATTTATTTATAATGAAGGTATGGAATAGTTAGAATAGGTAGGAGAATAGAAATAGGTAGAGGAATTTAGTGTTATTAAATTAATAAAGAAACGAAATTAGAAGGGGAAAAATGAAGAGTGATATGAGAATGCTAAAAATGCGAGAAAAGATAAACCTTTATCTCATGAAGAAGGATAAGAAGAACCTGAATCATCCCTCTTGCACTTATAAAAAGAATAATTAGAAAGAAATATCTCCCTATTATGATTTTAGGAACAATAAGATAATTACATGATAGATATCATGGATCAGATATTAGAGGGTAGGGAGAAGTATCTAGTTGAAGATGTACGAGCTGTAGAAGTGAATAATGAACACAACATGCAAATATGTATCAAACTCACTAACATTATAAATAAAATATAAGAATGGGACTCTATCATACACATTCTAAATGAATATGATAAAAATGAGGATATAATTCATTATGTTATCCCATAATGTAAACCCAATGAAGAGAACAGATAAGTAGTGGTGGAGTAAGGAAACTACAAAATATGGTCAGATCTGATATTTGTTATGATTTAATTAAAAAAATTCAAAGTATGGAATCCATCACATGAAGTTTTCAAGAGGAAACAATGGAGGAAGAAAAGAATTAACCCAGATTAAAAAAATAGTCAGAAGTGGGTAAATCTAAGTTTGTTATCTTTATATTATATTTTTTGGAACTGGAAAATGTGTCCCCAAAATTTTTCAGATGCTTCCATACATGATCCAAGATCGTATCCCTTTTCTAAAGCTTCGATTTGGAAGGTCGTAGGGCCCAAATGAAGTTACGGATTAGGAGTTATGGACATTTGAATTTGGGCAGGAAAACTGGTTCGTGAAGCCCCGACGCAGAGCCCCCCCCCCCCCCTCCAAGCAACGCGGCCGCCGCGAAGCACATGAGGCAGTAACTCTCCACGAATGCCCCTGAAGTTCGCAAAACCACCGCGAAGAATAGGAGGCAGTACCTCTCTGTGAACACCCCTGATGTTCGCGAACCCACCACAAAGCAGATGAGGCAGTACCTCTCCACGAACCCGGTTGACGATCGCGACCCGCCGCGAAGCAACCGAAGCCCCCTTC
The DNA here is from genome assembly GCA_963277665.1 of Viscum album. Lineage (NCBI taxonomy): Eukaryota > Viridiplantae > Streptophyta > Magnoliopsida > Santalales > Viscaceae > Viscum > Viscum album. The sequence goes on from OY728155.1 coordinate 1,980,066,188, forward strand.
GCGCCGCGTGAGCTCTGCTTCGCAGCACCCCTTGCCTATAAATACCCAGCTCATCCACCTTCTCTGTATGGCCATTTTTTCTCCCTTTGGGTGGCTGATCTCTCAGTTCGTGGAGCTCCGTTTTCCATCGCAAAGCGGCTCCGAGAAGCCATGCTCCGCGAGCAGCTTCCATCATGTTGCTGCTCCGCGAGTCCCTGCTCCGCGAGCATCTTCCTTCGCGTTGCTACTCCGTGAGCCTATGACCTATGAAGACATGCTCCGCGAGCCAATGCTCCACGATTCCATGCTCTGCGATGATGCTCCTCGAGTCCATGCTCTACAATGCTCCTCCACGAGTCTATGCTCCGCGAGGAAATGCTTCGCGAGACCCCATGCTCCCCGAGCCCCTTTGCTCCGCGAATCTACTTCGTTAAGACCTATCCTTCACACCCACTAGTCCATACCACAGGGCCTACGCCCCCGCACCCTCACTCGGGGTCAGTGCTGGGCTGCGGTCCCGGCACTTCGGGTCGGTCCCTTCGCTACCATCACTGACCCCCATGAAAAATGGAGAGTCGCACTGCAAACTTTTCGGGATGGGATGTCGAGATTTTCCATTGTGCACCCACCTTCCACCTATGGATGACCGTGATCTGAGATACTCCTCCACACACCATGAAACACCTTGAGTTGACATATTCCTCTTGATTTCATTCCCATGTTGTGAGTTGATATTCCCATCATCAATTCCCTGAGTACCTTGAGTAGAACCATTCCACAGGCAACTCCTCCAAACCCTATCACTTGGCTCATATTCTAGGTCAAACCACAAAGAGCCGCCCTTGCGTAAGACCCAACCCCATCCATTCCAAGGCACCTTATGCCTAAGAGTCCTATCTATAAGACTCTAAACTGTAGTACTCCCTATGTTCCAAACATAGGATGCCTTTTTCTCCAAACAAGAGATGCTTTATCCTCTAAGAATAAGATGCTAACATTCCTTTCTACATGACTCTAAACTGTAGAAAACCCTATGTTCCAAACATAGGATGCCTCTTTCTCCAAACAAGGGATGCCTTATGCTCCAAGCATGAGATGCCAACAATCATATCTACATGACTCTAAACTGTAGTTCTCCCTATGTTCCAAACATAGGATGCCTCTTACTCCAAATAAGAGATGCCTTATGCTCCAAGAATGAGATGCCAATAGTACTCTATACATGAATTTAAACTGTACTAATCCCTATATGATCAATATAGGATGCCTCTTGCCCAATACGAGAGATGCTTTATTCTCCAAGCATAAGATGTCAATAGTCCTATCTACAAGACTATAAACTGTAGTACACCCTATGTGCCAATCATAGGATGCCTCTTGCACCAAACAAGAGATGCCTTATGCTCCAAGCATAAGACTCCTAAGTCCATGATTACAGTGTCATAATTCTAATGCCCCTTGGCATTTTCTTTCTTGTGCACCAGTGCATAGGTGAAGGCCTCAACCCACCAGTGAGTTGGGATGCCCTCATGGCCAGACATGAGGAAGGCACTCGGGCAGCTTCCTTGCGTAAGCCCCATTCATCATTGCCACTCCATAGCGGCACCCAGGAAGCTTCCTTGCATAAGCCCCATTCATCATTGCCGCTCCATAGCGGCACCTGGGCAGCTTCCTTGCATAAGACCCATTCACCAGTGCGGCTCCATAGCGGCACCCGGGCAGCTTCCTTGTGTAAGCCCCATTCACCAGTGTCGCTCCATAGCGGCACCTGGGAAGCTTCCTTGTGTAAGCCCCATTCCCCATTGTCGCTCCAAAGCAGCACCCGGACAGCTTTTTTGCTTAAGCCCCATTCACCAGTGTCGCTCTATAGCGGCACCCGGGAAGCTTCCTTGCTTAAGCCGCATTCATCATTGCTTCTCCATAGTGGCACCCAGGCATCTTCCTTGCGTAAGCCCCATTCACCAGTGTCGCTCCATAGCGGCACCCGGGAAGCTTCCTTGCGTAAGCCCCATTCACCAGTGTCGCTACATAGCGGCACCCGGGCAGCTTCCTTGCGTAAGCCCCATTCACCAGGGCCGCTCCATAGCAGCACTCGGGCAGCTTCCTTGCGTAAGCCCCATTCCCCAGTGCCGCTCCATAGCGGCACCTGGGAAGCTTCCTTGCGTAAGCCCCATTCACCATTGCCGCTCCATAGCAGCACCCGGGCAGATTCCTTGCGTAAGACCCGTTCACCATTGTCCCGTCATAGTGGCACTCAGGAAGCTTCCTTGCGTAAGCCCCGTTCACCATTGCCACTCCATAGCGGCACCCTGGCAGCTGCCTTGTGTAAGCCCCGTTCACTATTGCCACTCCATAGCGGCACCCGGGCAGCGTCCTTGCGTAAGCCCCGTTCACCATTTTCGCTTCATAGCGGCACCCGGGCAGCTTCCTTGCATAAGCCCCATCCACTGTTATCATTCCAATCAACGGTAAGCTGTTGTGACCCCAATCAGCGATAATCCATTGTGATCCCATTCAGCGGTAAGCCGTTGACATCCATATCCAGCAGTAAGCCGTTGACATCTTTATCCAACGGTAAGTCGTTACAACCCCATCTAGCGGTAAGCCGTTGTGACCCAATCCAGTGGTAATCTGTTGCAACCCCATTCAGCGGTAATCCGTTGACATCCTTATCCAGAGGTAAGCTGTTGCAACCCCATCAAACGGTATGCCGCTGTGACCCAATCCAATGGTAAGCCATTGCAACCCCATTTAGTGGTAAGCCATTGACATACTTATCTAGTGGTAAGCCGTTGTGACCCAATCCAGCGGTAATCTGTTGTGACCCAATCCACTGGTAAGTCGTTGAAACCCCCAATCGGCGGTAAGCCATCATCAGGAGAACTACATGGACTTTGATTCCCTGCCACAGGGATATGTAGGAATCCTCTTCAAGGCTCAAGCCCAAAACCATCGTCATCATCATGACAATTCCATCCCATTCACCACCCTTCATGGATGCACCCTTGTGCCGTGATCGTCAAGTCTCCACTGCCTCTTGTTTCTCACATCGAGCATGACTCACGTGGGCTTAGAGTAAGCACTGACCTTGATAAACACTTGGCCAGCCTAGAGTGTAAGCCCCACACCATCTGGACCAAGGTCCTCATTCACGTCGGTTCTCCAACACACCATTTTGAACTACGAGGTCTTTGATCCATGTTAAGACATGGTACGTAGGAAGCCTCCCCAAGGTTCAATCCCACCGCCTGGTCGTTTCTTAACGTTAGGTTCCACCCTCGTCCTGCATGATGTTAAACTACATTATAGTCCAGCGGTAAGCCGTTGTGACTAACCCGAACTTTGTGGACTTTGATCCATGCCAAGGCATGGTACGTAGAATGCCTCACTAGGTTCAAGCTCAATACCCATCAGACCCCCGGTCCATCTTCACATCGGTACTCCAGAATTCATCCTGAACTATGAGGTCATTGATTTGTGTCAAGCCATGGTATGTAGGAATCCTCATGAGGTTCAAGCACACCACTCGTTGACCATCCTGACCTCCTTCACATCGGTTCACCAAACACCACCATGGGCCACCTCAGAGCATAAGCCCCAAATTCCCTATCTCTCAGGACGTTAAACTGCACACCCGAACTACGAGGACTTTGATCCATATCAATGCATGGTATGTAGGAAGCCTCCAAGAGGTTCAAACCCACCACCAGTGGACCCCCGGGTTCATCTTCACACTGGTTCGCTGAAAAAACCCTACCCGAACTACGAGGACATTGATCCGTGTCAAGGAATGGTACGTAGGAAACCTCACGATGTTCAAGCCCATCACTCATCGGACCAAGGTCCTTCTTCACGTCATTTCATCGGCACCAACATCCCTTTTTAACTACGATGTCTTTGATCCGTGTCAAGGCATGGTATGTAGGAAGCCTCCACGAGGTTCAAGCCCACCATCCACCTAGAACAAGGTCCTTTTTTTGAACTATGAGGTCTTTGATCCATGTCAAGACATGGTACGTAGGAATACTCAACGAGGTTCAAGCCGATCGCCTGATCGTTTCTTCACGTCAGGTTCCACCCTCGTCCCACATGACGTTAAACTGCATTCCAGTACAATGGTAACCTGTTGTGACTAACTCAAACAATGTGGAATTTGATCCATGCCAAGGCATGGTACGTAGGAAGCCTCACGAGGTTCAATCCCAACACCCATCGGACCCCCGGTCCATCTTCACGTCGGTACTTCGGAATTCATCCTGAACTACGGGGTCTTTGATCTGTTTCAAGGCATGGTACATAGGAATCCTCATGAGGTTCAAGTCCACCACTCGTTGATCGTCCCAACCTCCTTCACGTCAGTTCACCAAACTCCACCATGGGCCGCCTTAGAGCGTAAGCCCCAAATTCCAAATCTCGCATGATGTTAAACTGCACCCCGAACTATGAGGAATTTGATCCATGTCAATGCATGGTACGTAGGAAGCCTCCACAAGGTTCAATCCCACCACCAGTGTACCCCCGGGTCCATCTTCACGTCGGTTCACTAACGAAACCCTACCCGAACAATGAGGACTTTGATGCATGTCAAGGCATGGTACGTAGGAAACCTCACGAGGTTCAAGCCTGTCACCCATTGGACCAAGGTCCTTCTTCACGTCGGTTCACCGGCACCCACATCCCTTTTGAACTATGAGGTCTTTGATCTGTGTCAAGGAATGGTATGTAGGAAGCCTCCACGAGGTTCAATCCCACCATCCACCTGGACTAAGGTCCTTCTTCACGTCAGTTCTCCGACACACCTGCGTCCCGCATGACGTTAAACTGCATCCCAATCCAATGGTAAGCCGTTGTGACCCTACCATCCAGTTGTTCCAACATTCCTTCATGTCAGTTCAACCGCCCCTTTTCAACCCAAACTATGTGGACTATGATCCATGTCAAGGCATGGTACATAGGAAACCTCATGAGGTTCAAGCCCAACACCCATTGGACCAAGTTCCTTCTTCACGTCGGTTCACCAGCATCCATTATGAACTACGTGGACTTTGATCCATGTCAAGGCATGGTATGTAGGAAGCCTCCTTGAGGTTCAAGCCCACCACCCGGTCTTTCCGACCTCATTTATGTCGGTTCACCCACCACCTTGGTCAGCCTAGAGTGTAAGCCCCACACATCAATTTTGAACTACGTGGAATTTGATCCATGTCAAGGAATGGTACGTAGGAAGCCTCCCTGAGGTTCAAGCCCACCACTCATTGGTCGCTCTGACCCCCTTCACGTCGGTTCTCACCAACCGAACTACGTGGAATTGGATTCCCTGCCACGGGGATACGTAGGAGGTCTCTTTGAGGCTCAAGAAAAACTTCACCATCGCCCTTTCGAGGGTCCCATTTCATTCCCCCTTCACTTCATTCATCCATCCATAATCTATCCTGATTCTTATCCAAGACACCACATCCCGATGGGATCATGTCATCCACCCTCCTCGCTGCTCCTAGCAGTAATTGGGCCACTATCCACACGTAAGCCCCAGTATGTCTCTAGGTTGTTGTCCTCTGTGTACACCCCGATTCATCACCCCTTTAGACTATATGGGTTTTGATCCCTATCTTCTACATGGGGTATGTAGGAAACCTCCATGAGGTTCAATCCCAGGCAATGGTGAACCATGGTGTCCCCCATTCTGGGGTTCACTCTTCCTGATCTGCCCTTAGTGTTGTTCAGATCAGCCATTACGGTGTGACATCTCCCCTTCGTGGGGCGCACTACCTCAGATTCTTCCTCACTGGGCGTTCTGATCCATCCACTTGGTAAACCTTCCAGGTGTTCCCTCCTAGTGATGTACCAATCTGATCTGTCTCTATGGGACATTCTGATCACCCTCATTCTGTCTCCGCAAGATGTTAAACTCACGGCCTACCTTGTGATAAACATGAGATGCCTGAGGAAAACCTCGGATGACACGCCTTTGGCGTAATCATCTCGGCAAGATGTTAAACTTGCAGCATGACCTGTTTTAAACATGGGAAGCTGAGGAAAATCTCAAATACATGCCTATGGCATGTGATTCCCCATATTCGACGTGGGATTCCTCGGGTTCTGAACCCTTGATATTCCCTCTTATGAGGAAGAATATAGTTTCCCCAATGTCCACGCACCCAGAGATGCCCCGACACGCCTGATGTTGTCATCTACTCCGACCGAAGGTTGCTACTATGTCAAGACCCCATGGAATGTCCTGACGGAAGTAGTGTAATTAACCAGCGTCCATGATGATATGGCACCAGGAACGAGATTCACGAACCATGTATTAAATCTATAAGGGAGACCCGGACGAGGTGACTAGTTATGAGGAGTAATCCACATAAGGAAGAGTTGACATCCCATCATCCTGTTTCGATCAAGGAGCAAACATCCCTGAACAAGGAGAAAATGCCGCCCACCATTGGAAAGTGGGAATGTGGGGTAACAGCAGCGTGTCCTCCACCGAAGGATGCGCACGCCCTGGCGAAAGCGTCAGAAACAATATTCCAATTATCTAAAAAGGTAAAGGTTGGGATAAATTACTATAGAAAAGAGTATCTACTGGGATGAAATCTGGATTTGAAAATTACTTTATAGGAATTTTTATGTTTCATATTAGTTTAGTAAATCTCCTCATGTACAATACCTTTATATTTTCAGGAATAATTATTCTAAACCCTTTATATTCAAGTGTTTTCATCTTTTAATTTTAAGGATCAAAGAAAGAAGTTGAAGCAGATAAGAAAATAAAATAAGATAGAACAATAAAACAAACTTCATGGAAGAGGAGTATTATTCTTAGATGATTAAATTTTTACATCCCAAGAATTTCCATCATATGGTATTAATAATAAACTGAACTTCTTCAAGAACTGAAATAAATTATATTCACCCACAAATACTAAAAAAATTTCTTTTACTTACTAATCTATGAGATATCAACACATAGGAAAAATATTTTGACATGTTGTAATATTTGAAATATCATTTCCATAAATCTTATATATATTTGTGGAAATTTTAAAATAAAATTATTACTTTAATATTGAGTTTCTTGAAAATAATTTTTAGTATGATTGGATTTCTTGATTTTGATTCCTAGAATCTTTCATTGAGAAAACTAATTATTGATGATCATGACATGTCCTGGTTGACTTGTTTTATGTTCTCAATCCTGAGAGGATTCTGAACCAAATATTTCCTCTTCTATTATGATATTTTTTATTGATTCAAACATGGGGAATGGAAACCTACTATAAATTTCATTGATATCTTGTCAAAGCTATGACAGAACAAATTCATTTTTAAAATTATTCATGAATTGTTATTAATGATCCCTTTTATCCTGAGACCAATATTTTCAATGATCCATCTTAATCCAATTGAATCCATGAATCAAAATATTTGTGAAGATCCATATTATAGGCCTATATTATCACTTCTCACCATACTCATTGTACACTACGTGATTCTCAATTTAAATAGAGTGGGGGAGAGTCTATTTATGGTGGGTATGGTATGTTTTTTCTTAAGAGGATAATACAATGTGTTTCCAGAATATTTTGGTGAATGTTCATGATTACATTTTTTTAATTCAATTCTAACCCCTTTTGTTGTAAAAAACTAAAAATTAAAAATAAAATAAAATTTAAAATTGATATAAAAATGGGTTTTTTTAGGTAGGAAAAAATCACCATTACTCGACTAATGGTCTCAAAATCATATGTGGTTAGGTGGTGTATGTGATACATATCTCATGTATAGAATTTGAAAAATAAAGAAGAAGAAAAACAAAACAAGAGAGGATATTTATTCATTATTCATACATAGTTCATGATCCTTTAATTTACACATTAAGGAGTGTGTGAGATGTTACTTTAGAGAGGTGAATTTTTTTATAATTTCTTTAGAATATAATGTATTATACTTTAGATTTGGTCCTCTATTTTTTCCCTTGTTTTAAAACATCAATACTTACCAACACTAATTATTATAATCATTAGAACATTATTTTTAATCCCACATGATTAATCCAAATTATAAGGACCCAGTGTTAATTATTAAATAATATTATTTTTACATAAATAATTCATTAACTAAAATTTGATGATATTTTTAGGTTTATAGTTTTAGATATCTAGGTCACAACTCTAACATAGTAGTCCTATATATATTAAAAGTGGAAACTTCTAATAAGTATCAATATTTTAAAAAATATAATACTTTTAAAACAAAACTTCATTATTTTCATGAAAAATAATCAAGAATTTAAACATGAATTATTTTTTCATTAATAATATTTAAAACTAATTAAAAATATTTTAAAATATTTTATATTCACAAAAAATCTTATTAAGGGACATAATAAGAAGAAATCTGTTAGTCTAGTGAAAAACATCAAAACCAATTAAATTTTTACCTTTATCTTTAATGTACTTTGAGAATATAAAATAAAAAATCTCCATATAAAAACACACACACTTTTTCCACAATCAAAACCTTTAAAACCAATCATAAGAAAATAAAACCCCTTTTGGAAATTTAGAGCATCAAAATAATTACCCATTTTTGAACTCATGTCAGAAATAACTAAATCCTAGTTAAAATATATGGGATAAACTCTCGAGTAAATATCTCTTTTTATTTATTTTTATGAAAGGGAACATTACTCAATGCATTGGAGTGATATCTAGGAACACCCATTATATAACCTATTTCAGGATCACCCGATGCTATCTAGGTGCACCCATTATATAAGCTATATTGAGCTCCAACATAAAATATAATGGGGTTCAACAATTCATATAATCTCTACTGGGATCACTATTTTATCATTTATAATTCCAATGTAATTATCAAGAATAAAACATTTTATAATTCCATTTTTATCACAAAACTATTGAAAACACTTTTAAACTCATATGCACATCACTTCTAGACATCAAAATACACTTTTCTTTTAAAAACTAATTCTAAATACCAAAATTCCCAAAAATAAGTTTTCTATTTAAATAAAACATGAAATATTTAAAATTAATCCCTAAAAAATAACAGTTATAGTGGCAGGAAAAGTCATTTTTATCATAAATGTTAAAATAGAACATTTACTTCTTATTTCTGTCAAAACGTTCTTCATAAAACATTTAAAAAAATTCATTTTAAAGAAAATTTAAATAATATAAAAGTATATATATAATTTATATTATAAATATTTTATGACAATATAAAAATATCTATAAAATAATTTTAAAAATAAGGACGTGGAGGAAAAATAGTTGAAAAACAAATCATTAAAAGAATATTTTTTTAAGAAAGTGTTGGACTCGCCTGTTTTGATAATCCCAATTATGTTTAGATATATTTTGATAATCCCAAATAATTTTTATCTATATATTAATTATAATTTCTAATTATGACATTATACTAATGAGTTGATATGAATATAAAAATTATCATATCATATCATTGGAATATGATATTCAATGTTTATTTATGATTATAAATGTTTAACGATGATTAGTTGCGATACTAACTCAATATGGAAATGAAATGCATAGAACAGATACTTTATAAGCATTTGAGTTTTAAAGTCACTGATATAGATAGAGCTATCGATAAACAAAGGTCACCGATAGACTAAGTCTACTGATAGACAAGGTCACTGATACAAGCTACAGATAGAGGAATCTACTGATAGAGAGAGATACCGCTACCAATGTTAACAACTACTGATAGTAAGGAAGAGCTACTGACAGAATTTCACCATTATGAAGAGCTACAGCTACCCATGGAGCTACCGCTACACATGGAGCTATTGATACAAGCAAGCTTCCATTACAAAGAGTAACATCTACCGTTACAATTCCATCGCTACAAGTTCACTAATACAAAGAGCTACCTATGGAAACCAGTCACTGTTTCTCTAAACTCTATCTCTCTATTTGGTTATTAGAAATGGCCATTTTTTGTGCTATTAATGAAACTAATATTAATTAATGATGTTTGTTGGGTGTCAGGAAACTGTACCTCATACCTGCAGAAGTAATCACGCCTTATGTCTAAAATTAATTAATGATGTTTGTTGGATGTCACGGAACCGTACCTCATACCTGTAGAAGTAATAATGACTTATGTCGAACCACCGCATGAGCTACAAAAAGAATATCAAAGATTCCTATAAAAGGGGTGGCATAGAGAATTCACAAAGAGACACATACAATAAGAACACACGAAGAACTCGAAGAACACTCATACACATCAAGAACAGAAGTTCAAAGAGGAGGTTCAAGTGCTGCAAGGAATACTCTCACATTCAAGTTGAACACCTATACTGTAAGTAATGGAACAAGAACCATGACAGTATTTTTTCTAGAAAACTTTTAGAGAAGGACTCAAAGCTTCATCTGTTTCAATCCAAAGGAGTCCAGAGCTGCATTGACATCACACAAGAGCATTCTAAACTCATCTCCATATTATTGCTCTGTTGTGATCATTTTTATTACATTACGATCAGTGTGTGTGATTCTATCTATTTGGATACACACTGACTCCTAAGATGAACTGGAGGATACTGAAATCCACACACCAAACTCTTTATACCTTTTTGTATCCCACATATAACTATGGTAGAGGTCGGAGGACCTGAACAGCTTTTGTGCTGTTGATGTTGTTGATTTCCCACATAGAACTGTGGTAGAGGTCTAAGGACCTAGACAGTCTGAGTATTGTTGTAAACCCCAATCCAGGGTGTGGATCAATGTTTTATATAAAATATTTTAGAGGACTAAGTCTCAACTTGAGACTGAACCTCTTGGTTAAAACTGTTGTGCATCTTATTTCAGTTTAAACTATTTTCAATTTTCCGCTGATAATTACATTGAAATTCAAATATGTTTTAATAGTAACTCTAATAGTTGAACTATCAATTATTTTTAATTATTTCTAGCTAGTAAGTTAGTTTCAAAAGATAACTTAATCTTTAGATTAATTTAACTGAGAAATAATCAATCTTTGAGAAACTAATTGAACACTCACAATCTTTATATATTCACTATAGTTTAACTTGTTTTATGAATTGGGGGATTTAATAGAAATATTTTAAACAGAAAATTTTAATTGGTACTCAATTCACCCCCCTCTTGAGTATCCACTCCGACCAACATTTGGTATTAGAGGTAGTAGATAAACATTTTTCAAAACACTCTATTTGTGAAAAGTTTTCAACTGTGATTTTAGTTGTATCTTAAAGATCTCAAAATTTCTATTAATTCTAAATTTTTATATCTTTTTAAAACTTAGTTGTCATGGATAACATATTAAAAGGTGTAGCTACCAACAGGACACCCTTCTTTAATGGTGTAAATTATTCCCAATGGAAAATCAAAATGAAAATTCACTTAGAAAGTATGGGATTCGACATCTGAACTACTATAGAGACTCAGTATAAGATTCCAGATACTGTTAGAACTACTTGGGATGAACCTAAGAAAGCTGCTTACAATAATAATTATAAAGCAATAAATGCCATTTATGGAGCTTTAGGAGATGAAGAATTTAATTGAATATCTTCTTGTAATACTACTTATAAAATTTGGGATACTTTGGCTGTTTCCCATGAGGGAACAACCAATGTTGAGGAAATGAGACTAAATACATACACTATTAATTATGTTAATTTTAAATTTAAATCTGATAAATCTATTTCTGATATGTATCTCAGTTTTAATGAGATAGTTAATACAATGATCTCACTAGGAAAGATTGTTCAAGCAAAAGAGAAAATCATGAGGAACTGAGATACCTACCAGACAGATGGAGAGCAACCTCTCTCTCTATACGAGAATCATGTGACATTGGCAAGCTACCTATCAAGGAGCTGATTGGTAAGTTGATGTATGAAGAATAGCTAAAAGTAAACAAAGAGGAATATGATGAACCTAAGAAGAATTCTGTGGCGTTTATGTCTACTGCCTCAAAGAGAAAGACAAGTAGAAAGTTCACATACCCATCGAAAGCTCAACAAGTGAAGGTTCAAATTTAGACAGTGATGAAGAGATGGATCAGATATCCAGGAGATTCAAGAAATTCTATAGAACAAAGAAATTTTTCAAAAAATCCAATTATAAGGGTAGGTATGACCAACAAGGTAGTTGGAAGAGAGATTGGAAGAAAATTGATAAAGATGATGAGATAGTCTGTTACTAATGTAAAAGAAAAGGACATGTTAAGGTTGACTTTCCAAAATAGAAGTTTAAAAAGAAATACGATTATAAGGGAAAAAATATAAGAAAGCTATGAAAGCTACATGGAGTGCTTCTGAAGATAGCTCAAGTGGATCTGAAGCTTCTGATTCCGAGGAAAAGAATCATTCCAACATGTGTTTCATGACTGAAACATCTAAGGTAATACTTAATTCCTTTATGCACAATGATTATTATTCTGGGAATGAAGTGATTCAGATAATGATGATAATATGTCTGAAGCTGAATTATTTTAATACTATAATATGTTGGAAGATACTTGTAATGAGATGAAAGATAAGTACAAATCATTGAAGAAACAGTATGACTTGACTAGTACTATTAAATCTGATCTTAGTATAGAAAAGGAAAAATAATGATCGACTGTTAAAGGAGAATACTGAACTTAAATTGTCCAATGAGAAACTTATAAAAGACATAGAGAAGTTAACAAATGGAAATAATACTCTCACTCAAATGCTTGGAAAACAAGTTGCACCAATGTATACTACTATTTTAGGATACCAACCTAGACAGAGACAGATTGTTAAGAATAAATTTATTCCAAAATCTAGACAGTATGCTGCTAGTTCAAGTTCTGGAAACTATTATCTTTTATCTAGCTATTCAAATTCTTAAAGACCAAAAAAATTTATTTATCCAAATCATTTGAATCTATTAATTATAGGAAACCCATTAGACAAATATGGGTGCCTAAAGTTTTACTTGCTAAACTTTTTGGACCCAAGAAAATCTGGGTACCAAAATTATCTTCTGTCTAAATCTGTTTTATAGGAAACTTGCTTGAAATGTTCCTGTAGGAAGATATGGTACTTTGATAGTGGATTTTCAAGGCTTATGATAGGATACTGCTTATGATTTAAGAGCTTAATCAAGGTTGATGGAGGGCATGTCACCTTTGGGGATAACTCAAAAAAATCATTGGCTTAGGACAGATTGGTAATAATGATTCAATTTTAATTTCTAAAGTATTATTTGTTGATGGATTAAAATACAATCTGTTAAGTATTTTTCAGTTATGTGATTATGGATTCAATGTGAAGTTTGAAAATGATGCTTGAAATATATTTTATTCTAAAAATATTATGGTATTTACTACTTTAAGAAATGAAAATGTATATGTTGTAGATCTGAACTATTTAGCTAAACAAAATGTTACTTGTTTAAATGATTTTCATAAAGAATCTTGGCTATGCCACAAAAGATAATGACATTGTAATGTTCATTCAATTAAGAAACTGACTAGGAAAGGTTTTGTTAGAGACCTGCCCGAACTAAAATTCCCAACAGAAAAAGTTTGTAATCCCTGTCAAAAGGGAAAGCAACATAAAGTTTCTTTCAAATAAAAGAAAGAAGTTTCAACTTCTCAACCTCTCAAGTTGGTTCATATGGATTTATTTAGACCATCTATAGTTTCTTGTTTACGTGGGAAGAACTATGTCTATGTTCTAGTAGATTACTTTTCTAGATACACTTGGGTATACTTTCTAGCTCACAAAGTAAAGCTTCTTCTTATTTCATTAAATACTCAAAGTCTGTAGAAAACCTTAGTGGAATTAAGATTAAGACCCTGAGAAGTGACCATGTTTTTGAGTTTGAAAATCATGACATGGAACCTATTGCTCACACAATGGCTACAGTCATAATTTTTCTGCCCATATTACACCTCACCATAGTGGTGTAGTAGAAAGAAGGAATAGAACCCTTCAAGAAATTGAAAGAACTATGCTCAATGAGTATGACTTACCTATTTACTTCTGGGAAGAATCTATAAATACAGCTTGTTATATTATAAATAGATTCTTGATTAGACCTGTTCTTAAAAAGACCCCTTATGAACTGTGGAATAATAGGAAGCCCAAAGTTAGTTGCTTTAGAGTTTTTGGTTGCAAAGTATTTATTCTTAATACAAAAGATAATCTTGATAAGTTTACATCCAAAAGATATGAAGGAATATTTCTAGGTTATTCTATATCTAGAAAAGCTTATAGAGTATTTAATTAGAGGACCAAATGTGTGTAAGAATCTGTACACATCAAATTTGATGAAACTGATCCACATGAACCTAAGACCCCTCTGGAAAATCTTGAAGAATATATTTCAATTCTAAACCTTAATTACAAGAACAGTGAACCTGTTATTAAGACAACTCGTTCTAGAAATTTTCCAGAACCTGTTTCTGTTGAACCCGAACCTGTAAATAAACCTGAAATTTCTATCTCAACCTTTATTAACCAACTAGGACCCTTAAAAATCATCCTTTAGATGTTTTTGTAGGATATTTAGATATAGGAACTCAAACTAGAGCTTCTCTAAGAAATCAGGTTGAACATAAAACCTTTCTTTCACAGTCAGAACCTAAAAAAATCAATGATGTTATCAATGATGAATTTTGGGTAATGGATATGCAAGAAGAACTAAATCAATTTGAAAGAAACAAAGTCTAGGAATTAGTAAACAGACCTAAGGACACCTTTACCATAGAAACTAAATGGGTTTTTAGAAATAAAGTTGATGAGTCTGAAAATATAGTTAGAAACAAAGCTAGGTTAGTTTCACAAGGATATAGTCAAGAAGAAGAAATAGACTATGGGAAACCTTTGCACCAGTATCTAGGTTGGAAGCTATTAGGATTCTACTTGCTTATGTTTCTCATCTGAATTTCAAGTTATATCAAATGGATTTCAAAAGTTCTTTTCTAAATGGTTTTATAATTGAATATGTTTTTGTTGAAAAACCACCTAGATTTACTAATCCCCATTTTCCAAATTGAGTTTTTAAACTTTATAAATCTTTGTATGGTTTGAAAAAAGATCCAAGATCTTGGTATGATAGACTTAGTAATTTTCTTATTTCAAAAGGTTTTATTAAAGGGATTGATGATCCAACTCTTTTTATCAAAAGGATTTCTAAAGATGTGTTGATAGTACAAATCTATGTTGATGATATTATTTTCGGATCTTCTAAAAATGCTTTATGTATTGATTTTTCAAAGAGTATGAAAAGTGAATTTGAAATGAGTTTAATGGGAGAACTCAAATATTTTCTTGGATTTCATGTTTTTCAAAATGAAAAGGGTATTATTTTAAATCAAAGAAAATATACGAAGGATCTTTTAAAACGTTTTGGTTTGGATATTAATAAGGAAATTGATACACCTATGAGCACCACTTGTAAATTGGATGCAAATGAAACTGGGAAACCAGTACATCAAACCAGTTATAGAGGTATGATTGGGAGTTTACTTTATCTTAATTCTAGTCGACAGGATATTATATTTAGGGTTTGTATGTGTGCAAGATTTCAAGTTAATTCCAAAAGAGTCACAATTTCTTGCTGTTAAAAGGATTTTCAATTATCTGAAACATACTACTAATTTAGAATTATTATATACAAAAGGACAATCATTCCATTTAACAAGTTATTTAGATGTTGACTTTGATTATTGCAATTTAGATAGGAAGAGAACTTCTGGAACATGTCACTTTCTAGGTAAGTCCTTAGTATCTTGGTGTAGTAAGAAGCGGAATTATGTTGCATTGTCTACTGTTGAAGCAGATTACATAGCTGCTAGTAGTCGTTGTGAACAAATTTTGTGGATAAAACATACTTTATTGGACTATGGATATCAATTTAGGCATGTATCTATAAATTGTGATAACACTAGTGCGATCAATATCGCTAAGAGTCCTATATCTCACTCTAGGACTAAGAAAATTGATGTAATACATCACTTTTTGAGAGATCATTATCAAAAGGGTGATATTACTCTTGAATTTATAAGAACTGAACATCAATTAGCTGACATATTCGCCAAGCCTTTAAGTTCAGAAAGGTTAAGTTATGTTAGACATGAGTTAGGAATGATAAACTTTCCTTAAACCTCGCCGTTATACCTCACTAGTATGGACCTCACCGTTATACCTCACTGGTATGGACGTCACTGTTATACCTCACTGGAATGGACCTCACCATTATACCTCACTGGTATGGACCTCACCGTTATACCTCACTGGTATGGACCTCACCGTTATACCTCACTGGTATGGACCTCACCGTTATACCTCACTGGTATGGACCTCACCATTATAACCTCACTGTTAGTGGACCTCACCATTAAGAATCCTCACTGGTATATGTTACCGCTAGTTTGCGCTGTTTTAAACTTCTTCTTTTTTTTCCGTAGGAATCTGAATCATTTGTATTATATTTATTATGTTTTATTTATTTATTTCATGATTCTTAAATGATAAAACATTAGTCTTAACCTCATTTCAATCCACCTCGAACCCTTTACCTTCAAACCTTATCTCCCAAACCTTCGTTTATCTCAAACCCTAAACCTCGCGATTCGTAGAATGGCACAAGTGAAGAGACTGGCTATCAGTAAAGAGGGTGATGAGCCGAATACCAAGAGACTCTAAGAAGAGTCTACTAGTGACAGTGAAGTGAAGAAACCTATAAACCTGCATCTCATGAAAAGGGAAATAGTAATCGAGAAAGAACTTTGTGCAGAATGGCTCTTACCTAGAAAATCATTGATTCTAATGATTTTGGAGGAACAAGGGTGGCTCGAATGTTTTGCGAATAACAATGGTCCTTATTATCCTAAATTGTTAAAGGAATTATATGAGTTTGTTTGTTTTGAGAAATTTGAAAGTGAGAACATAGTGGTATCAGTAGTGAATGACAAGATAATATCTTTTTCTTCCATTAAATGGGATGAGTGCTTGAAAGTTCCACACGAGGGTGAGTTTGGATATTTCTCAAAGTTAGTACCTCCCACTAGTGATATTTTTTAATATGAAACTGCTTTGGAAGAGCTCACTTGATATGGAACACCAAGAAAAGTAGTTGCTATAGAAATGGATGGAGAAAACCGGTTGTTGTTCAAATTTATCCAGCATGTGTTAAGTCCAAGAAGAGGGGACTTTGCAAACCTCAGATTCCAAGATATATTCTTGTTGTATCTACTAAGGAATAGTGTCAAAGAGAATTTGTATAGGCTTCTAATGATTCAAAATGAAGATATAACAAGGCCAAAATCAAAAACAAATGATCTATTCTTTGCAAAAATGATTTCTTTGATGATCAAGGTTAATGGTGTGGCTGAGTCTCAGGATGAGATAGTGGTTGTAAGAGGAAACTTTTGTATTAAAAATCAGTTTGTAAGTACATGAAGATTGGCTAGAACCCATGGAAAAGGGAATGGGTAAATGATGATGAGAAAATTTATGATAAGTTTAACCCTGTTGAGTATCCCAATCGGCCAAGAGATAAGAGAGATCCAGGTCTAGGACCTGATGAGTAAGAACCTCAATACAGTGATGATGATGCTGAGGAGTATACCTATATAGAAGATGGAGGGGATCCTGATTTTCCTCCAAGCCCAGCTGTTGAAAAGGTATCATATGGAAAGGCAAGTCCACCTGTGATGGAAGCAGTTCAAGGAGAAAGTGTTAAAGAAATATCTATAAATGAGGAAGACCCACCTAGATCAGATCATAGGGAGACTGATCCAGATTCCAATAGTAGTGATGATGAAGAGGAATAGGTATCTAAGAATGGAAGTACCTATTTGAGTCTCAGCCCTCTGATTGAGAACTTTATTATGCCTATTGAGGAGATTCTTGAAGTAGACAGACCAGTACCTATTGCTAGAATACCCCAGCCTATGAAACCTAGTTTGGATATAAATTTGGTTGTAGATGACTCTTATAAAGAGGAATTACCCAATGAGGCTACTACTGCTGCTTCAGATATGGTGATGGAAGCTCAGGTTGAGGGGGAGCAACCTTTAAGGATAGGATCAGTTTCTGTGACCTATGAAGTGGAAGATTGGTCTTTGTATACAATATTTGTTGTATTGGGACTAGAATATCTAGATTATGATGATGGGACACCCATTAGAAGTCATCCTGTGTCTTATGATATTTTCTCTGAGGAAGTTACTGCTCAACCAGTAGCTTCTCTTGCTCTACCAGAAGAAATTGTTAAAAAAGGAGATCTTGAGGCTCTGAAATCTGATTTGAAAACATATTTTGTTGAATAGATAAGTAAGATGGAAAGTTCTTTGGTATCTTCTCTAAGAAATTTTTTGTCAAGTGTTGTGACAGAAGTGATGGATGAAGTGAAAGTGTGTCAAAATCAGATTGGGAGTTTGATAGAGGCTATTTATTCCTTGAAGCAATCTGTTGCTTCATTTGACACATTCATGAGTTCTAAATCTCATGTTTATACTAACATCAACTACATTCAATGTGTAGTGAAATATTTTGAGGATGTTTTTGAATATTTTAAGAAGACCATAAAAATTCATGTCAGTACTCAGGATTTTTTTGTGAAAATTTTGATATGTATTTTGACTTAGTCTTTCAAAGAAATAGTAGCTTTTACTGTAGCACCTCTTGGTGTATCCAATGTTTCGGTTGATGTTGAACAGTTTAGATCTGTACTGAAAGAAGAACCTGGTCAAGTTTGTGATAGTAGCTCATCTGATTCTCAGGTGATTACTACCACCAGGGATATCAGAAAAATCGTCCAAGATTATATGAGAGATTTTACTGCAGCCCAGAAGAAAATCAAAGACAAAATTGATTACTATTTTCAGAGAGTGTATACCAAGCATCATTTAACCAATCATTTCAAGCTGCTGTTAGAGAATCTGAAACTTCCCCCAGTTACTCAAGCCTTCAAAGAACAAGTTAGTAATCTTAGGTAGTTCACCCCTACTTTGGACATGGAGAACAAGGATGATTTTATCTCTGCGATGGAGAGAGGGGGAGGTATCATCATGGATTTCAGGAATCTCTTACTTCCCTTTCTGCATGTGGAAAATACCCCTATTATTGTTTCTCCAGCCCTACCTGCCTATGGTCAGTCTACTTCCACACCTCAGTTGACTCCATATCAATCTATCAGAAGTCTTACTCCTATGATCACACAAAGAAGTAATCATTACAGGCCCGACAGTGTTTTAGTAGCTCAACCACCTTTGATCGTCAATGGTGTTCCCAAGCCTTCACCAACGCCTACCAAGCTTGAATCCTCTTATGATACCAATGACAAATCCAAATTTCCTATTGAGGAGGTTGATTGATTAGTGGATAATACATTTTATAGAAATATTTGTACTTGTTGTATTACTTTTGTACTATCTCATGTAACTTTGTCATGTGAAATGAAAATGTTAGTTTTCTCTCTTATTATTTTATGCTCTGAACCATTGTTTTTATATTTTTGATAATCAAAAAGGGGGAGAAAAATTATAACATGGTAAGAAAAATTATAATATGGGGATTATAATATGGGAAGCAATTACACTAAGGGGGAGAAAATTATAATATGTGTCTTTGAGGGAAATGAATATTCTATTTCTTTTTACTCTTATGTTTGTCCATAGTTTAACTCTGATACATTTTAAAATTATGATCTGAACACACTGAGAAATTTCCTTAGATGTATTTTAATCCGATCCATTAAAATTTATTCTGGATTATAATGCCATAATTTGTGATTATCAAAAAGGGGGATATTATTGGACTCACCTGTTTTGATAATATCAATTATGTTTAAATATATTTTGATAATCCCAAATAATGTCTATCTATATATTAATTATACTTTCTAATTATGACATCATACTAATGAGTTGATATGAATATCAAAATGATCATATCATATCATTGGAATATGATATTCAATGTTATTTATGATTATAAATGTTTAACGATGATTAATCATGATACTAACTCAATCTGGAAATTAAATTCATAGAACAGATACTTTATAAGCATTCGAGTTTTAAAGTCACTAATACAGACAGAGATACCAAAAAACAAAGGTCACCGATAGACTAAGTCTACTAATAAACAAGGTCACTGATATAAGATACAGATAGAGGAAGCTACTGATAGAGAGAGCTACCGCTACCGATGTTAACAACTACTGATAGCGAGGAAGACCTACTGACAGAAGTTCACCGTTATGAAGAGCTACCGCTACACATGGAGATACTGATACAAGGAGATTCCACTACACATGGAGCTATTGATACAAGAAATCTACCATTACTGAGAGTAACAGCTACCATTACAATTCCACCGCTACAAGTTCACTGATACAAAGAGCTACTGATGGAAACCAATCACTGTTTCTCTAAACTCTATCTCTCTATTTGGTTATTAGCAACAGTCATATTTTGTACTTTTAATTCAACTAATATTAATTAATGATGTTTATTGAATGTCAGGAAACCTTACCTCATACCTACCGAAGTAATCATGCCTTATGTCTAAAATTAATTAATGATGTTTGTTGGATGTCAGGGAACCATACCTCGTACCTGCAGAAGTAATCATGACTTATGTCGAACCACCACATGAGCTATAAAAAGAAGATAAAAGCTGCGTACAAAGGGGGTGACATAGAGAATGAACAAAGAGACACATACAAGAAGAACACATGAAGAACTCTAAGAACACTCATATACATCAAGAACAGAAGTTCAAAGTGGAGGTTTAAGTGCTCCAAGGAATACTCTCACATTCAAGTTGAACACCTATACTGGAAGTAAAGGAACAAGAACCACGACACTCTGTTTTCCAGAAAAATTCTAGAGAAGGAATCAAATATTCATATGTTTCAATCCAAAGGAGTCCAGAGCTGCATTGACATCACACAAGAGCATTCTAAACTCATCTCCATATTATTGCTCTGTTGTGATCATTTTTATTACATTAAGAGTAGTGTGTGTTCTTATGTCTGTTTGGACACACACTGACTTATAATATGAACTGGAGGATACTGAAATCCTCCCACCAAACTCTTTATACCTGTGTGTATCCCACGTATAAATGTGGTAGAGGAATGAGGACCTGGATAGCCTATGTGCTGCTGTTGTTGTTGCTTTACCACGTAGAACTGTGGTAGAGGTTTGAGGACCTGGACAGTTTGAGTACTGTTGTAAACCCCGATCCAGGGTGTGGATCAAAGTTTTATATAAACTGTTTGAGAGGCCTAAGTCTCAGCTTGAGACTAAACCCCTTGGTTAAAACTGATGTGCATCTTATTTCAGTTTAAACTATTTTCAATTTTCCGCTACTAATTACTTTGAAATTCAAATCAGTTTTAAAAGTAACTCTAATAGTTGAACTAGTAAGTGTTTGTAATTATTTTTAGCCAGTAATTTAGTTTCAAAATCTTACATAATCATTAGATTAAGTTAAATGAGAAATAATCAATCTTTGAGAAACTAATTAAACACTCACAATCTTTATAAATTTATTACAGTTTAACTTGTTTTATGAATTGGGGGATTTTAATATAAATATTTTAAACAGAAATTTTTAATTGGTACTCAATTCACCCCCTTCTTGAGTATCCACTCCGAACAATAGAAATCACCTAATGTAAAACCATAAAAATATTACTTCAATTTAAAAACATTTTAACAAAAGTAAAATGTAGACAAAATTCCCCATCTTCTTCCATTTAATAATAAATAATAATTTTCTTGAAAATTTTAGAAGAACATGGACATTGAATAAAAAAATAGTTTTAAGGAAAACATTAAAATATGTTTTTGTTGACCTCACCTATTTTGATAATCCATATTATGCTTTCACATACTTTGATAATACCAAATAATGTTTATCTATATATTAATTCTTTCAATCTGTGACATTATATTATCAAGTTGATAATAATATTAAAATAATATTTTAAATATGTTAATCAATGTTCATCTATGTTTATATGAACGTTGAAATAATTATAACTCAATCGGCATATGTGTTGAATAGAACAGATAAGTGTTAAGTCCACTAGTATGCACATAGCTACTGATATAGACAAACAGAGACCTACTGGTACTTAGTCTACCGGTAGACTGAATAGACAGTCACTAAAATAGAACAGAGCTACCAGTATGTATAAGTAAACCGGTAAGCACGACACTGATAGATCAAGTCTACCAATAGAAGTAGATCTACCGATAGAACACTTAATCACTGGTATGGAACAGAGATATTGCTACTGGTACAAATGAGCTACCAGTACGCACAAGCTTCTGATACAAAGTCTACTGATATGCAATTCTACCGTTACAGAAAGGTCACCGATGCACAAGTCCAACAATATGCACTTTAGCACTGGAACAGAACGGAGCTACCGATTCAAACGAGCTACCAATACAAACGAGCTACTGATATAGACGAGCTACCGATAGACCAAAGCTACCGATAGAAGGAGTCATCGGTACATAGAGCTACTGATACACGGAGTAACAACTACCGATACAAGGAGATACTAGTACAAGAACAAAGAGCTACCGATAGGAGATCACTACTATACAAATTCCACCATTACATATCTATCGACAGAAGGCTACAAATAAAAGACACCAGTCACTGCTACTTAAAACTCTATACTTTTAATATTATTTATTTATTAAGCAACGGTCATATTTGATGATTTTAATGAAATTAATTTTATTTAATGATAGTTGTTGGAATGTCAAGTAACCATACCTCGTACTTATAAAAAGGTAATCATTCCCATTGTCGGAGCTGAAAGCTATAAAAGGAAGGACTAAGACCGAGAAGAATGGACAAGAAGATGCGTGAAGTGTGCGAAAAGTGGTGCATACACACAGAAAAGAAAGGCTACATCCATACTGAAAGAACATTGGACATACACGAAGCCATTCATTCAAGAGGAGAACACAAGCTGAAATTTAGTCAAGGAGTGAAGAACTTCAATGAGCACTTCATGCACTCAAGCTGATCAAACCGAACCTGAAGAAAACGACCCTCTGTTTTTCAGAAAAAAACCATAGAAGGACTCAGAATCATTCCTGATTAATCAAATAAGTCCAGAGCTTCACTTCAAATCACTAGAGCATTCTAAACTCTTATATACTCTCTCAGTGATTCATTTATTTATATTTCAGCAGTGTTTCTACTCTGTATTTTCTATACTCACACAGTCTCCTATGCTAAACTGGAGGATTTCTAAATCCCCACACAAATCTTCCATAACTCTCTCTTGTATCCCACTGTGGATAGTGGTAGAGGTCAAGTAGGACTTGGACAGCCAGTGTGTTGTTGTTTTGTTTTCCCACTAAGAATTGTGGTAGAGGTCTTAGTACCTGGACAGTCTTTGAACTGTTGTTTACCCCGATCCAGGGTGTGGATCAAATTTATATAAATTTTATGAGAGGACTAAGCCTCGGCTTGAGACTGAACCTCTTGGTTATATCTACTGTGCATCTTAGATTAATTATAAAGTATATTACATATTTTATTTTCCGTTTCTAATTACTTTGAAATACAATTTGTTTTAAAGTTAATTTGATAGTTAATCTAGCAAGTGTTTGTAACTATTGTAAATTAGTAGGTTAGTTTCAAAATATAATTTAATCTTTTGATTAAATTAACTGAGACCTAATCAGTCTTTTGAGAACCTAATCAAACCCTTATAGTTTTACAAATTCACTACAGTTTAACTTATTTTTTAATTGGGGTATTTTTATAGAAATATTTTTAACAGAAATTTTATTTGGAACTCAATTCACCCCCCCCCCCCTCTTGAGTATCCACTCTGACCAACATTTGGTATCAAATGATTAAAGTATTTATAAAGGATTTTTGAAACACTCTGTTTTTAAACTGTGATTTTAGTTGTATCTTAAATATCTCAAATTTCTGTTAGTTCTAAATTTTATCTCTCTAAATATATTTTCTAAAATCTAGTTATGGATAATAGACTAGAAGGTGTTGCTACCAACATGTCACCTTTCTTTAATGGTGTTAATTATGCTCAATGGAAGATTAAAATGAAAATTCATTTAGAGAGTATGGGATTTGATATTTGGACTGCTATAGAAACTCAATATAAGATTCCAGAATCTGAAAGAACTACTTGGGATGAACCTACTAAAACTGCTTACAATAATAATTGTAAAGCAATGAATGCCCTGTATTGTGCTTTAGGAGATGAAGAATTTAATCGCATATCTACTTGTAAAACTACTTATGAAATTTGGGATACCTTGGGTGTTTCTCATGAGGGAACAACTAATGTTAAGGAAATGCGATTGAATACCTATACTATTAAGTATGATAGTTTTAAAATGAATCCTAGTGAACCTATTTATAACATGTATCTCAGGTTCAATGAGATTGTCACACTATGAACTCACTTGGAAAAGATGTTCCTGCAAAAGAACAGATCATGAGAATTTTAAGATGTCTACCTGACAGAAGGAGAGTCACTTCAGTTTCAATTAGAGAATCATATGATATTGGTGCTTTACCTCTTAAGGAATTAATTGGTAAGCTTATGATGTATGAAGAAGAACTTAAAGAGAATAAGGAAGAAGATGATGAACCAAAAAGGAATTCAGTGTCATTTAAGTCTACTGCCTCAAAAGGAAAGGACAAGGAGAAAGTTCACATACCAACTGAAAGCTCAACAAGTGAAAGTTCAAATTCTGACAGTGATGCAGAGATGGCTCAAATAGACAGTAGATTTAATAAGTTCTATAGGAAGAAGAAATTATTCAGAAAATCAAATTATAAAGGAAAGTATTACAACAAAGGTCATTAGAATAAGGACTGGAAAAATCCTAATAAGAGTGATTAGATTGACTGCTATGAATGCAAAAGGAAAGGACACATTAAGGCTGACTGTCCAAAGTTAAAGTTCAAAAAAAAATGACTACAAGGAAAATAAGTATAAGAAAGCAATGAAATCAACTTGGAGAGCTTCAGAAGATAGTTCAAGTGATTCTGATTCTAATCAGGATGAAAAATCTCAAAAACCTGACATGTGTATTATGGAAAACACATCAGAGGTAACACTAGACACTCCTGCTTTAAATTCATATTATTCTGGAGTTGATTCTGATTATGAATCTGAAAATATGTCTAGTGAAGAGTTATTTGAATATTGTAATATGCTAGAAGAGACATGTAATTAATTGAAGGATAGGTATAAAGCTTTAAAGAAATAGCATACTTTAACCTGTTCTGTTAAATCCTCCCTTAATATAGAAAAGGAAAATAATGCTTAATTACTGAAGGAAAATAATGAAATGAAATTGTATAATGAGAAATTAAGGAAGGACCTAGATAAATTCACAAATGTAAAAGATACACTTACACAAATTTTTGGAAAACAAGTGGCACTAAAATATACCACTGGAATTGGCTATCTGCCTGGAAAGAGACAGATTGCTAAAACTAGATTTATTCCTAAATCTGGACAAAAAGCTGCTAGTTCTAGTTCTGGAAATTCATATTCTTCAACTAGTTATTCATATGGTTATAGATCAAATAAAGTTTATCTTTCAAAATATATTGATTCTGTAAATTATTTGAGACCCATAAGGCAAATCTGGGTACCTAAAGCTTTGATTGCTAACCTGTCTGGACCCAAGAAAATCTAGGTACCAAAATCATTTTCTATTTAAACCTATTTTGTAGGAGAATTTCTTGAAGAGTTCTCATAAGAAGTTATGGTACTTGGACAATGTATATTCAAGTCATATGTATGGAGATTACTCATGCTTCAAAAGTTTAATCAAATTTGATGGAGGCCATGTCACCTTTTGTGATAACTCTAAAGGAAATATCATCGACCTAGGCCAGATTGGTAACACCGATTCAGTTTTAATTTCCAAAGTTTTATTTGTTGATGGACTTAAGTATAACCTGTTAAGTATTTATTAGTTGTGTGATGATGGTTTCAATGTTAAATTTGAAAATGATTCTTGTAATTTTTTTAATTCTAAAAATGTTTAGTATTTTTTTCTTTGAGAAATGAGAATTTTTATGCAGTTGATTTGAATTATTTAGCTAAATAAAACATTACTTGCATGAATGATTTTCATAAAGAATCTTGGCTATGGAACAGAATATTAGGACACTGCAATGTTCATTCACTTAGAAAACTAACTAGGAAGAACTTAGTTAGAGACCTACCCAAACTTGAATTCCCAGCTGATAAAGTTTGTAATCCCTATCAAAAGGGAAAGCAACATAAAGTTTCTTTTAAATCAAAGAAAGAAGTTTCAACTTCTCAACCTCTTGAGTTGGTTCAAATGGATTTGTTTGGACCTTCTAGAGTTTCTAGTTTAAATGGAAATCATTATGTCTATGACTTATTAGATGACTTTTCTAGATATACTTGGGTATACTTCTTAGCTCACAAAAGTGAAGCTTGTTCTTAATTTATTAAATACTCCAAGTCTGTAGAGAACCTTAGTGGGCTTAAGATTAAGAACCTGAGAAGTGATCATGGTCATGAGTTTGAAAATCATGAGTTTGAATCTTATTTCTCACACAATGGATATAGTTACAACTTTTCTGCCCCTAGAACACCTCAGCAGAATGGTGTAGTAGAAAGAAGAAACAGAACCCTTCAAGAAATTTCAAGAACTATCCTTAATGAATATGACCTACCTATTTATTTTTGGGTTGAAGCTATAAATACATCTTGTTATATTATCAATAGAGTCTTGATTAGACCCGTTCTTAAGAAGACCCCTTATGAGTTGTGGAATAATAGGAAACCTAA
Organism: Viscum album; assembly: GCA_963277665.1. NCBI lineage: Eukaryota > Viridiplantae > Streptophyta > Magnoliopsida > Santalales > Viscaceae > Viscum > Viscum album. The sequence goes on from OY728155.1 coordinate 1,980,093,031, forward strand.
GGTTAATTATTTCAGAGTTTTTGGTTGCAAAGACTTTATTCTCAATATAAAAGATAATCTTGACAAGTTTGCATCCAAGAGTGATGAAGGAATATTTTTAGGATATTCAATATCTAGAAAATCCTATAGAGTTTTCAATAAAATAACCCAATGTGTGGAAGAATCTGTTCATATCAAGTTTGATGAAACTGATCCACATGAACCTAAGTCTTCTCTAGAAAATCTTGAAGCAGATCTGTCTGTTCTGGACCTTAATGATAAAATCAATGAACCTGTTGTAAAGACAACCAGTTCTGGAAATATTACAGAATCTGCTTCTATAGAACCTGAAATTAGAGAATAGCATGAAATTTATAGTCCCAACTTTACTAGATCAACTAGGATTCTAAAGAATCATCATTTGGATGTTGTTGTTGGTAATCTTGATAGAGGGACATAGACTAGAGATTCTCTAAGAAACCAGGTTGAACATCAAGCCTTTCTTTCACAGTTAGAACCTAAAAATGTCAATGATGCAATCAATGATGAATTTGGGGTAATGGCTATGCAAGAAGAATTAAATCAATTTGAAAGAAACAATGTCTGGGAATTAGTTGACATACCTAAGGAAACTTTAACCATAGGCACTAAATGAGTTTTTAGAAATAAAGTTGATGAATCAGGAAATATAGTTAGAAACAAACCAAGGTTAGTTGCACAAGGGTATAGTCAAGAGGAAGGAATAGACTATGAGGAAACCTTTTCCCCTTTAGCTAGATTAGAAGCTATTAGGATCCTACTTGTCTATGTTGCTCATCTGAACTTCAAGTTATATCAAATGGATGTTAAAAGTGCTTTTCTAAATGGTTTTATAATTGAAGACATTTTTGTTGAACAACCACCTGGATTTACTAATCCTAATTTTCCAAATTGAGTTTTTAAGCTATCTAAAGCTTTATATGGTTTGAAACAAGCTCCAAGATCTTGGTATTATAGACTTAGTAATTTTCTTATTTCAAGAGGTTTTACTAAAGGGATTGCTGATCCAAATATTTTTATTAAAATAATTTCTAAAGATGTTTTGATAGTACAAATCAATGTTGGTGATATTATTTTTGGATCTTCTAAACATTCTTTATGTACTGATTTTTTAAAGAGTATGCAAAATGAATTTGAATTGAGTTTAATGGGAGAACTCAAATAGTTTCTTGGATTTCAAGTTTTTTAAAATGAAAATGGTATTATTTTGAATCAAAGTAAATATAAAAAGGACCTAATAAAACATTTTGCTTTGGATAGTATTAAGGAAAGTAATACACCTATGAGTACTTATGTAAATTGGATGCAGATGAAACTGGGAAACCAATGGATCAAACCAACTACAGATGTATTATTGGAAGTCTACTTTACCTTACTACTAGTCAACCATATATTATGTTTAGTGTGTGTATGTGTGCAATATTTCAAGATAATCCTAAAGAATCGCATTTTCTTGCTGTTAAAAGAATTTTCAAATATCTTAAACATACTGAAAATTTGGGTCAGTTTTATCCGAAAGGACAATCTTTTGACTTAATAAGTTATTCAGATGATGACTTTGCTGGTTGAAAGTTGGATAGAAAAAGCACATCTGGAACATGTCATTTACTGGGAAAATCCTTAGTATCTTAGTGTAGTAAGAAACAGAATTATGTAGCTTTGTCTACTGCTGAAGTAGAGTATATAACTGCCAGTAGTTGTTGTGCACAAATTCTGTGGATGAAACACACTCTTTTGGACTATGGATATCAATTTAGACTTGTATCTATTAACTGTGATAACACTAGTGCAATTAATATTTCAAAGAACCTTGTGTCTCACTCTAGGACCAAACATATTGATGTAAGACACCACTTTTTAAGAGATCATTATAAAAAAGGTGATATTACTCTTGAATTTATAGGTATTGAACATCAATTAGCTGATATTTTCACAAAGCCTTTATGTTCAGATAGGTTAAGTTACATTAGACATGAGTTAGGAATGATAGATCATTGTTATACCTCACTGGTATGAAACCTCACTATTATACCTCACTGGTATGAAACCTCACTGTTATACCTCAAGGGTTTGAAACCTCACTTTTATACCTCACTGGTATGAAACCACGCTGTTATACCTCACTGGTATGGAACCTCACTGAAATACCTCACAGATGAGTGGACCTCACCATTAGGAATTCTCACCGGTATACCCTACCGTTAAGTATGCGATGTTTTAAACTTCTGTCTAGCCGCCAGAATCTGTATCGTTTATACTTTACTTATTATATTTTAATTATTTATTTTATGATTCCTAAATTTTAAAACTAAGTCTTAGGTACTTCTCAATCCACCGAACTCTCCTCTTACCCTCAAGCCTTAGCTCCCAAATCTCTTGAAAAAACTAAGTTCCTCAAACCAGAAATGACAAAGAGAAAACTCCCTACTGTTAGATATGACAATGATGAGCCGAATGTGAAGAAGCAGAAGACAGAGCCAGAAGCAAGTAGCAGTGTTAGTAGAACAAGACCAGGGAGGCGACCAATGAACCTGTATTTACAAAATAGAGATATTGTGATCGAAAAAGAGATATGCGTGGAATGGATGTTGTCTAGTAATTTGTTAGTTCTGGAGGTGATGGAAGATCAGAAGTGGGTAGAATGATTTTCGAACAACAATGGCCCCTACTATCTGAAGCTAGTAAAACAGTTCTATGAGTTTGTGAGTTTTGAGAAATACGATGAAGAAAACAGAATGGTTTCATGGGTAAATGGTAAGGAAATAGCCTTTTGATCTGTTGAATGGGTTGAGTACCTGAGAGTACCACATGAAGGAGTTTTTGGATATTCATCGAAGACAGTACCACCTACAAGTGACATATTGGATTATGAGACTGCCTTAGAGGAGCTCACTGGTAGTGGAAAGTAGAGAAAGGTGGTGGCTGCTGAAATGGATGGAGAACACATATTGTTGTTCAAATTTGTGCAACATGTGATAAGTCCAAGGATAGGGGACTTTGCAAATTTGAGATATCAAGATATCTATCTGTTACACCTATTGAGACATGGTGTGAAGGTAAATCTGTGCAAGCTGCTAATGATTCAAATGGAGGATATGACCAGGCCAAAATCAAAGACCAATGCCTTATTCTTTGCCAAGTTGATCTTAGTGATGATTAAGGTAAAAGGAGTAGCTGAGTCTCAGGATGAGATAGTAGTGGTAAGAAAAAACTTCTTTATCACAAGAACAATATGTAAGTACATGAAGATAAACTGGAAGCCATGGAGAAGAGAGTGGGTTACTGATGATAAGAAGCTATATGATAAGTTCAATCCTGTGGATCATCCTTAAATACCTAAGGATGTGAGGGATCCAGGTCTGGGACCTGATGAAGAAGATCCATAGTATAGTGACAATTCAGAAGAGGAAGATTCATCTGCAGCAAATGGAGGAGATCCTGACTTGCCTCCTAGCCCAACTCCTGAAGTTGTATCACAAGAAAAGGTAAGTGCTTCTTTGAACCTACCTAGTACATAAACTATTTTAGGTGTAAGCAATGAAGAGGTACCTATGGATGAGGAAGACCAACAGAGATCAGATCAGGAAGAGGCTTCTTGAGAGAATGAAGAAGAAGTACATGCAAGTGAAGCATCTATTTCTGTCAGCTTGAGCCTTATTCCACTGATTGGACATTCTCTAATGCCTGCTGAGGAATTTTATGAAGTTGATAGACCTTTACCTATTCTTGAGGAACCTCCTACTATTGCAGAAATAGAGATGGTTGTGCAATATTCTTCTGAGGGAGAAAGAGTTGTTGAGGATGCCATTATTATACAGGATAATACACCTGTTGAGGGGGAGCATCCAACTAGGTTTGGCAGTGTTTCCGTGGCTGTTGAGTTTGAAGACTGGGCAGAGGACCCAGGGTTTTTAGTTTGTGGATTACATTACCCAGATTCTGATAATGAGACATCCCTTCGGAGTCCAAAAATCAATTATAATATTCAGTCTGAGATATTACCTGAATATATGGTGAGAATACATGATCTGGATAAGTTAAAGTCTGATCTTAAAGCTAGTTTTGTGGAGGAAGTAAGGAGAATGGAATCTTCACTGGTTCCATCTATTCAGACTGTTATGGATGAATCTGTGGCCAGTATAGTATCTGAAAGAGCACTTGTTGTTGTGCCTGCTAATATAGTCACCAGGGATGACTTAACATCTTTGAAGGATGAGATGAAATAGTTTTTGAGTGCTTCTGTTGCTGAGTTAAAGAATCGCTTTGTTGAAGAGATGAGCAATTTGGAAAAGTCTTTTGAACTCTCTCATGGTTGTAATGTGTCAACCTTTGTGGCAGAGATAGTAGATGAAGTCACAGCTTGCCATAATCAGATGTCTAGCTTGGAAAAGGATGTTGAAGTTATAAAGAAATCATTTGTCTCTCGGGAATCTTATATGAGTTCAAAATATCAAGCAGACAAGGATTTGGCCTATGTGAAGAGTGTAGTGAGCTAGATGGTTTCAGTTTTTGAAGGCTTTAAAAAGTTTGTGGAGAATCATATCTATGCCCAAGATTCTGTAGTGAAAAATATTATTAGTGGGATAACTAAGAGTTTCAAGGAAACTGTAACCTTTTCTATTGGTTCTCTTGCTTCGAGAACTTCAATATATTTGGATCAAATTAGAGCTTTGATGAAGGAGGAGCTTGGTTCAGCTTCAACCAGTAGCTATGTGGACTCATCTTCCATGATCCAATTGGTGTCTACCACTAGAGATATAATGAAAATTTCTCAATATTATATGAGAGAAGCTTATACTTCTCATAAAGAAGTGAAAGACAAGGTAGATTACTATTTCCAAACGTTTTACACCAAGAATCAACTCAATAATCATTTCAAGATTATGTCAGGAAACATGAATCTACCACCAGTCAATCAAGCCTTCAGAAAACAAGTCAGCAAGCTCAGAGAGTTGACCCCGACACTGGAAAAATTCATGGAAAATAAGGATGATTTCATTTCTTCCATGGAAAGAGGAGGAGGAACCATTATGGATTTTAGAAATCTCTTGTTTCCCTTTCTACATGTTGATGCTCAACCAGTGACTATACCTCCAGCTTTACCTACCTCTGCCTCTGCCACTTCTCCTGCTCAGATGACTCCAGCCCAAGCTATCTTAAGCCTTACTCCTATGATCACTCAGAGAGCTACACAGTATAGACCATGAATAGTTTCAGTAGCTTAGCCTCCTCTGATCATTTCTGGTGTTCCAAAGCCTCCACCTGCATCCACCAAACCTAAATCCTCTTTTGATCCCAAGGTGAAATCTCATTCTGAGGATGTGCATTTATCAGTGGCTAGGATTTTTTATAGGAATCACATGTATTTATTTTTGTTTTATTTATGTATTTATTTGTATCTGTTTGTTCCTAGAAGTATATATGATCTTACTTTATTTTACTCTTTGTTACTTCTCTTCTCCTATATTTCTTTTTTGTCCCACTTTTTGCTAATCACAAAGGGGGAGAAATACTATCTAAGGGAAACATATCTGGGGGAGAAATAATATCTTTTATGACAAAAGGGGATAAATACTACCTTTTATGCGCTTAATTCATTTCCCGCTGGTACATTTGTTTTATATATTACCTTTGATATATGTGTTTTATAATATATTGTTTTCTCTGATACAATTGTATTTAATGCAATATCCTCTGATACATTACTAATTATTTTGGAATTATAATATCATAAGTTGTGATTATCAAAAAGGGGGAGATTGTTGACCTCACCTGTTTTGATAATCCCAATTATGCTTTCACATACTTTGATAATCCCAAATAATTTTTATCTATATATTAATTCTTTCAATCTATGACATTCTATTATCAAGTTGATAATAATATTAAAATAATTTTTGAAATATGTTAATCGATGTTTATCTATGTTTATATGGACTTTGAAATAATTCTAACTCAATCAGCATATGTGTTTCATAGAACAGATAAGTGTTAATTCTACTAGTATGCACATAGCTGCTGATACAGATAAATAGAGACCTACTGGTACTTAGTCTACCGATAGGCAAAGGTTACCGATAGACTGAATAGACGGTCACTAAAACAGAACAGAGCTACAATTATGTATAATTCTACCGGTAAGCACGACACTGATAGATCAAGTCTACCGATAGAAGCAGAGCTACTGATAGTACACTTAATCACTGGTACGGAATGGAGCTACCGCTACTGGTACAAACGAGCTACCAGTATGCACAAGCTACTGATACAAAGTCTACTGACATGAAAGTCCACTGTTACAGAAAGGTCACTGATGCACAAGTCCACCGATATGCACTTTAGCACTGGAACAGAACAGAGCTACTGATACAAATGAGCTACCGATACAAACGACTTACCGATACAGACGAGCTACCGATAGACCAAATCTAACAATAGAAAGATTCATCGGTACATAGAGTTACTGATACACGGAGTAACAACTACCGATATAAGGAGCTACCGATACAAGAACAAAGAGCTACCGATAGGAGTGCACTACTATAAAAATTCCCCCGTTACATATCTACCGACAGAAGGTTACTGATAAAAGACACCAGTCACTGCTACTTAAAACTCTATACTTTCAATATTATTTATTTATTAATAAACGGTCATATTTGATGATTTCAATTCAATTAATGTTACTTAATGATAGTTGTTGGCATGTCAGGGAACCGTACCTCGTACCTGTAAAAAGGTAATCATTCCCATTGTTGGAGTTGAAAGCTATAAAAGGAAGGACAAAGACCGGGCATAACAGACAAGAAGATGCGTGAAGTGTGCGAAAAGTGGTGCATGCACATAGAAAAGAAAGGCTACATCCATACTAGAAGAACACTGGACATACACAAAGTCATTCGTCCAAGAAGAGAACACACACTGAACTTTATTCAAGGAGTGAAGAACTTCAACGAGATCTTCATGCACTCAAGCTGATCAAACTGAACCTGAAGAAAATGACCCTCTGATTTTCAGACAAAAACCAGAGAAGGACTTAGAATCATTCTTGATTAATCAAAGGATTCCAGATCTACACTTCAAATCACTAGAGCATTCTAAACTCTTATATACTCTCTCAGTGATTCTTTTATTTACATTTGAGAAGTGTGTGTACTCTGTATTTTCTATACTCACACTGTCTCCTGTACTAAACTGGAGGATTTCTAAATCCTCACACAAATCTTACAAAACTCTCTCTTGTATCCGACTGTGGATAGTGGTAGAGGTCAAGTAGGACTTGGACAGCTAGTGTGTTGTTGTTTTGTTTTCCCACGAAGTACTGTGGTAGAGGTCTTAGTACCTGGATAGACTTTGCATTGTTGTTTACCCTGATCCAAGGTGTGGATCAAATTTATATAAATCGTTTGAGAGGAATAAGTCTTGGCATGAGACTGAACCTCTTGGTTATATCTGTTGTGCATCTTAGTTTAAGTCTAAATTATATTACATATTTTATTTTCTGCTACTAATTAGTTTGAAATACAATTTGTTTTAAAGTTACTTTGATAGTTAATCTAGAAAGTGTTTGTAACTACTGTAAATTAGTATGTTAGTTTCAAAAGGTAATTTAATCTTCTGATTAAATTAACTGAGACCTAATCAATATTTTGAGAACCCAATCGAACCCTTACAGTTTTACAAATTCACTATAGTTTAACTTAGTTTTTAATTGGGGTATTTTTATAGAAATATTTTTAATAGAAATTTTATTTGGAACTCAATTCACCCCCCCCCCTCTTGAGTATCCACTCCGACCAACAGTTTTTTTAAGAGAAACCCCTTACCACTTTGGTGAAACTTGAATGATAATACCCATAAAAGAATAACATTAAATAATTTAATATAATTATAATAGATAAATTCATGATATAACATGTAAAAGGTGTTGTATATAAACCTCATTAAATAATATATGTGTGAGCATCAAATTACGCATCATCAAAAGGAAATTAAGATGAAGTCCCTTACCTTGAGTTTGATACATCACGTATGTTGAATATATTCCAAAATAATAAACTTGTATTAATTATATTTTTTATAAATAATATTTTTCAAGTGTATTATTCATTTTATTTCACTTATTTCCATGTTATATAAAATTACTTAATCAATTAAGTTCACATCATATGATTCAATGATATTTGGATTATATAATCAAATTTACTTTGGTAGGTTGACTATGGTCAAAGAGTTCATTATTTAATACTATAAATAATAATTATCATAACATAATTATCATTTTTATATGTAATTTATAATTTTCAAACTGATCATCAATGAGAGTTATGAAAAATTAACTACATTATGATCATGGAGATGGTAGCTTGTACGTATGCATGAGTAACATTTCCATTTTTCAACGATCATTATAGAAAGATGATAAGTAATATTTTCTCCTTAAAAAATTATAATCATATAATAAATACTATATTATTTCTTTAAATGTACTTATATATATCATTCATGATATTTGGTTATTAAAAAAGAACCACATCGCTTCATGGAGGCGGTACTCCACATGTAAAAATGAAAGACATTATTATTTTTTAGTGTAAGAAAGAAAATAGTTTATTATATTTTTTGAATGATAAATATTTAATTAATATCATAATTATTTTCTATATATGATATATATATTCCATAAATTTATCCTTATTACATTTTATGTAAAGTGTATTTGAAAATTAAATACAATGTATCACGAGGAGGTAGTTCGTCGTACACATGAGTGATGTTATAGTATCCCCCATAGAATAGAAATTAAGAAGGTATACATTATATAATAATTAACTAAGTATCATATATATATATACCTTAAATCCATCATTATACCAATACATGAGAGGTAATGATGAAAAATAAATGACATCAGTTTGTAAGGTGGTAGGTCTTCATACACATGAATGATGGTTTTGTTTCCCATTTAACGGAAGAGGTGATATATTTAGTCTTATAAATTTACATAATAATATATTATTATATCTTAGATACTTTTGTTATTATATAATCATAATTTAAGAAGGTTTTAATTTGGTGGATGATGAAATAAAATGAAAACGCTCGATTAAGCATGATACCATTTCTTCAGACAACCTCATAAAGTTGGAACAAAAATACTTCATAGGATTGATTTTAGATAAAATAATTTGATCTAGATCTTATTTATGGAATTAAGGAAGTTATTAATTTAGGTAATGTCCAAAAAAGTATTTTAAAGTATTAATTGGAGAGGATTGTGGGTGACCTTTTATAAGTGATGTGAGTGTCACACTTTAAATTTTGCAAAAAAATGATGCCCCCATTTTCCACCAGACACAAGGAAATGATATAGAAAATTATATATTCATAGAATATATATTGTTAAAATATTTCCATAAAATATATTTTAGATAAAAAAGTATTTCATTTTAACCATTGTCATTTTAGTTTAACCCCCTAGTAAATCTGTTTTTACCTTAACTGTGATAAAATATTTTTACTATTTTAAATATTAATTTTGTCCAAATGATAATGTTGATCTTATTAGATAATATAAATTATAAAAATTAAAAAATTTAAATCAATTTTACCACATTCAATTTATCGAAATATTAGAGTTTAATTTCAAATAAGATCTATAGACGTAATGGAAAATTCGTTTTTCAAAAGAATATATTTTTCAAGCATATCATGATTTTATATAGACTCTATGAATAGTAATAATAATTTAATAAATTTAAATTAATATATATATATATATATACATTTAATTTAAATAATTACCAAATGAAGGTTTTTTAATTAATTAAAATAGAGAAGCATTAGGCATTTTCAAATAATTTTTAGAAAAACCACGTTTATAAACCAAAAAATGTACTAATAATAAAATCCCATATAAAGATGATTAAAAATTAATTAAGTCTATTAAATATATTTAAATAATACTTATGTTACTTCAAATTATATTCAAAACATAACGGTACTTTTAAATTACATAATATATTGAAAATTATTGTAATTTTACAAAAATCGGTATTTTCACTATTCAATGAAAAATCTATGTTTTCCAAAGAATCCCAAAATTTCATCGTATGTTAATTGATATATGATTATTTAAAAATTAAATTAAATTTTATCAGATATATTTTCTAAAATTTCTAGAAATTAATTATATTATTTTCTCATAAAAGTCCATAAAAATAATTTTGGAAGAAAAAATATTTTTAAGGAATAAAATTAATTTTATGAAGATTTATTGATTATTTACTAAATATTTTTTAAAAAAAATTATATTGATTAGGAAATTAATATATATAATTCATATATTACTTAATATAATTCATACCCTCTAATTTAATGGCAATTTTATAACAGTCATATTAAAAAATATTATTTCATGGTTCATTTAAGCTTGGTGTTGTGTGTCTTTGTATGCCATTGAGAAAAAATTGTTTTTTAAAATTATAGGGTATTTCATCCCCCACCCATTTAATAAAATTTATCCTTATAGTTCAAACTTTATCTCAGTAATCAATGTTTGTAAATTTTAAAATACCTTTGTTGGAAACCCACATCATAAAAAGGTTTAATGAAGCATTCTATTGATAGGAGAGAAAGGAAAGTATGAAAGTCATCTAGATTAAAACAACTATGTTTCCAAGTATTAAAAAAATGGTGGAATTTAAAGATATATACATAGAAAAAAAAATTTAATTCCCAAATAATAATTGATACTGATAGAGATTAGTAATCATATGAAACTGAATTATCATTAGAAAGTTAACAACTATAAATACCTAAACCAAAGAGGTGTGAAAAAGTCAATAATCTGATCTGAAATCAAGGTAATAGGATAACATTTTCATTTTCAATAACAATTTCCTAAATTTAAAGAATTAATTACCATCATGAATGAGAATATAAAAAATAATATAGTTACTTGACTAGTATAATTTCTTCCTTTAATCAATTTTTATTATAATAGCACACTTTTATTCAAATAATGAGTATTCAAGATGAAATTATCAAGTATTAATCACTAATATAAAATTATAACATATAAAATAATCCACAACAGGATAACATAATATTCCTCCTATCTTTAAACATTAACTAAAACCAAAATGGAATGAAAAGGTAATATATTTCTCAAAATGAATAAACCTTGTTAAAATTAATCTAAAAAATTCAATAATAACACAAAAAGTTCAAACTAAATCATTCTATAAATAACTATCCTTAACATCTTCAAAATAATCCTGAATAAGATTGATACCCAAAAATCAGAAGGGTGTGATCACATATTCTTTTGAGACTGATTTAACATTTATCTCTGAATAACACAAATCAATTTTAATGTCTCATGCTAATAAAATTATATTCCCTAATCATATAATCTCCATGATATACTAATGATTTTCATAAATAACATGAATCTCCTAAAATCCATTGTAAAATCATATATTCTTCCAAAATATAATTCAACCTCTATTCCAAAAATAAATTCCATTAATTTTTGGTCTATTGTAATTAAATAAGGTTTGAAAAATCATAAACATCATCTGAAATAACATTAATTAGCTAATCCCCAAATAAATTTTAAATACCATGGTTATCCATATGATAAAACATATGTTCTGTGAGTAAACATAATCATTATCTTCAAACATTTTTAGTAAAAAAATGATGTCATAATGTCCAGTATATCACCTAGACCAATGGTAGGTGGTACACCCTTATTACCCTCTTGTTGTGGGTTTAATCCCTGTAGCCTTTCCGAATGTGACTAGTTGTCCTTATTCTAAAACTATACTAATTTAATTCATATATAATTACAATAATATGATAAAACATCATTAATAATCAATGATCATGTAAACCCAGAATGTTATTAATACCTTTAAATTTATGTATACAAAATAAAAAAGAGATTTATTCCTCAAATAACATTTTAACATGTTAAACATAGTGTTACATATACCTTAAACATCTAGAAAAACTCAATTTATTTCCCCAAAATTACACCCATCATATAAAACATAAATGAGTATTGATTAATTTAAACTTATGATCATCCTTAAATCAACCACTACATTATAATCCATGAATTCCTATATATAGACACCTTCATGACTCAAAATTATTCATATCCCAATAACTATTCTTTAACACCTTATACCTTAATACTTCCTAAAATATAAAAATATAAATCATGTCCTAAGATTCAACAGTTTCAAAATTTAATCCAAGATAAAATCAATACCTTTCATATGTAATTTTTAGTTTCCTTATCTTTAGTTATAATGTCATCAGGAATTTCTAGACATTTATCAGCATAGTCTTATTGATCAAATTCTTAATCTTTTCTCCTAAGACATCTATTTTCATAATTCCCATACTCCACACATTTAAAACATTCAATTTATACCATGTAATGGTTTTTATTTCCCTTTATGTAATTAATTGAACACTTCCTTTTTCTTTAGAAGATTATCTCTATATACCCTCCTTTACCCATACAAAAAATATTCTCATCCTTTTATGAAATTTTCCTGGGTTCTTATTCGCGCACTCATGAAACATATGTTGATGAATATTTTTACCTTTATAATATCTATCATTATAACATCCATGGAGCTTCATTTCTTCATTATTTGATGCATTAAGAAACTAACATGGGTAATTTTTTAATCATAACTTTTGATATCTGGTAAATAATAACCACAAGAGTTTCCATATTTTCTCTAATTCTATTCATTTTCTCATTTAAACAACCAATTCATTTTCATTCACATCCATTATTACTTTGGTTCATGTTGGATTCATCCATTTACTAAAACAAAAAAGGGTCAGTGTGAGATTATAAATAAAATCAAAAGAAATAATATTATGAGGGGGATAAACACTATGATATCCATAAAAGAATTTAGGTGATTTTAACCCTATTCCTTTTAGTTTAACCCCCTAATAACTGTGTTTTTACCTTAACTCTACAAAAAGATATTTTATATTTTTTACTATTTATTATGACAAAAAATTAAGATGATATCATTATATAATATAAATTATTCTAAATAAAAATATTTAATTGAATTTACCAAATTCAATTCAAATAAGCGGTATAATTAAATTCAAAATAAGACACATATAAGTAAATAAAAACTGGTTTTTCAAAAGAATGTATATTTCAAGCATATAATGGTTTTATATAAACTCTATAAATAAGGCTAATCATTATATGAATTTAAATTAATATTCATATGTATATAATTTATAATTTTCATTTAAATCGTTACTTTTTATAGGTTTTTTATCTAATTATAATTTAGAAACATTAATCACATTAAAACTGGTTTCAGAAAAAACTCGTTTTTAAACAAAAAAAATTAACTTATACTAAAATCCAATATAGAGATGATTTTAAAAAAAATTAGTCGATTAAATATAACTAAATAATAAATTTTTTTCATTAAATCATATTCAAAATATAATAATACTTTTTAATTACTTATTTTATTTAAAATAAATGAATTTTTTACAAAAAATGATATTTTCCACTATTTACTAAAAAATAAACATCTTCTCAAAAATACCAAAATATTACCATATTTTAATTTTTATATGATGATATAAAAAATTTGAAACATTTTATAAAATAAATTTTCTAAAATTTATAGAAATTAATTATAATATTTTCTCATAAAAATCTATAAAAATAATTTTTTAAGAAAACATATTTTTGAAGAATAAAAACAATTTACTAAAAATGATTGATTATTCACTAAGAATTTATCAATAAATTATTACTTAGTATGAAATATATATATATATATATATATTATAAAATAGTTAATACTATTAATTCACGCTAATTTAATGGTTATTTTATGGCATTCATATTTAATATAATACTAGTTTAAGATTGGTGTTCCATGTCTTGTACGCTATCGAGAAAAACCTCATTTTTTAAAATCTTGGAGTTTTATAGTGACATTTATCTTTATGGGGTGGGTAATTTATATTATATATAATATTATGGTTTAGAACAGGTACTTGACATGTGAACATACCTCAATTAAATTTTTACCTTGTCTAATGAGTGGAAAAATCATGGTGATGTAAATTAAAACTGGAATGGATGTTGATTAGAGGTTGAAATCTATAAATGAAAATGGGAAAATCTTGAATTATAAATTATAGATAAATCATGATTTTTGGATTATTTTTAGATTATGTTTTTTTCTTTTAGAATATTCATACATGACATGTTATTTATGATCGTCATAATTTAAAAATTAATTTGTTGATGTTCGGTCACATTTTGTTAGGATGTTGAGATTTTTCTCAAGGATGATAAAAGTTTTAAGTGTAGTATAAATTGATATATCTACTTGCATACATGTTTTCATTGATTTAATGTATCCCTTCATTGAATATTGATTGATTTATATGAAATTCATGCCTATTTTTATTAGTTTTTGAGCTTTTATGGAAGATACATTATTGTGGTGTTATCTAGAATATCTATAATGAAAATGTTTCATTGTGATAAGAGTCATGGGATGATACCAAAAAAAAAGGATGAAATATATATATAGTCAAGAACAATTCCAATGGATGTTATGAAGCATCACCCATGTCATGAACAACAAGCCTTGAGCCGTAAACCATGATAAGAGCTATAAATATATGGGCATTTCATTGTTCATGATGTGAATTCTCACTCATGAAGTGAATTGATTAAGCCAGGAATACACTAAAATACAAGGTGAACCTTCACATCTTGAGTCCAATTCATGACATGATTCACATCTTGAATTCCTCATACACAACATGAACATTCAATGAAATTCAAAAAAGAGGATATGTGATGCTCATTCATTCACTAAAGTATGTTTTTATGATGTGAGTTTTTTAGGTAAAGTAAGTCTCATAGATATAGTTGTATCATTCATGTCCTCATACATTCATTCACATCATGGAATTGAATTCAATATAAAATTTAAAGATCTGTATTTTCTAATTTATGGGGTTTTTAATTTCCCTTTGACTTTGGATTTTAGATGTGAATTTTATGGATTTATAGGGTGTATTATACCTTGGAGAAGTATATCATTCATCCACCAATGGGGAGTTTCTACTAGGGTTTTTACCCAGGGATTATTCATCATAGAAATGTTTTCTTTTTATAATTTCATATTTTATATTTTATTATAATTTTGTATGATTTTCCATCTAATTAAATTTTTTTCTATTCACTCTATTTCATTTAATCTATCCTCTATAGGTTTTTGTTTATATATCATTGATGATCACCTATCAATGAATAGAAAAACCTGTAGGGGAGAGAGGACTTGGTGGAAGTGGGTGTGTGCCCATTTGTTCAAATTTTTTCTTCACTTGGGGGATTACTATATTAAATAGTATAATATAGTGCCTTAAAATTTATTGTATTAATAATTGACTTACTGAAAATATGTTTTGAATTATTAATGAACATCAATATGATTGAGATGATTAATTCAAGAAAATTAAATTGGATTATTATTTAGCTTTTATCAATCCGATATTAATTTGATTTAGTTATTTTCATTCAGAAGACTATTAGAAATTGATATGAAATGGTATATTGATAGGGATTTACCATTTATCTATCAATAAAATTTATTGATTGAACAACTAATGGATACAATTATTTTACAAGTGTAGTTGTAATTTATATTTAGAAAAAATACCCATGGAAACTGATTTCTCTCTCTTCAGAACTCTTTTGTTCACATTTTTTTATTTTAATTTCCATTTTTAGTTTAGTTTAAATTATTCAATTAAAATTGAGATTACCTATCATTTCTTCAAGTGTTTTCTTTGTGTTCCCTGACCTTCATGGGATTGACCTTGTACTTTCACTATGATACACCTTTTTTGTTTGTACGGTTTGAGAAAAATATAAATTTATAATCTGAATCTACTGTAAGATTTAATGAAATCCATTGAGCATAAAATCAATTGATGTTTTATTAGAAAAAATATCCATACCATTATTTAAAGATATTTTTTATATTCCATTCACTAAAGTGTTGGTAGAGATTTATGGTTTATATATACCATAAAAGCCTCAAGGTATATATTCCCTTAGTGAAACCTAAATCTTTAGTATATAATATTGGATGAGTTCCTTTTTCATCTGATTTTGAGATAGATCTAACCAATGGAATGTGTAATGTAGTAAAATATACTCTTAGTAGGAAGACACATACAAGAATTGTATGATTCTAGTGATGAGTAGTAGTATGTGAGACTATTTTTATGTTATATAATGATGTTTTGGGGAAGAGGGAATGGATTAAAAAACAAATCTAAGCATACTTTCATCATTTTTAGATAGACTGAATGAGATTCAAGAGATCAATTTAAACTTCTAGGTGATAGGGTATAGAATGTATAGGGGGATTGACTTTAAAGATGGATAAAAGGTAATGAATATGTATCGTATATTCATGGTAAGTTGGTAGACCAGAAAAGAATGATATAGGGGGTGATATGTAATTATCATTATTTTATATGGGTGAAACATCCAAGGTTGATAAAAATGTACCATGGTCTTTGACAATGATTCTGGTTTCCTGTGATGAAGAGAAACATAGTGTTCTTGTTTCATGGTGCCTTACCTACTAGTAGGTGATTCCATAAACCAAGGGACTATTAAATAATTTAAATTACTTCTTATTCCTCCATGGAAGTGGGATGAGGTCACTATGATTTTATAATGGCGTTTTTAGCTCTCTTTTTGGAATAAATATAGTTTGGATCATTATCATTTGGCTGGAAAAGTTTAAAAACTTCTTACCAATTAGAGAAACATAGTCGATTTATGAGTTGCGTAGGTTATATATAAGAGATATGGAATGACTCCATAGAGTTCTTGTGAGTATCTTGTTGGACTAGGATGTGGGATTCAATTTTTTTTCTAACAATAAATTTAATAATTATTAAATTTTTAAAAGAATCTAAGTTTAGCATACCATCTTATTATTTATAGTTGGATTGATTATATGATTATGATTCTTGAGGACATGCTTTGAGGGTCATTCATGGATTTTAGTTGAACAAAAGAGGATCATTTATACTTGTATGAATTTTTCATATAATAATATTTTTCAAGGATCGATCCAAATATAAACCTTTGAGGTTATTTATGGTAGGGTATATTATATTCATCTAAACTGGATGGATATAGGGAAATCATCGGTTATTAGATCATGTCTCATACAAAATACCTTGAAAAATATTTGGATGACTAGGATGTGTTCAATTAATTCTCCGAGTTGGAAATGGTCTAATGAAAACAAACGATGTCAGACTATAGATTTCAATTTAGGCGATCATGTTTTCATTAGTGTATTTATTTAGATGGGATACTAATATTTGAAAAGATATAGGAAGTAATCATCATGCTATGTGGTTCCATTTAAAATTTTAAAGAGGATTGGTATTTTTTTCATACCAACTAAAACTTATTCAAACATATGACTCTATTAATGACATATTTCATGTATCGTAGCTTCAAATATAGAATACTTTCCCTTCTTAGGTAATTGGTGTAGAAACATTTGTTGGAACCATGGTCTTCTATGCATGATTTGGAGTATGGTTTGTGTTTGTTGTCAATCAGCAGTGGAAGTTCAGAATGTGTACCCGCAAAGAGATCATACAGTTCAACCAGACAACAGTATTGAAGGTGGCGCCTTTTCCCAGTGTTTGCCAAATTTTTGGGCATGAAAATCGACAAATGGAGAAAAGTGTTTTTGGTGAAGAGACTTGCACACCGTGTACTGGATGTAGAGGAAACTTTCGCGCCATATGTTTTTCAAGATCAGAACATGAGAAAATGGCAACGGGATAAGGGTCGCGCAAGTTTTGGGCTGGTCGCGCAAGTGACCTGCGCACCGTGAAGAGACTTGGGCACCAATGCCTAGGAGGACTGGAAACTTGCGCGCCTATTTTTTTTCAATATCATAACTTCAAAATATGGTAAAGGAAAGAAGGTCGCACAAGTATTTGTGTAGGTCGTGCAAGTGAGTAGCGCGACAGAGGCTAGGGAGGATGAGCTGCGCGACGGAACCTGCGCGCCGAGGGAAGACTTGCGCGCCACCGCGCAGGGGGTCCAGTTTGCCTATAAATAGAGGACCCCCCCCCTCCTCATTTGTAACGAAGTTCAAGACTTAGAGATTTTTTGAACTCTCGTTGTGCAAGTGGTTGAGTCGTGCAAGTGGTTGTTGGGTCGCACAAGTAGAGGTTGCGCGCCGATTGTTGGATGCGCGACCAAGGCAGTTGGGGAGTTAAAGGCGCAACGTCGTGCAAGTTTGGTGTTAAAGGAGGCAGTGTCGCACAAGTAGTTTGGTGTCACCTGTGCACCGAATTTGTACCGCACAAGTGACTTGCACGCCGGGATTGAAACTTGTGCGTTGAGCTTGGATAAGCGCGCCAGGGTTGTTAAAGTTCATCTATCCTTTTAAAGCTGCACGAAAGCTATAAGATCACCTGGTGCCCTCAGCACAAAGTGAGATTCGTCTTCTGCTGAGAGTTGGACTTCAACAGAGCATCTACATACGACAGAGGATGCATTCTTATGTAATGATGAAGAGACTGTCACGTCTATAAACTGAGTGGAAATTCACCTAATGGCAGTGATCCAGGGGGAGTCAACGGGAGTGACTCAAGGGAAGCATTGAGCTATCCCAGAACCTTTGTAAAGGCCATGATCCTGGGATAGAGTGATTATTCCCAAACCTTTGTAATCCACAGCTAGTGAAGATTAGTTGAATTGGGTACAACTGACAACTTGTCGGCGTATGCTCCTTGGACGTAGCCCTTAGTGGTGAACCAAGTAAAAAGTGTTGTGTCTTCTCTGTGCATGTGAATGTTTTCTTTCTGATCATGTTCATCTTACAGGTTCAACAAGTTCCTACCAATGTGGGAACAAGATCCATCACATTAAAAGAAAAAGTTGTCACCCTGATTCACCCCTCCCCTCTCAGGGTGTCCCGGGGTCCTTCAAATTTTGAGTTAGAATCTCACAAATCATTCAAGGAGTGACTACTATTTATAGTTTTTTAGATTGAGAAGATACTATAATGGAAGATGGTTCCATGAAAGTGAGTGTTGTGGAATAAATAGATAATTCAATAGGACTCATGGGGGAATGATTCTCATATGAGATCTTAGTGGTTAGAAATTTTTAACAAGGATACATAGTGGTGAATCTTAGGCATGAGAAGTGATACAGTGGGATGTCTTTAATAAACTCAAAAAATAAATGTAATATTTTTTTTTCTGATCTTTTTATGTTTGTTGTGATTGTTAGGTTAGTTTAGTAGATTCCAATATGGGAAAATATGTAATTAATAGTTCACTTCGACTAGTAGAATGTTAAGCACTCTTATTGGGAACCTTGTGGGAACTCACCAAGAATCTTTTGGGTGTGGAAATAGGGAATATAAGACCAAGACCTCCCAAAAAAATCCTAATCAATTACATTGGGATCTTGCTAGTATATGGAAGGTTATTGGGATTCTATTGTGGTTTAAGTGGTAGTCCAAACCTTAACTAATGGTAAGGGGTACTTCAGGTATTGTATACCCCACTTTTCCTCATTTAATACCATATTTTCCTTCTTTTATATTCCACATGATCTATAAACCTATTCCTATTGATCTCTCCAATCATAATTGATCCCAACTTCTTAATTGCTGATGGAATCAGGTGTCTTTCATTACACTGGTTATCATTTGGTAAGGCTGAACATAATTACCTTATAATTATTAATTTCTATGACTAATTAATCTTATCCTCTAAAAAAAATATTTTAATATATTTAGAGTGGTTTAAAAATTTCCATTTATTGAGGATGATTTTACATATAACATTTAACAAGTGATCTTATAAATTATAGAATTAGGTGGTCCCTTAATTTTCTCTTTGTATTATATGTGAAGATAGTGTCATGTGACATTTGAGCATTGGATAGTAGGAATGAATGACCAATAATAGAATCAAAATGGGTTACTATGTGAATTGAGAGATCAAAGAGGGACACTAAACTCATAATGGAACGTTTAGAAGTTCTAACTTGGTAAAATTATTGTTGAGGGATATGTTATATTGTTGAATTCTTAGGTTTCCTTGGAATCAGAACTGAGAAGGGTTTCTTTTTATATTTTAGGAGTTGAGTTATTGTTGGATATTCCTTTGGAAATTCATCAATAAAGGGGACGTTTCAATATAGGGTAATCTAGTGTGAAAAATATTCATTGATATGTGAGATAGTAATTTTGAATCAAGTATGAATTATTCATTGGGTGAAGGTTGATTATGAGACATTGTGAGTCATGTTAGGGGTGTTCAAGCTAGAGGTTAGTGTGTTTAAGGGTACAATAGAATGATCATGAATTGGTAATCTTGAATTATGAGTTATTTTAAGTGAAGATACACTATGAGTATGACTGTTTTTCATGATTGTGATTTTTGATATTCATTTCACCAAACATGGGTTGGATAAGTGTATTTTAGACCCTTTTCTAATTATTTTAAACATAAAAAACTTTCTCACTCTTGAAAACTATTATCCTAATATTTATGAACATGGATTTCTTAGGTACTCTTTTAACCTAGTATATTGTTATTTATGAGTAGATATATATTGGTAACTCTTCCAACATGATATTTTAATATTTTATGAGCATAGATGGGTTGTGAACATTTACAACATGGTATCCAAATTTTTTATATGCATGGACGGTTGGGCACTTTATCTACTTAATACACTGACATCTATGTATTTGAATGGGTTTTTGATTCTACTGACCTTGTATCTCATGATTTCTATAAACATTTTATAGAGTAAAATTGCAAACCAAATCACCTTTATTTTTCCCTAGAGACAAATATATTCATTCCAACTTGTTATCATGTGGATCAACAGGTCATTCCTTGTGTGGTGGTCTCATTGTTACCCAAGTATTCAAACCATAGGAATTTTATCCCAATACATTATCGTTGACTGAATTATGAGGGGTCTCTTATCAAGGTAACTTTCTTAGGACATGATGATGAAAATTGGTATTGTGTTGTTTATAACACCAAATATTTATAAAATCAAATCTCTATCGTCTTTTATCCTTGGGTTTCTTCTCTTATAATTTTAGATTTATCCATTTGTATCCAAAATGAAGTACCCAAGGTTACATGGAAGTATATTCTTTCCATAAACTATTTTTTGTAATTCTAAAAAATCTATTTATTTAAAGGAACTGAATTAGAATAGGTAATAAGTCATAAAAGATATAAATTAAACTAAAAGCACTTTTTTTATTCATAGTAAAAAATTATAAAGAAACATATGAAACTAAGTATTATATAGCAGATATTATTACTCACCATTGATTATTATATCCTTTAATATAATATAAATTAAAAGGGTCAGTAAATATGAAAGCATAAAATCATCAACACTAGGAGATCTCATGGATCATCATCATTCTTGAGGATCACTAATATCTAATGAAAGTATATAATGTGGAAGAACATCATGAAAGGATAAATCATGTTGTGATATCTAAATGAAATCTATGGAAATGAGAAGTGTGACATTAGAAGTGATGATAGCAAATCGACCCAAGATAAACATGAAAAAAATAATAAATTAATCTCGTGATTTAAATAGTACATCTCATAAACAGCCACACATCCCAAGGGCCTGAAGTTTTTGTGTCTTAGTGATTAGCTACATAAACATCTTAATCTATAATCATTTATCCATAATTGAACTCCCCTAGTCTCCATTATATATGTTCCATGAGTTTTAATTTTCGTTATAACTGGGGGAAAGGAAAAAATAAGAAAAGGGTTATCTTAATTTCTCAATAAGTGATAACATATCAACATGTCATCAAGGGTTATATCATAAGAATATAAGAAAACATGGGAAGGGGAAAATTTTCTTATTAAAAATAATATGGAACAATAAGTGCTTTTTATTAGTCCTGACTAATGGACATGTATTCTCAAATGAATGAACATATACTATGTAAAAAGTATGTAGAAGCATGAGACATTAAACATGAGTTATGGACCATAATCATAAAAATAAGATCATGACATTAGAGTGTGGCATAAACATAAGTATATAAACCATTTTTCAATGACATTCACTAAGACATTCATCACATAGTAGGCATGGGATAACTTCCCATGTACCTTATTGGGGTTGGGATAATTCTCTTATATACCATTGGGCTTGGGATAAAACCTTTCCTGTACCCCTTTGTCTTGGGATAAATCCACTAATGTACCATTTGTCTTGAGATAAATACTTATGTGTACCATTGTTTCTCAATAGACATATACTTAAACCGATTCATTGTAGGTCCATATAGGACCCCACCCATCATAATTCATACATATTCATTCCACTTAAAATCAATCATAAGGATATATTAATAAACTAAGGAAAAAGAATGGGTTTCTTAAACATTCCAAAAACATCACATAATATAAACATAAAAGATCATAGAATTTCAAAAATATATTTTCATAAAGGAATCATACCATAATAAAATAAAGAGGATGACTGAAACACCACATCATGAGAGATAATCCTTAGAGGAAAAATAGAAGTGAAAATTCAAGTGTTCACAAATTCTTTTATATTTTTTTATAAAAGGTGATGTGAAAATTAATTTCATAAAACAATTTGAGAACGGAAATAGATTAATTTAAAAAATGTATTAGAAATAGTTTCAAATAAAATATTTTTTGAAGGAAATAAAGGTTTTAAAAATTATTAGAGGAATATAAAAGAATTTTATTTTTAAAAGATAAAAAACACTTTAAAAAATTGAAATTCTTTTTGAAAACACATATCATAAAAAGTGTATTAAACATTTCATTGAAAGGGGTAATGATAATTATGAGAATCGTAGAAAATAATCCATATTATCTTTCCTAAAAATAGATAATAAAATTGGTGGGAATAAAAAATGGAAATGGATGAAAATATTCATTGGTGAGAATGGGTGTTATTCTTACTAGGTTACACTTTTATTTTGGAAAATAATATATCAAAGAAGATGTTAATTATGATGAAAAGTAATTTACCCAAAGGAAAAAAAGACACACCATATAATTTTTTTGAATTTTAGGATCAAATAAATCTGGAAAATTTATATTCATGTAAGAAATAATATGACCCAATGAATTAGTAATTGATTTGATGAAACTCTTAAAGAATTGGTAATGAAATTATTGAAGGATATTGAGAGGAAGATCATGAAATTGAAATTAAAATTTCATGAAATGGAATATATTATTATATTTGGTGAAAAGTTGGAAGTGAATACTCTATATAAAATAAATTATGGAACACAATCTCAATCATGTCCCATTATGATGAAAATTTTAAAAAGGAAACCCTTACCTTTATTCATGATTTCCATGTAAGTGTTATAAACTCATGTATAAAAAACATAAATATCTTAATAAATAATTTCAGAAACATAATAATCCCTATGAATATTTATAATTTTCATTTATAATCATAATCTACATGAATATTAGTTAGTTTTTACCTATTTTTTCATATCATGTGTTAATAGTTTTGACTGTTTGTACTACTTTCATAGGAGCGATGTAGGTGTTTTTCTCTCCAAAAAATAATCATCAAATGTTCATTAAATGTAAAATAATTTATGAATTATAATTATTTATGAGTTTTCAATTTCATTTGAAGAGTGTTTCATTCTTTATCCTTGAAGATGAAATTGATAATAAGCACATATCGGTGAATATCATAACCAATGAGTGGTATTTTTAAAATTATTGAGTTAAATATTGATGTATCCATTCCGTTAGAAAAAAAATATTATATAAAAAATTATATCATATTATACCAATAATGATGTTCTTACAGTCATCCATGATATAATTCTGTGTTGTTGGTCAAGTTGGTGTTCAAATCGGACCAAACATGAATCTACCATGATTAATGGATGATAATGGGAGTATTTAGTTAAAATATAATTATAAAAAAGAATAATGATAATATTTAGCATTTATTTTTATTGATATATAATAATATGAATAATTTAGAATAAATTTTAATGGAGATAATAATATTACATAATATGAATAAATTGTTTCTTCTTCTTAGTTTTTTTGTTTAAGGCGGTTAATTTTATAAGGATTGTTTATCATTCATATCATTAATACGATATTCAATAGGTATTACCAGAAAATTTTCAATATCATAAAAAATATATTTATCCTTTAAAATAATTCTTATGACTATATATGTAATGTGGTGATGAAATGAAAATTCAAATTGATCATTCTATTGAGGTGGTGGTCCACACATACGCATGGATGGTGATTTCAGTTTCCATGGAATAGGGAAAATGAGTAATATTGTTTATAAATTATAAATATAAAATATGTATTAAATATCATAATTATATATTAAATTTCCTATTATTATCATCCTTTTAAGGTGGTTAAGGTTAATGAAACACGACATGTCATGGAGGTAATAGTATACACAAATCACAATTCCTGTTTTTGTTTTTCTTATTGGAAAAGGGGAGGGTGGATAATGTTTGTACCATCATTATAATAAAATACCAATATAATAAGTATACTGATGTTATCATTGTAATATAGTGAAGATAAATTTGATGTAGAATAAATTCTCCTAAAGAGAGAGGAAAGAGGGAGGAAATTTTAGAACTATATACCTTACTACTTTGATTATGTCCTATACGATGTGGATTAATCCTTTGAGGGGTGGTATTTTGAGAATAAAAAACCCTCTTTACAGTGTATAATAGTTTTGAGGAGATTTTTTGATAGAGTTTTGGCTAAAGGTAATGGGTTGTGTTCTGAGAGGAAATGTGAAGAGAGGTGCCCCTTTTATAAGTGAAAAGGGATGACATTTCTATAAATACCCTAACATTTTCAGAAATGGGAAGTCAATATCAAGGAAGTAAGATTAAAAATTAATAAATAATGGATACTGAAAGATACAAGGTCTATCCACAAATCACCCACTCAATTATAGACATGTTTTTAACAAGTTTTAATCCCATTAACCCTTGAATTATTACTTTTTCATTTAAGATTTTACTATAGAAACTAGTTTTTACCTAAGGTAATGAAAAATTTATGCCTAAAAATAAAGGGATATTTATTATATAACTTAGACCAACTAAATAATTTTTTTAAATCCATTTCATTTGATAGAATTTATAAAATTGATAATATTTAATTTCAAAATATTAATGTATAAAGCATTAAAAATAATTTTTTAGATACTACTACTTATGTTCTAAAAAATCAAATATAGGTTTTTAATTCCATCATAATAATTTGAAATAAATATTTTTAGGTTATTCTTATATGCAAGTGATTTCATAAAAGCGTGGGTATTTTCAAAAACATAATTTTTCACTATGAACTTAAAAATCAGTTATTTTATAAAAATACCGAAAAAACATCTTAATATTATATTATTATTCATAATACATAAAATGATGTTCATTATTTCAAATTAAATTTCTAAAATTTTATAATTCAATATTTAAATAAAATCCAAAAATATAGTGGAAAACATCTCACATTGTAAAATTTATTTTCAAACATCGAACGCGGGTTTTGAATTTCTCCCACGTTGCTTCGGTTCCTCCAGTCCAACCTAATTTGGGATTTTCCCCCTCTTCAAGGATCTGGGTCTCTCTTGGGGCCTTCTTTTAAGGAAGCTCCCTGTCGGCGTCCTGTCTCTCTGTTGCCAGAGTCGGCGTTTGTTCTAGAGGTCCCCTTTGTCTTGAAATATTCCTTAGAAGATGGTTTCCCTATGATTTAAATTCCATCAGCGTATTTTGAGGATGTGGCAGCTCCTCTGAAATGGACCTTGGTGGCATGATTTGGGATCGATAATCCTTTTGTGGATTAGTTCCAGCTTTCGTCAAATAATAGGGTTTGGATCTTCTGGATAGGGTGCCTTCTTTGAACCGTAAGGCCTTCTTTGTTGTGATGGATTCTCAGGATGATTTTTTGAAGGCTTGGTGCTATTGCCCCAGGTCGGTGGGGAGGTGGCGATTCAGCTTGTTTCGATGGTCGATAGAGGCTCATTCAGGGTGAGATTCTTTTCTTCATGAACGACTGTCTGGGTCACTATCCCAGGTATTCCCCTTCCATTTATGAACCTAGGTATTCTGTAGGGGATTTGAGACTCTGTAGGTTCCATCCTTTGCATCGATTAACACACCATACAGCTTGAAGAAATGACGGTGGCTATATTATGTGTGAAGATGGATCTGGCTAAGACCATTCCAGCGAAGGCCCTTCTCTATGTGGAGGGATTGGGAGAATGGTCCTAGGATTTGATCTACTCATCACCTCCCCAGTTTTACATGTGGTATCACATACAAGGATACACATTACCTACTTATCATAAAAACCATCAGCAGCAATCGAATAGCAGACAGACTGATCTATGTCATCATCACTTTGATTCTGCTCCATTGGACGCCGATTTATCTTTGCTTTCTCATTCTTCCCCGAAGCACCACTCTTGTGGAAAGGAGTTCTTCTCTTCCTTTTCCGTGTTGGGGTATATGGATTTTCCTTATTTTCAATAGGGGTGTGTGGGGACCTCAAGAATGGAGTTGGTGTTGTTCAATCATGGATCGGGCTCTCCCTCTTCTTTTTCTGTTAGGGCATTGGGTCCTTCAAATCTGTCGCCCCAGTCACTATCGATGAGGAACAGTGTATTATCACACTTTCCTTTATCACTTTATCGTATCCGTATCTGTGAAATATCCTTATAGGTGCTCGATCCCCCTCGACAGTCATCTCTCTCCCTCCTCGACACTTATCTCTTCTCCTTCCACAGGATTCACTATCAGATCACCAGATAGTCTTTGTTGCACAATTTAGGCGATGTATCTTCAGGGCAGTGCTTCTGCATTTTTTTCGCCAAGGTATATCCAAAAAATTTGTACTTGATTACATTCCACGAGCAAGGTGAATCTATCTTCATCTGAATCTTCTTCTAGCTGTCAGTCTGTGGCAAAAAACAAGATTGGTAAATTCATGATGATTTCTCTACTGATATTGAATTCCTGTGGGTTAGGGCCATGGGTGAAATTAGACATTATTTCGAATGAACTATATTCAAATTAGGTTTCATTTGTGGTGATCCTAGAACCTAAACAAGATTCCTCTAAGATCCAGGAGTTTACATAGAGGTTAAAAGTAAAGGGTTAATTTCATGCTAACCCCATCAATGTTCACATCTGGCTGTTCTAGGAAGATTTTGTTTATATTAATCTCATTTTACCTTGAGATCAATGCTTGAACACAAAGACTAAGGTAGGTTCTCAATGACCCTTCTACTCTTTTGTTTACGCTAAATGTGACTTGCATGATAGGGAGGTTTTATGGTAGGATTTAGGATCCTTTAACCCGTGTTACTCTACCTGGATAGAGGGTAGGGATTTCAACATTACGGAAAACCTATAGGAGAAGAAAGGTGGTGGAATTTTTCCTAGGAGAGAAAGCTAATATTTTGTGCCATTCATGGCAAGTAATGGGCTTATAGAAGTGGGTTATGTTGGATATCGGTACATGGTGTAAAAATCAATGAGGATAATATCGGACAAGGTTCCATTTGGATAAGTGCTTGATGAATGAACATGATTTTTCGTTCTACCCATACATCAAGGTAGCTCATCTAGCCCATAGCCTTTCAGATCATTTCCCCCTTCTCATAATGTTGTCTTCCAAGAATGTTAGAGTTGAGCAGTTATAGTTCTTTAGTTTTTGGATAAAAGACCTGGGCTTTCAGGAGGTTGTGAGGGAGTCCTAGAATAGATCTGGGCATGGACATCCATGGATGAATCTTCACAATAATCATCAGTTCATAAGAGATGTTCTTAATTCATGGAGTAATAACCAAGCTTCTCATGGTCTAGATATCTAGGAGGTTTGTAAGGAGATTGACCAGTTGTAATTGCATCTAGAAGACGAATGGGATGAGGACATTTTTTGCGAGCTCTAGAACAGGAACAATTTTATTGATAACATGATTCTAAAACAGAAATTCATGGCTTGGGAATGATCAAGGGAAAATGAATTTTGTATGTTGATCGCAACACAAGGTACTTTCATGCATCCATTAAATAAAAACGTCGTGTTAAGAGACACAACATTCTAATGGATGATGGATCGTACTCAGATGACTGTGATAAGGTCGGGGAAATGGAATATGTTCACTTCCAATATCTCCTTGCAGGGCCAAATCCATGCATGCACGGGGGATATTCGGTGGATATTGTTGAGATCTTCAATACTATTTCGCATCAGGTCACCAAGAGAGAGAATGATAATTCAAAGGTTTTTCCAGATGAGAGTCTGATGTTGTATAGATGTTGGACCCAAAGAGTGTGTGCTGGTATGATGGCTTTCCATGCTTCTTCTATAGGGCCACATGGTATGTGGTTAAAGGGGATATGATAAAATCCATTCAATATTACTTTCAAGGGGGGAACCTTCCATTTGTTGCCTATGCCATGAAGCTTGTACTGATTCCAAGGGTTAAATATCCAATCTACATCAACCAATATCATTTTATATGCATATGAAATGTCCCATATAAGGTGTTGGCATGTTTACTTATCCAGAGGATCTCATTTTATCTTCCTCAATGGATCTCCAAAGAGTAACATGGTTTCATCAAAGGATGGACTATTCAAGGCACCATCAATTTTTCATATGAGGTGATTGGTGAAATAAATCAAAATATTGTTCGCTCCAACATTGTTATTAATTTGGACATGAATAAAGCCTACGAACAGGTTGAATGGGTGTTTATTCTAAGAGTTCTTTCAGGTATGGGGTTTTCCTCTTGGATTACTGACCTTTTTTTGGGGTATTCTCTCATCCTGGATCTCTACACCCTTCATGGGAAAGCAATATGGTTTCTTCAAAGTAGTTCGGGGTTTAAGACAAGGACACCCACTCTCCCCATCCTTATGTATCCTCACCAAGGATGTTCTAAGCTTCTATATCAATTATAACATTGAACAAGGAAGAATTATACCTTACTGGTGTAGACATATGGCTAGAAGTCTCTCTAGTCTAATATTCACTGATGATACTATACTACTTATCAATGGAAGTAGTCGATCATTCCATTGTATCAATGAAGTTCTTAAGGAATATATGTGATGGAGTAGACATGTGGTGAATCGGGATGAGAATTCATTTTACATGGAAAATAACAGTTTAGATAGGAGGGTTGGGAAAGTGGAGAGGGAGTTGGGTGTGAAAAAGGCGAACTTCTGATGGAATATTTGGGAGATCTAGTTTCACCAAGAAAGCCTAGAATCCAACATTTTGGTGAGTTTATAAATAGAATTATGGGACGTATCATGAATTGGAAGAACATGTTTTTATCCTTTGTCAGAAGAATCACTCTTGTCAATAGTGTGCTTGCATCTATCCCAATGCACGCCCTTTCTACCATAAAAGTTCCGAAGAAATTCATATCAAATGTTGAGAGATTGTTGAATTATTTCAATTGGGATAGTCATCTAGAAGGTAAAAATCACTATGCAGCTTGGAGTCGGATGGAAATAATGTTATCAGAGTGGGGGAATTAATTTAAGAAGTATATCCGAGACCATTATGGGATTGCATTCCAAACATGCACAGGAGATTATCAAGTGGAGAACCCTCTGGGGAAGGTACGTGTATATGAAATATGGGTATAATGTGAACATGTATAGAGTCAAGGCATAATGGATCTGAAAAATGTTACATCCCTTCATTCACAACCTACAACAATACTCTAGATGGATCGTTGGGAGGGGCAATATGTTAGGACACAAGGATGTGCGTGAGAGAGAGATATAACATCTGAAGAAATCTGTGTATTAACTGCTGAACAGAAACACAAAAATGGAGCTACAGTGGTAGAAGGAAGAGGAGTTAGGGAAAGAGAAAGAGGAAACTCGTCGGAGAAGTCCTCCCTCCTGAGGGCCCAACCGAGACCACCGAAGTTCCTGCTTCCAAGCAAATACCAAAATGATTTTTTCTTTTCTTCCTCCCTCCTGCTGGTCCCTCTTTTAATACTCCACTAGGACACCCACCAAACACCCTAACAATTACAGCTGTCAACAGCTGGCAGCACAACAAACACCCTCCAACAAACACCCTAACAAACACCCTAACAACTACAGCTATCAACAGCTCCGCACAACAAACTCATAAAAAGGAAAATATCAAACTGCCCCTAAACTAATGCCCACACGCCCCAGCGCTAGACAGCCCACTCCTGGACAGCACCCTCCAGACCCAAACCTGGACAACCCCTTATACTCCTAACAATTCCCTCCCACCTAAAATCCACCTTGTCCCCAAGGTGGACCTCCATAACGTGGCTCAGCTCTTCGTCGTGACGAAGCTTCTTCCGGTGTGGTGATTCTTGAACCTCTATATCCCCTATGCAGTCACCAGTATCCCACACTTCACCAAGGCATTTCGGCTTTTGAACAACAAATTTGATTACACTTTGCTTCTTGCTAGGTGTTGTAGGCTTAAACATGGCAGCAAAAGTGCAGTCCCGGTTTAGCAGTCCGTGTCTTCTCAATCTGTTCACCAGTACAACAATTCTTTCCTGCATAGTGATTTGAAATTCATAGTGCCGAGTTCTCAAATAATCCGCTACTTTTCTAACAGATTTCAAATCTGGAAAATCCTTCAAACCAAGACAGAATGTGTAATAATGTGAGCCCCATTGATAACCAGCTTCAAATTCAACCAAATACTGAAAAACAATAGCAGCAACAAGTGTTGAGTTCAGTTCTCCAGATTACAGCGTGCCAAAAGGCACATTTGTCATAAGCCTCTTAACTATAGCCTTTTTAAAGACCCAACACAAAACAAGGGAATCATAAGAAGCCGAGGGTATAACTTCGGAATACCATGGTGGATTGTTCCACCTTTCAAGAGCACAGAAATGGTTGTTAATGTAGGCCTGTTGATTAGATTCATTAGAAGAACTGGCTACTGCCGAACCAAGGAGGAAGCTTGCAGGACTATATGAGCATCGTGACAAGCTCTCAACTTCAGAGGCACTGACTAATGAGTCGGTGTCCATGGTATCATCACCACAAACAGAATGACCACCGACAATCAATGATGATGATGATTCCTCATCAGTATTGGTAATCAAATTCCCTGTTTTTGATGCTTGAGTACCATTTTCAAAAAGTTCATGCAACTCAGACGAGTCATGAATACCATAATCAAGATCATGGCTAACTTTGGTTTCTGAAACAGAACCTCCAGTCTGATTAGTAAGCAAGCTGTCAACATTTTCAACTGAAAGGCACCCATTGGCATCTTCTGGTTCCAATTCTCTGGTATTTGTGCGAGTCATAGCCATTTTAGGATCGAGCACCAAGTCCATCACAACATCTTCCAGAGGCGCTACTACCAATATCTCATTCTCAGGTTCTGCTCCTTGGCCTCCCAAATTCAAACCGACCTGAATATCATTATCAACCACCGTTTGGGTTAACTCCAATGTAAACGCTGCGTGTGGAGTAAAACTAAAATTATGAGCCAATGAAAATACAGTTCCCCGCCCTTTGGAAACTTCAGCCAGCTGAGAACACTGCATACCAAGAATTTCTAAAAACTGAGTACCACTCACAGAAACTTCCAAGTAATAATTCCCACATGGCTCCACTTCTTCCACTCGCCACACAAAAAATATAGCATCCCGTCTTCTTATAACATAAACTTTCATTACATTACACAAAACTGAGGATCTTTAAGGTTTAGTGTCTTGGAAACCAGGAACATAATACATGAAAACAACATAAAGCATTCTTCTTAAACACTTGAAATGCTTCTCCTTAAGTTCATCCTAGGTTCATTACTGCATCTCATAACCTGGGGATATACATCAAAAGAAAGGGTGAGCAGGAGGCCCAGTAAGGGAAACAAGAGGAACATTTTACATGTGAACTTGATATACTTCAATAAGAACATGAAAAGAACTTTAAGGCATGAGAAAGAAATCATGAGGCATTTCATAATAAAAATAACATTTTTCATAACTTGAAGATGTGGCTACATCATTTAACAAAGACAATCATGAACATATCACCAAGGTCCATCCCCAAGGTGTCATTTGAAAATTACCAAGGTTATTCACCAAGGTATCGTGAAAATTGTAATCTCTAGTGGTTACATCATTACCCAATGCATTGGAGCGCTATCAGGGCGCACCCTTAAATTTGCATTTATTATAATGTGAGCCACATATATCATCATCAAACATTTCGTAAATAACCCACATAGCATAAAATAAATGGGTTTCATTTCATAATCTTAACGTTTTAAAAACTGTTTTAAAGACATGATCTTTACGTCACTTTAAACCCACGGAAGGGAAAGTGGGTCTCATGTATGTAAATCCCAGAATTTAAAATAGAACATTTTGATATATATGTGAATACCCTTGTAGAAATAGGAGCTTTGAGTATTCACTTTATAACATAAAATAATTTTGAGAAAAGAGAGAGGCATTTTGAGACGGAAATTCTGCAGCATAACGGCTATGTTTCGGGGTTTTAGAAAACATTGAAAAGAGAGGGGACATGGGTCACCCACTCATAAATGATCCATAAAACAGTAAGGGGATAGAATAAGAAGGATATATGGACATGGTAATGAAATTTGAAGGACATACCATTTGAAATGACAAACATGGAAGGAAGACAAAAATTAGATTTCTCTTATGAAAATTCGGCGGCCTAACGACGTCACTTAAACTTCAATAAAAAAGAATTGACAAGATCAAATAGGGTCTCTCATCATATGATCATAAGAGATCAGTATGATAGATATAGAGATCATACCCCAACATAATAAAAAGGAACTTGAAAGACTTGACATGAAAATCGAACTTGAAAAATGAGAAGGGTGAAAGAATCCCTTAAAAATTCGGCAGCCTAACGGCGTCACTGAAACATTCATAAAACGAAATGATGAGAGTAAGAGAGGATCTCTCATCATATAAACATGAAAAGGGCAGTAAGAGGAATATAAAAGAACATCCTCTCACATAAGAACATGGAGCATAAAAGGAATGACATAAAAAGGATTACATGAAAAGAAAGAGAGAGGTTAGATCCCTTACCTTAAAACGTGACTCTTGAAACTCAAAGTTTTGGACCTTGAGGGCTTGGGGGCACCTTGGGAGGACTCCTTGGAAGGTAAGAAGACCAGAACTTCGTTGGGGGAGAGTTGGGAGTGAAAACTAAAGGAGGAAAGGGTGAGTATTTATAGGGAAAGTGAGGGGACAAGACATTAATGGCCAAAGGACACCTCACTAGTGGTTTTGGCAAAACCATGGGCTTGCCCATGGT
Organism: Viscum album; assembly: GCA_963277665.1. Taxonomy (NCBI): domain Eukaryota; kingdom Viridiplantae; phylum Streptophyta; class Magnoliopsida; order Santalales; family Viscaceae; genus Viscum; species Viscum album. The sequence goes on from OY728155.1 coordinate 1,980,126,561, forward strand.
ATTTGCCCATGGTATTGGCCACTTGGGACACCTCATACCTTATCTTACTATTCATAATTCGACCATATTGAATATATACTTAATACATCATTTAATGATGTCATTAAACATCCGTAACTTAAAAACTATATTTTCACTATTCATCGAAAATTCAACTTTCTCAGAATAATCTCAAAATTTCACCTTAACCAAATATCAATGCTCTGATTTCAAAAATGAAATCCATTTTATAAAAATAATTTTCTAAATATTTTTAATTTAATTTATAAATAAAAACACTATTCATCGAGAATTCATTTTTTTCAGAAAAAACCCCAAAAATTACCTTAACATAATATCGATGCTCTGAGTTCAAAAATAAAATCCTTTTTATAAAAATAATTTTCTAATTATTTTTAATTAAATTTTTAATTAAAAAACACTATTTATCCGAAAAAACTAATACTTGACTAATAATTTATGAAACCGTTATTTACCCATTTTATTGAATCACACTACTTAATCTAGGTGTCTAAATTATATTAAAACTTTCTTTGAGTGAAATTACTAATCCATTTGGTCACATTACTAATCTTAAGCGTAAAATCACTATTCATAATTTACTATTCATCAAAAATAAAGTTGATCTTATTAGACTCCAAATTCCTTACTGAACACTTTTGTAGAAGACCATTTTTTGAAAATCATTACACATCATTAGTTATTTAGAGTTTTCATAAATATTTTAAAATATCCTTTTTTTTCAAAATTCATCAATAAAATACATTCTAAAATTATCTGGACAGTTGAAATTTCACAAACATCACTAAAGGAAGAAATCTCAATTCATTCACCCGAAAAGATTACACAAGGAAGTTAAGGTCTCGTCACATAGCCCCTTATAACACCGGCATAAGACCTAAGTGTAAGGTGTGCTATGGTGAGAGAATCTGAGGGAGACTCAGATAACATTGCCCTAGTAGTAATCTCTACTGACTTGAACTTCTCCCACAGGCGTTTCCGTTCAAGCTTGACACGCTGGAGTTCGGCTTGGGCTTGGTCCAAAGCGAAGCCCACAGATGCTACCTCCTTCCCAAGCTCTGATAAGTGGGCTTCATAAGGTTCGAGTCTACTGGATGAAGCCATCGACTCCTCTTTCTGCATTAACCATTAACATCTTATTAAATCAATAAGAGTAAGTTAATATACTACTCAAAAAGATTGGGTCGTTACATTCTTCCCCCCTTAAGAAATTTCGTCCCCGAAATTTATACTTGAGGCCTAGTCGAAAAGGTGAGGGTACTTTTGCTTCATCGTTTCCTCAGGCTCCCAAGTCGCTTCTTCATACTTATGATTCCTCCACAACACTTTCACAAGGTGGGTAGTCTTGTTTCGTAGAACCTTGTCTCTACGGTCCAAGATCTCCACTGGCTGCTCCTCATAAGAGAGGTCATGTTCCAGTTGTACCACCTCTGGGTTCAGTACATGCGAATAGTCGGGTATGTACTTCCTCAAGAGAGATACATGGAAGACATCATGAACTTGAGCTAGGTTCGGTGGAAGTGCTAGACGATAGGCCACTGCTCCTATGCGATCAAGGATTTCATAGGGGCCAATGTACCTAGGGCTGAGCTTCCCTTTCTTCCCAAACTGCATGACTCTCTTCCATGGAGAAATTCGAAGGAAGAATTTGTCACAAACACCAAACTCCAAGTCCCTTCGACGATTGTCAGCATAGCTCTTCTGCCGACTCTGAGCAGCCTTTATGTGTTGTTGGATGGCATGAACCTGTTCTGTCATCTCTTGCACGAGATCAAGCCCAAGAAGCTTTCTCTCACCAGTTTCATCCCAACAAGTGAGAGTTCTACATCGCTTTCCATACAGAGCTTCATAGGGTGCCATCTGAATACTCGAATGGAAGCTGTTGTTATAGGAGAACTCCACTAATGGGAGGTGTTGATCCCATCCACCTTTAAATTCCATTGAGCATAATATCAACATGTCTTCGAGTGTCTGAATAGTCCTTTCAGATTGGCCATCAGTTTGAGGATGATAGGCCGTACTAAAATTCAATTCAGTATTCAGAGCATGTTGCAGACTTCTCCAGAATTTTGATGTGAATCTTGGGTCACGATCAGATACGATGGATAGTGGTACCCCATGCAGCCTTACCACTTCTTTCACGTATATCTTGGCAAGCTGATCCAGAGAGAAATCTTCCCGAATAGAGATAAAATGGGTTGTCTTGGTGAGACGGTCCACAATAACCCATATCGCATTGTTTCCTTTGGATGTTTTTGGGAGACCATTTACAAAGTCCATGGTGATATTATCCCACTTCCATACTGGTATGGGTAGCAGTTGTAATACCCCCTTAGGAAGTTGTCTTTCTGCCTTTACTTGCTGACACACCAGGCACCTTGTAGTGTAATCGGAAATCTCCCTCTTCATGTTATCCCACCAATAATGATCACGAAGGTCTCTATACATCTTAGTGCTTCCCGGATGTATAGAGAAAGTAGAGCTATGAGCTTCATCCATCAGTTCTTTCTTTATCTCTGGAATAGATGGGACACATAGTCTTCTACGAAATTTCAATACACCTTCTTGATCAATATTGAAATCAGGGAACTTCCCATCTTTTACAGCCTCCAACTTCTCCTGCAGCAAAGGATCTTCTTTTTGAGCCTTCTTGATCTTCTCTAGTAATGAAGGTTGAGAAATCATTTGGTATAGGGTTGATGATGTCCCTTTCCTTATAATTCCCATGTCCAGTTTTACTAGATCTTTAATCAAGGGATCTCCTAGGATCCTCATTGTTGCCAGAACAACATGATCTTTCCTGCTTAACGCATCCGCGACTTTGTTTGCTCTTCCAGGGTGATAATGAATTGAACAATCATAGTCTTTAATAAGCTCCAACCATCTCCTTTGTCTCATGTTCAATTATTTATGTGTGAAAATATACTTTAGACTTTGGTGGTCAGTGTATATATCACATTTCTCCCCATAAAGATAGTGCCTCCATATCTTTAGAGCAAAAACAACTGCCGCCAGCTCTAGATCATGCGTAGGATAATTCTGCTCATGAATCTTCAACTGTCGAGATGCATAAGCAATTACCTTGTCATTTTGCATGAGGACGCACCCAAGCCCTTTCAGAGATGCATCGCTAAAAATAACGAATCCTTCTCTGATAGAGGGTAGTGTTAACACAGGTGCAGTAACCAATCTCTTCTTCAGCTCTTGGAAACTTTCCTCGCATTCCTTTGTCCAGATGAACTTAACCCCTTTTCGAGTCAACTTGGTTAGTGGATTAGAAAGCCGTGAAATTTTTTTCACAAACCTCCTATAATATCCCGCTAAGCCAAGGAAACTACGAATCTCAGTTACTGTTGTGGGTTGAGGCCACTCCTCCACAACCATTGTCTTTGCAGGGTCAACCGAGATTCCTTCATTGGTTACGATGTGCCCCAAGAAAGCCACCTGTTGTAACCAAAACTCACACTTGCTGAACTTCCCAAAGAGCCTCTCCTTCCGCAGAGTTTTCAATATAACCCTTAGATGATCTTCATGCTCCTCATGACTTTTTGAATATATCAAAATATCATCAATAAAAACTACCACAAAGTTATCAAGGTAGTCCTTAAAGACTCTATTCATCAAATCCATGAAAATAGCAGGAGCATTAGTCAAGCCGAAGGGCATAACAGTAAACTCATAATGCCCATATCTTGATCGGAAGGCAGTCTTTGGAATATCTTCCTTCTTCACCCTCAGTTGATGATAACCAGATCGAAGGTCAATCTTAGAGAAGAATTGAGCCCCGCGAAGTTGGTCATATAAATCATCAATTCTTGGAAGAGGATATCTGTTCTTCACTGTGATCCCGTTCAGTTCTCTATAATCAATGCATAGCCGCATTGATCCATCCTTCTTCTTCACAAAGAGAACTTGTGCTCCCCAAGGAGACACACTCGGTCAGATAAAACCCTTCTCCAACAAGTCTTGGAGTTATTTCTTGAACTCTTCTAGCTCCACATTTTCCATTCTATATGGAGTCTTTGATATCGGTTGAGACCCAGGTATGAGTTCAATGGAGAACTCTACCTCTCTTTCTGGGGGAGGTCCAGGTAACTCCTCAGGAAATACATCCATGTATTCCTGAACAATCGAAACATCTTCTATTTGTATGCTCCCTTTTCCTTCTTCAACATCACCGATTAACTCCATAAAGAAAGCTATAGGAGGTGCTTCTAGATAGGGATCAGTTCGGGATATCTCTCCTTGGAAGATAAATGTAGGTCGTTCATTCAAGACTACTGATATTTCCTTACTTCTGCATTTGATCTTAGCATTATACTTTGAGAGCCAGTCCATCCCTAGTATAATGTCAAATTCCATCATGGGAATGACTACTAGATTTGCGATAAGATTGTGCTCACCAAAGTAAACACTAGAGTCTCTAAATACTTTTGATGCAAGGATAATCCCACTTGGAGTCTTGACTGACAACTCTACCTCTAGCAGTTCGGGGATTGATTCTATATTCCTTGCAAACTTGGAGGAAATAAAGGAATGCGTAGAACCATAATCAAATAAAGTACTTGCTAGTTTTGAGAGGATGACAAGAGTACCTGCTACCACATCGTTTGGAACTTCAACTTCAGTTATTGTGATAGCGAAAGCACGACCTTGCTCCCTTGGCCTCTGCTGAGGTTGATGGTGATTCCCCTCCACCGCCCTCGGATTTGGACATTGATTAGCAAAGTGCCCAAGCTGTCCACACTTGAAGCATGTGACTTCGGGTAGGGCCGGAACCATCTTTCCTCTGTCGTTAGTGTTGGGAAGTTGAGGCTTCACATCACTACGACAATTTCGAGAAATATGGCCTTCTCTTCCACACCTATAGCACTTACCACTTCTGATCAAGCAGTTCCCCGGATGCTTCTTCCCACACTTATTGCATGTGGCATGTTGCATATGCTTTCCACCTCTTTCCTGATCAAAACTTCTTCCCAGGCTTGGTTCTAGAGTTCTCTTCTTTTCATTAGATTTGTGAGACCATTGTGTCTCCCCAAACTCTAGTTCAACTTTCATAGCACTTCGAACTATTTCTTCATAGCTATCGTAGTCCCTGTTGGCTAGATTCTTTCGCAGATGAGGTCGTAGTCCGCCAAAGAATCTATCAACCTTCCCATTAGGGTCCATGACAAAGCTTGAGGTATAACGGGAAAGCCTTGTGATGTTCATCTCATAGGTTCCAACTGATTCATTCTCCTTTTGCTTCAGCTCGAGAAATTCTTTCTCCCTTCTCGTTCTCATCGAACGAGGGAAATACTTATTAAAGAATATTCCCCAGAATTCTTCCCACTCCATAGCTTCCATCTCTCCTCGTGGATTCGTGTTTTTGATCAGTGACCACCACTGATCAGCTTCTCCCTCTAGGCGGTAAACAACAAGGGTGACTTTTTCTTGTTCCGAACACTGAAGTACAGAAAAGATCTTTTCAATAGAGCTTATCCATTGTTCCGCAACCAATGGGTCAGTAGATCCACTGAATGTTGGTGGTCGTTGATGCATAAAGGACTCAACAGAAAGTTGCTCCCTTCGTGGTGAGATCGACCTCTCAGCTTGATTCAAGTTATTACTCATAACTTGAGTCAGTTGGTTCATCATTCGCATGAATGCTTCCATTTCGGCTTCCATTGGAAGGCCGTCAGCACATGGTGCATTGCGGTCACCATCTGCGCGGTTCCTCCTATTGCCCGCCATTTTCTAAAAGAATAAAACCTTAGTGAGAAACTTATTTCATTTATGAATCTTTTAACTAAGACTTCATGCTTAGACAATTATACTTCTCTATAATTCCTTCATAATGATTCATAAAAAGCTTGTGATTAACCAAACATATCCCTCGGGAGTGTCCTAACCAAGAGTGCAGCAAGACCCGTTATCGTGCACCAGTTCTCGTTCGAGTCTAGCTCAAAGCGGTGTTTTCGGGTTTTACCCCTATGTACATCTGTGCCAGAGCCGCCTCTACCTGCTCGTATCCAGACAGGGATGTATTTGTTTGATAAACCACTTACTCAATACTTACCAAAATACCAGGAAGTTTTCCTATATTTAAACTTTTCTATAGGGTTCTTCATAAAGTTTTCATATCCTAATTTCCACAAATAACTAAACCATCCTTTGATACCAACTATAGCATCCCGTCTTCTTATAACATAAACTTTCATTATATTACACAAAACTTAGGATCTTTAAGGTTTAGTGTCTTGGAAACCAGGAACATAATACATGAAAACAACATAAAGCATTCTTCTTAAACACTTGAAAGGCTTCTCCTTAAGTTCATCCTAGGTTCATTACTGCATCTCATAACCTGGGGACATACATCAAAAGAAAGGGTGAGCAGGAGGCCCAATAAGGGAAACAAGAGGAACATTTTACATGTGAACTTGATATACTTCAATAAGAACATGAAAAGAACTTTAAGGCATGAGAAAGAAATCATGAGGCATTTCATAATAAAAATAAAATTTTTCATAACTTGAAGATGTGGCTACATCATTTAACAAAGACAATCATGAACATATCACCAAGGTCCATCCCTAAGGTGTCATTTGAAAATTACCAAGGTTATTCACCAAGGTATCGTGAAAATTGTAATCTCTAGTGGTTACATCATTACCCAATGCATTGGAGCGCTATCAGGGCGCACCCTTAAATTTTCCTTTATTATAATGTGAGCCAAATATATCATCATCAAACATTTCGTAAATAACCCACATAACATAAAATAAATGGGTTTCATTTCATAATCATAACGTTTTAAAAACTGCTTTAAAGACATGATCTTTACGTCACTTTAAACCCACGGAAGGGAAAGTGGGTCTCATGTATGTAAATCCCAGAATTTAAAATAGAACATTTTGATATATATGTGAATACCCTTGTAGAAATAGGAGCTTTAAGTATTCACTTTATAACATAAAATAATTTTGAGAAAAGAGAGAGGCATTTTGAGACGGAAATTCTGCAGCATAACGGCTATGTTTCGGGGTTTTAGAAAACATTGAAAAGAGAGGGGACATGGGCCACCCACTCATAAATGATCCATAAAACAGTAAGGGGACAGAATAAGAAGGATATATGGACATGGTAATGAAATTTGAAGGACATACCATTTGAAATGAAAAACATGGAAGGAAGACAAAAATTAGATTTCTCTTATGAAAATTCGGCGGCCTAACGACGTCACTTAAACTTCAATAAAAAAGAATTGACAAGATCAAATAGGGTCTCTCATCATATGATCATAAGAGATTAGTATGATAGATATAGATATCATACCCCAACATAATAAAAAGGAACTTGAAAGACTTGACATGAAAATCGAACTTGAAAAATGAGAAGGGTGAAAGAATCCCTTAAAAATTCGGCAGCCTAACGGCGTCACTTAAACATTCATAAAACGAAATGATGAGAGTAAGAGGGGATCTCTCATCATATAAACATGAAAAGGGCAGTAAGAGGAATATAAAATAACATCCTCTCACATAAGAACATGGAGCATAAAAGGAATGACATAAAAAGGATTACATGAAAAGAAAGAGAGAGGTCAGATCCCTTACCTTAAAACGTGACTCTTGAAACTCAATGTTTTGGACCTTGAGGGCTTGGGGGCACCTTGGGAGGACTCCTTGGAAGGTAAGAAGACCAGAACTTCGTTGGGGGAGAGTTGGGAGTGAAAACTAAAGTAGTAAAGGGTGGGTATTTATAGGGAAAGTGAGGGGACAAGGCATTAATGGCCAAGGGACACCTCACTAGTGGTTTTGGCAAAACCATGGGCTTGCCCATGGTATTTTCCCATGGTATTGGCCACTTGGGACACCTCATACCTTATCTTACTATTCATAATTCGACCATATTGAATATATACTTAATATATCATTTAATGATGTCATTAAACATCCGTAACTTAAAAACTATATTTTCACTATTCATCGAAAATTCAACTTTCTCAGAATAATCTCAAAATTTCACCTTAACCAAATATCAATGCTCTGATTTCAAAAATGAAATCCATTTTATAAAAATAATTTTCTAAATATTTTTAATTTAATTTTTAAATAAAAACACTATTCATCGAGAATTCATTTTTTTTTTCAGAAAAAACCCCAAAAATTACCTTAACATAATATCGATGCTCTGAGTTCAAAAATAAAGTCCTTTTTATAAAAATAATTTTCTAATTATTTTTAATTAAATTTTTAATTAAAAAACACTATTCATCCGAAAAAACTAATACTTGACTAATAATTTATGAAACCGTTATTTACCCATTTTATTGAATCACACTACTTAATCTAGGTGTCTAAATTATATTAAAACTTTCTTTGAGTGAAATTACTAATCCATTTGGTCACATTACTAATCCTAAACGTAAAATCACTATTCATCAAAAAAAAGTTGATCTTATTAGACTCCAAATTCCTTACTGAACACTTTTGTAGAAGACCATTTTTTGAAAATCATTACACATCATTAGTTATTTAGGGTTTTCATAAATATTTTAAAATATCCTTTTTTTTTCAAAATTCATCAATAAAATACATTCTAAAATTATCTGGACAATTGAAATTTCACAAACATCACTAAAGGAAGAAATCTCAATTCATTCACCCGAAAGGATTACACAAGGAAGCTAGGGCCTCGTCACATAGCCCCTTATAACACCGGTATAAGACCTAAGTGTAAGGTGTGATATGGTGAGAGAATCTGAGGGAGGCTCAGATAACATTGCCCTAGTAGTAATCTCTACTAACTTGAACTTCTCCCGCAGGCGTTTCCGTTCAAGCTTGACACGCTGGAGTTCGGCTTGGGCTTGGTCCAAAGCGAAGCCCAGAGATGCTACCTCCTTCCCAAGCTCTGATAAGTGGGCTTCATAAGGTTCGAGTCTACTGGATGAAACCATCGACTCCTCTTTCTGCATTAACCATTAACATCTTATTAAATCAATAAGAGTAAGTTAATATACTACTAAAAAAGATTGGGTCGTTACAAAAAACTCAGATGTAACCACTTCCTTTTCTTCCCCTTTTGACTTTGCTAAAAATTCTTTCAAACTTGTATTGAGCAGTGCAACTGGAACTCGCAATTCTCGATGAACTTTATGGGGGCTGGAATATTTCTTAGCATGAATAAACCATACAATAGGATCAACCGGTGCAAAAACTAATCCCTGAACTCCTGAGATCCTAACATCAACGTTTTCACGAACCATGGGCACTAGATTATTCTTTTCAAGCTGTTCCGAACTGGATTCAGCATCATACTTCATGTCATTGGGACGAGGTACATTACTCTCATTATCCCGTCATACACTTGGGAAACAAAAATCCTGAACCGAATCGCCTTTTACCTTGCTACCTCGCAATTCTTGTTCTGCTGGAAAAATTCTCTGACTGATCTCTTCCGCAGTCTGTCTAAGACCTATCTCCTCCTTGGCGTCTTCCAAACCTGTGTGAACTGTGGCGTCACACTCCTGATGGAGAAACTCCTCCTGCTCCTTGTCAGTCCTGAATTTTTCCAACAGTGCTAGCTTTAGTTTCTCCCACTACGAACCTGGATTCTCATCTTGCCAAGTAAAGAACCAGGATAGAACGGTATACTCCATACTTATCTGAGCCCAGGTTATTTTCATGTCCTTTGCTACACGACCTCTCAAGAAGAATTCCTGTATTTCTGCTATCCAATCGCAAAGACCCTCTCCCGAAAACATTCTGGAGAACGACAAACAAGAACGGACGAGAAACAAGAACGACAACAACAACGGCTTCCTTGAGCTGCTTTGCCTTCCAATGACAAACAGCAGCACAAACGAGATTGAGCCGTATGCGCACGAGAGAGAGAGAGAGAGAAACAGTGCAGGAGTCCTTAGAGAAATCACCTTCTAGTCACTTGTGTTGCTGAAGAAAATGCATAGAAGAAAAGAAGTCCAACAACGTACACAGCTCCAGCCAGACGATCGACCAGCTCCTGCGATCGGCTAGCTCTGATCGTATCTCTTTTCTACAGCAACTACTCTCACCAATCGTATCTCTTTTTTTAATCTTCCAACGGACAACACCTCCATGACTGTGTCACAGAAACCAGTTTTCTCAGCGTGAACTGCCTCTTCAATATTCTCTAGCAGCGATCTCTCTCGCACTGTTGTTCCCCAACGGAGTCGCCAAATTGTTAGGACACAAGGATGTGTGTGAGAGAGAGATATAACATCTGAAGAAATCTGTGAATTAACTGCTGAACAGAAACACAAAAATGGAGCTACAGTGGTAGAAGGAAGAGGAGTTAGGGAAAGAGAAAGAGGAAACCCGTCGGAGAAGTCCTCCCTCCTGAGGGCCCAACCGAGACCACCGGCGTTCCTACTTCCAAGCAGATACAAAAATGATTTTTTCTTTTCTTCCTCCCTCCTGCTGGTCCCTCTTTTAATACTCCACTAGGACACCCAACAAACACCCTAACAATTATAGTTGTCAACAGCTGGCAGCACAACAAACACCCTCCAACAAACACCCTAACAAACACCCTAACAACTACAACTGTCAATAGCTGGCAGCACAACAAACTCATAAAAAGGAAAATATCAAACTACCCCTAAACTAATGCCCACACGCCCCAGCGCTGGACAACCCACTCCTGGACAGCACCCTCCAGACCCAAACCTGGACAGCCCCTTATACTCCTAACAATTCCCTCCCACCTAAAATCCACCTTGTCGCCAAGGTGGACCTCCATAACGTGGCTCAGCTCTTCGTCGTGACGAAGCTCCTTCCGGTGTGGTGATTCTTGAACCTCTATATCCCCCATACAGTCACCAGTATCCCACACTTCACCAAGGAATTTCGGCTTTTGAACAACACATTTGATTACACATTGCTTCTTGCTAGGTGTTGTAGACTTAAACATGGCAGCAAAAGTGCAGTCCTAGTTTAGCAGTCCGTGTCTTCTCAATCTGTTCACCAGTACAACAATTCTTTCTTGCATAGTGATTTGAAATTCATAGTGCCGAGTTCTCAAATAATCCGCTACTTTTCTAATAGATTTCAAATCTGGAAAATACTTCAAACCAAGACAGAATGTGTAATAATGTGAGCCCCATTGATAACCAGCTTCAAATTCAACCAAATACTGAAAAACAATAGCAGCAACAAGTGTTGAGTCCAGTTCTCCAGATTACAGCGTGCCAAAAGGTACATTTGTCATAAGCCTCTTAACTATAGCCTTTTTAATGACCCAACACAAAACAAGGGAATCATAAGAAGCCGAGGGTATAACCTCTGAATACCATGGTGGATTGTTCCACCTTTCAAGAGCACAAAAATGGTTGTTAATGTAGGCCTGTTGATTAGATTCATTAGAAGAACTGGCTACTGCCGAACCAAGGAGGAAGCTTGCAGGACTATCTGAGCATCGTGACAAGCTCTCAACTTCAGAGGCACTGACTAATGAGTCGGTGTCCATGGTATCAGCACCACAAACAGAATGACCACCGACAATCAATGATGATGATGATTCTTCATCAGTATTGGTAATCAAATTCCCTGTTTTTGATGCTTGAGTACCATTTTCAAAAAGTTCATGCAACTCAGACGAGTCATGAATACCATAATCAAGATCATGGCTAACTTTGGTTTCTGAAACAGAACCTCCAGTCTGATTAGTAAGCAAGCTGTCAACATTTTCAATTGAAAGGCACCCATTGGCATCTTCTGGTTCCAATTCTCTGGTATTTGTGCGAGTCATAGCCATTTTAGGATCGAGCACCAAGTCCATCACAACATCTTCCAGAGGCGCTACTACCAATATCTCATTCTCAGGTTCTGCTCCTTGGCCTCCCAAATTCAAACCGACCTGAATATCATTATCAACCACCATTTGGGTTAACTCCAATGTAAACGCTGCGTGTGGAGTAAAACTAAAATTATGAGCCAATGAAAATACAGTTCCCTGCCCTTTGGAAACTTCAGCCAGCTGAGAACACTGCATACCAAGAATTTCTAAAAACTGAGAACCACTCACAGAAACTTCCAAGTAATAATTCCCACATGGCTCCACTTCTTCCACTCGCCACACAAAAAACTCAGATGTAACCACTTCCTTTTCTTCCCCTTTTGACTTTGCTGAAAATTATTTCAAACTTGTATTGAGCAGTGCAACTGGAACTCGCAATTCTCGATGAACTTTATGGGGGCTGGAATATTTCTCAGCATGAATAAACCATACAATAGGATCAACCGGTGCAAAAACTAATCCCTGAACTCCTGAGATCCTAACAGCAACGTTTTCACGAACCACGGGCACTGGAGTATTCATTTCAAGCTGTTCCGAACTGGATTCATCATCATACTTCATGTCATTGGGACGAGGTACATTGCTCTCATTATCCCGTCGTACACTTGGGAAACAAAAATCCTGAACGGAATCGCCTTTTACCTTGTTACCTCGCAATTCCTGTTCTGCTGGAAAAATTCTCTGACTGATCTCTTCCGCAGTCTGTCTAGGACCTATCTCCTCCTTGGCGTCTTCCAAACCTGTGTGAACTGTGGCGTCACACTCCTGACGGAGAAACTCCTCCTGCTCCTTGTTAGTCCTGAATTTTTCCAACAGTGCTAGCTTTAGTTGCTCCCACGACGAACCTGGATTCTCATCCTACCAAGTAAAGAACCAGGATAGAACGGTATACTCCATACTTATCTGAGCCCAGGTTATTTTCATGTCCTCCGCTACACGACCTCTCAAGAAGAATTCCTGTATTTCTGTTATCCAATCGCAAAGACCCTCTCCAGAAGACATTCTGGAGAACGACAAACAAGAATGGGCGAGAAACAAGAACGACAACAACAACGACTTCCTTGAGCTGCTTTGCCTTCCAACGACAAACAGAAGCACAGACGAGATTGAGCCGTATGCGCACGAGAGAGAGAGAGAGAGAGAGAGAGAGGAGTCCTTAGAGAAATCACCATCCAGTCACTTGTGTTGCTGAAGAAAATGCACAGAAGAAAAGAAGTCCAGCAGCGTACACAGCTCCAGCCAGACGATCGACCAGCTCCTGCGATCGGCTAGCTCTGATCATATCTCTTTTCTGCAGCAACTACTCTCGCCAATCGTATCTTTTTTTTTAATCTTCCAACGGACAATGCCTCCAGGACTGTGTCGTAGAAACCAGTTTTCTCAGCGTGAACTGCCTCTTCAATCTTCTCTAGCAGTGATCTCTCTCGCACTGTTTTTCCCCAACGGAGTCGCCAAATTGTTAGGACACAAGGATGTGTGTGTGAGAGAGATATAACATCTGAAGAAATCTGTGTATTAACTGCTGAACAGAAACACAAAAAAGGAGCTACAGTGGTAGAATGAAGAGGAGTTAGGGAAAGAGAAAGAGGAAACCCGTCGGAGAAGACCTCCCTCCCGAGGGCCCAACCGAGACCACCGGCGTTCCTGCTTCCAAGCAGATACCAAAATGATTTTTTCTTTTCTTCCTCCCTCCTGCTGGTCCCTCTTTTAATACTCCACTAGGACACCCAACAAACACCCTAACAATTACAGCTGTCAACAGCTGGCAGCACAACAAACACCCTCCAGCAAACACCCTAACAAACACCCTAACAACTACAGTTGTCAACAGTTGGCAGCACAACAAACTCATAAAAAGGAAAATACCAAACTGCCCCTAAACTAATGCCCACACGCCCCAGCGCTGGACAGACCACACCTGGACAACACCCTCCAGTCCCAAACCTGGATAGCCCCTTATACTACTAACAATTCCCTCCCACCTAAAAACCACCTTGTCCCCAAGGTGGACCTCCATAACTTGGCTCAGCTTTTCGTCGTGACGAAGCTCCTTCAGGTGCGGTGATTCTTGAACCTCTATACCCCCCATACAGTCACTAGTATCCCACACTTCACCAAGGCATTTCGGATTTTGAACAACAAATTTTACTACACTTTGCTTCTTGCTAGGTGTTGTAGACTTAAACATGGCAGCAAAAGTGCAGTCCTAGTTTAATAGTCTGTGTCTTCTCAATCTGTTCACCAGTACAACAATTCTTTCCTGCATAGTGATTTGAAATTCATAGTGTCGAGTTCTCAAATAATCCACTACTTTTCTAAAAGATTTCAAATATGGAAAATCCTTCAAACCAAGACAGAATGTGTAATAATGTGAGCCCCATTGATAACCAGCTTCAAATTCAACCAAATACTAAAAAACAATAGCAGCAGCAAGTGTTGAGTCTAGTTCTCCAGATTGTAGCGTGCCAAAAGGCACATTTGTCATAAGCCTCTTAACTATAGCCTTTTTAAAGACCCAACACAAAATAAGGGAATCAAAAGAAGCTGAGGGTATAACCTTTGAATACCATGGTGGATTGTTCCACCTTTCAAGAGCACAAAAATGGTTGTTAATGTAGGCCTATTTATTAGATTCATTAAAAGAACTGGCTACTGCTGAACCAAGGAGGAAGCTTGCAGGACTATCTGAGCATCTTGACAAGCTCTCAACTTCAGAGGCACTGACTAATGAGTCGGTGTCCATAGTATCAACACCACAAATAGAATGACCACCGCCAATCAATGATGATGATGATTCCTCATCAGTATTGGTAATCAAATTCCCAGTTTCTGATGCTTGAGTACCATTTTCCAAAAGTTCATGCAACTCATACGAGTCATGAATACCATAATCAAGATCATGGATAACTTTGGTTTCTGAAACAGAACCTCCAGTCTGATTAGTAAGAAAACTGTCAACATTTTCAACTGAAAGGCACCCATTGGCATCTTCTGGTTCCAATTCTCTGGTATTTGTGCAAGTCATAGCCATTTTAGGATCGAGCACCAAGTCCATCACAACATCTTCCAGTGGCGCTACTACCAATATCTCATTCTCAGGTTCTGCTCCTTGGCCTCCCAAATTCAAACCGACCTGAATGTCATTATCAACCACCGTTTGGGTTAACTCCAATGTAAACACTGCTTGTGGAGTAAAACTAAAATTATGAGCCAATGAAAATACAGTTCCCCACCCTTTGGAAACTTCAGCCAGCTGAGAACACTGCATAACAAGAATTTTTAAAAACTGAGAACCACTCACAGAAACTTCCAAGTAATAATTTCCACATGGCTCCACTTCTTCCACTCGCCACACAAAAAACTCAGATGTAACCACTTCCTTTTCTTCCCCTTTTGACTTTGTTGAAAATTCTTTCAAACTTGTATTGAGTAGTACAACTGGAACTCGAAATTCTCGATGAACTTTATGGGGGATGGAATATTTCTCGGCATGAATAAACCATACAATAGTATCAACCGGTGCAAAAAATGATCCCTAAACTCTTGAGATCCTGACAGCAATGTTTTCACGAACCATAGGCACTGGAATATTCTTTCCAAGCTGTTCTGAACTGGATTCAGCAGCATACTTCGTGTCATTGGGATGAGGTACATTGCTCTCATTATCCCGTCGTACACTTGGGAAACAAAAATCCTGAAAGGAATCGCCTTTTACCTTGCTACCTCGCAATTCCTGTTTTGCTGGAAAAATTCTCTGACTGATCTCTTCCGCAGTCTGTCCAGGACCTATCTCCTCCTTGGCGTCTTCCAAACCTGTGTGAACTGTGACGTCACACTCCTGACGGAGAAACTCCTCTTGCTCCTTGTTAGTCCCGAATTTTTCCAACAGTGCTAGCTTTAGTTGCTCCCATGACGAACCTGGATTCTCATCCTACCAAGTAAAGAACCAGGATAAAACAGTTACTCCATACTTATCTGAGCCCATGTTATTTTCATGTCCTTCGTTACACGACCTCTCAAGAAGAATTCATGTATTTCTATTATCCAATCGCAAAGACCCTCTCCAGAAAACATTCTTGAGAACGACAAACAAGAACGGATGAGAAACAAGAACGGTAACAAGAACGGTTTCCTTGAGCTGCTTTGCCTTCCAACGACAAACAGCAGCACGGACGAGATTGAGCCGTATGCGCACGAGAGAGAGAGAGAGAAACATCACAGGAGTCCTTGGAGAAATCACCTTCCAGTCACTCGTGTTGCTGAATAAAACACACAAAATAAAAGAAGTCCAACAACGTACACAACTCCAGCCAGACGATCGACCAGCTCCTGCGATCGACTTGCTCTGATCGTATCTCTTTTCTGCGGCAACTACTCTCACCAATCGTATCTCTTTTCTTCTTCTTCTTTTTAATCTTCCAACGGACAACGCCTCCAGGACTGTGTCGCAGAAACCAGTTTTCTCAGCGTGAACTGCCTCTTCAATCTTCTCTAGCAGCGATCTCTCTCGCACTGCTGTTCCCCAGCGGAGTCGCCAAATTGTTAGGACACAAGGATGTGCGAGAGAGATAGATATAACATCTGAAGAAATCTGTGTATTAACTGCTGAAGAAATCTATGTATTAACCGGCGTTCCTGCTTCCAAGAAGATACCAAAATGATTTTTTCTGTTCTTCCTTCCTCCTGCTGGTCCCTCTTTTAATACTCCACTAGGAAACCCAACAAACACCCTAACAATTACAGCTGTCAACAGCTGTCAACACAACAAACACCCTCCAGCAAACACCCTAACAACTACATCTGTCAACAGCTGGCATCACAACAAACTCAGAAAAAGGAAAATATCAAACTGCCCCTAAACTAATGCCCACACGCCCCAGCGCTGGACAACCCACACCTGGAAAACACCCTCCAGACCCAAACCTGGACAACCCCTTATACTCCTAACAATTTTCTCCTACCTAAAAACCACCTTGTCCCCAAGGTGGACCTCCATAACGTGGCTCAGCTCTTCGTCGTGACGAAGCACCTTCCGATGCGGTGATTCTTGAACCTCTATATCCCGCATAAAGTCACCAGTATCCCACACTTCACCAAGGCATTTCGGCTTTTGAACAACAAATTTGTTTACACTTTGCTTCTTGCTAGGTGTTGTAGACTTAAACATGGCATCAAAAGTGCAGTCCTGGTTTAGCAGTCCGTGTCTTCTCAATCTGTTCACTAGTACAACAGTTCTTTCCTGCATAGTGATTTGAAATTCATAGTGTCGAGTTCTCAAATAATCCGCTACTTTTCTAACAGATTTTAAATCTGGAAAATCCTTCAAACCAAGACAAAATGTGTAATAATGTGAGCCCCATTGATAACCAGCTTCAAATTCAACCAAATACTGAAAAAAATAGCAGCAGTAAGTGTTGAGTCTAGTTCTCCAGATTGCAGCACGCCAAAAGGCACATTTGTCATAAGCCTCTTAACTATAGTCTTTTTAAAGACCCAACACAAAACATGGGAATCATAAGAAGTTGAGGGTATAACCTCTGAATACCATGGTGGATTGTTCCACCTTTCAAGAGCACAGAAATGGTTGTTAATGTAGGCCTGTTGATTAGATTCATTAGAAGAACTGGCTACTGCCGAACCAAGGAGGAAGCTTGCAGGATTATCTGAGCATCTTGACTAGCTCTCAACTTCAGAGGCACTGACTAATGAGTCAATGTCCATGGTATCAGCACCACAAACAGAATGACCACCGATAATCAATGATGATGATGATTCCTCATCAGTATTGGTAATCAAATTCCCAGTTTCTGATGCTTGAGTACCATTTTCCAAAAGTTCATGCAACTCAGACGAGTCATGAATACCATAATCAAGATCTTGGCTTAATTTGGTTTCTGAAATAGAACCTCCAGTCTGATTAGTAAGCAAGCTGTCAACATTTTCAACTGAAAGGCACCCATTGGCATCTTCTTGTTCTAATTCTCTAGTATTTGTGCGAGTCATAGCCATTTTAGGATCGAGCACCAAGTCCATCACAACATCTTCCAGAGGTTCTACTACCAATATCTCATTCTCAGGTTCTGCTCCTTGGCCTCCCAAATTCAAACCGACCTGAATATCATTATCAACCACCGTTTGGGTTAACTTCAATGTAAATGATGTGTGTGGAGTAAAAATAAAATTATGAGTCAATGAAAATACAGTTCCCCGCCCTTTGGAAACTTCAGCCAGCTTAGAACACTGGATACGAAGAATTTCTAAAAACTGAGAACCACTCACAGAAACTTCCAAGTAATAATTCCCACATGGCTTCACTTATTCCATTCTCCACACAAAAAACTCAGATGTAACCACTTCATTTTCTTCCCCTTTTGACTTTGCTGAAAATTCTTTCGAACTTGTATTGAGCAGTGCAACTGGAACTCGCAATTCTCGATGAACTTTATGGGGGCTGGAATATTTCTCAGCATGAATAAACCATACAATAGGATCAACCGGTGCAAAAACCGATCCCTGAACTCCTAAGATCCTAACAACAACTTTTTCACGAACCACGGGCACTGGAATATTCTTTTCAAGCTGTTCTAAACTGGATTCAGCAGCATACTTCATGTCATTGGGATGAGGTACAATGCTCTCATTATCCCGTCGTATACTTGGGAAACAAAAATCCTGAACGGAATCACCTTTTACCTTGCTACCTCGCGATTCCTGTTCTGCGGGCAAAATTATCTGACTGATCTCTTCCGCAGTCTGTTTGGGACCTATCTCCTCCTTGGCATCTTCCAAACCTATGTGAACTGTGGCGTCACACTCCTAACGGAGAAACTCCTCTTGCTCCTTGTCAGTTGTGAATTTTTCCAACAGTTCTAGCTTTAGTTTCTCCCACGACGAACCTGGATTCTCATCCTGCCAAGTAAAGAACCAGGATAGAACGGTATACTCCATACTTATCTGAGCCCATGTTATTTTCATGTCCTTCGCTACACGACCTCTCAAGAATAATTCCTATATTTTTTTTTATCCTATCGCAAAGACCCTCTCTAGAAAACATTCTGGAGAACGACAAACAAGAACGGATGAGAAACAAGAACGACAACAAGAATGGATTCCTTGAGCTGCTTTGCCTTCCAAAGACAAACAACAGCACAAACGAGATTGAGCCGTATGTGCACGAGAGAGAGAGAGAGAAACAATGTAGGAGTCCTTGGAGAAATCAATTTCCAGTCACTCGTGTTGCTGAAGAAAACACGCAGAAGAAAAGAAGTCCAGCAGCGTACATAGCTCCAGCCAGACGATCGACCAGCTCCTGCGATCGGCTTGCTCTGATCGTATCTCTTTTCTGTAGCAACTACTCTTTCGAATCATATCTCTTTTCTTCTTCTTTTTTTAATCTTCCAATGGACAACAGCTCCAGGACTGTGTCGCAGAAACCAGTTTTCTCAGCGTGAACTGCCTCTTCAATCTTCTCTAGCAGCAATCTCTCTCACACCACTGTTCCCCAGCGGAGTCGCCAAATTGTTAGGACACAAGGATGTGTGAGAGAGAGATATAACATCTGAAGAAATCTGTGTATTAACTACTGAACAGAAACACAAAAATGGAGCTACAATGGTAGAAGGAAGAGGAGTTAGGGAAAGAGAAAGAGGAAACCCGTCGGAGAAGACCTCCCTCCAGAGGGCCCAACTGAGACCACCAGCGTTCCTGCTTCCAAGCAGACACCAAAATGATTTTTTCTTTTCTTCCTCCCTCCTGCTGGTCCCTCTTTTAATACTCCACTAGGACACCCAACAAACACCCTAACAATTACAGCTGTCAACAGTTAGCAGCACAACAAACACCCTCCAGTAAACACCCTAAAAAACACCCTAACAACTACAACTGTGAACAGCTGGCAGCACAACAAACTCGTAAAAAGGAAAATACCAAACTGCCCCTAAACTAATGCCCACACGCCCCAGTGCTGGACAACCCACACCTGGACAACACCCTCCAAACCCAGACCTGGACAGTCCCTTATACTCCTAACACAATATAATCTTTTGGCAACATAATTGGGTGGGGACCAAGCTAGGATTTCTAGGTTCCCTACTCCAAATATCACATTCAATGAAACAAGGGAGTATCCCATGTTTATCAATGTTTTCATTAATGAAGAGCAATGGGAATTATTTGATAGCATTGGGTTAAACTCATATTCAATTAAATATGTCGTTACGGGTTCCTCTTCTGGGAAAATCTCAATGAAATTCTTTCTCAGATTGAAAAGGTAACATATCATTTGATATGTACGGGGGTATGTTCTATGGTGCAAGTAAATTCCCAAAAAATACAACTTTCTATGGCATATATGGAATTGGTCTCTCCTGATGGAGGATAAGATCCAACTCATGGGAGTGAGTCTTGCCTCATGGTGTATGTGCTGCAGAGAACTAAATACCAAATCCATTGAGCAGTTATTTTTTTGAAAGTGATTGGGAAATGGTAATTCGGAATACATTTCGGATGTTCATGGGGATGGCAACTGAAGGAGCTATGGGGAGGTCTTTCTTGAATGGTGGTTTTAGAACACGGTAACTGTGGCTCAGAGTTGAAACCTAGAGTTTTCATTCTCATTGCAGGCTGATATAACATCTTGAAAGTAAGAAACAAAGCAAGGCATAGAGCAATGAATGGAAACCAAAAAGTTATTCTCTGGAAAACCTATAATTTACTTATGGATCTAACCAGGCTGGGTAAAAACTAGCAGCCTAATCCCTCCCTAGAACATATTCGGGTAGCCAATTTCTCCTTGAATATCATCACTAGTTTGGAGATGGTGTGGTGGGTATGATAGCAGTCACCTATCAATGGACTGAAACTTAACACTTCTGGATCATTTCTCATGGATTTCATGCGATGGGTAGGTGTTATCTAGGATAAGCAAGGTTCGATCATCTTTTCTTTTTCAGAAACTTATAGAATAGATGATTCTCATCCAGGAGAAGCGCTGGCCATGCTCACTAGACTAATGGAATGTAAGTAGATAAATATCTAACATGAAGTAGTTTAGACAAACTCCATGATTATTTATAATGTGCTGTAGGACACCTGTAACATCCCTTGGTCAATTGAGTACATCATTCAGAAGTGTAAGGGATTAGTGAGTCATTACACAGAGATTCTTAAAACATGGTGTAAAGGGAATACATTTGCTAGTTTTATGGCATCTAAGGTGACTCCAAGAAAGATAATGATATAATTTTCAAGTCTTGGATCCATTCCTTTAGATGGACTAATCTGGTGAGATTGGATGCTTTGGGGGATTTACTGCTTTAGGCCACCTTTATTGTAATGTCTTTTTTCTCAACATTCATGTACTATCTTGAATGTAATAATATTTAAGTTTGATGGTAATTATTTTCCTAAAATAAAACATCAATTTTAGAAAAATATATTTCTAACCATAAAAGGATTTTCATAGTTTTTTTAGCTAAATTAATTTCATTTCATTAGTAATAAAAGTCAAATTTATTTTCATTATACAATATTTAGTAATATGGTTAATCCTATTAATGCCCTCTAATTGTATGGTTAGGTTTTATTGATTATTTTTATTCTTATATTTTTATTAAATATATCATGGCTTTCCCTAAAGTTTATTGTTTCTTGTGGAGAATCCATTGAACAAGGTATTTATTTAAATGAACAAAATTTCATGGTGTTAAATTCTCTCCCATTAAATAAATTATATCCTCACAATTTTATTTATCATATACTAATGAAACTAACTGATGATATCTAAGAGATAGACTCTACTCATGATATAATTTCAAGAGTGTTATCAACATAGGAAATATATCATTTTTAATCAGAATTATTTGGTCTTAAAATTGAGTTTTTATCCAATCATTTGAGATAAATATTTACCATGATTAAGTATGACTTCTATAATAAAATTAGTTTTATGATAGATCTCATAGTAATCCCTTAACTTATAGATGATCATATATTAATTTGAAATATGAAATGCGATTTCCCTTTTTTGATGATTATTATGGATTCTTTGTGAACATAGTCAATACATTTCAAAAATAACATTGAATTCATATAAAGGATGGTAATAAGACTTTCATGGAGCATATTCCAGAAACCTCATACTGTGATGCAAAAATAAGAGAAGTTTATTTTCTTGATATCTTTAAAACATTAGGGTGTTAATTTGATGCTTTTAGAAAACATTCTTGATATTCCAGTGTTACTAGAATTAAAATCCAACAATAAATCCAATAATACGGGGTTGATTATTAGAATTCCTTGATTATAATGATCAACTCCATTATCAAGATCTCTTTTAGTCTTGGTGGTTTCATTATATTTTCCTTATTCTCTTAGCTTAGATGGATATTAACGTTAATTATTTCCATCAACCCTAGGTTTAGTGAACTTCTTTCATAATTCAAATAATCCTTATAATTGAATCATTAGACTGAAGCTTTTTCATTAAGTTGTTCATTCCCTCCATCAATTACATTATTCGGTCTATTCATATCTATTTTTCATTCATGTTCTTTGTGAAACTCTCTTCCACACATGTATCACATACTTGTTTTTTAGAGGTACCCCCCTTATAATGATTCCTCCCTCATTTTTTGTATGTCAAAAGGTCAATTTTGAATCATACTTTTTTTAACTTGAATTTCCTTAGAAGTCCATTTTTATGTTATTTTTCCCTAAACTATAAGAATAATGAGAGTCTCTAGTTTCTATTTCCACATTAAGTGCATATCAACAATTTATTCATATCTTCCAAAGTCCCTTATGGCCAACAATTTTAAATGACTTAGCTTTAAACCACATAAATAAATGATCAAACTTACCATCATGGTCAATGATTCTACTATAAGAATTCTTTGTAAGTCTTGAGAATTTTTATTCATATGTACTGATGGATTTATCTTCCTTTTTCTTCAACCTAAGGAATTCTATCTCTATTTTTGTATGAATAGTAAAAAGAAAATATTTACTAAAAAATTCCTCCTTAAAATCCTCCAATTTCATGCAATCAATTTATTTTTTTGGCCTCGTGTTCTTGATTATGGTCCACCATGATCAACTTTACCATCCAAAATTTATACTGCTAAAACAGAATTTTCATTCTCTAATCTCTTTATAATGGAAAATATATCTTCTATTGTATCAATCCATTTATTAGTAATTAATGTATTGTGAGACCCATTGAATATCAATGATTGTTGATGTATGAAAAACTCAATATCAATCATCTCATTCCTTGGTGTGTTTTGGAGCTCCATATGGTTTTCATTATTATTTATAAATTGTGATATAGTTTTCATAAGGATTCTACACCATTTTCCATCCCATTGGGTTTCTTGTTGGGAAAATCTCCACATAGTCCATTACACCCATTGTTGACTCAGTTACTTTGGGTTCCAACAATTACTTTAAAAAAGGGAAATTCAGAAATTGGATATTATTAAATTTATATAATGAAAACCATGATCCTAGAACAAATAACACATAAATGTCATATATCACATAACATATGAATATAAAGGTTTTAATCTACATTATTCAGGGTCATAACCCTCCTTAATTATCTAACTGAACTACTTATTTATTTAAATCATCTATAATTTTTGTCAATGATAATGTGGATCAACAAATGAATATCCCCTGAGAGTGTCATACCAAGTGTGGAGTTGAGAATCTTTTTAATGCACCAGGTGATGATTGAGTTAAGACCCAATATTCTCTTTTCATGGTTATTACCCACAGGTACATATGTGCTAGAGTTTACATCAACTTGTAGTATCCATATAGGGTTGTAATTGTTAGGGGAACCATATAATCTCTATTTTACGAAAACCTCAAGATGTTATCCTATACTAATACTTATCTCTTTGACTTCCCCTTGATTTTTTAAAATGTTTTTTAAACTAATCCTGAAAATGAACAAAATTTTCTCGCATACCAAATAAACCAACCCAAGTTAATCATGACATAAATAATACCTTAATCTCGTTATTTAAATAATACTTCTCACAAACAGTCGCATAACCCCAAGACCAAATGTTTTAGGGTCTTAGATATCAGCTATATAAAAATCTTAATCTCTAATCATTTATCTATAATTGAAATCTTATATACTACTTTTTATATATTCCAAAATTTATACATATATTTATAATCTAGGTACAAAAAAACATAAGAAAATGGTGAGTTCAAACACTCAATAAGGGATAACATATAAACTTGTCATCAAGGGTTAAATCATAAGCAAATAATAAAATAATTAAAGGGGAGAACTTTATTATTAAAAATAACATTGAATAATACGAGTTTTACATGAGTCATAATAAAAAAAATGAAATCTCAAATAAAAAAACATATACCATGGAAAAAGTGTGCGGACTCACAAGACATTAAAAATTAGCGAGTGAGAATAATCATAGGCATAAGATTTTAACCTAAGGGTGTAGAATAAACATAATCATAGAAATCATATTCTAAGGATTCCCACTAAGAAATTCATCACATGGAAGGTTTAGGATAACCACTCAGGTACCTTATTTGGCTTGGGATTATTCTCCCATTTACCATTAATCTTGGGATAAAACCTCCCACATACCCCTTTGTCTTGGGATAAATCCTCTCTTGTGCCCTTTGGCATTGGATAAGACCTCTCATGTACCCTTTTGAGATCAAGAGACATAAACTTAAACTAATGAATTATAATGTGATATAAGAACCCACTCGTAATCATCTATACATATGTGTTCCACTAAAAATCACCCAAAAACATTTCTTAATGAACCCATGGAAAAAGAATAATTTTCTTAAACATTCCAAAAACATTTGATAACCTAAAGTTAAAAGATCACAGGATATCAAAAATATCATTTTCCAAAAGAAATCATATCATAATAAAATATATAGGATGATAAAAACAGATATTCATGATAAGTAAACCTTTTAGAAAAAATATAAGTAAAAATAAAAAAAGTTCTCACAAAACCTTTTAGACATTATTATAAAAGGTGATGTTTAAATAAGTTTCAAAAAACATTTGGGAAGGGAAACATTAGAACTTTGAAAAACTTATTATAAACTGTTCCAAATAGAAGATCATTGAAAAAATATAATTATTATAAAAAATATTAGAGTGGAAGATAAAACTTTTTATTTTTAAAGGATGGAAATCCCTTATTAAAAAAATATTGAAATGCTTTTGTTTGAAAACCCACATCATAAAAAGTGTATTTAACATTCCTTTAAAAAGGGGTAATGTGAATTGTGAGAATCATAGAAAATAATTCATATTGTCTTTCCCAAAATTAAATGGGAACATTGTTGGAAAGGAAAACAAGTACATGGTAGAAAATAGTTTTTTGTAAGAATGGGAGTTATTCGTACAAATCTTACAATTTTATATGAGAAATTTTTTTATCAATGATGTTTTTAATGATGATAAGAAATAATTTACCTAGAGAAACAAAATTATCCATATAAAATTGGTGAAATTTTTAATAAAATAAATCTTTAAAAACTATATTCAACATTCAAATACGATGACATAATGAACTAAAAATTGAGTTGATGAAACTTTTACCGAATTGGTAATGAAATAATCAAAGGATATTTATAGTAAGATCATGAACTGGAAATTAAAATAGCATTAAATGGAATATATTTTCACATGTGAAATAAATTTTGATGTTAATAAAACATATAAAACAAATTATGGCTCAAAATATCAAACATGCCCTATAGAGTTGAAAATGAGACAAAGAAACCCTTACCTTTCCTCTGGATTTCCATGGAAGTTATTTTACCTCCTGTATAAAAAATAAAACTATATTAACAACTAATTTTATAATGATATTCATCCATACACTATTTAAAATTTTTGTTTAGAATAATTGTAATGTATCGGATTTTCTGTGTATTTTTTTAAATATTATATGGAATTATTTCGAGACCGGGCACGAATATGGCACATCATTTTGAGGCCCAGTGAGTCTGGAATGGTGGTTTGAACTTTTTTAAGTTAAGTGAGTCGGCACTTGTGCGTGGTTGTGGCAGTTCCCAAACGGATGCCCGGATGAAAAACTTGAGGGCATTGTTGTGTCTGGGACGACGATTTTACCTAAGAACAAGCCTAACCTCGACCGGCGCGGGTCGAGGAAAAAAAGTTAATTTTCTGACGTTTTAAGTAAAATAAAATAAAATAAATTCACAAAGTTTATTTTATTTCTTTTTGGAAATATCCGCTGCAGTGCAGCGACTGGGTAGCTGTTTCAGTTATTAATGTCATGTCATAATGACTCAGAAATAACAACACTGACTCATTAATTCCGCAGCATGATGGGATGTCAAATACGTTTCCCTTTTATTGGGATAATCAAATTTTGCTCGTTGGAGACGATTGAGAAAAAAATCTATGGAGAATCCGTGGAGCGTTGGAGCGAACCCTCAGCGACAAACGACAACGGATCGAAGTTGAGAATCGTTACACCAACGAAGTTGAAGGATCTCGATGACGAAGGCAGTGCGACCCTTTCGTCAACGATTGATCCTTTCTTAAAGGCAGGGGTTTGTTATTTAATTTATTTTCCCCACTTTTGATTTAAACGATGAACGTGGATCAACCACAAACAAGTTGATCCACATATTCATACGTTCTTGCGGGAGGGTTTATTTGGGATGATTCTGGGAATTGATCCATGTTGAATTGTTGTTGTTTGATTCTGCTCCATTTAAGCCTACTAACGGGAGCGAATAAATGCCGTGGTGAATGACGGTGGAGGTTTGTTCCTTGATTTTCTTACTGGATCCCCCCCCCCTTTTTTCTTTCGTGCGTTCTTCACGGGGCGATGAACAACGGATTGTTGCGCATCCGTTTTGCGACACAACGCTCCCAACATGAAGATTCGACACCAAAACAACCTTGCGGAGGTGCGATGACGATAGTGAATGATGAATCAGATCGGATCGGAAGAGGTCGTTCTTCGACCGTTCTTCACGCGGGAAGATCAAGACATGTTTTCGGAGCCGATCAGAGGTCTGAAAACAACGGAAGCAGCCTCGTGGTGTTGGGGCAACCAAAACTCAGGTGTTCCAGGGTGATCGGATGACCAGATCGACGAACGGGGCATCATCGGAAGCACGACGGTGGAGGTCTGCGTTTTTGGAAATTTCCAGAATACATGGCGTGTACTTTCGAAGAACACGCCGTGTAGTACTGGCGGTGGTGGATAGGGTTTCGAGGGTCAGAGAGGAATCACACTATGTGTGACCCTGGTCACATGGTGTGTTGGACTTTCCCCGAAGCTCGTCGTGTATTTTGGGAAGTACACAGACACGGGATAAAGTACACGACCGTATACTCCATCACACGACCATGCGAGGCTAGTAACGCGGGTCACCCCGTGTACCGCTTACACGGGTTGGAGTACACGGGTTGAAGACCGTGTACGGGCACATGGCCAGCATACACGGAGCCGACCCCAGGCACTCAGACACAGCGTGTACCTAGTACTACACACCATGTAATAACTTTTATACACGACCAGCATTACGACACGAGCCATTGCACACGGGCAATACCTGGGGTCAAACAACACGGCGTGTAACTTTTCTACACGCTGTGTAATTTTTGGAAAATGGCATGGTCCTCTTGTCCACCGTATCTTGGACATGTTTTGTTTGGGTTAGTGCTCCTTCTTCTCGTTCCCCTGAAGGTTAGGCATCGTTTACTTCTATAGGAGTATGATCCATTCAATAGGACTTTCTGTGATAGAGTCGGGCATCCATCCGAGAGGCCCAGATCGAGATCCTCTATCCATTCTTGACCCTAGGTAGAGTCAGGCATCAACGTGACAAACTTTACTAGGGTTTGATCCTCTACCTAGTTGGTGAATCCGGATGAGTCGCAGTATCCGCCATGGCCCTGGTAGTGATCCTCATCTGTGTATCGTGATCTTTCCCACTTAGGAGTATGTCTCCCGTAATGAGTGAATCTATCTATCGTGATCTTTCCCACTCAGCAGTGTGTCTCCCGTAATGAGTGTATCTACCTCTTGTGACGTTTCCCGACGAACATTACTTCTTGGACGGACGTCATCAGAGCTATCAGACTCATGGAGTGAGTTCTCTCGGAGCGAGTGCATCGTGGAGTCTTCGAACTGAATCCCTAACGGGGGTATGCGGTTGTGCGATTTGTCTCTAGAACGTGGGTCTGGGTTTTGAGTATATCTGGTTTGTGTTTCCCTTGCTATATGTTCTGTAGAAATATGTTGTACATAGCTGACAGTACCATTACTATGTGTACTACTTTTTGGTTTTCAGGGTCCTTTACTGAGTATTGTTATACTCACCCCTGCACAGTCTTTTCCCGCACGTGTCGTGTCTTGTGTAGACGAGAAACCTTTTGACAGAGTCCAGGGTGGACCAGGACAGGACCAAGCTTTCTGAGTTCCCTACAGGCTGAGGCGTTCCTACAGCTATGAGCAGTAGTCCCAGTACCTTTTGTGTTTACAGGTTGGACTTTGCAGTTTTCAGACTCTTGTTTTGGTGGGCTTGTATTCTGGCCCAGTTTACTTTCAGTACTTTACTTTCCGTCGTACTCTGTTGGTTGGGTATAGTGTATGCATGCATTTTGTTCCTTAGTGGGTTTTTTTTTACATTTTAGCATTTGTGGGATTGGAGATGTGTACGTGTGTACAGGTACTTAGGCAATGCCTCCCATGTTAGTAATATGCCTACTCAGTGCTAGTCACCAGCCCCTGACCGATTGGAGGCGGGCTTGGGGAGTCGTGGTGCGGGCCCCTCTGGGACGGGTCATGAAAGAGTGGTATCAGAGGGTGGTCGTTTCTAACTTTGGACCAAGAGTCTGTGAGATTGGTTTGGGGAAACAATGTTAAGTGTTTCAAGTTCGACTTTCAGGCCAGAGACTCTAGTGTTGGTGCGGCAACCGACGTATCCATACACCAGGACTCTGATAACCTGCTTTTCGACTCGGTACACGAAAACACTAGTTAGGGGGAAATAAAAGAAAGGTACATGCATCATATAGGAATGAGTTGTGTTTTCCATTTCCTTTGTGTTAGCTATCCATATATACTCATTGACCATGGTACATCTTGTTTCATTACAGGATGCCTCTGTGATGCATACCCACTAGGATTCAACAGCACGATCACGAGGATGACCCCCTCAGTGACGAGGCTTTGATACAGGGACCAATTCCCCAGGTGTTTCCACCAGGTAGTGCACCTGCTATGCCACCACCAGTGGAGCAACCCGTGGTACTTGTAGTACCGAATTATGAGGGGCAAAAACTTAGCATGCTCCATGAGTTCCAGAAACAGAGACCCCTCAGGTTTCTAGGCGAGCCTGAACCTCAGGCAGCTGAAGACTGTCTTGAGGCGGTGACCAGAGTTTTCCGTCTAGTTAGGACACCGGCAGACCAGATGGTGATCCTAGGAGCGAGCCTTCTTCAGGTTTCGATGGGACGATGGTGGAGTCTGACCAAATAGACTCACAATGAGGAGACTCTTTCATGGATGGAGTTTGAGCAACTCTTCATGGAGGAGTTCTCTCCGGTTACGCTGAGAACTGTGCACATCCAAGAGTTTCTTCAGCTCTAGTAGGGCAGCTTGACAGTATCTGACTATTCATCGAGGTTCACCAACCTCGCTCGGTACTCAATGGATATGGTCAGGGATCAGTACTTCAGAGCTCGGACATTCGAGTGAGGTATACAACGGGACATCCAAGCTAGTGTCGTGCCTCTATGCATATCAACTTATGCTGGAGTGCTCGAGCGGGCCTTGGTGATCGAGAGCTTCTTGGCTGAGCAGAGACAGCCGACGACAGTCAGCAGCAGGCAGACAGGTGCGGAGACCCCGGCAGGAGGGAGCCGACGTCAGGCATAGGGATCTGGACGTGGGAAACGTCATAAGAGGACCCAGGACAGAGGATCGACAGTCCAGGGCTCAGGTTGGATCCAGTCATCCTAGGGAGAAGCGATGATATGCGTGCGACAATAGGGGCATCTCGCTAGAGATTGTCCGACCCGTCGAGCTGCTGACAGGGAAGCGGTGGATGGACCACCGAGGCAGAGGCAGAGAGTGGAGCAGACAGACCCGCCAGGCGGAGGACGTGATAGAGGAGCAGGGAGAGTTGCAGGTGGTGGAAGACGCTTTGAATTACTCCCACCACCACCCCCAGGAGGTCCGCACCAGGCTCAGGGAGCTCGGGGATAGGGACAGGGACAACTTCATGCGTTCGAGGCATACGACCTAGGGGCTCTATGGATGATTCGAGGTACAATCTGTATCTTTTCTACCTTAGATTCCGTACTTATAGACACAAGTTCCAGTCACTCCTTCATAGCCACATGTCTTGTACGAAACCTCGAGATTCCGGTAGAACTGCTGACTCGATCCTTACGCTTAGAGACACCTACAGGAGGAGACTCTACGATCACACACCTTTGCAGAAAGTGCGATATTACCCTTGGAGGTGAGAGTTTTGATTGAAACCTCTTGGTGGTAGCATTGAGGCCTTACAACATCATTCTCGGTATGGATTGGTTATCTTCGGTCCATGCCCAGATTGACTATTTTAGGCGAAGAGTGCGGTGTGTCCACCGTGATGGAACAAGGTTTTCCTTTGTCGGAGAAAGGGAAACCCAGGTAGCGCAGAATGGGATTATGCATAGGAGGGTGCAGCCAATCGCTCATGAGTTGGCTAGCCTTGCCCTCGGAGTAGTGGATGTTGTGAGCTCCATGTTCCCAGCAGTAGTGGCGGAGTATGAGGACATCTTTCTCGAAGATGTTCCAGGGTTACCTCCCCATCAGGATATCGATTTCTGCATCGACTTACACCCCGGGATGGCACCGATCTCCTCATCAGTGTATCAGATGGCTCCCGAAGAGCTTCGCGAGCTGAGGGTATAGTTGGAGGAATTGTAGAGTAAGGGTTTCGTAAGACCCAACGTTTCAACCTGGGCGACCCCAGTCTTGTTTTCCAAGAAGGTAGACAGGAGTCTGAGGTTGTCCGTGGATTACTGATGCCTGAACTAGGCGGTAGTGAAGAATAAGTACCCACTACCGAGAATCAATGACCTCTTCGACCAGCTGAGAGGGGCACAATGGTTCTCAAAGGATGACCTTCGGTCAGACTATCACCAGTTACGAGTACGGGATGAGGATATACCAAAGATGGATTTCAGATGCCGCTACGGTCACTATGAGTACTTGTTGATGCCTTTCGGCGTGATGAATGCCCCCATAGTGTTCATGGGACTGATGAACCAGATCTTCCAGTTGTACTTGTACCAGTTTGTAGTGGTCTTCATCGATAAAATCCTTGTGTAATCGGCGTCAGAAGAGGAGCATGCGAGACACCTGCGGATGGTTCTAGACGTACTTCGGGAGAACCAGCTTTATGGGAAGCTCTCAAAGTGCCAGTTCTGGATTCAAGAGGTCCGCTTTCTGGGACATGTCATCTCAGCAGATGGAGTGGTCGTAGACCCAGCCAAGTTGGAGGTTTTGTTTGCATGGAAGCCACCTCGGAGCGTGACGGAGGTGCAGAGCTTCCTTGGGTTGGAAGGATATTACTAGAGATTCATTCCTGACTTCTCCCAAATATTACCACCAATTATAGCCTTGACCAGGAAGGGGCAACCCTTCATATGGACAGAGAAGTGCCAGCAAGATTTTGAGCAGTTGAGACAGAGTTTGACGAGCGCCCTGATCTTGAGATTGCCGGAGGAGGGTGTCAAGTACATAGTTTTCTGTGATGCATCAGGGACCAGGCTTGACTGTGTCTTGATGCAATGGTAGGCAGTGATTTCCTATGGTTCGCGCTAGCTTAGGCCACATGAGCAGAACTATGCAACCCATGATCTCGAGTTGGTAGCGGTAGTATTCGCATTGAAGATGTGGTGACACTACCTTATGAGTGAGTGGTTTATCGTCTACTCTGACCACAAGAGCCTCAAGTATATCTTTTCGCAGAAGGATATGAATCTAAGGTAGAGGTGTTGGCTAGAGTTCCTCTAGGACTATGATTTTGAGATCATCTATACTCCAGGGAAGGGGAACAAGGTGGCGGATGCTCTAAGCAGAAGGTCGAGCTCACATATGTTGAGTGAGGCGACAAAGTAGTCAGCCATGTTGCAATTGTCCTTCGTGGACAAAGAAGACGCAACCTACCTACAGTCGATGGTTGTCACCCCTACACTCTTACAATGAGTTAGGGAAGCACAACTTGGGAATGTCGACTATGAGGCTTTACATTCTCGGTTATCCATAGGACATGATCTAGATGGATATTCGCAAGGTGGGGAGTATGTACTTCTTTTCAAAGGATGCACTGTTGTATCGGTGGCATTGCAGGAGGTGGTCCTGAGGGAGTTTCATACATCCCCTTTGGCGGTATATCATGGAGTGGAAAAGATGTACCAGGATCTCTGACGATAGTTCTAGTGGTCAGGCATGAAGAAGGCAATAACAGAGTTCGTTTCCCGATGCCTAACATGCTAGCAGGTGAAGGCTGAGCACCAGGTTCTAGCGGGATTAGCTCACCCCCTGGAAGTTCCAGAGTGGAAGTGGGATTTAATATCGATGGACTTCATGACAGTCTTACCACAGACATCCAAGGGGCATGATTCCGTATGGTTGATCATTGACCGACTCACCAAGTCGTCCCACTTCCTAGCTATCAGGGATCCGAGTTCCGTAGAGAGCTTGGGACGCCTCTATGTGCAAGAGATAGTTCGATTACATGGAGTCCCCTAGACAATAGTCTCGGACCGAGATGCCGGTTTCAAATCCCAGTTGTGGAAGGTATTGCAGGGGGATTTTAGGACTCAGCTACAATTGAGCACAATGTTTCATCCCCAGACAGAGGGTCAGACGGTGAGGACCATTCAGGTTCTGGAGGATATGTTGCGAGCCTGTGTCTTGGACTTTGATCATAGTTGGGAGGACCACCTACCACTGGTGGAGTTTGTGTACAAAAATAGATACCACTCCACCATTGGTATGACACCGTTCGAGGCCTTGTATGGGAGACCCTACTGGTCACCGCTTTACTGGACTGACCTTGGAGAGTCAGCACTCATGGGCCCAGAGTTGTGTGAGCTACAACTGAGAAGGTGCAGATCATCCGGGAGCGGATGAAGACTACACAGAGCCAGCAAAATTCTTATGCTGACAGACGACGAAGACCTCTGGAGTTCGAAGAGGGAGACCACGTCTTTCTTCGGGTCTCACCTCAACGAGGGTTACAGAGATTTGGCCGAGACGAAAAGCTATCTATGAGGTTCATCAAACCTTTCCAGATACTGTGTAGAGTTGGCGAGGAGGCATAACACCTAGCTCTACCACCACAGTTGCATCGGGTACATGATGTCTTCCACGTGTCGCAGCTGAGGAGGTACGTGCATGACCCATCGCACGTCATCAACTGGGGCGAGCTGGACATCGAGGATGGAGTGAACTTTGCTGAGTACCCAGTGGAGATTGAGGATCGGCTGGAGAGGATCCTTCATGGGAGATCGATTCCCTTGGTGCGCATCCGGTGGCAGCACGAGAATCTTCAGGAGAGCACATGGGAGCGAGAGGCCCAGATCCGTGCCCAGTACCCAGATCTGTAAGGACCTGACCCTAGTTTCCCGGAGCTGGTCCCTTATTGGTTACATTGGCATACAAACAAGGAATAATCATCCCAAAGGACCAAGTAGTTTATTATTATTGGAAACAAGATACATACATAAGTTCATCATTACAACTTGAAAATGAAAAACAACATAGAAACTCCTTAGACAACTTCCATAACTCCTAGGTTATTTAAGCATGTCATTCATAATAGAATTCTTCTTACCCTGTGAAAATGAAACATAATAAAGGGGTGATCTCAAACGCTCAGTAAGGGTAAGCAATATAGCAGAAAAAAAAACATAAACATTAAACATGGTAAATAATTGAAAACACATGACTTTAGAAATAAACTTAAACATAATATGGTAAAAATATTAGCTGAGTAAATATTGACATAAGATAACATAATCATGGGTATTCTACTAGTCGAATAACCACATGAACAATCAATAATACATTCATAATGAAGGAATTCATAATGCAGGACAATATAACCATACCGTCAAGGCCTCATGCCAAGACCATAAATAATCGTTTTGTCAAGGCCCTGTGCCAAGACCGTAATTTGTCTCATGAGACCTACCGATGAACTGAGAGGCTATAGCAGGCCCCAATCGACACTTACTATGTCCAATTCATTCCTCATATGAACGGGGATAAACATAAACAACATACACATTAATATATTAAATTTAAATAGTAGTTCCCAAACATTAAGCCAAAACACTAACCATTCGAAGTAAACTGATGAATGGTTTAAAGATAGAACATCAATAGAAAAAATAACCATAAACCATTAAATTGAATATGGTAGATGATAAAATGGAATACTAATCCCAATAATACATAAGAATCAACAAGTGTGTTGAAATAGAGGATGATACTCTTATAAAATCTTCGAGTAATTCTTGAAATAAATACTCTTTTACTTTGAAAAGAAGAGTTTTTTGGAAAAATCGTTGTATAAAAACAAAAGTGAAGTAAGATATAATTTTCATAAAAAAATGAGTGATTTTATAGATATAATGGTTTCCAAAAACAGATTAGATATTTCCCTTGAAAATAGGTAAGAAATTGAGATATTCCCTTGAATCGGGCTTGTATTTTGGAAACAATTTGAAAGATCCTTTTAAAGAATGTAACTAACCATAAAATAAAGAAGGATTCTGATTTGTTTACATATATATAATACTCACACAGAATTTATGATGATTATATAATAATACATAAGAATTTCATTGAGGTAATTTAGACAATGAAAATAACCCGAACGGAAATGGAAGTTCGGGTGGAAAAACCCTTCCTTAAATCCAAATGTGTTCCCCTCTTGAACTTAAGGTCCTGGAATATTAAATTATACATATCAATAACTTATTTAGGAACCTAATAGACATGTATTTAGTTTTTCATAATTCTTTTTAGTTCATTTATGTTATTATTTATAAGTTATTACATTGAATTCTGTAGTTCCAGAGTGTTTGTTTTCTTGATTTTCATAGTTGGTTCACTTGTTTTTAAGTAATGAAGTTCATGTGAAATGGTTGTAAATATCCAAAATTGAAATTAAATATTATTTATGAACATCCAGAATTGTTAATGTCCATTTCTATCATTTGGTTACATGGAATGAGGATGAATCATTAGTTGACAATCACTTCGATTATTTGGCGGTATTTGGATCATTATGAACTAGTTTTGTTAAATTAATAATATGTACATATACTAGTTCCTGAATATTAATTAGGTTATAATACATATATTATAGTCTATGTGATCCATAAATATGGTTTGATGACCAGTAATGAAGAAGAAATTGAAGAACGAAACTTTGTCGTCCACAAAGGCTATAAATTGGAACCTCATGGATGTTGATTTCGTTTATAAAAATAAAATGGAAGGAGTAAGAATATTTATGATGGTTCTTCCATTAACATGATATAATTTTAGTATATAGATGATACTAGAGTTATCATGATCATTTGGATAGAGGAGGTGAGGAGAGGATAACAAAAGAAGATAAATTCAAATGAAACTCAAAGAAAAAGAAAGGTTCTTTACCTCTTGAAATAACTTCCTCGAGAACCTCCTTAAGGGAAGGAATTTAGGTATTTTGGAAAGACCAAGAGCTTCCTGGTTGTGGGGAGTGACTAGGGAAGGGTATTTGGGCAGAACTTTGTGGAGCTTTAAGGCTTAGAGGAGTGAAGAGAAGAGAGAGCGGTGAGGGGTCTTTATAGTGGAGGAGATGGGTAATTTTTTAATATTTAATTCATTATTTTATTATTTCCCTCAAGACAACTAATAGTATTGTTTCATGTGACCCCTAATAGTAATAAGTGTATGTGAGTTTGAACCAAGTGTCCTTGCATCACTTGTGATGTCATGAATAGTGTATTTAACTGATAATTTGTATATACGGTATTTTATCGTATTTCACTATTCATAAAAAATTCTAGAATTTCAGAAAAATCTCAAAAATTTACCCCTTCCATTTTTCGACGTGTAGAATTCAAAAATGAACTCTATTTTTCAAAATTAATTTTCTAAATATTATTAATTTAATTTTTAAATAAAGGCATAGTTAATTCGAAAAACAACAATTTTAAGGTGCAATTAGTTTTATTTCACATTGAAAAATTAATTAAGATCTCATTATCTTATTTCCTTAAGAAAATAAAATAATATTATTATTTACTATTCATAAGGGTCATATTACTATTCATATTACTATTCATAAGGGTATGTTACTATTCACCAAAAAATCAAGTTTGTTCTATGAAACTCTAAATAACTGACTGGTCACAACTCTAGATGACCGTTATTCGAAATTCCAAACATAATAGAGGCAAAGTTGTGTTTAATGGCTAGATTATAAAATGCATTCAATATTTATTTTCAAAATCATGGGGTGTTACATTCTCCCCACCTTACAAAAATTTCTTCCTTGAAATTTCATTTTACAATCTAGTCCAAAAACAGGTTGGGGTACTTTTCCTTCATTGCTTCCTCCAGTTCCCATGTTTCCTCTTCATACTTATGGTTTCGCCATAGTACCTTGACCAAATGAGTAGTCTTGTTGCATAGAACTTTGTCTCTACGATTCAAGATTCTCACTGGCTGCTCCTCATAGGAAATATCATCCTCCAACTGTACCACCTCTGAAGAGAGTACATGTGAAGGGTTTGGTATCTACTTCCTTAAGAGGGATACATGAAAGACATCATGTAATTTCGACATGGTAGGTGGAAGTGCCAGTCGATAGGCCACAACTCTGACTCAATCGAGGATCTCAAAGGGGCCGATATACCTAGGACTTAGCTTTCCATTTTTCCCAAACCTCATGACCTTCTTCCATGGAGATATGCATAGAAATACCAAGTCTCCAACTTTGAATTCATGGTCTCGTCAACAGTTATTTGCATAGCTCTTCTATCAACTTTAGGATGCCTTGATATGTTGTTGAATGGTTTTGACCTTCTCCATCATTTCTTCAACCAATTCAGGTCCTAGCAGCTTTCGCTCACTAACTTCATCCCAACATGCTGATGTTCTACACCTTTTCCCATAAAGGGCTTCATATGGTTCCATTCATATGCTCGAGTGGAAACTGTTGTTGTAGGAGAATTCAACCAGTGGAAGATGTTGGTCCCATCCTCCTTTGAATTCCATAGAACATGCTCTCAACATGTATTCTAGTGTCTGAATATTTTGCTCAGATTGGCCATCAGTTTGAGGATGATAGGTCATACTGAAGTTCAGTTCAGTGCTTAGTGCATGTTGGAGACTCTTCCAAAACTTTGAGGTGAATCTAGGGTCACGGTCGAATACAATAGATAGTGGCACTCCATGCAGCCTTACCACTTCTTTGATGTAAATTCGTGAAAGTTGATCCAATGAGAAGTCCTCTCAAATTGCGATGAAGTGAGCTATCTTTATAAGACGATCCACAATGACCCATATAGAATTGTTTCCTATGGATGTCCTTGGAAGTCTAGTAACAAAGTCCATGGTAATGTTCTCCCACTTCTATGTTGGTATGGGTAGTGGTTGCATCATCCCCTTAGACTTTTTCCTCTCAGCCTTCACTTGTTGACATACCAGACACTTTGATGTATAATCAGTAATCTCCCTTTTCATATTGTCCCACCAAAAGTTTTCTCAGAGATCTCAATACATCTTTATGCTACCAGGGTGTATAGAGAAATTAGAGCTATGTGAATCATCCAATAGTTCTCTCTTTAGCTCAGGAATAGCAGGAACATAAAGCCTCTTCCCGAATTTCAAAATGCCACCTTCATATGCGAAGTCAGTCAACTTCCCATCATTTATAGCTTTAATTTTCTTTTGAAACTCCTCAACATCCATCTGATAATTTTTTATCTTCTCTAGTAAAGAAGGTTGGGAAACCATTTGAAAAAGTAGTGATGTGTTACCTTCCTTGATAATTCCCATATCCATCTTTACTAGATCCATGAACAAAGGATCCCTTTCAACTCTCATCTTGTTCAGAACTCCATGATCCTTTCTGCTCAACGCATTTTCTACCTTATTTTCCTTCCCCGGCTGGTAGTGTATTATGCAGTCATAGTCTTTGAGTAGCTCAATCCATCTCCTTTGTCTCATGTCGAGTTCTTTATGTGAGAATATATATTTCAAACTCTTATGATCTATATATATCTCACATTTATCGCCATAGAGGTAATGTCTCCAAATATTCAAAGCAAAGATTACTGCTGCTAACTCAAGATCATGAGTTGGATAGTTTTGTTCATAAATTTTTAGCTGTCTAGATGCATAGGCAATCACTTGATCATTCTGTATAAGGACACAACCAAGTCCTTTATTTGATGCATCGCTATAGATAACAAACCCATCATTCCCCGATGGTAGGGTTAGGATCGGAGCGTTTACTAACCTCCTCTTCAATTCTTCAAAACATTCTTTGCATTCCTTTGTCAATATGAACTTAACCCCTTTTCATGTGAGCTTGGTCATTGGGTTGGCTAAACGAGTGAAGTTCTAAATGAAACGCCGATAATAAACTGTTAAACCAATAAAACCACGTACCTCAGTTACGTTCATTTGAGTAGGCCATTCTTGCACAACCTTTGTCTTCGCAGGATCTATAGATATTCCATCCTTAGAGACAATGTGGCCTAGAAAGGCAATTGATTGGAGCCAAAAATCACACTTTCTAAACTTCCCATATAATTTATTTCTTCTCAGAGTCTTCAGAATAGTACGAAAGTGATTTTCATTTTCTTCATAGCTTTTAGAGTACACCAGGATATCATTAATAAACACCACCACAAAGTCATCAAGATATTCCTTGAAAACTCTATTCATCAGATCCATGAAAATAGATGGTGCATTAGTTAGTCCAAAAGGCATTACGATAAACTTGTAATGCCCGTACCTAGTTCAGAATGCTGTTTTTGGAATGTCTTCTTTCCTCACAAGTAACTGATGATATCCAGATCGAAGATCAATCTTCGAAAAATATTGCGCTCCATGAAGTTGATCGAATAAATCATCAATTTATACCAGAGGATACTTATTCTTTATTGTAACAACATTGATTTCTCTGTAATCAATGCACAACCTCATAGACCCATCTTTCTTCTTAACAAAAAGAATAGGGGCTCCCCATGGAGAAACGCTAGGGCGAATAAATCCTTTATCACTCAATTCCCCTAGTTATTTCTTTAACTCCACTAACTCCACAGTGGCCATTCTATAAGGGGTATTTGATATGGGCCTTGAACCAGGAATTAAGTCAATGGAAAACTCAATTTCCCGCTCTGGAGGATGTGCAGGTAAATCCTCTGGAAAGACATCAATATATTCTTTCAAAACAGGTACATCTTCTATTTGGACATTCTTTTCTTCACCCATAGTTATTTCATTCTCTTCCTCCCCGATAATTGAATTCAGTAGAGCTACTGGGGGTGGATCTAGATAAGAATCACATGGTGAGGTTTCTTCTATAAAAATAAGGGATTCTACACCATTCTCAAAAATTTTAACTTCCTTCTTCTTACAGTAGATCTTTGCATCATAATTTGATAGCCAATACATACCAAGAATTATACCATAATCAACCATTGGTATGATGATAAGGTTAGGAACTAAAGCACATTTATGTGTCACAAGGGGGACTAATCGACATGCCTTTGTTGCAATGATACATCCAATAGGAGTTTTGACTGATAACTCCTTTATTAAATCAAACTAGACATATCTAATTTTCTTGGAAAATTGGGAAGATATAAATGAATGTGACGATCCAGAATCAAATAAAGTATTGGATAAGTTGGATGAAACAATCAATGTACCTGCCACGTGCCACTTTGTTTGGAACTTCAACCTCCACAGTTGTAACTGCATAAGCTTGGCCTTCTTTTGGGGAACATTTTCCTGACGCTTAGGACATTAATGTGCATAATGTCCCATCTCCCTGCAATTGTAATAGATAACATTGGCAGCTTCTTTCTTCCCCTTAGAATCCTGAGATAGGTGGCCTTTTTCTCCGCACTTGTAACAAACTCCCATTCTCTTCAGGCAAGTGCCAGGGTGTTTCTTCCCACAATTACTGCATAATGGAAATTCAACTCTTCCCTTCTTCCCCATTTTCTTATTTCCTTTCCCAGATATTTCAGATTCCCTATTCTTCTCTTGCTTTCCTTTAAAGTCATAAGACTTAGAGAATTCATTTTCTGTCTTGATAGCACTTGGAGACTATATCTTCATATGATTCAAATCATTGGGAGACAAGATCCCTTTAGAGGAATGGTTTTAAACCATCAAAGAATCGATCAATTTTGCTCCTTGGATTATGTATGTAGTCCGCAGAATGCCTTTCCAGCCTTGTAAAGTTGGCTTCATACTTGGAAACATTTTCACCCTCCTTCTGCCTCAGATTCAAGAATTGCCTCTCCATATCTGCCCGTTGTTCATGAGGGAAATACTTTTCTAAGAAGATTTCCTTAAAATCCCTCCATTCCATCTCTTCTATTTATTCCCCCTCCTTTGTATTTTGGAATAAGGACTACCACTGATCTGCATCACCCGTTAGACGATAAACAACCATGACAACCTTCTCTCTTTCGTTACATCCCAAAGCGAGAAATATCTTCTCAAGGGAACATATCCACTACTCTTCTACAAATGGGTTTGTAGTCCCATTGAATGATGGAGGTTGTTGTCGCATAAAGCAATCTAACATAGCTCCTCCATGTGGTGGATCTGGATGCTCCATACGAGTAAGGTTACTATTCATAACCTGAGTAAGTTGTCCCAGTATAGTTATGAGTTGCTCAGCACCAGAGCCAACATCATTATCTTGCATCGGAGGGAAATCCCTATAGGGAACACGTGCATTCATGCGGTTTCCATTCCTTCCACTTGGCGCCATCTCTAGATAATGGCATACACTAGATTAGGTTATGAATCATAATTTATAATCTTAAGTTAACAAAATACTTAGCAAAAATTGAGATCCTACACATGGCTAATCCCATATTCAAAAATGGTTTATTTGAGAATTTTTTTACATTTTAATCCTTTATAATGGCTTGTAAAGAAAATGTAAATTATCTTAAGCATATCCCCTGGGAGTGTCATAACCAAGAGTGTAGCAAGGCCCGTTTTCATGTACTAGTTCCCGTTCGAGTCTAGCTCAAAGCGGTGTTTTTGGGTTTTACCCCTAGATACATCTGTGCTAGAGACGCCTCTACCTGCTCGTATCGAGACAGAGATGTATTTCTTTAAAGACCCACATAATCTATTCCTTACCAAAATACCAGGACGTTATTGTATGTATATCCTCAAAGACTAACTTAGGGACTCTTCCCTAATTCTACGTTTTATAAATCTAGTTTCCAAGTATTCTACTAAACTTTCTCTGATACCAACTGTAAGGACCCGACCCCAGTTACCCAGAGCCGGTGCCTTATTGGTTACATTGGCATACAAACAAGGAATAA
Source organism: Viscum album (assembly GCA_963277665.1). Taxonomy (NCBI): domain Eukaryota; kingdom Viridiplantae; phylum Streptophyta; class Magnoliopsida; order Santalales; family Viscaceae; genus Viscum; species Viscum album. Next base: position 1,980,168,058 of record OY728155.1, read on the forward strand.
TAATCCCAAAGGACCAAGTAGTTTAGTATTATTGGAAACAATATACATACATAAGTTCATCATTACAACTTGAAAATGAAAAACAATATAGAAACTCCTTAGAGAACTTCCATAACTCCTAGGTTATTTTAGCATGTCATTCATAATAGAATTCTTCTTGACCTGTGAAAATGAATCATAATAAAGGAGTGAGCTCAAACACTCAGTAAGGGTAAGAAATACAACAGAAAATAATATAAACATTAGACATGGTGAATAATTGAAAACACATGCCTTTAGAAATAAACTTGAACATAATATGGTAAAAATATAAGCTGAGTAAATATTGACATAACATAACATAATCATGGGTATTCTACTAGTCGAATAACCATATGAACCATCAATACTACATTCATAATGAGGGAATGCATAATGCGGGAAAATATAACCATATCGTCAAGGCCTTGTGCCAAGACCATAAATAATCGTTTTGTCAAGGCCTTGTGCCAAGACCGTAGTTTGTCTCATGAGACCTACTGATGCACCGAGAGGCTATAGCGGTCCATACCCGACACTTGATATGTCCAATGAATTCTTCATATGAATGTGGATAAACATAAACAACATACACATTAATATATTAAATGTAAATAGTTTTCCCCGAACATTAAGCCAAAACACTAACCATTCGAAGTAAACTGATGAATGGTTTAAAGATAGCACATCAATAGACAAAATAATCATAAACCATTAAATTGAATATGGTAGATGATAATATGGAATAATAATCCCAATAATACATAAGAATCAACAAGTTTGTTGAAATAGAGGAAAATACTCTTATAAAATCTTCGAGTAATTCTTGAAATAAATACTCTTTTACTTTGAAAAGAATAGTTTTTTTGGAAAAATCCGTGTATAAAACCAGAAGTGAAGTAAGATATTATTTTCATAAAAAAATGAGTGATTTTATAGATATAATGGTTTCCAAAAACAGATTAGATATTTCCCTTGAAAATAGGTAAGAAATTGAGATATTCCCTTGAATCAGGCTTGTATTTTGGAAACAATTTGAAAGATCCTTTTAAAGAATGTAACTAACCATAAAATAAAGAAGGATTCTGGTTTTTGTACATATATAGAATACTCACAAAGAATTTATGATGATTATATAATAATACATAATAATTTCATTGAGGTAATTTAGACAATGAAAATAACCCGAATGGAAATGGAAGTTCGGGTGAAAAAACCCTTACCTTAAATCCGAATGTGTTCCCCTCTTGAACTTAAGGTCCTTGAATATGAAATTATACATATCAATAACTTATTTCAGAACCTAATAGACATGTATTTAGTTTATCATAATTTTTTTAGTTCATTTATGTTATTATTTATAAGTTATTATATTGAATTCCGTCGTTCCGGAGTGTTTGTTTTCTTGATTTTCATAATTGGTTCACTTGTTTTAAGTAATGAAGTTCACGTGGAATGGTTGTAAATCTCCAGAATTGAAATTACATATTATTTATGAACATCCAGAATTGTTAATGTCAATTTCTATCATTTTGTTACATGGAATGAGGATGAATCATTAGATGACAATCACTTCGATTATTTGGAGGTATTTGGATTATTATGAACTAGTTTTGTTAAATTAATAATATGTAAATATAATGGTTCCTGAATATTAATTAGGTTATAATACATATATTGTAGTCTGTTTCAGCTATAAATATGGTTTCATGACCTGTAATGAAGAAGAAATTGAAGAACAAAACTTCATCGTCCACGAAGGCTATAAATTGGAACCTCATGGACGTTGATTTCGTTTATAAAACGAAAAGGGAGGGAGTAATAATATTTATGATGGTTCTTTCATTCACATGATATAATTCTAGTATATAGATGATATTGGAGTTATCATGATCATTTGGATAGAGGAGGTGAGGATAGGATAGCAAAGGAAGATAAATTCAAATGAAACTCAAAGAAAAAGAAAGGTGCCTTACCTCTTGAAAAAACTTCCTTAAGAACCTCCTTAAGGTATGGGATTTAGGTCTTTTGGCAAGACCAAGAGCTTCCTGGTCGTGGGGAGTGACTAGGGAAGGGTATTTGGGAATAACTTTGAGGAGCTTCAAGGCTTAGAGGAGTGAAGAGAAGAGGGAGTGGTGAGGGGTCTTTATAGTGGAGAAGAGGGGTATTTTTTGAATATTTAGTTCATTATTTTATTATTTCCCTCAAGACAACCAATAATATTGTTTCATGTGACCCCTAATAGTAATAAGTGCATGTGAGTTTGAACCAAGTGGCCTTGCATCACTTGTGATGTCATAAATAGTGTATTTAACTGATAATTTGTATATACGGTATTTTATCATATTTCACTATTCATAAAAAATTCTACAATTTCAGAAAAATCCAAAAAATTTACCCCGACCATTTTTCTACGTGTAGAAGTAAAAAATGAACTCCATTTTTCAAAATTAGTTTTCTAAATATTAAATAAAGGCATAGTTAATTCGAAAAATAACAATTTTAAGGTGCAATTAGTTTTATTTCACATTGAAAAATTAATTAAGATCTCATTATCTTATTGCCTTAAGAAAATAAAATAATAATATTATTTACTATTCATAATGTTCATATTACTATTCATATTACTATTCATAAGGGTATTTTACTATTCACCAAAAAAACCATGTTTGTTCTATCAGACTCTAAATGACTTACTGGTTACAACTCTAGATGACCGTTATTCGAAATTCCAAACACAGTAGAGGCAAAGTTGTGTTTAATGACTTGATTATAAAATGCATTCAATATTTATTTTCAAAATCATGGGGTGTTACAAGATCTTTTTGAGTAACCTTTGTTTTGGATTTTCGGGGACGTAAAGCCCCAAGGTGGGGAGAATGTAATGTCTTGGATTTTCTGTGTATTTTTTTAAAATATTATATGGATTTATTTCGAGTCCGAGCGTGAAGACGTCAAATCATTTTGAGGCCCAATGAGCCCAGAATGGTGGTTTGAACTTTTTTAAGTTAAGTGAGTTGGCACTTGTGCGTTGCTGTGTCAGTTTCCAAACGGATGCCCGAATTAAAAATCTGAGGGCACCGTTGCGTTCGGGACGACGACTTTACCTAAGAACGAGCCTAACCTCTACTGGCACAGGTCGAGGAAAAAAAATCTAATTTTCAGACATTTTAAGTAAAATAAAATAAAATAAATTTGTAAAGTTTATTTTATTTCTTTTTGGAAATATCCACTGCAGCGCAGTGACGGGGCAACTGTTTTAGTCATTAATGACATGTCATAATGACTCAGAAACAACAACGATGACTCATTAATGCCGCAGTGTGATGGGATGTCAAATATGTTTCCCTTTTATTGGGATAATCAATTTTTTCTCGTTGGCGACTATTGAGAAAAAAATCTCTAGAGAATCCGCGGAGCGTTGGAGAAAACCCTCAGCGACGAACGACGATGGATCAAAGTTGAGAATTGCTGCACCAGGGAAGTTGAAGGATCTCGATGACGACGGTAGTGCGACCCTTTCGTCAACGATCGATCCTTTCTTAAAGGTAGGGGTTTGTTATTTAATTTCTTTTCCCCGCTTTTGATTTAAATGACGAACGCGGATCCACCACGGACACGTTGATCCACAGATTCGTACGTTCTTGTGGGAGGGTTTTTTTGGGATGATTCGGGGAATTGATTCATGTTGAATTGTTGTTGTTTGATTCTTCTCCATTTAAGCCTACTAATGGGAGCGAATCAACGCCATGGCGAATGACAGCGGAGGTTCGTTCCTCGATTTGTTACTGGGTTTTCCTCCCCCTTTTTTCTTTCATGCGTTCTTCGCATTTTTTGTGTTCTTCGTGGGGAAATGAACAACAGATCGTTGCGCATCTGTTTTGCGACGCAACAATCCCAAAATGAAGATTCGACACCACAACGACCTTGCAAAGGTGCGACGATGATAGTGGACGAGGAATCAGCTCAGATCGGAAGAGGCCGTTCTTCGAGCGTTCTTCATGCGGGAAGATCAAGACATGTTTTTGGAGTTGATCAAAGGTCCAAAAACAAAGTAAGCAGCCTCGTGGTGACGAGGTGACCAAAACCCGGGTGTTCCAGGGTGATCGGATGACCAAATCGAGGAACGAGGCATCACCAGAAGTACGACGGTGGAGGTCCGCATTTTTGGAAATTTCCAGAATACATGGCATGTACTTCCGAAGAACACGCCGTGTAGTACTGGCGGCAGCGGCTAGGGTTTCAGGGGTAAGAGAGGAATCACACGGCATGTGACCCTGGTCACACGGCGTGTTGGACTTTCCCCAAAGCTCGACATATATTTTGGGAAGTACACAGACCCGGGATAGTGTACATGACCATGTACTCCATCACACGGCCAGACGAGGCCAGTAATGTGGGTCACCCCATGCACCGATCACACGGGTTAGTGTACACGGGTTGAATACCATGTAGGGGCACATGGCCAGCATACACGGAGCCAAACCCAGGCACTCGGACACGGCGTGTACATAGTACTAGATGTCGTGTACTAACTTTTCTACATGACCAGCCTTACGACATGGGCCGTTGTACACGGGCAGTACCCAGGGTCAAAAAATACGGCGTGTAACTTTTCTACACGCTGTGTAATTTTTGGAAAGTGGAATGGCCCTCTTGTCCACCATATCTTGGACATGTTTCGTTTGGGTTAGTGCCCCTTCTTCTCGTTCCCCTGAAGGTCAGACATTGTATACTTTTGTAGGAGTATGATCCCTTCAGCAAGACTTTCTGTGATAGAGTCAGGCATCATTTGAGAGGCCCGGATCGAGATCCTCTATCAATTATTGACCCTAGGTAGAGTCAGGCATCGATGTGACCAACTTTACTGGGCATTGATCCTCTACCTAGCTGGTGAATCCGGATGAGCCGCGGTATCCGCCATGGCCCTGGCAGTGATCCTTCTCTATGTATCATGATCTCTCCCACTCAGGAGTGTGTATACCCTAATGAGTGCATATATATATCGTGATCTTTCCCACTCAGGAGTGTGTCTCCCGTAATGAGTGTAACTACCTCTCTTGACATTTACTAATGAACAGTACTTCTTGGACGGATGGCCTCAGAGCTATCAGACTCGTGGAGTGAGTTCTCCCGGAGCGAGTGCATCGTGGAATCTTTGAACTGAATCCCTAATGGGGGTATGCGGTTGTGCGATTTGTCTCTAGACCGCAGGTCTGAGTTTTGAGTATATCTGGTTTGTGTTTCCTATGCTATATGTTCTGTAGACATATGTTGTACATAGTTGACTGTACCATTACTTTGTGTACTGCTTTGTGGTTTTTGGGGTCCTCTACTGAGTATTGTTATACTCACCCCTGCACGAGCTTTGCCCGCATGTGTCATGTCTTGTAAAGACGAGCAACCTTTTGACAGAGTCCTGGGCGGACCAGGACAAGACTGATCTTTTTGAGTTCCCTACAGGCCGAGGCGTTCCTACGGCTATGAGTAGCAGTCCCAATACCTTTTGTGTTTACAGGTTGTTCTTTGCAGTTTTCATACTCTTGTTTTGGTGGGATTGTATTCTAGCCCAGTTTACTTTCAGTAATTTACTTTCTGTCGTACTCTATTGGTTGGGTTTAGTGTATGCATACATTTTGTTCCTTAGTGGTTTTTTTACATTTCAGCATTTTTGGTCTTGGAGATGTGTGCGTGTTACATGTACTTAGGCAATGCCTCCCATGTTAGTAATATGCCTACTCGATGCTAGTCACTAGCCCCTGGCCTATTGGAGGCGGGCTTGGGGAGTCGCAGTGTGGGCCCCTTTGGGACGGGTCATGACAATAATTATCTATATTTATATTAGTTAGTTTTTACCTATTTTCCTATATCGGGAGTTTATAGTTTTGATCATTTATACTAGTTTCATTATAGCGATGAGATATTTTTCTCCCAAATTTCATTATTAAAATTTCATTTTAGTTACTATAATGGATTAATTATAATTATTTATTATGTTTTAATTTATATTAATGAGTGTTTCATTCTTTATCCCTAAATATGAAATAGAAAATAACCACACTTTGGTGATTTTATTAACCAATGAAAGGTGTTATCTTAATTATTGAGTTAAATACTGATGTATATATTATAGAAAAAATAATAATTATTTAAATAATTATATAATATTGTAAAATTAATCATGTTCTCATATTCATACATTATATAATATTGTGGTGTTGTTAAATTAGGAGGTAAAACCAAACCAAACTTGAACATACCATAATTAATTAATAATTATGAGGTGATTTAGTTGAAATATCATTATACCAAAAGCATAATGATATTTTTTAGTATTTATTAGTTTTATATATAATAATTTTAATAAATTATAATAATAAGTAATTGATATTAAAATACTTAATAATATTAATAAATTGTTTTTTTCTTAGCTTGCTTGTTAAAGACTGTTAATTTTTAATAATTGTTCATAATTCATATCAATAATATTGTATTGAATTGGTATTTACACAACCTTATTAATATAATAAAAATAATATTTATTATTTAAAATCATTCCCAATACCACCCATGTTAGGAGGTGATGAAAAGAAAAATGGAAATTGATTGTTCCTTGGTGGTGATAGTCCACACGTACATGTGGATGATGATTTCATTTTCCATAGAAAAGGGTGGGAGTAAATTGATTTATCATTTAAGAATATAAAATAATTAAAATATATAATACTTTTTTATATTAAATTCCTTATAAGGATCATCTTTTTATGTTTGTGAATGAAAACGAAACACATTGTGTCATTCAGGCTGTAGTCCGCACAACCCATGATTCCCCTTTTCATTTTACTTAATTGAAAAGAGAGGGTTGTTAATGTTTGTAACATGATTATAAGAACATAATAGTAGGATTATTATACTAATATTACCATTATGATATAGTGAAAATACATTTTTGGAATAAGAGAAGAACATAAAGAAATAGGAAAGAGGGAGCACCGAATAGAATTCTACACCTTACTACTTGGATTATCTCTTTTGAAAAGGGGATTAATCCTATGAGTGATAGTCTTTTTATAAGAAAAGATCCTCCTTGAGGTGTATATGAGTTTTTTATGAGGGTTTTGGGTATATTTTTCCCCAAAATTTTAGGGCTTTTGTGTAAGGGAAAATAAGGAGAGAAGTTCTTCTTTTAGAAGTTAAAAGGGATGACATTTTTGTAAATACTTAGAACTTTTCAAAAATAGAAATTTAGCCTCAGGGAAAGTGTCTAAAATTAAGAAATAATGGATAATGTATGGTATAAGGTCAATAAACACATCCAATAGCAAATTATAAACATATTTTTAACATGTTTGATGACCTTATCCCTTGAATTATAAATTTTTCTACTTAAGATTTTACTGTGATAACTAGTTTTTACCAATGGTAATATAATATTTAAGCCTCTAGAATAAAGTTATATTTGTTAGATAATTTGGACCCAATTATTATAAATTTTAAATCCATTTCATTTGATTGAATTTATATAAATGATATAAATTAATTTGAAAATACTAATTTATAATATATTAAAATTAGTTTTTGAGAAAATAATACATAAGTTCTAAAGTATCAAATGTAGGATTTTAATTCAAAAATAATATTTTAAAACATAAAATATTAATTATAAGAAATATTTTTTTATATAAATATGTTTCATATGTTTTAGTTTATTCATATAACCTAGTCATGTCAAAAAATCCACAGTATTTTCAAAAATGGCCTTTTGTAATATTCACCTAAAAAACAATTATTTTCAAAAAATCCAAAAAATACTTCATAGAATTATATTATTATGATTAATAAAAAATTATTCATTATTTAAAATTAATTTTTTAAAATTTAATAATTCAATATTTAAATAAAATCTAAAAATATAGCAGAAAATTGTTCATATTGCAACATAGATTTTGAAAAAGTTAAATATTATTTATTTATATTTCTTGTTACATTATAGTTAATTTATTAGTGATATATTATTCGTATTATCAATATATTTTACTATTATACAATCATAATATATATATTTTTTTGAAATATAACACCAATTTTTGAAAAATACATTTTTAAGTAAAAATGATTTTCTTAGTTATTTTAGCCATACTAATTGGATTTCATTAGTATTAAAAGTAGAATGTATTTTCATTATACATGTTTTTGATAATGTTGTTACTAATATTCATTCCCTCTAATTCAATGCCTTGGTTTTAACAGTTATATTTAATACTTATATTTTTATCTAAATTTATCAATTTTTTAATTTAAGTACATTGTTTCTTATGGATCATGCTATTGGAAAAAGTTTTTTTGTAAAGAAATATATTAAAAAATCTTGGGGTATTGCAATAGAATACATGGTTCTATAAAATCTATATATAAGAAAAAAAATTATCTTATAAATATTTTTATTAAGAATATAGTGGTAGTATATACATATATCCAATAGGTATATTGAATTTGTGTAGTCTAATTAGTAAATTTAGAATAAGATAACTCACAATGATATTAAAATATAATATTAAAATAGTATAAATAAATATATATATATTCATTATGTATTAACATTATTATTATTATTATTAAAATATGATATGATATATTTATTAAATTAAAATAAATATTTTAATATCAATACATTAATAAAATTAAATTTTAGAAAGTAAATAATTAGTTTTATTGGTATTTTTTAAAATTATATTTAGTATAAAAGTGATATATTTTTTAATGAACTATTTTATTAAGTGATATATATTTTATCAAAATAAATTAAAATGAAAAATTTAAAAATATTATTTTATAATAACTAGTATATTAATATAATTTAAATTCAAAGTCGATATGAAAAAATATTAAAAAAACTTAGTGTTGAGAAATTCCATTTTTCAATAAAAGTAGTTTTCTTTATATTTTTCATTTTAATTAAAAATATATATTTATAAATATTATAATTTCAAGTTACCAGAAGTAATATTATTTTTTTAATGATAACAAAGATATTAGCATAACATAAATTTTTGGATTTTCATATATAATATATTTTTTTAAGTGAATAATGAAAAATATTTTTTTTACCATAACTTCTAATTTTATTACTTTATAATAATGACCTATAAATATATAAAAACTTTTCATTGGTCAAGTATTTATTTATAAGCTAAAAAAATAAACATTTAAAAAATATTATTTGGAATTTTGAAAACCTATGATTAACCCTTGAAGGACTTAGGTAAATTTTCTAATAAAAATTTTCATTGGTCTTTTATTTTATTTAAATATTATATTGTAAAATTTTGTTTTGGGATTATTTTACAACAAAAAAATTAATTTTGTTTTAATAAACCAATTTATATCATTAAAATCAAAATCATTTATGATTTTACCATACACATAATGTTTAATATTAAAGAAAACTTTTTCTACAAACAAGTTTTTACTTGTTACATGTGCTATTGTTAAAATTGAGGTTTCATAAACCTAGAAATTTTATCTTATAAAACAGGTTAAAGATTTTTAATCATTAGGTAAAATTTATTTAATAAGTTCCACTTTAGTTTTTAGTCTTACAAAGTGATCTACTTAGGTAAAAACTAGTTACCACGGTAAAACAAAAAATGGTAAAAGTTGAAAATCTAAGAGTAAAGTATTAAAAATATATATTTCAAACATGAATGAAAATTAATGGTCTAGGTATTATCTAACTTATCCCATAACCAACTCCATTTTTTTCATTTTGGAGTTTTATTTACATGTGAAACATGTGCTCCCTTTATATTTAGCTGAGACATTTAAAAAAATCATTATCACCACTTATAAAAGCGACCACTCACCACCCCCTCAAGACCACTCCTGAAATCTGGTTTACTCTATAAAATCTTACATTTTCCCTTTATATATTACAATATTCATTTTCCTTTAGCATATTGTAAAAATACTCAATCTTAAGACCTCTATTTTTTAGAAGTCTTCCGAGGGAAAGCCCAACTCCTCGACGTGAGTACTCATTTTTCCTAACTTCTTTATGTTTTCATTATTACTTTAGCAAATATAATTTTGTATTTCCTAAATAATGAAATAATTCTTTTCGTATAATAAATTTTATTATGATTACTTAATAAATATTAATGTACACTTCCCTTTTCAATTAATAAAAAACAAAAAACTTCATTCGTGCATTATGCACACTATCGCCTCCACGAAGCGATGACATCTATTTTTCACCACTGCATATCTTCAAAAATTATAAGGGTATAATTGAATAATCAATGTGAAATATATAATATAATTATGATTATGTATAGTTAAATTATAATCCAAATTCATTCCCTCCCATTTTTTAAAAAATGAAAAATGCAAACCATGTGTTGTGTGGTCTATCACCTCCATAAAGTAACGTATCACATTTTTCAACTAGTTTATTTTTTATATTTCAAAATTTCTTAAAATATGATTAACCACCATAAAAGTATCTCAATAATATCATTATTCTTATTTAATAATAAAATTAATCACAAAATAAACAACTTTCACAATCATAATCATCCATTAATTTTGGTTTTTTGATGTTTGGGTCACTCTAACTTCCTACTTCAACAATGCTATAAAATAAAATCATGGATAACTATGAGAACTTTATTATACATAATATATTATAAAAATAATGAAATAAATATTTTATTTTAGTTCTTTAATTATAAAATTTATATTAAACTCAATAATTAAGATACCGCCATTCATGAAAATTATCAAAACATGATCATTATGGATTTTTTCATTAAGGATCATAACAAAAAATCTTAGAGAATGAAATTTTAAAATTTTATATGATGAAAAAAATATAAATTCTAGTACCTTGTATGATCTTAAAATGATAAACATTTTGATAATAAATTATAACAACACAAGTATTAAAAAAATAATTCAGAACGATCATGTTTACTCAAACCTAATATTGAAAATGGGTAATAACTAACTAATAAAAATTTAAATAATAATTAAAAATAAATTTGAAATAGTTATATATTTTAATAAGGTTTTGAATTATATTTTTAATTTAGTTATATTTTTATATAGTACATTCAACCTCTTTTATAGAAGATAGGAATTATGTTAAGGGTTTTCTTGGTCTCAATTTTGATTCTTTGAGATGTTTCATGCACCATGTTTCCTTTGTATGGTGTTTTATTGATTTAAAATCTCATGAATTTTTTATAATTAATTTATTTTTAATTCATGGGACATACTAATCCAAATCATCTTATTTTCATAAAATGGATCCTCACTCAAGTGTTACCCCATTCGTAAGATTTTTTTTGTAACACAATTTCATTCTTTGAGTTATGACCATTCTCTTGAATGTATTTCATATGAGTTGGGTAATTTTTGACCTTTTATTATATTAAGTGAAAATATTTCCTTTTTTAGAAATTTTCACATAAATTCCTTTCCAAATATTTCATTCTTCATGGAGTATTTTTCTAATAAGGGATTTTGATAACTCAAATCTCCTTTCATTGATTTATAAGGTTTCATCTCGAACTTTTATTTTTCATTCTTGGGTTCTCCTACCCTAATATTTTATTATATGGAACATTATCTTCCTCTTTATGAAAAATAATTTTTAATACAAAATAATTTTTTAATACCCTTTTTTTATGATGTGTGTTTTAAACATCTGTACTTTAAAAATATTGAATGTTTTTTTTTCATTTAAAGATCAAATGTTCCATTATCCAAACAACATTTCCTTGCATAACACTATATATTTTTCAGGGATCCTTTATTGAAGATTCTTTCTAAAAGTAAAAATTTTCAAAATTTCCACTACTTTTTTTGAAAATGAATTTTTAAAGTGACTCGGAACTTTATCCTTATGATAATGTTAAAAAAATTCTAAAAACTCGATTATATTCTCGCTTCTATTTTAATTTTCATATTCAAAAGGATTTACTCTAATGGGACTTATGTTTCATGATATACCCTATGTTGTATATTATTATATTTTTATTTTTGGGGGATTGAAATCATGCTATAAAAAATATAATTCTTGTTCCATTCTTATGTGGTATAATTAAAAGAATTTATTTTCATGGGTTTTTTCCATCTTTATCAACATCCTTTTATGTTTCATTTATTACACTGGGGATATAATATTTTATAACCATCCATACCATTTATATGGATGGATTGTGATCATATGATTCTATTTATTAACTAGTGATGTTTTTGACATTCCTTATATTTACTATCTCTACACAGATGTTTATTTTTAGCTAAGGTGAGTGAATTATGTATTAACATCTTGTATATTAATTATATAAATAAGGATGATTATTGGAAAAGTTAATTATGTACTAATTATTTATTTTATCATATGATCAATTCAATATAATAAATTAGTGATGGGTGGGGGACTATTATATATATCCCCTCGATTCATTGATATATCTTAAAAGACAAACTATCTTGGGTATTTTAGTGTATGACTACCCAAAACAAAAAGTTTCCTAGAATCAGGTCCTTAAATGTATGACAATGATGTATAAAACCATGATGTATTGTATTATGGCATGGAATTTGGTGTCTAGAATTATTAATTTAATCACCAAGGAAATAATAATTGTTATCCTTGTGATCTTTTGGTTTCCATTTTTATTTATGGATATATTCTTCTTTTAGTTTCATTCTATTTTGGAAATATTTATTGTAATATATTTCTTCTATATTATTCATTCTCATATTATTCTCACTTATGGTATTTTATTGATTCCTTTTATGTTTACCCTTTCTTAACATTCCAGTTTACCCCTTATAATGTTTCTATTTCCCTAGGTTATGATGAAAAGTAATACACAAGAAATGTAAAACAAAATATCTTGTATGGATAATTTTTGGGAGATGATAAAAAATTATTATGGATTAAATTATTTGTTATACAGTGTAAAACTATTGTTTAGATGATAAATACATGGGATTTATTATTTTATGATTTTTACTAATTCTCTAAACATCTAAAACAAAATGGTCTTGGGAATTTATGTAATAAAATATTTTCTTTATTCCATATAGTTATGGGGTAGTTATTCTTTGGAATATATAGTTGTTATTTATTCTAGTCTATAAAGTATGTGTTTTTGGAACTAGATCTAGGAGTGTAGGATTGAGTTGTCACAATTGGCATCACAAAAATGTTTAGATAACTTTAGAGGATAGAACGTTGTTTGAGGATAATTTTAGGGTGACAATTTAACGTTGATAAAATTTTTAGAGGTATGGATAACCATTTTGGTTAATTTAGGTAATATAGAATTATTTTTGGATTAATAAAATTTTATTGAAAAGTCTAGAGATATGTTTATGGAAAATGCTTATGTTTTTGGAAATATCCCAATGTTTTGTTAAAGTAGATATTGTGTGGTTTTCCTAAAAAATACATCCATGTCTGGATACTACAAGGGGATAAAGGTTCTAGAGTAGATGTATCTAGGGGTAATAACCTAGAAAAGTTTAGATCATGTAATAACTGGATCTTCACCTAGTTCACAAAAAAGAGGCCAAACTGCACACCTAGTTTGATATTTTTGGGTGATATGATTCAGTTAATCACATTTTATTTGTGAACCATTATGGAGTATTTGAGTAGGATGTTAAATAATTAGATTAGAGAACCTAATAGAAAAATAATCAAGGAAAACCAAGGTTTGAACAAAGAGATTAATATGTTGAAATCAAGTTTTCATTATAGATAAAATCTAAGGCTTAAGAATTCATCTTTTTATAATCATTTACTCTAATTATCTTTCATATTATACTAATCATTTAAGTTTTTATAATTGGTTGAAATTTCATTTTGACAATGATATTTTTAAGGTATGTCTCTAGAAACTATTAAGTCTTAGGTATAGAGGCATATTTGGAAGAAATGGTAGAGAATATTAATATATGTTTGTTATGTGAAAAAAGTTATATTACCTATTATTCCCTTAGATAAAAAGGTTTTTATCTTTTAGAAGACATATCTAGAATCTTTATTACCACAAGATACCCTTATGTATTATTATTATTGAGTGATAATTAGAATTATGAGGATGAATTTTTTTAAGAGGGATAGAATGTAACACCCTAGGTGACATAAAATAATATTCATTCCATAAAATACAAGTTATAATTCTAAAAAAATTATTCATTCAATGGAGTTGAAATATATTATGTAATAATTTATACAATGTAGGAATTAAACTAACATCACTTTACAGATTCACAACAAAACATTATAGAAAAAACACATGAAACCTAGTAATACAAATAATGGATTATTACTCACCATGTATTATTACATCATTTAGAACTATATGAATTTAATAGGGATAATAGATAGTTAAGATTAAAATCTTCATTTCAAGGAGATCTCCAAGATAATCTTCACCCTTGAGGATCACCAATATTCAAATAAAGCCTATAATTAGAAAGATCATAATGAAAGGAGAAAGCATGTTGTGAGATCTAAATGAAATCTATGCAAATAATTTAAGTGTGAATTGGGATGTGAGATTGGAATGCATGATTATAGGATGACTATATATGTGAATGAAATTTTGTCATCATAAATAAATTGGTTAAGAATATTGTCATTGGATATACATGTATCCAATTGGTATACTGATATTTTTGTATTATTAGTAGTTAATTTATAATAAGATAACTCATAATGAAATTAAAATATTATATTAAAATATTATAAATATAAATAAATTCATTTCATATTATTATTATTATTATTATTATTATGAAAATATGATATGATGTATTTATGAAATTCCAATAAATATTTTAATATCAATAGATTGGTAAATTGATATTTTTGAAAGTTAATAATTGATTTAAATAGTATTTTGGTAAAGCATATTTCAAATAAAATTAACATTATTCTCAAAGAACTTTTTTTAAGTGTTGAATATTTTACACGAATAAATTAAATTGACCACTTTTAAAATATTATTATATACAAACTAATATATTAATTTTATTTTGATTAGAATTGATATGAATTTATATTAACAACACTTAATCTTTAAAAAATAATTTTTCAACAATATAATAAATTTATAAATTTTAGAATATAAATTTATCAAAATGAAAATTATTCTTGTACATATACTAAAAATATTATCTTATGAAAATTTTGGCATTTTCTTATATAACTAAATTTTTATGTGAATAGTGGAAAATATATTTTTATTATAAATTTAAAATTTATGACTTGTAAGTGAGAACTAGAAGTCTCTAAAAAATTTTAATTGGTTGTCGATTTTTTTAATAAGTAAAACAATACATTATAATAATACTATGTTGAATTTAGATGGCAATTTATTAATATTTTCAGGGGTAATGTAATATTTTCCAATAAAAACTCTATTTGTTCATTTATTTTGATTAAATATTATTTTTGTAATATTTAGTTTTGGATTGATTTGGAAACCATGTAACATTTGGTTTTTTATAATATACAAATTTACATCTTGAAAATCAAAGACATTCATAATTTTTACCCACATATAAATTTTTAGCTTTATGATAAACATTTTGTAAAAATGTATTTTTAAACTTCACATGCGCAAATGTAAAGAATTGTGTTTTACAAATCATCAAAATTTTATCTCATAAAATTCATTATGTAGCACCCTCATTTTTATGTGCCTCACCCTTTATTTATGTATTTTATGTATATAAAGTGATTGGGTTTAGTTTTGGGAGGCATGTGGTAGTTTTTAAAAGTTTTTGGGGCTTTCCTAGAGGTTCACAATCATTTAATGTTTTGTAGAAACCATAAACCCCCACCTTGGAAACCATGAAACTGGAAAAGTGGGCATTGGGATAGTGCATGGTTAAGCACACAGTTTGGCCAAATCATGCCCCCACACAGGAGAAGCTATGGAAGGATGAATAGAGTGGAATAACATGGTTGGTTCATAGTTTGTCTAATATTTTGAGCCAACCGTGTGAGGTGTGTTTGGAGGCAGTGTATAGTGCATGCTTAGCGCATGGTTTCCCTAACCATGTGCCCTAACCATGAATCGTTAAAAATTAGATCCAAAATTAGTGGACCTCACTCGGTTTTTTCCTTAACCCTCTAGTTTTTCCTTAAATATGTTATTACCCAATTTCCTCTTCCTCCCAAGGTTCTGGGGATAATTCCTCTTGAACCGGGAGTGATTCTGAAGCGAATTTAGGTACTTTGAAGGATAGTTTTGTTGGTAAGTGATCGTTCTTGGTGGGTCTTCTTAGTTTCCATCTTCTTATCTTTATTTTATTCATGAATATAATCCATTTGGGATAGATTCTTATTGTGTGATGACAATCATGTTGAGTTTTGTTTGTTTGCATGATAGGTGAAATGATCTAAGGTCATTTTGTAGAGTTTCAAGCAATGTTTTTTGGAATTTTTTGCCATTATTTGGCTTCTCCAGTAGTTGTGAGGTAGGTTTCTTCACTCTCAACTCATATTATTTGAAATTTACGTCTCAATTTCAAATTTATTGAATCAAGTTTTGAAATTGATGAGGAATTCATGATGGAAAACCTCTTTAGTGAGGGTTTTGGTGGAATTTTTGAAATTGGTTGGTTTTATGGAAAATGATTTGTTTCATGTTTTTAAAATGACAGTTTTAAAATTGTGGTTTGGTTTTGATGCTTGGAAAAATGTTTGTTCAATTTTTTTTCAATAGAAGAATTTTTTATGGAAATGGATTGGAATGGGTTTTAGAATATATGGTTCATGTGTATTAGGGATGGATAACGGTTTGATGTTTCCCCCATAAAAACAATGGGATGGTTAAGGACGTGATGTTCACCCATTAAAATTTTTCACCAAGTGAGGGATTTGTGAAATGATGAGTCACCCATCAAGAGTATAGGTATTCCCATGGTTAACATGCACGTGTTGATGTCTGTGTTTGTGTGGAATTGTGGAAATTATTGGGTATTCCAAAATGCAATTTTATATATGGTTTTAAATAATTGATTGATTTATTCCCATGTAAACCTATTTTGTTTAGAAATGGTTTTGTATTTGATAATATTTTTTTAAATTGTTTTAAACTATTTTATATAAATGTGATAACATGTTATATCATAGTGGAATGAGTTGGTAATCCATTGGGGAAAACCCTTTGAGTTTTATACTCACCCTCATCTTGGGAACAATGGTGTATTTACAAATGTTATATATAGATACATGGTTAAAGTAAATGTGTCTCATTTATTTAGTGATGCGTCATGATACATTGGGCATGATTTGTGGAGTTGGATCTTGGAGCATGTTGGAAGTTGTTGTGTTGATGACTTTGGTGTCTTTGGGTTTTGTTGGTTTTGGTTTCCACTTTGTACTCTAATATTTTTATTTTTAATTGGTTTACTTTGAGTTGTATTACATTATACTGATGCATCGTATAGTTGTTTTTTTGGTTACGGTTATCTTGGGTTATTGTTTTATTTTCTGATGGAAAATCATCCCCTAACTATTTATGAAGTCCTTTTCATTTATTTCTAGCATTTGGTGTCATAGGGATGTCACTGAAGACCTAGAAGCTCCCCCATCACTTCTCATGACAATGAGGAGGGGTGTGGCATTAAAATAGTATCGGTCTTGGCCGGTTCATCTTTCATTTTGGAACAAATGGTATCATCTTGTTAAATCCTTAACATGGGATTAGTGTCATTCTATCTCTTGGGATGGTAACAAGGAGTAGGATTGTAAGAAATTGAAATGTAGACCATAAAAAGGAGTAGATAACCTATTTATGTTGAGCTTCAAGTTACCAGGGAGTTTTGGTACATCAGTGTTTATATACACTACTAGGAGTTGCAACCTCAACATCACGAGTCTAGCTGATGGTAAGATCATGACACCCATTTATATAAATGACTTTACACTCGGATTTTTTAATTCATTTTGAGTAATGATTTATAATTGGATGAAAAAGTGTTGATTTTTGAAAATATTTTAAAAATGATTGATTTTTAAAAGCATGGTGAATTTTTTAAAAATGGTTTGGAATTAATTTTTTTTGAATTTTGTAATACATTTTTGTAATATATATAATGCGTTAAATTTTGAATGGTTGAGATTTTAGTGTCTATAGAGTGAGACTAAAAGGTTTTTTATTTTTTTATAGAAAATGGTACCTGGTAGGCATCAAAGAAACATATTGGAAGAAGCTATTGAGAATGTGGTTTCACATGAGCCACAAATGAGACAGTTGTTGGTTCAAATAATTTTCCTGGATTTTTAGGCTATAGATAGAGGTAATAGTAGGGATGAACCATAGAAAGTGGATCATTCTATTCAATTCCAAAAGCATAATCCACCCATCTTTCAGGGTGATTTAGAACCAATGAAAACATAATTCTTGATAAATATGATGAATTGAATCTTTGAATACTTTGGCACACCTATTGAGTTGAAAGTGAAGTTGGATATGAACATGCTATAACATCTTCAACATCATTGGTGGGATTTTGCAGTTCATGCTAATTTGGACCAAGGAATTACATGGGAGGATTTCCATGAATTTTTCAACAAAAAATTCTATCAACACACATTAAAATTACTAGAATGATATATTTCTATAGTTCTAAATAGTATAACCTCACAATGATTGATTATGTTTCTAAATTTATGACTTTAGTCCACTTTTCACCCTGTGTTTTTAAAATTTCATCCTTGAATACACACATTTTTTAATTGGGGTTGAGGCCATAGATTCACTTAATGATTTTATTTATTTTGATAATGGATTATAATGATAATTTCAATAGATAAATAGTATCAGGAAGGTATATCTTAGGTAAAAAGGGTAGATGAATCATGTTAATACCTATGGGAAGTGTGGGAACTCTAATTCTATGAACAAGTGGAAGAGGGAAAACTATTTCAAAAGTGGGGAGTATGAATCAGAACTAGACAGTGGGATTTGTGAATCTTCCTCCTAAACCAAAGAATAATCCTAGAAGTTTTCAATGTGGTTCTTTAGATCAAATAAAGTGAGATTGTATAGCACTACTAGAAGAATGTCATAATTACATCCAGATTGAACATCTTCAACACTATTGTTATAGTGCTCCAAGGTTTGGGGATATGGAAACATATAATGTATCACATACATCATATGCTTCGATAGGATGAGTGTAGAAGAATAGATCTTGTCAACAAAACTGATCAAGCCATGGTGATTCTATGAATAACCTGACTCCCCAAGAAGTGAAATCTTAATAGGGTAATAAAGAGAAATGTGCGGTGAGTAATAAATTATATCGAGCTAAGAAGGTGATCATGGATGATCAATCATAATCTTCTATGATGAGAGGTATGATTATTTTAAATTTTACTCTTATGGAATATTTTTTTGACATAGGTTCATCCCATTAGTTTTTTGATTCTCATGTTGTTTATCAATATAGTTTTCATGTTGAGATGATGTCTTCTATTTTAAATTTTAAACACCTATTGGACAAAGAGAATTTGACCCTTTATGTGTAAAGAATGTTCTTTAACTATTGATGGGGCTTAATTGATTTGGTATTTTTTAGTTCTTGAGATGGATTTTTATGAAATAATCCTGGGTATGAATTGTTTGACAATGTTCAAAGATCACATTGATTGTTAAACCAGAATGGTTAGTTTTACAACTGTAGATTGCGTCGAGAATCTCTTGAGAGGAGAAAGGAATAGAAAGGAAAGTGTAACAATATTTTTAGCACTTTTAGATGGAAATATCTCATACTAGTTGGAAACTTTGACCATAAAACCTATTTATGATATTAGGGGTAAAGATTTACCAACTACAGTTGACCATTTTATTGATGTTTTTCTTGATTATTTCTCAAGTTTTCCACCCACAAGAGAAGTGGAGTTTAAATTTGATCATTATCTATGGAAAATTCCTATGTCACTTCCATATTCTTTAATAACACTAATAGAATCAGGGAATTGAATGTTCAGTTGGAATATTTGGAAAGTAAATGGTTCATTTAGCCGAGTACGTCTCCATAGGAAACACTGATTTAGTTTTTGAAAAAGGTGGATGGAACTCTTAGGCTGTGTTAACCAATATATGATAATGAATATATATCTTATTTTATGCATTGGTGATCTATTTGATCAATTTATTGGAGCTCATTGGTTCTATAAAATCGACTTTCATTCAGGATATCAACAACTTTGACTTCATAAGGAGGATATTTTGAAAACATCTTTGAGGAGTAGATATGGCCATTAGAAGTATGTGGTTATGCCTATCGATCATAAAAATTCACTAGAATTATTTATAGAATTGATTAATTGGGTATTTCAAAGGTATTTGTATTCTTTTATGGTTGTGTTTTTAGATGAAATAATGTTGTATCTTGGATAAAGTTGGAGCATGAGAAACACTTGGCGATAATGTCAGGTATCTTGCGGGATCATCGACGGTATGGAAAACTTTCAAAGTGTAATTTTTGGATATAAAAGGTATGTTTAATTGGAAATTTTGTCTCTAAAAATGGATTTTCTGTAGATCTAGAAATGATAAAGGTTGTAATATCCTAGAAAATTCCAAATAATTTCTTTGAGATACATAGTTTCCTTAGTCTCTCTAGTTATTAATGACATTTTTTTAATGATTTTCACCACTAGATTTAACAATGACATTATTGAAAAATAAAAATGTTCCATTCCAAAAGAATGATAAATGTCAGAATACTTTTTGATATCTAAAATTTCTCCTTACATCATAACTGATATTGATATTTCTAGAATTATGATAATGCTATGTGGTGTATTCTGATTCTTTAGGATCGAGGTTGGGGTGTCCTATAATATAGGGAGATCATGTTGTCATTTATGGCTCACATCAGTTATGGTTTCATGAGAAGAACTACCCAACACATGATTTAGAGTTAGCTGATGTAGT
The DNA here is from genome assembly GCA_963277665.1 of Viscum album. Classification (NCBI taxonomy): domain Eukaryota; kingdom Viridiplantae; phylum Streptophyta; class Magnoliopsida; order Santalales; family Viscaceae; genus Viscum; species Viscum album. Next base: position 1,980,189,060 of record OY728155.1, read on the forward strand.
TCATTCTTTAAATAATTGTTTCACTACCTCTTTGGTGAAAACTTTATAGAGTTTATGGATCATAATATATTAAAACACATTTTATCACAAATATATTTGAATCTATAACAAAGAATATGGATGTAGTATCTTCAAATGTTTGACTTTTACTTGATGTATATGCTGGGTAAGGGAAATTCGGTGGTTGATTCATTAATCAGAAATTCACATGGTTAGTTGGTGAAAGAGCCTTCATAAAAATGGTAGTTTATGTCTATGATATCCAAAATTCACTTGAATTGTGAAGACTGAGGGTATGTTGTAGTTAACTATCCAGTTTATTTTGTTCCTGATTTGGTTGAGAACATTAAATAGGTACAAAAATATGATTCTAAATGTGTTACTATTAGGTCAAAACTCAATTGTGGGGAAACCATTGAGGGATGGAAGCTTGAAAGAAGTTCAGTTTTGTTGTTCTGAGATCAGATGGTTGTACCTATGGCCTATCTGGAACAACTACGTCATTCTTACCACCATTATAAATGGGTTATTCATACTTGAATACAAAATATGTATAAGTATATGAAAGAACAAATTTGGTGGATTTTCATGAATAAAATATTGGTTGATTTTGTTATGAGATGCCTCACATGTCCGCATGTTAAGGCAGGGCACTAGAGACCAGAAGGTATGTTTTTGTCCTTACTGATTCCAAAGTGGAAATGGGAATATATAGCTATAGATTTTTTAATTAGTCTACCAAGGATGGTTTGGAATCATGATTCCATATGGGTGATAGTGTATCAGATCATGAGGTCAAATCATTTCATCCCTATTCTTGAATCTAATATGGTGGAAGACTTGTCAAAAACCTTAATCCAAGAAGTGTTAAAAAGGAATGGTGTACCATTTCTAATATTATCATATCTAGATATAAGTTTTATGTCTCATTGCAATAAGTCCTTGCATAAATCCATTGGGAATTAGTTGACTACAAGCATGAATTATCATCCTCAGACAGATGGAAAATCCAAAAGGATGATACAAACATTGGAATATATGCTTAGGGATTTTGTAATAGATTTTTTTGGCTCATGGGAGGATCAAATACTATTAAAGGAGTTATCATATAACAACAGTTATACGTCCTCAATACTTATGGATCCTTTTGAAGCATTGTATTGGAATCCTTTTCATTCTCCAATTTGTTTGCAGAAATATGTAAAACTTCAATGATTGGACTGATCTGTGTACAAGAAACAACTGAGAAGATAATGTTGATCCGAAAGAGGATAGAGACGGCTCAGAATCATCATAAATCATATGTGGATCATCATTTATAGTCATTTTCATTCGAGGTGATTGATCAAGTGTTCTAAATAATCTCTTCAACATTTGTGCATCATCATTTTTTCAATGTAGGGAATGTTATATCCATAATACATTGGCCCATTTAAGATACTTGAATGATTTAGTGAGGTGGTATATCAGTTGGATTTGTCGCCATGGTTCAGTTCAGTGATTTTTTTTCATGTATCTCAGTTGAATAAATATCAACCTAATACTAACCATGTGATTCAATGGGATCACTTTGACCTAGATATGGATTATACATTGATTCATTTACATGTACGGATTGTGGATATGAAAATAAAGTCTTATATGGGAAAAGAATTATTCTAGTGTGGGTTTATAGAAACATAGTTAGATTCAGGAGGAAACATGGGAGTGTGATAATGAAATGGTCGAGAAATGGCCTGAACTCTTCCAAGAAAATAGTGGTTTTTAAATTTTTATAGATGGAATGACTAATAGTGGGGAGAATGTAGCACCCCCAGTTTTAGGTACATGACCCTTTATTTATGTATTTTAAGTACAAAAAGTTATTGGGTTATGTGTTGGGGGGTTGGGAGGATTTTTGGAATGTTTATTGTGTTTTTTGAGGTTTATGGGTTGATCATGGTTTGGAGAAACTATGAAACACCTCTTAGGAAACCATGCAACTGAAACTGTGGGTATTGGGTAGGCACATAGTTAGACACATGGTTTGTCCAAGACATGCAACTAATCAATAGAAACCATTCAAGGATGAACATAGGGTAATAGCATAGTTGGTGAGTGGTTTTTATAACCATGCAAACCAACTATGTGTGGTGGGTTTGGCAGAGGGGATAATACATGGTTAGCACTCAGTTTCCCTAACTATGAACCCTAACTAAATAACGTTAAAAATAAGATCTAAAATTAATGGACATCACTCAATTTTTCCTATAAACCTCTTGTTTTCCATTAATCAGGTCATAAACTAAATTACTCTTCCTCCCAAGTCTGTGGAGACCATTCCTCTTGATCTTGGAGTGATTTTGAGGTGAATCAAGGTGCTTTGAAGGTTGTTTTGTTGGTAAGTGATCATTCATGGTGGGTTTCCTTAGTTTTCTTGTTCTTCCCTCTCTTGGATCTATGAATATAATCCATTTTGGATATATTTATGTTGTTTGATTCCAATAATGACGAGTTATGGTTTTTTGGATGAAAAGGAATATATCTAGGGTTATTTTTTGGAGTTTCTAGCAGAGTTTTTTTGAATTTTGTGTCATTATTTAGTTTCCCCAACGACAGTGATAAAGGTGGATTCACACTTGAATCCACTTTTTAGAAGTTTAGGGATTGATTTCAAATTTATTGAATTTATTAAATTGAATTATAAAATTGATGTGAAATTTTTTATGGAAAGCCTATTTACTGCTAGTTTAGTGGAATTTGTGAAATTTTTTTCTTTTCTGGAAAATGAAATGGTTTATGATTTTAAAATGATAATTTTAAAAATATGGTCTGATTTTGATGATTAGAATTATGTTTGAGGATTTTTTTTTCAAAAGAATAATTTTTTATTGAAATGTATTGTGATGGGTTTTGGAATATATGTTTGGCATGTGTTTATGTGCATAAGGGAAGGATAAAGGCATGATGGTTCCCCCATCAAAAGAATGGGATGGATAATGGTGTGAATTTCCCGCATCAAAATTGGTTCAAAAAATGATGGTATGGTGATAGGATTGTAACGTCCCGGTTCCGGAAGCAACCCAGAGGTGCCCCATACCTGGTTGGTCACATAGCCTCAAGCACATTTCCTCGAACGCCAAAGGTTGCTGACTAGCAGCGAGGGCCTTGGGTGTGATAGTGGGGAAACTATGCCCTCATTGGAAGAGTACACAGTGGAAGAGAAAAAAATAAACAATAGTGGAAGTAGTAAACAATTCATACACAAGTAAACAACAGAAGACTAAACATGATAAACAGCAGGAGCACACACACACACACACATATATATATATATATATATATGATGCATGATACATATGTCTTGGAAAGAATCCAAACAAGTCACAATGATGGAAATATAAACAGTACTAAAAACAAGTACAAAAGAAGGATAAACAGCTCCTCAGCATCGCAAGCCTAAGCTTGGTCCTATGCTCTCCAGCTCCACAGCAAGCCAAGTACCTGAAGTCGAAGGGCGCTTTCCCTTGTCTATACCTACAACAATATAGTCTGTTTGGGCCCAAAAGCATGACCCAAATAGTTTGTGAGACTAAATCCCAGTAGGCAACCACCCGAAGATATGTTCCTAACAGTCAGTGAATATATGGTAGGTAAAAGTATAGAAAACAATAAATAGGAAGATATTGAACAGTAAACAATCCACATTTCCAAAGTCAAGAAACAACTAACAAGAAGCAAAGCACAACAGTTAACCCTCTAGGAAGTACTCACAGCCATCCCCTCCGGTCCTACCTAATAAGTACCAACAACCCTCTGGGAAGTTCACTTAGCCTAACCCCTCTGGTTTGGTCATACAGAATTATAAAGACTATCTGAGGAAGCACACGTATTCAACTACCCTTATAGTCTAGGGTAGTTAGGAACTCTCTGAGGAAACTCGCACAGTCAATTATCCTTATAGCCCCAAGGTCGAGGACTCTCTAAGTAAGCACACTCGGTCAATTCCCCTTATAGCCAAGGTCGTTCATAGACTCTCTAAGGAATATCACATAGTCAATCCCTCCTATAGCCTATGGTAATCCGGTGATTCAAACAAACAAAACAAAGACTCTCTAAGGAAGCTCACACGGTCTATCCCCTTATAGTTTAAAGTAGTCAAGGACTTTCTGAGAAAGCTCTCATGGTCTATCCCCTTATAGCCCAAGTAATCTTAGGCTCTTTGAGGATGATCACTCGGTTAATCCCCGTATAGCCTAAAGCTCCAAGACTCTATGAGGAAGCTCACTCGGTCTATCCCCTTATAGTCTACTACATCTGGTTCTCACGACCCTGTGTAGGATAACGACGTAGCAATACAATATGGCCAAAGTAAGCTTACAGAACTACTTGGATAAACAGTTTTACAACATATCAAGCATGTCAGAAAATATTTCTCCATCCTACTATAATAGGCATGGAAACAAACAAAACTGCCAAGGCAAAACAGGACCAAACAGTCATAAACAGAACGTGCATGGGACAAACCTCTAAATCATAGCAGTTCAACCATATTAATATTCAAACATCCTCTACACATGCATACCAGCATGGAAGGCATACAACAGGGGTAAAATGTTAAACAAACAATACCCCGTTCAAGGGTATTGGTGGAATTTTCACATAATATTCAAGGAATTTAAATGGAAAGGCACAAACCACCTACCTTGGGGTTAGGAGATCAATATACTTGAACCACGAGGCTTGAAAATCCTTAGAACATAGTAGATATACGAAAATGTACAAAACGTTCATCCCACGATAACTTGGAAAAGAGGAGGAATTGGAAAACAATGATCTGGAAGAAGGAATAGATTACCGCTGCAATTCCAACACACTCAACAGTGTTCGAAATGGAGGAAGGACGGAGGATCGGGGCCTTATAAAAGATCTAGGGATGCTTGACGCTCTCAGACAAACAAAACCTAGAAGAAGTGGTTTCTGTCAGTTAGACGTGACCCCAGTGCGTTTAATGAAAAAACAAATTACACGGCATGTACTTCTAAGTACACAACGTGTACTTTCCCTTTCCATACTCCGCTTTAGGCGGCCTTCACATCACCCATACATGGCCGTGTGTGTGTCTATGACACGACTAGCACACGACCTCCAATGGCATCGCAGTACACGACGTGTACTTATAAAGTACACGACGCGTACTTCGAAAATTTCAAGATTTTCCTCTTTTTCCCAAAAATGACCAGAAAAGGAAAAACATACCTGAAAAGAAGATCTGGGTTCTTACAAACTTCCCCCCTTAAATAAATTCGTCCCCGAATTTCCCTAGTGTGGCGTAGAAGAAGAAACCCTGAACAGCTCCGGCCACTGTGCTCGTACATCGGCCTCCCTCTCCCAAGTCTCGTCTTGTACCTGCCCGTGCTGCCATAACACCCATACCAGAGGAACAGACCGACCACGGAGAACCTTTGTACTACGATTGATAATCCGGATAGGATTCTCCTCAAATGAAAGATCCACCTCGAGCTCAACCTCCTCGGTTGAAAGACATGAGACAGGTCTGAAAAGTAACGTCGGAGCTGAGTAACATGGAAGACGTCATGCATAGCCCGGTACCTCTGAGGTAACTGCAACCGATAGGCAATCGGCCCAACTCTCTCCAACACCTCAAATGGCCTGACGTACCTCGGTGAAAGATTACCCTGTCTCCTAATCCTCTTATTCCCCAACCTCGGTGTGACACGTAGGAAAACCTGATCCCCGACCTCGAACTCCAGAGGTCGTCTCTATTGATCAGCATAAGACTTCTGCCAAGACTGTGTAGTAGCCATCCTCTTCTAAATCAACTCTATCTGCTCTGTGGTCTCCTGGACAAGATGAGGACCCAACAAAGCTGCCTCTCCTACCTCCAACCAATATAAGGGTGATCAGCATGGCCTACTATACAAAGCCTCATAAGGTGCCATCTGAATAGTTGCTTGAAAACTATTATTGTAGGCAAACTCCACAAGAGGTATATACTTCTCCCAAGAACCTCCAAAGTCCAGAATGTATGCTCGGAGCATATCCTCAAGCACCTAAATCGTACGCTCAGACTGGCCATCTGTCTGGGGATGGTATGTTGTACTCAAAAGTACCTGTGTACCCAAAGCCTTCTGAAGCCCCTGACAGAACTGAGATGTAAAATGCACATCCCTATCTGAAACAATGGAGTGTGGAACTCCATATAGATGCACAATATCTCAGATGTACAACCGTCCCAGCTCATCAACACTGAAGGTCTCCTTGATCGACAAGAAGTGAGAAACCTTCGTAATCTTGTCAATGACAACCCAAACAACATCATTCCCTCGAGGTGACCTCGGAAAATCGGTCACGAAGTCCATCGTGACATCGTTCCACTTCTACTCTGGAATGGGTAACTACTACAAAAGACCTGATGGTCACTGATGCTCCACTTTCACCTGCTGACAAGTGGAACACCTCATGAAAAAACCAGCAACATATCTCTTCATACCTGGCCACCAATACTGGTGGTGTAGATCACAATACATCTTGGTGACACCAGGATGAACTGCCCAAAATGAGGAATGAAAATCCCGCATCAGGTCCTCGCGTACGTCTGCTGGAACCCATATGCATCCCTGGAAACACAAGATCTTATCCTCACCTACTATCCATCCAGGAAGAGGGTCCTCTACTAACACACTCTCCCACAGGACTAGGCCTTCTGAGTCTGATAGCTACCTTATCCGTACCCGATCGAGAAGAGTATAGGTAACAACTATAGAAGATAGAAAATTCTGCCCCTGTCTGTCATGCACCTCCAAATGCATCTCAGAGAATAGAGCCATAAGCTTCCACTCACTGCTAGCCTACTTAACTGCCTGTATCTGAGTTCTCCTGCTCAACACATTAGCCACTGTGTTGCCTTCCCAGATGTATAAGCAAGCTCAAAGTCAAAGGACTGAAGATACTCGACCCACATGCACTGTCTCAGATTCAAATCATGCTGAGTGAAGATGTACTTGAGACTTTTGTGGTCAGTGAAAACCACAAAATGCTCTCCCAAGAAATAATGTCTCCAAAAGTGTAAGGCATGAACAACAGCTGCCAACTCTAGATCGTGCATTGGGTAATTTATCTCATGTGGCCTCAACTGCCAAGACCTGTACGCAACGAATCCATCTCCCTGCATCAGCACAACTCCCAGCCCGATACCTGAAGCATCGTAGTAAACAGTATATCTATTGCCCGACTCTGGAAAGACTAGTATCGATGCTGACATCAACCTCCCCTTCAGTTCTTGAAAGGCCGACTCACAAGAATCTGACCACAAGAACTTCACACCCTTCTTAGTCAGACCTGTCAGTGGTGCTGCTAAGCGTGAAAAGTCTTTTATAAAGCGTCTGTAGTCTACAACCAGCCATAGGAAACTCCGTACATCAAAGACGTTCTTCAGTTGATCCTAGGAAACAACTACCCTCACTTTCTCTAAGTCTACTGATACTCCTGTCTCTAAGATAACATGACCCAAGAAGTGAATCTAATCTATCCAAAATGGAATTTAGAGATCTTAACATATAACTGATGCTCTCTCAGTGTACTCAGAATGATCTCAATATGGGTATCATGGCCATGTTGAGTGTGAGAGTACACCAATATGTCATCCATGAAAACCACCACGAATGAATCCAAATATGGATGGAACACTCGATTCATCAGTGCCATGAAAACTGCAGGTGCATTCGTGAGACCGAACAACATAACTGTATACTCATATAGACCATACCTACCCCTAAAAGCTGTGAGAGGTATATCAGATGGTCTAACGCACAACTGATGGTAACTAGACCTCAAGTCGATCTTCAAGAACACCCGGGCTTCTAGAAGCTGATCAAAGTGACCATAAATCCTCAGTAAGGGATATCGGTTCTTGACCATCAACTGGTTCAGCTTCTTATAATCCACACAAAGCCTGAGGGTTCCGTCTGTCTTCTTTGAAAACAGGATAGAAGAACCCCAAGGAGAAGTATTGGGTCGAATGAAACCTTTGGCCTACAACTCCTCCAATTTCTTCTTGAGCTCCTGCAACTCAGGTGTAGCCATCCAATAAGAAGGAATGGACACCGGTGCCACTCCTGGCATGAGTTCAATAGAAAAATCTACCTCACGCTCTAGAGTAAAACCTGAAAAATCATCTGGAAAGACATCCCTGAAACGATCCACCACTAGAGGAAAGTCTATCTGTGAAGTCCCCTGGTCATCCAGATATAGACTGACAATTTGGGATATAACTCCTCCTAGCCCATGATGCTCGAGTCTTGATCGACTCGCCTGGACATCCCACTTGCCCCGATGAAGAAAAGATCCACCCTATGGTGATATGAAACTCACCCTACGACGATAACAATCGACAACTGCCTGGAATGGGACTAACTAGTCCATTTCGAGAATGAAATCATAGCTCCTCATATCTAGGACATAGAGGTCCCATAAGAAGTGACACTTTGAGGCCTTAAGAGGGAACTCTCTTCAATGACGTACACTAACCGCTCTAGTCCCCAATGGTGTGTCTAGTGTCAAGATATTAGCAAAAGAAAAGATGCATAGACCAAGGCTTTCCACTACAACAACATAGATAAAGCTATGGGAAGCCCCTATGTCGAAAAGAGAAGAAGATAAAACTGCGGCTACTAAGATCGTACGTTGAACGATGGAAGGTTCGAGATCCTGCTTCTGATGAGTCTGATCCATCGCAAAAGTTTGGCCTACTCCACGACCCTGTGACCCCGCCTAACCGCTCTGAGCTGATCCGACCTGATGTCACTAATAGACCGACGACTGAACACCCCAACCATGACCTCCACCTCGGCCTGAACGTCCAGAAGAACTCCAATTCCTAGACTGGTGAGAAACTGGTGGTGATGCTCCCAAACACGGAGTCATAGAAGAACCCCTGTCTCCGGCTTCTGGAGGAAAAAACTGACAGAAACGCTGGAGATGGACCATCCTACCGTAAGATCGGCACTCCATCAGGTCTCTCGGGCAACATGGACTCATATGCCCGCTCCTCCCACACTGGTAGCACACCACGTGGCTAACATAAGGTGCATCCCGCCTACTATGATCTCCTCAAGAAAGCTCCCTACAACGCTTTCTGCTATCAGCAGAAGGAATACTAATTCTGGATGTCGAACCGCCCTGGCTCACTACTCCAGAATCCCTCAAATTGTGCTCTGTGATCAGCACCTAGTTGACGATAGAGGATATCGAAGTCAACCTAAAGATGTTCAACTAGGAACAGATCTCCTGCCTGAGACCGTCCTCAAACTTCCTAGCTAGGAACAACTCATCACCTACTGGGATAAGCGTGAAATGCTACAGCTCTGTGAAACGAGAGGAATACTCCATCACAGAAAGAGTACCCTGCTCTAAGCTCATGAAATCCCAGGCGTGGTCGGCCCTCAAGGTCTTCAGATAGAAGTAATCATTGAAGATACGTTGAAACTCCTCCCAAGCCATACTCTGGTGGCGTACCGCCTGATAGATGACATCCCACCACCTCTTGGTGGATTTCCGGAGCATGTAGGTCGTGAGCTTCACCCTCCTCTCTGGTGGTACCTTGAGATGCTCAAAGATCATCAACGTGGCTTCGAGCCATGACTATACATCCTGAGGTCCTCCTTCGCCTGGGAAGGTGGGAGGATACTGCTATTGGAAAACCAGCGTCGAATCAACCATCGATGGGGTGGGAGGCTACGCTCCCTGGAAGGTCTGCATCATCCTCAGAAAAACCTCCCTAAACTGCACATCAATGCCTACAACTGGTATAACCGCTGGTGCCAAGGCTGGCACACCAGGGGGATCTACAGGAAGTCCCTGATCAGCCATATCGGGCGTCTGATCACTTCCCTGCAACTGGCGATCAACCGGAGGACGTCTCAGTGGCATGACTCTACAAGGTCAAACACACATCTTAGATTCACGATTATCAAAAACTGAAAACTGGAAGGACAAGAAGGGAACAGAATAAAGAAAGCATTCAAGTTTTTCAAAACATGACTACACAACGTGTACTTTTCCAACACGGCGTGTTCCCTTAAGTCATTCACATGGGCATGTACTCCTGCCTAAACTGGTCGTGTAACACCCTAAATACACGGCGCGTTGTCCAAACACACGTGTACTTGAATCCACTTTCCTGCCTGATTCCTTCTACACGGTCTAGCCACACGGCTCTCTTAAGACAAAACTACACGGCGTGTTCAAGGTGGACACAGTGTGTACTTCGACAAGCTTCACCAACCCGCGTTGTTAGTGATATGGCCTATGTACCTAGGTTACACTACACTAAGTGTTCCAGACAGACACGACATGTACAGAGAAGTCCCAACTGGCCCGTGTTGTTAGATACACGGCCGACTACACGGCTGACACTACACGACGTGTTCCAGGAGGACACGACGTGTATGAGAAGAGGTAACACCGAATCATGTTGTTCGTGACATGGGTGGGGTACCTATTTCAGAATACACGGCGTGCTAAACTAGTACACGACACGTTCCTACAAGAATTTCCCCATACCATGCCTCTGCCTACACGGTCTATGACACAGTTTATAGACTACACGGCGTGTACATAAGTACACGATGTGTACTTTTGAAAAAAAAACTATTTCTTCCCAAACAGAAGAACACATGGCATGTAGTCAAAACTACACGGAGTGTATTCTAGGTTTTTCCAGACAGTAAGCCTCAGGAACTACTCCGGGGCCCAGAAAAACACTGAAATGAACACAGAAGGTGCCAAATTCCGATCCGCAAGGGCCCATACTCCCCACGAATAAAAGTTTGGCATCTTATAAAAGTTATAACAAGGAAAACAAGAAATGATCCACCAAATTCTGGTCCATGAGGGCCCATAACACCTCAAGAACCAAAGTTTGGCATCCATCTAAGCAAAGCACTATACAAACAAATTCCCTATCAAACAACAGAGATTCTATCAAAGCATATATCACAACAGCACGCATAATATGCACAACGTCTATCATAAAAACATGCAATTGCTAATGTATCCTAGATGGAATGGCAGGAATGAATGGCATGTCATTTCTAAAAAGTGCCTATATGATGCATGGAATGACATACCCTCATCTCATCAGGTTGTGATAGAAATAGAACCGCAATAACAACAACGGTAACATCGCAAAGCATGCGAATCACCCAATAGTGAAATCAAATCAACTGTAAAATTGAAAACCAGTAAAATTGCAATAAACGAGGTAGTATGACTTTTCTTTGTACATAGGTAAGCTACTCCTAGGCACAACTGATTACCAAGTACCTATTCCTATCCCTGGATATAGGCTCCAAACAGTAAGTCAAGAGAAAAGAATCCCTCTGATACCACTTTGTAATGTCCCAGTTCCAGAAGCCACCCAGAGGTGCCCTATACCAGGTTGGTCACATGGCCTCAAGCGCATTTCCCCGAATTCCAGAGGCTACCGACTAGCAGTGAGGGCCTTGGGTGTGATAATGGGGAAATTATGCCCTCATTGGAAGGGTACACAGCGGAAGAGAAAAACAATAAACAATAGCAGAAGCAGTAAAAAATCCATACACAAGTGAACAACGGAAGACTAAATATTATAAACAATAGGAGAACATATATATATGATGCATGATACATATGTCTAGGAAATCAGCCAAACAAGTCACAATGCTGGAAATATAAACAATACTAAAAAAAAGTACAAAAGAGGGATAAACAACTCCTCAACATTTCAAGCCTAATCTTGGTCCTATGCTCTCTATCTCCACAGCAAGACATGTACCTGAAGTCAAAGGGCGCTTGCCCTTGTCTATAACTACAACAATATAGTCTGTTTGGGCCCAAAAGCATGACCCAAATAGGGTGTGAGACTAAATCTCAATAGGCAAACACCCCAAGATCTGTGCCTAACAGTTAGTGAATATATGGTAGGTAAAAGTACAAAAAACAGTAAACATGAACAAGGTATATAATAAACAATCCACAGTTCCAAAGTCAAGAAACAACTAACAAGCAGCAAAGCACAACGGGTAAACCTCTAGGAAGTACTCACAACCATCCCCTCTGGTCTTACCTAACAAGTACCAACAACCCTCTAGGCAGTGCACTCAGCCTAACCCCTCTGGTTTGGTCATACGGAATTATAAAGACTCTCTGAGGAAGCACACGCAGTCAACTCCCCTTATAGTCTAGGGTAGTTAGGAACTCTCTGAGGAAGCTCACACAATCAATTCCCCTTATAGCCCCAAGGTCAAGGACTCTCTGAGGAAGCACAATCGGTCAATTCCCCTTATAGACCAAGTCATTCATAGACTCTCTGAGGAAGCTCACACAGTCAATCCCTCCCATAGCCTATGGTAATCAGGTGATTCAAACAAACAGAACAGAGACTCTCTGAGGAAGCTCACACGGTCTATCCCCGTATAGTTTAAAGTAGTCAAGGAATCTCTGAGGAAGCTCTCATGGTCTATCCCCTTATAGCCCAAGTAATCCTAGTCTCTCTGAGGATGCTCACTCGGTCAATCCCCGTATAGCCTAATGCTCCAAGACTCTCTGAGGAAGCTCACTCAGTCTATCCCCTTATAGTCTACTACACCCAGTTCTCATGGCCCTATGTAGGATAACGGCATAGCAATACAATATGGATAAAGTAGACTTACAGAACTACTTGTCTAAACAGTTCTACAAAATATCAAGCATGTCAGAAAACATTTCTCCATCCTACTACAATAGGCATGGAAACAGACAAAGTAACCAAGGCAAAACAGGACCAAACGGTCATAAATAGAACATGCATGAGCAGAACCTCCAAAGTATAGCTGTTCAACCATATTCATATACAAACATCCTCTACACAGGCATACTATCATGGAAGACATATAACATGGGTAAAACGGTAAACACACAATACCTCATTAAAGGGTATTGGTGAAATTTTCACATAATATTCAAGGAATTTCAACAGAAAGGCACATACCACCTACCTCGGGGTTAAGAGATCAATATACTTGATCCATGAGGCTTTAAACTCCGTATAATATCGTAGATCTACAAAAACATATAAAACGTTCAACCCACGATAACTTGGAAAAGGGGAGGAATTGGAAAACGATGCTCTGGAAGAAGGAAGAGCTTACCTCTACGATTCCAACGCACTGAATGGTGTTCGAAATGGAAGACATAAGGAGGATCGAGGCCTCGTCGAAGATCTAAGGATGCTCAGTGCTCTCGTACTAACAAAACCTAGAAGAATTGGTTTCTGTCCGACAGACACGACCCCGGTGCGTTTAATGAAAAAAAACAAAGTATACGGCATGCACTTTCCATTTCTGTACTCTGCTTTAGGTAGCCTCCACATCACCCATACATGGACATGTGTGTATCCATGATACGACCAGTACACATCCTCTAGTGGCATCACAGTACACAACATGTACTTCGAAAATTTCCATATTTTCCTCTTTTTCCCAAAAATGACCAGAAAAGGAAAAATATACCTGAAAAGAAGATCCAGGTTCTTACAAGGATGACTCACCACTCACTAGTATAGGGAGACCCATGGTTGACATTCATGCATGGATGTGTGTTCTTGTGTGGATTTTTGGAAATTATTGGGTATTTCAAAATGGAATTTGAGAAATTCTTTTAAAGAATTGATTGATTGAATCCCATAGAAAACTGTTTTCTTTTTAGAAATGTGTTTGGAATCGATAAAAACATTTTGAAATTATTTTAAACTATTTGATATAAATTTTATAACATGTTCTTTCCTACAAGAGTGTGTTGGGAAGTCACTAAGGAAAACCTAATGGGTTTTATACTCACCCCATGGTTTTGAACTTTGGTGTGTTTATAGATATGATATATCGAGACATTGATAAATGAAAGGGGTCTTATTTTTTTAGTGATGCATAATGATACCTTGTTCATGGCTTATGGACTTTGAGCTTTGTGCATGTTGGGAGTTTCCGAGTTGATGAATTTGTTGTCTTTGGGTTTTGTTTGTTTTGGATTCTACTTTGTACTATGATATTGCTGTTTTCGGTTTGTTTACAATGAGTTGTTTACATTTTTCTCATGCATCATTTAGTTGATTTTTTTTATGGTTATCATGGTTTTTTTATTTTCAAAGGGTAAATCAACCCCCAATTGTTTATGAATCCGTTAGTATTTATTTTCAGCCTTTGGTGTCCTAGGGACGTCGCTTAAGGCCTAGTAGCTCCCTCGTCACTTCTCAAGCTTATGAGGATGTGCAGGATGATAAATATTAAATATTTGGAATTATTAGGTCTAAATTATTTTATAATATCCATTATATTTATATGCATAAAAATTGATTTACTTAGAAAAAATTAATTACCATGATAAAACCAAAAAGGTTAAAGTAAAAATTGTAACAGTAAAAGGATTTAAAATATGTTTGAATATGGATGTTCAAGGAATTATTGACCTCATATCATCCCATACTCCATTATTATCTATTTTGGAGTCTTTATAACATTTGAAATATTTGATCACTTTATAATACGATGAAATATTTACAAAAATATCAATCTCCCAACTTATTAAAGGGGCCTCCCACTACACCTTCAAGAAGACTCCTAATATTCAGTCTACTATAGAAAATATACTATTTTTACATCACCTAGAATCCAATTTATTTTAATTTATCCTATTATCATAATATATATGTTTAATACCTCTATTTCTAAGGAATATTCCAAGTTAAATCCCATGTCCTCAATGTGAGTACTCTTTTTTATTTATTAACTTCTTTTATTTTCATTGTTACTTTCCCAAATATAATTTTCAAATTCTTATATAATGATATCAATATTGGTTTTATAATGAATTTTATTGTTCTAAATTAATAACTATTAACTTTTTTCCCTTTTCCAATAATAAAAAATTAAAATTTCATCTGTGTGATGTGTAGACTACCACCCCTTGAAGTAATGACTTCTATTTTTCACCATCTCCTATATTCAGTGATTATAAAGGTGATATTGAAGGATAAATTTTAAAAATATAATATAATTATTATTATTAATAGTTATATTATAATCCCTTATCTTTCCATCTCATAATTTGAGAAATGAAAATGTTAATTCTGCGATGTGCGGACTACCACCTCTACGAAGAAACATATCTTATTTTTTCATCAATTTAATTTTTTATATTTTGAACCCTCTTTAAATATTATTTAACATCTAAAAATTATCTAAATATTATCATTATTATTCTATAATGTTTAAAGTATTCCCAAAATAATCCACTTTTATAATCATAATCATCCCCTAATTATTGTATGTACGTGTTTGGGTTTCTCTAGACAACTACTTGAAAATGTTATGGAATAATATCATGGATGACTATAAAGACTTAGTTACTGATAATATATGATATAAATAAGAATATTAATAGTTTATTTTTGTTATTTAATGGAAGAGTTAATATCAAACTCCTTATATAACATACAATCGTTTGTTGATCCAAAATCATCAAAACATGAACATCATCGATTTCATCTCTAAGGATCATAAATAAAACACTTATATAATGAAATTAAAAAATTATAAATTATAATAAAAAATAAATATAATTCATTTTATAATCTTGTATTGATGAAATTTTGGAGAGGAATTAATTACAACCCTACTATTACGAATATAGTTCAAAACGTTCACAATTACTCAAACTTGATATCAAAAATAGATAATAACAGAATAATATACTTGCATAGAATACTTATCAATAAAGTTTATAAAATATTTTACATATAAATAAGGGTTATAAATATATCATTAAGATAGTTATTTTTTTATACGAGATATTCAGTAGCTTTAGTGGATGTTGGGAATTAAGATAAGGGTTTTTTTGGTCTCGATTCTAATTTTTTGAGAAATGTTACATATTATTCACAATGTTTCCTTTGTATGGTTTTATAATAATTTATTATCTCATGGATTTTTAACACTTTATTTCATTGTTATTAATTAGATATACTAAACTAAATAAAGTTATTTTCATTTAATGGCTTTTGAATCATGTGTTACATTAGTTGTATGATTTGTAGGTACCTCAATATTCATTCATTGATTTATGATAATTTTATTGGTTGTATTTCGAATAAGTTTTCTAAATTCTTCATATTTATTTTATTATTTTTACTATAATTTCTTAAATTTTAACCACATAAACACATTTTTAAATATTTCATGCTTAATGGAGTATGAATTCCATAAGTGACATTGATAAATAAAATATATTTTCTTTGAGTTATAATGTTTCATCTTGAAATTTAATTTTCCATGCTTTGGTTCTCCAAAAAAATTATTTAATTATATGTTAATTTCTCTTCCCCAATATGAAAATTAATTTTTAAAAAAGAATAAATTTTTAATACTATTTTTTACAATGTGGTTTTTTAATAAATGTACTTTAAAAAAATCATAAAAAACTCTATCAAGATCAAATGTTTTATCTTCCAAACCATATTTACATGTATACCATTATGAAATTTTCAAGGATCCATTATTTGAGACAATTTTTTTAATTAATTTTTTTTGAAAATTATCATTTCACCATTTAAAAAATGACTTTTGATAGTGACTTGTAAGTTAATCTTTACGATAATATTAATTTATTTTAAAAACTCTATTAAATTTTCACTTCAATTTTACTTTTCATATTCAAAAGCATTTACCCTAATTAGATTTTTTAGGATATAAAATCTATTATATACTATTATAATTATATTTTTGGGCGGATTTAACTCATAGTATCAAATAATCCAATTATTGATCCCTTCAATTGTGGTACCATTCAAATGATTCTTCTTTTAAAAGTGTTTTATATTTATGTCAACAACCTTATAGCTTTATATTGTTACACTAGGGATATGATCTCTTGCATCTATCCACTTTATTTCTATGTATGGACTATGATCAAGTGATTTCATTTATCTACTAGTTAAATTTTCGATATTCCATATATTTATTATCATAATACCGATGATTATTTCCCACTAAAGAAGGTAGATTATGTATTGACATCTTGTATATATTTTTTCCAATATAGATAATTATTGGAAAATTTGATTATGTATTTTACATTCATTTTATCATATAATGAATGAATTGTAATTAATTAGTAATGGGATGGGCTTGATTATAGATATACCTTTAATGCATCGATAGCTCTGATTAGAAAAACTAAATTGAGTAATTAGTGTATGCCTACCCATAATAAAATTATTTTCAAGAATTATATCCTTGACTATAAGATAATGATCACTAAGATAATGATTTCTCTAATTAAGGAAAGTAATTAGCAGATTGGAATTATGAATTTCATCACTGAGGAATAGTTTATTATTATCCATGTGATCTTGTAGTTTGTATTTTTATCCATGGATTATTATTATTATAGTTTCATTATATGATGGAATTATTTTTTGTTATCTATTCCTTCCATATTATTCATGCTTATCTTATGTTCACTTATGATCATCGATTGATATCTCTTATGTTTAGCTTTACTAAAATTTTTAACTCACCCATTCTTGTGTTTCCAATTCTTTAGTTTATGAAGAAAACATTACATATGAAATTTCTAACAAAATAGATTGTGTAGAAAACTTTTGGGAGATTTTAAAGACTTATTATGGATTAATAAGTTGCTTATATAGTGGATAATATTTCATTTAGACGAGAAAACATAGTCTTTATTAGTTTATGAATTTTCTTAATTCTCTATATCTCTAAAACTAAAAGGTATCAGGAATGCATATAAAAAAATATTTTATTTAAGTATATTAATTATGGGATAGTTATGTCCAATAATATAAAGTTTTTATAAAATCCAGTATGCCAAGTATGTGTTTTTTATAGTTGATTTGGGAGTGTGAATTCAGGGAATTAT
The DNA here is from genome assembly GCA_963277665.1 of Viscum album. Classification (NCBI taxonomy): domain Eukaryota; kingdom Viridiplantae; phylum Streptophyta; class Magnoliopsida; order Santalales; family Viscaceae; genus Viscum; species Viscum album. The sequence continues at coordinate 1,980,207,015 of OY728155.1, forward strand.
AATTGGTATAAAAAAGGGTTTAGATAACATTATATATTTGGATGTTAATTAAAGATAATTTAATGTTGATAAGATAAGATTAATCAAAATTTGAAAGGTATAGATAACCCCTTAAATTAGTTGAGGTAATATTGAATACTTTACAGATTAGGATGAGACAATTTTAGTGAAATTCCTATGAATATGTTTAACAGATAAGTTTATGTATAGGGAAACATCCTAATGTTTTGGTAAAATAGATATTGTTTGGTTCTTCTAGAAATTACTGCCTTGTATGGATAATAAAAGTGGATGAAATCTCTATCATAGATGCACTAAAGTGTAAAATCCTGAAAAGGGAAGATTTGATATTAACTCAATCGTTACCTAGTTTATGATAATTTGGCCAAACTGAACACCTAGTTTGACACTCTTGAGGGATATGTTTTGGTTAATCACATTATCTTTATGGAAAAATATAAATTATTTGTGTATGGTTTTATCTAATTAGGTTAGAGAACATTATATCAAAATAACCATTGATAACTAAAGATTAAACATAGAGAGTAATATGTTGAATTGAAGGATCCATTATAGAAAACATATTAGAATTGATCTTTTATGTTTATATGACCATTTACTCTAATTCTATTATAAAATATCATAATTTTTTGTTTTAATATTTGGGTGGGAATAGGATCTTAAAAATGAAATTGTTTAAGGTATATATCTAGAAACTCTAAAGTCTTAGCTATAGAGGAAAATTCAGAATAAATGGTTTAGAATATTAATATATGATAATTATAAAGGTAAATATGTGTTACCAAGTCTTCCCTAGTATAGAATTTTTTTCCTTTTAGAATCTTTGTCTCGAACCATGATTGAAATTAGATACCCTTATGTGTTGTCATTAGTAGGTGATAATTAAAACTATGGTGACACAATTTATTTATGGGGAAGTATATAACACCCCATGTAAAAGGGAAGCATATTATTTCAATGTCTATTTGTTATAATTCTAAAATAAATTCTATTTGTTCAAAGGGATTGAAATAGGTTTGGTAATTACTCATATAAAATTGGAATTAAACTAACATCACATTATTCATCCATAGTAAAACATTAAAATAAAAACACATGAAACTAAGAAGTGTGAATGGAATGCATAATTCTAGGAAATATATATATAGGAAAAAATTAGTCATTATGAATATAGTCAATGAGAATACAATCATTGGATATACATGTATCCAATATCTATACTAAAGTTTCATATTGTTAATAGTATATTTAGAATAAGATAACACATAATGTAATAAAAATATAATATTATATATATATATTTCATATTAATATTTATATTATTATTATTAAAATATGATATGTTGTATTTATAAAATTAAATTAATGATTTAAATATGAATGGATTAGTAAAATTAAATTTTAGAATGTAAATAATTAATTTTAATGGTATTTTTGAAAAGTGTATTTAGTATAAATGTAATATTTTTCTCAATGAAAAGTTTTATTAATTTTTTTATATTTCATCTTAATAATTTAAATTGACCACTTTTAAAATATTTTTATATATTAACTAGTATATTAATATTTTTTAAATTGGAAATTGATATGAAATAATATTAACAACATTTAATGTTTAAAACACAATTTTCTAATAAACAGAGTTTTTTTTATATTTTATATTTTCACATACAAGATAAATTTATAAATATAATAATTTTAATTTACTAAAATTTTCATAATTATTATAATTATAATAACAATATTATAATATGATAATTTTTTTTTATTTTCTTAAATAATTGAATTCTTAGGTGAATAATGAAAATATGCTTATTTACATAACTTTAAAATTTATAACTTCATAAAAATGACCTATAATTTTCTAAAACCATTTAATTGGTCAAAAATGTTTTTAAGAAGTAAAAAATATAAATTTAAAAAAAATACTATGTTGAATTTATAAAATGTATGATTAATATTTTAAGAACATAATTAATATTTTCAAATAAAAAACTATTGTTGGTCTTATATTTTAATTAAATATTATTTAGATAAAACTTGGTTTTAACGTTCTTTTAATAACACCTAACATTTAATTTTTTATAATAAAAAAATATGTTTCATGAAAATTGAATATATTGATAATTTTACCATACATAAGCATTTTAATTTTAAAAATAATTTTTTAATAAAAATAGGATTTTATGTGTTACATGTGCTAATGTTATAAATGGTTTTTCATACCCATATAAATTTTATCTAAAAAATGTATTTAATATTTGGAATTAGTAGGTATGAATTATGAAATAAGTTCCATTTTATTTTTATTCATGAAATATGATTTACCTATGTAAAATCTATTTAGTATAGTTAAACCAAAATAGATAAAATTTAAAACACTATGAGTAAAGGTCTTAAAAACATGTGTGAAAATCAATTATTAGTGGATTATAGACCTTATCTCATCACCCACTCCTTTATTGTTAATTTTGGTGACTTTTTTACCTGTGAAACATCTACTCCATTTTTATTAATTTGATATAGTTACAAAAATATCATCCTCGACGCTTATAAAAGGGGATTATCACATACCCTTAAAGACTTGTATCATCATAGATTTTAAGGTATGATATTTTTAATATTTAATAGTTTTTTCATGTTAAGAGGGCAGATAAATATTTTTGGAGTTTTTAGCAAGGGTCTCTACTTGGTTCTACCTATTAGAGATAATTATTTCATAAATGTCTAGATTATGATGTAAATATTTTGTAGGGAAAAAGTTGTGGAAATTTTTCAGGATATAAAAACTTTTAGGTATTAAAATAGTTTTATGCCATAAAACCCATTCTTACAACATAAAATCATCTCTTAGGATAATTTAACCCGAGTTGACATGATTTTCTGTATATGTTAGATATGGAGGATTTAGAATTTAAAATTAGGTTTTGCGATGTAATCCCTTCACTCCCATTGGGTTTTGTTTATTGTTTAGATAACACTATATTCATTTATTGTGCAAGCCTTCTCCTCCATCCCTATATCTTATTTATAAATTTTTGGGTGTTTCTACTCCTTTTGGGTTCCTTTTTTTTATCCCTTGATCTTTATAGTGGTTGAACTGCATCTATATTAGTAAGTTCACTTTATTATTCTTCATTTATATTAGTTGAAACAATGGATTTTAATCTCATTTATGGATATTTTTATCTTTTTGTGATTCTTGTTTGATTCATTCATGATATATTGTGTGATCTTCTTTTGGGGGACGACTCTCAAGTTAGTTATAGTGTGGTGGGTGTGCTTCTTGAGGAATGTTGTTATCTATCCTCTCAACTAACCATTTTATTTATGGAATGTGATTATGATATGTGGAAACCATTTTTAGGGCTTCCGTTGTTGTCTCTATGTTTCTTCTGGTGTCGGTGGATCCCATTGTGAGTAATGTTTGACCTGAGTTTAAAGTGGTGAGTTCTATCTCTAGAATATGTTTTGTGAACCATTGATTTATATTTTTTATTAAAATAATTTCTAATTAATTTTCATGATATTGGATATTCAACTTATCTGTTTAAACGTGTTTTTGAAAAAATATAGTTTGCCCTTATTTTAGTGAAAAAAATGATTTCAAAGAATCATGAAATGGATTATAAAATGCATTTTCAAAGAAGGTTGTGATGGATAGAAAAGGGTGTTTTAAATTGTATTTTGAAATTTTGAATCCCTTTTTAAATTATTTGAAATGTAGAACATATTATCCTTGGGTGCTTAGGTGAAATGTGTAGTATTAGGCCTTATCCTTTTGAATTGTAAGGGGGTCAATTAATCAGTTTTCCACCCATTCCTAAAGTGAGATGCATTTAGTTCTGCGGCTTGACATGACTTGAAATTGTATGATAGTTCACTTTCAAGGGTGTTCCTCTATTCTCTAGACCATAATGTATGGGTTCTAGGGACTTGTAGTGTGAACTAGTCATGATTGATGTACAAGTGACCTACCTAACCTGGTCATGAGTTATCCTTGGTGTGTTTTTCCATTATTATTTACTTTGGATTTATATTGATCTGGTTCTAATATACCCAATTCATAAATGTTATTGAAATTATGCTTTGAAACTGTTTTACTTGGACTATTTCAGAACTATTGTAATACGGTAAATGTTTTACGATGAATTTGATATATAACTGATTTATTAATTATCAATCCATGTTTTTCTATAAATTTAATTGATATGGATTTTTTATAGAGAATTGATATGGAAAAACTAGGTGGGATCCCACATATCCTATTTATCTTACACTCTACACACCCCTTTGGTGGTGTATAGACCTGGTATTTTCTTTTGATGCTGTAAAAGGAAAGGCATCATAGTGTGGTAGTCTGGTTTATGTCAATTGAGTTTGGGTGGCCAGTAGTGAGATGGTGGGATATTTTCCACATTATCATATGGATTAGTTGAATCAATTTTTTAGATTTCCTTTGTAGTGGGACTTGTACTATAGAGTTTTGTTTAGCAATTTTCAAGTCGTATAACTACTGTTGGTTTTCCTTTTTATGGTTTATATCTTCTGTTTGTCTCTTACATTATTTATTTTTATAGTGTATGTTCCATGTATCTTGTTTTAGGTTCATAAAAATCATTCCCTATGGTTCTTGTTTGATACCTGGGAACTTTTCGTAATCCTTTGGGGATTGATAAGACCCTTCGGGTATGTAGAATATTGGTTCAGGTGCCATATTATTAGGGTAACTCGATTCAGTTCATTAAAAATTATTATCAAAGGATGTTTTTCCTCAAAATTATATGTTTTTTGATGACCGGTAGATGAGAGATAGGATTTTCAGGACTTTAGAAGTATGTTGTGGTGAGTGTCTAGCTAGATCTTTTCATGACAAGCCTCATGTTACCATGGGATGTTGGGACATGTGTTCCTTGTGTTGATTGTCGATACTAATCTTAGTTTTTTATTATGTTTTTTTTGTTTTAAAATAATATTTGTCTCATTGTCTGATCATTTTTTATTTTTTGGTCTATAACAGTATGCCTCCAAGACATCATCCATAGGTTCCATAGGAGGGTGCAGTGGATTATCCTCAATAGAACCCACCACTAGATCAAAATCTTATATAGATTATCATGAAAGTGGTTCATGTGGTGGACCAAAATGTCTAGAAAGTTCAAAACCAAGTTTTTGAGGCACATTTAGGAGTGAGATAAGATAGAAAATTATCATGACAGTTCATATGAAAGAAGAACTTAACCTTTAATTAAAAAAATGAACTTCAAGAGGTAGAGGTCTTGCTTTACCATATTTAATATATCTTGACCTTCCTAAATAAACATGAGGCTATCAAGGTGAAGTGTGTGATGTTCAGGATCAAGGGTCCAACTAAGTGGTGGTGGGATTCTATGGTATAGGAAAACTAGAATATGACCTTTGATTGAAAGGGTTTAAAAACTCTCTCATTTCAATAGTTCATCCTAGAATATTTGATGATAACGAAATCTTTGGAGTTTATCTCTTTAAATTAGGGAGAGTGCTTGTTGTCTAAGTAAACCCATCAGTTTGTAGAGATAGTTAATTTTTATCTAGAGGTGGTGATGAATGATTAGTTAAAAGCTCAAAAAATTACTCTCAGGTTTGCAACTAGAAATTCGATCATAGGTATATATGAGGAATATTTCTACCTATGTAGAAACAATTGACCTAACTATGATTATAGAGATGAATATGAAAAGTGGCACTGGTCACTCTTCCCCATATATTCTACCTAGTGATGATTACTATGGAATGCTGTGAATAAAGAGAAATTGGTAGGATAATAATTAGGGTAGTGGAGGTGGTTATTAACCACAAGATTCCTCCACATTATCAGCAACAACTAGCTGTGTGCCTCTGACATTCTATCAGTGTACTAAGTAAGGGAAAAATATACGTACATATCCTACACTAACCATGATTTAAAATTCTTATGACCACTGAGGCCATCTAGAGAGATTCTGTCGAGAAATATTCATGTCTTATTATGGTTAAGGGTTTTCAATTCCAAAGTACTCTCCAGCATAGTCTAAAGCTTAAAAGTCTATAGGGGTTCATCAATAGGGATATAGGGTGAAGAAAATTAATTTAATGGATTAGTTTTAAATGTAGGTTGACACATTCCCAACTAAAGTGAGAGGTACCATTTTTTTTAACTTACATACCAACAGATTTATTTTTCATTAGTGAATCATACTCATTTATATATTCCTATTTTTTGATATGCTAAATCATTAAATGGAGATAATTTCTATTTTCATGGATTTGGAAAAATATCTTGGAAAGAGGATGGGTAAGGGGTTTTATATCCATATTGTTCTATATCTATAGATGATGTGGAGTTAATCTGGGATTTCCTCATTCTCGATTAGGATCTTTATTGAGAAATTATCCGTATGGATTGGCTTGTTCTTTATCTTACTGAGATAAATTATTATCATCAGTGTGTCTCATTATTTGTTTTTTATGGGAGGTATTAGATGTTTCAGATAGAGTGGGATCCATGTTCTGGTGCTACATGACCTTCCATCCTAGAGATTAAAAGTTTTTTGTTTTCCATTTTTGTTGATCCTGGTGATGTATCTTCTATTGGAGATTTCTCTTAGTTGTTAGAGATTTCCCTAATGTCTTCCTAGATGACTTTTTTGGCCTTCCTCTAGATATTTAGGTAGAGTTTACTATTTATTTAGTGTCAGTTACCCAACTAATCTCAATACCCTCTTTTCATATGGAACCTTTTGAGTAGAAATAGATTAAGATCCAGTTGAATGAACTAATGCAGAAAAGTTTTATTCACCCCAATGTTTCACTTTGGGTGGCCACTATACTCTTTTCCAAAAAGTTAAATGATTCAATTAGATTATTTTTGGACTTTTGGAAGTTGAATCAGGTGGTGTTTAAGAATAAAAACCCTTTTACTTATGTGGATGACTCTTTTGATTTGTCAAAGGGAGCGAATAAATCATAAAAAATCAATCCTCGTTTGGGTTATGATCAGTTCAGGGTTCAAGAGTCTACTATTTTGAAGACCACTTTCTAAAGATGGTATGGATATTATGAATATATTGAGATTCCTTTTGGTCTGACTAACAAACCTATATTTTTTATGGATCCAATGAACTAGATATTCTATAAATATTTTGATAGATTTTTGTTTTGTTTGTGGATGATATCCTAGTTTATTTGGGATCTGAGTGTATGCATGGACATTATTTGGTTATAGAGATCTTGAATAGTATATGTATTTATGGAAATATTTCAAAATATAATTTCTTGATCTTGGTAGTGATGTTATTGGGAAACATGATTTAAGAACAAGGATTATCATTCGATCTTGGTAGGGTGAAGATTTTCTTTTCATCCATAAAACATCTTTTAGATATGGATATTCTTAGGTTTTTTGGATACTATAAGAGGGTTTTCAATGATTTATCAATGTTGGAATCACATTTGAATACTATTTCCAAGAAATATCTGAATTTCACATGGGAAGAAAAATTTTAGTCTTCTTTTATTGAGTTGAAATAGATTCTGGCATCAACTGCTATTCTGATCTTACCTGGTCCTTGGATAGGGTTTGTGGTGTATTGTGATTCTTCTAATGATTTTATAGTGTGTGAGATTATGTATGATGATCAATTTGTGGCCTTTTAATCTCAATATCTTTGGCTTCATGAGAAGAATTATCCTACTCATGATTTGGAGCTTGCAGTAGTTATGAACGAACTTAAGTGTAGGTGGAATTGTCTTTTTAGGGAAATGTTAAGGATCTTTTCTCATCATAAGAGTCTGAGATATATCTTTTATCACAAATAATTGAATCCTAGATACATACAATGGGTGTAATACCTTCATAATATTTATTTAAATATATCATACACCTCAGGGAAGTGGAATTTAATCATAGATTCTCTCAGTAGGAATGTTCCACCATGAACTATTTTAAAATCAGATGAAGAGTGGAAACTTATGGGACTCTTCATTCAGTTGCACCTGAATGTGCAAGGGGTGATTCTGGTATGGTTCTTGAAATTTTTTAGTTATCATAATCTCTCTTTAAGTCTATTATATATAGCTATCATTAGGATGATGAGTTAAGATGATTCAGAGAAAACTTATATGGTTGGGAGACAATTCCTAGTTGGTCTCTCCTTTCGGATGGTATAAATACTATTGTAGGAATCCGTTTGTCATCCCTGATTCTATAAGTACTTTAGTTTTTTTTACAATCATAGTTATTAATGGTCCATTCAACTAGGTTCAATAAATATGTATTATGACATAACATGATGACTTTAGTTGTTGTCTGTGAATCAAAACATTTCCCAATTTGCTTCTCACTTTTACACCTGCCAGTAGATAAAGGTAGAGAACCAGAATACTTCTAGTATGATCTAGCCTCATCCAATGCGGGTTTGTAAATGGGATTTGACATCCATGGATTTTTTTATTATATTTCCATGAAATCCATGAGTGAATAATTATATCTTAGTGGTGGTTAATCATTTAAAGAAATACTACTATTTTATTCTGATCAGGGACACCAATAAAATTGAAGATCTATGAAACTTGTATGTGTTAGAGATCATGATGTTAAATGGGGTTCATTATACCATTTTTTTGGATAGTTATCTGAGTTTTACTTCCTATTTATAGAAGATTCACTAAAAGATGATTGGAACTCAGGTCACGTTGATTACATCTTATCAACCACAGATAGATAGTCAGACAAAGCATGCTATTTATATCCAATTAGATATGATCTGTGCCTAAATCATACTTGATTTATTTTGGGATATCCATCTGGGAATGGTAAGATTTATTATAAAAATAGTTACTAGTATTCAATTATATCAGAACCCTTTGAGTCTTTGTATAGTTGCCTGTGTAGGTCACCTCTTTATTAGGTAGAGGGGGTGAGGCCTCTCTAGTGGGATCAAGTCTCATTTAGAAGACATTTTCAATTATTTAGGATATATGTTTGTATTTTTTATATCTCATAGTTATCATAAATTTTATGTGTATCATTTACAACATCATTTGGATTTTTTCCATTGGTGACCATGTTTTCTTGAATGAATCACCTTGGTTGGGCCTTCGCTGGCTTGGAAAATAGGGGAAGATGGATTCAAGCTACGTTAAACCATTTTAGGTTATTGAGTGTGTAAGGAAAGATTCTTATAGGTTGTAAGTTCCAAATCAGTTGATAGGTATCCATGATAATTTCTATATATCTCAATATAGGAAGTGCCATTATGATCCTTGTCATGTTCTGAGTTTGGAAGAGATTGAGTTGGAGCTAGATGTTTTAGTTGTGGAGAAACCAGTGGAAATCATTGATTATCAGGTAAATTTATTGCATGGGAAGTATTTCCGTTGGATATCTTGTTATGGAATCATATATTAAATTCTCATGAGACATGGGGGCATGAATCATCAGTGAGGGAGAAGTGGCCCCACCTATTTTATGATCACCCTTCTTCTACAAGACTTCCCATGGAAAGAAGGGTGGTGAGATTATAACAACATGGATATTAAGGTATGCTCTTTATGATGTTTAATAGTTTTTTCAGGTTCAGAGGGTATAAGAATCATTTTGGAGTTTTCAGTAGGGGTATTTCATTGGTATTACCTACATGATACATTCACACTGTAAATATCTAGCTCATGACATAAATTTATAACAAGGAACAAGTTGTGGAAATAGTTCATCCGATAAAATCATTTAGTCTTTAAAATAGATTTATGTTATAAAACTCATTATTATTATTTAAAATTTCCTGTTGGGATAATTTAAACTAAGGAGATATGATTTTCAGAGTATGTGAATTATGGGTGATTTATGTTATAAAACTGGGTTTTATGACATAAACAGCTCATTCCCAGTATGTTTTTTCTTTTATTCATATAACTCCCTCTTCATTCATGATGCATGTATTCTCCTCTAATCCTAACTCTCATCTACATGATTTTTGTTGTTTCTTCTCCTTTTGGGTTCTTTTTTTCATCACTTGATCTATGTGGTGGTTCCACTGTGTCTCTCTTGATAACTGACATTGACTACTTCATTGTAATTGGTTACAAAAGTGGATTTTCACTATGTATATGGATATGTTGACCTTTTAGTGATTATTTTTTGATCCATTATAGATATATTGTGAGATTTTCTTCTAGGTTTTGACTATCATGTTGGTTATGGTATTATGGGTGTAATTCTCGAAGAATGTTGTGATCTATTCTCTCTGTCGATTGTTTTTATGGAATTTCATTATGAGAAGTGGGAATCATTGTAAGGGCATCCTTTTTGTCTTTTTTTCCTTTTGGTTTTGGTAGATCTTGTAACGGGTAGTGTTCAACCCAAGTTTAAGGTGTCTAGTTCCATCTCTAACCTATGCTATGTGAACTAATTTCACATATTTTGTTAAACTATTTTAAAGATAATTGGAATGATATCAGTTTTTTTATTTTTGTGTGTAAATTGGTTTTTGGGAAAATATAGTTTTCCCCTAGTTTTGTTAAGAGAAAGATTATTTTTGAAAGTATTGTGATATGGATTGTAAAAAAAGTTTTCATATCAAGTTTTGATGGATAGAAAAGGATGTTTTAAATTTTATTGTGAAATTCTTAATCCTTTTAGAAATTATTTGAAATATAAGACAATGAAGTTTTTGGTACTTAGGTATGAGGTGTAGTATTGAGATTCATCTTTTTGTTTTGTAAGTGGGTTTGCTTTATTGGGTGTCAGAACATTCCTAGAGTGAAATTAATTTTGATCTTGGAATTCAAATTACTTTACATTGTAAGAGGGTTCACTTTCTTGGGTGTTCCTCTATTCCCTAGACCTTGATTTAGGGGTTCTAGGGACTTGCAGTTTGATATAGTCTTGATTGATGTATGAGGGACCTAGCTAACCTGATTGTGAGTTATCCTTGTTGTGATTTACCAAATTTCATTTCTTTATCTTTATATTTTTGTGCCATTTATAAATAATCATGATAAATGTTATGGGAATTATTCTTTGAAATAGGTTTACCTAGGCTATTATAGATCTTTAGTAAAAGAGTAAATGTTCTATCGTGGTTTTGATATAAAAATAATGTATTGATTATCTTTTGATATTTTTCTATTAAATTGATCATATTAGGATTTTTGTATAGAGACTTAATATAGAACACCTAATAAGGATCCCACTGAGCCTATTCATATAACACCCTACACACCCCTTCACTAGTGTGTTGACTTGGTATTGTATTTTGATACAGGAAATGGAATGGTGTCATAGTGATACAGTGAGGTTTATATCATCTAGATAAAGGTAGATTATGGTGATATGGTGTTACATTTCCCACTTTATAAGATGGAATATTTTACTCTTGTTTTAATTTTTCATTTATAGTTGGACTTGTACCTTGGAGTTTTTAACAGTTTTCTAGTTGTATCACTACCTTTGGTTTTCCTTGTTTATAGCATATATCATATATATTTTTTCCATTGTTTCTTTATAATATATATATATATATATGTGTGTGTGTGTGTGTGTGTGTGACTTGGATCATATTTTAATTTGGGTGAAATTTTTTCCTCTGGTTCTTGTTTGATTCTTGGGCACTTCTCACCAGCCCATGGGGATCAAGAACATCCTTTGGGTATGTGGAAGATCAGTTTGGGTACTAGTTTTTAGGGTAACCTGGGTTTATTCATTACAATACCACTCCCAAAACTATGTTTCATCTAAAAGATATTCTTTTTACTCCCCATATAATCCAATTCATTTTCCTCGAGCCTCTAATCATAATAGATATGCTTAAGTCCTCCATTTCCAAGGAGTCTTCCAAGGTAAACCCCATGTCCTCACCATGAGTACTCTTTCATTTAGAAAATATTTTCTTTTCATTCTTACTTTTAAAAATAAAATATTATAATTTTTATATATTTACATTATTATTTTTTGTATAATAAATATTATTATTCCATGTTAATACATATTAACAACTTTTTACATTTTCTATTAAGAAAAATAAAAAACGTCCTTTGTACATTTTGTGAACTGTCACCTCCATGAATTAAAGACTTATGTTTTTCACCATTGCCAGTCATAAATTATTATAAAGATGATATTGAATAATAAAGGAGTTATATATAATAAAACTATGATTATTAATATGAAAATTATAACCCATCTTATTTCCCACTTTTTATTTAAGAAGCACAATGTTTAATTGTGTGTTGTATGGATAACCACCTCCATGAAGTAATGTATCTAATTTTTAATCTATTTAATTTTTTATACTTTAAACCATATTCAAATATAATTAAAAAAATATATTTTTTTTGAATAATATCATTATTATTATATAATAATGATATTACACCCAAAATAAACCAATTTCATAATCATATTAATTAATTAATTATGGTATATTTATGTTTGGGTCTATCTAACCACCTACTTGAACAATTCAATAAAATAATATCATGGATGACTTTGAGAACCTAATTATTTATAATATATTATATCAATAATCAAATAAATATTTTATTTTTGTTATTTATTAGTCACATGAATATTAAACTATTTAATTAAGATGCCACCGTTCGTTCGTGAAAAATCACCAAAATGTGCTCATCGATGATTTCATCTTTAAGGATCATAAAGAAACTACCATAGAATGAAATTATAAAATTATAAAAAATTATAAAAAATCAATTTAATGCATTTTGTGACCTTTTATTGATTATATTTGGTATAAGAATGAACAACAACACCGCTATTATGAAACTAATTCAAAATGATCTATATTACTCACACTCAATATTGAAATTTGATAATAACTAAATAATACAAATGAAATATATAATTATAAATTATTTTTATAAAAGGATATATAATTTAATAAAGTTCCTATTTATATGATTAATAATTTTTTTTATTATATAAGAGATTCGAGTGCCTTATTGGAAGTCAGGAATTAAGGTAAATGTTTTTTTGGTATCAATTACAGTTCTTTGAGATATCTTACATGTTGTGTACCATGTTTCCTTAATATTGTTTTCTATTTATTTAATATCCAATTAATGTTTTATACTTTATTCATTTTTAATTCATGGGATATAATAAGACAAATCAAGCACTTTTCATCAAATGGATTTTAAAACAAGTGTTACCACAGTCATAAGAGTTTTTAGTAACTCAAATTTCATTTGTTGAGTTATAATCATTATCTTGAATTTATTTCATATATTAGGTAAAATCATTCCATTTTATTATATTATGTTTTATTATCTCATTTTTTACAAATTTACCACATATACCCCTTTTCAAATATTTCCTTCTTCCTGGAGTATGTTTCCTGTATGTTATGTTGACAACTCAAATATCCTTTCTTTGAGTTATAATGTGACATCTTGAATTTTATTTTCCATGCTTGGGTTATCCATAATTAATATTTTAATTCATGTAACATTCTATTACTCATGATTAAAATTATTTTTTTAATCAAAATAATGATTAAATAATAATTTTTTATGATGTGGGTTTTAAAGAAATGTACTTTAAAAATATCAAAATTATTTTTTCCTTTTTAGGATCAAAAGTTTTATATTAAATACCACATTTACATGGATACCATTATGTATTTTTAAGGATACATTATTGGTTATTATTTTTAAAATTAATTGGTTTCAAAAATTTCACTTCATCTTTTCAAAAATAACTTTCGAAAGTGACCTGTAACTTCTCCTTTACACTAATGTTAATAATATTTTCTAAAACCCATGTGAAGATTTCTCTTCTATTTTCATTTTCATATTAAAAAGTATTTACCCTAATGGAACATATGTTATATGATATACCCTATATTTTATATTATTATATTTATATTTTTGGGGTATTGAACTAATGGCATCAAATAATCGAATTCTTGATCCCTTATTTTGTGGTACCATTTGAATTGTTCTTCTTTCAAGGGTATTTTCTATTTATGTCAACATCCTTGTATGTTTTTTTATTACACTAAGTATATTATCTTTTAAAACCATAGAACTTATTTATCAGGATGGAATATGATCATCTAATTACATTTATCGGCTGGGGAATGTTTCAACATTCAATATATTTATAAGGTCCATACAAATGACTATTGACCACTATGGTAGGTGGATTATCTATTGACATCCTATATATTTTTTATTCTAATGTGTGTGATTATTTGAAAATTTAATTATATATTTTTCTATTAATTTTATCATATGATGAATTCATTAGAAGTAGTTAGAGATGGATGTGTCCTAGTTATATATATTCCCTAGATGAATCGACAGGTTTCATGAGACATACTAGATTGCATATTTTCATGTATGCCTACCTAGAAAATTTTTTTTTTTTAGACTCAAGGCCTTAATCGTAAGATCATGATGTCTAAGAACATGATTTCTTAGACTATGACATGTAATTGTTTTCTCAACACTATTAATTTCATCATTGAGGAACCAATTATTGTTATCTATGTAATATTTTCTTTATAATTATTATTCATGGATATATTATGCTTTTAGTTTCACTCTATCATAGAATTATTTTTTGTTATCTTTTATTGAATTATTATGTATGCTCATCTTATGTTAACTTATGATGTTTGATTGATATCACTTATGTTTACCTTTTCTTGGTGTTTTATCTCACCCCTTATTTTTTTAAGTTTCCATTAGTTATAAAGAAATTTATATCACATGATATGAATAATAGTATAGATTATGTGGAGAATTTGTGGGAGATGTTGAAGTCTTATTATGGATTAAGTAGATTATCTATGGTGGAAAAAATTCACATTAGATGAGATAAAAAAGGGATTTATTAATCTATTTTTTTTATAATTCTCTAAATATATAAACCTAAATGGTCTTGGGAATGTATGTAATGCAATGTTTTCTTTTATCCATGTACATATGGGCTTGTTCTATCAAGGAATCTGTGTTTGTATCAAATCCATTATATAAGTATATGTTTTAAAAACTATATTTTGGAGTGGAGGTGTGTTTCATCACATGAAATCAAGTGTCATATATTGTATGGGTTTCTTTGGTTAAGGACGTGACTCTAGTATGATCTATTTTCTATTTCTTACACTTTATTAATTGAATCATAATTTATGTCCTAAAATGATTCTTTTTATCATATTTTGATATTCCTATCAATTAGAGACGAGTCACAAAATTATATTCAATAAGAATTATTCCAATTGATTAAGGTAGGTTTCCATTAATTAATTGCTATGTTTTATGATCATTTACTAAAAGATGTGATACATTATATTTATATGTATTTGTAACTAACCTAGAATCAATCTAAAATGTTTTCCATCCAAATTGAGTCAGCTAAAAACATTTTATTCCATGATTAACCCTTTAGTAGTTATATGATGATGAGATTTCCTTAGATGGGAAAAATTTTATCTAAATGTGCATCACTGAATACTTAAACCCATTGGGGGTTCTTTTCAATTTTTCGAAGATGTTTTAACCATGTTTTGGTGATTTTTTCTATATAGAACCTAAGAGGGGTATGTAATTGGAAAGGGTTAGCATGGTATTAGATTATGTGGGAGTAGTGAGTTCCCTATAGATTTTGTCTAGTTTTATTAGATTGGGATGAGTTTTCTTTACCATTGGATTACAAACCTAGGTAGGTTATTCCTTGGTTAAATCTTTGAATTTACATTGAGTGTGTAAGGACCGACCTAGCTATAATTTGGAGTGTGTTGGTTGATATTACAACCATAAATATAATTTATTTTATAATGATGTAAAAATATTTATTATTCTTTATTGTGTTGTTAGATATGATACTTATGATTATATGACTTTATTTACTATGATGGATAAATTTGTGATGATATTTCCACTTATAAAGTTTATTTAATGGTTATGGATGTTATTCCCACTATTTTATATACTTGAAATTTAGAAATTATGCTCATAGATATTGGATATAATTCCCTACTATTTGATATTTCCCTTGTAAGTGAGACATGTGACCCATGACATGATGCATCCATTAAAGGGTATGTGATGCATATATGGAAGGGGATATGATTCATGTGTGTGATTGGTTGACGAGGAATGTGATCCTCTATATTATGATATGGCTAGGAACTAAGGAAACACTACTATCTTCTAATAATTCTTGTGGAAAGGGATGTTATTCCCTCTCATGATGATGATATCCTAACATGATTCCCACTTGTATGTGATGAGTTAAGGAGGTTATTCCCATGAGTGTGATTGTGCTATCGAGATGTACTGACCATGTATTGATGATCATGTAATCAGAGGAACATTGTTCCAACTTTTTAGTTTACATTAGTTGGACACATTACCTGTTTATTTTCATTACAATATGATATGATGTTATAATCATTGGTGATTACATTGGATGGGATGACTTATTTTTTTCCCATGTGGAATTTTCAAAGATAGCACGATGTTGAACAAAGAAGGTATTTGTAACATTGAGAAACTATGTAGCACCCATGAGTGTGACATATTATTTATTTATACCATTTCTTGTTTAAATTTAGTTACTAATGAGTATATCACATCATAAATGAAATTTTTTATACAAGATATGATTAGGGACACCATTGGTGGGGGCCTGCAGAGTGGTACTAACACTAGGATTAGGCAACCTAGTACCATAGTAGGCTTTATGGTCCATGATCTAAATAGGTTTGAGGGTACCACTATCGATGGATGAGCTATGGATCTTTGTGGGAGTTTAAATTTAGTACTAGGAATAGAATCATGACCTTTTTTCTTTCCTAGGGACATACATATTTTGGGTTTTTAGTTTAATTAACTTATAGTGGATTCTATTATCTCGGTATGGCTATATGAAATTATTACTACTCATTCTATTATAGAATGTGAGTTTTCATTCATTTATTTTTGGAATATATCTATGATGTATAATTTTATTTTTTTTATTTTTGTGTAATATTGATTTTTTTCATTCCATTTTCATTGTTATCAATTTTTACTAAAGAGGGTATAGTCTCCTCACATAATAATTAGACGCTCATGGCTAGTTGTAAGAAAATGGAACTAGTATTATATATATATTTTCCTTTATATTTCAATGACTTATTCCTCAATAATTTCTTATTTTGAGTAATATTATCTCATTTTTTAAATTTTGGTGAATTCTTGAGATTATGTTGAAAATTTTTTAATTCGGTATTTTTAACAGTTTTTTATCACTATGGAATTTTATCCATAACAATTTGTGAACTAGTCTAAATTAAAAAAATATTATTCATCATATGCTATTTTCATTGTAATTAAATTTATTCCACTAGAATAAGAGATGATTCAAGACATATGAGACGAAACTAATTTATACAATTGGAGACTTTTTTTAATGATATATTTTACCAACCCTCAATAAATAGTGAATAACTGAAGATACATGACGCTAAAAGAGGTGATTCCAGTTTTAAATAAAATAGGACTCATAGTTAATATGAAAATTAAATTTCATTAAATAATAAGATGATTAATTCTATTTATGTGAATGTCTTATTTCAGGATGATGAAAATTCTATTCAGACAGAAAATGTTCTCTTTCGTAAAAAAAAATATACCATCATCTACATGTGTTGAATAAAGATAATATTTTGAGGGAAAATGAAAAGGAGAGAGTGGAACAAGTTTCCAAAAGACAATTTTCGGATATTTGCCCATTAATATGACAATAGTGCAAAATATTTTGAAGGAATGATTTTAGAGGAAAAATTTTCCACACCTCTTTATAATAAAAATATATATCCTTTTCCTTTCAAGGGCATTGGAAACTAGATAGAATATCTAGGAGAATTTTCCCAATAGTTTAATTTTTTGTTCTCTTTTATTTTAATTCTATAATTACAATGAATATTTTAATTAAATTGTTTTCTATTTCTCTCATATTCTATATCTCTATTGTTTTCTCTCATTTTTCTTCTTTATTGTGACCTATTATACTCATGATCATGAGTATCTAACATGATAAATCTCCTGGGGGAGTAATCTAATGTTTAAAATCAAGTATTCAAAAATTTGTATTTAATTTTTCATAATTTCTTAGAATTATTTTGATAGAGAAATTAGTGGGTAAAGAGCATGTATATCTCCAATTTCCACCTTAGGTTTATCATTTTCTTTCTGTAATATTCTCCATTGACCGAGGAGCTGAATGAAGGTCATCTCTTTTGAGGATATTCATAGTCAAGAACTAACTATTAAAAATCACTTATTATTTTATTATTGTTTTTTATTTTACTGAATCAATGAAATTATAGAATTTTTTATTATGTAATACAAACTAAAACTAAATAGAAAATGCATATGAAATAGAATGAATATATGTCAGAGAGAAGGGTGATTCTCCCACGAGAATCACCAAGTGAGAACCTTCATTATCTTTTTATTGAGTTCATAATTACATAATAAAAACACTTAATCATTTTTTTCACATCTTATTCTACTCATGTTGTGATTTTACTGTGTACTCAATCAATTTCACTTAACACCCACCACCATAATCAATGGAAAATATTGTGGAAAGGGAAATATAAAACTTAGGTAGAATTTAGAGACACAAAGGAGGATTTCCAAATAAATATCCACCTCATGATAACTCTAATAAATTATAAAACAATGATCATGATTCCATGAATACTTAGGTGCGGGCACTAGATTACTCTCTCAGAAGATCCTTTGGTTACCTCCTCATAATCATGATCATAGAAGATCACAATGGAGAAATAACAGGGAGATAAAAAAGAATGATAAATTAGGAAACTTAAATTAAAATATAAAATATATAATTATATAATGAGAAGAAAAGAAAAAATAATATTGGAATATAACCAAACATTATCTAGATATTCAGTGTATTGGTCAATCCCTTGAAATATTATGGAATACAAATATATAGGAAGACTATTCATACATTTTCTCTCTAAATATTCTTCCAAAATTTCATGCATTTTAGAAATAATAATAGTAGAATATTGGGATGTGTTATTATTGAAAATCATTCTACCATATATTATTTATCCACCCACACAATTTTTTATCTATTGTATACGTGTCTCCATAGTTATGATGGATTTAATTAGGAAAATACTTACAGATTAGAAACTATTTGAATTAAAATATATTGTATTTCAATGTGTTAATAACCTTGAAATATCTATATTATTTAAATACCAAATTCATGAAAAATGTTCCCCATTATATTATTTTTTGTCATTCAAATTTTCATCTCATTTAAATCTTCAATATATAAGATGTGGACACATCTCCAAAATTCATCCTATATGATAATAGATTCCAAGGCCTGAATTGTGAGCTTCTTTTAGGTCTTATAATTATGTATTTATCTCAAGGTACAGTTGAATGAAATGTATCCTAGTAATAATAGAATCCATAAAAAATAATTTTAAGATTTGGTTTAGGGTATAAAAACATATAGTTGAAATATTAAATTTATTTAATTTATATATATAATTAAAAATTTAAGAAACTTTCACCACTAAGTTATAATTATTCATAAAACCCTTAAAATGTGATAAATTTTCATAAATAACACATTTTTTTTGAATAATATTCATTTTAATTCAAATTAAAGTTATTTTAAATATTGACTTTTTCAATTACCCCATACTTGAACATTTCACTCCTCAGAGATAAATAATACTAAGGTCAAAACAATATTTCCTAGGTATCAATGAAAACACAACATAATTAACACATCGATGAAATATATCATTCCTCCTATATAGAATTGAAATTCTCTAATACCCCTATAATAATAAAAATTCATTCAATATCATGTTAATATTTGAGTAAAATTCTTACCAACCTCCTCTAATAAATATTTCTCTCTTCACTCACAAATTTTGATATGTGGAGATATTGTCATTCTCAAGAACATGTATGACCTTAATATGATATAAATATTAGTACCATCTCTAATTAATAATGTTATAAACGTTTTAAATATGATGGATTTTACATGGGTTTCTATGAGGCTAAGAGTTGGGAAGTTTAAAATGTAAAAAATATCAGAGGCATAATGAGGAGTGTTAGACTCTAAAGTGAAGTAAATTAATACAAAAGATGTTATTGAGAATGATTTACTCCTCAATCAGATTAAAAATTAATCACAAAAAAACACAAATTTCTCTCCTTATATAGTCCATCCTTTATCATTTTATAAGAAAAAAAATATTTCTTCCCTCTTCCCCTCACTTTATAGATTTTATTCATTTATTTATTTAGGGATTTTAGATTGATTTTTTTTTGTGTTTCTAAGGGTAATAGAGTGGATTAATCTTAAAAATTTAAAGTGAACTCCTATACCATATTTTAATTATATTTGTAATAATATTTCCATCCTGGATTTTCTTTCATCAAATTTCCAATAAATATGGCGTCACATTAAATTTTAGTTCAAAACAATTCTTCAAATCATCACAACACATCTAAAATATCCCCACACTTAAGATCAAAAAAAATCATGCATTAATCTTATAGAGGATTCTGTAAAGTGATAAATGGATTGTTATGTTTCTAACTAACAAGGTGATTCATGGATATAAGGGGATTAATAAAGTTCATATGTAAATGTAGTCAAAAATAGGAATCAAATGTAAAAGTATTTTTCAAATGTGTTACTCAGTCATTCTTAACATGTTCCATGAAGTATAACAGATTTGAAAAAGATAAAATTAGAAATTTATGGATCATAGAATATTACATGAGACTATTAAGAAATATATTAATGTAAATAATATTTTAAAAATATTTAGAAATATCTCGGGTTGGACAAGATTTTTAATTTTTTATCAATAAAACTTCCTTAAATGAAAATTTTGAAATTATAAAACAATGATCCATTTGAATAATAATTAAAATCCTTAGACATTCAAATTATGAAATTTTACAAAAATAAAAAGTTTCTCTAAATTTTTAAAATAATTTTATTATTCTCAAGAATCCTAAAATCACACCCCAAAAAATTAGAAAACATGAAAAATTATTTAAATCATGAAAAAATGGAAACAAACACAAATTTATAAAAAATGGTCACCCCCCCATACGTATACATGGGATTTAAATACACTTTCATTTAGTCTCAAATATAATAAAATATTAAGGGAAGAAAAACTAAAAACTTGGAAAGACAGAACCAGAGTTATTTGATGGTGGATGTTTTATGTTAGGCACTTAGATACTGGAACATAGAAACCTATAAAGAATGTAATAAAATAAAACATAAGAAATATATATATAATTTGGAAATAATATAGAACCTGGTTTGACCCCCTAATGGGAGATAGATTTTTTACTTTCCCTAATTAGGTAGTTTCATCACTTTTTCCTCAATCCAATGGTGGTTGTTTTTCCTAGAATGAACCACCACATGTTATTTATCTAGAAATTCATATGTGGATACCAAGAGTGAGAACCCTGAAATAAAATATAAAATATCTCAACCCCTAAAATATAATAATGAGAGAATGAAAAATGTATATGGGGGAGGGAAAAGAATATAAAGGTGCTCTATGTTGACAACTATTTTCTCCCCTCTATGTGATATACAAGTTTATGTAGAGGAGGTAGTCGCATTACTATAGACTCCACAAGATCTTATTTTTTTTATTTCATTTCTAATGTGGACACTTCCTTAATATCAATTTCTTTCTCATAATATACTACATAATCATTTTTTTCAAAGGGATAGTTAGAGAATAATTCTATTTGAATAAAATTTAAACATGAACAACTAATATAAAAAAATTCCCATTTAAATTTTTTTTCTTTAAATCCAATTTTTCTATGAAAGGTTATTGGGAATTATTTATTTTCTCTATTTAAAATTTGTTCAATCATATCAGGGAGATTCATGTGGTCCTTATCAGGTCCATCATCATTTTCTTCTTTATCCTATAAGGTGGTATAAGTGATGATAAAGTTTAACAAATTCAATCATGGGGAGTTAATGATTAAATAAATTTTAATAAAATTAATGGAAATTGATTTCAAGGGAGTATTGACTCCAATAATCAGTTCAAATTAATGTTATTATTCATTAGAAAACACTTAATAAAGATGGGTTGTAGTGGATTGAATTAGATGTTCTGGCTCCTATATGTTTAAAATAAATTCTATTTTTTTGGGTTTCTTCTTCCAAGAACAAAGAAACATATAATGGTGATAATTATTCTTTTTTAGATATGGTAAAATCATTATTCAGGTTACCTTACAAAAATTGATTCAAATATTATTCCATAAAATGTTGATCTCCAATAAGTGCATCAGTATATAAGTGTTTTTTAGTGATCTCTTATTGTCATGTCTGAGTGCCTATATTTTCAACGATTATCCAAATTTCAATTATTATGTATGGAATGACAACACTTATATTCCTCAAGAAGAATTTTACAATGATAAATAATACCAATTGAAAGTATTTGAGGGAAAATGATAAATTGAGATAGATAAATAGAATGGTTAGTTTAATATTTCTACATATCTCAGTAAATAAAGTTGGAGAAATCTAAACTTAAACTAGAACTAATATAGTTAGAAGTAGCCCCAATAATGTTTCAAATTGAATAAATTGAGGATCTCGAGAAGGAATTCATTAAAGACCCATTCAATCTCTATCAACCTTTTCTCAATGAGGTTCTATAATCAAACATGTCCCCTGATATACATGTGGGATATCAAGATGATTTGGATGGGTATTGGTTTGATTTTTTAGAACATAAAAAGTTAAGTAATTTTCACATCTATGATAATAAAAAATAAGGAACTCTCTACCTCTCTCTTTCTTTGTAAGAAGATGTTGAAGATTCACCTTCCGAGACATAGTTTCTAGTGTCCCATCTTGAAGAGATAAATTTACAAGCCAACTCACTTGATGTTAAATATTTTTATATTAATTATTCACGTTTTAATATTATTTCAGAAGAATTTTATAAAATTATCCTTTTCAATAATTTTTCACACAACAAAAATGGAGTGGATATAATAGCTCAGAATCCATACTCATGGACCCACTACTAAAAAAATAATATTTAAATTCCTAGATTTGATATCAATAAAAATGACCCAATTTTCTCAATTTAAATCATAAAATATCAGATAAAAATATCATGTCACTTATATACTCTGGGACCTTTTGGGTTTATAGTTTTATAGAATTAGGAAAAACTCTTACATAACATTACCGATGTCTTTAAGAATGAATTTTTTCCATTATAGCTATATTTTCTTATTCCTTATTAAGTCTGAATCATATCCCAAATAAAAACCTCCTTGAAATATCTTACATAACATATTTCTTTATAACCTAGTGAAAAGTAATAGAAGAAGGGTGAGATCAAATTTTTAGTAAGGGTAAACATAGGCATTGAAAATTGAATATATTCGGTGAGTATAAGGGGAGAATAAGTGTATGTAAACATATTTAAAGTGAAAAATAATTATATAGTTGGATTTATATCAATAAAAAATTGTATTATTAAACATGTGACATGGAATAATGCTTTAACCAAAGAAATTTCCCTAAGAATCAATAATTATAAGCTATGTGATGTTAATCGTGATCAAAGGAACCATTAAAAACTCATAGTAAGTATAGAGAAAACTTGTTGGTATCTTAGAACATTATCTTCATAACTTGTGTTCGCTAGTGTTAGAAATAACTGGAGACCAATAAAATATATTAGATAAACCTCCCTAATTAACTCTGCTTTTCCTTCCATTAAATTCAAAGAACACTACCCAATGCATTGGAGATCTATATCTTGCTCACTCATCGTATAAGATAGAGTGATATCACCCATCATAATGAAATATATCAGGATAAACCATTATTATCAACAATTTCCAAACACCATACATTAATATAACACAATTAAGCTTTAACTTTCATTATCAAACTATTAAAAACAACATGCATTCCATTATATATTGATTTAACCATAGAAAAGAAACTAATTTCATAATAATATCTTTAGAAAAATCTAACAATCCATTCAAATAAATAATATGACCGGTATCATAATATAATATTCTAATTGAAGGATAGGAATCATTAAAATTTGTTGACATAGTTGAAAACACCCTTAAAAGAACATTTAAAACTTTTATTTGAAAATAGGGTAAAATACCAATTTCTTTTGGTACCTTTAATAACTAAATTTCAAAAAAAAATATTGAGAAAAATATTTTCATTGAAAATAATATTTGAGACTTGTACTGTAATATTCCAAAACATAATAGTTATGATAGTGGGAAAATATGTTCATGTTATAAAAGTTAAAAAAAATATTATTTTCAAACTTTTGTAAAAGAGTCATAAGTACCCCATGTAGAAAATGTTAAGAAATTTAATTTTAAAAATTTTTAAATTATGTTCAAAGATCATGGGAAATTATGTCACAAATTCATTTATGTTTAAAAAATAAATTTCTTTAAAAAATATGATGAACAAATAGGAATAGTTTTTTATATTTCTTTAAAAACATTTAACCAATGATTTTAACGAAATCCCATTTATGACCTTTTAAAACAAAAAACCATTTGAAAGAAAGAACATAATAAGGAACATAAAATTACATGATTATAAAAGGAGTTACATTATTATATGTCAATATTAAGTGAATATAACATATAAATTAATATACGTGCATCAATCAAGGCATGTCTCAAATAATGAAGTTTGAGATGAGAAACCCTTGCAACTTGGGTAATGATTGAATAAAAAATAAATTGAATGATGGAACATAAAATAATTCTATAAAACCCATAATTTATATGAAATAATATTTTTAAACACATTATTGAGGATGTAAGTACACCATATAAAATAAATCATGGTGCATAAGAAGAATTATTCCTCAAAGAATTGGAATTGAGACCATAAAAACCACATAAACTTTTATAACATTTGAATCAATATATCATAAAAGAGTGAAGTTTAAAGGAAATTAAAATTTCATGATAAAAGATTCATTCTTGATATTATATCTCAATATTCAATATATAAACCTTATAAAAGGAATCATGTTTATATTATAATACATGTCTCGAGGAAATAATATTGAGATAAATAATACTTACAAAGAGCGTATCATTGAAGTTATAATGAATCAGTTAATTGATTATATGTAACAATTTTAAAACCAATTAAAAAAGTTTAAATAAAAAATAATACAATAATATTTAATTTAACATATAATATTTTAATTATATAGTCAATAAATAAGAATTATAACCTAATGAATATAAATTATGTTAAGAAACCCCTCACCTCGAGTCCGTATTTTCTATATATGTCCTTACCTTGTGTACAATAAATATATATTAGTTATTTAGAAGGATAAGAACCTTTTATAGGTTAATTAAATCATTATTAAACCATTTATTTCATTTATTTCGATGAAATTATTAATTACTTAATTAGTTAAGTCCACATTGGGTGTCCTGAGGACATTCAGATCAAAATTGAAAAATGACTTTGGTAGGTTGAACGTGATAAAATGTGTCATAATTCCATAATCTAAAGAATAATAATCTGGAAATAATTTTCATTTTTATACATCAAATAAAATTTTTAATCACCCATTAATGGAAGATAGGAAAAATGAATCACACCTCTTCATGGAGGTGGTATTCCACATATACACATAAGCGAAACTATCATTTTTTAATGGGTGGAAGGATAAAAAGGTAAGTAATATATTATATTTGAATAATAATAATTATGTCAAAAATATCATATATAATTATTAAATCTATCATATTAACAATCCTTTTGAGACGAAATACATCACTTCAGGGAGTTGATAGTCCATACATACACACAAACAATGTTTCTATTCCCTATAAGATGGAAAATGAGATTAATAAGGATATACAATTGAAATAATAAAATATTATTTTATGGTATATATTAATGTTATTATATTATAAGGGTCCATATATTATTTAATTAAGTAAAAGAAAAAGTAAAATTAAAATGTTCACTTGAGATGATTAACTCCTCTTCGAAGAACCTCCTTTTGGATATCTCCATAAGGCCCTAGGGATAGTGTTTTAAGAAGAAAAAAACTCTATAATTTGTCTAAGAAAGTTAATAATATTTTTTTAGGTTTTGGTCGAGTTAAGTGTCTCAATTAGTGTGAGTAAGTGATGATATCTAGTGTCCTTTTATAAGAGAGCAGTGTGGCTCTCTATAAATTACTTATGGTATTAAATTAATATAAAGTAATTTTCATGTTCAACTAGGACCAAAATGATATATTTCAAATATGTTTGGTGTAAAATTCTAAAATATCTCATAAAATAAAATTTATACAAGTTTTGGTAATTTTTAAACAATATCTCTTTATTTCAACTGAGGTTAACCCTTTTTAATGATTACCGTGGCAACAATGTTTTTATGATTTAGGGATCAAAGAGGTTACTATAAAAGGAAAATTGACCCATAAGTGGATAATGGTTTCTTTAATCAACCATATCTCATTCAAATTTTCAAATATAATTTTTATATGAATTATAAATCATTTAATAAAATATTAATAATCATAAAATAGAAATAAAATCATTTTTGGGACTATTCACGTAATTGACATCAAGAGAAATATCAATATAGTAATTTAGTTAAGATATAATTTTATTCAAATATACCTAATTCATTATATTTATCTATTTTTTTCAAATACCATAAATCACCCACTAAATTATTCCATCATAAATTTTTAGAATCATTTACTTTATTTTTCTACTGCTTGCACAAACACTGTATTGGTGACACACAAGCTTTTAAGGTAAATATTTCATCATTAAAATTTAAAAATAAATTACCATAAAAAACAAAATTTATTCCTATTAAAAATAATCATTTATAACAATTAATAACCTAATTTTATTAATATGAAAAAATATTAGATTTATTAAAATAGAGAGTTACATTTTTAATTTATTCTTTACTTAAAATAATATAATGATAATTATCAATGAATAATTGTAGCAAGTTTCCATATATATGAATATTTTAATATTATGGTTGCAATAAAATCATATAATATAAATATGTTAGGTGAGATATAAAATTTTTAAAGCCTTATCACATTATTTTTAACCTTAATTACCTGATTTACCCATACCAAGGTGAAAACAATTTACCACAGTTACTATTAATAATGAAAAAAAATAAAGTTTACCTATTTAACAAATTTTTAAATAATTATTAATAATATTTAATTAATTTTATCGAATTCAATTCCTATTAGTGTTAAGAATTAATTTTAAAATAAACCTACAAAATGTGATGAAAAATTATTTTCTAGAAAAATATTTTTTAATATTAATTCCAATGACATTAAATAGATTATTACTAATAAAAAGGAACTAATGAAATTATAAAACCAATTTAAAACAAAATGGTTCTTTTTAAATACTTTAAAAAAGAAGTGAGTTCTCTATAAAATTGGTATTTTTCATTATTAATGGAAAAATCAATCTTTTTCAGAAAAAAATAAAACATTCAACCTAAAATAATTTTTATATAATATTTTTTTAAAAAATATCTGTTTTTTCATATATAATTTATAAAATTTCTAGAAATTAATAATAATATTTTAACATAATATACAATAAAAACAATTTGTGAATAAAATGTATTTTTGAAGCATAAGAGGACTTTACAAAACATTGAGTGCTTATTTCATAAGCATTAATAAATAAATTTAATTTTAGAAGCACCTTTATATATATATAATAATATTTTTACTCCTATTTATATCTGTCAAACCAATGGCTTGGTTATAGTGGATATATTTAAATAATATTATTTCACAATCTATAAATCTTGGTGTTGAATGCCATATACACTATCGAGCATAGTATTATTTTAAAATATCTTGATATTATAGTTGAACCTAGTCATTCAAGTTAAATGAGGATCCACCCAAGAGGTTCTGATCAAAGAAAAAAAGAAGATCTTGAGGACCCCATGGTGATGTAACCAGCTCCTCAACACCAGGCAAAATACTTAATGGAGGATGACACAATGAAATTCAATATGGAGAGACCATTTTTACTTTTCACAATAACATTATTTCTTTTTTCTACACTAATTATAGGGGATATGTCATTTTTATTTTCTTTTTAGGGTTTCCCAAAAATTTTTATACTCATGGACACTGAAAAAAAATCAAATATGGTAGTTATTCTAAAAAAACACCATTCACCTTATGATTGGGGAGAAAATATAGAAACCACAAAACTAGGTGTAGTAAAAACCAAGAACCTACTTGGGGATATAAACCAAGATATATCCCCTTCCATTATTATTTCTATTATTTATATATTTTTGATTTAATAAATTTATACTCTTTTACTCTGAAATTATTTTATTTTTAGTATAGTAGTAGCTAGGATATTAACAAAAATTTACCACTGAAAAATAAATTATCTTGTGTCTCTACTTTTATTTAATTAATTTTCCACCCAATATAATTTGAAAATAATTTTTTTTGATATGATCTAAACAAAAAAAGAGAGTATTAAATGGATTATGTGTGGGAGAACCTTTCTAGTTTATGATTTTCAAATTTCTATTCATTTTTTAAAAAATATTTCCTTTTATTTTTTATTTTATTATAGTTTTAGATAAAATAACTATCTTTAATATTTTTGAAACTCATGTCAATAAGTGAACCAATATATCCAATGAAACCAAACATAATTTAATACTATAAAATAAATTGTTTTAAGTTAAAAACAATGATAATTCCATGAAAAGCCCACTGAATTTTGACTCCCATGCCTTATTTTACTGAACAAATTTCAAAATATCCATATTTTGTGGATTCTGTACTTTTTTGAACTAATATTTACATTCATCTCATTTCTTAATAGAACCAAACAATGCATGATTAATTAGAATTTTATTTATTTATTTCATAACTTGAGGGTTTAATGTACTAGTATTTGAAAGGATTTAAGCATTACATGGATTTTAAAATCCCCCTTTTGAAATGAATTATTTTCAATCCTTCCATTACATTTCATCCTTATAGCCCTTGGTATCCATGAATAGCCTAATTGTTAGAAACTTTTCCTTATCCAACCTTATTTTAAATTAAAAATTGCATAATATAATTTAACATAAGTGTGGAAGGAAGCTATCTTGTGATGTAAAAAAACATTTTTTACTATATTAAGAGGAAAATAAAATGTTGAAAAGATGATTTTCTAGAGAAAATGTGATTCTCCAAAAAATTATGTATTACTAGAGTTTTTCAGTAGATTTATTAAAAAATGTTAAACAAAATCTATCATTTGGAAGGTATTGAAAATAAATTAAAAATATTTTTTTTGAATCTGAAATGATATATTATAATTTTAATGATGGGATAAAAGTTACACCCACTATTTGATAGTTAGAATAATCCTACATTTAATTCAAACATTAATTTTGGATATATATGAAATACCAAAAAAAAGAAAATATGTGAAGGTTGTTGAGTGGATATTATGTTTCTACTCAAATACAAAATGGTTTATACTATCCTTTAATGTTTCATGATAATTATAGCTAATTTTGTTCTGGGGGAGTGAGGAGGAGAACCATTATTATGTGAAAATTAGATTCATGATTTTTTTCTTAAAAAATATCCAACACTCCTTATCTTCCTAAAAAACAATTTACATCTCAAACATACCAAACCATAACATATAAAAGACCCTATAAAGTCCCTCATCATAAAATCAAGTCCTTGACTCACATTGAGTAGAAATTTTTTAATTTATCAATCCTATGGTGACCCTTACATATTTTTGGATGAGAAAAGATTAGTTGAAAATTTATATTTGTTTGATGAGTTAAAATTAATGAGAGGTAAGTTTTTTTTCACACATAAGAAAACAGAAAGTGTGAATCAATTTAATTTACTAAGAAAAGAAGTTAAAATATTTTTTAGTAAGATTAATAATTTTTTGTTACTTGTTTTTAAATTAGTTGATCCCATGGGTATGTGTGTTGAATTTTATTTGATTTGATCTTAATTTTTACTTATTCATGAGTTTGGGATTTAAGTATGGGGGAATTTATATAATTGACATTTAAAAAATATTTATAGTTATTTCAGTGATTTATTCGTTACCAATTTATTATTTTTGAACTAAATTGTATCATTTGTGGATTTGGGGTGAATTTTAGGCATTATTGTGAAAAAATATAATTATGGATTTTTAATATTTTTTATCACTTCTATATTTTTGGCATAATGTTTTTCAAACTAATCCAAATTTAATATAACTTTTTTTGTAGGATTCTATTTTTATTGGTATGGAATTTCTTAAACTGTACAAAGATCCAATTCATACCATAAAATACCCAATTCAAATCCTATAAGACCCAAATGATTTATGAAAATTGAAAAAAATTGGTGGATAGATTTTATCAACCCTTATAAATTATTCATTTATCAAGATAAAAGGATCTATATTAGGTGATTCTAGTTTAAAAATAAAAAGGACTCGAAAGTGAGTATGAAAATTAAATTTCATGGAATAATTAGACCATTAAGTCTATTAATGTGTGTATCAATGTGGAGGTAACTGAAAAATTTATTCATCTAGAATATTTTATCTTTATTAATAAAATTACAACATCATATAAAATTTTCCAAAGAAGTTGATATTTTGAATGAAATTGAATAATCCATATTTTAAAAATCTTTAATAATACCACTTTTTGATATTCAACCATTTACTATGCCAAAACATCATAAAATTCTGAATAATTGGTTTTATAGGAAACTTTTCCACACATCTTCATTATAAATATGTATATAAATTTACAATGTAGGGGGTCAGCTACTACATTGAAGATATGGATGAAGTTATGTTGTAGTTTAGTTTTTTGTTTTATTTTCTTTTTATTCTATAATCTCATGGAATATTCTAATAAAAGTGTTTTATGTTTCTTTATTATTTTATCTCTCCCTCCCACTCATTTTCTATACTCATTTTTCTTTAGTGTGAACCCTTATGCTCATGGACATAAATAGGTAGCCTAGGAATCTCTTAGGGGAGTAATATAATGACTCCATTTTGGTTTCTTTATTTCATTAATATTTCCATATATTTATCTAGATTTTTAGTTGGATTTCACATAATTTATTATTTTCCACCAGACTTAGGGATTAATATATTAATATATATTAATATATATTAATTAGAAAATTCATATATTATTAGGGAAAATGGTTTTCACATTGATCAAGAGCACATGTGGGAAATCTGAGACCATAGTTGTTTCTAAAATATGGGTTTACCCAAGGAAAAACATAATGTTAGTCAGTATTAGGTGTTCAGTTGAAAGTATCCCTTGGGTGGTGCATTAATTAAATTATGTAATTTATTTATTTAATTAATTTATTTAATACCCTAAACCAAATTACCTCCCTATATATATTTCATTGTGAAAAAAATTCATGGTTAGCCACATAACCCTATGAGATTAGAGAGGAGGAGGAGAGCATCGTTTGCATTAGAAACTCAAGAACATGGATCAATAGCTAACAATGAAGAAGAATAATTAGTCATATAAAATACATAGTAGGATCAATACCTTCTTATATAATGAACACATTCTTTGCCAATTTTTGATTCATTATTGATATAAGGAATGTTATTTTATGGATTTTGGCCCCTTGATTTATTTGATAATAATGGATTTCTTATTTACATTTTTAATCAATGATATATGTTATTATCGTGAACCTAAATTTAGATAGAGTTCTTTAACCTATTTGTTTATATCAATTGTGCCCTTTTTTAACCTTTGGCTACGCTTTATGTAATCATTGGATGGGATCTCACCATCCAATGATAGTATAACCTTCTTTTATCCCCAATGTTCTTCACGTTCTTGATCATTGGCCTATGGGGTTAGTGCTTCGATATTGTTGGGATGAGTTCAAGCATAACTGAATCCTATGATTCATTGAAGATGTGTGAAAAATTTAGAGATCAGTGTTTTGTGGATGAATCAAGCCGTTTTGGAAAGGTGGGTAATGAAATTGAGAATTGGGACCCCGAATGGCAATGGACACTGCGACGTTGACTACATGGGTAATATAAATCATGTTTTCAGTCATCAGAGTCCATTAAATGATGATTTAATATGGATACCTCTATATTCAACTATTTTCGATGAGTCAAACAATAGTGAAAGTTGGGGATTTGGTGGATTTTTCATCTGTGTAAAGAAATGCATCGGTTTTTTATGAAATCAATTATGAGGTTTCATGTATACCAATGGAACACACGTTGTGTAGTCTGAGTTTTCATAGTACCTAAGGGTTTGGATGTGTTAAATATCACACATCACATGACTGAGACCCACATGTTTTGTGAATCTTCCCAGGAAGAAAAGTTGTTTTTCATGGGAACATTCCCAAGACCTCAAGTAGAATGACACATTGTGTACCCTAGGGACATGCCATGTAGTAATACATGGAATACCACGTCATGTGTTGGGATCACATAACTATGACCCTATATGGGAATATACACCATGTATACCTATATAAATTTTGTGAGGTGAGATACGGATGGATAACCCATGTCTATATGGGGACACACCCAGGTGTCCAAGTGAGTTCACATGCCATGTGACCCCATGTACATGTCATATAATTTCACTAGAAACTTCTACCATGTGTATATCTATCTTTGGGATTGATATTTTCACCAGTGAGAATCCTATACTCAGTGGTTTTCCACATGGGATGTTATTGTAGCCTTCATTTTGATGACATTAATACAACATAAAGTGTTATGAGAAGCACATTTCTTTTATCGGTGCTTGGATCATAGTATTGATTAGGTTATATCATTAAATAGTTTATGGGTTTGGTAATCCATTTTCACACAAGGGAATGGGTATACCATACTCTATATGCTGGTAGAGTCGGTACTCACCCCATACTATAGAGGGTGTGGGTCCACTTTCTACAGAGTGGTACTCTTCCATCATTAAGCTCCAGCGAGGAGCAAGTCCTCTACTGGGGTTAGCTTCTCCCTCAGTTTTGGTGGGTAGTAGTGATGTGGGTCCCTTAAAACTAATTCTAATGTGGTTTTATGTTGTTCTAGGCATTAAGGATGGACCTATGGAAGATTCAGGCTAACTCATCATTCTTAGCTAATCGTGGAGATGTTGATCCCCTTTCTCTTATCACTTTGGTTTATTTTGAGCATATATTATGTTTGGTTACCTTACCACCCTTCTAATGGGTTGATCTGGATATTATTATATCTATTTCTCCCCTTTTTGTTTTTGAGGATTCCTAATGGGTATTTATATTCTCACATTTTCATGGGTTTCTCCCACACGTATTGTGTATTATGAAAACAACTGGAAGATTGGTAGTGACAATAGTGGAAATAGTTACAAAGGATTATAACAGTGATTGGTGATAAATCTTAGAGATGAGGGGAAATTCTGTAACACCCCAGAATGACAAAGGGTTAAATGGATAAATGATATGACTCATGTCAACAAGGTGCACCTTCCTTTTCGAGATCCTGTCTGATTAAAACTCCACAGTTAAGCGTGATTGGCCTGGAGTAGTGACCAGGATGGGTGAACTTCTGGAAAGTTTCCCAGGGTGTGTGTGAGTGAGGAAAAAACACACTAGAAGGGACATGTGTTGGCCTGTAGGGACTGTCATTAGTCAGATTACCCGTTCAGGCATGTGGGTGGACCCTTGTGGGGGGGGGGGACCACGTGTCTATGGGGCAACTGGTGGTACCCGACGGGCTAGGACTCGCCGACCATGTAAAGGAGGGGTGTTTGTGCTATCACCGAGACCCAATTGTTACATTTGGTATCAGTGGTGGTAACCGACCATGTTAAGGAGGGGTGTCTGTGCTATCATCAGGACCCAATTGTTACATTTGGTATCAGAGGTGGTACCCACCATTAAGTGTGGTGCACTGCCGGGGTTGATATGTAGGGCCCATAACGAAGAATTTGTGCTCTAAAGGGAGGGGGGGTGATTGTAACACCCCATAATGATAAAGGTTTAAATGGATAAATAATATTACTCATGTCAACAAGGTGCACTTTCATTTTCGGGAGCCTGTCTGATTAGAACTCCACAGTAAAGCGTGCTTGGCCTGGAGTAGTGATCAGGATGGGTGACCTTCTAGGAAGTTTCCTAGGGTGTGTGTGAGTGAGGAAAAGGCACACTAGAAAGGACATGTGTTGGCCTGTGGGGGCTGTCATTAGTTAGATGACCCATTTAGGCATGTCGGTGGACCCTTGGGTGGGGACCACGTGTCTGTGGGGCAACTGGTGGTACCTGACGGGCCAGGACCCGACAACCATGTTAAGGCGGGGTGTCTGTTCAGGCATATGGGTGGACCCTTGGGTGGGACCATGTCTATGCGGGGAAATTGGTGGTACCTGGGTGGGCTAGGACCCGATGACCATGTTAAGGAGGGGGGTCTGTGCTATCACCGGGACCCAGTTTTTACATTTGGTATCAGAGGTGGTACCCAACCTTAAGTGTGGTGCACTTCCTGGGTTGAGATATAGGGCCCACAATGAGGACATTGTGCTCTAGGGGGGGTGATTGTAACACCCCAGAATGATAAAGGGTTAAATGGACCAATAATATGACTCATGTCAACAAGGTGCACCTTTTTTTTAGGATCCTGTCTAATTAGAACTCCACAATTAAGCGTGCTTGGCCTGGAGTAGTGATCAGGATGGGTGACCTTCTAGGAAGTTTCCCAGGGTGTGTGTGAGTGAGGACAAGGAACAATAGAAAGGACATGTGTTGGTCTGTGGGGACTTTCATTAGTTAGATGACCTGTTCAGGAATGTGGGTGGACCCTTGGGTGGGGACCACATGTCTGCGGGGCAACTGGTGGTACCTGGTGGGCTAGGACTTGACGACCATGTTAAGGAGGGGTGTCTGTGCTATCACCGGGACCCATTTTTACATTTGGTATTAGAGATGGTACCCAGCCTTAAGTGTGGTTCATTGACTGGGTTGAGATGTAGGGCCCACAAAGAGGATGTTGTGCTCTAAGGGGGGGGGGGGGGTGATTGTAACACCCCAGAATGATAAAGGGTTAAATGGATAAATAATATGACTCATGTCAACAAGGTGAACCTTCCTTTTCAGGAGCTTGTCTGATTAGAACTCCACAGTTAAGAGTGCTTGGCTTGGAGTAGTGATCAGGATGGGTGACTTCTAGGAAGTTTCCTAGGGTGTGTGTGAGTGAGGACAAGGCACACTAGAAAAGACATGTGTTGTCTTGTGTGGAATTTCATTAGTTAGATGACCCATTTAGGAATGTGGGTGGACCCTTGGGTGGGGACGACGTGTCTATGGGGCAACTGTTGGTACCTGACGGGCCAGGACCGGATGAACATGTTAAGACGAGGTGTCTGTTCAGGCATGTGGGTGGACCCTTGGGTGGGGAACATGTGTCTGTGAGGCAATTGGTGGTACCTGGCGGGCTAGGACCTGATGGCCATGTTAAGGAAGTGGGTCTGTGCTATCACCAGGACCCAGTTGTTTCATTTGGTATCAGAGGTGGTACCCAGCCTTAAGTGTGATGCACTGTGTGGGTTGAGATATAGGGCCCACAACGAGGACATTGTGCTCTAAAGGGGGGGGGGAGGTGATTGTAACTCCCAAAATGATAAAGGGTTGAATGGATAAATAATATGACCCATGTCAACAAGGTGAACCTTCCTTTTCGAGAGCCCGTCTGATTAGAACTCCACAATTAAGTGTGATTGGCCCGAAGTAGTGATCAGGATGGGTGACCTTCTAGTAAGTTTCCTAGGGTGTGTGTGAGTGAGGACAAGGAACACTAGAAAGGACATGTGTTGGTATGTGAGGACTGTCATTAGTTAGATGACCCGTTTAGGCATGTGGGTGGACCCTTGGGTGGGGACCATGTTTCTGAGGGGCAACTGGTGGTACCTGACGGGCCAGGACCTGATGACCATGTTAAGGCAGGGTGTCTGTTCAGGCATGTGGGTGGACCATTGGGTGGGGACCACGTGTCTGTGGGGCAACTGGTGGTACCTAGCGGGCTAGGACCCGATGACCATGTTAAGAAGGGGGTCTGTGCTATCACTGGGACCCAGTTGTCACATTTGGTATCATAGGTGGTACCCAGCCTTAAGTGTGGTGCACTACCTGGGTTGAGATATAGGGCCCACAATGAGGACATTGTGATCTAAAGGGGGGGGGGAGGTGATTGAAACACCCCGTAATGATAAAGGGTTAAATGGATAAATAATATGACTCATGTCAACAAGGTTCACCTTACTTTTTAGGATCTTGTCTGATTAAAACTCCATAGTTAAGCGTGTTTGGCCTGGAGTATTGATCAGAATGGTTGAACTTCTAGGAAGTTTCCTAGGGTGTGTGTGAGTGAGGATAAGGAACATTAGAAAGAACATGTGTTGGCCTATGGGGACTGTCATTAGTTAGATGAACCGTTTAGGCTTGTGGGTGGACCCTTGGGTGGGGACCATATGTCTGCGGGGCAACTTGTGGTACCTGACAGGCCAGGACCCGACGACCATGTTAAGGCGGGGTGTCTGTGCTGTCACCAGGACCCATTTGTTACATATTATCTCTTTATTTTTCACCTTTTCTACTAGTTAAGCATGCT
Organism: Viscum album; assembly: GCA_963277665.1. Lineage (NCBI taxonomy): Eukaryota > Viridiplantae > Streptophyta > Magnoliopsida > Santalales > Viscaceae > Viscum > Viscum album. The sequence continues at coordinate 1,980,243,831 of OY728155.1, forward strand.
TGGCCTAGAGTAGTGATTAAGATGGGTGACCTTCTAGGAAGTTTTCCAGGGTGTGTGTGAGTGAGGAAAAGTCACACAAGAAAGGACATGTGTTGTCATGTGGGGACTATCATTAGTTAGATGATACATTGAGGCATGTGGGTGGACACTTGGGTGGGGACCACGTGTCTGTGGGGAAACTGGTGGTACCTGGTGGGATAGGACCCGACGACCATGTTAGGGAGAGGTAGTGTGGTGCACTGGCTGGGTTGAGATGTAGGGACCACAATGAGGACGTTGTGCTCTAAAGGGGTGGGGGTGATTGTAACACCCCAGAATGATAAAGGGTTAAATGGGTAAATAATATGACTCATGTAAACAAGGTGCACCTTCCTTTTCAGGAGCCTGTCTGATTAGAACTCCACAGTTAAGCGTGTTTGTCCTGGAGTAGTGATCAGGATGGGAGACCTTCTAGGAAGTTTCCAAGGGTGTGTGTTATTGAGGACAAGGCACATTATAAAGGACATGTGTTGGCCTGTGGGGACTTTCATTAGTTAGATGACCCGTTTAGTCATGTGGGTGGACCCTTGGGTGGGGACCACGTGTCTGCGAGGCAAATGGTGGTACCTGACGGGCCAGGACCCGACGACCATGTTAAGGCGGGGTGTCTGGGCTGTCACCGAGACCCAGTTGTTACATATTCTCTCTTTATTTTTCACCTTTATACTAGTTTTTAATTTGGGACCTCATTTTTTATTAGAAATGTATTTTTCCTTTTATCTCATGTATTCCTTTTTCCAATTTGAGGTATTTTATAAAGGTTGTTTCATTCATTGATTAAAATCTAGATTATTTATTGTATTCCTATATCTGTAAACTATATCCTAAATCTTATTATGTGCATGTATACTAATACTTTAATATAAGGCCTCCCATTTAATTTATGTGACTACTAAGTACTTGTATTTAGACCTTGTTATATTGTAGGATATCCTGGGGTGTCAAAATTAGCTTACTACAATAAAAAATAGGGTCTCGGTGGGTCGGGTCATGATAGAGTCATATCAAAGGTGGTTTATCCTTGGGTTGGTATTTAGAGTTAGACTTGTCTTGAGGTTTGGTTTGGGAACATATAAAAATTATTTCAGAGTTTCTCAAGTTCAGATCTGGGGTCAGGGACCCTGGTGTTGGTGTGGAGACCAATATATCCATACACCAAGATTTTAACTACCTTCTTACCAGCTTGGATTATCGAGGAATCAGTTGTAAGGAAACTGATGGTACATGAATCATATATAATTGGGTTTTTTCATTCATGTACTTGATCTAGATCCTTAAATATTATCATCTATCCATGGTACATCTTGTTAAAATTCAGGATGCCTCTGTGATGACAGACATTTGGGATACCGATACCAGATCGTGATGCCAATTAGTTGAGTGATGATGCCTCAATTCAGGGACCTAATAATGAGATGTTTCTTCTAGGGGTTCAGTTGAATGATTGAATTCATGTTGGGTATTTGATAGCTCCAGAAGGTCGGCATGATGATGCGAGTATTCTTAGCATAGTATGAGAGTTCCAGGAATAGATACCTCTAATTTTTGGGGATTAGAAAAACCCTCAAGTGGTGGAGGATTGGCTCGAGGTGGTGGTCTAATTTTTTAGGATTGTTCAGACCCCAACCAAACATATAGTTAGGATCATGAAAAATCTACTTTATGGAGAATCAGGGCACTATTTGACTTATATCACTCAAACTCTTGATGAGTATTCTCTTCTATTGTTAGAATTTTATTAGTTATTCCATGACGATTATTTCCCATTGATCTTCCACTATATCTGAATTTAGGAACTTTTCAAGCTATCAGAGGGTGATATTTTAGTGATTATTCTAAGATATTTACCAACCTCACATGTTACTCTCTCTATATGATAATGTATATTTACTTTCATTTCTAGGAGTTTTATCCTGGAATTCACAGAGACATCCATGCTAGTGTGGTCTCCTTTTTCATTTCCACTTATACTAGAGTGTTGGTGATATCCTTGGTTATAGATTACTTATTAGCACATTGACATTCGATAACTAGATTTGGAAGTAGACAAAATGGGGTTGAGTCATATTCAGCATTAGTAGGCATCATTCATCAGGGTCACAATATATGAGGCAAACCCATTCCCAGATTCGAACACTTAGACCTTTGAAACAAGGTTCGCATAGTGGATCTCATCCACCCAGAGATGGGAGATTATATACTTATAATGGGTGGGGTAACATGGCTCATAATTACTTGATCTAATGTGTTGTGTATGGTGGATAGTTAGTGGATAGACCTCCGTGATAGAGGTTGGATTATGGTCATGGATATCCATAGAGTGGTTAAGGAATCCCGTTAGGAGTCATTGCTGATAGAGGAGTTGGTGGAGATCTATAGAGAGGAGATACTTGTGAAGGATGAAACTACAAGATAATTCTGCCGCCCCCACCATGTGGGCTATGCCAGATTTAGAGGGATACTAATTGAGGGCATAACCAATTGTATGTAATGGGGGTCGGGGTACGATCAGGCTTCTGATGAGATGATTTGAGGTATGATATGTATCTTATCAACATCGGATATACTATTTTTATTGATGTGAGCAACTCATTCCTTTATATCTATATCCTAGGTGTGAGAGCTAGTATTTCTCATTGAGTCTTTGGCCCATCATCTATGTCTAGAAGTACATGTAGGGAGAAATTCTTCTATATCACTTGTTTATCGGAAGTGAGATATTACACTCAGTGGATATCATTTCTCATTACACATCTTAGTAATTACAATGATACATTATGATGGAATCCAAGGTATATAATTGTTTCCTAAAGTTTAATATTATATAGATAATCAACATAGGATAATAATATTCCATTATAAATATATGTGAGACTCTCCTTCATGGGTGAGATATGGTGAAGAAAGTGGGGAACTCAAGAAAGAAGCTTTAACCGATCAAAAATTAGTTAGTGAGTTTATACCTAGATGCAGTATGCTCTTTGGGAATCTTGATTCCAGTGGTAGTGTAGGATTATATGGAAAACTTCCCTAAAGATGTTTTGGGACTATTTCTCAGGTAGAAAATTTTCTTCTTCATCAACTTTCACCCCGAGTGTAAGGACTTGACCATCAACATTATTTAATAGTGTCTTTAGACTAAATTCCATTTTATTTCATTCCAAAGGATATTTTAGTTTTAGTGTTTTAGATTGTTAGGTCATAACTCTTATATAACAAACTCACATATATATAGTGTGGAAGCTTCTAATCAGTATAAATTCTTCCTATAATATAAATGTTTTAAAATAAAACACAATTTATTTTCATGAAAAATCATCATGAAATTCATAATTATTTCTTCCTTGTTCTTAAATATCCTTAAACCCTAGGAATTTTTTTAAAACATGATATAACTACAAAAATCATAGAAAGTGACATAAAAATAATAAAATCATTAGTCCAATGAAAAACATGAAACCCCGTGAAAATTTTATCTTAATCTAAATGATATTTGAGAAAATGAAATAAATCATTTCCATATAAAAATAATAAAAAACATTCTCAATGAAATACATTAAAACTCATAGAGAGAAAATAAAAACCCTTTTTTGTAAACATTAAACACTGAATTCATCACTCATGATAAAAAACTGGAGCCTAGATAAATCTATAGGAGAAAACTCATTTGTAACTCCCTCTTAATTGTTAGTTAATTCAAGGAACATTACCCAAGGGATTAGAGTTCTATCTGTACACACCCAAAGTATAAGTTTTTATCAGACTCACCAAGTTATATCTAGGTGCACACAATGTATAATCTATATTGGGCGCATCGTGAGCTATAATGGGGATTGACCCACCATATAAGATGCATCGGGCTCACCCGTTTCACATATATTGATCAAGTACAAAATAAAACAATTTATGATTCCCCCACTTCATTATAAAACCTTTAAAAAATCTTTTAAATCCATATAAAATCATATTTGGATATCAAAATACACTTTCTTCTAAAAAACACATTTCCAATACCAAAATACCCAAAAAATGGGGAATAGGGTTTTTTGTTGAAGAAACCATGAAAGCTTATAGAGGAATCCAAACATTAAATAATGGTCATAGGAATGGTGAACTTCGTTGTCATCATATCTAGTAAAATAGAATTTTTTTTATCTTTTTGTAAATAAATTCAAAAATCCCAAAAAAATATTCCTTTGGAAAACCTTTGAAATAAAGTCAAAGAAAATCAATTATTAAAATATAAAAACTTCATACATAATGAAAAGAACATTTTTTTTTGAAAATAACTATGGAAAATTATAAAGTAAATTTAAATTTATTACAACATCATGATGGTGAGAAATTACATTCATGTATATATGTAAAATTATACATTAATTTTGACCTTTGTACAAAGAGTTGAAAGAGGAACTTTAAAAGAGTATTTTAAAAAGAAAGTCATGTACCTTGAGTGTGACTCATCATATATGTTCTTTATCTTCCGGAATAAAGAAATTATATTAATTTTATACATTATTAAGATTTTTTTTGCATTTTCATTATTTTTAATTTAATTTAATTCCTTGTTATATAAAATTACTTAATCAATTAAATTCACATCGGACGTTTTTGATGATATTGGGATCAAGTGTCAGAAATGACTTCAGTATGTTGAAAATTGTTATAGAGGTCATTATTCCATAAAATCTAAAATAATAATCCAAAAATAATTATAACTTTTTTATACCAATTATAATTTTAAACCCAAACATTAAATATGATTAGGATAAATTAACTATGTTACAATCATGGATACGGTAGGTCATACATACGCATGAGTAATCATTCCATTTTTCAACGATCATTATGGAAAGAAGGCCGATATTATTTTATCTTTTCATAATTATGATAATATAATAAATATAATATTAATTATATATATATATGATCTAGGTAATTTTATGGTTTAAAATGAATCACATCACTTGGTGGAGGTGGTAGTCCACACGTACGCTTTAACGGTTTTATCATTTTTTAGTGAATGGAATGGTAAGAAATTAAATGATATATTATCATTTAATAATGATAAATATATCATTAATATCATATATAAACTTTAATTCTATCATTATAACCATATATGAGAGGTGATTATGGAAAAAAATTACATCAGTTTGTGAGAAGGTAGCCACCACACACACGAACAATGGATCTATTTCCCATTTAATGGATATTGGAGATAAATATATGTTATGAACTTAACATAATAACATATTCATATAATTATGATATTTGTGTTATTATTTTATCATGGTTTAAGATGATTTTATGGATATGTAATAATAAATAAAATTAACACATGTGGATAAAAACTATGCCCCTTCTTTGGGAAACCTCCTTCGATTAACACTTTAATCCCTATAAGGTTTTTATTATACCTAAATTGAGACCTCTATAATGAGTGTAGGGTTTATATTTAAGGGTTATTTGTAGGTATTTTTTGAATAAAATAGTTTTTGAAGTGTGAAGAAATATGATTAATTTGTTCCTAATTAGAATAGAGGGGAGGGGAACTCTGTGAATCAATCAAAATATTAAATTAATATATACTAATTTTCAATTTAAAATGGATCCAAAGTAGTTTATTTAAAATATATAATGATTATGGGTTTAAATAACCTTATAAAATAATATTTTGTAAAATTTTAGATCACATTTTTACACTTATCATTTGGTTTTAACCCCTCGTTAACCTCTTTCACTCTTATCATGACAAAGAGTTTTACTATTTGAGGGTTAATATAATTACTATAAATAGAAACATGACCAAGTAATATACCATGGTTGATATTATTGACCATATATTAGTCACTTGGATGATTCTAAGACTCTTATGAAGTTTATGTCATTAAAAAAATACTATTTATTATAATATATCATTAATGTCAATTTTTAGAACTATTCATTACTTTGATTTTAATAACATCAAGGAAAAAATTAAAATTAGAAAAAATATTTTAATACAAACCTGTGATGTCATGTGGATATATAAAATTATTGGATTACATAAATGTTCTAAATTATATTAATTTAAATATTTTTAATATCATTTATTTTATTTTTTGATTAATTAAATAATTTTTGCATCAATGTTGTATAATCATTTAAGGTAATTATTTCTTTAATAAAAATTAATAATAAATTACCATGATGAATATAAATATTTTATATATAAAAAATAATATTTATAAATGGAAATATCCTCTCGTTATCCTTATGTGAAACATATTATATTTAATAAAAACAATATTGGGTCATTTTTCACTTTTCATGAAATAAAATATTATAAAAGTAATAATCTTATCAAAATAGAAAAAAGACCACATATTATACCTTTTTATTATTTTTTATGGGTTATAATAATCTAATAAAATTTATTTATATTTTAGGATTTTTTTCACCATCCTTAACATTTTATTTTTAAGCTTTAGTTACTCGATTTACCCTTTATTATGGTAACAAAAATTACTAAGGATACTATTCATTTTGACTAAAAAATAAAATGGGAATATTAACCAAATTTGGGACCTATGATTCCAAATATGGACTCCATTATTCAAGATTCAAAACAAATAAGTCACAAATTTTAATTTAAAATCAAATCAGTAAAATGTGATGAAAATAATTTTTTCATAAAAATGTCCTTTTTAAATATAAAATGTCCTTAACCTAAATTAAAGTATAAAATTAATTTTGAAAACCAAAATTGGATTATTTGAAATCAAAATAAACTATTAAAATTTTAATACTAATCTAAAATATAATTTTTCTTCGTAAATACTTTAAAAAAATTATTGTTTTCAATAAATATCTATATTTTAAATATTTACTATAAAATATATATTTTTAGAAAATTATCAAAAATTCATCCTAAGATAATTTTGAAAAAATGAATTAAAAAACTAGTTAAAAATTTTCAAATTATAATTAAATAATTTGAAAATTAAACTTTTAAATAAAACCTTATAAGAAACGAGTGTGGTAAAACCATTTCCCTTTTTGATTTTCAAAATAACTAAATATATTTATAATGAATATAAATATCTTATTAAAGATTACTAATAAACATGAAAATGATTTATTCTATCATTAACTAGGTTTTCACATTTTACCATCCCATTGGTAATTACATATTCACAATTTTTATTCACATATTAGACAAGTGGGGATACCTTTCCCTCATATAATTATCAGATTGCCATATTTCTTCTTCAACCATATGGTTTCTCCAAAAAACCTTAACCTGGATAATAACCTTGAACAGTAACACTTTCTCTCTACAGTAAAGAATTGGAATAGGTCGTTCTTCATAAGAAATTTTATCTTCTAACTGAACTATCTCAGGGCTTAAAACAAAATATAAATACAACACATACCTTCTTATTATCAAAACATGAAAAACATTGTATACCTAGGATAAACTCATAGACAATGCCAGTCGGTAGGAAAATAGTCCAACTTTCTCTAGGATTTAATATGTTCTAATGAACTATGGTTTTAAATTTACTTTTTTACCAAAAATCATCACACTTTTCCATGTAGATACTTTAAGAAAAACATAACCACCTACAATAAAAGAAAAGTATTCCTCTCATTACTCGCATAAATTTTATACTTTCTTTCTATTTTCCTCATATATTGTTGAATAATATTCACCATCTCCTCCATTTCCTATAAAAATTCTGGTCCCATCAACATTATTTCGCTTACTTTATCCAAAAATTTAGGAGTTTAACTCTTCTTTCATATAGTGCCTCAAAATATGTCATCTGTATAATGGAATAAGAACTGTTATTATTTGAAAAATCAACCAAAGAATTTTTTTTATCCCAAAATAAATAGAAATCCATTAAATAAGAAAAAAATATTTCTTATAATGTATAAATTTTTCATTTAGACTGTCTATCATACTAGTCATGAAAATATGTACTCGAATTTAATTTAGTACCCAACAACATCTGAAGCCCTTTACAGAAATTAAATGTAAACCTAGGATCACAGTTAGAGACAATTGAGATAGGAACTACATTTTACCTAACTATATCTTTGAGATATAGTTGAGAAATTTGATCTAATGACATAGTATTTCTAATTGGAGGGAAATGTGAATATATAGGTAATCTATCAAGAGTAACACAAATCAAATTATTACCTTGAGATGTCTTTGACAGTCCCACCATGAAATCAATGGAAATTTTTTCCCATTTCAACTACAATACTAGAAAATATTGAAGCATACCCTTTAATATTTATTACTCTTCTCTAACCTATTGAAAATTAAAACATTTCATTATAAACTCAACAATGTCTATTTTTATTCCATCCCACCAGTTTTTTTGAGAAGGTGATGCCTTGGACCAGAATGACCAAAGCACAAATATTATTAAAAGAAAATTTACAGGAGTTGAAAATACAGGATAATATTACCATATGTTTCATGAAAGGAAATAAGATCGGTGGGGAGGTATTCAAACTAGGTAATTTCTTGATCTACTCCCATGTTGTCTAGGCTATCTACAACTGTGTTTTCTTCTTGATAAACATGTGTGATGATATAGTTAATATCGATAAGTGAATGATTTCATTCCATCCATCATATAGTAATTGACCATGAAATATGAGTTACGTCATTCCAAATATCTTATACGATGGTCGTCGAGTCATTTTCAATCCAGAGGTTGTTCCAACCAAAAATCTTGGAAAAATAAATGGCATGTATAAAACTCAGCATCTCAGCTCCAAGGGTAGTGGAAATGCCACAATTACCCATGAAACATCCAAGAATCTGACTGAGGTGATTCTTAAAGACAACACCACACCCTACAGGGACCAGGTTTCACTTGGAGGTACCATAAATATTTATTTTGATCCATCTAGGGAGAGGGGATCTCCCGAAGACCTCTAGAGTGTGATGCAGTTGACAGAAATTACTGTTAATCCATAGATGTTTCAGGATTCCAAAGTCATGCACGGTGTTGTGGTGATGTCTATTTTGCAACAAAGCAACATCATGTATGGAAATAAGGATCTGCATTTGACCTACATTTATTGAGTTAGTAATTTTTGTGAATAACAACATTATGATCATACCAGATCACATGGGGTTGCTCAGTAACTGCAACAAGGAAAAAGTTCCTGATTTGTTGAGAGCCTTCCATTTCTACACATTTCTTTAGTTGAGTTTTGACAGAGTCAATAATCTATCATATACAATTAAAAATGTAAAGAATATATTTCCAAATAGAAGAAGTAGTATCACAAGAAAGGAAGATGTGGTTAGCATCTTCGCTATGTTGATTACAAATTTTACACTTAGAGAAAAGTTGGATTCCAAAATATTGGAGGTAATTATCAGTGGGGACTCTGTTGTGAGCGAGATGCCAGATGAGAGTAAATATTGAAGGATTAATCCAAGGTTTGTTAAAATGTTTTAGCTAGCTCTAATCATTCTCATAGTTACAACAATAATGGTTGTAGAAATGTTTTGAGTTAAGCATACCATTTTGAGCTGGTTCCCAAATTAAGAAATCATCAGTGTAAGTGAAAGAGTAGATTTCAATGACATTTAGAATATTATCAGGGAAGTGATCATTTTGAGAGTATACAATATATTTGATAGTGTTGTTGATATTTTTAGGAGTTTAATCATATTATATCATAGAAATTAATGGTTTTCTAGTCTAGTTATCTGAACAAAATTTCATGGTAGAGTCTCTGGAGACCATCCATATAGAATTATTCATAATATTGGTGAAGGAGTGTTTGATGGAAGGACATACTAAAGAACTAATTTAATTAGAATTTCCTACCTTAAGTTTTTAAAGGAATCTATTTTTGAGAAATGTAATTACATTTGAAGTATTATAAAGAAGGTTCTAAGTGAGCCTATCTTGAAGGGCTTCATTAAATAATTTTAAATTTTTTATACCTATACCACCAATCTCAATGGGCTTGCAACAGGTTGACCAGGGAATAGTCATAAGTTTTCTTTCTAGAGTACTACCAGTCCAAATGAAATTATTAATAGTGATGTTCATCTATTTAATAAGAAAAACATTCCAATTTTAGACCATCATGGAGTAAATCGTCTTGGAGACAATAATAGATTTAATAAGTCAAGTCCTACCTACCATGGAGAGAGATTTATCTTTCCAAGAAGAAATCTGATTTATAATTTGGTCAACAATAGTCATAAAGTGACAGGACTTGGGCCTGACCCAAAAGATAGGAACACTAAGATAAGTGAAAGGGAGTGTACCTTCTTTCAGACCGAGGTCACTGATAATGTTAGATTTTCTATTGGGAGGAAAGTTCTTCCCAAAGAAAATGTAGGATTTGTTCCAACTAATGGTTTGGCTAGAAACCTCTTCATAGTGTGAGAGCAAAATTTTGAGGTTAAGAATGTTCCTTTTATCACCTTGAATTAAAAGAATGATTTGATCAGAATAAAAAAGGTGAGTATGAGCATTCACATTCCTAGAGACATGGATGGGTTTCAGCTTATTCTGGACCACCAGACGGTTGTTTAGACAACTAAGATAGTCTTCCACTATCAATAAGAGGATGAAAGAAATGGGATCACCTTGTCTAACACCTTTGGTGCATTTAAAGTATCCCTTGAAAGAACCATTGATGAAAATGGAGATAGATGCTGAGTTGAATAGAGTTCTGATTACAGTGAAGAAAGAGGCACTATAACCAAAAACTTATATGACTTTTAAGATAAAGCTTCAGTCCATAGTGTCAAAGGATTTTCTGATGTCATGTTTAATAGATATGTTTCCCTTTTTGTATTTCTATTCAAGTTATTGACACACTCAGAGGAAAGATAGATACAGTCTTGAATGGATCTAAGATTTATAAAACCAAATAGGTTCCGCGAAACAATTTTTTCCATGATAGTTGAAATTCTGTTAGCAATGATTTCTGTGATGATTTTATAAAGAGTATTGGTAAGGGAAATTGGTCTAAATAGGTGAATCTCAGAGGCATTATCCACTTTGGGGATTAACGTGAGAAATTTTGCATTGAGAGCATGAGGAAGCACCCCATTAAAAAAGGATTTTACTATTTTAGAAACTATGATATGAATCACATCACAATAATGTTGAATGAAACCATTATTGAATCCATCAGGACCTAGAGCACTATTAAGATTTTTACTAAAGATAGTGTCTTTGATTTCATGCTCCGTTGGAGCATTGAGGAGAAAGGTGTTGTGATCATTAGTGATCACTAAAGGAATGACCCCATGAAGGAGTTCTTTGTTAATATCAGGACTATTGAAGATGGATTCATAGTTGGAGACGATATGATGAGTGATGTCATCTTCATTTTCAAGAAGGTTGTCCCCATAATTTCGATAGATTAACAGCCTACAGACCTTCATGACTATTTGAAGTGAGTTACAGAATTTAGGATTTCTATCACCGTTAGTTAACCATTTAACTTTAAACACTTGTTTTATCATATTTTATTTAAACAAGAGTATAGAGTTTAATTTGAATGCAATGTTTAGTTCTTGAGTAGGATCAATGTTTATATCATAGGTGGTGTTATTGTTTTGAATATCATTGATTTATTTCTCATGAATAATGATTTTATTGTTAACTTGTTTGTGTTTAGAGTTACACTAGGATTTTAGAGTCTTTTTGAGATGTTTTAATTTGAGGTTACTGGTAAAGGCATCACTGTTATGGGACATTGAGAACCAAAAGTTTTAGATGATATGGGTGCACTTATTATCAGAGAACCACACACTGTTAAATCTGAAAGGCAGATTGGGTTTCATGTCTTTGGAGGAGACATTGACTAGAATTGGGTGATGATCTGTGTTAAGCCTGTGAAGAGTGGTGCTAGAGATAGTGTCCCAGTTATCTAAAGAAGGTACATTCGTGAAGGATCTATCCAATTTGGAGGCAAACACTTTGTTATAATGTCTCTTATACCAAGTTTATTTCTCACCAGTGAGGTTAATTTCAATGAGATTTTTGTCTTCAATAAAGAATTTAATTCCACCCCACCAGTGATACTCCTAAAGGTATCTTTACATCTTAGTACTACTAGGATAAATGGGAAATGGGGAACAATAATCTTCACTAAAAATTTATCTCTTTAACTGGGAATCACAAGTCACCCCTAATCTATTTTTATATATTTAAACTCCCCCTTTTTCGACATTATATTTAAGAAATATACCCTTCTTAACAGACACAACCTTTTTCTATAAAACATAATCCTCCTTCTAAGATTTATTAATTATTTCTAACATAGGCTATTGTACAAAAAATAAAAGGAAAAAAGAGGTGTTTCCTGTATCCACAACTTCTTGTTCAAAATTACTCAAATAATTAACTAAAGGTTCATGTTCCAAATGTAGCATGGTTATTTATTTATGATGTTTTCAACTAAAATAATAAGCTATATTTTTTTTATTTCTAAGGATGGTAATGAATCATTAAGTCACAATCCTTGATTATTTCCAACCATCCTCTCTACCTCATGTTCAACTCTTTTTAAGAGAATATATTCTTAAAAATTTTAATATCAACATATATTTCCTATTTTTCTCCATATAATTGATGCCTCCGTATTTTGAAAGAAAAAACCACCACATATAATTCTAAATCATATGTTGGATATTTTTTCTGATGAAGTTTTAATTAGTGTGATTCATAAGTAATTACCTGATCAATCTATATTAGGAAACAACAAATTCCTTTTAAATAATCATCATTGTAGATGACAGAGTCACCATTCCTAGAAGGATGGTCCAAAAATGGAGCATTTTCTAATCTTACTTTTTGTTCCTAAAAATAATCATCACATTCTTATTTCCAAATGAATTTAATTCCCTTTAGAGTTCACTTAGTCAGTGGGATAAATAACATATCATAGTTTTCAAAAAACCACTGGAAGTGACCCACCCATCCAAGAAAACTAAAAAACTCTATGATTTTTTTTGTCTTTTCCATTCTTCAACAAAAATAGTTTTATCAGGTTAAATGGTAATTACATATTTTGAAACAATATATAGATGTAATGAAATTGTTTAAAACCAAAATTCACATTTACTAAATATTCTATAGAGTTTATTTCATTCTAAGGTTTTATAAAAAATCATTTTGTGTCTTAAATGTTACTCATGAATTTTAGAATATACCAATATATAAAGAAAAAAACAACCACAAACATATCAATGAACTCATGGAAAGCTCTATTGATTATATCCATAAATACAACAGATGCATTTCAAAGCCCAAAGGTCATAACTATAATCTCATAATTCCCATATCTACTCAAAAATGTACTCTTTGAGACATCTTCCTCCTTTATATTAAACTAATAATACCCCGAACTGAGATTAATCTCCAAAAAATTATTCTCTCCCTAATCAAACAAATCATTGATACGAGTCAAAGGGTACATTTTCATTGTAGTGATTTTATTGAAGTTTATATAATTTATTAAAATTATCACTGAACCATATTTCTTTTTAACATAAAAAATAGGTTCACCCCATGGTGAAGTACTTGGATGAATAACAACTTTATCTAGAAACTCCTACAATTTCTTTTTCATATAAAAAAGTTATACTTGTTACATTCGATAAAGGGGTTTTGAAATTGGATTAAAATATAGAACTAAGTCAATATTAAAATCAACCTCTCAATTAGAAATAATAATAAGAAAATCATTAGTAAAAACTTCCATATATTCATTAACTACAAGAACATCACTAATTTGAATAGTTTATTTCTTCGAAACAACATGATCTAAGTAACTTTCACTATCATCTCTTATAAATTTATTAGCTTCTTGGTAGGTTATCAAAGGTTGGAAATAATTGAGAAAAAACTTATTGGCTATGAAGTAAATCATCACTTGATAAAATAAAATTTAATCCCTACATGGAATAATAGAAAACTATACCATAGGATGTTCAAAAAGATTTATAGGAAATTTAATCCCACTAATAACAATACAATAATTCATATAAATCTATATTTCTTTAATATTTCCACCAATATTAATAACTAAAAGTTATATCTAACCTTTATTAGGTGATATTACCAAATCACTTGAAAATTTAATAGAAATGAAGGGATATGAAGATCCAGAGTCCAATCGGGTATTGGTATAATTTTAAGAAATAAGAAATATACTTGTAACCACATCATTTGATAGCCCAACATTATCAGTAGTATTTGAAAAATATTTTTCCAAAACCTTTTGTTTCCAATATTGTTGATTTCCACCCTCTGTAACTAATTTTGGAAAAACATTCGAATATTTTCCCAACTCATTGCAATTAAAAAACCTCACATATATTTGGCTATCTTTTACCCCATTCTTGGATTATTTAAAACTCTTTTTTATAGTAATGGGCCATATGAACCAAATTAACACACTACTAATTCTTTTCAAAACCTGTTAAAAATTCATTGAAATGTATTTTACCAAACTTAGAACATTATTGGGGAAGTCTTCAAAACTTAATTGTTGGTTGCTTCTCCATTTCCTACCACCTTAATTGTTTCTTATGATTTTCATCCTGAGGAACATAATTGTGATAAAACTCCATCTCAACTATTGCAACACAACAAAAAAACATTCTCATTACATTAAAATTCTCATGCTGCTAACAATCTTCATAAACTTGGTTTTAAACCTGAGTAAAATATATTAATTTTACTATCAATGTCATGAATCAAATTTGGTACCTAATTTTCCAATCTTGTAAAGTTCGATTCATATGAATCCATTGAATCTTTATCTTTATTCCATAATTATATGAATCGTTTCTCTATTTCAAGTCAGAAACCTAAGGGGAATATTTTTCTTGAAAAAAGATTCATAAATGTTTCCCATTCCATAGCATAAAGAACATCTTTCTCTCTGGTATTCTTAACCATGGAATTTCATTGATCAACATCACCTTCAAAATGATAAATATAAAGGGTAACCTTTTGACATTTTGAACATCCCATGACTTCAAATATATTCTCCAATACAATGAACCATCCTTCGAATACTACTAGGCCAGAAGATCCATTGAATACTAGAGGATGTTTCCTAATAAAAGGCTCTACTATTTTCATGTTTCTTTGTGTAAGATTTTGATACTCTCTAGAATGAGTTTTAAATCCATTTATAGCTTTATTAAATTGATCCATCAATGTAAAAAACTATTCCATTCTAATTCCAACCATTATAGGTTGCTAATTTGGGTGGATATCGTCCCCTTTGTGCCTTCCTTCTATACATAACTTGTTTCAACTATGATTTTTTTGAAAAAATATAGTTTAGAATAATTAATATGAAAATATTTAAATTTTATCTCATCATAACCATTAAGTAAAATATTTTAAGGGTATTTTATTATCATTTTCCTTACCCTTAAATTTATCTAAATCCTCCTTTAATACCAACTATAAGTAATCATCCATAAAAATTACTTAATTTAGTGTACCATGATTAGATTTTATTTTCTTTCAATACAATGGATCTTTTAGGTTTAGTGTTTTAGAGAGTTTGGTCATAAATATTACATAAAAAATCTCTATATATACAAAGCATGAACTTATAATCGGTGTCCATTTTCCCATAATATAAAACATTTAAAATAAAACATGATTTATATATATGAAAAATCTTCACAACTTAAAACTTTATTTATTTTGTATTCTAACCCATCCTTAAACCCTATGAAATTATTTTAAACTATGGGATAAGGAAAAAACCTTAGTAATGGAAAAAAAAAGAATAAAACCATTATTCCATTGAAATTCATGAAAACCCATGAAAGGTTTAGCTCTATCTCAATGATCTTTGATAATATGAAAATAAAATACATTTTTTGAAATAAAAACATTAAAACTCATTGAAATAAAATAAAAACCTTTTTTTTGGAAACCTAGAGCATTTCATTCATCACTAGTGTTATAAAAAACTGGAGCCTAGTTGAATCTATCAGAGAAACCACCTTATTAACTTCCTCCTTCTTGTATTTTAAGACATGTAATGGTACCCAATTCATTGGAGCACAATCTGGGCACATCCATTATATAAACTATATCAGTATCACCTTGAACTATCAAGGTTCACCTAATGTATAATTTATATCAAGCTCACTCATGAGCTATAACGGGGTTCAACCCATTATATAAGCTATACCAGGCTCACCCATTTCACATATAATGCTCAAGTACCATATAAAATCATTTATGCTGGAACATTTTCAACATAAACCCTTAAAAATACCCTTTGAAACCCATATTGAAAATATATTCGGATATAAAAGTACTCTTTCTTCTTAAAATTCTAGTTTCAATACCAAAACACCAAGAAAAATAGAAAGAGGGTTTCTCTTTGAAGAAAATATGAAAGCTTGTAAAGGAATCCAAACATAAAAAATGATTACTGGAGCAGGAAAAGTAATTGTTTCCATATATGTTAAAATAGAACATTCCATTTGGTATTTTGGTAAATAAATTCAAATATTTAACAAAAACATTCTTTTTTGAAAACCTTTTAAAGAAAGTTAACTAAAATTATTTATTAAAATAAAAATATTGTTCACATAATAAAGAAACTATTTTATTTGAAACAAACTATGGAAATGTATAAAAGAAACTTTGATGTATTTCAGATTAATGATGGTGTAAAATTATTTTCATGTTGTATATGTAAAAATATAAATTCCTTTTGACATTTTTAAAAATAGTTGAAAGAGGAACTTTAAAATATGTTTTTTAAAAGAAAGTATCATACCTTGAGTCTAACAAATCACATATGTTAGTTATCTTCCGGAATAAAAAATAATAATTTTATACTTCATTAATAACCTTTTCCATGTTCATTATTCCTTTATTTCATTTAATACCTTGTTATATATAATTACCCAATAAATTAAATTCACATCGGACATTTCTGATAATAT
The DNA here is from genome assembly GCA_963277665.1 of Viscum album. Classification (NCBI taxonomy): domain Eukaryota; kingdom Viridiplantae; phylum Streptophyta; class Magnoliopsida; order Santalales; family Viscaceae; genus Viscum; species Viscum album. Next base: position 1,980,260,854 of record OY728155.1, read on the forward strand.
TAATATCATGTGTCTTAAATTAATTTGGTATATTGAAAATAGTCAATGAGGTAATTATTCTATCATCTCCAAAATAATAATCATGACATAATTATCACTTTATATATTAATTATACTTTTAAATCCAACCATTAAATTTCGTTATCAAAAATCAACTATGTTACAATCATGTAAACGGTAGGGCATACGTACACATGAATAACATTTCCATTTTTCAATGATAATTATGAAAAGAAAGTAAGTATTATTTTATATTTTAATAATGATCATAATATCATAAATATCATATTAATTATTTAAATTTACTTATATATTTCATCCATTTGATGTGGTGATGAAAAACATATCACATCACTTCGTGGAGTGGGTAGTCCACATGTACACACAAACGATGTTATAATTTTTCAGTGAGTGTAATGTTGAAAAAGTAAATGATTTGTTTTATTATAATAATTATAAATATTTCATGAATACCATATATAAAATTTAATTTCATTATTATAACTGTCCATGATAGGTGGGTAAGAAAAAAATTACATCAGTTTATGACACGATAGTTTTCAGTACACTCGAACAATGGATCCATTTCCCATTTGTTGGATGATAGAGATGGATATAAGTTATTACCTTAAAATAATTACATCTTGGTATATTGAGTATATATTTTTTATTTTATCATGATTTTAGAATATTTGATGGAGGTAGAAGAAGAAATAAAACTAAAACATACAGATAAAAACTATACCTCTTCTTTGGAAAATCTCCTTTGATTAACACCTTAATCCCTCTGGGGTTCTTTTTATACCTAAAAATACCCCTAAAATTTGTTAAGGTGTTATTTTATGGTATTTTTGTAGTTATTGTTTGAAAAAATTGTTTTTTAAGTGTGATGAAATGATAATAGGTGGTGGCCTTTTATAAGAGAGGGGTGGTGAACTCTTAGAAATCCTCAACATATTAAATTAATATAAATTAATTTTCAATTAAAAATGGATATAAAATGGTTTATTTTGAATATAGGATGATTATGGGTCTAAATAATATCATTAAATAATTTTTGGATAAGTTTTGATCACATTTTTAACCTTATCATTTTATTTTAACCCCTCTTTAACCCCTTTCACCCTTACCATGATAATAAATATTTTTACTCTTTGAAGGTTAATATGGTTACTTTAAATGGATAAATGGTACATAAAAATCCGTCATTAATATTATAAACCATATATTTTTCACTTGTCTGAATACAAGTTCTTTTGCGAATTTTATATCACTTAATAAAATATTATTTATTATAATATATTATTAATGCCCATTTTCAAAACTATCCATTACATTGATTTTAATAACATCAATAAAATAAGTAAAATTAGAACCAAATATTTTAATGAGTCCATGATATTTCATTTTCATCTATAAAATTCATTTATATCATTATTTATCTCAAATTATATTACTTTAAATATTTTTAATATCATATATTTGATTTTCCATTAATTGAATAATTACCATGTCAGTGTTGTGTAAGCATTTAAGTTAATTATTTCCTCACTAAAAATTAAAAATAAATTAACATGATGAATATAAATCTTTTATATTTTAAAATAAAATTTATAAATATACATATTCTCTTATTATCCATGTTTTAAAAATATTACAGTTATTAAAACAAGAGTGTGGAATTTTTTACTTTTCTTGAAATAAAATATTATAAAGGTTATAATCCAATCCAAATGGAAGAAAATTACATATATAGAACCCTTTTATGATTATTTATGAGATATAATCTTAAAATATAATTTATTCAAGTGTTAGTGTCATTTTATTGTCATTATAATTTTATTTTTAACCGTAATTAATCGATTTACCCATTACTGTGGGAATAAAAAATAAAAAGGATACTATTAATTTTAACTAAAAAATAAAATTGAAATATTTTATAAATATGGACCTACTAATTCAAAATATGGAATCATTCTTTAAATTTTCAAAACACATAATTGGTAGAATTTAATTTAAAATCAAATCGAAAAAACATGAGGAAAAACATTTTTTTAGAAAAATGGCCTTTTAAATATAAAACACGTTTACACTAAATACAAGTATAAAATACATTTAAAAAAGAATAATTGGATTATTTTAAATCAAAAAGAACCAATTAAATTTAAAAAAAAATCCAAAATATAATTTGACTTTTTAAATAATTTAAATGAAAATTATAGTTTTCAATAAAAAACAATATTTTCACTATACATTAAAAAATAAATATTTTCAGAAAATTAAAAAAAATTCATCTTATGAGAATTATTTCTTGATGAATTAAAATTTTAAATCCATTTTTTAAAATTAAAATTTAATAATTTTAAAATTAAACATATAAAAATTATAAGAAATCTGTTTAATAAAACTATTTCCTTTTTTGATTTTCAAAATTACTCAATATATTTATAATGAATATAACCAAATTATTCATGAATACAAATAAAAATGAAAATTATTTATTCTATTATTATTTGATTTGTTACACTAGGACTACACTGATACCTTCTGTAGCAAATTGAATGACCCCTATAGAGCTCTGAGAGCTGAGTGTGTAATTAGAATACCATTGAGAGAATGGTTTTATCATACCATGTGTGTCCCCCTGGGAAGTTCTAGTATTTTTATTAAAGATATAGATAGAATCTTGATGCTTTATTTTGACTGTCATCACCTAAATGATGTAATGATCAAGAACATGTAACCCCACCTGAGGATTGGTGATATTTTCAACCGATTGAAAGGTGTGAGTTGGTTTTTAGAGATGAATTTCATGTACAACTACCACCAGTTTAGGGTTAATGAGGATGATATTCTGTAGATGACATTTTGATGTTTTTGTGGACACTATGAGTTCCTCATGATTCCTTTTCGTGTGACAAATTACCCCTCAATAATCATGGTTATTATGAATTAGATTTTCTTATCATACATGAACAAATTTTTAGTTTTCTTTATCGATGATATTTATATTTACTTTTCATTAGAGGAGGAGCGTGAAATGAACTTGTCGGTGGTCTTAGACATACATTGAGAGAACCAAAAATACGATAAGATCTTGAAGTGTTTGTTTTGGATCAAAGAGTTTCACTTTCTATGGACTTTCATATCTAAACATGGTTTAGCTAATGATGTAGTGAAGATTGATGTAGTTCATGCATGGGAAGTACCCAATAGCATGTACGATGTACTGATTTTTCATAGTTTGGAAGGATACTACCATAGGTATGTGGTATAATTTTCTTGGAAATAATCTCATTTTATTTCCTTGATGTGGAAAGGGAATCCATTTTTATAGACTGTGAAGTTCCAGACATCCTTTGAAGAGTGGAGGAAGTGGTTGACCAATGCTCATGTGTTGAAATTACGAGATAAGGGTGTAATGTACATGTTTTTTTGTGATGCCTCTGGAGATAGAATCAAATGTGTGATGATTAAAAGTCATCTAGTTATTGGTTGTGATTCAAGGAAGTTGAGTTCCCATGAGAATAGTTATGCAACCCATAATTTGTAGTTGGTAGTGGTAGTCCCCACCCTAAAGATGTGGATACACTATCTTTTGCATGATCATTTCATTATTTACTCAGACCACCATATTCTTAAGAATATCTTCACCCAGATAGACCATGAGATGAGATATAGGTATTAGTTATAATTCTAATAGTATTATGACTTTGAGATATTCTACACTTTAGGGAAGGGAAATGTGGTGTATGAATCCCTTAAAAAGGAAATCTCATTCTCATTTGGTGGACGAGGAATCAAAATAGTTTACCTCATTACCATTGACCCTAGTGGAGGATAAGGGTGTAGCTTATCTTCAGTAGATGGTGGTGACTCCACTTCTAATTCATCATGTGAGAGACACTCAGTTAAGAGATATTGACTATGAGGATTTAAGTGACCATATATCTCTAGGAGATACACTACATGGATTTTTTTTGAATAAGGAGAGAACATAAACCTTTTCCAATAATATAGAGTATTTCATGTCACATTGCATAAGGAAGTGTTGGGAGATTTTAAAACCACTCCATTGGTTATTCATTTGGGTGTGGATAATATGTACAAGTACCTTCAATGACAGTTTTGGTGGGCTAGCATGATTTAGAGAATTTCCATGTTTTTTTCTCAGTGTCTCACATGTCAATAGGTAAAGGCTGAACATCATGATCAAGAAGGTTTGAAACAAAATATTGAGAACCCAAGATTGAAGTGGGATAAAATATTGATGTATTTTTTTATGATTTATACATGGATATAATGAGACGATAATACTACTTTGGTGATTTTTGATCAACTTACCAAGTCAGCATGCTTTCCTATCATCAGGTGTTAGAGTTTGATTGAGAGTTTTGGAAATTTGTACCTATGTGTGATCATCTAAATTCATGGTTTATCCACAATTATCATATTAAACCATGATTTTATGTACACATAATAGTTTTGGAGGTTTTTTAAGGGGGTTTTAGGGACCCAGTTATGGATGAGTATGGAATTTCAACCATAGATTAACGACCATACCAAGAAGCCCATCCGGGATTTGGAGTTTATATTGAGAGCCTATTTGTTGGAATTTGGATATATCTAGTAGGATAACTTTTCATTATTGTATTTTTCCTAAAATAATAGATATCACTCTAGTATTTTTAGGGAACTTTTCAAGGTCTTGTACAGAAGAACCTGTAGCTCATGCTTCAGCTAGATTGAGATTGGAGAAACATCTCTTGTTGTGCTAGAACTGGTGCTAGAAATAATAAAGAATGTGAAAGTTATTTGTGAGCATATGTGGAAAACCCATAACTAAAATAAATATTATGTACACCGTTGTTATTGGCCTTTGGTGTTCGATCTTGGAGATTATGTTTTTCTAAGAGTCTTTCCATAATAAGGATTTTGTACATTTGTCTAGGGAAGCAAGTTAACCCTAAGGTTTATTAGGATATTTGAGACCCTATGAAGGGTTTTTGAGGTTTACTATCAATTTTTCTTTCCCCCATAGTTGGAAAGAGTGCATAAAATCTTCAATGTGTCATATCTGAGGAGATATGTGTACAATCTATCACATGTTATTGACTGGGGTGAGCTAGACATTGATGATAGATCCACCTTCTTGGGGTAACTTGTGAGAGATCCTTCTAGGATTTGAAGGAAAGATTCAAATTTGTGTTAGCTTTGTCCTTAATAGCGCTACATAAGAAGTATTACCTATATTGTGATTCATTTTAGGTTTGTCGATGATTCATTCTAATATGGGATTGGAAATTTGTTTCTTATATATCTAGGAAGTTAGGGAAACATTATAAGAATTATCCAACTAATGTACTAGATTTGGTGGTGGTAGTAAATTTCTAAGATGGTGGAATCACACAATATTGGGTTAAAGGTTCATAATATATATATATATATATCATAATATACTATTGTATATATTTTCATAGTAGGACCTAAACCTTATGAAAGTGAGTTGGTTGAAGTATATTTAGTTATTCAATTTTGATTTGGTGTATACCCATAGAAAGGGGGATGTTTTTTTGATGAATTGAGTAAGAATACCCAAGTGCAGGTAGTGTTGGTGGATAATAATGATTAATAGATGATGAGACTCTTTATTGAGATATGATTTGATATTTAGGTTTATCAAGGAATAGAAACCTTGATATCTATAATTTTTTTACCTTATATCCTTGAGAGTGTGAAGGAGATTCAATTATCTGAATCATATTACTTGGTGATGATGGAGAGTATATATATTGGGGATCTATTATATGATTGGTCCCTTGAAACCGATGAGGTTATTTACATCATAAGTTAGTTTGTGGTTCCTATGAGCATAAGTGAAAAGATAATACAAGATTTACATGCCTCAAGATGGGAAACTCTCATAGGGATTACCAATATGTACCGTGGTATTCATAGGTAGTACTAGTGGTCTTGGATGAAGAAATAAATAATGAGGTCTATTCCATGATTCATTACCTATGAATGGGTAAAGTCCAACCATTAGTGGCCTATAGGTATTATCCAGTCACTACCCATTCATTTGTAGAAGTGGGGACATGTAACCAAGTATTTTGGGATGGTATTTTATAGTTCACCTAATTGAAATGATGTGTTATGGGTTATTAGGGATCGATTAATAAAGATTTATCACTTTCTACTGATCAGAGAGACCTAGTTGGATGATGATCTTGGATGATTCTCTATTTGTGAGATCATTCATCTTCAGGGGTGACAAAGAGTATTTTTCAGATCACGATTCTTGTTTTATATCATGTTTTTAGTAAATTATAAAGAAGGAATTTGATATACAGGTGGTATCAATATTCTATAGGATATTATATGAGCATGTGTCCAATATTTCATATGTTCATGGGAGATTCACCATTCCTTGTCTATATTTTACAATAACAATAATTATTAGGACTCAATTTAGATAGTTCCTTTCAAGGATTTATAAGGTAAACCATAATGATCCCCTATGCGTTTTCTAGAGTCTAAGGAATTGATGACTTTATGATTAAGTCTTGTATAGGAGACATCAAATCCTACCTGGTTGATCTAGTAGAGGTTGGAAGCGGATCAAGGAAAGTAGTGATCTTAAAAAGACCAGTGATGCATTCCTCTTGAGTTTTAGGTAAGTGATAGGGGTTTCTTCTATGTGTCAATATATTTACAATAGTATCATATTCAAGGGTAGGGTAAGTTGGAGCCTATGTTCATGGGTCCATTTGAGGTTGTTGAGAGAGTCAGAACTAGGATGTATCAATTAGTGTTTTCTTAGAGATGTAGTTTTATGCATTATTTATTATATGTATTTTAAATTTAAAGATATAACCACGACACTTATCATGTGATTAGAACTAATGAGATTGAGTTGGATCTTGATGAATCATTATAATAATGTTCCACTACTTCTTGTATCATGGTATCATGGTAATATCTTAGAGGATGTGTTGGCATGAGAGTCTAATATACAGGTTCACTAACTAGAGTTATTATATGATGAGTATTGATGATTTTTGGTGACGCATATCTAGAATGAGATATAATGTGATGAGGAGTTTGTAACACCCTGTATCCATACGATCCACTCCCATATCATGTCTTCTCCATGGGGTTATTCCCAAAAAAGATGTTATCTCCTTCGTTTTTAACTGGAATTAAGTTTCATCTATCACAGGAGGTTTCCTCAGATAAGGATATATCTCCTCTTTGATCTATTCCACGCTTCTTCCACTATCTAACCATGTTCCATCATTTATACCCAAAATTGGGGGTTTTGTAATATTTTCCAATTCATACTGATTAAAGCCAAGTCCCCTAGTTAAATTTGATGGTAAGGATTATAGTGGATTGAGGTAGGTGGTTATTAACTAATCCATATGGCTTATAATCAATTCATGGGATGTGTGACCAGCACTCCCATCACAAAGGGGTGATTAAACTAGAATCAATCTAAAATAGTTTCTGTTAACCCTGATTAAGCCTGAATAGCCCAAAGGCCTTCTTTTTAATTGATTTTTTGATAACCACCCTTTCAATGGATGAGAGGTAACCCTTACAAGGCTTTTAGGCATATAGATTACATGATCCGTAGGTCTTAGGAAATATACAGGCTATAACTACATGGAAATGATCCTCCCCATCTTCTTCATTAACCCTGATTAAGTATGGTAAGTATTTTTAGGGCCATGATAGACCTTTAGGTTATTATACCGTGATGAGATGATCATTGTTGGACGTGATGTTAGATTAAATTGTGTATACCTTGATACTCAGGACCCATTGGGGTTTTATTTTAAGTATTCTAATATTCTTTTGACCATGTTTTAGTGATTTTTTATTCCTAGTACTATGACGGGATGTAGAATTAGAAAGTCCAACTTATCTTAGAATATGTGGGACTAATGAGTTTCCAATAGCCATTGGCTAGTTGTATTTGATCAGATGATATTTCCTTCTCCATTATTTTATATAACTAGGTAGGTTATTCCTTGGTTATTTCTATGAATTTTGGTCGAGCATATAAGGATCATACTAGCTATAATTTAAAGTATATTTGATAACATTCCAACTATAAATAGAATTGATTATAGAATGATATTAAAATATTTATTATTCCTTATTATGATATTTTTAGGTTAATTGGGATGATATAACATTATTTATTTTGATGGATAAAGTTGGTATGATATTACCACCTATAATATGTTGTTCATGATGAGGGACTCTATGCAGAATATTTTATATAACTAAGATCATAATTCTATCCAAGTGGCTATGGGACATGATTCCCAATAATTTGTGTAAAGACCTAAAAATTCCAAGGATTTTTTTTAAATACTTTAAAATTTTACAAGTTTGTGGCTTCTAACGGCGCTTGATTCTGAGGACTGGTGTGCCCGGAATCAATTTTTGATGTTTAGCTCGGGTACGTTCTGTGAACGAACGAGTGTGTTTTTCTAACTTTTGAACCAGTGCTCGGAATTAAAATCTGAGGGCACCGATGAACTCACAGTGCTGGTAATTTCTTAGGGGAACACTTATCATAGATGTGTTCGCAAAAGAGGAGAAGATAATTTTTGGGGGTTTCTTTAAGAAATAAATAAAAATTGACGGAACAATTTTTAATTCTAAAGGAGGTTATTCCCTCCCATGGGTAATTAAGGGTGGGGCCCACAACCACTTAATTACCCAAGTGAGGAGGTTGGAGAGGTGGGGCCCTCATGAGCCCCAACATTTAATTCCCTATAATCCTATAAAATCCCCTCATTAATTAGAAATCCTCATTTTAATGTCACCTCAATCCATTAAATTATGTCAACCCATAATTTAATGAGGAACCTTCCTCTTTTCCCTTTTTTTAAACTGCCAGCGCGTTTAATAATGGGGAACCTCCTATCTCCCCAATTTAATGCGCCACCGCAGCAGATTAATTGGGTGAAGCCCTCTATCATAAATCCTCCATTTATGACTTGCGTGCCAATGACGATCCCTCCCACTCCTATATAAAGGAGGCTTGGGGAAGAGTTCTGGACAACCTCTTCAAGCGGCGGAACACTGACAGCGAAGCACGACGCCCAACACTTGCAGAGTTTTCTTCTTCCTCCAGCGAAGAATGAAGAACATCGACACCACCCTCGGCTCCTCCCATTATAATGTTGATGGTATGATGCAAATCTTCCACGACATCCGATCACCATGACGTTCGTCTTCCACGGTTCAACGACGTGCGACGTCTTATCAAGGTAGTGGTTAAGTTGAATTTTATTAAATTAAAATTGTGCTTGTTTGTCATTGAGAATTATCGTTGTTTTGGCCGTATGTTATCAACATAACGGGAGGAGGTCGGACTACACAAACATGGCCGAATCTCCTCCCCTTCTCTTGTTTATCGTTGAAGTTGCGGCGAAGGCGGCGCGGTGTCGTTGCACCGTGCGGGAACGAAAAGGACCGCGGACGGAGTGGGCCGCGGTGGAGGTGCGCGGCGCCGTCGCGCCGCGCCGGTGAGGCCGAAGAAGGACGTGGCCAAGAGAGGGCTTCAGAAGAGTGGCGCAGAGCCATCACGTCGTACCGGAGCACCAAGAGGCCAGGCCGGGGCGGGCTGCGGCGGAAGGGCATGGCATCGTCGCGCCGCGCCAGACGGGCAGGAGCCGCGGCCTATGGATGCGGTGGTTCAGAGGAGCGGCCGGCTGAGCCGTCCACCAGCACACCCTGGAGGTAGGACCCCCACAGGTCCCACGTGGCTTAATTGGCTGGCCATAAAGGCCGGCCATTACCCAGGAAAACCGGGGGTTGAAACCCCCGGCCAGCAAATAGGGCGGACACCACTAGGTCCGTCGTTCGGTTCCAAGGGGGCGGCGCCCACCTTCACACCCCGTGACCAGCTCCAAGCCGGGATACACCATCCAGGCCGGGCCAAGGCCAACTGGGTTGGACCCGGACCCGAGTCGGGTCGATTCGGTTCGGGCAGACCTAGGGGTATTGGGCCTGGTCGGACCGGGCCCAAACCCCCTATTTACGGACAGATCTGTTCAAACGCCCGTAACTTGGGATACAGACCTCTGATCGACACACCGTCAGTTGCATTGGGATCCTTGGATCGATATTGACATTTAGATATATTACACTCAAGGTTTTGGGGAACTTTGGGTACGACCGGGTTGGTTCGAACACGAAACCATCCGGGCCCTCGGAGCGGAAACACTTATAACTTGAGCTCCGGAAGTCCGATTGTAGTGCCGTTGACTTTGTTGGATTCCTCCCAGTGATATGATTCCTTTGGATTACTCCTCTAAAGGTTTGGATGAAACAGGAGAATGGTTGGGTAGGTTTTATCTTAAAAACCAACCGGGCCCCTGGGATGAAAAAGCCAATAACTCTTAGACCGGGCGTCTGATTGACGCGCCGTCTGTCGTGTTGAGTTCGTACTGACGAGATAGAACTTTGTGATACATCAAATCTAGAATTCGTGACAGTTGATGTATCGACCCCCTTGGCTCGTGGAGCAGGCCCTCCTAGAATCGAGCGTACTGTGTGCGTGAACCCTAGATTTGGCTGCGATAATGATGATTGTACGTGGATCCTCCGTGGGTTTGGTAGCGAGGATGTGTACCCAGATCCTCCATGGGTTCGGCAGCAAGGACGACTGCACTTGGATCCTCTGTTGGTTCGGTAGCGAGGACGACTGTACTTGGATCCTCCATGGGTTCGGTAGCGACGATGACCTTACTGGAATCCTCCGTGGGTTTGACGGCGATGACTACTGTTCTTGTATCCTATGTGGGTCCGATAGTATTTGACTCTGTACTTGTATCCTATGTGGTTCGAGCAGAGTAGCTAGTCTTGTATCCTTTGTGGGTCCGACTATTGAGTCAATAAGGTTTTCCTTATGACTTTTCCATTCCTTCTTGTTTTGAAAATCACAAACACCTTATCTTTAGGAAAATCGCTTTTATAAGAAAAATTGTTTTCTTAAGGAAAATTTCTTTTATAAGGAAAATTGATTTCTTAAGGAAAATCTCTTTTATAAGGAAAATTGCTTTCTTAAGGAAAATTGCTTTTATAAGAAAAATTATCCTTATCATATTTTCATCCATATTTTTCTTAAGTATGAGATTTAGATTCATTTTTACGGAATCATTGAAACTTTTATATGAAGCATTCTGTTTTAAGATCCGATTTCTGGATAAGAACTATAAGGAAGTTTTCATTCCGAATTCCGGATATGAACTCTGACTAAGTTCTATTCCAGATTCAGGATACGAATTCTTATGAAGTTCGATAACGAATTCTCATTACGAATTCTGATAAAGAATTCTCATTACGAATTCTAAAGAAGAATTCTCATTACGAATTCTGATAAAGAATTATCATTACGAATTCTAAAGAAGAATTCTCATTACGAATTCTGATGAAGAATTCTGATTACGAATTCTGATGAAGAATTCTCATTACGAATTCTGATGACGAATTATCATTCCGAATTCCCATTCAGAATTCACCTATTAAACAGAATTTGAGTATCTTTGTTTTATACACTCTGAATTAATTCAGACTCCGAAAAATATTTTGGTTAGACTCCGAACTTTTATATTGCTTACATTTCTAAAATTTGTCTACTCTTTATTATTTTTCCTTACACTCCGAACCTTTACTCCAAAGTTTTCATTCCGAACTTTTATGTTAGAATTTAAAATGATGTCGTATATTCTGTTACACTTGTTTTGTTATAAAACGATGTCGTCTATTCTGTTTCTTATTAACCGTTGTCTAAGTGACACGTGTACAGGTCCCTCCGATCTTTAAGGAAAATATGACCGTTGGAGAAGGAGCCGACCTTACCTATAAATAGGACCTCATTTGAAAGAGTTCCATACTAATGACAGATGAACAACTTGGTTTTGTGCATACATGATGTTGAAGTGATTTCTAGAGAGAGAGGCTCTTATTAACTCTCAAAGCTTCGTGCGACTCCGAATGTTGGTGATTACAATCGAGGGCTTCCGGTGATAGGAAGACAGAGGTTGCCGACTACCTTGAAGTTCGAGGGCTTCCTTGTTGAGGAAGACAGAGGTTGCCAACTACCTTGAAGTTGAGGGCTTGTGGGGATAGAAAGACAGAGACTCCGATCTTCATATCAAGGGCTTACCCTGGTGTGGGTAAGACAGACTTTCTTGAAAGTATAAATCAAGGGACCTTTATCCAAGGTTGTTGGATACCCTTCTCTTTGGGTTAAAAGACTTATATCTTGTTACTTTTAGTTTAACTACTTGTTTTATTTACGCTGCATTTTGTATTATAAGGAAATTATAACTTTCTTATACTTCCTTACTTGTACTCTGATTAATTTAGATTCTATACGATTTAAGGTAGAATCTCATATTGTAATCTTTTGTTAAGTTTCAATTTTCCAGAACCATATTTCCGGAACCTACTTTCGGAATCTCTTTCCAAGTTTGCATTTGGAGTTAGAGGTGTTGTGAATTTGCTTAGTTTAACTTTGTTAAACTTATCCCTTTCCTTCTCTTAAGGAAAACATAGTTATTCTTAACTAACTTTAAAGGTTCCAAAGGAATTTTTTAAAGTGTACAATTCACCCCCTTCTTGTATATTGAGCATCTACATCATTATTTTGATCCTACAATTGGTATCAGAGGTTGGAAACCTCATACTCTATACCAATCTTACACCGACAACTTAGCTGGTCTTGTATCCTATGTGGGTCTGATAACTTAGATGAATCAGTGGCTACATCTGATCATCTCTATCGCCTTACGAAGTGTATACCTGTGTGAGCGGAGTCTTGATTCTCAATCATTATCATTGATGTGGTTGACTTGCTTTTCTGTGTGGATTAGGTGGTTCTTTCCTGTCTGGACTGGGTTGTACTTTCCTAAGTGGATTAGGTCGTGCTTTCCTGTGTGTACTGGGTTGTGCTTTCCTGTGTGGAATGGGTTGTGCTTTCCTAAGTGGATTAGGTTGTGCTTTCCTATGTGGATTGGGTTGTGATTGGGATCAGGAGCTGGATCCAAACTGTAACTGATGAATTAGGTATATGTATGGTCATATACCTAAGTAGTGTTATTGATACTTCATGATTGTATCATTCCTTTATGGTTTATCCTTCATGGATTCTGAGAGACCTTCGGGGGTCTCGGGGTCCCTACCGAGTATCGTATACTCACCCCTGCACGGGTTGTGCCCGCACTATGTTGTGTTGGATGCAGATGACGGACAACACTGATTTAGGTGGAGGCTTGTGGAGCTGGACGGTACTCGGAGGTGGACCACTTGGCAGGACGTACATGGAGTGGATGGTCGGACCGAGGAGCTGACGAGACTATCTGTACCCACCCTTCAGGTAGGATTTATGGAGGATGACTCAGTTTTGTTGTTTTACTTTCTGCTGATGTACTTTCCTTTCAGTTGTACTGTACTTTCAGTTGGGTTTGTATACTGGCCCATTTACTTTTTCATCACTTACCTTGTACTCAGTTTTTCTTAGTGTTTACTTCGCTTGCGTTCTCTGTTGTGTATGTTACTTCATAAAGGCAATGCCTTCTCTTCTTTTGGGATTTACGCCTTTGGTTCTAGTCGCCAGCCCCTGGCCTATGGAAGGCGGGCTTGGGGTAGTCACGAAACGGGCCCCGAGGACGGGTCGTGACAAATTGGTATCAGAGGATTTTGGTTCTACCGCAGAACTCAGGACTCTAATATTTCTTCTATGTGAAGCAACAATGTTAAGGGTATTGAGTGTGGTTATCAGTCCAAGGAGTCCAATGTTGGTGCGATGACCGACATATCCATACACTAGGACCCTGACTTCTGATTTCCGTCTCATTGGATGAAGACACTGATTTCATGTGTGTTTCCTTTGAAAAGTTTTCCTTGTGATTACTTTGTGTCAGCTCACCAGGTATACTGTATTAACCGTGGCACACCTGTTTCTTTTCAGGATGGCCCCACGATGGCAGCCAACTAGGGTTCCAAGCTTTGTGCGAGACGGCAGCCCACCGAGCGACGAGGCCTCGATGAAGGGCCCCATTACAGTGGAGGTACCGGTGGTACCTTTAATCACCGAGCCACCGATGCTACCAGCCCCAGCGGCGGAGAGTACATGCCACCTGAGTGCGTTGCAAGAGTTTCAGAGACAGTGGCCGCCTAGGTTCCGTGGATAGATGGATCCTCAGGCAGCCGAGGATTGGCTAGAGGTTGTCATCAGAGTCTTAAGATTGGTAGGGACACCAGCAGACCTCATGGTGATCCTTGTTGTGAGTCTCCTGCACGAAAAAACAGGTAGATGGTGGAGCCTGATGCTCCAGGTGCACGATGAGGCATCTCTGCTTTGGATGAACTTCAAGAGCCTCTTCCACTTAGAGTTCGTACCAGAAACCCTCCATGCGGTGCACATCCAGGAGTTACTACAGCTGCGGCAGGGCAGCATGTCAGTAGCCCAGTACTCGGCAAGATTTACCGACCTCTCGCGCTACTCCATGGACATGGTACGGGATCCATTATTCTGGGCCCGGACCTTCTAGCAGGGACTGAGGCATGATATCAGAGCTTCGATGATCTCCCTCAACATCCCGACGCAAGCGGGGGTGCTGGAGAGATCCCTTCTAGTGGAGTGCTTTCTCACTGAGCAGTCACCAACGGTGAGACCCTCCACAAGACGACACGTAGCGGAGTCTTATACAGCCGACAGTAGACAACATACATAGGGGTCCAAGTGGACCAGGCTGTCAGGTGGGCGACCTCAGGATACATGTTCGGTTGTGTGGGGCACTCGGCACAGAGCCAGCCATACGAGGAGCAGGAAGTGCTATGCATGTGGCGGGCATGGTCACGTTGCTCGAGACTGCCTGAACTTCCCTACAGATGAGCAGCGGGCGGTAGAGGGACCTCCCAGGAAGAGGTTCAACCGTAGTGGTCTTCCAGGAGCAGGCAGACGTGGCAGAGGGGTTGTCCAAGAAGTAGATGGTGGGAGGTGTTTCGAGGCCCTACCACCACCATCACCAGGAGGACCACCTCGACCACAGGGAATGGATGGACATGGGAGAGCTCAGCTTCAGGCAGCTGAAGCATATTATTGTGGAGCTCCGGAAGCAGGTGGATAGGAGCAGGACTAAGCATAGAGGTCTTTGTTCTTGGTGTTTTAGTTTCCATGTAGTCGCTGTTGTTTTTTCTTTGTGTCTTTGTACTATGAGCGGCAGTAATAAAAGACACTTATCTTTGTGACATTTACTTTCATGTCCACTTGTATGGTTGATACTAAGAGGTTCCATTTTAAAACTGTTGACTTGATCCTCCCTTTCGAGAAATTTACAGGAGGAGACCTAGTGACCACACACTACTGCCGATAGTGTGACTCGACCCTTGGAGGCAAGAGTAACGGTTGGATATATTGGTAGTAGCGTCGAGGCCTTACGACGTCGTCTATGGCATGAAATAGTACCATTCATGTCAGGATTGACTGTATTATTCAAAGAACATGGTTCATCTAGGGGATGAAACCATATTTATCTTTTTGGCAGAGGATAAATCTCAGCAGCTCTTTGGTACAACGTAGACGAATAAGGGTGGAGATGAGTTCTTACAATCGGCTAGCCTCACCCATTGTTCATTGAGCAAACAGTTTGCGGTTCTCTCCAACTCAATAGTCTCAGGTGTATCTTTTCTCGTAGAAGGAAATGAACCTGATACAGTAGTGATGGCTTGATTTCCTCTAGGATTATGACTTTGAGATTGTCTATACTTCTGGGAAGGGGAACGTTGTGGCTGATGCTCTCAGCAGGAGATCGGGCATTCAACTACTTGAAGAGGTGAAAGAGAAGTTAGTCACTTTGAATATATCTTTCATGGATAGTGATGGGGAAACCTATCTTCAGTCCCCCATAGTCACTCCTCCACTAATTCAGCGAGTCAGAGAGGAGCAGTGTGGAGACGTTGATTGTGAGGCGTGACATGCTCATATATCCTCAGGGCTAGCACCCGATGGATTTTCTGAAGGCAGGGAGAACGCCATTATCTTCAGGGGACATACCATAGTACTAGTTACAGTACAGGATGAGGTACTGAGGGAGTTACACACTTCCCCTCTAGCGGTACATCCTGGGGTAGCGAAGATGTACCAGGACCTCAGACAACAGTACTGGTGGCCGGGTATGAAGAAGGCTGTGGTAGAGTTCGTTTCTCGATGCCTCACTTGTCAGCAAGTAAAGACAGAGCACCAGGTACCTGCATGCTTGGTATATCCCTTAGAGGTCCCGAAGTGGAAGTGGGACTAGTTATCCATGGATTTCGTGACGGGGCTTCCATGTACTTCCAGAGTACACGATGCCCTCTGGGTGATTATAGACCGACTTACCAAGTCGGCACACTTCCTACCGATCAGAGAGCAGGGATCAGTAGAGGGATTAGGACATATCTACATTTAGAAGGTTGTACAACTTCATGGTGTACCATCATCTATCGTCTCCGATCGAGACGCTCGCTTTACTTCCCAGCTTTGGAAAGGGTTGCAGGAGGCCTTTGGGATGCAGCTACGCCTGAGCACTGCCTTTCATCCTCAGACGGATGGCCAGACAGAGAGGACCATTCAGACACTTGAGGAGATGCTCCATGCATGTGTCCTTGACTTTGGTCGCAGCTGGGAGGATCACCTACCCTTGGTGGAGTTTGCGCACAACAAAATATACCACTCCACCATCGGGATGACACCATTCGAGGCATTGTACAACCGACCTTACAGATCACCTCTGTTTTGTACTGACCCTGGGGAGTCAGCACTCGTAGGACCAGAGATGGTTCAGGCTACGACGGAGAAGGTGCAGATCATCTAGGAGTAGATGAGGACTACGCAGAGCAGACATAAGTCCTATACTGATAGGAGGCGGAGACCACTGGAGTTCGAGGATGGTGACCATGTTTTATTACGGGTCTCACCTCGACGTGGGTTACAGAGATTTGGCCGCGGTGACAAGTTATCTCCGCGCTTCATCGGACCTTTCCAGGTCCTCAGCAGGGTAGGCGAGGTGTCTTACTGCCTCGCCCTTCCACCTCAGTTGCACTGGGTGCACAACGTCTTCCACGTATCTCAGCTGAAGAGATACATGCACGACCCGACGCATATCTTTGACCATGGGGAGCTGGACATCGATGACAGGGTGACTTTTTCAGCGATCCCGATGGAGATCGATGATCGAAATAATCGGGTCCTACATGGATGGTCGATTCCTCTGGTGCACATTCATTGGCAGCACGAGAACCTCCAGGAGAGAACATGGGAGCGGGAGGCTCAGATGCATGCTCAGTAACCTCATTTGTTTCCCTAGTTTATGTTGTAGCTTTAGGGGGACGTAAATCCTTGAGGTGGGAGTAATGTAAAAACCCGGAAATTTCAACGATTTTTTTTAAAATACTTTGAAATTTTACGAGTCTGTGGCTTCTGACGGCACTTGATTTTGAGGCCCGGTGTGCCCGTAATCAATTTTCGAAGTTTAGCTCAGGTACGTTCAGTGAACGAATGAACGAATTTTTCTAACTTTTGAACCAGTGCTCAGAATTAAAATCTGAGGGCACCGATGAACTCGCATCACTGGTAATTGTTAAGGGAACACTTACCGTAGATGCATTCACAAAAGAGGAGAAGATAATTTTTGGGGGTTTGTTAAGAAATAAATAAAAATTGTCAGAACAATTTTTATTTCTAAAGGAGGTTATTCCCCCCCATGGGTAATTAAGGGCATGGCCCATAGCCACTTAATTACCCAAGTGAGGAGGTTAGAGAGGTGGTCCCTCATGAGCCCCACCATTTAATTCCCTATAATCTCATAACATCATCTCATTAATTGGAAATCCTCCTTTTAATGTCACCTCAATCCATTAAATTATGTCAACCCATAATTTAATGAGGAACCATCCTCTTTTCCCTTTTTTATTTATAACTGCCAGTGCATTTAATAATGGGGAACCTTCTATCTCCCCAATTTAATGTGCCACCATAGAGGATTAATTGGGTGAAACCCTCTGTCATAAATCCTCCATTTATGACTTGCGTGCCAACAACTAGCCCTCCCACTCCTATATAAAGGAGGCTTGGGGAAGAGTTCTGGACATCTTCTTCAAGCGGCGGAACGCTGGCAGCGAAGCATGGAACCCAACACTTGGAGAGTTTTCCTCTTCCTACAACGAAGAATGAAGAACGCCGATGCCACCCTCAGCTCCTCCCTTTCCAACGTTGACGGGACGACACCGATCTTCCGCGACGTCCGATCACCGCAATGTTCGTCTTCCGCGGTTTGACGACGTGCGGTGTCTTATCAAGGTAGGGGTTAAGTTCAATTTTATTAAATTAAAATTGCTCTTTTTTGTCGTTGAGAATTCTCGTTCTTTTGGACGTATGTTATAAACATAACGGGAGGAGGTCGGACCGCACAAACACAGCCGACTCTTCCCCCCCTTCTCTTTTTGTTTATTGTTGAACTTGCGGCAAAGGCGGCGCGGTGCCATTGCACCGCATGGGAACGAAAAGGACTGCGACTAGAGCGGGCCGTGGCGGAGGTGCGCGGCGCCGTCGCGCCATGCCGGTGAGGCCGATGGAGGCCGCGACCAGGAGCGGGCCGTGATGCCGTCACGCCGTGCCGGACCACCAAGAGGTCGTGGCCGGGGCGGGCCGCGCCGGAAGAGCGTGGTGCTGTCGCACCGCGCCATACGGTCAAGAGCTGCAACCTAGGGCCATGGCGGTTCAGAGGAGCGGCCGGCTGAGCCGGCCGCTGGCACACCATGGAGGCGGGACCCCCATGCGTCCCGCATGGCTCAGTCGGCCGACCATAAAGGTCAGCCGTTACCCAGGAAAACAGGGGGTTGAAACCCTCAACCATCAAACAGGGATGACCCCACTGGGTCCGCCGTTCGGTTCCAAGGGGGCGGCACCCCCCTTCGCACCCCGCAGCCGGCTCCGAGCCAGGCCGCATGGCCGCGCCAGCGGCGGGCCGCCGGGCCGTGCCAGCCGGTTCGGGCCGCGCCCAGCCACGAGCCAGGCCATGACAGCCAGGCCGGGCCAAGCCACGCCCAACTGGGCCGGACCCGGACCCGGGTCGGGTCGACCCAGTTCGGGCCGACCCAGGGGGTATTTGGCTGGGTCGGACAGGGCCCAAACCCTATATTTACGGACAAATCCGTTCAAACACTCGTAAATTGGGATACAAACCTCTGATTGACGCACCACCAATTGTGTTGGGATCCTTGGATCGAGATGGTAGTTTCATTATATTACACTCAAGGTTTCGGGGAACTTTGGGTATGGTCGGGTTGGTTCGAACACGAAACCAACCGGGCCCTCAGAGCGGAAACACTTATAACTTGAGCTCTGGACGTCCGATTGACGTTCCGTCGACTTTGTTGGATTCCTCTCAGTGAGAAGGTTCTTTTGGATTACTCCACTCAAGGTTTGGATGCAGCAGGAGTATGGTAGGGATGGTTTTAGCTTAAAAACCAATCGGGCCCCTAGGACGAAAAAGCCAATAACTCTCAGACCGGGCGTCCGATTGACGCGCCGTCTATCGCGTTGAGTTCCTACTGACGAGACATAACTTTGTGATACATCAACTCTGGACGTCATGAAATTTGATATATCAACCCCCTTGGCTCGTGGAGCAGACCCTCCCAAAATCGAGCATGCTGTGTGCGTGAACCCTAGAGTAGGCTGCGATAATGACAAATGCACGTGGATCCTCCGTGGGTTTGGCAGCGAGGACGACTGTACCTGGATCCTCTGTGGGTTCGACAGTGAGGAAGACTGCACTTGGATCCTCCATGGGTTTGGCAGTGAGGACGACTATACTTGGATCCTCTTTGGGTTTGGTAGCGACGACGACCGTACTGGAATCCTCTGTGGGTTTGATGGCGATGACTACTATTCTTGTATCCTATGTGGGTCCGATAGTATTTGACTCTGTACTTGTATCCTATGTGGGTATGGCAGAGTATCTGGTCTTTTATCCTTTGTGGGTCTAACAGCTTAGCTGGTCTTGCATCCTATGTGGGTCCGATAGCTTATATGAATTAGTGGCTACATCTGATCATCTCCATCGCCTTACGAAGTGTATACCTGTGTGAGATGAGTCTTGATTCTCAATCATTATCATTGATGTGGTTGACTTGCTTTCCTGTGTGAATTAGGTTGTTCTTTCCTGTGTGGACTAGGTTGTGATTTCCTAAGTGTATTATGTCATGCTTTCCTATATAGACTGGGTTGTGCTTTCCTGTGTGGACTAGGATGTTCTTTTCTAAGTGTATTAGGTTGTGCTTTCCTATGTGGACTGGGTTGTCCTTGGGCTCGGGAGCTGGATCCAAACTGTAACTGATGACTTAGGTATATGTATGAGCATATACCTAAGTAGTGTTATTGATACTTTGTGATTGTATCTTTCCTTTTTGGTTTATCCTTCATGGATTCTGAGAGACCTTCAGGGGTCTCAGGGTCCCTACTGAGTATCATATACTCACCCCTGCACGGGCTATGCCCGCACTACGTTGTGTTGGATGCAGAAGATGGACAACACTGATCGAGGTGGAGGCTTTTGGAGATGGACGGTACCCGGAGGTGGACCACTTGGCGGGATGTACATGGAGCAGACGGTCGGACCGAGGAGCTGAGGAGACTATCTGTATCCACCCTTCAGGTGGGATTTCCGGAGGACGACTCAGTGTTGCTATTTTACTTTCTCCTGATGTACTTTCCTTTCATTTGTACTATACTTTCAGTTGGGTTTGTATACTGGCCCATTTACTTTTTCATCACTTACCTTGTACTCAGTTTTTCTTAGTGTTTACTTCGCTTGTGTACTCTGTTGTGTATGTTACATCATAAAGGCAATGCCTTCCCTTTTTTTGGGATTTACGCCTTTGGTACTAGTTTCCAGCCCCTGGCCTATGGAAGGCGGGCTTGGGGTAGTCATGACACGGACCCTGAGGATGGGCCGTGACAATTTGATATTCCCCTTAGAAGTGGGACATATGACTAATGATGTGATAAATATAAGGAAGGGAACATAATTCTCATGTGGTATTAATTGATGTAGAACGTGATACCTTCTCTTGTTATGTTGCATGGGGCTTGGATGTACTACCCTATTCTTATAATGCCTATGTCTATGGATGTTATTCCCTTTTAATATAATGATATTTGGATGTGATACCCATTTGTATTTGATGAATCAGGGTTGTCATGCCCATAATTGTGACTATGTTATTATGACATTTTGTCCTTGTATTAATGATCATGTTATCATAGGTAAGTTATGCCTATTTTTCTATTTATGTTATCGAGATGCATTACCCATGTATTGGTTATTATATTAATATGGGAAGTTATAACCATTGATAATAATATGGGAATGAATTCCTTATTTTTTTTATATGATATATTTCATTACACCCTAGTATTGGTTTAAGTAGGTATTAGTCACACTGGGTGTCTATATTGCACTCGTGAGTGTGACATCTTATTTGTGACTTCCATTTCTTATTTAATTTTAGTTATTCTGGATAATATCACATTGTATATACACTTTCATATACTAAATATGTTTAGTGAAACCATTAGTGGTAGGCTAATAAGTTTTTCTCACACCCTACTTAGGAATCTTGGTACCTAAGAAAACTTTATGGTTTGTGATCCAGTTAGGAGAAAAGGGCCAACTATTAATAGATGATCTATGGATTTTTGTGGGAGATAGGAGTCAATACTGGGTATGGACTCTAGAAAATTTTTCTATATTTCCAATTATTTATCATATTTTGGGTTTTATATCATGATATACTTATAGGGGGTCTATTTGTCTCTATATTAATGTATGATATTACTGTTACTCATTTTATTATAGCATGGGAGTTTTTATTTTTTTAATTTTTGGAATGTAACTATAATTTCTCGTTTAATTTGGTTTATTTTTTATGACTATTTATTATTTTTATTCCACTATAATTTATATCTATTTTTTCATAGAGGGTATAGTATTCTCACTCTATATATAGACCCTTATCATTGGTCGACAGTCTTTGACATATGAGGAGGTGCACCTGAGGTATGTAGTGGCCCAGTTCAATCATAGTGGAGGTGAACCCAACTATGGACATTAAATAGATGGTTGTTACTACTTCCAACTCATATTTTACATAAACTATATATATATTGGATTGTGTTAGGGTACTGTTAGTGTTGTCTTATCGAGTATATTATGCAATCACCAGCATGTGCACCGTGGTAGTCATGAAAACTTCATTTTTTATGATATAAGAAAAGAAAATAATACTGATATCGGATGAGTGAGGTGGATATAGATAAAAATGACCAAGATATGGTATTAATATAGGCCTAGGGACCAATTTGATAGTGTCTTACATTATTTCATATTTCTATCATATACAATGTACATGATAGATCCATTGGGTGATTATTATTTTGATATAAGACTTTTATGACATTACATGGGTTTTATTTTGACTTATATAATGGTGTATGATTTTTTTGGTTTTATTATTATTGTAATATATATATATATATATATATTATTAATATGTTATTGCATATGATTTTTGTACCTTATTTTATTTTATTTACATATTTCTATTGGAGATTATAGTCCCTCACATGACATTGATCAAACCCTTACCAATAGTTGACAACTACCAGTAAAAGGGGAGGTGCACTTGAGGCATGTGATGACCTAGTTTGAGACTTGTAGGTAGGTTTTGATTTGGGTATGTTACAGAAGTAAATTAATAAACAAAAAAATATGAAAATAAAATTTATATAAATCATAATTCAAAAGGATTAGTAACAACAATTAGTTCACCAACAACCACAATACCAAAAGTCACAATCCCTCAAATTTGATGGTATTTTCCCCTTAAATATTTAGCATACACAAGGTAGTCAATGTTTTATGAAAATTTTGTAATGTGTGTCTAGAAAATAGGTTTTGATTAATTTTTTAAAAAAAATTTGTCAATATGAAATTGATTATGATTTATATCTATAGATATATAAGCACCACACCATTGTAAGAGGTATAGTGTGCAAAATTTATGGTGACCCCCTTCACAATAAACCATTACAATTATATCATGTGAGGGTTGGGATCCAGTTTTCTCATTATCTGAGTATTGATCTACATGTTGTAATTAATGATGTTAGTATCCAAATAGTGGGACATGTTATTGAATCATTCATAATATGATTTTTTGTCTTATAAATTCATGTGATAATTAAGGGATAAGTTATTTATAACTTATATTATATTTAATTTCGTTTATAATGGATTAAGTATGCCAAAAATATTATATTTGATAAAAAAAGAGGAAATAAAAAACTGACTTAAGGTAATCAAATGGATTAATTTCTGTATCACAATGCCCAAATTAGAACTCTATATTTCCCCAACACTAAGTCTGACACAATTAATGACATTATAAGTTATTACAAGTATATTATTTCAGGATGATAATACTAATAATTTAATATTTAGAGATGATATATACACCATAGAAACTTGTGACCTTTTTAATTATAAGAGTGTAAATTAAATCCCTAAATATTAAGGATTAGGATCATCAGTCACCAATGTATATATTAAGTACAATGTCATAATTCTTATGTAAAATTATTGATGTACTATTTTTATTATAATTTAACAACATTATTTTTTTATAGAAATCGATATAACACTTACATATCTCAATCACATGTCGATAATCTATTTTCTTTTTTAAGACGTAATCATTTTGTTTCACATGAAAATATGATAAAATAAACTGAAAATATATGAAAATCAAAATATTTGATCATTATATTTAAAACAAAATCAATGAATGGAATAATTTTTCTAATCCATCCATGTAACGGAAAATTTATATAAACAAATTATTATTATGATAATTTTATTTTATTTTAATGAATTAAAAATTATTTTTTAAGTTTTTTTTGAAACATTGGATGCTCAATCCAGTGAATCTAATGATATTTATTATACATTTCTGGGATATATAAAAACTTTTCTACACATGATGTCAAATTTTAATTAATAATACACAATTTTAAACATTTTATATATAATTTTTCAATTATATATTTTATAATATGTATTTTAAAAAATTATTCTTTAGTAGTATAGTTTTAATGTATTAAGCAATCATGGTTATACAATAGAAAACAGAAACTAAAATTGATGTATTTTTATAGATAAAGATTTTTTACAGTATATGTAAAAATATTTAACTATTAGATCATACATCAAAAAAAAATTATTATATTTTTCAATATTTAAATATTGCCCAAAACAAAAAAAATTGCTGTGATTAGGACTATTATGTTTATAAATTTATGAAACATATGGTATTCCATCATAAAACTGACATCCCAAGAGTGGTATTTACTATATGTGCTTATTTTCTAATATATAAATTTTCCTTTAAAATATTTACTAACAATTTATTTTTTCATATGTTTTTAGTATTATGAGGATACTTCTAATAATTCATATTAAAAATATAAAATATTTTCTTTTGTGGATGAATGTATAGGTTTTATGGTTTGAGGATGTTTTTAAAATTCTTGAGGGGTATTATATTGTATTTAGTTATTTTCCTTGTAGAATTTAACATAAATCGGTTTTTCATTATGAATAATATATATTATTTGTTTTTTTAATCCAAATTGTATATATATATACTTTTTATGTTCTTTATACATATATCAAATGGTAAAAACTGAGTAAGTAATATTTTATTTTTCTAAAAAAAACAGTTCAACGATTATTGGTTTTGGGGCTACATTCTCCAAGGGATCCTTTCTCTTTTGAATTAGTGTCTTCTACGGTTTCCTCATAAAACCCTCTACGGTAGTGCTATATGTATATCCAAGGATCAACTCGCCATTGTTTTCCCCTTATTTTTCTACCTTTTCACCCTTGATAGTGATTTTAAACTCTGAGCTTCACCACCTTATCTCTCTCCATATTTCATCTATATATTGTTTCTCATTCCCAAGGTAGTCATGATTCCTCCTCTGCATTTTGTTGGTTCTCATTATGTTCACCAAATAATCTTAATATTTATTTTTCTCCTTTATTCCCCCTACTTAAATCCTTTAATTTTAGACATTTAAATGAATTTTAGGGAAATTCAAAGACACGTACAATCAAATAATTTTCTCTAGTGGAGGTAATGCATTTTTTCATTTACATATTTTGATGTGGTGATTTTATGTTGAATTGGTAAAGGGGTTGATGTGAGGAGGTATTTGAACATGGTAATTCATATTTGATTGGGTAGCCTGGTTATTTATAATAGTTTTTGTGAGATGTTCTTGGTTTCATTTTATCAAATTTTTTGTTTCATCCTTGATTTTTTGTGGTGATATTATATAATGATCAAGGTTCTCTGGTATGATGGTTAACTCTTCAATAATGACCAGTGTGGCTTTAGATATCCTGATTTGAATGTGGGTGGTTGTTAATGTTCGGTGGGAATCTGAAATCCAAGGAATCATGTGGGTTTTGGGGCTCTGAGGCTCCTTGGTTTGAGGGACTACCCAACGCTCTAGGAAACGTGGAATTATATGCTATATTTCAGGGTCTCTTGACTATTGGGACCCTTTGGGGTGGACCTTGATTGGTATTTGGTTGTATATTGTGTATCCAGTTGATGAAATCTTTTTTTCTTACTGTACGTGAATTTATTTATAATTATATATATTTAAATTTATTTATGTATATTTATGTATATTTATATTAATTATGTGTGTGTGTTTATATATATATATATATATATATATCCATGTGTATGTGTGTGTATTTATGTATCATTATATGTGTTTTTATAAATATTTATAAATATTTATAAATATTTATATTTATATTTATATATAATTATCATTAATTATATATGTGTGTGTAGGTATATTTATGGATATTTAAATGTATTTTTTTATATTTTTATGTGTTTTTGTATTTATATATATATACTTATATATATTTATATGTGTTTATATATATATATACATATTAATATATATTATAT
Organism: Viscum album; assembly: GCA_963277665.1. Lineage (NCBI taxonomy): Eukaryota > Viridiplantae > Streptophyta > Magnoliopsida > Santalales > Viscaceae > Viscum > Viscum album. The sequence goes on from OY728155.1 coordinate 1,980,286,981, forward strand.
ATATCTAGGTGTGTGTGTGTGTGTGTTTGTATATTAATATGTGTTTACATATATAATTATATTTAAATATATATATATACATGTCTTAATTTTTATTTATATAAATTTATTTATATTTTTATGTATTTATATATATTTATCTTTTTATATATTTTTATATATTTATAAGTATTTATGTGCATTTATATTTTATTATATTTATTTTCAATTGTATAAATTTATATATATATATATATAATGATATTTAATTACATAAATTTTTATTTCTATGTATTTAGATATATTTATGTAACTTTATTTATATTTATATATATTTATAGATATTAATATAAATTTATTTATATTTTTATTAATTTATATGTACTTTCGGTATATGTATATATGTGTGTGTGTATTTATATGTAATTATATTTTTATATGTATGAATTTATAAATTATGAAACATTTGTGTTTGTGTGTGTATTTAAATTTATTTGTCCATCTATCTATATATAAGTATATTTAAGTCTCTTTAGTCACCACATGAAGTACTTGGTGGATTGGTAAAAGATAAGCAGAATAACAAAGAGGGAATGGGTTCAAATATCACCCTACAAAAAATACACACACACACACACACACACACGTGTGTGCGCCAAATTTTATTGGGCATGTCTAGGTGTTCTCGAGCATGGTGAGAATAAAAAATATCATTTATGAATAAATTAAAGAATTTGTTAATTTTTTACCAGCTGTTCTCAAAATGGTCATGAAATTATTTCATGATAGTTTTTAAAAGCACTGGAAAATGATTAAAAATACCTTATTTCATGGTGTTTTTGAAAAACCATCATGAATCCATTTAGTGATTATTGAAACTATTTATAAATGCCACAAAACCATCGCTAATTGGAATTTTTGGCACAATGGTTTTATTTTTTAACCCTTCTATTATGGGGCCTTCCTGTCATTGGAAAAGGGGGGAGATTTCCTACTTACTCCATTATTTATTCATCTCTACCTTTGATTTATTGTCAATCATAGTACACTAGTTTATTAGATTAAGGTGGTTCTTCCCCTTTTATTCTCCTCCCTTCCCCCTCTATAACATACTTTGATTTTGAGTTGTTCATCTAGGGATTTGAGACATGATTACATTGAATTATAATGAAATCATTCCTCCATGAGGGAGATTTTGTTAGAGAATTCTAGGGGACGTTTGAGAAGTAATACCAGATATGGTTGTGCATGATTTCAACACTAGAAAGCTATTTATTTTTTATTCTAAGCATTGTTCCAAATTAGGTTGAAATTGGTTGATTAATTGGTGTCTAATTTTGGGGATTATCCTCATCATAGGTTTATAAGCATATCATGAGTTGTAAGAACCATGTTTTTTAGAATGGGTCAAAATCCCAACACTGTTTGGAATTTTGGATTGTTTCTGAGAAAACTGGGAAATTCTAGAAATTTCCACACAACACGCCATGTATAGTTTAGGTGTGTACCAACCACATTCTCACCGAGTACATTTAGTGTGATTATCGTGTAATAATTTTATACTACACAACATGTAGGGTTGTTGGACACACCATGTATTTTCTGTTCCATGTACCGGCTAAGTTCTAGCCATGTGTCGACCAGTGTGGCACATCCAAGTCGTGTGGCTACCTCTAAATAAGTCAGAGTACGGACAAGCCCACTACATGGATTGTAGTCCTATATACACGATGTGTTTTTTTATTTTTATTTGATTAAATGAAAGAGTGTCACGTCTTAATCCATAAAATACCTTCTTCTTCCCCATTTTTGGACCTTGACACTCTGGGATGCCAAAAATGTTTCTTATCTTATATTCTTCATCTGAAGACCGTTCTTCAATCTTTCGATGGCTGTGGGATTGCATCATGAAGGCTAAAACCATGCACCCTCTTTTTTTCCAGTTTATTTGCCTCACATACGGCTGTTTCCATCCGAGTAAAATTGATGGGATTTGACGGAAACATATATCTACGAAGATCAGCTTCGAATTGGAGCTTGATATCAGATGTTCCTATGTCTATAAGTCATAGGTTGGTGTTCCATACCTTATTTTGTGTTTTCTTATACCATTATGCAGTGCGGATTAAAGCACATATTTGAGTATTTTGATCAAGACCCTGTTTTATCTGTTATTTCATAATAAATTGTTTATTAGACCTGTAGGATGCCCTTGGGTTTTCCTATATACCTATTTTTCTTGAGCATGGTTGGGCAAGGGGTCATTTCTCAATTGGGAATTTTGTCTAGGGTATTCTAAAATGCGTTAAAATGAATTGTTTTGATGAAACTGGTGTGTTTAATTTGTTAAATTTTGATATGAATTGTTAGAGGCTTCCAAGACCTTGGTGCAGGTATGGGACAACACATAGCTAGTGCTATTAAATTGTTTAGTTTGTTTTTCCTATTTAAAGTATTTATTTTTATTATTATATATCTATATATCTATATCTGTGGGTGTGTGTGATTTGTGATATTGCATACGCTGGAAACTTTGGGTTGTGTTGGGCATGGCCTGAGTATTGTTTAGTGATGCTGATCACATGTTGGTCTTGGACTAGTTTACATTGGGTGGCTCTGACCACAGGATTGGGCATCATGGACGTTAGATTGAGGTAGTGTGATTGTCTGGTTGGTCATGCCCTGGGTTACTTGGATGGAGAGACCATTAGAATTGAGTGAAATGGTCACAAGGGCATGAGGTGTTAGAGATTTTGTGGCTTGGGAACTTATTTTGGTGATTATCGCTCACCCAAAACATTGAGTTGTGTTCCCACAGAGAGACTCCGTGATGAAAAGGTTTTGACCACTCCTGTGGGTAGAGGCCCCTGTTAGTTGTGGTTTAGGTACTATTTGTTTGGGGGTGCTTTCCATAGGAATCTATGTAGAATGTGATGAGCCTTCAGGGGATAAAATTGATTCTATCTGGATGGGGGGTGGAGGCTCGCCGTGATTTAAGGGTATACATCATTATCCCTCTGGTTACATTATTGAGGGAATAAATTGCTGTCTCTATGGTTACTTTTATGAGGATAGGCATCCCTGTTCCTCTAAGTTACTACTTCTTGTGTGTGCCTTCGGGACATTGGTAATTTAGACACACAGTGTCTGGGGGCATATGGTGCCGGGTTACATGATAGAGATTCCCGCACTGACTGAAGCATGTGACACTCCTTAGTGGATGCTGAGCACCAGTGGAGTTTTTGTTTATTTTTGCATCATACTATTTACTATTTTCTATATAAATTCATGCCTTCTTAAACAGTTATATTAGGTACGCACAGTTGGGTGGCATCCTACTGAGATTCATCTCACACCCTGCATGTGCCGTTTCTGACACGTGTGGACTTTATAGATTTACGTGTAGAAAAGAGACCATCTTCAGGATCAGGACTATTTTAGCTATCACATGGAGATAGTAGGGACCTTGAGGTCTTTCCTAGATGAATTTTACTTTGTTTTGTTTTCTTATTATACCAGCATGATTACCTTGTTTATTGTATCTACTTTTGGTTAGCCAATGGATCCCTTTTATATATTGAATTGCTATGGTTTCCTTATTTGTCTGTTGTAGTAGTTGTTACAAGTGGTTCAGCAGTCCCTAACTCTGCTCCTGTACATGACCAGGGACTTCCTACTCTTCATTTACAACCTGTTTCTATCATATAGGGCAGTGATACAGCTAATGCTCCTTTGCCCATGCACTCAACTCTGCAGGTTCATCATGATAATGCTGTGAAAGATCACTCATCTGGCATTTCCACCAGGTCTAGGACCGCAACTCCTAAAAAAAGGGGGACAACCCCACCAAGAAACGGTCAAAATGAATATTATTTTTTGGGATTTTCAAGGAATTGCTAACCTTTACACCTTTAACATTCTTAAAAGATTCACCAATACTCACACTCCAAACCTTATTGCTATTGCTGAATCTAAAATTAACTTTGCATTGCGTTCACATCAAGCCCCTCCCAGATAAAATTTCATAGGGGCTTGCAACAATGGAGGCCCTTATGAATCCTTATTGATCTTTGCTCACTCTTCTTTGCAAAATGTTTACCTATATAGCTGTTTGAGTCAAGCCATTACTTGTGATTACATCTTTGAGAACATAGACATTTTCTCAACCTTTGTTTATGCTTATAACATGTATCAGGATAGGAGAGATCTTTGGAATGATATATCCAGTCTTAATGCCTCTATTTGTCATCCTTGGTTTATTATTGGTGACTTTAATTCCATCCTTGATTCGAGTGATAAAATTGGTCCTCCTCCTACTTTTATTTCCACTAGGGAATTTAAAGCCTGTATTGAAATGAACAACCTCACAGAGTTCAAACTCCTGGGTGCTAAATTTACATTGTATAAGAAACACTATAATAGAAATGTAGCTAGTAAATTAGATAGGTCCTTTACTAATTTCCATGCCCTTGATTGTTGGGATAACATCTCTAGCATTACTCTTGCGAGAATCGCCTCTGACCATCATCCAATCCTTCTTACCTTCTCCTATAAAAAAGAAAATTTAGAGCTCCTTTCAGATATAAAACTACTTAGTCTTCTGACCCGGAATGTATAATCATTATAAAGAACACATGGAATAAAATTCATGGCCAGTTTGACCCTTTTTCTTGTCTAATGAAGTTAAAAATATTAAAACAAACTCTTAAAAGTTGGTGCAAAGGCAAGGTTTCTGAAATGGACAATAACATAAACCTTCTTGAAGCTGAACTTACCCAACTTCAGAATACAAATTCTTCTTTAAAATTTTCTCAGGACTCTCAACAGGAAATCACCATCTCCTCTAAGATTATTTCCTTACTCTACCTTAAGGATAATCTTAAAAAACAAATCTTCAAATCCAAGTGGCTTAATGATGGTGATAGGAATACTAAATTCTATAACGCCCTTCATAGGGTTAGGAAAGCCTATAGACCTTTAGCCTTTCTTAGAAATGGGGACCAAATTCTTGACACTGATGAAGGAATTTCCAATCACTTAGTCTCTTATTTTGAAAATATCTTCAATGGTGATAATATTGATAAAGACCTGAAACCTGAAATCATTCATGCTCTTGTCTCTGAGGAAGATAACACTCTTCTGAATAACATCCCTTTTGATCACGAAATCAGAGACACTGTTTTCAGCCTTAATACTGACAGTGCTCCTAGCCTGGATGGTTTTAATAATGGCTTCTACCAAAAACATTGGGATATTCTCCAAGATGATGTTTGTCATCTTGTTAAAGTCTTCTTCTCTAAAGGTATTATTCCTCATGGCCATAATTCCCAATTCCTGGTTCTCATTCCCAAAATGGAGAATGCTGATGTGATTCAGAACTTCAGACCCATTTCCCTCATCAATTCTTTATTCAAAATCATCATGAAATTAATTTCTAATAGAATGAATTCCATCTATTTCAAGATAGTCTCTTGGAACCAATTTGGTTTCATAAAAGGTAGGTCTATTCAAGACTGCATATCTCTGGCCTCAGAGTCCACCAATCATTAAAAAAAAGAGTAGAGGTGGAAGTGTTTCTATTAAACTTGATATTTCAAAGGCCTTTGATACCATTGATTGGAACTTTATTTATAAATTTATTTCATATTTCGGCTTCAATGAAATTTTCATTACTCATATAAAATCTTTATTCAACTCTGCCTACATATCCATTCTCATCAATGGCTCTCTGAGAGGTTATTTCAACTGCACTGAAGGAGTGAGACAGGGTGACCCTCTCTCTGCTATTCTTTTCTCCATTACGGAAGACTACATGAGTAGGTTGATCTCCCAGGAGATTGATAAATGAATCATTAAACCTATCTCTTCCTCTAGGAACTTATAAGTTCCCTCTCATCTTCTTTATGCTGATGACATTATTCTCTTTACCCACGGGGACAAGAGAAACATTCTCAAACTTAGAGATATCCTACTACACTATCAGGAAGTCTCTGGTCAACACATCAACTAGAACGAATCTTCTATCATTTTTAGTAAAGAATTTCCTCCGGGAAGAAAAATTTCCATTCCCAACATATTGGGCGTCAAGGAAGGCTCTCTTTCCTTTACTTACCTTGGTGTGCCTATTTTTTGGGGTAAGCCTAAAGCAAACTATTTCTCTCATATTGCGGATCACACGCTTAGGCACCTTTCCTCCTAGAAGGGTAAGTCCCTCTCAATGGCCGGGAGAATTTTCTTGGTTAAATCTACAATTTTTTCTAAACTTTTTTATTCAATAATGATATATAAATGGATAAAAAGTCTTTTAAATCACATTAATACTTCTATTAAAAATTTTGTTTGGACTGGTAGCACTATAGAGAGGAAACTGATTACTATCCCCTGGACCTCTTGCTGCAAACCTATTGATAAAGGGGGGATTGACATAAAAAATCTCTCTAAGTTCAATGAGGCCCTTCAAGCTATACTTAAGTGGAACATTATTCACAACACCTCATCCTCCATGAATTTTCTCAGAGCTCGCTTCCTTGACAAGCTTAGAAACAATCATCTCTATCCTCTTTAGTCCTCCATTTGGCCCTCTATCAAAAGTACATACATGTCTATTATGCCTAATTCTAGATGGATTTCCACTAAGGATTCCAACTTGAAATTTTGGTTTGATAATTGGACTGGTGTTCCCCTGATCTCCTTAACGGATAACAACCAACCCCCTCCCCATATTCTGGATTCAATTGACTCAATTATTCATATTCATAACCTTGATCTCCCTGTGAATATCACTCAAATTGTTAATGATTATCATTTTTCTAATACTAATGATTTACTTATTTGGGAACCCGTTCATAATGGAATTATTAAATCTAAAGGATACTATAAATCCCTCTTCAACAATGTTGACAATAATCATCCTTGGCTAGATAAATTCAACAAATCTTGGATAAAACCCTCAATATTTACTTTAATCTGGTGGATTGCCCATCAAAAAATTCCTACTGATAACTGCTTAAAAACATTCAGGATTAATCTTTGTTCTAAATGTCGTATGTGCAATCAGTATAGAGAGGATATAAATCATATCTTTCTCTCCTATGATACAACATCTACTCTCTGGCATTATATTCTTAACATTTTTGAGTGTATATGGATGCTTTTTGATACCATTAACATGCAGATCCATAATTGCTTGGAGTTGTCTACGTCTCCGCAAATCAAAAACCTATTGGTGGTAGCGGTTGTGGAACTTCTTCATATTATATGGTATGGTAGAAATGAATTAATTTTCCGCAATAATTCTTTTAAAATTAATGCAGGAAAAATGTGAATTCCCATGGCTATTCGGGAAGCGTCCTCTATCCAAGAAACTCACTGCAACAATTCTGTCTGTGACTTTGGGATCCTTAGACGTGTTGGGGTGGAGGGGATCTACCCTCTCCCCCACTCTACTCTTGAAGTGTTTTGGATACCCCCCCCCCTCTAGGATGGATTAAAATCAATGTGGATGGAGCCTCCAAAGGCAACCCGGGCCCAACAGGTTGTGGTACAGTCTTCAGAAATCACCTGGATCAGATTCTTGGATGCTTCTATGGCTCTTGTGGTCCCTCCACTTCTTTGGAAGCCAAGATGATGGGTGTCATCCATGCCATCACCTTTTCTAGATCACACAGCTGGAACAACATCTGGAATGAGAGTGACTCTACTACAATAATTCAGGCCATCTGAAATGGCACCATTCACTTTGCTTGGCCTGTTATTTCCCACTGGATGGACTGTTTGAATTCTCTTGTTGGGCTGAACTTCATCACCACTCACACCTACCATGAAGCCAACATGATCGCTGATGGGCTTTCCAATCTTGGTATTTCTCACGACTTACATTGGATGGATGACCTCCCTTCTGAATTAATCCCTTATTATGCTCAGGATGTCAGCAAAATTCCTTACTTTAGACTTGTGTAACCCCCCCTCTTTTTATCAATAAAAATTTTCTACCTTAAAAAACAAGTGGTTCAACATGCTATTATGTTTACATTCTGATGTTGTTGTTTAATATTTATTGCTTATGCTGGTTATTACTATTGAGTGTGCTTCCACTACGTGGGGCTGGTTCGAGTCTGCAGAGTCTTCTAATTTTATATTATGATCGGACCAGTACAATTATTATCCTCCAAGAGGGTATAGCCTCCCCACTGTACCTTTAATGCCCTCTCTTCTAGTTGGCCACCTTTGGAATTCGGGGAGGTGTGCCTAAGATAGTAACAACCGACCCGTTTAGCACTGTTTTTGTGGCTGATCGGGTTTGAGATGATACAAAGTGGTATCAGAGGGGTTCTTGATAGGGATTTCGTAGAAGTGTTTTGCTGGATACTAATGATATTAAGACTTCTCTTTTTAATTTTTGTTGGTTTTACTATTTGGGATATGGTAGACTAGAGATAGGTTGTTACTAGAACTGGGTTTTTAGCTTGTTCTTGGGTGCCTACAGCCCCAGGTACGAGGTATGGACCAAGTTTCCATGGGTGGGAATTGTTTTTTTTCAGATTATAGTTTATATGATATCCACCTCGGGGGATCACTTGGTGTGTGATGTTATTGATTGTGATATGTAACCCTTGACCCGGTGTGGTAAGGGAGAATTGGACCTTGTCCCGGTATGGAAAGGCATGATTGTTTGTCTTTTGATAGGCACATTTTTAGGGTATTTCAATTTCATTACTGCACGTATTCTTTGTGAAGTGATAATTCTATGTGAATAATATCAATTTCCATGCTATAGAATTATTTTGAAATGTGATAGGTGAAATTCCTGAAAAAATTTCTAGTTCATTGTAATGTACTTTTCCATGCTATATATACTGTGAATTGCTTATGGCATGAGATTTGGGTATTGATCTTTTATGAGTAGGCATGTATGATGGTTGAGGTGATTCTGGTCACCAGGATTGGGTGACTAGGTCATCAATTTGAGGCAATATTGGTTGTTAGGACGGGCATGGCCCATGGTACTTTTGATAGTTGGCTCTGTTGAGGGCAGGTAAGGAGGCAATGAGGTCGGGGTATTGTGGGCATGGTTGCGGTAGGGGAGATTAATGGTAGTAGTTATGTTCTACCTTTTACTTCTTTCCATATCTATGTAATATTTATATATATATTGTTATATATGTGGGTTGTCTGACCATTTATGGTATTCAACAGGTTCCTTTAAATGACTCAAATGTAGTGTCAGGCATGAAATATTGCAGTGCCACAAGAGCAGGATCAGGTTTAGGATCCAGTGCAGGTAGAGCATGAGCCGCAAGTACAGGCTCATGGACACGATCGGGTTCAGGATCCGATGCAGGCAGGACAACATCCGGGTTTGGTAGCATTTGGGCTGTGGCTCGACGGGCAGCTCTAGTTTAGTCTGGTATGTGTCATGTAGGGGATCGACAGAGGTGCACAAGGTACAAATCCATCTATCGTATATCTGACGCGGGAGTTCCCGTCGTAGCACCTACTGCTTTTTCAAGGTGAGGGTGGTCCACAAGAGGCTGAGAACTAGTTAGAGAGCATGAAGATGATAATCGAGCATTTTGAGATGCCTCCAGGGTGGAGGGTCAAGCTGGAAACATGCATGATGAGGGGACCAGAAAAGCGTTGGTGGGATGTGTAGGTTCAAGCTCGTATACACAAAGGACATTCATGGAAAGGATTTGAGGATAGGTTCTTCGAGCAATTTTTCCCAGATACACTAAGGGTAGAGAGAGATTGGGAGTTATTAAGACTTCAGCACATAGACCTGTCTGTCATGGACTACACAACTAATTTTACTAAGCTGTGTCATTTTTCACCTGGTATGGTAAGCGATGACTTGGAAAGGTTAAGGTGATTTGAGGACGGATTGCGACATGCCATTCATATTCAGGTAAATATCTTCAGGATGGGTCTTTTCTCAGAGGCGGTGAATCAGGCACTCATAGTAGAGGGAAACTAGAGGGATAAGCCCCCAGTTTTCCAGGATACTACTTCAGGTGATGGTTCAGATAGATGGAAGCGAGGACGTGATGATTTACAACAAGGTGGTCAGGACAAGGAATCAGTTAGATCACCATGCAATAGTTATTCAATGGTTTGATTTCAGTGTGGATATCCAGGGCATGTTCAGACTCAGTGTGATAGGCCTCCAAAGGAGTGTCGGGCATGTGAATAGGTCGAGCATCTAGAGAGGTTCTGCAGGCAGCCTTCTCAGACAACCAGCATGCAGGGACCAGGAAAGACAGTGACATCTGGAGTTGGTTTAGGTTTGGTACCAGGTGACAATAACTGCGGTTCAACTGTGCATGAAGGATGTGACAGAGACAGAGGGACCTAGCTTAGGGGTCAGTGGATAGTTAATGGAGTAGTACCATAGGGAGGTCCAACATCAGGTATTCGTACATCGGGTCAGGTGCACACAGTGGAGCTGCTAGGGGCTGAGCAGGCTGGTGAGCCGATGATGGTTATAGGTACACTGTGGGTGTTGTCTTGATATGTTTTGTCTTTAACTTTTTTTGGCATGACTTTTTGGGTCATGTCTACTTTGAGTGCACGAGGTACATAGGATTTATGTGGACTAACTTGATGTTGGTCTATGGGATTGACACCATATCGGGTGTGTGATATATTTATATATATGTATGAGACGTGTGGAATCAGGGGCATTGAGGATGCGGGTTACATGAGGTGCCTTGGGCATTAAGAAATCAAGGATGTGGGTTACTTAAGGTACCATGGGAATTGGGGCATCAAGGATGCAGGATACTTGAGCTGTGAGGCACCATGTTCGTTTTGAGCATCCATGGGATGTAAGACCTCAGGGAGGTAGACACCGATGTCGTGTAGGATACGTTTGGGTTTCGGAAATTACACGAGAGCATCAATGAGGCACATGGGTTACATTGCGTCATGAGAGGAACATGAGTCCAAAAACAGGTTAGTGAAACCTTTCTTTGTTGATTTTTATAGGGTTGATACTAAGTTAGGAAATTCCTAAGGTGGGGATCCCCATGAGGAATTTAGCCAGAACCATTCAGACTAGGGTATTTCGGGTTACTTTGATCAGGGTTGTAAGTTTGGTTCCATCTCCAGGTTTTGTTTTATAGCTCGGGGATGAGCTATGTTAATGTGGGGAGATTTTAATAACCTGTGGTTTTAGAACGGGTCAAAATTTGGACCCTGTTTGAAATTTTGGCTTGTTTTTGAGAAAACTGGGACATTTTAGAAATTTCTGAACTACACACTGTGTACTCTAAAGTATATGTCGTGTATGGGTTAGGCATGTACCAACCACATGCTCTTTGAGTACATGTCGTGTGATGACTGTGTAAGAATTTTCTACTACATGGTATGTAGGGTTGCTGGACACACCATGTATTTTCCTTTCCACGTACCGATTGAGTTCAAGTGATGTGTCGACCCATGTGGTGCATTCAAGCCATGTGGCTACCTCCGCTTAAGTCGGAGTATGGAGAAGGCCACTACATGGCATTTACTCCTTTATACATGTCATGTATTTTTATTTTTATTTTCTTAAATGAAAGAGTGTCGCACCTTATTCCAAAAAAATACCTTCTTCTTCCCTGTTTTCATAACCTGATGCTCTGGGAGGTCGAAAACATTTCTTCTCCTAGATTCTTCATCCGAAGTCCGTTCTTCAATCTGTCAGTGGTAGTGGGATAAAATTGGGAAGTCTAAACTCATGCACCATCTTTGATTCCATTTTCTTTGCCTCACACACCACAGTTTCCATCCAAGCAGAATTTCCAGGATTTGACAGAAATGTAGATCTATGAATATTATCTTCGAATTAGAGCTCTATATCAGACATGCATACGTCTACAAGTCATAGGTAGAAGGTTCATACCTTCTTTCGTGTTTTAGTAGACCTTTGAGTGGCATGAATTAAAGCACGTATTTGAGTATTTTGAGCAAGACCTTATTTTATCTGTTATTTCATATTTAATTGTTTGTTAAACCTATGGGATGCCCTTGGGTATGCCCCTTGTACATATTTTACATGAGCATGGCCGGGCGAGGGTCCGTTGCTCAATTGGAGAATTTTGGCCAGGGTATGCCAAAATGCATTAAAATGAATTGTTTTGATTAAACTAATGAGTTTAATTCATTAAGTTATGATATTAATTGTAAGAGGCTTCCATGACCATGATGCTGGTATGGGAAAATACATAGCTAGTGTAATTCAACTATTTAGTTTTTTTACTATTTAAACTATTTCTTCTGATTATATATATATGTGTGTGTGTGTATATGTGTTTGTGATTTGTGATATTGCATACACTGGAACCTTCAGGTTGTGTTGGGAATGGACTGGGTATTGTTTAGTGATGCTGATCATAGGTTGGCCTTGTCCTAGGTTACATTGGGTGGCTCTAACCATAGGATTAGACATCATGGATGTCGGCTTGAGGTAGTGTGACTGTCAGGTTGGGCATGTCCTGGGTTACATGGATGGAGAGACCATCATAATTGAGTGACATGGTCACATGGGCATGAAGAGTTAGAGATGTTGTGGCTTGGGAACTTATTTGGGTGATTACTGCTCACCCGAAACATTGAGTAGTGTGCACAGAGAGAGACTCTGTGATGAGTTGGTTTTGACCACTTGTGTGGGTAGAGAACCATGTTAGTTGCAGTTTAGTTACTATTGGTTTGGGGTTTCTTACCATATGAAGCCACATGGAATGTGAGGATTTTATATGGGATAATGTTGATGCTATCAGGTTTGGGCAGAGGCATGCTTTGATTTGAGGACAAACATCGATGTCCCTTTGGTTACTATATTGAGGACAGACATCACTGTCTCTCCAATTACTTTTTTGAGGATATGCATTGGTGTTCCTATAAGTTACTAATTATTGGGTGTGGGTTTGGGACATCGGTACTTGAGACAGGCGGTGTCTGGGGGCACATGGTGTTAGGTTACATGACAGAGATTCCGATGTTGGATGAAGCAGGTGACACTCCATGGTGGCTGCTAAGCACCAATGGAGTTTGTGTTTATTTGTGCATCGTATTTTTAACTATTTTCCTAATAAATTCATTCCTTCTTAAACACTTATATGTATTAGGTGGTGCATACCTTCTTTTTTGTTTTCATAGACCTTTGGGTGGTGTGGCTAAAAGCGCATATTTCATTATTTTGAGCAATACACGATTTTATCTGTTATTGCAAATTACATTGTTTGTTAGACCCATGGGATTACCTTGGGTATTCCTTTTTAAATGTTTTTCTTGAGCATGGTCAAGTGAGGGGTCTTTTCTTAATTGGTGCATTTTGGACGAGGTATTCCAAAATGTGTTAAAATGAATTGTTTTGATTAAACTGCTGAGTTTAATTCTTTATGTTATGATATGAATTATTAGAGGCTTCCAAGACCTTGGTGTTGGTATGGGACAACACATAGCTAGTGCAATTCAACTTTTTAGTTTTTTTTTCCTGTTTAAATTATTTATTTTGATTATATATATATGTGTGTGTGTGTGTGTGTGTGTGTGTGTGTCTGTGTGATTTGTGATATTGCATACATTAGAAACTTCGGGTTGTGTTGGGAATGGACTGAGTATTGTTTAGTGATGTTGATCACAGGTTGGTCTTGACCTAGGATACATTGGGTGGCTTTGACCACGGGATTGAGTGTCATGGACATCATCTTGAGAGAGTGTGACTATAAGGTTGGACATGGCCCAGGTTACATGGATGGAGAGACCATCGGAATTGAGCGACATGGTCACAGGGGCATGAGGTGTCAGAGATGTTGTGTCTTGGGAACTTATTTTTGTGATTACCACTCACCCAGAACATTGAGTAGTGTGCACATAGAGAGACTCTATGATGAGGTGGTTTTAACCACTCATGTGGGTAGAGGACCTCGTTAGTTATGGTTTAGGTACAATTGGTTTGGGGGTTCATGTCATAGGAAGCCATGTGGAGGGTGAGGAACCTTCAGGGGATAGTGTTGATTCTATCGTGTTGGGGATAGAGGCTCGCTATGATTTGAGGGCAGGCATCGCTATCCCTCTGATTACTTTATTAAAAAAAGACATCACTGTCTCTCCGGTTACTTATTTGAGGATAGAAATTGTTGTTCCTCTAAGTTACTACTTCTTGGGAGTGCCTTCGGGACATCGGTACTTGATACACATGGTGTCAAGGGGCACATGGTGCCAGGTTACATGACAGAGATTCCAGCATTGGTCGAAGTAGGTGACACTCCATGGTGGCTGTTGATCACCAGTGGAGTTTTTGTTTATTTGTGCATCACACTATTTACTTTTTTTCTTTATAAATGCATGCATTCTAAAAAACTTATATTAGGTAATCACCATTGGGTGGTGTCCTATTGAGATTCGTCTCACACCCTACACGGGCCCTTCGGGACGCATGTAGACTTTATGTATTTACATGAAGGAAAGAGACTAGCTTCAGGAGTTGGACTGTTTTAGCTATCGCATGGAGATGGTAGGGACCTTGAGGTCTTGCCAAGTTGGAGTCTAATTTTTTTTGTTTTGTTCTTGTACCAGCATCCTTACCTTGTTTATTGTAGCTACTGTTGGTTATCCATTGGCACCATTTTATATATTGACTTTATATGCATGCATGATTTGTCTGTTGTAGTATTTTTTACAAGTGGTTCAGCATGATGTTGTGTTTATATTCTACTGTTGTTTAATATTTATTTCTTCCGCTGTTTATTACTATTGAGTGTGCTTCTACTATGCAGGGCTGGTTCGAGTATGTAGAGTATTATAATTTTATATTATTCTTGGACCAGTACCATTATTATCCTCCGAGAGGGTATATCCTCCCCACTATACCTATAAGACCCTCACTATTAGTCTATATCCTTTGGCATTCAGGGAGGTGCACCTAAGGTAGTAACACCTGACCCGTTTAGCACTGTTCATGTGGATGATCGGGTTAGGGACTTTAAATGACTATTTAAAAATCTATTTCATGAGGTTTGGTCCATGGGAGACCACCTTGTGAGTTTATGGGAATTATGAAAATTTGTATTAATTAAAAAATTATTATGGAAATTAATATACACGTGAAAAAATTAATTTATGTGTAACAATGGATGAGGTAAGGGATAATGGTTGATAATGGTGATTGAAAATAGCTTCATCAAGAATAGAATGAGCTTTCCTTGAGGGGTTATTGAGGTAATTGGTCCTTAATATTTTATCCCTTTTATGTGATTGTATTTTTTGTATGAAATTTTAGTGAGGTTAAGAGGGTGTGTTCGACTTGAGTGTAAGCCTAGGGGGATATTATGTTTATAAGATACTATGATTGACCTAGTAAGATCATGGCATTGATCCTACAATCATTCCATTATACTTTTAGTTAATCTTTATCCCTTTTTGTTTATGATCTTAGGTTATGTCATGGGATTCACATTGAGTGATGTCTATCCCTAAGTAAAGGATTGTGTGGCCTGGTGAGGCCCTATATGAGGTGATTTGATATTTAATTCTAAGTGATAGGCTATGAGTGATCCAGCTAGAGGGGTCCTTAAGAATATTTATGAGAGTTGAGTTATCTAATAAGGATAACCTTGGGTCTTGAGTTGGATTAATAGTGGTTTCCTTATTGGATTAAATGTAATGGTAATGGGAATCCCACCATGGGTATACCAGTGGATTAATCATTAGGGTCCACTTCACCTAATGGTTAGGGTATGAGATGAGTTAATAGTGATTCTGTTGGTTAATTCACCATTGAAATGTGACTTATCAAATGGAATTGGTTTGGTGGAATAGACCAGTGGTGGTCTAGTAGGGGAAATAATCCTTAACCTTATACAAAATTAAGTATCATGTGGTAATAAATGACGGGTCTACATAGTTACCTTGGGTATGTGAAATTATTAGTTTCAACCTAATGTTTAAGTTATGGTAATGTTAGAATATGAGACAAATAAGATGATATTGGTTACAGTGAGGTAGAGTTTGAGTAGGGTGTTATTTTAGAGAGTATTATATATTTTACTCTTAATGTTTTAAATTTATATAGTAGAGAACTAATCAAAGGATGGATGATTTCATTAGTCATACTATTCAAGAGATTCTAGGAGGGGATGCAATTCCCACTAACAATTAGGTGTGGCGATATGTAGGGTAGGAATTCAAACCCACCTATTTTATTGAGATGCATAATTAAGGATGGGATAAATCACCTAACACAGATATAGAGATATGTAACTTCATGGACTAGATATTTCTTAAGACATTGATATGATACAATATTTTCTATTCAAGATTTATTACTATCCAGTGTAGGATATGTGGTTTCCTACACTATAGATTCTATCATTTAGTGTATATTATTGAGTTATATAGACTATATTCATTTCCATCTAATGTATCATATATGGTTCTTATACTAGAAGAGTTTCCAGATTATGTTATGAGATATATTTTTCTCGATTAAATGAATTTACAGTAAATTTTATGTGATGGTATTTCTGTGATTTAATTTTATATTATCTAGTTGTTTGATATGTGATTGATTAAGCTATATTCATTTACAATCATTGGTGATTTATGAGCTCTTATGATGGAACATCATCTCATAGTATATATGGAATGATTATGGTTTTAGGGGATTATAGGTCAGTATAGTTTATGGTTTCGAGTTAGGTCTTGTGGGTAGATGTTTTTTAATTTGACCATGGTAATGGATGATATGTTCAAAGTCAAAAAATAACCCTAAATAAAGAATTTATGAGTAACTATCTAGATTAATCCTTGAGAAACTAATTGTTCGAAAGCTGTATACACATGATTGGTACTATATTTCATTTCATTCTGTAAATTTTGATACACACACAAACACACACACACACAGATAGATATATATATATTAATTATTGTTAGGGACACTACTGGTGTTAGCCTGATATGTTTTATGATCACACTCATCATGTACACATTAGTAGATGTGAAAACATGATGGTTAATATATATGTCACATCACAGAACCTTGTACAAGCATGTGAGATATAGGATCTTAGGGAGGAAATATAGATATAATTGAGGTGATTCATAGTATAAAGGTTAGGTGTCCATTTTAGTTTATTATTCATTTATATATTATATTTGATTGAACCACTAATTGATCTGAAATTTTTGTATGATTATATAACTTACATGGGTATCTTTCATTATAGTTAGTTGTATGATTTTATTTGTGCCTTACCATCCATTGTAAATCAATATATGGTACTCTAATATTTATATCCTTATAATGTTTTGTTATTTATGGTGATTATATGTGATGATACTAAGTATATATTATCCCAATGCTGTGTTAACAAACCCTCTATTCTATTCAAAATCCTATGTCATATGAGGTGGCACACATGTTGTTACACAAAAACCCAACCCTATATTATTTGGGTTGATTGGGATGGGGACATTATAAAGTGTTATAAGATATTTTATTTTATTTTACTATTAGAGATGTGGTATTTAGATATGGGGATGTCTTTAACTTATGATGGTGGCTAAATTCATGCATGAATAACACAAGTATGTGTGGATGGCTATAGATACCAAGGACCAGATAGGTTCCACTGAGAGGGGTAAATTAGTGGTACACTATTTTTATGAATTATTCTTTTAGGTAAACCTATTTAGGTTCTTAATTCACTTAGTATAATCTCACATATTCATCTCTTGTGCATAAAAAAATATGAGAGATAGATAGAGACACACACTATTTAAATGGTTCAGCTAAATAGACTACTCATTTTCAATGTTTAATATACCCCCCAATATAGATTCTCCACTAACATCAACAATAATCTACAAAAAAGAGTACAATGTTCTCTTCAAGGATTTTAGATACCATTAGAATAAAAAATAACTCTTCATAAAGATAATCCAATAAATAGAAACCTATTACTTTTTTCTAGTGTACTCTGCACCATTAGATGTTGGTCCTCCTCCATGAGTTGATAGAGCTGTAGGTATGCACATGAACTACCTTAAAAACATCAATAGTATAACTAATCTTGATACTTCCTCTAGATATTGAGTGATCTATAACTTCCTTGGCCTTCATGAATACATATGTGCACAACTAATCACCATTCTTCTTCAATGGATCCTAGATTCGACTCCTCTCTCCTCAATAATAATGCAATCAAATCTTAATAATTCTTATGATTTTAAAACATTATTCATCACCTGCTATTTTATTTTTACAATCATAATAAATTGAATAAATATTATCTTCTCTATTCAAAATATGGAAACCCTGTGATCTTTAAATGGAGGTGTGATCTCTTTTTTTAAACAGGTCAATGAAATTCTATATTTATTTCCTCATTAAATATAATTTTAACTCCCATTAAAATATTATTTTTAAATATCCTGAAAACTAAGGATAGTTTCCTGATTTTATTCTCCATGAGATTCTCTTATTTAAACCATTTTAAATTTCCACATGCATATAATCATACATCCTTTCCTCGTGAACCTCCAACTTATGGTGTGGTTCTGCTCCCAGTATTTTCTTCAACTCTATAGTTATCTCAAAAAAAATGCTTTTATGGATTAAACTGAAGTTATACAATTGTCTTCAAAGAATTATGATGTATAGATATATGCTCAAAATCATAAGATCAAATGACTTATGATGATTAGTATCAAAGGATTATGATTATTACTTCAAATAATTAAACTCATAGGAAAAGGATTATGACGAGAAAGGCATAAAATCAACTATTCAATGGTTTACACTTTTCTTAAAAGTCTTATGATTCCACATTCGATGACTTACAATGGAAATACATAAAATGAATCAAAGTATTAAAATGTATCAAAGGCTTATGATGCTGATTTTAAATATTCAATCATTTTATAATCATTGTCTAATTTCATATTCATAAAATATAAATTATGGAAACTGATATTTATACCCAGAAAATCGAACATCATGTAGACATACAGATCGACTACTTGAACAACACAATGGATTGACTGAAGCATAAAAGTGACTATCCCTTTAAATCAATCACATGAAAAGATAAAATCAAACAAGGTAAATCAACCATGCATAGAGATCTAAATAACCATTCCTTAGAGATCTAATCAATTTCTCCCTTTAGTCAATTGTTCTAGACAAGTGACCATATGGATCAACTACATGTAAAAAAAAAATATATCTTGAAGATCAACTATGTTAAGTGACTGCATGAACATTTTTCTTGTATCTATATGGAAATTACTAAATTAATTCAACTAAAGACAAGTCCTCCTCAAACCATTTTAGATTCCTCAATAAACTCAAATCCCTTTTCAAATTTTTTTAGATATTTTCTCTATATCCACCATCATTTTCCTTTAATTTCCTTGAAGATCAACACATCAAACATCACATTTTGAATTTTGAGGATGTGATCCATAAAGATCATTCAATCATAAACTCTTAACATCATTAAAAAAATATTGAAATATGAAAAATAATGTAATAACACATTTTATGCACAAAAAAATCCCCTTTTTATCAATACCTTCAACAACTTATGTCAATATATGAGATTCTCATTCTCCCCCTTATTGTAAATAAATACAAAGGGATATAGAGGACTTCTCATCTAATAAATATCATCATTTAGATACATATTATTATCCTCTTGTTTTGTTAAATTCATACCTTGATCCAAATTATTAATAAGGATTATATTACATGGTTATCGTATCAAAGAGCCTTTGTTTAATCAACTCTATATCTATATGGGAAAACCAGATGTAGAGAAAAAGTGAGAAACAACACAAATCATCAATATTTTAAATAAAATTCTACATATGTGATACTAATATAATAAATCATTGAAGGGTATGCTCGTATGATTCATCATTAAAAACATTATAAACTGATCAACTCTCAACAAACACAATATAAAGTTCAAGTTAAAGATGAATAACAACACATTTGCATCAGGATATTATCAACCAACACAAGCCCTTAATAAGTTCGTTTAATAAAATCATAATATGGGTAATATGTTTGATTTAATACATAGATCTTTATATTTCACTGGGTTTCCCAACAATTTCAAGTTTCATGGAATACATGATTTTTGAAATTCGTTTTTTATCTTCTCACACACAACAGATACACTGAAATCATCTACTTCATGGTAGTTGAATAATAATGAAAACAAACTAATTTTTTTGTAAAATAGTGATATCTAAAAACCTATCCTTCAATTCCTTGTAGGTTATCAAAAATGAACAAAAATACTAGGAAATACAGAGAGAACATATTTGTTCTTCAGAATAATTATTCTGGTTGAGAGTTTCCTCTAACCCAAGACTTCTCTATTCTTAAAAAATCATCACGGGAAGAATTATTTGTAATTTTTTTCCAATTTTCAATTTCAATGGTTTGATTGTATTATTTATTCATTTTCACTTATTCCTTGTGAAGATTATTTTTTCCACCTCAGTTACCAATGAAACCTCTTTTACCTTTTCTTACATCATCCTTTTCATTCTCTATTCTTGGGTGGGAAGGATTTTCATGCAATATTTTGTTCCATGACTAGTCTATCCACACATATTAGACACATTTCCTTGAATATTAATATATATATTTATATAAAATATTATATAAGGTTTGGTATCATCATCTAAACCACCTATTTTTCTTTTTTCCTTAGTACTCACTTTTTTCTTCTCCATTTGTTTAGCCTTGGACAGTTGGTCCACCCAGTCTTTCAATCAATTCTTCTTGAAATGATTAGTTTTTTTCGAATGCTAAATTTTATTTTTTTAGAATCCCTAATGTATTAATTATCTTTGATATAAAATAATTATTATTTAGGGATTATAACCATGGATACCTCAGCATAGTGAACTTTTTGTTGACATCAACCACACACTTCTTTTTAACATAAAAATATATTTTGTTTGGACATATTTTATTTATTCTATGCATGTACTTTCTTCTCAATTAAATAATTCTTATAAATATCACCAAAGATCCCCCTTGGTTATTGAATCTTACCTTAAAAATTAATATTAAATAAAAAAGTAATTGATTTGTGTATGTACCTTCCACAAAACAAGAAAAAAACTCTGAAATTATATCTTCCACTTTGGTAATAAATTTATCTAAATTTATTTTATTGTCTTAATATTTCAAACAAGGATTCCTTATTCTTAGGGGGTGGTGGTTTTCATTACATTTTCTCTTTATTTGATGGAGAAGAGTGTCTCTCATCATCTTTATTAGTCTAAAACCTCTTAGAACCCTTCTTTTCTCTTAAACTGCATGAAATACCATATTTATATTGAAATGGATATTTTTCATTTTTCACTTTCCTATTGGAACCCATATTTTCAATGACTTGGAAAGATCCATATTTAGCCTCATTATAATTTCTAAATATTTATCCAAATTTTTTAGTTCATTATAAAAAATAATACATATTGATTATGTCTCTCATGAATCTTCTTCATTTGTTGCCAGATTCTCTTCAACATTACTGATAATATTTTCCTACTCAGTTTCTATATGATTTATCTTATTTATCTCATAAAAATAGGTTTCATACTTCTTTATCAGCTTCTATTTTTCTTCATCCTCTTTTTTTTCTCCATCAAAAAATTTCTTTTTATCTTTCTTGAGTTGTGTAATATATTTAATAGAAGATTCCAACTTTCCTTTCAGTGCACACTCATGTTATGGACATGCCTCTCCATTTTCGCCACTTCTTGATGAGTCAAATACTTTTTAAATGTGAGAAAAGAAAGTAAATTTATTATATAATATTCTAGATGATTCATATTTTTTATTTTTACGCATGAAACTTATTTTTTTCTATTTAAATTATTATACTTATTAATAACTCTATTCTATTTTTGTGTATTAACATCTTGCTCGTTCGATTCAGATTTTTTGACCTAGTAATTTGGTAAATATTGTTCAATATGACCATTATCATCACAATTATAACATATACATTATTTATTACCTTTTCTTTTTTATTTTTCCCTCTTGAATCAATTTGATAAATGAGTAAAAATTTGGTTGAAGTTTTCCTCATCATCATCATCACCTGGATCACTCGGTTTAGCAATATAATCTTATTTGAATTTTACTTTTCTTAAGGATTCAAGGTCTATCTCATTTTTTTCCTTCATCATTAAAAATGGAGCCTTTATCTTCTCAAAATTAATGAGTATATTTTGTAACTCATCAACTATTAGATCTTATAGACCACCCCAAGATTTTAAAAATAAATTTAATGAAATGTATGAAACACTGAGTCTCTTCATAATGGCACTTTTTTTAAGGAGATAGTTGTAAAAAAATCCATTAAACATAATTTTTCCACTTCTATGATTTGAATTTTAAAAATATGACATAAACGGTTGCGATCAGTAAGTTATCTAGAGTCTGATAAGACAAACTTATTTTTTAGTGAATATGAACCTACCCTTATGAACAATAACCTACCTTTATAAATAGTAATATGATAAAATGAACAGTTACCTCTCCAGTTAATGTATTTATAATAATTTATGAGACCTTGAATAAATTTTCATGATATTATAAAATGAGTTATAGTTTTAAAATAGTTATTTTTTTAATAAATTAACATTTTATTTAAAAATTAAATTTCATTTATTTAGAAAATTATTTTCAAAAAATGGATTTCATTTTTGAATTATACACATTGAATAATGGTCTGGGTGATTTTTTTTGATTTTTCTGAAATACATGAATTTTTTTGTGAATAGTAAATTAAGATAATTTACAAAATAAGCTAAATACATAATTTATTGAGTCATTGATGATGTTATTATAAGTTAAGAACCATTTTTTCAGACTTACATGCAAAAATTACGATTTTTTACAATAATTAATACTATTCATGGTATTGAACACAAATAATAAACTAATAATTAAAATAATGCAAAACCCCTCCTCTCATCCACTATAAATACCTCCCTCACCCCCTCTTCCTCTCACACCACTCAAGCCATGTAACTTGTCCAAGTTCTACCTAATACTCTTACCAAGCCCCTACCCCATGTCAAATACCTTATATTCTCACCAAAATTCTAAACCCAAAGGCCTTAAGGAGGATCTCAAGTAGAAGAGATCAAGAGGTAAAAATCCACTTTCCTTTCTTTTGTTTTATTTTCAATTCCTTTCCTTTTATTATACTATATTAACCTCCTATTATCCAAAAGGCATGAAATATACAGTATATTATATATTCTATATGTTATCATGTTTAGGGAAAAAATTACTCAACTTACTTCATCTCCTCCCCCTCTTATAAAAACATCATTCATGACGTGTCATTTTACTAAAATCATGGATGATGTGCTTGAAATTTCCTTTAATTCCATCTAAACTATTTGTAAAAAAATTTTAATGGTTGAAAAATATTGCGAAGTGTATGATATATCCAATTTCATGTTCTGTTGTGAACATATATACACAATATTGTTTTATATAATAAAACTAGTTCGTGATTATCAAAGAACCACCAAAATGATCTAAAGATATATCACTAAAGATTTACCTAATGATATATCCTCATATAATATAACCAAAATGATTTATGGAGTAATTTAATATTCTATATACATATAAATTCCATTTTATTCCACTTCTATAATTATATTTCCATACGATAAGAAAATCAAATACAAACTGGCCTTGGAAATCATGTAAAGAACGCACCTGAAATAGTGGAAGGAACAAAATAATAATAATTAATGGATAAAATGGTGTTATGAAATGATCATATAAGGTGTTATAAACATGAATATGATTCTTTAATATGTTAATAACACTCTTTTAACCATTATACAGGAGTTTTAAACATATTTTGAAGTAATAAGAACCCGAGGAAAGGGGATTCTTAACCCAATTTCCATTCTTTGGGATAACCTTATACTTCATTAATTTTGTAGTATTAAAATTGTTTGTGTGGTGAATTTTGTTTATATTACGTTGGATAATGTGTATTTATAGTGTATATACATATCCAATCCACTCTATTAAGTCTTACTTCAATTATAATATATTTGTAAGGGGATTTTATTTTAAAATCCTCTTTTAAAATTATGTTTTACAAAATTAAAAAGCAATGTTTTTATGAAAGTATTCAAGTTTTATGATTTTGTTTTGGTTTTTAGGCATTGTTTATAATGAATTTTTATACCTATATATCCCTCCAATGCATTGGGTATGTGTACCTTAGAGGGAGGCCGTATGGTTACACCAAGTGTAACTGCGATGGTTACACCATAAGTTAGTCGTGAGGTTTACATTATAAGGTAGCCTTGAGGGTTACAAATCATATAGTATCCATGAGGGTTAAAATAATAAGTAAGTAATTCCTAAAGATACCTTTATGTTTATATTTATGTTCCTTGTGTTTTTTTAATTCTCATGGAAATATCAAGTTACACAAAGTAAGTATATGTGGATGACAAGTAGGTCTTTTGGAAAATGATTTCATACGTTTACAAGTATTCTGGGACTACTGATTTCTTTCCTTATATTTTTATCCCTTGTTGAGATTTTGTTCTCATAAAAAATTTTTAAATTATTTTCACAAGTTATAAGGAGGTTTATGATAAATAAGGAATCCATGTTAATTGTTATCAAAATTTTCCAAAGAAAACATGTTTTATATGAAACGTTTTATATTTTGGAAGAAAAGGATACTATTTTTGTGGTATCTTCTCTATCTAAATTTGCAATGATATGTTGGTATCATATCCCAATTACCTAAAACTCTAAACATGAATAGATCCTCAATGTTAAAGGAAGTGATTTCTTGTCTAAAATTCAAGATTATGTAATGTAATAAGTTCAGGTCCTTATAGTTGGTAACAGAGGTTGGTTTAGATAAATTTAGGAGTAAGGATAATTTTAAAAGAAAACCATAAATTATTTTTAATCTATGGTTAATTTGAAATGATATAGAATTTAAATATTACCATGTTTCTTCAACTATGATATCTTTGTTCAGAATGGTTTTCCACAAAAAGAAATATGAATTCCGAAGTTGGAAGGAACTGAGAGGCTAATATCGTTCCAAATCTATAGCCTAGAATGGTTAGGATTGGAACTGAGTAGATTGTGATAGTAATGGCTTAGCTGACATAGAAAATAAATGGTGGTGGAATCCATACAAGAGAAAAACCAGAGCTACAACAAAAGAACATGATGAGAGTGTGTAATGACCCAAAATTTTGAATAAATCTTGTTTCCTAATTTTCTGTGTTATTTTATTTCATATTCAACAAAACTTTTTCCTTTAATAAAATGAGTATAATTAAAATGATACTGTTGGGTTTTGACTATTATATGACCATTGGAAACTAAATTTTGCGATTATTGTCTACAAATACAAGTGATCTTGGTTAATTAATATAGAAAGAAGATTCGATGGCCGTATCCAGTAGTCTTGGGCCGATCGAAGCCCATCTAACAGAACATAGGAAGGAGGTAGCACCACTGGGCTTTGCTCTGGACCAAACCCAAGCCGGACTTCATCGTGTGAAGCTAGAACAGAATCGCCTTCGTGAGAAGTTCAATATGATAGAAATCACCACTCGGGCAATGTTGGCCAAGCCACCCTTAGATTCTCTCACCTTAGCACACCTTACACTTAATTCCTATGCTGGTGTGATAAGGGGATATGTAATGAGACCATAGCTACGTTGTGTAATCCTTTGTTATAAATACAATTATGTTTTCATCTTATGATGAAGTTTGTGAGTTTTCAAATGTTCGAATGAATATAGGATGTATTTTATTGATGTATTTTGAAAAAAGGACATTTTAAAATATTTATGTAAACCTTAAATAATTAATGATGTGTAATGATTTTCAAAAAATGGTCTTCTACAAATGTGTTGAGTAAGAAATTTAGAGTCTAATAAGATCAACTTAATTTTTGATGAATAGTAAATTATGAATAGTGATTTTAAGCTTAGGATTAGTAATGTGAATAATTGGATTAGTAATCTCACTTAAATAAATTATTAATATAATTTAGGCACCTTGATTAAGTAGTGTGATTCAATAAAATAGGTAAATAACTCTTTCATTAATTATTAGTCAAATATTAGTTTTTTTAGATGAATAGTGTTTTTTAATTAAAAATTAAATTAAAAATATTTAGAAAATCATTTTTATATAATGGACTTTATTTTTGAATTCATATCATCGATATTATGTTAAGGTATTTTTTGGGGATTTTTCTGAAAAAAATGAATTTTCGGTGAATAGTGTTTTTAATTAAAAATTAAATTAAAAATATTTAGAAATTTTTTTTTATAAAATGGAGTTTATTTTTTAATTTAGAGCATTGATATTATGTTAAGGTAAATTTTTGGGAGTTTTCTGAAAAAGTTGAATTTTCAGTGAATAGTAAAAATGCAGTTTTAGGGTTTCAGTATGTTTAATGACATTATGACTGCATCATGATGATGTCATGATATATTTTAAGGGATGGTCGAATAAAGAGGATGAATTATTGTATGAGGGGTCCCATGTGGCCAAAACCATGAGAAAATACCATGGGAAAGCCCATGGTTTTTCCAAAACCACTAGTGAGGTGTCCCTTTAAATTATTAAAGTATCACCTCCCTTTTCCAATAAATACCCACCCCTTCCTCCTTTAGTTTTCATTCCCAACTATCCCCCAACGAAGCTATGGTCCCATTACCTCCCAAGGAGTCCTCCCAAGGTGCCTCAATCCCCTCAAGGTCCCAACCTTCAAGTTTTAAGAGTTACATTTTAAGGTAAGGGATCCTACCTCTCTTTCTTTTCATGTACTCTCTTTTATGTCATTTCTTTGATGCTCCATGTTCTTATGTTATGGATTTTTTTTATATTCATCCTAATTTTTTTTATGTTCATATGATGAGATACCCCCTCTTTCTCTCATCATTCCATTTTATTAATGTTTAAATGGCGTCGTTAGGCTGCCGAATGTTTAAGGGATTATTTCACCCTTCTCATTTCCAAGTTCTATTTTCATGTCAAGTCTTTCAAGTTACTTTCTATTATGTTGGGGTATGATCTCTATATATATCATACTGATCATTTATGTTCATATTATGAGAGACCCTATTTCATCTCTTCAATTCATTTTTGTTGAAGTTTAAGTGACACCGTTAGGCTGCCGAATTTTCATAAGAGAAATCGTATTTTTGTCTTCCTTTCATGTTCTTCATTTCATATGGTATATCATTAAAATTTCATTACCATGTTCTTAAATCCTTTATATTCTATTTACTCTACTGTTATATGGATCATTTATGATTGGGTGACCCATGTCCCCTCTCTTTTCAATGTTTTCTAAAACCCTGTAACAAAGCCGTTATGCTGCAGAATGTTCGTCTGAAAATGTCTCTCTCTTTCTCTCAAATTATTTTATTTTATTAAGTGAATACTAAAAGATATTTATTCTACAGGTGTATTCACATATATATCAAAATGTTCTATTTTAATTCTGGTATTTACATACATGAAACCCGCTTTCCTTTTCTGTGGGTTTAAAGTGACATAAAGATCACGTCTTTAAAGTTGTTTTTAAAATGTGATGACTATGAAATGAAACCCATTTCTTTTATGATATATGGGTAATTTATGAAATTATTGATGATGATATATGTGTATAAAATTATAATAAAGGCAAATTTAAGGGTGCTCCCTGATAGCGCTCCAATGCATTGGGTAAAGACTTAATCTCTAGAGATGACCATTTTTACTGATACCCTGGTGAATAACCTTGGTAATTTTTAATGACACCTTGGGGATATACCTTGGTGAAACGGAAATGATTGTCTTTGTTAAATGTTTTAGCCACATCTTCAAGTTATTAAACACATTATATTTATTATGATATGCCTCATGATCTCTTTCACACACCTTAACGTTATTTTTGATGACTTTTGATGTATCTTAAGTTCACATGTAAAATGTTTCCCTTGTTTCTATTACGGGGATTCTGCTCACCCTTTCTTTTGATGTACATCCCCAGGTTATGAGATGTAGTAATGAACCTAGGATGAACATAAGGAGAAGCCTTTCAAGTGTTTAAGAAGAATGTTTTATGTTTTCATGTTTTAAGTTCCTGGTTTCCAAGACACTAAACCTTAAAGATCCTCGGTTTCATATTTTGTAATGAGAGTTTATGTTATAAAAAGGCAGGATGTTATAGTTGGTATCAAAGAAAGGTTTAGTTATTTGTGGAAATTAGGATATAAAAACTTTAGTAAGAACCCTATAGAAAAGTTTAAATATAGGAAATCTTCCTAGTATTTTGGTGAGTATTGAGTAAGTTGTTTATCAAGAAAATACATCCCTGTCTAGATTCGAGCAGGTAGAGGTGGCTCTGGCATAGATGTACATAGGGTTAAAACTCAAAAACACTGCTTGAGATAGACTCGAACAGGAACTGGTACACGACAACGGGCCTTTCTGCACTCTTGGTTATGACACTCTCGGGGGATATGCTTTGGTAAATTCATAAGATTAGTATGAACCATTATTAAAGGAAAAATATAAAATAAAGTAAAGATTCACATAAGAATATATGATCATTGATAACCTAGATCGGAACCTAGGGGGTCACAAGTTAGGGTATACTTTTCTTCTACAAGTTTATCCTTCTATGCTTTAAGTTTCCTTTTCATGATTATTGGCTATGTATTTAAGCCCCCTAATTATACTTTCTTTTCTTAGATAATGGCGGGATATAGAAGAACATGCCCCAACAACCAATGTGATTGGAAATGTGATGATTTCACAATTAATATGATAGAGATGATGAGAGATCAAGTTGAACATATTGTGATTATGCTAAAACATCTATCAAAAATCACAATTAATAATTGGTACCTAGTTGAATGCCCAAATTCATCAAGGAAGAAGAAGACGAAGTCTCAAGGATGTTTATCTGATAAAGTTGATAAGGGAAAGAAGACCCAATTTTCTTTGTGCAAAAATTGTGGAAAGAGGCACTAAGGGAAATGTCACAAAGGAACCAGGAGATGTTTTAAGTGTGGGGAGATAGTGCATAAAGTATCCAATTGCTTAAAAAAATGGATAATTTGATGAATATAGATAAGGTTCGACCTAATGTACCTTATAGTTTTCAATGTCATAAATGTGGAGAAGTTGGACAATATCCAAGGCAATGCTCTCTTGGTAGGGATGCGAAGCATGATGAGAATCATAAATCTTCAAGGACAAGGGAACAATGCATGTCCTATAATGAGATGGATCATGATGACTGAAGTGCATGTAACTTCTTCGCAATAATTGTCTATGTCATGTTGTTTTTTTAGTTCGTGCCCTATGAGCATATATTTAATGTTTTCTCACTGCCTAAGATGGTTTTATATCATTAAGGAAAACATCTATTGTTATGTACCACATGTTGATTTTTCGAAGTTGTTCTTCTTGAAAAAAAGGATGATTAGGGGATTAAAAGATGATTATTATTTTGGAAGACGTTCACTATTTTGGGAACCCTATATGATCAAGGTAAATATATTACAATGTAATTATCTTTTAGGAGTAAAGGTTGAATTTTATTTTGAATAATCGATCAATTTAAGGCTAACTTATAGTAATTTAGGTTACTTATGGAAATGAATAACCTATCTTGGGGAAAATGTGATTAGGTTAGTTACTTTTGTTGTAAGATGTTAAGAGTGGTTGATATTTTTTGGAGATGAATGATAAAGTTTATCTTGGAAGACTGTGTTATCAAATCCTTATTGTATTTGGGTTTTAATATCAGTTTGGTTTATTTTGAGGAATTTTAAGGATAGTTATTTATGGAATGGTCTATGATGAACTTTTGGTAGTACCGTGGAACTTTGAAGATTTAAAGTAGTTTCCCTTCCTATGGGGTTATTTCTTTTTGTAGAGTTGTTTTATCTTACCCTTTCTATTTTTGGGATAAATGTTTAAAGATATATAGTTTTTATTATGTAGATTACGTGATTCTCAAGAAGATTATTCTTGTTCTTTTGATGAGACCAATTGTTGTTGAATGCTCATCATTTGGAGAAAAGATTAGTTTTGGTAGAAACTTGTTAAAGGATTAAACTCTACTTGAAGGTAGGTATATTTCCTTATGTTTTTATTCTATGTAGTAAATGAATTCCTCAAAACTATGAAAAAGAACTTAAAACAAAAGCATTGTCTATTAATGTTTCCTATTGGGAAATCAAATACCGTTTAACCCATAAAAAATTTGTGATTTTCTTGTTGTTAACTTTCTCCTAATCATGTTTTCTATCACTCTCTATCAGAACGTGACTCTTTGTTTTCTATTCCATGTCCATTTTTTTCCTACATGGAATCCAAGTATGGGTTAACTCGGGTGACCTTGGTACTTCCTTTTCATTCTTTCAAAGTAATAGTGTTACTGACTCTTTTTCTGATGTGGGACTTTCAATTAAATTTCCAAACCCAATTTTAAAAATTGCGAGGACACAATTCATTAAAGGGGAAGATTGTAACGACCCGAAATTTTGAATAAATCTTGTTTCCTAATTTTGTGTGTTATTTTATTTGATACTCAACAAAACTTTTTCATTTAATAAAATGAGTATAATTAAAATGATACTGTTGGGTTTTGACTATTATATGACCATTGGTCAGTATGACCGTTGGAAACTAAATGTTGTGATTATTGTCTATAAATACAAGTGATCTTGGTTAATTAATATATAAAGAAGATTCGATGGCCTCATCCAGTAGTCTTGGGCTGATCGAATCCCATCTAACAGAACTTGGGAAGGAGGTAGCACCACTGGGCTTTGCTCTGGACCAAACCCAAGCTGAACTTCATCGTGTGAAGCTAGAATGGAATCGCCTTCGCGAGAAGTTCAAGAAGATAGTAATCACCACTCGGGCAGTGTTGGTCGAGCCACCCTCAGATTCTCTCACCTTAGCACACCTAACACTTAATTCATATGCTGGTGTGATAAGGGGATATGTAACGAGACCATAGATACGTTGTGTAATCCTTTGTTATAAATAAAATTGTGTTTTCTTCTTATGATGAAGTTTGTGAGTTTTCAAATGTTTGAATGAATATAGGATGTATTTTATTGATGTATTTTGAAAAAAAGGATATTTTAAAATATTTATGTAAACCTTAAATAATTAATGATGTGTAATGTTTTTCAAAAAATAGTCTTATTCAAATGTGTTCAGTAAGAAATTTAGATTATAAAAAGATCAACTTAATTTTTGAGGAATAGTAAATTATGAATAGTGATATTATGATTAGGATTAGTAATGTGACCAATTGGATTATTAATCTCACTTAAAGAAAGTATTAATATAATTTAGGCACCTTGATTAAGTAGTGTGATTCAATAAAATAGGTAAATAACTATTTGATTAATTATTAGTCAAGTATTAGTTTTTTCGGGTGAATATTTTTTTTAATTAAAAATTAAATTAAAAATATTTCAAATTTTTTTATAAAATGGGCTTTATTTTTGAATTCATAGCATCGATATTATGTTAAGGTAATTTTTGGTGATTTTTCTGAAAAAATGAATTTTCAGTGAATAGTATTCTTAATTAAAAATTAAATTAAAAATATTTAGAAAATTATTTTTATAAAAAGGAGTTTATTTTTGAATTCATTGCATTGATATTATGTTAAGGTAAATTTTTGGGAGTTTTCTGAAAAAGTTGAATTTTCAGTGAATAGTAAAAATACAGTTTTAGGGTTTCGGTATGTTTATTGACATCATGACTGCATCATGATGATTTCATGAGATATTTTATGGTATGGTCGACTAATGGGGATGAATTATTGTATGAGGGGTCCCATGTGGCCCAAACCATGGGCAAATACCATGGGAAATCCCATGGTTTTTCCAAAACCACTAGTGAGGTGTCTCTTGAAATTATTAAAGTATCACCTCTCTTTCCCTATAAATACCCACCCTTTCCTAGTTTAGTTTTCACTCCCAACTCTCCCCCAACGAACCTATGGTCCCATTACCTCCCACGGAGTCCTCCCAAGGTGTCTCAAGCCCGTCAAGGTCCCAACCTTCAAGTTTTAAGAGTTACGTTTTAAGGTAAGAGATCATACCTCTCTTTCTTTTCATGTACTCTCTTTTATGCCATTTATTTTATGATCCATGTTATTATGTTGAGGTTGTTCTTTCATATTCATCCTACTTTCCTTTTTATGTTCATATTATGAGATACCCCCTCTTTCTGTCATCATTTCATTTTATGAATGTTTAAATGGCGCCATTAGGCTGCCGAATTTTTAAGGGATTCTTTCACCCTTCTCATTTCCAAGTTCTATTTTCATGTGAAGTATTTCAAGTTACTTTTTATTATGTTGGGGTATGATCTCTATATCTATCATACTTATATTTTATTTTCATATGATGAGAGACCCTATTTGATCTCGTCAATTCATTTTTTCTGAAGTTTAAGTGACGCCGTTAGGCTGCCGAATTTTCATAAGAGAAATCTTATTTTTGTCTTCCTTTCATGTTATTCATTTCATATGGTATATCTTTAAAATTTCATTACCATGTTCTTAAATCCTTTATATTCTATTTCCTCTACTATTCTATGGATCATTTATGAGTGGGTGACCCATTTCCCCTCTCTTTTCAATGTTTTCTAAAACCCTGTAACATAGCCGTTATGCTGTAGAATGTTCGTCTCAAAATGTCTCTTTCGTTCTCTCAAATTATTTTATTTTATTAAGTGAATACTAAAAGATATTTCTTCTACATGGGTATTCACATATATATCAAAATGTTCTATTTTAATTCTGGGATTTACATACACGAAACCCGCTTTCCTTTTCCGTGGGTTTAAAGTGACATAAAGATCACGTCTTTAAAGCTGTTTTTAAAATGTGATGACTATGAAATTAAACCCATTTATTTTATGCTATATAGTTCTTTTATGAAATTATTGATTCTGATATATTTGGATCACATGATATTAAAGGAAAATTTAAGGGTGCTCCCTGATAGCGCTTCAATGCATTGGGTAAAGACTTAATCTCTAGGGATGACAATTTTTACTGATACCCTGGTGAATAACCTTGGTGATTTTTAATGACACCTTGGGGATGGACCTTGGTGAAAGGGAAATGATTGTATTTGTTAAATGTTGTATCCACATCTTCAAGTTATGAAACACGTTATATTTATTATGATATGCCTCATGATCTCTTTCTCATGCCTTAAATTTATTTTTCATGACTTTTGATGTATCTTAAGTTCACATGTAAAATGTTTCCCTTGTTTACCTTACTTGGCTTCTGATCACCTTTTCTTTTGATGTACATCCCCAGGTTATGAGATGAAGTAATGAACCTAGGATGAACATAAGGAGAAGCCTTTCAAGTGTTTAAGAATAATTTTTTATGTTTTCATGTTTTAAGTTCCTGGTTTCCAAGACACTAAACCTTAAAGGTCCTCTATTTTGTATTTTGTAATGAGAGTTTATTTTATAAAAAGGTGGGATGTTATAGTTTGTATCAAAGGGAGGTTTAGTTATTTGTGTAAATTAGGATATAAAAACTTTAGGAAGAACCCTATAGAAAAGTTTAAATATAGGAAATCTTCCTTGTATTTTGCTGAGTATTGAGTAAGTTTTTTATCAAGAAAATACATCCCTATCTGGATACGAGCAAGTAGAGGTGGCTCTGACACAGATTTACATAGGGGTAAAACCCAAAAACACCACATGAGCTAGACTCGAACGGGAACTGGAACACGACAACGGGCCTTACTACACTCTTGGTTATGACACTCCCGGGGGATATGCTTTGGTAAATTCATAAGCTTAGTATGAACCATTATTAAAGGAACAAAGATAAAATAAAGTAAAGATTCACATAAGAATATATGATCATGGATAACCTAGATCAGAACCCAGGGGGTCACAAGTTAGGGTATACTTTTCTTCTACAAGTTTATCCTTCTATGCTTTATGTTTCCTTTTCATTATTATTAGCTATGTATTTAATACACCTAATTATAGTTTCTTTTCTTAGATAATGGCGGGAAATATAAGAACATGTCCCAACAACCAATGAGATAGGAAATGTGATGATTTCCCTAGTAATAGGACAGAGATGATGAGAGATCAAGTTGAACATATTGTGATTATTCCAAACCAGCTATCAAAAATCACAATTAATAATTGGTACCTAGTTGAATGCCCAAATTCATCAAGGAAGAAGAAGACGAAGTCTCAAGGATGTTCATCTGATAAAGTTGATAAGGGAAAGAAGACCCAATTTCATTTGTGAAAAAAGTGTTTAAAGAGGCACCAAGGGGAATGTCACGAAGAAGCCAGGAGATTTTTTAAGTGTGGGGTGATAGGGCATAAAGTATCCAATTGCTTTAAAAAATGGATAATGTGATGAATAGAGATAAGGTTTGATCGAATGTACCTTATAATTTTCAATGTCATAAATGTGGAGAAGTTGGACATTATCCAAGGCAATGATCTCTTGGAAAGGATGAGAAGCATGATGAGCATCAACAATCTTCAAGGACAAGGGAACAATGCAAGTCATATGCTGAGATGGATCATGATGACTAAATTACATGTAACTTCTTCGCAATAATTGTCTATGTCATGTTGTTTTTTTAGTCCGTTCCCTATGAGAATATCTTTCATGTTTTCTAAGAACATCGAGTCACTACCTAAGTTGGTTTTATATCATTAAGTAAAACATCTAGTGTTATGTACCACATTTTGATGTTGTGAAGTTGTTATTATTGAAAAAAAGGATGATTAGGGTATTAAAAGATGATTATTATTTTGGAAGACGTTCACTATTTTGGGAACCCTATATGATCAAGGTAAATAGATTACTACATTATTATCTTTGAGGAGTAAAGGTTGACTTAT
The DNA here is from genome assembly GCA_963277665.1 of Viscum album. NCBI lineage: Eukaryota > Viridiplantae > Streptophyta > Magnoliopsida > Santalales > Viscaceae > Viscum > Viscum album. The sequence continues at coordinate 1,980,321,929 of OY728155.1, forward strand.
ATTTTGAATAATTGATGAATTTAAGGTGAACTTATAGCAATTTAGGTTACTTATGGAAATAATTAACCTATCTTGGGGAAAATGTGATTAGGTTAGTTACTTTTGTTATAAGACATTAAGAGTGGTTGATGTTGTTTGGAGATTAATGATAATGTTTATCTAGGAAGACTATGTTATCAAATCCTTCTTGTATTTTGGTTTCAATCTTAGTTTGGTTTATTTTGAGGAATTTTAAGGATAGTTATTTATGGAATAGTCTATGATGAACTTTTGGTAGTACCGTGGAACTTTGAAGATTTAAAGTAGTTTCCCTTCTTATGGGGTTCTTTCTTTTTGAAGAGTTGTTTTATCTTACCCTTTCTGTTTTTGGGACAAATTTTTAAAGATAGATAGTTTTTCTTTTGTGGATTACATGATTCTCTAGAAGATTATTCTTGTGCTTTTGATGAGACCAAGTGTTTTTGAATGCTCATCGTTTGGAGAAAATATTAGTTTTGGTTGAAACTTATTAAAGGATTAAACTCTACTTGAAGGTAGGTATATTTCCTTATGTTTTTATACTATGTAGTAAATGAATTCCTCAAAACTATGAAAAGGAACGTAAAAAAAACGTTGTTTGTTAATGTTTCCTACTGGGAAATCAAATACTGTTTAACCAATCATAAGTTTGTGATTTTCTTGTTGTTAACTTTCTCCTAATAATGTTTTCTATCACTCTCCCTCAGAACGTGACCCTTTGTTTTCTCTTCCATGTCCATTTTTTCCTACATGGAATCCTAGTATGGGTTAACTCGGGTGACCTTTGTACTTCCTTTTCTTTCTTTCAAAGTAATAGTGTTACGGACTCTTTTTCCGATGTGGGACTTTCAATTAAATTTCCAAACCCAATTTTAAAAATTACGAGGATGCAATTTCTTAAGGGGGGAAGATTGTAACGACCCGAAATTTTGAATAAATCTTGTTTCCGAATTTTGTGTGTTATTTTATTTCATACCGAACAGAACTTTTTCATTTAATAAAATGAGTATAATTAAAATGATACTGTTGGGTTTTGACTATTATATGACCGTTGGTCAGTATGACCGTTGGTCAGTATGACCGTTGAAAACTAAATGTTGCGATTATTGTCTATAAATACAAGTGATCTTGGTTAATTAATATAGAAAGAAGATTTGATGGCCTCATCCAGTAGTCTTGGGCCGATCGAAGCCCATCTAACATAACTTGGGAAGGAGGTAACACTAGTGGGATTTGCTCTGGACCAAACCCAAGCTGAACTTCATCGTGTAAAGCTAGAACAGAATCACCTCCGCGAGAAGTTCAAGCTGATAGAAATCACCACTCGGGCAATGTTGGCCGAGCCACCCTCAGATTCTCTCACCTTAGCAAACCTTACACTTATGTCCTATACTGGTGTGATAAGGGGATATGTAACGATACCATAGCTACATTGTTCAGTCCTTTATGAAAAATAAAATTGTGTTTTCTTCCTATGGTGAAGTTTGCGAGTTTTCAAATGTTCGAATGAATATAGGATGTATTTTATTGATGTATTTTGAAAAAAAGGATATTTTAAAATATTTATCTAAACCATAAATTATTAATGATGTGTATTTATTTTCAAAAAAGTGTCTTCTGCAAATGTGTTTAGTAAGAAATTTAGAGATTAATAAGATCAACTTAATTTTTGATGAATAGTAAATTATGAATAGTGATTTTATGCTTAGGATTAGTAATGTGACCAATTGGATTAGTAATCTCACATAAAGAAAGTATTAATATAATTTAGGCACCTTGATTAAATAGTGTGTTTCAATAAAATATGTAAATAACTGTTTCATTAATTATTAGTCAAGTATTAGTTTTTTCGGGTGAATAGTGTTTTTTAATTAAAAATTAAATTAAAATTATTTAGAAAATTATTTTTATAAAATGGACTTCATTCTTGAATTCATAGCATCGATATTATGTTAAGGTAATTTTTGGGGATTTTTCTGAAAAAAATGAATTTTTGGTGAATAGTGATTTTACATAAAAATTAAATTAAAGATATTTAAAAAATTATTTTTATAAAATGGTGTTTATTTTTGAATTCAGAGAATTGATATTATTTTAAGGTAAATTTTTGGGAGTTTTCTGAAAAAGATGAATTTTCAGTGAATAGTAAAAATACAGTTTTATGGTTTCGGTATTTTTAATGACATCATGACTGCATCATGATGATGTCATGAGATATTTTAAGGTATGGTCGACTAAATGGGATGAATTATTGTATGAGGGGTCCCATGTGGCCAAAACCATGGGCAAATACCATGGGCAAGCCCATGGTTTTGCCAAAACCACTAGTGAGGTGTCCCTTGAAATTATTAAAGTATCACCTCCCTTTCCCTATAAATACCCACCCTTTCCTCCTTTAGTTTTCACTCCCAACTCTCCCCCAACGAATCTATAGCCCCATTTCCTCCCAAGGAGTCCTCCCAAGGTGCCTCAAGCCCCTCAAGGTCCCAACCTTCAATTTTTAAGAGTTACGTTTTAAGGTAAGGGATCCTACCTCTCTTTCTTTTCGTGTACTCTCTTTTATGTCATTTATTTTATGATCCATGTTCTTATGTTGGGGATGTTCTTTTATATTCATCCTAATGTACTTTTTATGTTCATATGTTGAGAGACCCCTCTTTCTCTCATCATTTCTTTTTATGAATGTTTAAATGGCGCCGTTAGGCTGCCGAACTTTTAAGGGATTATTTCACCCTTCTCATTTCCAAGTTCTATTTTCATGTCAAGTATTTCAAGTTCCTTTTTATTATGTTGGGGTATGATCTCTATATATATCATAATGATCTTTTATGTTAATATGATGAGAGACCCTATTTGATCTCGTCAATTAATTTTTGTTGAAGTTTAAGTTACGCCGTTAGGCTGCCAAATTTTCATAAGAGAATTCTTATTTTTGTCTTCCTTTCATATTCTTCATTTAATATGGTATATCTTTCAAATTTCATTACCATGTTCTTAAATCATTTATATTCCGTTTCCTATACTTTTCTATGGATCATTTATGAGTTGGTGACCCATGTCTCCTCTCTTTTCAATGTTTTCTAAAACCCTGTAATATAGCCGTTATGCTGCAGAATGTTCGTCTCAAAATGTCACTCTCTTTCTCTCAAGTTATTTTATTTTATTAAGTGAATACTAAAAGATATTTCTTCTACAGGGGTATTCACATATATATCAAAATGTTCTATTTTAATTCTAGGATTTACATACATGAAACCCGCTTTCCTTTTCTATGGGTTTAAAGTGACATAAAGATCACGTCTTTAAAGCTGTTTTTAAAATGTGATGAATATGAAATGAAACCCATTTATTTTATGCTATATGGGTCTTTTATTAAATGATTGATGATGATATATGTGTCTCACATGATAATAAAGGCAAATTTAAGGGTTCGCCCTGATAGCACTCCAATGCATTGGGTAAAGACTTAATCTCTGAAGATGACCATTTTTACTGATACCCTGGTGAATAACCTTGGTAATTTTTAATGAAACCCTAGGGATGGACCTTGGTGAAAGGGAAATGATTGTATTTGTTAGATTTTGTAGCCACATATTCAAGTTATGAAACACATTATGTTTATTATGATATGCCTCATGATCTCTTTCTCATGCCTTAATGTTATTTTTCATGACTTTTGATGTATCTTAAGTTCACATGTAAAATGTTTCCCTTGTTTCCCTTACTTGGCTTCTACTCACACTTTCTTTTGATGTACGTCCCCAGGTTATGAGATGCAGTAATGAACCTAGTATGAACATAAGGATAAGCCTTTCAAGTGTTTAAGAAGAATGTTTTATGTTTTCATGTTTTAAGTTCCTAGTTTCCAAGACCCTAAACCTTAAACATCCTCAGTTTTGTATTTTTTAATAAGAGTTTATGTTATAAAAAGTCCGGATGTTACAATTGGTATCCAAGGGAGGTTTAGTTATTTTTGGAAATTAGGATATAAAAACTTTAGGAAGAACCCTATAGAAAATTTTAAATATAGGAAATCTTCCTGGTATTTTGGTGAGTATTGAGTAAGTTGTTTATCAAGAAAATACATCCCGGTCTAGATACGAGAAGGTGGAGGTGGCTCTGGAACATATGTACATAGGGTTAAGACCCAAAAACACCGCTTGAGCTAGACTCGATCGGGAACTAGTACATGAAAATGGGCCTTTCTTCACTCCTGGTTACGACACTCCCGTGGGATATGCTTTGGTAAATTCATAAGCATAGTATGGACCATTATTAAAGGAACAAAGATAAAATAAAGTAAATATTCACATAAGAATATATGATCATGGATAACCTAGATCGGAACCTAGGGGGTCACAAGTTAGGGTATACTTTTCTTCTACAAGTTTATCCTTCTATGCTTTAAGTTTCCTTTTTATGATTATTGGCTATGTATTTAAGCCCCCTAATTATACTTTCCTTTCTTAGATAATGGCGGAAATAGAAGAACATGTCCCAATAACCAATGTGATAGGAAATGTGATGATTTCCCTATTAATATGACAGAGATGACGAGAGATCAAGTTGAACATATTATGATTATGCCAAACCAGCTATCAAAAATCACAATTAATAATTGGTACCTAGTTGAATGCCGAAATTCATCAAGGAAGAAGAAGATGAAGTCTCAAGGATGTTCATCTGATAAAGTTGATAAGGGAAAGAAGACCCAATTTCCTTTGTGCAAACCGTGTGGAAAGTGGCACCAAGGGGAATGTCACAAAGGAACCATGATATGTTTTAAGTGTGGTTTGATAGGGAATAAAGTATCCAATTGCTTTAAAAAATGGATAATGTGATGAATAGATATAAGCTTCGATCTAATGTACCTTATACTTTTCAATGTCATAAATGGGGAGAAGTTGGAAATTATCCAAGGAAATTCTCTCTTGTAAGGGATGAGAAGCATGATGAGCATCAACAATCTTCAAGGACAAGGGAACAATGCAAGTCCTATGCTGAGATGGATCATGATGACAAAATTACATGTAACTTCTTTGAAATAATTGTCTATGTCTTGTTGTTTTTTTAGTTCGTGCCCTACGAGCATATCTTTAATGTTTTATAAGAACATCAAGTCACTACCTAAGATGGTTTTATATCATTAAGGAAAACATCTACTGTTATGTACCACATGTTGATGTTGTGAAGTTGTTCTTCTTGAAAAAAAAGGATGATTAGGGGATTAAATGATGATTATTATTTTGAAAGATGTTCACTATTTTGGGAACCCTATATGATCAAGGTAAATATATTACTACGTTATTATCTTTTAGGAGTAAAGGTTGACTTATATATTGAATAATCGATGAATTTAAGGTGAACTTATAGTAATTTAGGTTACTTATGGAAATGATTAACCTATCTTGGGGAAAATGTGATTAGGTTAGTTACTTTTGTTGTAAGACGTTAAGAGTGGTTGATGTTGTTTGGAGATGAATGATAAAGTTTATCTTGGAAGACTATGTTATCAAATCCTTCTTGTATATGGGTTTCAATATTAGTTTGGTTTATTTTTAGGAATTTTAAGGATAGTTATATATGGAATGGTATATGATGAACTTTGGGTAGTACTGTGGAGCTTTGAATATTTAAATCAGTTTCCCTTTCTATGGGGTTCTTTCTTTTTGAAGAGTTGTTTTATCTTACCCTTTCTATTTTTGAGATAAATGTTTATAGATAGATAGTTTTTATCTTGTGGATTACGTGATTCTCTAGAAGATTATTCTTGTGCTTTTGATGAGACCAATTGTTTTTGAATGCTCATCGTTTGGAGAAAAGATTAGTTTTGGTAGAAACTTATTAAAGGATTAAACTCTACTTGAAGGTAGGTATATTTCATTATGTTATTATTCTATGTAGTAAATGAATTACTCCAAACTATGAAAAGGAACGTAAAACAGAAACATTTTATGTTAACGTTTCCTACAGGGAAATCAAATACCGTTTAACCCATCATAAGTTTGTGATTTTATTGTTGTTAACTTTCTCCTAATCTTGTTTTTTATCACTCTCCCTCAGATCATGACCCTTTGTTTTCTCTTCCATGTCCATTTTTTCTTACATGGAATCCTAGTATGGGTTAACTCAGGTGACCTTTGTACTTCCTTTTCTTTCTTTCAAAGTAACAGTGTTACTGACTCTTTTTCCGATGTGGGACTTTTAATTAAATTTCCAAACCCAATTTTAAAAATTACGAGGACACAATTTCTTAAGGGGGGAATATTGTAACGACCCGAAATTTTGAATAAATCTTGTTTCCTAATTTTGTGTGTTATTTTATTTCATACTCAACAAAATTTTTTCATTTAATAAAATGAGTATAATTAAAATGAGACTGTTGGGTTTTGACTATTATATTAACCTTGGTCAGTATGACCGTTGGAAACTAAATGTTGCGATTATTGTCTATAAATACAAGTGATCTTGATTAATTAATATAGAAAGAAGATTCGATGGCCTCACCTAGTAGTCTTGGGCCAATCGAAGACCATATAACAGAACTTGGGAAGGAGGTAGCACCACTGGGCTTTTCTCTGGACCAAACCCAAGCCGAACTTCATCGTGTGAAGCTAGAATGAAATCACCTTCGCGAGAAATTCAAGCTGATAGAAATCACCACTCGGGCAATGTTGGTCGAGTCACCCTCAGATTCTCTCACCTTAGCACACCTTACACTTAACTCCTATGCTGATGTGATAAGAGGATATGTAACGATACCATAGCTACATTGTGTAATCCTTTATTATAAATAAAATTGTTTTTTCTTCTTATGGTGAAGTTTGTGAGTTTTCAAATGTTCGAATGAATATAGGATGTATTTTATTGATGTATTTTGAAAAAAGGAAAATTTAAAATATTTATGTAAACCTTAAATAATTAATGATGTGTAATGATTTTCAAAAAAGGGTCTTCTGCAAATGTGTTCAGTATAAAATTTAGAGTCTAATAAGATCAACTTATTTTTTGATGAATAGTAAATTATGAATAGTGATTTTATGCTTAGGATTAGTAATGTGACCAATTGGATTAGTAATCTCACTTAAAGAAAGTATTAATATAATTTAGGCACCTTGATTAAGTAGTGTGTTTCAATAAAATATGTAAATAACTATTTCATTAATTATTAGTCAAGTATTTGTTTTTTCGGGTGAATAGTGTTTTTTAAATAAAAATTAAATTAAAAATATTTAGAAAATTATTTTTATAAAATGGACTTTATTTTTGAACTCATAGCATCGATATTATGTTAAGGTAATTTTTGGGGATTTTTTTGAAAAAAATGAATTTTCGGTGAATAGTGTTTTTACTTAAAAATTAAATTAAAAATATTTAGAAAATTATTTTTATAAAATGGTGTTTATTTTTGAATTCAAAGAATTTATATTATGTTAAGGTAAATTTTTGGGAGTTTTCTGAAAAAGTTGAATTTTCAGTGAATAGTAAAAATACAGTTTTAGGGTTTTGGTATGTTTATTGACATCATGACTAAATCATGATGATGTCATGAGATATTTTAAGGTATGGTCGACTAAAGGAGATGAATTATTTTATGAGGGGTCCCATGTGGCCAAAACCATGGGCAAATACCATGGGCAAGCCCATGGTTTTGCCAAAACCACTAGTGAGGTGTCCCTTGAAATTATTAAAGTATCACCTCCCTTTCCCTATAAATACCCAACCTTTCCTCCTTTAATTTTCACTCCCAACTCCCCCCCAACAAAGCTCTGGACCCATTACCTCCCAATGAGTCCTACCAAGGTGCCTCAATCCCCTCAAGGCCCCAACCTTCAAGTTTTAAGAGTTACGTTTTAAGGTAAGGGATCCTACCTCTCTTTCTTTTCATGTACTCTCTTTTATGTAATTTCTTTTATGATCCATGTTCTTATGTTGGGGACGTTATTTTATATTATCATACTGTCCTTTTTATGTTCATATGATTATAGACCCCCAATTGCTCTCATCATTTCATTTTATGAATGTTTAAATGGTGCCGTTAGGCTACCGAATTTTTAAGGGATTCTTCCACCTTTCTCATTTCCAAGTTCTATTTTCATGTAAAGTCTTTCAAGTTCCTTTTTATTATGTTGGGGTTTGATCTCTATATATGTAATACTGATATTTTATGTTCATATTATGAGATAACCTATTTGATCTCTTCAATTCATTTTTTTTGAAGTTTAAGTGACGCCGTTAGACTGCAAAATTTTCATAAGAGAAATCTTATTTTTGTCTTCCTTTCATGTTCTTCATTTCTTATGGTCTATATTTAAAATTTCTTTACCATGTTCTTAAATCCTTTATATTGTGTTTCCTATACTGTTCTATGGATCATTTATTAGTGGGTGACCCATGTCCCCTCTCTTTTCAATGTTTTCTAAAACCCTGTAACATAGCCGTTATGCTGTAGAATGTTCGTCTGAAAATGTCTCTCTCTTTCTCTCAAATTATTTTATTTTATTAAGTGAATACTAAAAGATATTTCTTCAACAGGGGTATTCACATATATATCAAAATTTTATATTGTAATTCTGGGATTTACATACATGAAACCCGCTTTCCTTTTCCGTGGGTTTAAAGTGACATAAAGATCACGTCTTTAAAGCTATTTTTAAAATGTGATGAAAATGAAATGAAACCCATTTATTTTATGCTATATGGGTCATTTATGAAATGATTGATGATGATATATGTGGATCACATGATAATAAAGTCAAATTTAAGGGTGTGCCCTGATAGCGCTCCAATGCATTGGGTAAAGACTTAATCTCTAGAGATAACCATTTTTACTGATACCCTGGTGAATAACCTTGGTAATTTGTAATGAAACCTTAGGGATGGACCTTGGTGAAATGGAAATGATTGTCTTTGTTAAATTTTGTAGCCACATCTTCAAGTTATGAAACACGTTATATTTATTATGATATGCCACATGATCTCTTTCTCATTCTTTAAAGTTATTTTTCATGACTTTTGATGTATCTTAAGTTCACATGTAAAATGTTTCCCTTGTTTCCCTTACTGGGCCTTCTACTCACCCATTATTTTTATGTACGTCCCCAGGTTATGAGATGCAGTAATGAACCTAGTATGAACATAAGGAGAAGCCTTTAAAGTGTTTAAGAAGAATGTTTTATGTTTTCATGATTTAAGTTCATGGTTTCCAAGACACTAAAACTTAAAGATCATCAGTTTTGTATTTTGTAATGAGAGTTTATGTTATAAAAAGGTGGGATGTTATAGAGTGGATCATTTTTTGAGGAAACACCCTCCTACTTTTAGTGTATATTCTGACCCAATACCAGGTGAAGGATTGATTAAATCTCTTGAAAAGATATAATATGTAATGAGATGTTTAGATAATCAAAAGTTAATTCTTTCCATTTATATTTTTGAAGGTGATGTTGATCAGTGGTGGTCAAGGGTCTAGAATATCAGGGATAGATAGGCGATTGAATCCATAGAGTGGGATGAATTTAAATGTATTTTCCTTGAAAAATATTTTCCCAAGGTGGTTTGACTTAGGATGGAGAATAAATTCATTTAATTTAAGAAAAATGAAAAAGATTCAATTGATGTGTATAAAGAAAACTTTACCCAACTGGCGAGGTGTGCTCTAAATATTACTTTGGATCTTGATAGAAAAATCAACCCTTTTTAATCATGATTGAAGCTGAGATATCGATGGGAATTGGCTTCTCGTGAGTTCAAAAGCTATGAAAAACTTTTGAGACATTCTAAGAGGGTAGAAATATAGTTTTTTGATGATCACATTCACTTTGAAAACATAAAGAAGAATAGGTCCAAATGGAAAGATATGGGTAAGAATCAATAAAAGATATATTATGGTAAGAATATTCAGTTTTTAGTTTGTGAAAATTATGGTAAGAAGCACCCTGGGGAATTTCTTACTAAAACTGGTAAGTGTTTTCTATATGGTAATTTTGGACATATGTCCTGATATTTTAAAGAAAATTATCCTAATACTAATCCTTATAAGAAAACTGTAATGTGTTTTAAATGTTGTGAGATGGGTCATTATGCAAATTCCAACCCAATGAAAGATTTGAATGTTGAAAAGAAGCTTGACTATAAGCAGAAAGGTGTAGTGAGATCATTTGAAACTATATCAGTAGATTTCATTCCATCCAATGAAGTTTTATCAGTTACTTTTTTTGTTTAATCTTATTTTTCTAAAGTATTGTTTGATATGAGGACTACACATTTCTTTATTTATGAGAAATTTTATGGTAAATTGTAAATATCACCTAAACAAATGAGACCACAATTTATTGGTAAAATGCCAAGGGAAATATTATAGAAAATATAAATTATAATATTCTTTATATTGTTGTATGTGGAAAGGATTTACCTGAAAATATTGTTTTTTTCCTTATTAGAGTTTGATGTCATTATGGGTATGGATTGTATTTCTATTTTTCATGCTAATATTGATTATAGAGTTAAAGAAGATGATTTTTAGAAAGAGTTTAAGTTTGTATACAAGAATTAACCTATATAATTGATAACATATTAGGAAGTTGAGAAACTTTTGAAAGATGGAAATGAAAGTTATCTTGCTCATATTACTGAAAACAAGGGAACTGTTCAGATTAAAGATGTACTAGTGGTAAATGAATATCTTGATTTTCTTGATGAGTTACCCAATATTATACCTGATCAGGAAGTTTAATTCAGAATTGACTTAGTTCCTTATTCTAATCCAATTTCAAAACCCCCTTTATCGAATGGATCAAATGGAACTTATTGAATTGAAAAATCTATTGCAGGAGTTGTTTGATAAAGGCTTCATTCATCCTAGAACTTTACCATGGGGTGATCATGTTTTGTTCATTAAAAAGAAATATGGTTCCATGAGACTTTTCATTGATTATTGAGCCTTGAATAACATTACTATTAAGAATAAGTATCCTCTACCTAATATCGATGACATGTTTGATCAACTTCAGGGAGCACAATATTTTTTTTATGGTTGACCTATGGTCATGGTAACATCAGTGAAAACTAAATGAATTAGAAATTCTGAAGACTGCATTTCAAACTAGATATGGGAATTATGAATTTGTTGTTATGTAGTTTTTGTTAACTAATGCACCTGCTGTATTCATGGATCTTATGAATAGAATATTTCATGAGTTCTTGGATGAGTTTTTAGTTGTGTTTATTGATGAAATTATGGTATTTTCTAAAAGTAAATAGGATCATTAAAAACATCTATGGGTTGTTTTGAAAACCATAAAGGAAATGAAACTGTACGGAAAATTTAGAAAGTGTGATTTTTGGGTGAAATAGATTTATTTTCTTGGGAACATTTTAAAAAAGGATGGAATAATAGTTGATCCTACCAAAACAAAGGTGTTTTCTAAATGGCCAAGACCTGAAAATGTAACATAAATTTTTTGTTTTCTTAGATTACCACGTCATTACCAACAGTTTGTTAAAAAATTTGAAATGGTTATCTAGCTCACTAACTAAGTTAACACGAAAAGAGGTTGAATTTATTTGGATAGAAGAATGTGATGTTTCTTTTTAGTAAATAAAGAACAAATTGGTAAATGATTCAGTTTTGGATATGACATCCAGAAATGGGGATTTTGTCATCTACATTGATGCCTCAATTAAGGGACTTGGTTATGTTCTAATATAGAATGATCAGGTAATTTCTTATGATTTACGGAAACTAAAACCACATGAGGTAAATTATCCTAGACATGTTTTGGTTTAGAATTTGTGGTTTTTTTATTTTAAAATTTTGAGGCATATTTTATATGGATCCAAATGTCAAATATATACTGATCATAAAAGTCTAAAGTATATATTCACTTAGAATAAATTAACGATGATGCAGAAAAGATGTCTTGAACTGATAAAGAATTACGATTTCACGATCAATTACTATCATGGAGAAGCAAAAAAAGTGCTAGATGCCTTGAGTCAAAAACTTCATGAATCACTAACCATGGTACATTTGAAACATGATCCCTTGGTTAATGATTTGATGAATTTTTTCTTAGAAATTGTTGGTGTAGGAAATACCTCTATTCTGTTTTAGGTTTTAGTACAGTCATCATTATCAGATAGAATTAATCAAGCATAGAAGGAAGACCTTGAGCTATATAAATAGGTAGAATTGGTTTAAATGGATAAGTTTCCAAAATTTAACCTTGATAAATATTGTGTTTTAATATTTTGAAAAAGATTGTATATGCCTTGTGATTCCTAGGTGAAGAAATATTTACTATGGGAAGCTCATAGTTCTCCATTTTTAGTTCATACTAGATGTGATAAGATGTACAAAGACCTTTGGGAGTATTACTGGTGGCATGGAAGGAAAAGATATATTTTATATTTTACCATGAAATGTTTGACATGTCAAAAGGTTAAAGCAGAGCAGATGTTACCCAAGGGGATGCTTCAGCCCTTACCAGTGCCAAAGTGGAAATTGGAAAATTTATCCATGGACTTTGTGATGGGACTACCAAAGACTTATAGAGGTAACAATGAAATTTGGGTGATTGTTGAACAACTAACTAAATGTGTATATTTATTTCCTATTACAGATAAACTGTATTTGGATAAGCTTTCTCAACTATACCTCAAAGTGTTTTTTAGGTTAAATGGTGTTCCTCTTTCCATTGTATCTGACTAACATCCCAGTTTCACTTCTAATTTTTGGAGGGGCCATCATAAGTCATTGGGAACAAAATTAAATTTCAGTATAGATTTTCATACTCAATTAGATGGGTAGTTAGAATGAACGATTCAGAGTTTGGAGGATATGCTTCAATCTTTTTCAATGGACTACCCTAGAAGTTGGGATAATTATATTTCTTTAGTTGAGTTTTATTATAATAAAATTTGTCATTCCAGTATACAGATGGAACCCTTTGAGGAATTGTATGGGAAGTAGTGTAAAACTCATACTTTTTGGGATGAAGTCAGGGAAAGGAAGTTTATGGGACCAAAATTAGTAGAGGAGGTGGATGAGAATGTAAAGATGATCCAGCAACACATGAGGACAGCTCAGAGCATGCAAAAAAGTTATGAAGACAATAGGATGAAAGACTTTTCTTTTGAGGTTGGTGATCATGTTTTTCTTAGAATCTAACCATGGAAAAGTGTTATGCATTTTGGTAAGAAAGGAAAGCTAAGTCCACAGTTCATTAGTCCTTATAAAATGTAAGAACCCATACCTTCTTTTAAGGTACGTTTCTCCCTTCCTGGTCGTTTTTGGGAAAAAGAGGATTTTCTGGAAATTTTTGAAGTACACATCGTGTACTTTATGATTACATACTGTGTAATCCTTTTCCACTTGAGACCATGTGCTGGCCATGTCCAGACCACACACATAGTGTGTAAGAGTGATGTGGAGGCCGCTTAAAGCAGAGTACAGAAAAGTTGAGTACACGCTGAGTACTTGAGATGTACACGCTGTGTATTTTTTTTTTTTTTTCATTAAACGGACCGGGGTCACGACTTAACCTCGAATACATCTTCTTCTCCAGCTTCTTCGACCGAGAGTGATGGTACGGCCACAGATCTTCTCCGAGCCACCGATCTGTCACCTGCTGTCTAAATCGAAGGCCATCGATTTCATTGAAACCACAGCGGTAAGCTCTCTCTTCTCCTAGAGCTTTTTTTCCCAATTCCTCTTCTTCCTCAAGTTATCAGGGGTCGAGCGTTTTTTGAATTTTCATATATCTACACCATTATAAGGATAATAAAGCCTCGTGGTTCATGTATATCGATCTTCTAGGATCGAGGTAGGTGGTTTGTTTCCCTACGTTGAATGTCTTTGAGTTTTTGGTGCAAAAGTGTCGGATACCCATGTATCGGGTATCTCGGTTTAGGGTTTTGATTCTGTGTTGTTATCTACCTTAGATTTTAGGTATTCTTGAGGTTATTAGATGATTGATAATTGCATGTTAGCATGTTTGAGGATCACCCCATGGATGTTTCCCCCCTGTTTTGGTTGTTTATCACCATTTGGCTTAGGTTTCCCGTGAGGCATACCGTGTTTCATTTTTTTCCTACCTTGATATAATTGATTGAATATGTTGCCTATTGTTTATATGATTTTTATGAATTGTAACTATTATACAAGTAGTTTTTTGAGCTTACTTTGGGCTGCTAAAAGTCGTTTACGCATGACTACACTACTTAGGGTTGTGGGAACCTGGTGTGGTAGACTAAAGAGGGAATTGACGGTTAGGGCTTCCCTAGAGAGTCTGTTATAATTAGTATCATTTTCATGACCTATTGGAATGGGAATTTGTGCTTCCTTAGAGTGTCCTTAGTTACATATAGATACTATAGGGGGAATTAGACGTAAGTGCTTCCTCAGAGAGTCTATAGCTATCATTGCAAGACTGCATGGGAATTGATGGTGAGAGCTTCCCAGAGTGTCTGTGCCTTTGTATGTTTACTTGAATAGAGGGGTCTACCATTGTGATCCAACCATAGATTCACCTTGAATATTGTTTGGTTGGTTTTGATGATTCAACCAAGCCAAAGAACAAGCTTGAGTTTTGTACTGCTTGCTGTTTAGGTAATCTGCTGAGATACGTGTTGTGTTACTTGCTATTCCTTGAGAATATAGAGTTAATTTCTAGATTCCTTGGTTGATAATTTAATGAGTGAGTTAAATTAATAAATAAATTTGAATAGAGATTGGTAGGATTGTTTACTCTAGTGTACTTCTGTTTCTCTGCTACATTTATTTCCTTTACTTTTGCTATATTGCTCACTGACAGTAGGGCACAGATCTTGTGGTGATTTCCTACTAGAATTAGTCTCACAACCTGTTTGGGTCTGCTTTTTGGCCCAAATAGGTTATATGGTTGTAGATGTGGATAGGTATTGTGGCCCTTCTACTTCAGGTACATGACTACTGGTTGGAGATGGAGAGCATAGGACCGAGCCTAGGCTTGCGATGCTGCTGAAGTTGCTATTTACTTTTAGTACTCTGTTCTCAGTGGTATTTCAGCACATTTTTGTGTTTTCTGTTTTCCATAGATACTTGTACTTGCTGCATCATTTTCATCATTATTATATTATACATTGCTTCTGCTGTTTAGTTTTATTTGTTGTATGGTGTTTAATGCTTCCGCTATCGAATGTTATTTTCTTTCTTTGTATACCTTACCAAATGAGGTCATTGTTTCTCCAATGACTCACCAAGGCCCTCGCTACTAGTCGGCAGCCTCTGGTTTTTGGGGAAATGCGCTTGAGGTCATGTGGCAAACCGGGTACGGGGCACCAGTTGAGTGGCTCCAGATTCAGTTCGTTACAAAGTGGTATTAGAAGAGTTTCATTCCTTTTATATTGACTTACTATTTAGAGAAATTAGATAGGGATAGGACAGAATAGGTAAATGGTAAATAGCTTTTCCCGGGTGTTCTAGAACTTATATACATGGAAAAATCTAGATTACCTTGAATATTGCAATTTTCGAGTTTTTCAAATGTTACAGTTTAATTGATTTCACCATTGGGTGGAGCACTTGTTTTGTACTATTACTGTTTATATGATTGTGGTTCTATTTTGTTGCAACCTGATGAGATGAGGGTATTCCATCTCATGCATCATATATGAATATGTTATAAAATCACATTTCATGCATTATTCCATTCCATCTAGGTTGCATTAGAAATTTCATGTTGTTGTGAAAGAATTTGTGATAGACAATGCATGCTATTGTGATAGCTGCTGTGATAGAATACCTGCTATGTTGATAGGGTATTGTTTGTTTAGAGCTTATTTATCATGGACGACAAACTTTGGTCTTAAAGGTGTTATGGGCCCTCGAGGATAGGAATTTGGTGGGCCATGAGTTTTTTATACTCTTTACTTGTTATATGCATTGTTATGATTCCGAGCTTTGATTCACAGGGAGTATGGGCCCCCATGGATCGGAATTTGGAACCTTAATTCCTATTTTATGTGTTTTTTGGGCTCCAGTGCAGTTATGAGGTTACTGTCTGAAAAAACCTAGAATACACAGCATGTACTTTATGAATACACGTTGTGTAGTTTCTAGCTGTGTCACTGATCATGTGGGTAAAGACATGGGGTATTGGAAAATCTTGTAAGAACACTCCGTGTACCATCTTATTACGACCTGTAGTCTTGTGTAGGTATCCGGCCATGTCACGAACAACATGGGCCCGGGTTTTCCTACAAGTGCATGCCATTTCCCTTGAGAACACGCCATGTATAGTTGACCATGCAACCGACCGTGTATCCAACAACACGGATTGGTGTTATCCTTCCACATACACGCTGTGTCCGTATAGAACACGCCGTGTAGTGTTGATCGTGTATCATGATGTGTCACTAACAAAAAGGGCTAGGGAAGGCTTGTCAAGTACACAATGTGTCTCCTTTGACATGCCGTGTAGTAGTGGTCCATGTACTAGTCAGTGTGAATAACGACACAGACAGGGGAGAGGTCTTAAAGACACACCGTGTAGTGGACAAGCACGCCGTGTAGTTTCCTGCTGGGAAAGTCCATGTTTCCAGCTGTGTAAGAGTGAACGGGCAGGGAGGAAAAAGTTTAGTACACGCCATGTAGTTAAGAACAATCCATGTAGCCGGGTGGTTTTCACAGCCATGTGTGGCCAAGGTACACGCCCAGGGTAAACTGTTAAGAAACACGCCATGTAGTCATGTTTTTCCCTAATTTTAAAGGTTTTCCCTCCTGTTCTGTTTTACTCTCTTATGTTGAAACTGTGTTCGTAATTAGTGAAGGTGTGTTTTTGATCTTTCAGAGCAATGGCACCAAGAAATCCTCTCGTTGCACGTCAGGGACCGGGCAGTGACCGTACACCCGATACGATAGATCAGGGACTACCAGTTGTTCCGCCTATCATTCCGGACATGGAACCTGCAGTGATTCCAGACACTGGTTTTGACACTTAGTTCAGAGAGGGTTTCATGAGATTCATGCAGACCTTCCAGGGAGCTCAGCATCCTGCCCCGACTATGGAAGAGCTGACGTGGGTTTTTCCGCAGCAGCATCCTCCCACGTTCTTAGGGTATGGAGAACCGCAGGCTGCAGAGTCATGCCTAGAAGCCATGCTATCCATCTTTGAGAATCTAGAGACATATCCGGAGAGGAGAGTGAAGCTCGTGACTTATATGCTGCGAGACTTCACCAAGATATGGTGGGATGCGATCTCGCAGATAGGGCACCAATAGGCTATGGCTTGGGATGAGTTTCAGCGCACGTTCTATGACTAATTCTACCAAGAGACACAGAGGGATACCAGAGACAGAGAGTTCCTAAGCCTGCATTAGGTTACTCTCTTAGTTATGGAGTATTCCTCTTGCCTCACTGAGTTACAGCATTTCACTCCCGTTCTGGGAAATGAAGAGCTTTTTTTTGCAAGGAAGTTTGAGGAAGGCCTCAGACCGGATATCAGATCGCAGGTGAATGTATTTTAGTTGACTTCTATTACTCTGATAGTCAACTAAACACTCATCATGGAAAGGAACATGAGGGATACTGGATCTATGGACCAGGGTGGTTCAGCATCTAGGGCTAATTCTTTTCAGGAAGACAGCAGGAAGTGCCACCGAGAGTCTACACGAGGTGATCCGAGGAAGCGAGGTGTCCCTTCTGGTAGACGATATCTTCCTTCCAACACCCAATTGGTGTGTTATCAATGTGGAAGGAGCAGGAATAAGAATCCCTAGTTCCCAAGGGACCCATTGGAGTGCTGATCTTGCAGCAAGATGGGTCATCTGCAGTGTTTCTGCAAGGTTCCCCTTCCAGCGGCTAGTGAAGGAGGATCAGTTTCGACCCCACGTGCAGGAGAAGGATTAACAGTTCCACATTAGACTGGGGGATGAAGTTCTTCAGGTCATTCAGGTCAGGGTAGAGGTCATGGATTCAGTGGTCAGGCTCAGGGAGGGTCAGCTCAGGGATCTCAAACTGCTACAGAGGGCCGCAGTACAGGCCATAATTTTGTTGTAGAGCTGATTCATCAGGAGCAGGATCTTGGACCTTCTACAGTTTGAGGTACGATCTTATTAGCCTCAGTTTTATCTTCATCTCTTTTCGATATTGGTGCTTTAGATATCTTTATCTCTATTGCTTTCATGGAGAGCCTTGGGCTCTGTATCTTTTTTTCTGCTGATATGTTGACTCTTGACATGCCCTTGAAAATGAGGACATCTAGGGTAAGTCAGTGCAAAAATACCTTCTTGAGGTTGCAGGGTGCCACTTATTATGGGACCTCTATGTCCTAGAGATTATAGGCTATGATGTCATTCTCGGTATGGACTGGTTGGTTCCCTTTCAAGCAGTCATCGATTGCTATTTCCGTAGGGTGAGTTTCGTATCACCTGATGGTGGGTCTTTTCTTCATAGAGATGAGTGGGATGTCTAAGCGGGTAGAGCTAGACCCGAGTATCCTGGGCTAGGTAGAGTTACATCCCAGATTTCTATTCTATATCTGGATGACCAGGGGACTTCACAATTAGACATTCCTCTAATGGTGGATCGTTTCAGGGATGTCTTTCTAGAGGAATTTTCAAGTTTTCCTTCAGAGTGTGAGGTAGACTTCTTGATTGAGCTCATGCCCAGAGCGACACCGATGTCCATTCCTCCTTATAGGATGGCTACACCTAATTTTCAGGAGCTCAAGAAGTAGTTGGAGGAGATGCAGGCAAAGGGTTTCATCCGACCCAGTACTTCTCCTTGGGGTTCACCTGTCCTGTTTGCGAAGAAGGCAGACGACAACCTTTGGATTTGTGTGGATTATCGGAAGCTGAACTAGTTGATGGTCAAGAACCGATATCCCTTGCTGAGGATCGATGACCTCTTTGATCAGATTCGAGGAGCCCGGGTGTTCTCGAAGATCGACTTGAGGTCCAGTTATCATCAGTTATGCGTTAGACCATCAGATATACCTCTTAAAGCCTTCAGGAGCCGGTATGGTCTATATGAGTATACAGTAATGTCGTTCGGTCTCAAGAACGTGCTAGCTATCTTCATGGTGCTGATGAACAGAGTTTTAAATCCTTACTTGGATTCCTTCATGGTGGTTTTCGTGGACGACAACTTGGTGTACTCTCACACTCGACACGACCATGCTACCCATCTTGAGATCATTTTGAGTACACTGAGGGAGTATCAGTTATATTATAAGCCCTCAAAGTGCCACTTTTGGATGGAAGAGATTCACTTCCTGGGTCATGTCGTCTCAGAGACAGGAGTATCAGTAGACCCAGAGAAGGTGAGAGCATTAGTCACCTTAGAGCAGCCGAAGAATGTCTTTGAGGTACGAAGTTTCTTGGGGCTGGCTGGTTACTATAGGCAGTTTATACAGGACTTATCACGCTTAACAGCACCGTTGACAGGCTTGACTAAGAAGGGGGTGAATTTTTTTTGGTCAGAAGCCTATGATTCAGCCTTTCAAGAGTTGAAGGGGAGATTGACTTCATCACCGATTCTAGTTTTTCCATAGCCGATCAAGAGTTAAAAAGTTTTCTACGATGCATCTGGCATTAGGCTTGGAGCAGTGCTTATGCAGGAGGATCGTGTTGTTGCGTATGGATCTCGGCAGCTGAGGCCACCTGAGAGGAACTATCCTACGCACGAATTGGAGTTGGCTGCAGTTGTTCAGGCTTTGCGTTTTTGGAGGCATTACCTTCTGGGAGAACATTTTATGGTGTATACTGACCACAAGAGACTCAAGTACATCTTCACGCAGCGTGACCGAAATCTGAGATAGTGGAGGTTGGTTGAGTAGCTGCAGTCTTTTGATTTCGAGCTTGCCTATACGCATGGGAAAGGAAATGCAGTGGCTGATGCACTGAGCAGGAGGACTCAGATACAGACAGTTCAGGAAGCCAGCAGTGAGTGGATGCTTATGGATTTCTTCTCTGAGATGCATTTGGAGGTGCAGGACAGACAGGGGCATACCTTCCTCTCCTCTTTAGCTGTTACCTTGACGCTTCTTGACCGAGTTCGAATGAGGCAGCTAGTAGATTCTAAAGGCCTAGTCCTATGGGAAAGTGTGTCAGGAGAGGACCCTCTTCCCGGATGGACCGTTGGCGAGGATGATATCTTGTGTTTCCAGGGACGCGTATGGGTGCCAGCAGATATACGCGAGGAGCTGATGCGAGACTTTCATTCCTCAGTTTGGTCAGTTCATCCTGGAATCACCAAGATGTATCGTGATATACATCGCCATTACTGGTGGACAAGTATGAAGAGAGATGTGGCTGGTTTTTTCATGAGGTGTTCCACCTGTCAGCAGGTGAAGGCAGAACACCAGCAGCTAGAAGGGCTTTTGCAATAATTACCCATTTCCGAGTGGAAGTGGAATGATGTTGTGATGGACTTCATGACAGTGTTACCGAGTTCGTCGAGAGGGAACAATGCGGTATGGGTTGTCATTGACAGGCTCACAAAGGTTTCTCACTTCTTACCAATAAAGGAGACCTTCAGTGTCGATGATCTTGGATGGTTGTACATTCGTGATATTGTGCGCTTGCATGGGGTTCTGAGTACTATAATTTTAGATAGGGATGCCCGCTTTATGTCACATTTCTGACAGGGGCTACAGAGGTCCTTGGGTACAAAGGTACTTCTGAGTACAACTTACCATCCCCAGGCAGATGGCCAGTCAGATCGCATGATCTAGGTGCTTGAGGATATGCTCTAAGCTTGCATTCTAGATTTTGGAGGTTCTTGGGAGAAACATATACCTTTAGTGGAGTTTTACTACAATAATAGTGATGAATATCACATTTTAATATATTGTATACTTTAAATCATTGTTTATAATCCCACCATAGTGTTATTGTATGGGTAATTGTCACATTTTTAGGTTTTAGTGTTATTTTGAGCTTAAATGCAAAAATGGACTAATTCTGCAATTTTAACAGATTGTTATCACATGGGTATTTTTGTCATTTATCCCTAAATATATCTCCAAATTTTATGATTAATTTTTTTAGAATAATTATTTAATATACTTCATTTTTGTCTTCTGGACCAGGGGCTGAATTGAGCATCTATTGGCCGTAAAAATTCAATGAAGTTGAAGAGTTTTCCAGGCGGACAAAACGGACCCCACTTCCACAACGGAAACCCACTTCAGTCTACATAACTCCAAATTAGATGATTCCACTTGAAGATGTACGAGGACTCAAGGGAGCATTTATAAAATAAATTTCATGGAGTTTGGAATCCATTATGAGGGACATTTAATGACATACATTTGAAGGAAGCTGCCTGGAAGATGCCTCCAAAAAAAGAAACCACCAATATTAAATTCATAACTCCTAGGTGCGTTCAATGAAGCTGAAATTTGGGGATCAAATAGAGGAGACATTATGGAACAACATTTATGAATAAAACTATTACAGATTTGGTCATTTAAGGACATATCTATGTGGAAGCTTTCAGATTAAATGTTTTGTGTGTGAATTCATCACCCCTTCTCCCTATAAATATGTGTCCCTTCTTCCAGTTTATAAGATAGCCATTCTTGGGGGCTAAGGTGGAGCTTTATTTATGTAATTTTTATTCATATTTTTAATATACATTTGTTTATTCTTCTTCTTCATACCTCATTCTTCCATTTTTACTTTTATGTGTTTCTCCCACCGTATTCTCTTCTAACTCCATGATAATGGGGAACTAACCTCGATGTTTGTTTAAGGGGGAGAATGGTGGTTGTTTGAGTTTCATTGTGCTTCAATTTAAATATCTTTATTTAATTCTGAGAATTTTGGTGGTGGTTAAATTGATTATGATGTGAGATTTCCCCATTTTCTCTATCACCAAGTTCTTCTTCTCATTCAACATTTATCCTTCCCTTCACTATATAGGTCATGCATACGATGGAGTATGGCTTGTGTAGCGATGGTCGGCAAAGAGATCTCCTAGCCGAATTTAGGAAGTGTATTTCCCCACATGTAGAGATATCGGTGTTGGGGACATAACATTTAGAATAAGAGGGTGTAGTGTGATAGATTTTGATCACTACATTTAATTGATATTGAGAATATTTTAATAAACAATGATATCAACCATTATGATCCTCCAAGAACAAATGTCTTATTTTTTATTTTTAACATCATATTGTTTGCATTATATATATATATATATTCATATTTTATGCATATTTCAAACTCGACTTTATATTATATATTAGTTAGAAAATAAATAGTGACAATAGAATTTTGGTGTTGTGTAAGTTGCCTCCTTGTGACCGACCCTGGGAGTGCACTATATTGCATTCTTAGGTAAATAATATTTTGATCAGGGATCTACGAAAAATTCCTGCTTCGTCAAATTGGCGCCGTTGCCGGGGAGGTGCAACATTTACACACACGTTATTCATAAAAAAACAAAAAAAACCATAAATTTCAAAAACTGAAAAAAACTTTTTGTTCATGATGTATTTCAATGGTGATTATTCTACGTGTACTAACCAATATCAGGTGCCAGAAAATGTTTTCAATGAAATTGATGCTCAATTTCATAGGATTAGTGATAAAGTTCCAAAACTGGAGAGCCAAAATGAATGGATTGCTGAATATGTACGCACATCCAAAGAGCAATCCGAACCTGAGCCAGAACCTGAACCAGAACGAGTGGTGGAATTGATTTCACCGATAATTTTTTATGTTAAAGAACCTGAGGCGGGTGAGAAAGAACTTCTAAAGGAACTAATCACATCATCTCTCACTCAAACATTGCTCGAGGAGGTCCCAAAAGTACATATTCCAACTGATGCACTGATGGGAGGTCAACATTTTTTGGAAGAATCTTGGAATAACTTTGTTGAAGATAAATTGAAACATGATATTCCCATAATTGATAATAAAACATCAGACACTTTCTACCTCTCTCTTACTTTGGATGATAAGGAAGAAGATGAACCTGCTAAGATTGAGTTGCCAATGGTCATGCCTGAAGAGATCAATTTCCAAGATGACTTACATGAAAGGGAAGATTTCTTTATTGATTCATCATGTTTTAATCTTATTCAAACTGAATTTCTTTCTGACTTCTCCTTTCCTAAATTTTTTGATACAATACAAATGGATCAGACCTTGGTTGATATGAAATATACCACCAAAGTAGTGGTGATCATGGAAGAAGATCTGGAGAAGGTGGTGGTTGTGCGACTACCTCCTCAACAGAAATTTTCATACCATATGGAGGAGCACACCACTGAAGTTAACAGGGAGCACCCTTATCTTTTATTCCCTCCCAATTCGAACCTAAAATTTCTTCTTTATTCTTTCTTAGGGGTTGGGAACTTTCTTATGTTATTTGGGGTTCTCTACTTTCAGGTTTTACTCATGGATATCAGGAAAACTCACATGTGGTGGTTTATCTCAATGAAACCACACCCACCTGATGACTGGGGATAATCTACTAAAACTTCCTGACTAGGGGCAGTAAAAACCTAACACCCGCTTGGGGGTATAAACTAAGAATTATCCCTTTTTTCTCCTTTTATCATTATTTTTATTTATTTTTCTTATGTATTTTCATTATTTTCTTATAGTTTTAAAGTGGATTCTTCTAGTAGCTTAACTCAAGGAATCCACCTCTAAAATAATGTCAGGTTGTATCTTTCCTTCCCTTTGATTTTCTACCATTATATTTATATTTTGTTTAGTTGAAATAAGGGGTAGTGAAATTTAAGTGTGGGGGAGTGTCAACCTGCTTAGTTCTTCTTGTGTGCTTTTCATTTTTTTATTATATTTTTAGGATTTTTGGGCTTTAATGAATATTCTTATCACTTTTCATACATCAATTTATTTTGAAAGAGTTGAAATGATTTTTGAAATAATGGATTTTAAATGATTGTTGATGTAAATTTTTTTTTCTTGAATTGGATTATAAATCATTTTTATGAGTTTGACTGATTTTTGAAATCCATGACCATGAAACACTGAATTAAAATATTTTTCCAATCTTGTGATGTATTCTAAACCACTTTTTCATATTCTTACTAATACCCACACTTTCTTGAGGGAAACATGGATTTTGTGTGAGAACCAAAATTTGTGAATAATTCTCTTTCGAAGCTTTGGATTTCATGGAATGTATTTAAAATTATTGAGGTATCTCTTTGGATAGCCAAATTTTATCTTGATACCCACCTTAACATTTATCCTTCAAAATCCTTTAGATTCCATGAATTGCCTTATAGGTTTAAGCCACATTACAAGCCAATTTTTCCTTACCTACCCGCACTTTTAGTATTTTGGCATGGTTATTTCAAGTTTGAGTGTGGGGGAAGGGCCTTTCGTGTGCATTCCTTGGGATGTGTATCATTTATAGGTGGTTTGAGGTGTGTGTCAATACTTTGGGCAGTGGATAATAAGAGAATTGGGCATGTGTCATCATTTCATTGTGCTTTATTTGTTTCATCTATTTCTCCTTCAAAAAGAAAAAAGAAAAAAATGGAGATGAGCTTTAATTCCTCATTTTAAATTATTTTATGACTCATTTCCCTCTCAAAATCAAGGTCATGAATTTTCATTCATTCATTGTATTAAATTTTCAGCTCATCCTCCACAAAAAAAGAAAAAGAAAATAAAGATGTGCCTTTCTGGAGCTTGAAAAAAAAAAGAGAACTTAGATGATATCATTCATTATAATCACTTCTTGGATCATGTACCATGTCATGAAATGGGTTTAAATTATTTTTCAAGTGGGATTGAGAGAGGAAGTTTCTGTGTTTTCCCTTGATTTAACCATGCATTGTACTTAAAAGTCTAACCTCCTCTTTCTAACCTGGAACATTTTTCAATAATTTTCCCACCAACCCTAAGCCACAGAATCATTTGAACCTTTAATTTAATACCTCATGATTAAATTCATTTTCATGTTTCACATAGTGGATAAATGAGAACATTCACAAACCTATGGTGATGCATGCGATTTTCAAGTATGAGTATAACTCTAGATTCAATTTCTCTTGAGTGAAGAGTGACATAAAATTCAATGTGAGGTAGGTTGTGATTGGGCCATGGATTGATTAATGAGGTTGAACAAATTTTAATGATTGAAATGAAAATTAGAGAGTATTTTTTTCATATATGATACATGATGGACTTCTATTTTGGATAAGATCATTGATATTTTCTCATTTTTGATTGTTGTGTGGAATTTGATTTGGATGTAATATGATTGCCCAGGAGTGAAATATTTAAGTTTGTGGGAGTGATAAAGATCACATTTTCATATATTTTATACTTTAAATCATTTTTTATAATCCCACCATAGTTTTATTATATGGATAATTGTCACATTTTTAGGTTTTAGTTTTATTTTGAGCATAAATGCAAAAATGGACTAATTCTGCAATTTTAACAGATTTTTATCACATGGGTATTTTGGTCATTTATCATTAAATATATCTCCAAATTTTAAGATTAAAATTTATTTAGAATAATTATTTAATTTCATTCATTTTTTTCTTATGGACCAGGGGCTGAATCGATCATCTAGTGGCCGTAAAAATTCAATGAAGTTGAAGAGTTTTCCGGGCGGACAAAACGGACTCCACTTCCATAACAGAAACCCACTTCGGTCTACACAACTCCAAATTAGATTATTCCACTTGGATATGTACGAGGACTCAATGGATCGTTTATACAATAAATTTCATGGCGTTTGGAATCCATTATGAGGGACATTGGATGACATACATTTGGAGGAAGCTGCCTAGAAGCTGCCTCCAAAAAACGAAACTGCCAATATTAATTTCATAACTCCTTCTAGGCGCATTAAAATAAGCTGAAATTTGGGGATAAAACTGAGGAGACATTATGGAACAACATTTATGAATACAACTATTACATATTCGGTCATTCAAGGGCATATCTACGCTGAATATTTTTGATTAAATGTTTTTTGTGTGAATTCGTCACCCCTTCTCCCTATAAATATGTGTCCCTTATCCCAGTTTATGAGATAGCCATTCCAGGGGGGCTAAGGTGGAGCTTTATTTCTGTAATTTTTATTCATATTTTTAATATACATTAGTTTATTCTTCTTCTTCATACCTCATTCTTCCATTTTTACTTTTATGTGTTTCTCCCACCGTATTCTCTTCTAACTCCATGAAAATGGGGAACTAACCTCGATGTTTGTTTGGGGGGGAGAATGGTGGTTGTTTGAGTTTCATTGTGCTTCAATTTAAATCTCTTTATTTAATTCAGAGAATTTTGGTGGTGGTTAAATTGATTATGATGTGCAATTGCCCCATTTTCTCTATCACCAAGTTCTTCTTCTCATTCAACATTTATCCTTCCCTTCACTATATAAGTCATGAATATGATGGAGTATGGCTTGTATAGAGATGGTTGGCAAAGAGATCTCCTATCCTACTTTAGGAAGAGTATTTCCCCATATGCAGAGATCTCGGTGTTGGGGAAATAAAATTTCGAATAAGAGGGTGTAGTGTGATAGATTTTGATCACTACATTGAATTGATATTAAGAATATTTTAATAAACAATAATATCAACCATTATGATCTTCCAAGAACAAATTTATTCTTTCTTCGTTTTAACATCGTATTGTTTACATTATATATATATATTCATATTTTATGCATATTTCAAACTCATCTTTATATTATATATTAGTTAGAAAATAAATAGTGACAATAGAATTTTGGTGTTGTGTAAGTTGCCTCCTTGAGACCGACCCTGGGAGAGCACTATATTGCATTCTTAGGTAAATAATATTTTGATTGGGGATCTGTGACAAATTCCCGCTTCGTCAAATAGTTTTCAAGCAACTACTCAGATAGAACCTTACGAGGCTTTGTACGATAGGCCATGACGATAACCTTTGTGCTGGCTGGAGGCAGGAGAGGCAACTGTGCTGGGACCTGGTCCCATTTAGGAGACCACAGAGCAGGTGGAGTTGATTCAGAATAGGATGGCTATTGCATAGTCTCATCAGAAATCTTATGTTGATCAGCGGAGATGACCTTTGGAGTTCATGGTTGGAGATCAGGCGTTCTTACGTGTTACCCTGTGGATGGGACACAAGAGGATCAGGAGACAGTGTAAGCTTTCACTGAGATACGTCGGGCCGTTTGAGGTTCTAGAGAGAGTCAGGCCTGTTGCTTATAGGTTGCAGTTACCTCAGAGATATCAGGCTATGCATGACGTCTTCCATGTTTCTCAGCTTCGACGCTATTTCTCAGACCCGTTTCATGTTTTTCAACCTGAGGAGGTTGAGCTAGTGCAGGATGCATCATTCGAGGAGCATCCTATCAGGATTGTTGATCATAGTGCAAAGGTACTCGTGGCTGGTCTGTTCCTCTGGTATGGGTGATATGGAAGCACAATTGTGTACAGGAAGAGACTTGGGAGAGGGAGGCCGATATGCGATCACAGTGGCCAGAGTTATTCGAGGTTTCTTCATCGCCACCTTGTTAGGGAAATTCAGGGACAAATTTTTTTAAGGGGGGAAGTTTGTAAGAACCCATACCTTCTTTTTAGGTAGGTTTTTTCCTTCCTAGTTGTTTTTGGGAAAAGAGGAGTTTCTGGACATTTTTGAAGTACATGCTGTGTACTTTATGAGTACACGCGGTGTACTCCATTTCCACTCGAGACCGTGTGCTGGCCATGTCCGGACCACACACATGGTGTGTAGGAGTGATGTAGAGGCCGCTTAAAGCGGAGTACGGAAAATTTGGGTACACGTCGTGTACTTGAGAAGTACACACCATGTAATTTATTTTTTTCATTAAACGGACCGGGGTTGAGACTTAACCCCGAATACGTCTTCTTCTCCAGCTTCTTTGACCGAGAGCGAGGGTACGACCGTAGATCTTCTCTGATCCACCGATCTATCACCTGCTGTCTGAATCAAACATCGTCGATTGCACTAAAACCACAACGGTAATCTCTCTCTTCTCCTAGAGCTTTGTTCCCCAATTCCTCTTCTTCCTCAAGTTATCAGGGGTTGAAAATTTTGTGCGTTTTCATATATCTACGCCATTATAAAGAGAATCAAGCCTCGTGGTTCAAGTATATCAATATCCTAGGATCGAGGTAGGTGGTTTGTTGCCCTACGTTGAATGTCTTTGAGTTTTTGGTGCAAAAGTGACAGATACCCATGTATCGGGTATCTCAGGTTAGGGTTTTGATTCTGTGTTTTTATCTACCTTAGATTTCATGTATGCTTGAGGTTATTAGATTATTGATAATTTCTTATTAGCATGTTGGAGGATCACCCCATGGGTGTTTCCCACTGTTTGGCTGTTTATCACCGTTTGGCTTAGGTTTCCTGTGGGGCAAACCATGTTTCATCGTTTGCCTGCCTTGATATAATTGATTGCATGTATTGCCTGTTGTTTATATGCTTTTGATGCATTGTAGATATTATCCAAGTAGTTTTTGAGCTTACATTGGGCTACTAAAAGTCATTTACGCACGACTACACTACTCAGAGCTGTGGGAACCTGGTGTTGTAGACTAAAGAGGGAATTGATGGTTAAGGCTTCCCTAGAGAGTCTGTTATAATTAGTATCGTTCATAGGACCTATAGGAATGGGACTTTGTTCTTCCTTATAGTGTCCTTAGTTACATATCGAGACAATAGGGGGAATTAGACATAAGTTCTTCCTTAGATATTCTATAGTTATCGTTGCAAGACCATAGGGTAATTGATGGTGAGAGATTCCCAGAGTGTCTGTGCCTTTGTATGTTTACTTGACTAGAGGGGTCTGCTAGTGTGAGCCACCCAGAGAGTCACCTTGAATATTGTTTGGTTGGTTTTGATGAGTCCACCAAGATAAATAACAAGCTTGATTTTTGTACTACTTCCTGTTTAGGTAGTCTACTGAGATACCTGTTGTGTTACTTGCTATGCCTTGAGAATATAGAGCTGTTTGCTGGATTCCTTGGTTGATAATTTAACGAGTGAGTTAAATTAATAAATAAATGTGAATGCAGATTGGTAGGATTGTTTACTCTAGTGTACTTCTATTTCTCTATTGCATTTATTTCCTGTACATTTTCTATATTTTTCACTGACAGTATGGCACAGATCTTGTGGTGATTGCCTACTGGGATTAGTCTCACACCATGTTTGGGTCCTGCTTTTCGGCCCAAACATGTTATATGGTTGCAGGTGTGGATAGGGATTGTGGCCCTTTTACTTTAGGTACATGATTGCTGGTTGGAGATAGAGAGCATAAGAACGAGCCTAGGCTTGCAATGCTGCTGGAGTTGCTGTTTACTTTTAGAACTTTGTTCTAAGTTGTATTTCAGTACGTTGTTGTGATTGCTGTTTTCCTTAGATACTTGTACCTACTGTATCATTTTAATCATTATTATATTATACATTGCTTATGATGTTTAGTTTTAGTTGTTATATGCTGTTTAATGCTTCCACTATTGACTGTTATTTTCTTTCTTTGTATACCTTACCAAATGAGGGCATAGTTTCCCCAATGACTCACCAAGCCCATCACTGCTAGTCGGAAGCCTCTGGCATTTGGGGATACGCGCTTGAGGTCATGTGGCGAACCAGGTATGGGGCACCAATTGAGTGGCTACAGATTTGGGTCATTACATAAAATCCTAGAGAAAGTTGGACTAGTCACCTATTGAGTAGCTTTGTCTCTAAGTTTATTTTAGGTACAAAATGTTTTTTATGTTTCGATGTTGAGAAAGTATGTGCTAGATCCATCTCATGTTTTGAACCCAGAAGCAGTTCAACTAAAAGAGAAACATTATAATAAATAGAATCCTATTCATATTGTTGATCATAGAGAGGATGTATTGCATAATAATGTAAACCACTAGGTAATGGTTTTTTTGGAGAAACTATATAGTTTAATAAGCAACATGGGAATCTGAAAATTCTATGAAGAAAAGGTACCCTCACTTGTTTAATAAGTAAATAAAAAAAATGGGAGGACGCAATTTCCAGAAGGTCGGGAGAATAACATAACACCCTAATGTCTTAAAAATAAATTTAATGAAATTCATGAAACAATGAGTCTCTTCATAATGGAATTTTTTAAGGATATAGTTATAAACTATTTGTTAAACATAATTTTTCCACTTCTATGATTTGAATTTCAAAAATATGACATACATGGTTGCGATCAATAACTTATTTGGACTCTGATAGGAAAAAATAAATTTATGGTGAATATTAACCCTCCTTTATGAATATTAACCTAATATTATGAATAGTGATGTGACCAAATGAATAGTAACCTCACCAATTAATGTATTTATAATACTTTATCAGACCTTGAATAAATTTTCAAGGTATTATAAAATAAGTTATAGTTTTAAATTTTTTATTTTTTGAATGAATCATTATTTTATTTAAAAATTAAATTTCTTATATTTAGACAATTATTTTCCAAAAATGGATTTCATTTATGAATTCTAGGCATCAAAAAACAGTTTAGGTGAATTTTTGGTATTTTTCAGAAATACTTCATTTTTTGCTGAATAGTAAAATATGATAATTTACGAAATAAGCTAAATACATGATTTATTGAGTCATTCATGATTTTATACTAAGATAATAACCCTAGGTTTAAACTCACATGAAAAAATTACTATTTTTTTTACAAGAATTTAGACTATTCATAGTCCTGAGAAAAAATAATAAACTAATGATTAAAATGATGCAAAACCCGTCCTCTCCTCCACTATAAATACCACTATCACCCCCTATTCCTCTCACACCACTAAATCCTTTATCCTTGTCTAAAAACTACCAAATAATCTTTCCAAGCCCCACCCTCACATCCAATACCTATTGGTCTCACCAAAAGGCCAAAACCAAAGGCCTTAAGGAGGATCTCAAGGAGAAGAGATCAAGAGGTAAAAATCCTCTTTCTTTCCTTTTGTTTTCTTTTCAAATACTTTATTTTTATTATATTGTCTTCACCACAGTTTATCCAAGAGTCATGAAAGCTATATTATTATATATATTCTGGATTTTATCATGTTTGTGGAAAAAATTCCACAACTTACTTCATCTTCTCCCCCTCTTATAAAAACATCATTCATGATGTGTCGTTTTACCAAAATTGTGGATGATGTGTTTGTAATTTCATTTACTTAAAAAATATTTGTAAAATAATTTTATTGGTGGAAACATTTTTAAAATTCTATGATATATCTTCTTTCATGTTCTATAATTACATATATACATAATATTATGTTATACAATAAAACCAGTTCATGATTATCAAAGAACCTCCAAAATGATCTAAAGAGATATCACTAATGATTTATCCAATGATTCATCCTCATAACATATAAAAAAAATGATTTATGGCATAATTTAATAATATGGAAACATAGGAATACAATTTCATTCAAATTTTTTAATTACATTTCCATATGACAATAAAATCAAATATAAATCAGCCATGGAAATCATATAAAGAATGCACCTGAAACAATTGAAGGAACAAAATACTAATAATTAGAGGGTGAAATGATGTAATTAAATGATCATATAAGGTGTTATAAACATTAATATGTTTCTTTAATATGTTAATAACACTATTTTAACTATTTTACAAGAGTTTTAAGCACATTTTGAAGTAAGATGAACCTGAGATAAGGGAATTCTTAACCCAATTTCCATTCTTCGGGTGAACCTTCTACTTCATTAATTACGTGGTATTAAAATTGTTTTTGTGATTAATTTGGGTTATATTATGTTTAATTATGTGTATTTACAATTTATATACATATTACAACCCCTATATTAAGTCTCACTTAAATTATATGATATTTGTAAGGGGATTTTCTTTTAAAATACTTATTTAAAATTCTATTTTATAGAGTTCAAAAGAAACGTTTTTACACAATTATTCATGTTGAATGAATATTTTATGGATCTTTGGAATTGTTTATGATGATGGCTGGGACCTATATCTCCCTCCAATTCATTGGGTATGTGTAATTTGGAGGTCGTTCATATGGTTACTCTAGAGTAACTGTGATGGTTACACCATAAGGTAATCACAAGGGTTACATTATATGGTAGTCATGACCGTTAAAAATCATATAGTAACAATGAGGTTTACAATTGTAAGTAATTAATTTTACAATATATCCTTAATGTTTTATTTATGTTAATTATTTTTTATGGAATTATCATGGAAATATCATGTTTCATAATGTAAGTATATAAGGGTGACAAGTAGGTCTTTTTGAAAATGATATCTTATGTTTACAAGTATTCAGGGGCTAAAGTTTTCTTTCCTTCTATTTATATCCCTTAATGAGATTTTATTCTCATCCCAAGTTTTTAAATTATTTTCACAGGATATAAGGATTTGTTAGACAATGAAGGAATCCAAGTTAAATGTTATAAATATTTTCCAAAGAAAACAAGTTTTATATTTTGGAAGATATGGATGCTATTTTTGTGGAATCTACTCTGTATAAATTTGGAATTTTATGTATGTATTATATCATAATTCCCTAGAACTATAAATTTAGAAGAACCTCAATTTTAAAGGAAGTGATTTCTTAATAAAAATTAAATATTATGTAATTTAATAAGGTTGGGTCCTTATATATTATCTATCTTCTAGAACTGAGAATTTTTTATCATACCTATGTAGAATGTTCATCATCAGTTTTTTGTTGGGAAGTTTTATAACTTCTCTAAAAACCCTTAATTATTTATGAATATCTCATTTAATTTACAAAAATATCCCTAAATATTTTTATCATATTCCATTTTAATTTCTTCAAACCTTCTTCTCCAAAATTTATGTTTGGATTCCATAACCTTGCATTACCTTTATATAAATTTTTTAATTTATTCCATATTTACTTTGATATTTTATGGATTATTGCCTTTGTGTAGATCATTTATGATAGGGAAATAAATAATTATTTTTTATCTTTACCATATAACTCCATATTTCTATTATTATCTTAAGTCATAAAATCACCTTTAAAATAGGTAAAAAACCACTAGTAGAAGTATCTCTAACTTCTAGGACAAGTGAAAGGAGGTTGGGTGGCATCTTATTCCTCTAACTGTGGGAGTTCATGTCATCAATGGTAGAAAATAATTTGTTCATATATTAATATTCTCCATTTCAGATCAACTACTTCCATGGATATTTATAGGGAACGTAGATTCTCTAATACAAATTGTAGAGCCCAAGTACTGATTATGTACCACTAAGATGGGGTGAATCCCTGGTACACTGTTTTTACAAATTATTATTTTTAATTCAAACTATTTAACATGTTAAGGATCCCAATCCACTTATACCATTATCATACCCTCACCTCATGTACATAAATAATATGAGCGTGAGATAGATAGAGAGAAAATTGCACTATTTAAAAGGTTTGGTTGAAAGGCCTACTTCTCACCATATTGATTATACCACCCAAAATGGATCCTCCATTATCTTCAATAATTATATATAAAACAAACC
The DNA here is from genome assembly GCA_963277665.1 of Viscum album. Lineage (NCBI taxonomy): Eukaryota > Viridiplantae > Streptophyta > Magnoliopsida > Santalales > Viscaceae > Viscum > Viscum album. The sequence goes on from OY728155.1 coordinate 1,980,355,461, forward strand.
CACTGTGTTTTTCATGCATTCTAGAATCTACTAGAGGATAAAAAAATTATTCACGATGATGATCCATTAATGAATGTCCTCTGATTATCTCTTAGTGTACTCTACACGATTGGATGTTGTCCCTCGTCCACAAGAAGATGGATCAATTTATTTTTCAATGGACCCAGCTTCTAATCCTTCCCTCTCTTTAATAATACTATATCATGCACTGAATAATTATCAAATCTCAAACACCTTCTTAGTCACCAAAAGTTTCTTCTATAATCTCAATCAATTATATGAATATTATCTTCCATATTCAAAATATATAAATTCCATAATCTTTGGATGCATGTGTGATCTCTTCATTTAGACTGATCAATGATATCCTAGATTTTTTTACTCATTCAAATTATTTTTTAATTATTATTCAAATATTCATTTTAAATATCTTGGGTTCTTGGGATAACTTATTTATTTTATTATCCATTAAATTGACATATTCAAACCATTTAAAATTTCCATGTGCATGGAATCATGGATCATTTTCACATGGTCCTTCTATTTTTGTGTGGTTCTCATCTTAGTATTTTATTTATCTCTGCAGTTATCAATAAATTTATCCGATTCTTGAAGGCTTACATTTAATTCATATTATTTTATTTAAATACATATTATGGAAATAAATATGCTCAATGTTATGTGATTAGAAGACTTATGATGGTCATCATTAAAGGATTACAATCAATACTCCAAAGACTATTGATCACTGGAAAATGATTTTGATGGAAAATAATTATGATTAAAATCATAAAGGATTACACATATCTTAGAAGGCTTATGATTCCACTTACAAAGACTTATGATGAAAATACTTATGATTCCTAAATTCTTAGGATTCCTCAAGCTCTTATAATGCCTTATTGAATATTAATCATGGAATAAGAATATTTTAGCTCAATATTTATAATATCAAAATTTTGGAAACTCATAATTCCACCTAAAAGATTGAAAATGAGTCATACATATAGATCAACTACATGAAATCTTAATGGATCAACTACAGTAGAAAAGAATCCATGTCATTCAGAAAAAAACATAAAGGGATCCAATTGAATTTTCTGAACAGAACTTGTTAAATCAACCTTGATTAATTGAATGTGTGTAAAGATATAATCAACCATTACTTGGATATCCAATCAAAAATTACTTTTAATTAAAAATACATGACAGGAAATGGTATGTATCTACTACATGTAAAAACTACTAACCATGAAGATTGATTGTGTGAAGTGACCGCCTAGACATTTTTCTTATCTCCATATAGAAATTCTTGATTTTATTAAACTCAATATTGGGCCTCCTAAAACCAACTTCAACCTTCCTTAATCAACTCAAATCCTTTTAAAGGATGTTGTAGACAATTTCTCTACAACTACTAACACTTGGTTTTAGTTTCCAAGAATATTATCACATCAATAATCAAATTTTTAATCTTAAGGATGTGATCCATAACAATCCTACAAGTATCACCACTCTCTATCACCAAAAACATATTGAAATATTGACAAAAAATGTAATAAAACACTTTGATCACAATAATTTACATGTTTATAGGGATTTTATATTGTGATTATTGATTTTTAATATTACATTTGACTTATTTTCGATGATGTATAATGTTTAAAAAAATTTATTTATGGTTATTTTACTCTTGGATCAGGGTGGAAAGATATATGTGTACATGTATCATAATTGATATTATGTTTCAAATAACATGTCCATGTTAACATATAATTATAAAAGGGGTTTTGAGAGAAGGATTTGGGTTATTTAAATAAAACAAATTACTTCTTTGGTGTTTTCGTAAATAACTTAGTTATGGAGAAATAATTAACCAAAAAAATCTTAATATCATCATTAATAAGACTCATCATGGAGTGATTACATTATGATTCTCCTGAATATATAATGAAATTTAATATAGACTAGGTTGTGTGGGTATTGGGATAAAAGACGTGCATAGAAACCCGAGGATGGATATAAGGGTTGTTTTCAAAATTTCATTTTCATTGGATTGTTTTTTTTATCTTGGATCTAAAATGACTCACCAACTTTCCAAAGGAGAGCAATGTAAAGTGGCATTTCCAACCCTTTTTATCTGTCCAGAGGAAGGGAGTTTGACAAATCCCATGAGGAGGCATATTATTTAGTCTGAAAATAGGATATACATTTCAGACATGTTCTTGAAATCATTCCTAGAAATAATATCGGTAACCCTTTTAGGGGATGTGATTAATAGACAACATGAATCTAAGGGGAAACTACACATAGGGATTATTTTATCTCTCATTTATTATAAATAATTAATTAATAAACAATTTAATGATATGGAGTAAGCAATAATTGAATTCATTACCATCTATGGAGTTATTGGGATCTGATTAAAGGAGGCAGTAGGTGTTGTAATAGAGGGTTTAGGCCCCTTGAAGGGGCTTCCAATGTTTCCCTTTAAAGGGAATCAAAACCCACCAAGTTCATTTTCATTTAAAATTTAATTATTATAAAATCCTAAAATTAGGATATCATATTATACAATAAAACCTAAGTCATGTCCTATGATTTGATATTAAAATTCCATTATCATAGCATATGATATGGCTATATCATATTTTATAATGTATAGGATATTTAAGATATCAAGTTCTTGTTTACTTCCACTTCTTCTTCATGGTTTTCCTTCAGTTATAAATCAATGATTTTTTTCATTTATGTATATACATAATAATATAAAATGTTTAAACAATTATTCTTCAACAGGAATTATTTTTCATAATGAATTAAGGTTACCATTTAATGGAATCCAACATCTGAAAACCTTCATTTAATAAGGGGAGAATATATATAGGGATGGTATCTACCTATTGAAGGTACACTATACTTTAAATAAAAAACCTAATACTCTATTCATTCCCTATTTACCAGTCATATTCATGAAAAAAGTTCTAGAATACCATTGGCGTTCATGAGTCCTCTCATTATGAAAGAGGATACTAGTGGCTAGTGTGATACTTATGGAGATGAGCACATATTGGTTGTCTATCAGTCATCTATATCAATAATACTCTATCATGTTTCATATAGATGAAGCTCATTGTGATAAATTTACACATGTATTATTTATGTTCTTCTTACTAGATGTTAATTCATTATGATATATTAGGAACTTGATATGGGTTTATTCCACTACAGAGATCATATGATTATCCTTCAAAACTCTATAGCGATATCAAATTTAGGTTCATAAATGAATCATAATGTTCTTTTCTATTTTAACAAATAACATGAATATAAAAATCTCCATGAGAAAATATTATAGTATATGATATTTTATGGTTTAATTTCATCCATTAGATCACTAATCTTTGTGATATATGATATCTTAATTCTATTTATTCTTATTTTCACAGTTTCAGTGGTTTTTATTGCAAGGTATGATGAATAGAAATCACATGGTTTGTTTAGTATTGTAAGAAATGATATGAGATATCGTAGTCTATTACTGAAACCTGGGTTATGAGAAAACTGATTATTATATCATAATAATGATATAGTGTATAACATCAAATAAAACTTTACATGTAAGATTCATATGTAAGAAATTTTTATATATAATAAATTCTTGATATGTAAGAAATTTTCCCATATGCGAGGTTTGTTACCTTTGCTAAAAAATTTAATATATATTAAATTTTTTGTATGTAAAATATTTTACCATGTGTCAGGTTTTTTCCTTTCTATTATAAAATTTCATATATATGGGTCAGTCATTATATATGGGTTAGATAAAATTTTTCCTTTTTAGAATAAATGAAACATAAGGGTACTCTCATATTCATATCATAGATTATGATAGATAATGCCTCTTATAGTTTATAAATTTTATATGAATTGTTTATGAGTAATAATTGTTATGAATTAAGACTAATTGATTTTTATGCCTAAATTAAATATGAAATGTTCATATAAATATATCTTGATTGGAAATAAATAAAATTATTATTATTATTTTATTCCTTTTTAATATTCATGTTTATAAATTATTTATGAAATATAAGTATTATGTGTTCTTTAATTTATGTGATAAATTTATTCATATAAAAAATCTTGTTACACATTGTGTGCTTGGAATAACTCCATAAGATTTAGTTTTCATCTACCTTGACATCAGTTTATAATTAAAGTTATTATATTTAATTTAGTTAATTAAGATAGTTATTAAATTTTAGGTATTATATTTATGATGAATTAGAATCCCTCTTGAGTAAAGTATCTGTAGAAAGATGGAATTTGGGTTATACTACCCACTAGCCTAGACGGTTAAGCCTTATTCTAAAAAGGTGGGGGTAAATTATCCATCGATCCAGGATAAATGATATATAAATTACCATTTTTATATAATTTTAATCCTTTAAACCAAATTTTCATTTTCCTTATGAATAGGATTCATTTGGATATGTGAAAATATATTTGTTCTCTATTTTTTATAAAGTAACATAAACTCTGGATTCTATAAATAATTACACATTAATTTAGTGGAAACATATTAATTTGGTGGATGAATTAGGGATTCCAAAAATTAATCATTTGAAGCATACATATATAATGGAAAAAAACTTTTGATAATAAATATTTCATGAGATGAAACAATTATAAATTTAATATGAATAAAATGTATATTAAATTGGTGATAAATTAAAAGAAAACACCTCAAATACTATGTGTGATATTTCTTCTAAATTATCACTTTTCAGGACCTCAATCATCCAACCTAGTAGTTTATGCCAAAGATGGGTGCCCATAGAATATCTGATATAAAGGAAAAAAAGAAGAAGGTGACTCTTATGGTTAGGTTTTTTATTCTTGAAATTTTATTTTGGTTACACTTAACTTGGAAACTCTAATGGTTAGGATACCAGTGGAATAGTGTTGAGGGAATCCACGTGATGGATTTGGGTAAAGAGTTATCCAATAATATATTTAATGGTAATATATAATATGATTGTAATGATTTCCTACCTAAATAATTAAGTGATGGATTAATTGAAAATGTGTGTCAAAACATAGTGAAATACAGACCATGGATCAATAAATAGTTATGATGTATAGTGTTATCATTTTTAGTGGGATTATTTTCATTAAATTTCCTTGATGAAAATATATAAATCATGATACTCACCCACATATATTCTTTCATTATAGAATATGGCATGCATTATGTATAGCATCATATTGAGGTATTTTATTGGAATTACCTTTCAAACTATTTTATATTTTCATATATATTTGAGAATTTTTATAAAATAGAATCATTCGAAGTATCTAAATAAGAATGATATAGAAATAAATTTCTCCACATATAACTCATGGGTAATAGATACAAGGTGCACATAAATCATTTGTACTAATAAATATAAACTCACAGATAGGATGGAATTTAATAAATCACAAGTATATCAACATATTGGTAATGGAGTAAGATTTATTTCATTAGAGGTAGTAACTAATGACCTATGTCTTCCTAGTGTATTATTTGTGGTATCAAATAACTGTTATTATGTTTCTTCCATAAACAAAAAAAGGTTTCAATATCTTGTTTGGAAAATATGGGATTTTCATTCATTATTAAGAACAATTATTATTATATATAAATGAATTAAATTTTTTATGGGACCGAGATTGTGGTAAATGGTTTATACAATCTTGATATGAATAATCCTATTTATAACATTCATAATAAAATAGGTAAAGGCTGATTATAAAACCACTTACCTTTGGCATTATCACCTTGGAATCATAAATAAGAAACACACTAAATGAATCCATAGAGATGGATTATTGGACTCATTAAATTATCAATAATTTGAGACATATGAATCTTGTTTATTAGGATAGATGAATAAATCTCATTTTAGTAGAAAAGGTAAAAGGGTCAATGGACTATATTGGTTATTATACATAGTGATGTATGTGGACCAAAAAGTACATAATAATGTGGTGGGTTTAGATACTTCATAACCTTTACTAATGAATTTATTCGGAATGGTTATGTGTCTCTAATGAGATAAAAGTATGAAACCTTTGAAAATATAAAATAATTTCAGAATAAAGTAAAAATTAGCTTGGGAAAAGTACTAAGATTCTCAAATTAGATTACCATGGTCAATAATTGAGCTATTATTTCAATTATATTTTAATTGATTATAGAATTATTCAAAAACAAGAAAACCAAAAAGGAATATCCTATCTGAGAGGATTAATCATACCCTTTTGGACAAGGTCTAGTTGATTATGGATTTTTGGGAACTTTGTTTTTCATTCTAGGGATGTTCTTTAGAAATTTACACACTTCTTATTAACTACATTCCATATAAAGGATTCATAAATACACTATATAAGACATGAATAGGGTGAAATAAAAATATGTATTTTATAATTATTTGGGGTAGTGAAGCTTATTTATGACATTTTGATTCTAATAAACTTGACTATAAATTTGATAAATGCTTATTTATTAGTTATTCCATAAAAACTAACAGATATTAATTTTATAATACTACTGAACACATTGTTTATATGGACAAAAATTATGTTTTAAATGAGATGGAATATATCATTTATGGAGTTATTTAGAGGAAATATGATCTTCGAGAAGTTTAAAAAAATTATTATGAAGTGTTCCTGAGATGTAGGTTGAGCTAATTCCATAAATAATTGTGGAATAATAACTGACTTGAGTTACATGAGAACCTCATAGTTCTGGTAGGATTCTTCTAGAGACTAAGAGATATGTATTTCTTACGCAAAATGATAATGATGTAATGTTCATAGATGATGAACCTACTAAATACCGAGAGGATATTAATAATTCTAGTTTTAAGAGAGGGCTAAAATATGAGGATTATAAAATGGTATCTATGTATACTAACAATGTTTAGAACTTAGGGATTTAATTGATGGGGTAAGACTTATAGGGGGAAATTTCTTTTCTATAAGAAAAATGACATGGATGATAGAGTCTCTACCTATAAATCTCTCCTGGTGATGAAGGGTTTTAAAATAAATCATGTTATTTAAATTGAAGAAACATTTTCATATATTTCAATAATAATTTCCATTTATATATATCATTCCCTAACATCACATTTTGATTATGAGATATATCCAATGGATGTAAAAACCATTTTCCTTAATGGGAAATTTGTTGAGGACATGTATATGATACAACCCAAAGCTTTTTAAGTTTAAAACAAGAATACTAATATATGAAAGATGCAATGATCCATTTATGGATTAAAGCAAGATTCTTATACTTATAATATCCTATTTTATTATGAAATAAAAGAGTTTTGTTTTATCAAGAACATGAATGTTTCTTATTTATATAGGAAGATTAGTGGGATTTTGCTTGTATTTCTAATATTGTATGCGGATGAAATACTTCTTATAAAAAATTATTTCATGACTTTTCAATGTATAAATAAATGGTTGGGGAAATGTGTCTCGATTAAATTCATGGTTGAAGAATCCAACATACTAGGTATAAATATCTACAAATATAGATCCAAGAGGTTATTTTGATAGAGTTGGAACACGTATATTTGTAATGTGTTAGCATAGTTTAGCATGGAGAACACTAAAAGTTGTCTTTATCCGTGTTTCATGGAACGAAACATAGGAAGATTAAAAATACTTCTATAGAGATAGAAATAATGGATAGGGTTACTTATATTTCCTCTATAGGATTTGTAATGTATGTAATGTTTTTCACTCAACACGATGTCACTTATGATTTTACAATAATATGAAAATACCAATCTAATATAGGTGAGAGTCACTATGCTATTTTCAAGAACATCCTTAAGTGGTTGTGAAGAAGTAAGGATATGTTCATGGAAATTAAAGGATATGATGAACTAATTATAAGGGGATACACTAATTCTATTTTTTAATTCAAAAAAGTTGATATGATATCGTGAATTGGTTTGGTTATTTCCTAAATGGTGGACATATCAGTTGTAGGATTTCCAAATATGACACCATAAAAGACTTTACAATAGATGTGGATAACATTTATATTTCAGATACTAGGAGTTTTTTTATTTGGATTAATAATATCATAATCAAACTTGTGGTTGTTCCTATCATAGAGAGATAAATCAAGAAAAACTATGACAACAATTGAGCAATTTTTTAGGCCAAGGAACCGAAATCTCACCAAAGGTGAAAAACCATCATTTGAAAGTACTATATTATTTGATAGATAATGGATAGGTTATATATAGAGATCTATTAGGTTGCTGTAAATTAGAATGTAACATATCCCTTGACAAAACCATTCATGTAGAAAAAGTATAATGGTTATATTGAATCTATTGGTATTGGATACATGAGAGAATGGATATAATGGTTTTAAATGTATCATGATTTTATAATTAAAGGAAATTTATAATTATCATTCATTCATTTGTGTTATTACACCTATAGGATCACATTTATCACTGATGGGGTGGGGGAGTTAGATATCTTAGTTATTTTATGTTTCATAAAAAACAACATGCACTATCAGTTAGGATGAGTGGTGTTTTCTATCCACACACATTTAAAGACACACCAAAAAAACCCCAGAGAAATTAGTAATATACAATTTCAACCTATCAATTAAGAATGATAATCCTTGGTGTGATTCAAAACTCACTAAGACCACAAAACCCATTACAATTTACCTATTATTACAAACAAGATGGGTATAACATGGAAAATCATGTTTTCAAGTCTCTCGACTATGGTTCAGTGTATCTCACAAAAAATTTAATCCCTTTCTTTAAAATAATCAATAGTTTGGGTAAAACATGATATGTATTCCATATATAAACTACTATTGAGTATTCTTGTGTTCTAGGTTATTCTTTATCTTTAATTCTTTCATTGTAACAGAACACTACTTCAATTTAAATGAACAACACTACATGAAATGACTAGTGTTTTAAACTTCATAATGAGAAAGAGTCTTCAAAATTTATGGTATAATCACCATTATTTATCTATCTCCATGTTTTTAACTTCATTAAATTCCTTGTGAATAATATTCTAGATCTTTTTACATATATTTATGTTACTCGTCTTTAATAATAAAGTTACATATATTAAAATTTGAATTCTCTTGAAGACTCAAACAAATGTATTTAAAAATCATGTTTTACCTCTTCATAACTAATTATAACTACATATAGACATGAAATAACTATCATATATATTAATTCATTTAAATAGACTGTAACATTTATATTATTCCTCTTTATATCCACAATATCTATATGTATTAAAACAAATACATGATAGAACTATAATCATGAAAAAACCATTATTGGAATAAACATTTTTTGAGTTATTCTTTCTTCAATATTCATTATTTTCCACCACCATGACATATCTAGCATAACTGTGATGTTTTAAATTCTTATATAAACAAAAATATCAGTGAAACAACCTAATTATTTCTACCATAGCATGACATAGTGAATCTCCTAGTAAAACACCCTTAAAAATTCCCATAACCACAACCACTTCACCATTCTTCCTACCTATTTTGAAACATTAATAATCTCCTTGAAAATCACAATGTTGACACCAAAAAACATGTAGAATGATTCTTGTTTCTGACAAGAAGTGTCTAAATCCAACACTGGGACTAAATCTCCCACTGATAATACATTATGGTGTGGTCTCATCTTCATTTCACAACTCCATGCAATGTTCTATCCATTTAATCATCTTTGAGAATAACCAAATCTAGATACATAGTCAAATAAAACTCTAAACTCAATATCTTGAATCATAATCACTCTCATTTATTGTGATATTTACTCTATGATGATCAGTGCTCAAAGATCCATTTGATTTATTCCCCAAATTCATTTTTTTATCAAAAATAAGTCCAACTATAATTTTCTATGACTTGTGATGTTATATATAAATTTTTATGTTATGAAATTTTTCATGAAATCATATGAAATAACTTAGAAATAATATTATCTACCACTTAAATTCACATGAAATCTTGTAAGGTATATGAAAAAATTAGGGTCATAAATAATCCATTTGTTATTCATACTAAATGATAAAACTTATATGATAAATGACTTTTACAATGATTCAAATCCATCATTGAACTCTAAAAATTCATATTAAATTCAAATTATTTCACACCTCTTCTAAATATCCTAAAAATGATTCCAAAAAACAAAAAATTCTATCAAATGTTGGAACAAATTTCACCTGAAATGAATCACTAAACATCACTTGAGTTTATACAAATTTGTGTGTTGAAAAAATAGGACAACACAAAATTTATATCTACTTTGTCAATCTCCAATATTTATTTCTCTAAATGAATATGAAAACCTTGAGTAAATTATTCAATATTATGACTTGGTCTAAATAATATCCCCATTTAATATTATGATGTCAACCAATGAACATAAATCACTACCAACCTCTAAATTCATCATAATGAATTATACCTCAATAATGCCAATCCTACTTGAGAAAACTCAATGGAGGAACTAATATTATTTAATAACGATATCATGTTGTTCCAAAAAATAGTGATAAATTGTTCAAATCTTTTAAAACCTGATTTTATTGATTCCCCTTGATGAAATAATCTCACTTGAGAATTAATTTTTGATGAAACATTTATTTAATCAATATTCTATCATCACATCTAATAATCATCACTTATTTTAGTCACTACGTATTCATAATCATCATTATCAAATATATCCATAGAACCTATTAAATAACAAATTCATACATGCAATTTAATAAAATTGTTAAAACAGTTCACATATACAACATTCTTAAATGATATCGCATTAGAATAACTTCATGACCAAATATTTCTTTAATAAATGCTTCATTATCAGATCTGATAATAAAGAATTGTTTTAATCAATACTTCATAATCATCACCATAATTATCAAATATGTCCAACAAACCTATGAAAGAAGAAATTTTTATGTGTACTGCCACAAAATAGTTAAAGTAGTTCACATGTTCAATATGATAAAATAATATATTACATCTTCTAAAAATACTCTCTAAACAGATACACACCCTAAAGAGATAAAGATATCAATAGATGATCCCCCAATGAATATTCTACCCTTTTCAAAAAAAACATCAGATGATTAACATAAAGAATGATTTATATTGTATTTTCTTTTATCCCCCTTTGATAACAGTATCCAAATATAAGATGATAGGGGGAACTAAGCACCATAAATTAGTGTTCTAAATTGTGAGGTTGAAATCCTACCATGAAAAATAGATTTTTAAATGTATCCTTAGATAATGTCTTGGTGATCACATTGACTATTTGATCCATTATTGGAACAAATTCCAATTTTAATTTATTTCTCTAAAGAATCTTCTGAAAAAATTGATAATTGAAATAAATGTGATCGATTATTGAATAATAAAAAATATTCTTTGATAAATTTATATCACTTTGATTATCACAACCAAAAATTAGTGGGAGATTCACTTCAACCTTGAGATATTCTAACTAAGTCTTCATCCACATTAGTTGTGTTGGGGAATTTTTAGTAGCCACATATTCTACCTTATAAATTTTCAAGTTGATTGGACTCTTATTAATGGTGTAAAATAAACACACCATTCTCTAAGGAATAAATATATACCAGATTTGGATATTATATCATCAACACAACCTTCCCAAATTGTATCTGTATAACCAAATAGATTCAACCTTCCCTTTCTATCATATTTAAATATGTAGTCTATTATGACTTTAATATAACCAAGAATCATTTTTCTACAAATGATATAGGACACTTTTGGTGAACTTTTTCTACCTAGAAAAATGTGTAAATGAATATAATATATATATACTTAAATATATTAAGTAAATCAGACTTCCAATAAGATTTCTAAAATCCCTTGGATCAACTTATTTCCCTTTTTCATCTTTGGACATATTTTTACCACTAAAATGGGTGTGTAAATAGTATTTGAATCCTCTATGAAAAATATTTTTGAGAGATCACTGGAACACTTATCCTGAGAATAATATATGTGATCCTTATCTATAGAAAGTTTTAGTCCAAGAAAAAACATCACCTCTCCATGAATGTACATTTCAAAAAACTTCTTCATCTATTTAGTAAATTTCTCACAAACATCTTTATCATTTATAGAAAATATGATATCATCTATATAATAAATAAATAATATTGATACCATATAACACCTGAAATTGAGTTATAAAAAGTTAATATTTTATATTTCATGAAACTATAACATAATTCACATTTTAATAAATCATGGCATAAAAATTATAATTTGATAGGGTGGATATCGATTTTGTTCTAATGAGGTTAAATAATCAAAGAATGAATTTTAATAAATTTTCCTCAGAAATATGATTTTATGAATAACTCAAAAATGTATAATTTAATTATTACACCTTTTATTTATAATAATTTTTTATAATATTTATAATTAACCATTAATTTATTATTAATTTGATATAAATAAAGACAAGATCATTTAGAGATAAAAGGTGATATGTTTCATAAAACTATCTTTAACCATTAATTTATTATTAATCATTACACCTTTTATTTATAATATATATATGAGAGATAGTGAACATATATAAAACATAGTATAGCACACAATTCTCAAATTTAATAATAAATTAATGGTTAATTATGCAAATTACATTTGAGCAGTGTGTGCTATACTATGTTTGAACATTTATGTTGTCTTATACTCTGGAAATGTCTCATGTTCTAGTGGTGGATCATGTTCTAGATGTAGATCATGATCTGGTGCTATGTTGTTCTGGTAGTGTGGCAGTAGCGGTGTCTTAGACTTATCCAAATATCTATAAATCTAGCGGTATAAAACTGGCGTTGTCATAGTTAACAGTGTATGGTTTGGAGGTGTATGCTCTAAAGGTGTCTCATACTTAGTAAAATTTTCAATGTCAGTGGTATAAGTCCGATGAAATGATATTAACAATGTCTAATATTATAGAATCTCATACTTTTCCATTATTTAATTTAGACAGAATGACATCCTAATAGTGTGTTGATTAATGGTGTCTAACTCAATGGTGTCTTATGCTTTTTTAGTTCTTCAGTCTAGTGGTATAACAGTCTGACGATGTGAATCCCCGATGGTATATTAGACGTAGAGAAGTTTTTTTTACTAGTGGCGTGTCATGACCAATGATCTCATAGTTATAGATTTATCACCAATCTCATACTTATAGACTACTTACAGGTAAATATGAAATTAATTAATAGTATTAAATAGATTATTTTGGGATCATTAAAACTAGGAGGTCAACAATATCCCCCCTTTTGATGATAAAAAGTCACGGTATGAAAAGAATACTATAAAAGTTAAAAAATACATCACATATATTAAAAAATAGTAAAAAAATTGTCATTCATAGTTTGTGGAGATTGTATTAGAGATACAGTGATAAAATATTATAAAGATAAAATATATAAAGAAGATAATATTAATGATAAAGATAATGTAAACCATAAAAATTCTCCCCATTTTGGAATTATCAAGAAGGTAAATCATAACCAACATATAAGAGGTAGATAACAATAGGAAATTTAAAATATAAAGTAAGAAAGGTGTGCAATAGGATGAACAAAATGCTATTACAAGCCAGATCCCATCAAAGACATAAGAGTATAATGCCAAAAAATACAAAGATCAAGGGTCATAAGAAGTGTCCAATATTTATTTACCTTTGTACTAATCTTACTCTTTATCCTGAGTCAAGGTAGCTAGATCAGCCTGAGGTAGAATAGATGGGACACTAGAAGAAGGTCCAATAATAGTTTGAGAAAGGACTTTTACAACCACAATTGGACTGAGATGTCCGAGAGATTTAGAGAGAGACATTGGAAAAGGTTTAAGTCAAGGAGGGAATAGTGAAATGGGATTGGTGACCATGGAAAAATGATAGTGTGGATGAGGTGAAGAGTACACCGGTCTAGTAGTTAGTCCAGCAGAGGTTGAAGGAATAAGAAAGGAATCTTTATCTACAACTACAGAAATCTGAACTTGCATATAAGGCTTTAGGGAATTGGTGAAATCCATAATAATATTTTCCCTCTTTTATATATCCTTGTTAACGTAATCCTTATTCTTCATGAATGTTTTATTAGAAGGAGTGAGTTCCTTGGGTTTTCTAACTTCCACTTTTAAGGCTTAAGTCCCTGGAGGAAACCTCAGATTCTCAACTATGTACTTAAAATGAGCATCCATAGCATGTTTGGTATAGATTCTTGAGAGAAGGAACTTGATAGACTTTTTAATAGTCTCTTTATAAACATTTATATCCTTGTAATACTTTTGGATCATCAGGTGGTCATTCTCATTTCCTTGCACAAATTTCCATAGAATTTTTAAAGGAATTATAGGTTCTCCACTAGTGGGACCACTGGATGTAGAAAAAGATTCATCTCTAAAGACTAAATGGATGACTTTAGAATCAACCAATGGAGGAGGAACAATAGAAACAAATGTATCTGATAAAGTATCCCCAAGGAATTTAAGAATACCATCCAATGATGTTTGAAACATAGATTTCCTTTCCTCAACCAATGATTTGAGAGAATTAGTCTCATAAAAAATTTGTTTATTTTCAAGTTCTATATCCTGAGCGAGATGAATCATTTTAAGTTGGATATGCAGGATAACCAACTCAGATAAATACATTGCATATTATTTACTGAGATTTTTCAAAATAAGAGTTTGATTTCATACACACTTGTAAAACTCAACCATCATCTTTTCACCAAAAACATTCAAATCATCTTGAGTGACAACATCCAATGGAATAACTGGAGTTGGTTTAGGTAGAGTAGGTCACATGGAACTGAAATTCTCATGTAGTCCTTAAAAATAAACCAGGGATTTAAATGTTCATTTAGAATCACCATTATCACTTACTTCATGTTTTTCAACCCTCAGAGGTATTCTTGTAACAGTATAGAATTTTCCCCACTCCTCTTATATATGATCAACCCATCGCTTAGAAACAGTAACTGTGGTAGTAGGTACCATAATAGTAGAAACAATAGAAACTTCCTAATTTTTCTAATTTTCTAAATTCTAGGCATCCATATTGTGTCCAAAACTGGTAGGTTCAACTTCCAACTATGTTTTAATAGTGGGTACATCTTGTATCTCAACATATCTATGAGCATAAACACCAGTGGACTTACCTTTCATATTTTCTTTCAAAGGGGATTTATGAACATCAAACAAGTATCCATTTGCAAAATCCTTTTCTGTTATCTTCTTTCTCTATTTCCCAGTAACATGCTATTCAGAAACATCTATAAATATCAACTATTCAACCATGGCAGAATGTAAATCTTCTTGACTAGTGGAAATAGAACTAGCCTCACCAACATCATCAATAGGAGTCTCATGAAAAATATCCATCGATGGGGAATTATCCCCCTCAAAAAATGAATCTTTCATCTCAGAAGGCATTTCAACATATTTCTTTGTGATTCACCCATTATCCTTATCAGTTTTAGATTCACTTTCATCATCTGTATCTACCTTTTCATTACCATATTTTTCTTCTTTTTCTTCTTCCGCATCATCATCACCATCAACTTCAGTTGAATTTATACTTATATATTGATCTTATCTAGAGACCTCAGTCTCTTTTTCATTTCTTTTGATAAATTTATCTTTTTTAGGAAACCTCCTAGGTGGACTATGATCTCCATAGGTGATGGGATAATCTTTGGGAAATAGATCATGATCACTCACTTAAACAATAGATCCTTATCTTTCTTCCTCAACGACAACCTCTTCTTTCTATTCATAAGAGTAGATCATAGACTCATCAGGTTACAAACTTGGATCAACATCATAATTAAGGTCTTCTAGGATGATCATCTAGATTTTAATATGTAAATAACTTTTCAAAATCACCAACACATTGTCTCTTCTATGGATTCCATCTTATCTTCATTCTTGAGCAAGCATAACTTTTTATATATGAACTAGCACAATAAATGAAATATTCATCATCATCACGAACTAGGAACATGACCCTCAACATAGAAGAAATCATCTTTAGGTAGATCAATGAATTAGATATAGAGGATGATTTGGTCATCTCCCACATATGTACCATTAAATATCTACAATGATTAATCTTATAGACTTATGTCATAAGGAATATAAGATACACATCTTGGTATCTCAAAGTTGAAAAATATATCTTCCTTGGATAAAGAAAATGCTACAAAAATTTGGAAAGCAACCTATACTCTCCATTAAGCTCAGAAGAAATAGGTCTTCTTGTGGAAAAATATTTTGTTTACACATAAAGGGCGTCCTCATCAATGAAAATGTCACAATATTTAGTAATGTTACCTTGATTATCATCAAAAAAACCATCATATGGTACATTCAAACACATATCCCACTTTCTTGAAGAGAAACCAAATACCTGACCTCTTACACAACTTTTAAACAAATATACACTATTTTGATAGAATGAAAACTACACATGCTGATAGAACTAATGTACCAGTTTCTGATAAAAGGGTCTCTCATTTGATGAGAACTACTCCTACCATCCATGGTTTAGGATAACCTTGAGTAATAAAGACTTACCTAATATCATCCTATTTGAATCAACTTCCTTTTATTCAATAACAACTCATCTAGAAATATTAGGGTTAATTGGAGAAACCAAAGCTAGTGATTTTGGTTCTTTCTTCTATTTTTTAAGATCTCAACTTAAATAGATTATACAATAATGGTTGATTTACTCATGGAATCCGGATCAACTCGGGAGACTCGATCAAAGGTATGGTGATGATTTGAAATGAATAATGCAAAAAGTATTTCTCACCTTAGGGGAAATACACAAAATATAGCATTGGGCTCAATATTTTTTGGGAAAAGACTTATGCCATATTCATATCATTTGGAATCTTATGTATTTCAAAATCGAAATAAATTTTAAATAGAAATTAAAATTGATATAGAAAAACATGCGTCATGTTTAAATAAATAAACTAAACCAAGAAATAAACTGACAGTTCTCAATAATTAAAAAATAGAACAATTTGGAGAAGTCATAGAATCCAAAACATGAAAACTAAACCATATGAAAACCAATGGTATGAAAACCATTGGTATGAAAACCAATGGTATACTTAACAGAAATTTATCATTCCTAATTCATTTTTATATAATCCATTTTCTCTGAATTCAAGGGCATGGTGAATATATTAGGAAGATGATGCTCAATACCAATAAATTCAAGATTGATATCTCTTTTTTGAAAATGATCTGTCAAAAAGTGATGTCTTATATCAATATGCATTGTTCTAAAATTAGAAATAGTATTTTTAGATATGTTTATCACACTTATATTGTCACATTTTATAGGTACATGGGGGAATTGATATCCATAGTCTAGTAGAGTGTATTTCACCTGAAAAATTTGTTCACAAAAAAAACTTACTACTATTTATTTATCTTCAGTGGTATATAATCCAATAGAATGTTTCTTTATACTACACCTTTCAACTAGAGACTTTCTGAAAAAGTGACATGTTCCAAAGGTTCTTTTTCTAACTAACTTGTATCCACCAAAATCAGTGTCATAGTAACTTACTGAATCAAATTATTGTCCTCGTGGGTAAAAAAAATACAAATTTAGTTGTATATTTGAGATATTTGAAAATTATTTTAATAGAAATTATGTGTGAATCTTTTGCATTTTCATTAAAACGAGAACACATCCACAAATTAAACATAATGTCTGGTCAGCTAATAGTAAAGTAGAGATGACTTCCAACCATTCCACTGTAACTAGTTTGATCAACCGGTTTCCTAATTTCATCAAGATAGATTTTATAGGTGGTACTCATATAAATATCAATAAATTTAGTGTTATCCAGATTAAAAATTTTTAAAATATATTTTATATATTTACTTTGGTTCAAAATAATTCCTTCTTTGTTTTGAAAAATCTGAAATCCAAGAAAGAACAAGAGTTATCCCATTAAACTCATTTCAAATTAATTTTGCATCATTTTAGAAAAAATCAATACAAACAGAATTTTTTGAAGATCCAAAAATAAAATCATCAACATAGATTTGTACTAATAAATTCATATTTTGAAATTCATTTTATGAAAAGAGTGGGATCAACTATTCCTTTTGAAAACCCTTTTGAAATCTAAAAATTACTAAGCCTATCATACCAAGCTCTAGGATCTTGTTTCAAACCATATAAATCATTAATTAATTTAAAAAATTGATAAGGAAAGTGAGGATTTTTAAAACTAGGGTTTATTATGAAAAAACAAACTAAACTATAAAACCATTCATGGAAGAAATCTTGAAATCCATTTGATAATGTTTGAAATCCAGATGAGCTTCAAAGGTAAGCATGATTATCATAGACTCAATTATAGCTATAGGTCCACTGGTTTACTCATATAAAATCCCTTCTACCTGACTATAACCTTGTGAAACAAGTCTATATGTTTTCCTACTATATTTTCTGACTCATCTACATTATTCATAAATACCCATTTAGTTCCAATAGTCAAAGTTTCATTGGGTATATCTATAAGTTCCCATTCTTTGTTTATTTCGAATCGATTCAACTCTTCTTGCATCAATATTACCTAGAATTCATCATTAATTGCCTCATGGATGTTCTTAGGTTCAAGGTGATACAAGAAAACTTGATGTTCAACCTAATTTATAACAGAATATATAGTCTGTGTTACTCTATATAGATCTCATACAATTACTTATAAAGGACTATTATTGAGAGATCTAATACTTCTAGATAAAGTAGGACTAGCTACTTCAGTATTCTTAGGTGGAATATATGAAAATTATTTAGAACTAGATGATTCTTTTACTTGTTTCAAAGAAAAATCCAAAGGTTATGAATTTAAGTTTAGAGAAGATAAGTCATTTTCAAGGTTTTATAAATAATTATTAATATCATGTGGATAAATTTCATCAAATTTTACAAATAATGATTCTTACACAGTCTTATTCCTCTTATTGAACACTCTATAGGATTTACTAGATACTGAGTAACTAATAAAAATTCCCTCATCACTATGGGAGGAAAATTTATCAAAATTATCCTTAGTGTTAAGAATAAATACTTTACAACAAAAAACTGTAAATTAATTATCCTTTCATTTCCTATTATTCCACAACTCATATAGGGTATTCTTAAGAATAGTTCTAATAAAAACTCTATATATGATATAATAGGTTGTATTGAAAGATTATACCAAAAAATAGATAGGTAGGTCATATTCATTTAGCATAGTCTGGGCTATCTCTTGTAAGGTTCAGTTTCTTCTTTCAACAACTCCATTTTGCTGAGGAGTCCTAGACATAGAGAAGTTATGAGTGGAACCATTTTGTTAGAAAAATGATTAAAAATATTGATTTTCAAACTCACAACCGTGGTCAATTCTTAAGGTTTTAATCCTAATTCCACTAATATTTCTACCCACATAGCATACGTGGTAAAATAAGAACTGTATTAACTTTTGTGAGCTAGAAAATATATCCAAGTATACCTAGTATATTCATCTAAATGAATAGAAACATAGTTCTTCACATTAATACTAGAGACTCTTTATGATCCAAATAAATCCATGTGAACCAACTCGAGAGGTTGAGAAATTGACACTTCTTTCTTTAGTTTAAAAGAAATATTTTGTCGTTTCCCTTTTTGATAGCGGTTGCAAACTTTATCATTTGGGAACTCAAGTTCAGGTGTATCCCTAACTAAACCTTTTCTAGTTAGATTTCTAAGTGAGTGATTGTTGCACTGGCTTAGTCTCTTATTCCAAATCCATGATTCCTTATAAAAAAAGGAAACCTAAAACATTCTGAGAAACTAAAGAATTTAAATCTACAATATAAAAATTATAATTTCTTGATTAAATAAACATTAAATCATTTTTATAATTAAAAAAATTATAATAATCATTCTGAAACATAACATGGAATCCATCATAAAAAAACTGAGAAATACTAATCTGATTATAGTTTATACCATCAACATATAAAACTTTGGAAATTAAAACTAATTATTTGTTACAAATATGGCCTAAGATGATGATTTTTCCTTTTGCATTATCACCAAAGTTTACATGGCCACTATAAACCATAATAAGACTCTTAAAGTAGGTGTAGTCTCTGATCATGTGTCTTGAACAATAATTTTCCAAGTATCGTTGAATTTTGCTGATGATCTTTATGAACTTACCCTAAAAATAGGTTTTAAACAAGAAATGGTTTTTGTACCAAAATGTATTTGGGTCTGAAAATGTTAGTAAAAAAATATTTGGGAACCAATATTTTCCTCACGGGTTTCTTGTAAACATAGTTTAGACTCTTAGAAACAAAACATTTGCTGGGTCCTTTGGAAAAGTTTTTGGCAGTTGAGTTTTTAGGTCTAGATTTTGGAATAAAATTATTTTTAGTTATTCTCCTCTATCCAAGTTCATATCCAATTCTAGTAACGTATTTGGAGGAAAATTGATTTCCCAAGATTTTTTTTAATGTCTATATACCATTTGAAAACATTTTAAGGCCATTATTTAATTTCTCATTTGAATGTTTGAGTTCAATATTTTCTTTGAACAATTGAATATTAATCTCTTTTTCTATAGATAACTATGACTAACAATTTACAGTTAAAGAAAACTATCTTTTAAAAACATTTTATTTATATTTTGATCCTTAAAGGTATATTCCAACATATTGTAGAATTCAAATAATTATTTATTTTTCATATTTTCACCATCCTGATTTTCATTGATAGACTTATCATATTCATCAAACTCATGCATAGGTAGAATATTAGAAAGAGTATATAAAGATAATACCTCAGTGACTTTAGTCATAAAGCACATATTTTATCTATCCATATTTTCTTCAAGTGAAGAATCTTAGTCACTTGAACTATCTTCAAATGCACTCTAGGTGGATTTCATTTCCATTTTATATCTCTTATCCTTATCTTTATATTTATTCTTGTATTTTAGTTTCAAATAGTCAAATTTTATATGGCCTTTCATTTTGTATTAATAACGAAAAACATCCTTTGAATCATCGTTTTTTATTCAAATTCCCTATGAGGTCATATTTTTTTCTATAGTTTGATTTTTTATAAAAAATTTCTTCCTATAGAACTTATTAAATCTTCCGACTATGTGAGACCTTTACTCATCACTATTAAAAGCAGATTCACTATCACTTAAATCAACATATTGTACCTTTTAATTTATTTCCTTCTGTTGTCTAGAGTGAGTAGTCTTAAAAGCTTCTAACATTCTCTTTGAATCCTCATCCTTATCACGGTTTAATTTAAGTTAATATTCATACATCATAAGTTTACCTATCAGTCCCTTGATTGGAAACTTACTAATATTTCTGGATTCTATAATTGAAAATAAAATCCCTCACCACATTCATTTATACATATCTACAATCCCATTATCTGGTCCTTGTCAGATATGGGTTTTCCTAGAAAGCTCATGGTATTAATAATTTCATTAAACTTGACAAACATATCATAAATAGGCTCACCAGGATTCATTTTAAAATTATCATATTTAATAGTGTAAGTGTTAATCCATATTTCTTTAACATTAGTAGTTCCTTCATGTGATACACATAGAGTATCCCAAATCTCAAAAGTCTTTTTACATGTAGAAATTATTTTAAACTCTTCATCACCTAAGGCACAATATAAGGAATTCATGGGTTTACAATTATTATTAAAAACATACTTAGTTTCATCATCCCAAGTGTTTCTAGTAGCAGTATGAATTTTATATTCATATATTATAGAAGACAAAATCTCAAAACCCATACTTTCAATATGAATTTTCATTTTTATTTTACATTGAGCATAATTAGTCCCATTAAAGAAGGGATGTTTTTTGTTAGCAGAACCTTCCTGATGATTATCCATACTAATAGATTAGCATATATATATATATATATAAAATTAACTTAAAATTTATAACTAATAGAAAATTTTAAGGTATTTAATGGTAAGTTAAAATCATAGTTTAAAATTATTTAAAAAATATTTTAATAACCTCTGATACCAAATATTGGTTTCAGTGAGTATCTCAAGAGGGGGGTGAAAAGAGTACCCAGTAAAAATTTATGTCTAGAATGGATTATTTTGAAACCCCCAAATAAAAAACAACCCAACTTATCAAAATAAGTATTATGATATATATATTAATAGTTATAAATATTTCTCTAAAGATTTATTAGGTATCATATAATTAATATAAACAATATTGTCGAATCCTTTTAAATCAATTTACTTGATCAAAATACTATATGAGAACAAATTAAGATAAACTATCAAAGTATAATTTTTTTAGAGTTAAAACAGTTTTTAATTTTTTAGAAAAAACAAAGTGTTACAAAATAAAAACACACGATGGAGAAAAATAAATACAAGAGGTTTAGTCTCAAGTGAAGACTTAGTCCTCTACACTTAGAGATCACCAGACACCAAGCATTTTATATAAAATAAATAGATGATCCCCAACCTAAATCGGGTTTCATAATATATAACACTGTCTAGGTCATACCTGACCCATTCCACAATTATTCATCAGAGTGAGGATAAAAAGTCCACATAGGGACCTCTTACACTCTTATCCTAGGGAAAAAACTAGAATAAATCTTGAGGAGATATTCTGTATCTTCCAGTTTAGCTCAGGAGACAGTGTGCGTATATAAAACAAAGTATATCACACACTGCTCAAATGTAATAAAATATAAACAGAAATAAGCAATTTAAGAGTAGAGAGTTCAGAAATGATCATTCTATTTCAAGTCATCTTTTGAATCTAGATTTGATTCAGTAATAAGGCTCGAGTCGAGTTTTCTTGAAATATTCAAAAAAATAGAGTGTCATAAACTCTTGTTTTAAAACATGAATAAAGAATTGAAAGAGATGATGTGGTTCAACTTCCTCATCGAGATTTCATAGTAATTCATATATTTTGGTTTGAAATAGGTTCATATTGATACTTTTGGTATTTTCAGACACCTCTACTATTGCTTTCATGTGTTCTCCTTATTTTTCCCTTATTTACAATGGAGTGTGTTATGTTTTTTTATCAAAAATAGCATTAGAGAGAATATCTATAGCTGCTTTCTCCAACTTCTAGTTCTGACATACTTTCTGTTGGAAATTTAATTAATAGTCATTAAAATAATAAATAGTGTTAACTTCAATAAATATAATCGTTTGAATGATACAATTCAAAACAAAATAAGTAAAGTAATATAAATAATGATAATGTATTAATCCCTAGAAGTATCTCATGTTCTAGAAGTGGCTTATTTTATGAAGGTTGGTCATGTTCTAGCAGTATTTTTTTTATAGAAGTGTGAAACCAGCACTGTCTTATACTTAGCCAAATTTCCAAAAAGCTGGCAGTATGACACTGGAGGTTTCAAAACTAACGGTGTATGGTTCAGTGGTGTATGATCTGATGGTATCTCAAACTTAGTAAAATTTTCGATGTTAGTGGTATGAGTCTAACGACACAATATTGACGGTGTCCCATATGGAGATATCTTGTACTTTTCCATTTTATTATTCTGATAGCATGAAATCCTAGTAGTTTGTTGATCAATTGTGTCTGACTCAACGGTGTCTCATTCTTTGTCAGTTATTTAGTCCATCGGTATGACAGTCTGATGGTGCGAAGTCCTGGTGGTATCTCAAACTTAGCATTTTTTTACTAGGAGTGTTTCATGACCAATGGTATCATACTTATAGATTTATCACATGTCTCATACTTATAGACTCCTTATAGGTAAACATGAAATTCAAGATTTTGGGATCATTAAAAACAGGAGGTCAAAAAAAATTACACTACTTTAAGCCATATATCTTGACTAATCCCTACCCAATTATCTTCTCAAATTCAATATCCAAGAATTATAGGTGTTTTTCTTCTTAAAATACCATTCCAAGGGTTCTTGATAAAGTATCCATAGGGGAAAACATAAGGACATGTAATCATCCTACCAAACCTAATTAAAATTATTTATTTTTATAACACCCATAAATATATGGTATTAATAATTTAATAAGAAATTAATTATTCTAAATATAATTAAATTTTATTATAATTATTTAACCACCATTATTCACCCAATTTATCATCAAATGGGAAGTGAAAATATCACTTGTGAGTGTGTATTGACTACCACCTCCATGTAGCAATACGAATCATTTTCCTTCACCATTTTTCATGGATGATTATTATGATGGGTATGAAGTTTATATATTATATTTATGAAATAATTATTCTTCTTTAATTCTAATATATTTTTATACCTTGTTACTTTATCATCTTTGGGAATACGATAACGTTTCTCGTGTATATGAGTGGACTACCACCTCCACGAAGTGATGTTATTCGTTTTCCATTTCCACTTTATTTGGATGGTAATAATCATATATTTAATGTATATATGTATTTTAATTATTATATAATTATTTTTTTTAATGATAAAATAATGTTTAACTTTATTTTATTAATTTTTTTATAAAATGAAAATATTGTCCATGTGTGCGTACGTCTTATTTTCTATATGAACAGTTTAAATCATATTTCTATATATACCATTTATGTATGATTATATATATATATATACATTGAATATATATTATATTTATATCCTGAATAATTTTATATATATTATGTAACCAGAATCGAAGTACAAGGACTGTAATTGATGAACCAAAACATCCATGAAAAACGGAATTGTTGACACTCTCAAACGATGATTTTAGCAGAGAATTATTAATAAATTAGTGTTTAAATGTTATAATTTGATCATATATGATATTATAAATATGTATATGGTTATGTTAGGTAATTATAATAAATATAAATTTATTCTATTGGATATTGAATCACTTTCATCTAAGTGGAAGTGAGAGGTAAGTAATTTCATCTCAATTTCCACTCCATTGAGAAATATTTGGTTTTATGCACATATTTTATTTTATATGGAATATATACTTATATTTTGATGTATTTAACATCAATATATATTTATTAATGATTATTAAATTTTAAATTAAATTTTACACTTTCAAGGGGTTGTAGATTAAAAGTTACGAAAGGGGTAATTATTTATTTTACAATATAATTTTTATGGTATTTCATATTTTTTTAATTAAATGAATATTATAATATATCCTTCATAAAATTTATATATTTTATTATACTATAGATATTTAATAATTTTCATGTTTTAATTTATATTTTACATCTTTTTCTCTAGAATCAAGTTGTGAAATGTTAAATTGAAAAGAATATCATTTTACTATTTTTGATAGTGTATATTTTTATTCCATGTCTCTATGTTTCAAAATTTATTTTAAAAGGTCCAATTTATTTACTCAAATTATTTATTAAGGAAATTTTATGTTACCATTGAATTTTTTATATGTTTTAATGGAATATTTCTATTTTTTTGAAAGGTTTATTTTTGAATTTATTTTTAAAAATTTAAAAGGAATGTTAATTTTTAATGAATATGATTGTAATTGACTTTCCTACCACAATAACTATTTTATGAGAGTTATATTATTCTAAAAGTTTCCAATGGTCTCAAAAATAAAAATATTTAATGAAAACATGTTTTAATGTTTCACTTCTAATTTCTTTTATTCTCTAAAATACATGAATTTATTACAAAACTAATATTTATGATGATTTAATGGTCATATTTCATCTCTTGTTAATTTTATGGTCATTAAATTTCTACTGAAATATTAACTTTCTATATTTCATTATAAATTACATTTATCTTAATTATCCATATTCTATATATCACAAATAATGATTATATTCTAAGCTGTATACCAATCCTACATACGATGTTTTACTATGAATGTTATTTGATTGACTGGGGAAATATTGATATTTTGTATCCTTTACTCAATAAGTATATTTATTGATAAGGAATATTTTCTATGAATTAAATTGATCATTACATATATGAGTAATGCATTGGACATGAATTAATTGGTGGATCCCATAATTATATATCCCCTTGATTCATTAATAGGTATCATGAGACAAACTAGTTGACTTGACTTATTAAATGGGTTTTGGTTGTATGCCAACCAATTGTTTAAACTATCTTTGAAATAGGACTTGTTGTTAAATATATCACAATTTATGAGATCATGATGTCCAACATTATGAATTTCCTTTATTGAGAATTCATTTATTACTATCCATGTGATAATTCCATTGATATTTTCTATGGATTCATTTCATTCTCAACTTTTTGATTAAATGGAAAGTTCTTTTAGTTATTTACCCTGAAATATTTGTTATTCCTTATTTACAAAGGATAGATTCCACTATACGTAACCGTTAATGATAATTTGAGATCACCATTATTTTTTCCTTCCCCATGATATGAAGAATGAATATTAGAATGATTTGAAGGGTGAAAAATATTTACCTTTTCTATGTTTTATATTTTATTTATAATGTAAAATGGGAAGTATGTTTGTATCTAGATATTCAAGACTATTAAACTGATCTTTCCTTAGGGATGAGATCCCATGTATATTATGAAGATATAATAAAATAAACCCCAACTCTCGTTTACTAGACTTGGGTTTTCTATAGTTTATATCATAGGAATTTAAATATAAACCTTGGGAACTCTATTTAGGAAAACATATATTTGGGAACATAACCCTACGACAAATTTTAAGAATATTCCCAACGAAACCAATTTTGTAATTCTAATATTAGCTATTCATAAATTTTATATTTATGTTAAGTTTTACACTACTTATATATTATGATTTCAAATTCATTATGTATTGAGCTAATTATTTATATGACATTGTATAGACAGGGTTCCTAGAAGAAAGGATGGTATCAATACTCATGGTCAATTTAGAGATTTCCCTACTTAGTAAACCAATAGAACTAGTGTTGGAGCAAATCATACCATATCCATATTAGGTAATTTGACCCACATTATGAATAATAACCTTTCACATAAGGATAAACTTTATGTTCTATTATGTGAAACAAATATATTGGATCGTTTCATGTGATAAAAGCCTCTATATTTTAATGGAACTGATAATATAGTTGTATCTTAGTAGAGAATAAATTACCTTGAAAAGATATTTTTGGCCTTGGGATGAAATGAAAGGGAAAACATTATATTTTCAGTATATTATCATAATGTTGATTCATATCAATGGTGGTTATTAATTCTGTATACTTGGGGTGATGAAAAAAATAGAACATATGGAATAGAGAGATATTAAAGTAGCATTCTTTAATGAATATTTTCCTCATAAGAAATGAAATAAAATAAAAATAAAATTCCAAAACATAAATAAAAAGGAAGAGGAAAGTGTTGCAGAGTATGAGGATACCTTAACAAGACTATCCAGGTATGCTATGGATTATAAAGATAAGTTGAATAGTAAGTGTTGAACCCTCTAGAATTAAGTTGCTTTATTGTATTTTGATAATCCCAACCATTATTTATTTATATCTTGATTATGCTTAATACATTCCAAATATACTTTAATATATTTTTTTACCTTCATTATGCTTAAATTAAGTCTTTTGAATTATCAGATATATGTTTACTATGACTTAACTCATTCTGCCAAGAGAATGCTCAAACAGTTTTCAGCTACCGTTACAAACTAGCTACCGATACAGAGTAGAGAAACCGTTAGACAGTAGATACCATTAGAAAAAATATCTACCATTACATGCTAGCAACCGTTACAGCTCACAGCAATCGATACATTAAAGTCTACTGATAGAGCTACCGATACAATGAAGTCGACAGTTACTGCTACAACAAAGTTGACAGCTACCGATATGCTGAAGTCCACCGTTATGCAAAGTCTAACGATAGAGAGATATCGCTACCATTACAAGGCAGAGCCACAACTACTGATAGAGAGTTATCGCTACTGGTAAAGGTAGAGCCACCGCTACTGTTACAAGTCCACCGCTACCGATACATCAAGTCTACCGATAGACAAGTCCACCGCTACCGATACATCAAGTCTACGGACAGACAAGTCTACCATTACAAATGTCTATCGATACTCAGACCTACAGACACCCACTGTAACACAAGTCTACCTATATCAAGAGCTACCATTCCAGAGACAGAACCCGACACTGCTTTAATTTCTTTTTCTTTGATTAATCTAACCAACGGTCATATCAGGTATATTTTAATACACTAACAATTATTTAATGTGTGTTGTTGGATGTCAGGGAACCGTACCTCGTACCTGCAAAAATAAATCATCTTTTTCCGGAGCACGTGATTTAAATAAAGGAAGGATGTGCTACTGAAAAGTGTGAGGCATATAGACGAATGCAAAGAGATATACAGAACACAAGGTGTGCTGGAAGAACAACAGAGTGTGAATGAAAAGAGACGACTGAACTTACACGAATAACTCATTCTTTACTGTATACCAGTGAAGAGCTGAGAACGAGAACATAACTCAAGAGCTTCATCGACTGTCTCTACATCTGGAAGTCAAGGAAACAGACAATACTCTGTTTTCCAAATAAAAACCAGAAGAGGACTCAGAGCGAATTCTGATCAATCAAAGGAGTCCAAAACTGCACGACAATCACTAGAGCCATTTCTAAACTCTAAATATTTGCTCTGTGGTTTATCTTTTTACATATTGAGAAGTGTGTGTTATATGTTGTATTTTACACACACACTGTCTCATGTGCCTTAACTGGAGGATTTTTAAATCCTCACTCAACTCTCTTACTTCTTGTATTTCCCACTGGGATAGTGGTAGAGGTCATGTGACCTGGACAGCTGGTTGCTATTGTTCCTGTTCCCACGGATAACAGTGGTAGAGGTCTTGGACCTGGACAGGTGTAAACTGTTTTAATCCCCGATCCAGGGTGTGGATCACCTTTATACAAATTTTTGAGAGGACTAAGTCTCGGCTTGAGACTTAACCTCTTGGTTATATCTACTGTGCTATATCTTTAAAAGTTATTCTTTATTCTGCTGCTAATTTCTTTAAAACCAAAACTGTTTTAAAGTCACTTTGATAATTAAATTCACAAGTGTTTATATTAGTTTTAAATCAGTAAGTTGGTTTCAAATGTTAATCAACCTTTCTATTTTGATTAACTGGGAAATAATCAATCCCTTGAGAACCCAACCGAAGCCTTACTTTGATATAAATTCACTATAGTTTAATTTAGTATACTATTTGGAGGATTTTAAGACAAAGTTTTAAAACAGAAATTTTAATTGGTACTCAATTCACCCCCGTCTTGAGTATCCACTCCGACCAACATTTGGTATCAGAGGTTGTTAAAATATTTTCTAAAGTACTCTGTTTTTCAACTGTGATTTTAGTTGTATTTTAAAGTTATTAAAATTTATGTTATTTCTAAATTTTATCTCTTTAAAATATTTGCTTTAATTTAGTTATCATGGACAATAGAGTTGAAGGTGTTGCTACCAATAGACCACCCTTTTTCAATGGCACCAACTATGCTCAGTGGAAAATCAAGATGAAAATTCATTTAGAGAGCATGGGTTTTGATATTTGGACTGCTATAGAATCTGAATACAAAATACCAACTACTGTTAGATCTACTTGGAATGAAGCTACTAAGATATCCTACAATAATAATTGTAAAGCTATGAATGCTTTATACTGTGCTCTAGAAGATGAGGAATTTAATAGAATATCTGCCTGTAAAACTGCATATGAAATTTGGGATACCTTAGCTGTTTCTCATGAAGGAACAACTAATGTTAAGGAGATGAGATTGAATACCTATACTATTAAGTATGATAACTTTAAGATGAAGCCTGATGAACCCATTTCTGATATGTATCTCAGGTTCAATGAAATTGTCAACACAATGACTTCTATGGGAAAGGATGTTCCAGCAAAGGAACAAATCATGAGAATTTTGAGATATCTACCTGAAAGATGGAGAGGAACCTCTGTCTCCGTTAAGAATCGTGTGACATTGGAGAACTTATAGTCAAGAAACTAATTGGCAAGTTGATGATGTATGAAGAAGAACTCAAGGTGAAAAAAGAAGAAGATGATGAACCTAGAAGGAATTCTATTTCCTTCAAAACTACAACCTCAAAGAATAAGGATAAGGAAAAGCTTCAAGCTATCAATGAAAGTTCAAGCTGTTAAGACAGTGAGAGTGATTCTGACAGTGATGTTGAGATGGCTCACATTGCTAGAAGGTTTAAGAAATTTTATAGGAAGAAGAAGTTTTTCAGAAAGTCAAACTACAAAGGTAAGTATGAAAACAAAGGACATTGGAAAAAGGATTGGAAGAAGCCTGATAAATCAGATGAAATTGTCTGTTATGAGTGAAAAAGGAAAGGACACATAAAAGCAGACTGTCCAAATCTGAAATACAAGAAGTATGAATACAAGGATAACAAGTATAAGAAAGCCATGAAGGCTACTTGGAGTTCTTTTGAGGACAGTTCTAGTGAATATGAAGTTTCTGAAACTGAACACAGAAACAAGGAGAACATGTGTTTTATGACAAACACTTCTGAGGTAACTTCAGAAACTCCTGCTTCTAATTCATATTATTTTGGAGATGATTTTGAATGTGATAACATGTCTAAATCTAAACTGTTTGAATATTGTGATATTTTAGAAGAAACCTGTAATGAGCTGAAAGACAAATAAAAAGGTTTAAAGAAAAAGTATGCTTTAACTATTAAACATAAATCTGATCTGGATATTGAAGTAGAAAAGAATGCTCAGTTTATTAAAGAGAATACTGAACTAAAATTATCTAATGAGAAACTCAAGAAATAATTAGAGAAATTTACCAATGGTAAAGATACTCTTACTCAAATTCTAGGTAATCAAATAGAACCTAGATACACTACTGGTATAGGATACCAACCTAGACAAAGGAAAATTACCAAAACTAGATTCATTCCTAAATCTGGACAGAATGTAGCTTGCTCTGGAACTTTATATGCTTTAACTAGTTATGGATCTAATAAGGTTTATCATTCAAAATATGTTGATTCTAGAAATTTTATGAGACCCATTAGACAAATATGGGTACCTAAAGTGTTATTGGCTAACCTGTCTGGGCCCAAGAAAATCTGGGTACCAAAATCATTTCCTGTTTAAATCTGTTTTGTAGGAAACCTGCTTAAAGAGCTCCTGTAAAAAGACCTGGTACTTGGACATCGGATGTTCAAGACATATGTCAGGAGACTTCTCATTCTTTAAAAGCTTATTCAGAGTTGATGGAGGGTTTTTCATTTTTGGTGATAACTCAAAAGGAAAAATCATCGGCTTAGGCCAGATTGGTAACACTGAATCAGTATTAATTTCTAAAGTTTTATTTGTTGATGGACTTAAATACAATTTTTTAAGTATTTCTCAGTTATGTGATGATGGTTTTTATGTTAAATTTGAAAATTATTATTGCAATGTTTTCAATTCTAAAAATGTTTTAGTGTTTGCTGCTTTGAGAAATGAAAATGTTTATGCTGTTGATTTAAATTCTTTAGCTAAGCAAAATATTACTTGTTTAAATGCTTTTCATAAATATTCTTGGCTTTGGCACAGAAGATTAGGACACTGCAATGTGAATTCACTTAGAAAACTTGCTAGGAAGAACTTAGTTAGAGACCTACCCAAACTTGAATTTCTAGCAGACAAAGTTTGTAATCCCTGTCAAAAGGGAAAGCAACATAAAGTTTCTTTTAAATCAAAGAAAGAAGTGTCAACTTCTCAACCTCTCGAGTTGGTTCACATGGATTTATTTGGACCTTCTAGAGTTTCTAGTTTAAATGGGAAGCATTATGTCTATGTTATTGTAGATGACTTTTCTAGATATACTTGGGTATATTTTCTAGCTCACAAAATTGAAGCTTGTTCTTGCTTTGTAAAATACTCCAAGTCTGTAGAAAACCTTAGTGGACTTAAGATTAAAACTCTGAGAAGTGATCATGGCTGTGAGTTTGAAAATCATGATTTTGAATCTTACTGCTCACACAATGGCTATAGTCACAAGTTCTCTGCCCCTAGGACACCCCGGCAAAATGGTGTAGTAGAAAGGAGGAATAGAACCCTGCAAGAAATTGCTAGAACTATGCTTAATGAGTATGACCTACCTATTTATTTTTGTGATGAAGCTGTAAATACAGCTTGTTATGTTATTAATAGAGTCTTGATTAGACCCGTTCTTAAGAGGACCCCTTATGAGTTGTGGAACCATAGGAAACCTAAGGTTAACTACTTCAAAGTTTTTGGCTACAAAGTATTTATTCTTAATACTAAAGATAATCTTGACAAGTTTGCATCCAAGAGTGATGAAGGAATTTTCCTAGGTTACTCTATTTCTAGTAAATCCTATAGAGTGTTTAATAAGAGAACCAAATGTGTGGAAGAATCTATTCACATAAAATTTGATGAAACTGATCCACATGAACCTAAGACCTCTCTTGAAAATATTGAAGATGATCTCTCTGTTTTGAACCCTAATGATAAAGATAGTGGACTTGTAGTCAAAACATCCAGTTCTGGAAATTTTCCAGAACCTACTTCTGTTGAACCTCAACCTGTTGATGAACCTAAAATCTCTAGCCCTACCTTTTCAAGACCAACTAGGATTCTAAAGAACCATCCTTTAGATGCTGTTGTAGGAAATATAGATAGAGGAACACAGACTAGAGCTTCTCTTAGAAATCATGTTGAACATCAAGCCTTCTTTTCACAGCTAGAACCTAAAAATATCAATGATGCTATCAATGATGAATTCTGGGTAATGGCTATGCAAGAGGAACTAAATCAATTTGAAAGAAACAAAGTCTGGAAATTAGTAGAAAGACCTAAGGACACTATCACCATAGGCACAAAATGGGTGTTTAGAAACAAAGTTGATGAATATGGAAACATCATTAGAAAAAAAGCTAGGCTAGTTGCACAAGGTTACAATAAAGAAGAAGGAATTGACTATAAGGAAACCTTTGCACCTGTAGCTAGATTAGAGGCTATTAGGATCTTACTTTCCTATGAATCACATTTGAATTTCAAGTTATATCAAATGGATGTGAAAAGTGCTTTTTTAAATGGTTTTATTTTTGAAGATGTTTTTGTAGAACAACCGCCTAGTTTTTCAAATCCTCATTTTCAAAATCATGTTTCTAAACTTTCTAAAGCTTTATATGGTTTAAAACAAGCTCCAAGAGCTTGGTATGGAAGAATTTCAAACTTTATTATTTCAAAAGGATTTACAAAAGGAATAGCGGATCCCACTCTTTTTATAAAAAGGATTTGAAAAGATGTATTAATAGTACAAATCTATTTTGATGATATTATTTTTGGATCTTCTAAAAATTCTTTATGTACTGAATTTTCAAAGGTTATTCAAAATGAATTTGAAATGAGCTTAATGGGAGAGATTAAGTATTTTCTTGGTTTTCAAAATTTTCAAACTAAAGATGGTATTATTTTAAATCATAGAAAATATACTAAAGATTTATTAAAACGTTTTGGTTTGGATAGTATTAAAGAAAGTGATATACCTATGAGTACCACCTGTAAATTGGATGTTGATGAATCTGGGAAACCAGTTGATCAAACTAATTACAGAGGTATGATTGGGAGTTTACTTTATCTTACTGCTAGTTGACCATATATTATGTTTAGTGTATGTATGTGTGCTAGATTTCAAGCTAATCCTAAAGAATCACACTTTCTTGCTGTTAAAAGGATTTCTAAATATCTTAAGTATACTGTAAATTTAGGCTTGTTTTATCCAAAAGGACAATCATTTGACTTAACAAGTTATTCAGATGCTGATTTTTCTGGTTGTAAGTTAGATAGGAAGAGAACATCTGGAACATGTCACTTACTTGTAAATCCTTAGTATCATGGTGTAGTAAGAAATAGAACTCGGTTGCATTGTCTACTGCTGAAGGAGAATACATCACTGCTCGTAGTTGTTGTGCACAGATTCTGTGGATGAAACACACACTACTGGATTATGGATTTGACTTTAAACATGTTTCAATCAACTGTGACAACACTAGTGTGATTAATATCTCTAGGAATCCAGTGTCTCACTCTAGAACTAAACATATTGATGTTAGACACCATTTTATAAGAGATCATTATCATAGAGGTGATATAACACTTGAGTTCATAGGAACTGAACTTCAATTAGCTGATATTTTCACTAAGCCTTTAATTTCAGAAAGATTAAGTTTCATAAAACATGAATTAGGAATGATAAATTACCCTTGAAACCGTTATAGAGACCTCACCGTTATAGAGACCTCACCGTTATAGAAACCTCACCATTAGGGAGACCTCACCGTTAGGGAGACCTCACCGTTAGGGAGACCTCACCGTTAGGGAGACCTCACCATTAGGGAGACCTCACTGTTAGGGAGACCTTACCGTTAGAAGACTTTACTGGTACATTTGCGCGCTATATTATTCTGTAAAGCCGAGTCATCGAACCATTTTATTTAATTTATGATTTATGTGATTTATGAATCCTAAATGATATTAAAACTTGAACTAGACTCACTCAATCTCACCGCGAACCTGTCTGCTTGAACTCTCCTAAACCTAAACCTCTCAACCTTCAGAACCCTAGCCTCAAATCCGTAATGGCCCGTGTCAAGAGACCTTAGATTACTGATGGAAGTGAAGCGCTGACAGAGAAGAGACAAAAAGTAGCTAGTACTGATGCCAGTGGAAGTGGTAGTGGAAGTGTAGCTCAGAGAAGACCAGTAAACCCACACCTATCGAAGCACGAGATAGTTGTTGAAAAATAGGTGTGTGCAGAATGGCTTATGGAAAGAAAGTCGTTGGTTCTTAGAGTGTTAGAAGAACAAGGTTGGATAGAATGCTTCACGAACAACAATGGACTTTATTATCTAGGACTGGTGAAATAGTTCTACGAATTCATTTGTTTTGAAAAGTCTGAAGAAGAAAGCAGAATGGTTTCATATGTGAATGGTCAGAAAGTGTCGTTTACTTCAGAAGAATGGGCTGAGAACCTAAGAGTCCCTCATGAGGGCGATTTTACTTATTATTCCAAGTCTGTAACTTCGACCAGTGACGTGTTTCAATATGAAGATGTTTTGCTGGAACTCACAGGGAATGGGACCCCTAGAAAGGTGATTGCTGCAGAGATGGCAGAAGAATATAAGCTGTTATTTAAATTTATTTAGCATGTTGTTAGTCCGAGAAGAGGAGACTTTGCCACTTTGAGATTCCAAGACATATATCTGTTACATTTGCTGAAGCAAAGTGTAAGAATCAATCTATGTAGATTGATTATGGTTCAAGTGGAAGAGATGACTAGACCGAAGTCAAAATCAAATGCCTTGTTTTTCTCAAAGCTAATTTCTGTGATGCTGAAAGCGAAGGAGATAGCTGGACCTCAGGATGAGATGGTAGTGGTTAAGGATAACTTCTGTATTACAAGAACTATATGTAAATACATGAAAGTCAGCTGGAATCCTTGGAAGAAATCATGGGTAAATGATGATGGAGAAATTTATGAGAAGTTCACTCCTGTGGATCATCCGTCTAGACCAAAGGATGTGAGAGATCCTGGTTTTGGACCAGATGAGCCAGAACCAGTCTACAGTGATGATGAAGCTGAGGAGGAAGAGACTTCAGTTGAGGAAGGAGGAGACCCAGACTTACCCCCTAGTCCTGTGCATCAAGTTATTTCTTATGGAGCAGCTAGCCATCCAAAAGCACTACCAAAGAGAGAAACTATCTTGAAGGACAATGATTCAGAGACTAAAGAAGAAGGAGAAGAATCATGCCAATATGTTTTCAAGGACACCTCTGAGGAGGATGAGACAACCGAATCTGATCATAGAGAAAAGGAGGCTGATGATGAAGCAGATGATGAGGAAAATGTTAAAAAAGAGCTCAGTTTGAGTCCTCTAATAGTCAGTACAGTCAGGATAGTGCCTGATCAGGAAGATATAGCAGCGGCACCTGTTGATGAGAGAGTCATTAATGACTCAGAACAAATGGCTATTGAATCTGCTGTAATTGTAGAGGAAATTGCAGAATTACCTCAGGAAGAAGAGTTGGAAGAGATACCTCAGGATAATGTTCCAAGTGAAGGAGAGAATCTTGGATCAGTATCAGTATCATATGACCTTGAAGGTTGGACATCAGATCCCAGATATATGATTCTTGGACTTTCTTATGGAGATTCTGATGAGGAAGACCAACCCCAAAAGGAATCAGTTACCTTACCCACTGTGGCTGACAATGTGGCCACCAAGGAGGACCCTAAGTCTTTAAAAGCCGAATTGATAGAAGCAATAAGAGAATCAGTGGCAGATATGAAGAAAAGTATGGTTGAAGAGATGAAAAACATGGAGAAATCCCTTGAGTTATCCATTAGATTTAGTGTTTCCAGTCCTGTGAAAGAAATGGTGGATGAAATTAAGGTATGCCACTCTCAGATTGAGAGTTGGATAGGAGCTATAGTTGCTCTTAGACAATCAATTGCTTTATTGACTGATTTGAACAGTTCTCAAACCCAAGTGCACACTGACATTCGATATATCAAAGAAGTGGTCAAACAGTTTATGGAAGTTTTTGAGGCCTTTAAGAAGTCAGTTAAAGAACATCTGAACAGCCAAGATGAACTTGTTCAGAAGGTGGTTAGTAGTCTGACTCACTCTTTCAAGGAGACAGTGGCCTTCTCAATGAAACCTCTTCCCTCATCCAGCACAAGTGTGAACCTTGACCAAATCCACACTATTATTCAGGAAGAATTGGCTAAGGCCAGTCCTAGTGGTGCATCAGATACTCAGATTCTTGCTACCACCAGGGAAGTTAGTAGTTTTGTTCGTGATCACCTGCGGGAAGCTACTGCTTCTCAAGAGGCAATCAAAAATAAGGTGGATGCTTATTTTGAAAAAGTTTATACCAAGCACCAAATGACAAACCATTTCAAGCTTTTGATTGAGAATATGAAGTTACCTCCAATTACCCAAGCCTTCAGAGAACAGGTTAGTAAGATCAGGGAGCCCACTCCTGCATTAGATAAGTTTATTGAGAACATGGATGATTTTTTATCTTCTATGGAGAGAGGTGGAAGCATCATCATGTATTTCAGGAATCTCTTGATGCCTTTTCTACATGTGGATGCTCGACCAGTTATTGTACCACCTACCCTTCCACCATCTTCCTTTGGGAGTACTCCTCAACTGACTCCAGTTCAAGCCATCAGGAGCTTGACACCTTTGATCCCTCAGATAGAGACATATTACAGATCTGGTACTGTATCAGTTGCTGATCCACCAGTAGTTCTTTCAGGAATTCCCAAGCCTGCTGACTCTACCTCTGCACCCTCTGTTGATCCCAAGGGAAAGACACCTGTTCAAGAGGATGATTGAGTACTTCTAGCTCCATTTTTTATGGGATTCATTGTATTTTTGTACTTTTCTGATTTTCCAAAATTTATCTTTTGCTTATCAATCCAATACTTCATTCCTCTCTTCACTGTCTATTTTACTCTGTCTATTTTCTTTCCTAGTCCTTCTCTTTTCTCTGATACCCTCCTTTTTGTTAATCACAAAGGAGGAGAAATTATTGGAAACTTGTACCCAGAGAGAGAGAAAGAGAATGTTGTTCACCTAAGGGGACAAAGGGGGAGAAAATCACTACTTTGGAGGAGAATCCTATAGTTAAATTGATAGGGGGAGGAATATTAAAACAAAAGAATATTTCTTGTGCTTTCCTCTGATACTACATTATTTCTTGATATATTCCTGTTTTCATATTTTTCCTCTGATACTATTTTTTTATATCAATTCTTGATTTTTTTTTTCTGAAACTATACTATTGATATCATACTTTGATATATTTTTTTTTCTCCGATATTACTTTATTTTGGCATAAGTTGTGATTATCAAAAAGGGGGAGATTATTGAACCCTCTGAAATTAAGTTGCTTTATTGTGTTTTGATAATCCAAACCATTCTTTCTTTATATCTTGATTATGCTTAATACATTCCAAATATACTTTAATTTATGTTGTTACCTTCATCATGCTTAAATTAAGTCTCTTGAATTATCAGATATATGTTTACTATGACTTAACTCATTCTGCCAAGAGAATGCTCAAACAGTTTTCAGCTACCGTTACAAACTAGCTACCGATACAGAGTAGAGCAACCGTTAAACAGTAGCTACCATGAGAAAAAATAGCTACCATTACAAGCTAGCAACCGTTACAGCTCACAACGACCGATACATTAAAGTCTACTGATAGAGCTACCGATACAATGAAGTCGACAGTTACTGCTACAACAAAGTTGACAGCTACCGATATGCTGAAGTCCACCGTTATGAAAATTCTAACGATAGAGAGCTACCACTACCGTTACAAGGCAGAGCCACAACTACTGATAGAGAGTTACCGCTACTAGTAAAGGCAGAGCCACCGCTACTGTTCCAAGTCCACCGCTACCGATACGTCAAGTCTACTGACAGACAAGTCCACCACTACCGATACATCAAGTCTACCGACAGACAAGTCTACCATTACAAATGTCTACCGATACTCATACCTACAGAAACCCACTGTAACACAAGTCTACCGATATCAAGAGCTACCGTTCCAGAGACAGAACCCGACACTACTTTAATTTCTTTATCTTTGTTTAATCTAACCAACGGTCATATCTGGTATATTTTAATACACTGACATTTATTTAATGTGTGATGTTGGATGTCAGGGAACCGTACCTCGTACCTGCAAAAATAAATCATCTTTTTCCGGAGCACGTGCTTTAAATGAAGGAAGGATGTGCTACTGAAAAGTGTGAGGCATATAGACGAATGTAAATAGATATACAGAACACAAGGTGTGCTAGAAGAACAACAGAGTGTGAATGAAAAGAGACGACTGAAGTTACAAGAAGAACTCATTCTTTACTGCATACCAGTGAAGAGTTGAGAATGATAACATAACTCAAGAGCTTCATCGACTGTCTCTACATCTGGAAGTCAAGGAAACAGACGATACTCTGTTTTCCAGACAAAAATCAGAAGAGGGCTCAGAGCGAATTCTGATCAATCAAAGGAGTCCAGAACTGCATGACAATCACTAGAGCCATTTCTAAACTCTAAATATTTGCTCTATGATTTATCTTTTTACATATTGAGAAGTGTGTGTTATATACTGTATTTTACACACACACTGTCTCCTGTGCCTTAACTGGAGGATTTGTAAATCCTCACTCAACTCTCTTACTTATTTTATTTCCCACTGGGATAGTGGTAGAGTTCGTGTGACCTGGACAACTGGTTGCTGTTGTTCCTGTTCCCACGGATAAAAGTGGTAGAGGTCTTGGACCTGGACAGGTGTAAACTATTGTAATCCCCGATCCATGGTGTGGATCACCTTTATACAAATTGTTGAGAGGACTAAGTCTCGGCTTGAGATTGAACCTCTTGGTTATATCTACTGTGCTATATCTTTCAAATTTATTCTTTATTCTGCTGCTAATTTATCTAAAACGAAAACTGTTTTAAAGTCACTTTGAAAATTAAATTCGCAAGTGCTTATATTAGTTTTAAATTAGTAGGTTGGTTTCAAAAGTTAATCAACCTTTCTGTTTTGATTAATTGGGAAATAATAAATCCCTTGAGAAACCAACCGAACCCTTACTTTGATATAAATTCAGTACAGTTTAATTTAGTATTCTATTTGGAGGCTTTTAAGACAAAGTTCTAAAACAGAAATTTTAATTGGAACTCAATTCACCCCCCTCTTGAGTATCCACTATGACCAATAGTAAGATTGTATATTTTATTTAAGGGCTTAATCCAAGCCTCTAAAGGGCACTATTTTCTAAAAAAAATCATCATATGATGAAATAATATTACTTGACATCAAAATAGAGAGGGAAAATTTCTAGATTCTATATCTTCAAGGTAAATCACTAAAATAAGTGGTTATCAAAACACCAATAAAAAGTTAAACTTCAAATTGAATATATACCTATTTTGAAAGAAAATATTTATATATTTCTTGAGGAATTACCTAGACATCCAAAAAACATTTATTTGAGTTTTCCATTTATTTATTGCTTGATAGAATACATATATCAAAGTCTCACTATAGAATAGACACTATGTAATTAGCGGAGTTGAAGAAAAAACTAAAAAAATTGTGTGATGAAGGAATTATAATCCTTTTTTTTAACTTCAATATACCATGTTCTTCTTATTAAGAAGAAATATGGATCTATGAGATTGTTAATTGATAATTGGAAAATCAATGATATTATGATAAATAATAGGAATCCTTCTACTTTAATTGATGGATTATTTGATCATCCTCATGAATCTCAATATTTTTCAATGAATGAGATTTTTTTCTGGGTATCATCAACTACATGTAATGAAGAAAGATATTATAAAGACATCATTTCATACAGGGTATGGAAATTAATAGTTTATAGTATTTCCATTTAGATATAATAATGCACCCTATATTTTTATGGATCTAATGAATATAGTATTCATGGAATATCGTGTTAAATATTTGTGGTATTTATTTATGATATCTTCCCATATTCTAAAATCTAGGTGGAAAATGAGAATCACATGTGAATTATTATGGTGACACTTAATGGAAAAGTGTTATATAGGAAATTATCAAGTGTGAATTATAGATTCATAATGTTTCTTTTCAGGTTATATTATCTCAAATGATAGAATCTTAGTTAATAATTTAAAGATAAAGGTAATCAAAGAATTTACAACACCAATGAACATAATCAAGGTATGTAGTTTCCTTAGATTTTATGTTTTTATCTATGATGTGTTAAAAAAAAATATGAATTGGATAGCCTATTAAATAATATTACTTTTAAATGGTTTAATTTTTTATATTAAATGGAATGTGAATAATGTTTAGAAGAATTAAAGATGATATTTTTTAGTTCTTTGATATTGACTCTACCATCATGAAATGATGTATTTTTTATATATAGTGATGAATCGAGTAATGGACATGAGTTTTTCCTTATTAAGAATGAAAAATTTATTTCATATGCATAAATGTATTTAAAGACTCATGAATATAATTACCCAACCCATAATCTTGAGTTTGTAGCTCAAATCTTTTCATTTAAGATATAAAGGCATTATCTCTATGGAAAAAGATATGAGATATACAAAGATTATAAGAGTTTAAAATATATATTTTCATAAATAGATCTCAATATGGGGAAAATAGAATGTCTTGAGCTACTAAAGGATTATGATTTCTTATTACACTACCACATAAGGAAGGAAAATAAGGTAGTTAATGAAATGAGTAGGAAATATCCTGAAGTTCTATTAAAAATGAGGATGGATAGGGATCCAATGTTCATATATTTATTGAATATATATAATGGAATTATTAAGAAAAAGGGAACATAATTTATTTTTAAAAACAATTCACAAACCATATTTATTAGAAAAGGCTAAAAAGTTCTCAACCTAATAATGATAATTTTCAAAATAAAATTAGTGTCGTGAATAATGGGAAATTGGAAGAATTAATTTATGAATTTGGTGTTTTGAAATTTGGGATAATGATATGTGTTCCATCTATACCTAATATGAAAATGGAATTATTACATGATACTCATATATTGACTTTCTATATACACCTTGGTAGCACCCAGATGTATAAGGATTTGAGGGAACAATTTTTGTGAGATAATATAAAGATGGAAATTTTTTGTTATATATGAATATGCTTAGTTTATCAACATGTGAATTCTAAAATACATCATCCTATTAGAGCCATAAAACCTCAACCTATTCTTATATGGAAATGGGATGAATTTACTATTGACTTTTCACTATATTTACAAAGAATCCAAGAAATAATGATGTCATATGGGTTATTAATGATTGCCTTACAAAATCTACTCATTTCATTATTAGAAGAGAATATTTACCTCTTTCCCATTTTGTATAAATC
Source organism: Viscum album (assembly GCA_963277665.1). NCBI lineage: Eukaryota > Viridiplantae > Streptophyta > Magnoliopsida > Santalales > Viscaceae > Viscum > Viscum album. The sequence goes on from OY728155.1 coordinate 1,980,397,689, forward strand.
TATACTAATAAAGTTTTAAGACTTCATGGTTCACCTATTTAAATTATGTCTAATTTTGATCCATGATATACATCTAGTTTGTAGAAAATTATTCATAAGTATATTTATATCGATCTTTATTTGAGAATTTATTATTGTCCTATAACTTTTGGATAGTCTAAAAGGATGATTCAAATACTAGAAGACATGTTGAGATCTTGATCACTTGATTTTACAGGTATGTGGCATCATATTTTTTTACTTTTAGTAGAGTTTTCCTATAAAAATAACCTCTATTAAACTATTCAAATGGCATTGTATAAAGTATTATACGGAAAGATATGTTGTACTGTAACTTTTTTGGTTGAATTTGGTGAAAGTAAGCTTGTAGGAACAGAACTTGTTAATGAGACAATGGTGAAGGTAAAGACTATTAGGAACCATATTAAAATCCCTCAAATAAGGAAAATAGTTATATAGATAACTAAAGGAAATATTCTTAATTTCAAGTGTGAAATCAGGTTCCTTGGAAAGTATCTCTATAGAAGGGTGTTATAAAGTTTAGTAAAAAAGGAAAACTGAGCACTAGGAACATCAGACCTCTTCAAATTCTGAAAATAATTAAATCTTTGTCTCAGTGTTTTTAAATTTCGCAAATCCTCTCCAAATTACATGATGTGTTCCATATCTCATTGTTAAGGAAGTATATTCCAGACCCAACACATTTTCTATCCTATGAATAAATAGAATTAGAAAATGATTAATCTTACGATGAAGAGATTATCTAAGTTATTAACACTAGACAATGGGTGTTGAAAAATCTGAAAACTCGACTGGTAAAGGTTCATTAGAAAAATCATAAAATAAAATAATCATCATGGGAACCTAAGGATGTTATGAATAATAACAACCCTCATTTGTTTGGAAAGTAATATCCATGAAAATATCTTTGGTGAAATTTTTTAAGGAGGGGAGAATGCAACATATGAAAATCAATTGTAGTAAGTGAGAATTTTATTTTCATGAAACCATATCATTATTAACATTTTAATATATCATGGCACAAAAATTACAATTTTATATGATGCATCTCAATTTTTAACAAACTTGTCAAATAATTTTAAAATGATTTTTTGAAATTTTTCCTTAAGAATAATATTTTATAAATAATTGAAAATATGGTATTTAATTATTCATCATTTTATTTATAATAATGTGTTGTAATGTGAATAATTAACCATTTATTTTTTTATCAATTATGTATAAATAAATAAAATATCATTTTGAGGTAAAAATGGTACATTTTATAAAATTATCTTTAAGTGCATAATGTTATTCAATTTTAATTAATTGAAATAATATCTAAAAATAAATGATTTAAATAATATTTATAGATTATATATCATACTAAATGAATTTAAATCCAAATAATTATTATTATAAGTCATATAGTTAATGTAATATCTTCTTATTCTTAATAAATGCTATTCATTAAACACTATTTTTCATCGAATTTTATAGGATTATTTTAAAATTTAATTCTGAAATATCAATGAATTAAATTTGATAAAATTTATTTTTTATTTGGAATAAAAATAATTTATATTATTTAAAATTTTCAACATATTTTTTTTCATAATTAATATTAAAAAGCGGTAAAAATGTGTTATCATGGTTAATGATAAAATGGGATTACTATGGTTAAACCAAGAGATAGGGGTAAGTTTTCCAATTAGAATATTCTAAATCCTTTTCAATGGCCATATTTAGACCTGATACTATTAATAGATATCCATTTGGAATCATTTTTATTGAGTATAATATTAATATATTTAAACCTTTTAATAATTTCCAAGTGTGTCCTCACCCCCACTTATAAAAGGACACCCCTCATTTCTCTTTTTTACACAATCTTTTTCCATCTTTCTCAACCAAACCCTGCTCAATTATCTTCTAAACTTCCATATATATTAATTATAAGTTTTTTTATTTTTAAAAGACCATTCTAGGGGTCCTTAAAATAGGATCTATAAGAGGCAACCCAAAAGAGAGGTAATTATCCCACTCAACCTCTTTCAAATTATTTATTCTTATACTTCCTATAAATCTATGGTATTCATAATAAAATTATAAATTAAGTATAATAAATATATTTTAATTTTATTATGATTACGGAACAACAATTATTCACCTTCTTTTATATCAAATGGGAAGTGAAAGTATCACTTTTGTGTATGTGTGGACTACTGCCTCCACATAGTGATACGATTCATTTTCAATCACCATTTTTCATGGATAGTTATTATGATGGGTTAAAAGTTTATATATTCTATTTATGAAATAAAAATTCTTTAGAATTTATAATATCATATCTATCTTCTTACCTTTTAATCTGTTGAAAGACTATAATGTCGCTCGTGTATAAGTGTGGACTACCACCTCCATGAAGCGATGTAATTTGTTTTCCGTTTCCACTTTACTTGGATGGTAATATGGATAGATTTTATATAAATATATGGTCTTTATGATATAATTATAGTTTTATAATGATAAAATAACACACACACACACACACAGAGATATATATATATATTCATTTCATTGTTTTCATTAGAAAATGGAAATAACATTCATACAAACGTACGCCCTACCATCTCCATGAATGAACTAAATCATTTTTCTATATATACCTTTTACGAATGATTACTAATATGTATATAGTGAACACATATGATACTTAAATACTAAAAAATAATTTGGAGATGATTTAACCATGGTCAGAGTACAAGGACTAAAGATTCCAAAATTGAAACTTCCAAGTAAAATGAAACAGTTAAGTCCTTAAAATGATGACTTTAATAGGGAATTATTAATAAATGGGTGTTCAAATATTTTAAATCATATTATAAATATTTTTATGGTTTTTGTTTTTATTTATAATAAATCTAAATTTATTATACATGTGATTAAATCAAATCTAACTATTTGATAACATGAGGTAAGGGATTTTATCTCAATTTCCACTCCATTGATACATATTTGGTATAATGCACCTATTTACATTTATATTATGTATATATTGTTCCATTAATATATTTAACATGAATATATATTTATTCACGATGATTAATGTTTCAATTTATGTGTTAAATTTCAAGGGGTTATAATTTAAAAGATACCAAAACGGTAAGAATTTATTTTACAATCTCATTTTTCTGGGATTGATTATATTTTTTGTTGATGGAATATTATAATATATCCTTCATAAAATTCATCTATTTTGTTATCCTATGGATATTTAAGTAGTTTCCATATTTTATTAAAAAAAATTAAAAGAAAATATGATCACATTTCTCTTTTTAATTGGTTATATTTTTCTTCCATGTCCATATTTTTCAAATATTGTTTTACAAAATTCGTTTTTATTTAATCAAAAGATTTTTAAAGGAAATTTTAAGTTATCCTAGAATTTTTAAATGGCTTGAAAGTAATATTTACTATTCTTTAAAAAATATTCATTATTTACAGTCTTTACAAAAATTCAAAATAATTTTTTAACATATGTGGTGTTTACAGACGTTCCTACTATCATAATCGTTTTACAATATTAATCTTTATCAAAAAGTATTTAATAGTTTTAAAAATAAAAATATTTAAAGAAAACATATTTTAATATTTTATTTAAATTTTGTTTTGTTTTCCAAAAGACATGAATTTATTTAAAAAAATATATTTTTGAAGAATTGATGGTCATCTTTTTTCTCTTATTAATTTTGTGTTCATTAAATTTATCTTGAAACACTCACTTTATTATGAATATATTTCATTTTAAATTAAATTTTTTTAAATATTAATATCCATTGTATCATGGATATACTTATTTGATAAATTTTATACCATGAATAGACCTATAGGGGCATACCTAGCTGGTGATAGTCGAGTGTGATACCTCAATCCCATCTCTAAAAGTCTATGGGTTGGAAAAAAGCACTAAGAATGCATCAAAAGAATGGGTGGACCTAGCCTTAAGTACCTATATGAACACACATAACCTTGTACATGTAATTGAGCACAGGTAAAGTAAAGTGCTGCAACATTTTTAGTATAAATCATGCATGTAATAACCGCAAGGGAATACATCAAATTATGAAAATATAAAGGCAAAGGATAAAGGATAACAATACATTACCAAACAAAAATGAGAACCCAACCTAACACCAACAAGAAAAAAGGGATGTTAGAGAGATCCTAACCCATTATATCCATTTATAACCACCAAATTCAATCAATTATCCCAAGTACCGCTACGATCTACCGAAGTCACTACTGATATGCTTGTTGTCTTCATAAGACACAACATGCGTAGAAAAATATTATATAGGGGTGTGTATATTCATACCCAGTAGGATGAATTGAAAACCAAAAATGGATAAATAGAAATATTAGTTGTAAATCAACTCAACCCATAAAAAATAAGAACATTAAACCCAATATAAATGTGCCTATAAAGAAACCCATGCGATAGAGAAAGGCGATCTTCATATCCCCAACCTATCCAAGAACAACGAGTCAGCCTCAAGCTACAAAGGTCTATCTATAATTCCAAGTATCATGAACTACCACCCAAGAATCCATGTGTAGGACCCAAACCTGACCATTTCACTCCACAATCGAGGGGGCATAATCTCTAGTGGAGGACCCACTCCCTGCCAGAGCATGAAGATGTGGGGTGTCAATCCATTGATAGAGGACCCCAACCTAATGTAGTATGGTTGGGGGGGGGGGGGGTTCTAACCCAAATTATGTAATGAGTATATGGGACCCATGACCTGGTGTGATAGGGGGTTTCCAACCCAAACATTCCTATAATTATCTAGCTTGATCACTGTAATCAGTTAGGTGTCACTGGGAGAAGTGTCACACTCAAACTTAATAACATCATATTTCAAAATACACTATGATGGAAACCATCATGTACCATTAAAAAAAACTCCAAATAGTATACATGCAGGATATAATCCAAGTCCAAAAGACGGAGATAAGGTAGGTAGAAGATTCTATGGGAGGTACAAAGTGTGTACCTAGGGTCGCATACTGTGTGACCTCTCCTAGACACCTATTAGTGTCCTTTATTCATAGGGATTAAATATCCATGTGTAAGAACATTAAGTTTATATACCGTACATGATAAGTCTTGTCCGTATAGGGTATGCTCATGTCCTCATAGACCATTCTTGTGTATCTCAACCCATTTTTGTCTACACTGGTCATGGCCATGTGACTTGGTGTTTCTACGCCCATGTAATCCCGAAGTATATTTAGAGTGGATGGAACCAATTAACATGTCATATATAGGTTCATAAATATTATTTGATATTTATGTCCATCCAAAACCCTATTCGTCATAGTTGGGGACTACAAGGCATGTGTTCTTGGCATTATAATTCATGTATGTCAGAATTTTCTAAAATCAGAAGAAAATTTCACACATATTTCCTGAATCATAACTTTCACCATTTCCTCCTTGATTCACATAGGGGACCTAGATATAGGGCTCCCCACATCTAATCTATCATCGGTTTCTAGATTCCAACCACCTAATCCCTATACAACTCATCCCATCACACTCTACCTATCCCATGGATGAAGCACAAAGAATTGGAATTCGATTCATTTTTTCATAACTTGTAATGCACATAAAACCATGATCCATCAATAAAAAATACATACATTTTCACACATCCTCCATGAATTTGAGAGTTCGATCGTACTCGAATCCACTTGGTAGTGTTGAACCACAACCCCATGGTCCAATGAAAAAGAGCGTGAATAATGGTGGTGGAAATGCATTAGAATAGAGTGAATCAAAAATTGGATAATCTTATCTCATTAAAATATTACATAATTTTGGTGTCTATGGGTGATAACAAGTTTCCAAAAAAGAATAATCAAATCCAAAATAAAAAAATATGGTAGGGGTAATCTGATGGATAGAAATCACAATCACTAATAAAATAGATATAAATATCTATTTTTATCAAATCAAATATTGTAGATGTAAACCAAATAACATGTCCTACCTTGATATTGGATTGATAATTAGTGAATAACATGTTCACTAGTGATGAAGAAGAAGATCTGCTACATTCATCATATGTCCCATGATTCACCTTGATCTATTCATCATTGTTCTTTGATCCCAGCCCGCCAATGAAGAACGCTTTCCCCTCTTCACTAATCTCCCAGGGTTATGTGAATAATCCCAGAGAATTTCTATAAAATTACATTTATAAAGGAGGATTTATGTTAGATCATAAAATAAAATAATTTAATTAATTAATTAATTTACAAAATGTACATACCAACAACCTTCTTCCATAGAATGCCTGATGCTAACCAACTTTATATCATACCTAGGGTAAACCCCAAATTCCAAAAAACAGACATGGTCTTTAATTTCTCATCTAAGGTCCAAAACAATAATAACACCATTTAATCTAAAAATACGTTTATGTTGGATATAATATATTTAATATATTTAATATATCAATATAAAGCCTCAACATGCCTTGAAATATCATTCTAACTCATCATCGGGCTCTGAAAATATTCCTTAAATTATTCCAAAGTCTTACAGAGAAAAAAAGAGTCATTAAAATATCCCCTCCTTCAAGGATTTTCTACCCAAAATGTATAAATTACAAAAAAGGTGCTGGTATTGAACCCACATCTAGCCCTTACACTCCTAGGAGCTCTCTTGTATCCCCCATGCTGCCAAAGCACATAAACCAAAGGGGCGATATGTCCACATAGAATCCTATCCTTCCGATACTAATCCATCATAAGGTACTCTATGAATGTGACTGTCCTAAATGTCCAGATCCCCTAGTTAATATAGTGTGTCTGGTCATGCATGTATTTCCTCAGTTGTGACACATGGAAGACATCATGCACTCAATTAAACATTGGGGGTAAGGATAAGTGGCAAGAAACCTCTACAACACTCTATAGGATCTCTAATGTCCCGATGAACCATTGGTATTTCTTACTTCCCCAGAAAAAGATCTATAATACACATTATAGAGTGACTCTCAAGAAAACATGGTCTCCCTATTTTAACTCCAAAGGTATATGATTCCAGTTTGTGTAAGATTTATGTCTGCATTTGTATGTTCTCATAGACTCATTGATTGTATACACTTTCTCCATCATCATCTACACTGTCTTTATTCCAACAAGAAATCTCTCAGTAATCTTAGTCAAACATAAGGGTGATCTACAGGGTCTCATATAGGGATTCGAAATCCACCATGCCTATAATAAAGTGATAGCTATTATTATAAATGAACTCCACCAATATAAATTAATCCTCTTAGATCTAGAAAAAATCCAACACAAAGGATCTTAGTATATCCTCCAAAACATGGATGGTATTATCAGTTTACCTATCTATAAAGTGGTAAAATGCTTTACTCATCCTTAATTGGGTCCTAAAAACCTCTAAAAAGCTTCTCTACAACCATGACATGAACCAAGAATCACAATCAGAGTTGATAACTAAGGGTACCCCATGGATTAAGATGATCTCCCACACATACAATTACCATAATCTCTAAATTGAGCTCTCTTAATTGAAGGAAAGAAAGTGTGTTGACTTGGTGAGTTGATAAAAACCCACCCAAATAGGATCATGAACTCTTGATCTCTATAGAATTCCTATCACAAAATCCTAAGATTTTTCATCCATATTCCAATTTGGGATCTCAAGAGGCTATTTCAAACCTACCTAAACCTATTTCTCATCCTTTAACTGCTGACATGCGAGACACTTAGTGAAAAACTCTGTAACTCTCCACCTCATGCCAACCCACCAAAACTTCCACGAAAGGAATTTTCACATTTTTTTCCAAACCAGGATATACTTACTAGGGGGAATATGAAAATACCTTTTCACCTCCTCATGAAATGTGATTAAAACCACTAAACATCCCTAGAAAAGGATAGTTTTCTCCCCTCATTCAAAAATTCCATCTGTTGTATCTCCTAAGGATATTTGGTAATGTTGATCCTTATAGTTGATATCTCTCAACAGAGAAAATTGGGGATATGTAAGAATCAGTGGAGTTACTACCATTGACTCTATAAATTTTCACGTCTTTCCTCTACAAGGGTAACCTAAAATTATTCCACCTACTCATATTCCTCATTCACCAAGTGATAACGGGACTTCTAGCTTAGGTAATCTTCCACCACATTATAATTCCTAGTAGTATAGATTATCTCAAAGTCATAGTATTGTATGAACTCTAACCAATGCTTATGTTTTGGGTTGAGGTCCCTCTAATTGAGGATATACCTAAGAATATGATGATTTGAGTATACATAAAATTGCTCACCCAGAAGATAGTACAACCACATCTTCAGAATGAAGAATAATGTTGCCAACTCTAAGTCCTGAGTCATGTAGTTCTACTTGTAGGGTCACAAATAACTCAACCCATAAGCGATCATTTCTTACCTCTATATCAACATGAAACCAATACTAGATCCAAAGTCATCATATAATACCACATACTCAACAACCTATTATGGTAGTCTCGATATAGGAGAATTTTTCAAACTCAACCTCAACTCCTTAAAAACTCTCTAACACTACTAAATCTAGGAAAAATGATTCATTTCTATGTAAAGGTGGTCAAAGAGGATAATACCTAGAAAAAACATCATGTAGTACCCTTCCAAGCAAAGAAAATTCCACACCTTTGAGACAGTCATGGGTGGATCCCAAGAGTGAACCACATCATCCTTCATCGAATACATATCTAAACTAGGCTCATAGGTGACATGCCCTAGAAAGTGATCCTTGAAGATCCAAAACTATCACTTTCATAGCATACATTAAATACATTTATCTCAAAGTAAGTCAGTGAAGATCCTAAAATTATATACAAACTCCACCTCGGACGCAAGTAAATGTGTATGTCATTGATAAAGACAACTACGAATTGTTCAAAGTACGACCGAAATATCTGGTCCATAAGAACCATGAACATGGTAGGCACATTTGTCCCAATAGAATGCATCACCAGGAACTCATAATTTCCATATTAACATTGGGATTCCATCTTTGGAATATTATCCTCACAAACCCTCAATTAGTGGTATCTAGACTTGAGATTGAAATTAAAAAACCAACTCACACCTTTTAATTGGTCGAAAAGGTCACTAATCCTCAGAAAGGTAAACTTATTATTTATCATCACTCAGTTTAGATGATCATATTCAACAAAAATACCCAAGCACCCATCCACCTTTTTCATTAATTAAACTAGATCTACCTATGGGGAAACACACGTTCTGAAAAAACCATTCTCTCAAAGGTCCTCTAACTTTACCCTCATCTATTTGAACTCAGTATAGGCTATTTAGTAAGATGAAAAATATAACAATGTGGTCATGGGGGTGAAATTTGATGTAGAAGTAAATCTCCTAACTCAGAGGAAGTCTTGAGACATCTTCATGGAATACATCCATATAATCCTCCAATACTACTAGAAACCAAATTCTTAAAGATTCCACTAAAAAAGGGATAAACTTTCCAATAATGAGTGATGGTTTGAAGATTCCTTCCCACAAGGACTTCTCTTAAATACCTGAGATCTTTCTATCCCATAAAGGATAATCTCATCCCATCTATTTGTATTCATATAACTTGACTATGATGATTGTTAATTTGGGTATGAACTATGGAGAACCAAGATAATTTCATAGGGTTTCATCATGGCAACCAAGAGGTCGCACGAGAAACTCTCTCAACTGAACGCCAACTCTCACTACTATTAGATATATGATATTGAAGAATCACTCCTAGTAGGAAGCTCTAGAAATAGTTTCTAGGATAATTTCTTAATAGGATATCTATATCTAAAACAAGGGATATAGTTATGAAGTAATAACTTATCATTGTGTCTATATGTACTTGAATTTTTTATAAAATAGATAGATAATACCTCAAATCATCTCATGATTAGCCTGTTCATATACCACAATAGCCTACATCTACCTGATGCACTAACTACTAGAACTCTAAGCCTAGAATTGACCACATGGTGGTGGTGGTGGTGGAATTATCCCATATCATCTCACTCTACTATAAGATCATCCCTTCTGATCTCCACCCGCTCCTCTATCAGTGTCACCTACCTAGGGACCTCTCTAACCACGCCTAATAGATCCTTAATCATGATGTTACCTATTTCATGGTGGTCCATCCACTGTCTTCTTACCCTCATCATCACATTAGTTTAGGTAGTCATGATCCATGTGACCTCACCCATCACATTCAAAACATTTCCCCTCTTGGATGACTAGACCCTTTACACAAACCATGTCCTGCAAAAACACTTTTATGAGTCTGATAATTGTGAGGTCTCCTGCACTGAGACCTTGAAGGATAATGGCTACTAGATACAATAGAAGACTCAGCCCTAGGATCACTACCATCTCCTACCACCTGGTGCCCCTATGCTATAAATATGTCGATAAAAAGAGCCCTCTACAACACAAATTCATAAGTAGAAAGTATAGGGAGACCACACTAGCATATATGTATTTATGAATTTATTTTCAAACATTTTTAGATGAAAGAAACCATATTGCACTATATTTATGGAGTAACATGTGAGGGTGTTAAACCTTGTGGAATACTCAGAAACTATCATATTAACCTACTTTAACTCAAGTAGCTCCTACTCCACACAAATCATAATCACAAAGGGTAATACTCATCATGAAATAGTTATTGAAATTATGACCATGAGAGCATTGACTCATCTAGAGTCTTCATAATCATACTCCACCTGCACCATACTACTCCACGAATAAGGCTATCCACTAACACAACCATCTGATCTGCCAAGCTCTGAACTAGCCTAAAAACTCACACCACCGACTCAATCCAATCCAATAATTCATGTGGGTCTATATCACTTTCAAACCTCCTCGATATCTATTATTTCAACCCACGTAGTTAAATAATCCTATCTTCATCATTATCCTAACCTTCTAGAATGATCAGTTATCTAACACATGGTTGATTGTCTTCCTGGACCATGAGGGAAAACACTTCATGAGTAGGTCCCTAAATAGAGGCATCATCACTCAATTGATCATTTTCATTATCCTATATAACTAACCTGAATAGATATTGTTGCGAAGGCATCCTAAAAGAAATCCAAACATACCGATTTTAGATGAGAATTTAGGGGAAATGACTCAAGAAGTTCATGAAAGTAAAAAAGGACCAATCATATATGATGCATGTACCATTTTTTCCTACAACTAATTCCTTAGCATTCCAAGTCAACAAGTAGGTAATCAATGTCATAGTGAATGTATTATTTAGTCACCACACCAACACTAGGTTCCCTTGTAATAAAATCACACTTGAAACACTACAACACCATTACCCTAAGTTCCCAACAAATCCTTTCCATGTGTCTGACTCCAACACCGACTAGAGGATGAACCACCTCTGATTCCACATTGTCATGACCCAACCTATTGGGGATCGCATGGACATCAGTAAAGCGAGTGTTACACACCAATCCCATCTCTAATAGGGAATGGGATGGTAATAAGCACTGAGAAGGTATGACCTAAAATGGGATTCCCTATCCTTAAGTACTTTTATGAACACACACACACATCTCCATACAATTTAGTAGAGTTAAATTAAAGGAATGAAATATCTAGATTATGAACCAATAATTAAAAAACCTATAGGTAATACATAAAATTATGACTATGAAAATTCAAAGAATAAATGGTAAAAATACAGACCCAACTATAAATGAGGTTAAACTTGAAAAAACTAGAAAAATGAATAATGGGGAGATCATGGCTCTTAATCTCTATGTATGACCACCAAACATGGTCAAAGAAACCAAGTACAATTATACTCTACCAAAGTCACTGCCTATCTTTATATCCCCTACATAAGACATGAAACATGTGAGAAATCCCATTTAGGTGTGAGTATATACATACCTAGTAGGATTCCCTAAAAACCAAAAGGGAACAATATAAATAGAGGTAGTAAATCAGCTGATTCCATAATCAAGATAAAAATAAATCCCAATATAAATGTGTTCATAAAGAAACCCAAGTGAGATAGAAAGGGGATCCTAATCTCTAAATCCCATAAAAAAATTATGAGTAATTATTCATCCCCATAAGTCTATATCTAGTGCCCATAATCATGCACAAATACACAAGAATCCATGCGGAGGACCCTCACCTGGCCATTATGCTCCGTTGTTGTGGGGCACAATCTCCAGTGGAGGACTCGATCTACTTCAGATCTCAAATACGAGGGGTTAAAATCCATATATAGATGACTTATTTCCAATTTAGTATGGGGGTTTCCAAATATACATGTGTAGTGAGTATGGGGACTTGCGTCGTATTGCGATAGGGGGTTGCCAACACTGACATCCCTCTGATGATCCTACATAATCACTGCCATTTGTAAAACATCACTGAGCTAAGAATCATGATTTAAACCCATCATGAAATATCTAGAAAGCTAATATAAATGATATAATCACATCTCACATAGAAAACCAATCAAGATAGGCTACTCATGGACCAAATTTTAAGTCTCGTAGGATAAGATATAGAAGGTAGTAGATTCAGAGGGGGGGGGGTACAAAGTGTGTACCTTGGGTCACATGACGTGTGACCTCACCTGGACCCATGGACATGCCCTATCCTACACCTGACTTGGATAACCATGTGAAACTACATGACATGTACATAACATACAATGTTTTTATTGGCTGACCAAGGTATGCATGTGCCCTCCCAGCCTATGCTCGTGTATCTCAACCCATGCCCATGTAAACTAGTATTTCCCCCATGTCTAGTTGTACCCATGATCATATACTATTAGAAGACATTTCATGATCCTAGAACCATTTCAACCCACATATATGGGGTCATACATGGATTATTATATTTATCTCTACCCGAAACCCTAGTCATCGTAGCCAGGAGACTACATGGAATGTGTCCTTCCCAGTACATGTCGTGTGTGTAGGGATTCTCCAAAATATAAAAAATATTCAAATGTCTCACCCACACCACTACTTCCACTGTTTCCACCTAAATTAATATAGGGGAACCCAAATCTTGGTCTTACCACTCTTGATTCATTATTGGCAGCTGTATTTTGGCCACCCAATCCATGTACATCTCATCCTCCCACACCATGCCTCTCCCATGGATGAAGTATGATGAACCGGACTTTGATCAGGATTTTCCAGCCACTTAGTGTATTCGCCTCCCCTTTTGAGATTACCAAGGCAATGATGGTTATAGTTGTACCTTCCCTATCTCCACTGGATAGGGGGAAGCTCTCTATCAGCCTTCTTCTTCTGCTCAGGAACACCCCTTTCTACATTTCTATAACCCATAATTTATTCTGACATACCCAACAATCATGATTAGCTTGAAGGTTCCAGATCTCTATGATGGATCTACATAGTTAGGGCTCTTGAATTTCTAGTTCATGGATGCTTTCAATATTCTAAATCTAAATTTGGCATCTCAATTCAAAAATCATTGTTCCTTGGTCGATTCTTTTGATAGGTGCATTTTTAGATCTTGGGGATTCAGGACTGAGAAGTGGTGGGAATTATCAACAAATGACACCTAATGATTAAATTTTCTTTAGAGAATGATTTGATTTTTTCTTAGTCTAGAACTCTATGAACTTGAAACGAGTTCCCCTTATACTTATTTTGATGGTTGTATGATTTCCATATGAATTGTGATGCTCCTATTATAGTACCATGGATAAGGTTTAAATAACTTCTAGTGCCCATTAATAACTCAACTATTATACATATTATTGGGAACTTGGTTGGATGATTTTTATTCTATGATAGTATTAATGATTCTATTTGTCACCTAATTTCGCTGCATATATGCATCAACATTGATGTTTCAAGACCACTGGTGGAGTGGATTTGAATCACAGTTGGGGACGAATTCTGATGTAAACAAGAGGTGCTCTATAAATCGTGAAATTATTATTCCTAGACCTATAAATAATTGGGTCACCTTTTCTACTCAATTTGATAGGTTATCAAAGATTATCATAGAGTTACTGGTTCATTATCTAGAAAATCTCTAGGGTCATAGGATTTGAGTGCCCTTGTTGTGGATTAATTGAGTGGAAAGGATGGAAAAAATGTTTTCCCAAATTAGAATGAGGAAAAACCATAAAAACCAAATCTAAAGGTGGTGGACATATTTGATCGGTTGAAAAGTTATTTGGATGATTAGTTCATTATACATACAATTGCTAGGGTCAGAGGCTTTGGGTGCCCTTGTTGTGGATTAATTGAGTGGAAAGGATGCAAAAAATGTTGTTCCCAATTAGAATAAGGAAAAACCATAAAAATCTAATCTGAAGGTGGTGGACATATTTGATCAGTTGAGAAGTTATTTGGATGATCGTAATAAAATAGTGCAAGGTATTCTAGGGTTAGGGGGCATTGAGGGTATGTGTGAAACCAATGCTCTACGACCATATGAAAATATTACAAAGGCTTCTTCCTATGCAGAAGTTTCTCATCTTGAAAATTGTACCTTGAATGAGGTAGTGTCAAACAAGGGACATGAGAATCAAATTCATGTCTCTCCAGATGTTCTGAGGATTTTTTTAATGGAGTGGGCATGCCAAATCATAAAATTACCTTATTATCTATTAATAATAGTAATCTTTTTGAAGGTATGTGAACTGATGGTCTTGGTCAGGATCATGGAGATCCAGTATGGGTAGACAGCTCTGAAAAAGGTTGATACTTCTCAGGGTAAGATTTAGGGTGGAGCTATAGACGAATATCAGATGAAAATTCTAATGGAGGAATAGTATAGGTCTTCACAGTCCAAGGAGGAATAAGGGGTATAAAGAAAAAATGGATATAGGGTGTTGAATCATGAGAGAGAAGAAGAAATACAAAGGGTGTAAATATTAATATTACTTACCTAGACCAATGGATATTAGGTTATCCAAAAATATTGGGCCCAAGTTGATTGAGTGTGATACCTCTAATAATGAAAAGGTGAAAGATATTATCTTGAACCTATTGAGAGAAAGTGTAATGGGAGAAGGTGGTAATTCTAAGGAATGAGATCTTCAGTTAGTGGGTGACATGATGAAAGATCGATCTCTGATATAGGGAGGATATGTGTTTATTGAGGATGATCTAATTTTTCCTTAAGGGGAACTATTAAAGGAATCTGAAAATGAAGATACACTATTGGATCTTATGGGTGTAACACAATTAGAAGCAAGTGAGGAGGTAGGGGAAAAGTATTGGGATCTTCTCTTGAACTCATAAGAATAAATATTGGAGGATTCCTTGATTATTGATCATTCTCATG
The DNA here is from genome assembly GCA_963277665.1 of Viscum album. NCBI lineage: Eukaryota > Viridiplantae > Streptophyta > Magnoliopsida > Santalales > Viscaceae > Viscum > Viscum album. The sequence goes on from OY728155.1 coordinate 1,980,413,121, forward strand.
ATGATGTGAATGGGATGGAAGATAGATTAATTCATCTAGAAACAAATAAGGGTTAGAGTGATTGGATTAATAAGAAATGTATAATTTTGACAAGGGGATTCAATAAAAGTAATATAATCGTAGAGGATTTCATCCAAAATTGGGGCTAGATAGCTTATCAATTTGAATATATTGTCAATTATGAACTGTATACAATAGTAAATGAACTTTTCAAGAAATTATATATTGATATTTCTTATAATAGTTTAATGGTTTCTTTCAATAATTTGGTAATCTTCAATTGTATCTGATGTTTTCTTTGGTTGGAACATGCATTGTTTCCCACATTTTCCACAAAAGTTCTTAAAAAAAATCTAATTTTCAGTTAGTCAACCATACTCTAATCCATGTTTCCATCACCTGCAACCCACATCGCACCATGATCTATCTAAAAAACAACAATATGTACATCATTCATATATCCTCCATGAATATGAGGGTTCGATCAGGCTTGAATCCAATCTGACAATGTCAAATTGCATCCCCATGTACCAATAAAAAATAATGTAAAGGCTAGCATGGAAAATACACAAGAATAGAGTGAATCCATTTCTTTTCTGATGTGATCTCATTATACTATTACATAATTTTGGTATCCATCGTTGAGAACAAGGTGGAACAAAAGAATTATCAGATTAAGAATACAAAAATATAGTAGGGATCATGTGAAGTATAGAAATCATAGATAGTAAGAAAGAAGATATAGAAATCCAATCTTGTCAAATAAAATTGGTAGGAAAAACATAAAATAATGTTATATACATTGATATTTGACTAATAATTGGTTACGATCATGTCTTCTAGTGATAAAGAAGAATATCGTTTGTGTTCATTGTTCGTATCATAGTTCACCTCGATTCATTCATTATCATTCTTAGATCTCAATCCACCAATGATGAATGATTCATCCTACTCTCTAATCTCCTAGGGTTATACAGCTAACTATATAGATTTTATTTAATATATAATTTATAAATGAGTCCTTAATATAGGTTATAAAATATATTATTTAAATTAATTAATGAATTTACTTAATGTACCTACCAACAATCATCTTCCACGAAATGCCTGATGCCAACTAACTTTATGTCACGTATAGGTTAAAACGCATATTTAAGGAAAAACCATAGTATTATATTTCCCACATGAGATCCTAGAAACTTGTAAAACCATTTAATCTAAAATGACGTGTTCACAAGATATGATATATATAATATTTTTAATATATCCATAATGAACCTCTTCGGGACCAGGAATCTCATGTTGACTCAACGTCAGGATCTAAATATATTATTTAAATGTCAAAAAGTATTAAAAGGTAAATTTAGATTTGTTACACCATATTTCATATCTACATATAGTATTTTAATATCAAAGTTATTTGAGTGATTGGGGAAATCTTGATATTATGTATCCTTTACTCAATATGGATATTTATTGATATGTCTTATTATCTATGAATTAAATTGATTATTCAATATATGTGGAACGAATTAGACATTGAGTGGTAGGTATGACCTAGAATTACATATCCCCTCGATGCATTAATAGGTCTCTTGAGACAAACTAGTTGGCTAGCCTTACTAAATGGATTGTTGGTGTGTACCTAGCCATTGTTTAAACTATCTCCGTGTAATGCCTTGGTGATAAAGATATCATGATGTTTGAGACCATGAAATCCAACCTTATGCATTTCCTTAATATAAAATTTAGTAATTATTATCCATGAGATTATTTCATTGATATTATCAATGGAATCATTTCATACTCAAGTTGTTAAATAAATGGAATGCGTTTTCTGTTATTTATCATCCCATATTTATTATTCCTTATTTACTCATGATAGATTAGGTTTTACATATCACTTACTGAGTGTTATAAATCAACCATATTTTTTTCCTTTCCCTAGGATATGGAGATGGAATCATTGAATTAGTTCAAGGATTCATAACCTTAATTTAAAATATTTTTTATATTTTATTTCTAATATAAAATGGTATACCTATTTGTATCATTTTATTCATAACTATTAAAATAATTGGTCATTGGGGATGATATCCCTTGTATCTTATTCCAATTTAATAAAGCAAACATCGACTCTGTGTTACTATATTTGGGGTTGTTACATATCTCTTTGTGATATTTAATATAGATGTTGATGTATACTCTTCCCTTTCTGAAATTCAACATCTTCAAGTAGGTATATAGCTTATAATACCATGTTATTGTGGATTTTTCACCCAATATAATGAAATTTTTATCCTAAAAAACAACTTTCATCTTCTCCAATCAAGAAACCACATGGTTTCTTCATGTAAAGCTCCTCTTCAATTCACCCTTTAGGAAGGAAAGCGTAAAATCAATTTTAAATATCCTGGATTTCCTTTTTAATATAATAGAAATAAATATTATAATTGTTTAAATTCATTAAATCGGTGAAAAGGACTCATTAAATTCCCCCCTTCAACTCATAATTATCCTTTACACCCCAATATCACATTAATTCGCACCACTTCTCCCATTTCATTAAACTTGATTTAAAACACCCACTTTGTTATTAGTATACCAAACACCATTATTTGTATGTTTTTTTTTCAATGTTAATTATACTCATTTTTTGAACTTGTTCTAGAAATATTGAACTTAATAAGAGCCTCAAATTTATGTTTCATAAAGTAATGTGAGAAAAAACATTAAAATATAAGAAGTAAGTATCTCTATTTATTTATATTTTTATCATAGGCTTGTATATGTCTAAATGAATCACCTCTAATGGATGGGTTGATTTAATTTCCACCTACTTGAGTGGTGAGTTTTCCATATTTTCCTTTTAACATGTTGAGAATATTCAATATCTCTCAATTATCATCATGAGAACATTGAAAAAAATATCCTTGATTTAGGTTACTCATATTAATTTTTCCAAGATTTTTAAACCTTCGGTTCAATAATAGATATTGTTATTTCATGGAGAGATAGAATTAATTTTCAAAATCACCCACATTAAAAAAATTACCTTTAGTTTGGTGTTGTATTTTTACAACTCTAACATCTTCATGAAACATGAGAAAGAACCTATCCTCCCTAAATCCACTTCATTTACTTTATCAAGAATTTGAGAAACGCTTAACAAATTATGTTTCTTTCTATCAATATAAAGAGTGTTTAGTGATTTTATCTTTCCTTTCCCAATAAAAATTAATCCAAATCATTTAAATTTTTGTAACACATAATTTAAAATGGTAGATGAGCATAAAACACAATTTTATAAAGCTTTATGGATTTTTAAATCTCATATCATGTGAGATGAGCATCCATTTTCTAGGGTTTATTAACTCTCCACTTTGGATGTATTCAATGAAACTATAAAAACTCTATATTTTTTACTTTACATATATCTTATTATTTTGGGGATTTTTACTATTAAAAATCAAGTTTTTTAGGCTAGTATAAGGATTGGAAATTCATTTTCATGGTAATTAGGTTGCTCGTTCCTTCCAAAAACTTCTTCAAGTATATTAAATTGGTTCTAAGATCTCATTAAATAATTTAAAATTTGTTTCTATTTTTTATTCTTTTAATGGGGCTGACTCCCCCCCCCCTCAGACCTTGATTCCCAAGCCAGAAAGAAATATAATGTTTTTAGTATTAAAACTAGGTTATAGTTTCTATATTCCCAAAACCTCCACAAAACCAATATAATTCATATAAATCATACTTACATTTATAATTAATATGCATTCCATATTTTTTGTGTTTTATTTCTTTTATATTGAAGTCGCTAATCTTGGATCCTTTTTATAAAAGAAAATTATTGTGAGCTCGTGAAATATTATTCTTCATATTAAAATTCTTCTTATTCTTTTAGAGTCACTAGTGAGAGTATTTTTTTACATAAAGTTTGTTTTCTTGAGATTTACATATTTCTAAGGGTCACTAGATTTAGCAACAATCTTGGTATTCATGAGATTATTTTTTTCATTGATTATTCACCAACATTATCAGTAATATTTTTCCCTTAAAATATGACATTTTTTTGATTTCATAAACGTCATTCATCTTGGAACATTCTCCAGCTTCTGAAATTGAGTTTTGAAGACTAGATCTTGAATTATTTAATTCTTCTTCAGTTTTGACCAACTTCTTTTGAATATAGTCAAACTCCTTCTCTTAATCCAGCACTATTTCTTCCATATGGATGTTAAATATATTATCACCATAAAAAATATTATTTAATTCATCATCCCCTTCAATAATTCGTATCTTTCTTCTATAAAATCATATTCCTTATAAATAGTTGACAAATTTTCCTTCTTTTACACATTTATTTCATATTCAAATTTAGTGATTTTTGAGAGATAATCATTCAATTATTTATTTAGAAAAAAATAAATCACAGTCACTTCTTCCCCACTATCATAACTAATTTCATCACTAGTAACCTTTTAACTATTTTCATTTTCAATGAGTAGTTTTTGACCATCTTCATCACCAGAAATCTCAAATTTTTCTTCACCATCGCATCATTACCTATATTTTGAAATTAAGTTTTACCTTTTATAATAGGATAAATTATTTACCATATATTTAAAATAAACCTTTTATTTATTAGATTATTCCTATATAGTAATTTCTGGTTAACCTCTTCTTAATCACCATATTCTTCATATTTTTATTTTTTAAAATTTGATGCAAAATTCCCAATAACACCACACCTAAAACATTTAAAAGGGAGATTTACATAATATTTACCTTCCTAGATTATCAACTTTCTAGATATAAGTTATAGAAAAAATAAAATTTATCCTCCATATCTTCATCAGAATATGAGAAACAAGATCCTTCGATGATAATAGCCTTCTTCTTCAACTTATCTAGTTTTGAGGATTTGAGGGAAATCTACTTTTCATCCTTTAGATTTTTATTAAAAACATCATATTTTTGAAAGTTCATAAGATATAACAGTACTATGTAAGTCATCAATAGTAATAGCACATTGATTTTTTTCTTCCAAATAAGATATTTTATCTTTAAAAAATTTAGGTAATATACATAAGCTATTCTCTAAAATAGTAGATTCTTCCAACTTCTCACAATATCCCCTAGTCATGCTTATAACTTTATCAACCCTCTTTAGGAATATACGAATAGTATAATCACAAATCATCTAGATATCTCTAAATTTAGGTCTCTAAAACTAAAACTTTTCTCATTGCACCAGGGTTTTTTCATTTATATATATTCTCCAGTTTTTCCCAAATTCCTTTTGTAGTTATAATTCATCTGAATTTTAGAAATTAACTTCCTGAATGTGGGGGAAAATATCAATTCTTATATGAACATCATTATCCACATTCAATTTAACTTCTATTATTATGGAATAAACATCAATATATAAGGGGTGATCTATCCAATATTTTATCAAAAAACTCATAATTGATAAAAAGAAGATACTGAAACCTTTTTTCCCTTCCATATATGATAAAATTCCCCATAGAATGTGGTAATCCCATTATTATCTAATTTAAAATCATATATTGTAGATAATAAAAAAAAATATCTATTTATTCTACATATGATAAAACTAAAAAATAAATAATCAAATATACAATTAAAAATGAATTCAACCTTGTTCTAGTACTGATTTTTGTTCCACCTATAGGATCTATGTGATCAATAAGAGGATAGATGAATTAGTGATGCAAGTTCTTTTTATGTTTCCTTAAAAACAACATTTTCTTCCAGTTAATACGTATAATGTTTTATATCCATAAGAATTCAAATATAGATCAAACTATATTCATATAATTTATAAGATTTTTCTTTCAATGTAAGAAGGATATTCCTTCTCCTAATTTGGAACTCACCAAGACCACACTACCCACTATTAATCATATATGAGTATAAACGAGCTTGGTATAACCTTTAAGATCAAATTTTCATATCTCCTAACTATTCTTCAGTGTGTGTTTCACACAAGTACATCCCACACATTACAATAATCAAATAATTGGGTAAGATATTATATTTATTCCTTCTATATAATGTTATTAAGTTATCAGGTGTAATGAGTTCTTATTCTTCTTATTATATATTCTTGTATAATAATAAGAAACCACTATAATTTACATGAACATCACTTCATGTAATAATTAATATTGGTGACTTCATCATTAGAAAGGATCTTCAAGATATATGGCAGTAGTGCCATTCTATAACTCTCTCTATTTGAAATTTCATATTCAAATCCTCTAATATCATTCTTTCTATTCCTACAACACAATTATTTCTTCTAATTTGGTGAATATGTATTCCAAAAACATCATGATAATAATATTCTAGCACTTCCTTCTTTTTAAATCACCAACCTATAATAATACACTTACATATATTAAAATTTTAATTGTCCTAAATAATTTGACATTATATTTAAAACTCTCATTTCACCTCTTCATAACCACCCACAACTTCTTACATACAATAAGTAACTTCCAAATATCTTAATCCCTCAAAATATTAAATAATCATTTAATTTTTCCTCTTTTTATCCTTGATATCTTCATGAATTAAAAAAAACTGGCAATAACTGCAGTTGTGACAACATAATTATTAGAGAATTCATCATTTAAGTTCCTCCATATTCCATATTCAATATTTTACAACCCAAATGAAATTTATAAAATCACTAAAATGTATTTTGTGATTCTCATGAAAAACTTCTCTGCTTCATGCCACCATGGCATGGTTTAGTGAAATATAGGAAAACACACTTTGAAACACCCATCACCATGACCACTTCACCATTTTAACTTATACCTTTGAAACATATATAATCAAATTGTAAAAGTATACTACAGATTAAAAAACAAATTTAGAAGGAATAATGTTTCCCATGTGTTGAACATAAATCAACCATGTGGACAAAAAATCCCACTTATAATACACCACAACATGGCCCAATATTCATTTCCCAACTCCTGGTAGTGTGGTATACATTTCCTTAGCATGAAACATCTCATACTCTAGTTACTTCCACAACTAGAACTCAATACTCAACTAATTGAATCAAAATCATTCTAATTTATTGTGATATTTACTCTATGAAGGTCAATGCCCAAAGTATCATCATATTTTCTTATAAAATTCACGACTTTGTAAAAAATTGAATTAAATTTAATTCCATATGACTTTTTAAGTCATATAAAAATATTGAATTCATACAATTTGTCATGAAGTCATAAAAAATTACATAGAATTAATTTGATCTCCCACTTGAATTCATATAAAATCAGAAGTCATATGATTATTTTTGTAAATCATATGAAACATTTAAAGTCTTGTGAAAAAATAAAATTCAAATAAAATCCCTTGCTAAGTCAACTAAAATGATATATATCATATGAAAAAGAAATTTTCAAATGTTACAAATCCCTATTCAAACTCTATAAATCCATATTGACTTAAAATGACTTCAAGCCTCTCAAATTTATTCCAAAAAACTTCAAACACAATCAAATGTTGGAATAAAAATTATCTTAAATGAATCACCAAGCATCACTTGATTTTGAATGTTATTTATGTATTTAAAATAAAAGACATAAATAATCATATCCACTACATCCTTCTCCATTATTTATTATCAATATGAATAAAAAACTCATAGGAACTTATTCAATCTCAAGACTTGGTCTCAATAGTGTGTGTTTCATATATATATATATTACATGAAAAATAGAATGATAATTTCCCCTAAAACTAAAACTTTATGTTTTCCCAAATTGATGATCATCACAAAGTGTTATGTTTTTTTATTTTAATATTTTAATGAGTAGAACCATATGATTGATTCAAATAATTTTATACACTATATAAAGAATTGAATCAGAGGGTAGTGAGTTGAGATTTTTTATCTTGATTCACCAACCACAAAGTATATCACAAAGAATATCATAAATTTTTTATATAATATGGGTTTATAATTATCAATGATTCCCATTATCAGATATTAAGGATATATATATTATGAGAACCCATATACATTTATACCTTTCTTATACAAGCCTTGAGGCTTGACTAATCAGGGGATGGTTTGGTTTTTTATTGATCATATTGATATTTAGAGCTCAACCAAGATGACGTTTTTTTACTTTTATGATTGGTTACATAAATCTAGAACCTTGATAGTATTTGATTGAGAAAATATATAGACATGATTAATCGATTAACATGTGAAGTGATCGGCTACTTCGATGAGGTACATGTGATGTGTTCATCTTCTAGATGACTAAGATGTGATGTGTTCATAGACCTGGTCAGTCTATTTTAGGGAATCATGAATATATAATATGTATTATACTAGATTTACATATTCCATGTCTATGGGTCACTCGATGTCATGGAAAAATAGATTATATTGGTATACATATGATATATATGTCATATCTTATGATGAACATGTTCATATAGAGGTGTGAGTTTGTTTGATTGAGATCACATTAGACCCCTTTTTATATTGAGTAGCACTTATGTTTTTCTATAGGCCACCCTTTTATTATATCAATTAAATCAAGTCTTTAAAAAAATTATTTCTAAAAGGCTTGCAGGGTCCTATAGTTTGTTCATAGGATAAATTATGTTCTGGTTAAAGTATTTATTTCAAAATGAAGAGAGATGAATAATTTGTATCAAAATATTTTTTATGGATTCATAAATAGTTGTGATGTTTTTCATAAAGTCCTTATGGAATCTTAATATAATTGTGTGGTTGTTGGAAAGACACTAAAATTGATATATCATATTTTACAATATCCTTTAAGTCATAGCCTAAAAGTTTCCATGTAAATTCCTTCACTACTAAAATATGTTCTTTAACATTAGTGTTTTGATTTTGGTTATTTATAAATCGATGATAAATATATTATATTGGAATTTTTAATATTGGTTTTTATTGATACCAATGTTAAAATTACTCCTATTTAACCTTAAATGTTAGTTTTTATAAAAACTAACATTCAAATATTTTAAAACATTTTAAAATATGTTTTTTACATCAATTTTTAACATCCACTTTTAAGAAAACTAATGTTAGAAATATTTTAAAATTATAAAAAAACTTGAGGTCTTATTTTTATTTTTCTCAAAACCGTCTCCCTTGAATACCTTTGAACCAAAAATGGAACTGACAATTCAATGACCTTCAATTCTCTCATCAAGTCTATTTTCATCCACTTGTCATGTATTCTTTCTTTCAACACCCTCTCTCAACTGACTCTCGACTGACGAAAGCACTAAAAACTTCAACGACTATTTATGACCTCAAATTATTTCATGGACTCTATTTTAATACACTTTTTACCTTCTTTATCTTGTATATTTGATCCTTCATTCTTATTCAACGACCCTATAGCTATTAAGGTTGACCCAAAACTACAATTTGACGTTTTTATTGTTTTTTAATTGTTTTTTGCACTCTTTTTTCATCAATGTTGCATCATTTGATTTGTTGTCACAGAATTTTATTGATTTTATTAAAATTGTGAAGAAATTTTTCATTATCAAGCTCTAAAATTTATAAGTTTTTTTTATTTTGGAAAATTAATTATGTATAACTATTTGTTATCATAATATTTTGTATTTTATTATATATTTTTTCTTAACTATTTGTTATAGAAGATCAAATAATAATCATGTGACTTCAACATGTTAGAAAATTATGAAAGTAAATTATATCATGGAATATAAATTTTTATAAGATAATCCCAATTAATATTACATGAGAAAAAAAAGTTCTCACACTCCAAGGATTTATGACTCCTAAAATATTGCAACCAATCCAGTGATGTGGTGGAGAAGTTCTTCCTTTACGTATAGGCCATGAATTCATCTTATTGATGAAGTATGTGATGAATTAATATGTCTATTATCATAATGATAAAGTCATTATACATTATTTAATAGAATTTAAATTATATGAGTCTGATTATAGTTGAATCTGGAGTTGAAATAGAGAAATGTTGTCAAATTAGATGCATTGAGGTTTGATTAATCATATTTTATGTTCATTCAAAGGTTGTTTAGTTTTCATATCCAAACATGATGTTTCTAGTAAAATAGATAAAAAATATATTCAATTGATTACATATCAATTGATATCTTAAAATATATTACACATGATATATATTTGAATAACTAAGTTCATTATTTTTTTATAAAAATGATAAAGTGGATATTTTAATGTGTATGGGTTATCTTTAAATGACAAGTAAACATGATATGATATTTCCATGATGAAAAGAATACTATGATTCATTCTGATTAATTAAATTGAAAAATAATTTGGATGTGTAGTTCACTTAAGCATGATGAATTATATATAATAATAGTGTTTCCTACCATAAAATGATCACATGTTTACATTATTACTATTTTTCAGGGAAAAATAATTCCATTTTTCATTTGATATTCCCCCACATCACTATATAAATTTTATGGTTGTTGGATATATACTAGATCATGTCTGATTTAGGAGGAGGTGAATGATTTAAAAGGTAGTGGACATGACATATTCATTTAACCAAATCAACTTCTTTTATGTGGGAGGTTGGTTTGTGAATATTAATTGTCAAGCTTTACTATAAAACTATATATATATATATATATGTTTTTATTTTAAACTATTTTTATGATAATTTTTTGTTATAATAATTTTATTTATTGTATTTTTCATAACTTTTGTTATAATTTTTTTTATAATTGTTCATATGATTTTTTATATTATTGTTATAATAATGGTTTGTAGGTTATTTTTGCATAATTTTTTGAATAATTTTTTGTATAATTTTTTGTATAGTTGTTTTTATAATTTTTTGAAATTAAGGATTTATTTTCAAAATAGTTTATAAGTTATTTTTTATGATTAAATTTTTGTTATGATAATTTTTTGTAGGATTAATTTTGTATAATTGTTATTTTTGTTAATTTTTTGTTATTATAATTGTTTGTTATTATTATTTTCTATTATAATAATTTTTTGTTAGTTATTATATTTTTTTATGTTTTATAAATTATGTATAAGTGTTTATTATCTATTTTTTATATATTTTTTAGTGTTTATATGTCCTAATATATTCACCATTTATATTTTGATAATAGGTTTTTAATGGATCATAATTAGATGAATTTATGAAGAACCACTGATAAATATGAAAAGGGGTTGATAATTTATTGGAATTTTCTAAATGAAATATTCAAAAATAATATTTTATTGTATGTCTATTCATGAAATGTTTTAATATAATAAAGATAAATTCCAAATAAATCAAGGATCATATAATTTTCTATGGTTTTATCCATAATTATACATGTTGGATATGACATGGTGAATGAATTGGAAATTAAACATCTACTGTGTATGAAAATATCCAGAATGATACATATGATCGTATTGAAGAATTAATTCATGATGTAGGTGTTGAAACCATCCAAAAAATATTAACTATTGAATTATTGTATAAAGATTATAAGAAACCATTATTTTATGTTGTAATAAATATATATTTTTATCAAATATTTTGAGATTATTTAACATGAAAGAATGAAATTTAAGGGGTGATAAAAGTATCTCTAAGTTTCTTGAAATTTTAAAAGAGAATATTCCAGAAGGAAATAGCCTTCCAGATTCTAATTGTGAGGAAAATAAAATATTATTCCTAATGGGATTTGGGTAAAAAAGATACATTCTTACCCCAATTATTGTGTGTTTTATTTTAATGAATATGAATAATAATCAAGATTTCTTAAATTGGGGAAAGCATGCTATAATATGATTCATTAGGAAGTACTAAAATCTAACCTCCTGCTAAATCAATTTGGTACCTTCCAATAATTCCTTCTAATAATTACTTCCAATAATTCAAATAATTAAAATATAATCCATTCACAGGTATCAAAAATAGAACTCCATATAATAAAATTTTGTGCCTTCAAATAATTCCTCATTTGAAACATCTATTTAAAAATTAAATTAATGTAAAAAATTTAAGATGGAATATAGATGAGTTCATCTATGAAGGAAACCTATTTCACCCTGTTGTTTCACTATAGTGGAAAAATATTTGATAAACAATTACCTTACTTTTTAATTGATGTTAGAAATCTCATAATGGGACTATGCACAGATGGAATGAATCTATATCAGATCTGAAGCAGCCAAAAAAGTTCATGGCCTATTTTTTTGGTAGTTTACAACATTTACCCACAGATATGTATGAGGAAAAAAATATTTTATGATGATCTTGAGTATTTCTAAACCAAAATAGTTTGGAAATTATATTTATGTGTGTATATCATAATTTATTTAAGGGTTGAAAATTCTATGGGAAACATGTGTTACTATTTTTGATTCATTTAAGAAAGATAATTTTTTTCCATGCTATATTAATGTTTACTATAAATGAATTTACTATAAATGGAAAATTTTCTGCATACAATGTTAAAGGATATATATCATGTCTAATTTGTGAAAAATAGACTCCATAATATAAATTTCATAATGGAAGGAAGAGAGTGTACATGGGACATCAAATATTTTTTTGAAATTGATTGTCCTTATCATTGATTGAAAAAATAATTTAATGGATTACAAGAAAATAATATTCCCCCACAACCATTTTCAATTGAATATTATTACAATAGGGAGAAAATTATTGATTTCAGATTTGGAAAGAAAAGAAGTTATAGTCATCAAAAAAATATGTTAGAAAAAGAATATCATTTTCTAACATCCTTATTGGATATTATTAGAGATAAAACATAATGTTGACGTTATGAATGATGAGAAAAATATATGTGACAGTTTGATTTGAACATTGTTATAAGTAATAGGAAAGAAAAATGAGGGATTTCATTCTATATTTAACATGTTTTCAATGGAAATACGTTAGGAGTTAGCTCCCACTATTAAAGGAAACAAAACATATTTATATTTGGCTTGTCACACATTAAGAAAGAGTGAGAAGATTAATTTTTGTTAGTTTCTATATGGTATTAAAGTACCCACTGTATATTATTTGAATGTGAATATGTTCGTGTCATTGAAGGATTTCAAATTAATAGGTATAAAATTTCATAACTATCATGTATTGGTGTAACAACTTGTACTGGTCACATTGTGTTGTATATTTACAACACCTATCAGAAATTCTGTCATCAAGTTATGTAATTTTATCAAATAAATTTTTATTAAATTCATTTATCCAAATTTGTTAGATGTGTTAGAGAATGAAGATTCTATTATAATTTTTAATTTATAATTGTATTTCCAATCAATTATTTTTGATATAATGGTTTATCTGGTGATTCATATACTGCGTGAGATAAGAATATTTGGGCATGTTTATTTACATTGGATGTACCCTTTAAAAATATATAGAAACATTTTGAAGAGATATATAAAAAATACTCATCGCACATAGGCCTTTATTGGTCTAAAATATATATCAGAAGAGGTTTTTGAATTCTGTACCGATTATTTTTATAACATGGAGCATATTAGTCATACTATATCTCAAAATATAACTATTTATAGTGATAGTAGAAGGATTTGAGGCTTAAAATTAATGGTCATTCCATGAGATGAAGTGATTTAGGAACATTTGTACATTTTAACAACACATATGAAGTTCAAGAATATATATAATCACATATTTCTTAATTAAAGGTATGATATTTGAAAATAAATGAAAAGTGGATGACGATTGATCATAAAAAGACATTTTTTTCATGGATTAAAGGGAAATTCATCACATATATATCTAAATTAAAAACACTGAAATGGTTGGTAGGGGTATCATCTCTTAATTTTATCACATGGTATGGTTTTAATATTAATGGTTATGGAAAAATATTTTCTCATTGGAAATCCAGACATACATCATTATGTTTTGGTTAAATTTTCACATATAAATAATTTTTTGACTATGATATTTAAATTTATAAATATTTCTATTATTTTACATTTAATTTTAATATATAATAGTTTATCTTGAAAATTGTTTGTTTAAGAATCAGAACATCAATATTTTTTTGAATAACTCAGATGTGTGAAACTATTTTTTTACTTAAATATTTTTGTAATTGTTATTCTTAAATATTGACTTATCTAATAATATGCAGGTATAGATAATTTAATTACATTTTCTTATTTTAATGATGGTCACATAGGTAGAGGAACATTTAATAAGGTAAGAGTTTATTATTATTATTCAATATCCAGTAATATAATTATTTAATGGAAGAAACATTTTATTTTTTAAAAGATAATGGAATGACTATAGATGTGTCTCTTACTGAAGCACATCATATAGAAGATTCATCTCCTTTTTTTGTAGATAAATAATTTTTTAGATGTTAAAAATGGGATTACATGTTTACCAAAATTGTCCCTTGTATGTGGAGACTAGAGAATACATATTAAATTTGATGAAATAATAACCCAATTGGACCAAATGCAATGAATTTTACCAGTTATATCAACATGTTGAGCCATTGTTGGATTATAATTTTACATCCTAATTGGAAGTCTATCAAAAAGATGGAGAAAACGAAATGGTGGGGTTCCATAACTGTAAAATATCTCAATTGATTTATTTTTATCTCATCTTTCACATATTTTATATTTTAGATGACTAATATTTAATTTATACAATTATAGATGACATTAAATTTTATTAAAACAAAAGAAATTAATAAAAAATTTATATCTTTAATTGTAGTTCGATTGATGTATTTTTAAACAGAAATGAAAGAAAATGTTTTTTGGAATTTATAGAATGAAACCCCATGCCTCAATTATGGGTTTTTAGATGTAGATACATGGATGAAATTTGTCGCTCTCCAACATGATGAAGCATTTATAGTATGATAATTATTTGATATTGTAAAATTTATAGTACATTATTTGATTACTTATTAGTTATTTTTTATGTTACAAGCCTCTAGGAGATCTCATCAACAAATCTATTTATAGAATGTATACCCTCATAATTTACCACTTGGAGGGTATCATTTTTTGTAGGAGAAAATGTTTGAAGAAAAATTTGAATCATTAAGATATCAATCTAATAGTGGTTCATAATTGGTCTAGTTTGGTCCTCTATCTCCCCCACTCTCCATAAAAAATGGAAAAGAGAGAGAAGAACAAAAATTAAAATTATCTTACAGAGCAATCAAAAGATGTATCTAACAAGATTTTAAGAAATTATTTTTTATTTTCCATGAATATGTTCATTTTTTAAATTAACAACACTCATATACCATTTTAAATTTTCATTTTAGGATGACGTTCAAGAGAAAAAAACTCATGGGGATTTTATCCATGAGGGTAGGGTAGACATTCTAGCTAATTCTTTAGGAATTTCAGAACACCCTAACCATGTAAGAGGATATGAGGTGAATGTTAGTGTCAAGAAAGCTTTTGGTCATCAAATTAAGAAATTTAGAGACCCATAAATAGATTCCTTAGAATATAATATGAATGATATGAAACATTTTATGGATGATAAAATTCAGTTAAGTGTGTAAGTTATGTTTGAATAATTGATGAGACTATCACTACCTAACTTGCCTACCCTACCTACCCTACCTACATAGCATGACTTAGATACCCAGCCCACCCATCCTATCATCCTACCATACCTACCCAACCTACACTTCCGTCCCTTCCTACCCAACCTACCAACATCGATCCTCCACCTCCTCATTTGTACCTAAATATATTTTGTGAGTTGTATGTTGTAGATCTCCATGTACATATTTTAGCGTATAGAGTCGTACAATTTTTTTGGATTTTGTACATCACCATCCTATTAATTTGGGTCAGTAAGAATATTATTACATGATATTATTGATGCAAATATTCTACACCCAAATATTCTACATCCAAATATTCTACATCCATTACTTTAGTTGAATACCCTTCTTTTTCATCTAACATATGAGGTATGGGTAGTTTTTTAAATATTATTTAAATTTGATTAAAATTTACTTATATTTTGTCTAACATTTAATTTATATAGGATTATCTAATATCAAAATAATTATTACATAGAAATACAATGGTTTTGGCACCAAAAACATCAGATACTTATGATATTCCTGATGTGCTAAAAAGATAATCCCAATGTTCATCTTACATGGATAATATTTATCAGTTTAGAATGAAGTATTATATATATGGAATACATTATCCATTGAGAATATTCAAAAACTATATCATTGATTTGGTTCTTTTTTATGAGTATAAGGCACCTGTGCAGTAGTTTTTTTCGATTTAAGTAAATTTATGTTTCCATTTTTCATTCTTTAAATAAAGATGACTTCCAGTGACTTACAATATTACTTATTTAATTAGGTATATACACATTTTTATTATTAAAAATTAAACTACTAGTGTTTATGGTCTTATAGAACCATAATTAATTTCTACGGTTGTGTTATATTTGAAAACTTCTACTAGAGATTCATATTTATCTGAAAGATTATCAAATACGGAGATTAGATGATGGTTTTTCGATTCCTTGATGGGTAACCACACTAAGATAATTATGAGGTAATATTAATTATTATTTTATTAATTATGAATTTTTTATATTGTATATGTTATTATATGTATGGTGTATTCTTCAAATGAATGAAAATTATATAGGTTTTTCTCATTATTAGGTGTTTTTTTGGAAAAAATATCAACTTTTTAGACAAGTAAGTGTTATTATTTTTTATAATTTCTTTATTTTATTATTATTATTTCTATACATGTATTTTAAGTTGATATATATGAAAATTTAAGACATGTAAAAAGTTTAAAAAATATCACTTGTCGATAAATTATCCAAATACAATCCAATACATTGATATAATTGTAAATATATTTTATATTAGATAATATTTTATTATATATATATATATATTGGGTTTTATTTTCAATTTAATGTAATTTAACTACTCGGTCATATTGAAAAAGGAAGGGTGGAATGTGGGTTTTATGTATTAAGATTCATGTGTGATATAATCATAACTCGCTTATCTTCTCAGTAACACTAGGTTCGAGGAATGCTATGTATATTGTTGGGTCTCTCTTTGAATTGGTATACCTCACAATTTTGAAATACCATTATTCAAATTCTGATTAGTCACTTATTAAAACAGTATTGAGAGACTTATGTGTAGGACCTATGAGTATTGTTTCAAAATACCAAACAACAATATGTATAACTATATCTATGTAATTGTTATAGGAATGGTCTTAATGAATCATCTTCAACTTCCCCAAAAATTTATTTTCTTTTATACATCCATGGAAAATGTTTTATTTTTATCTCCCTCCCTGACCCATAGATCTCATGACTTCTCCCTAAAAATCATCTCTAATTTTAGTATCTTTTTAACCAAACATAATTATATATTAATAAAGATATAAAATGTTTCATCATTCCAATGATCTTGGAGTGTTGGATTTAGTTTATTGATCTTTTTTTGTCTTATAAGATTGTGTGTTTGTTAGACTGATTGGAATCCCAGGATTGAAGATCTCCTTAAATTCATCTAATATTTCTATAAAAAATATCCAATCATGGAAATATATAGGAGGATCCCACAATGTATGTACAACGTTCATATACTCTAATTCCATCATATAAATACTAGAAAATAAAATATGATATATAGGGTGATGTGTAGTCTTGAGTTTAAAAAACAACAAAAAAGGATTATAATGTCTTCTCATTGTATGATTAATAATAAAATTAAAAAAATATGAAATCCTTTGGATATTGGACTAACATTTATCTAATCAATACTTAATGAAATTATTCAATCTTTTATTATTGAACCTAGTAAACATATCTCCATTATACTGAAGTTCCATGTGTTAGTTTTGGATAAACACAAAATAAAATCATCCATAACCATCCTTGAATAAATACCAACTCATTTCTTCCCAAAAAGATCTACTATGGCGTTATAATATCCCTTGAAAATACCCGATATATGACAAAAATAAAACATAAATAACAGTTTCTATAGATCTTCTCTTTTAATCAGATCATATTCTCATATATAATGGATAGGTTATCATATATAGAATGGTGGCCAACATTGATTATGGAATACTACTGAGGTGACTCAACAAACTCCATATACAAATACACCTTCTAGAATATTCATTTTTCATTATCACAGGGGCCATCATGAAAGTAATTACAAGAATGGACCGTAAAATAAAAGTCCTGAATAAAACCATTCCCATGTTGTTTTATTTTCATTAAAATATAAATAAGTTTCTTGGTGCTTGTTGACTAGTTTTTTTATGTTTTATGTTTAACATTAAAATTTCAAAATAAAAAGTGTTCAAAAACTATTTTTTTTTTCAATAATAGGTCTTTGATATCATTTAATTAACTATTTTAATGAAATAGATTAAGTTTTAAAAGTTTTTTTTAACTTTTATATTGAATTGGTTAATTTATAATGAATTTATAAGGATGAATAAAATATATTTTAAATTATAAATCTCTATTTAGTAGGAAAAAATTTATCTATTTTTATATATATGTATTTTTTTTGAAATTCTATATATTATGTAAATACCATAGACACTATCCCTTGAATTTAATTGAGTATTCACTTTTGAGATTTGAATCCTATGAGTGGTTTTTATTGAGTCTTTACTCTCACACCTTGCATGTGCACATTATTTGATATGCATTTTCACATATAAAATTTCAGGTACTTGAAAGTAAATAAGGATACATATTTAGATGGTTGATGATATTTCTATATGTTTATATTGTAGGTAAGTTCACCACTAGATGATGGTGTGTGAGAGGATAGAATTAGTTGGAGGATTCATTCAAGATATCTTTTGTACTGATTTCTGATTACAGGGTGGTATTGGGTTGGATGTATGAATAATTTAATGAGTCTTCGGAGAGAAACAAAGGAAATTCATTCTGTAGAATACCAAAAATGTTTTAGAAAAATTTTATTTAGTTTTACATTCTCTGTTGTATATGTCATTAACATGTTTTAGTTGGGGAAAAGTAATTTAATTCATTCTATTTTTTTAAAAAAAATATTTAACATTCAACAACAATTTTTTTCATAAACCGATGTGGAATCCAATTGACATTAGTTATTCTTAAAAAACAATGTTTAAATTTGAACTAGAAATTTTTTTGAACAACGGTTTTTATGAAAAAATGACATTTAAAGTTTCTTTAAACACCTTTATTTTTAAAAACCAATATTGAAAGACATAAGAAATATTAAAGTTTTCCTTTCAATGTTAGTTTTCTTTAAACATTGATGATAAAGGTATCTTTCAATGTCATATTTTTATTAAAAATGTCATCGATAGTATATTTAAATGTATGTTTTCAAGATAAACTGACATTGAAATATTTATGTGATTTTTTAACCTTGAAAATAACATTACATTCAATATCAGGTTTTTTATAACACATATTGAAATGTCAACACAATAGTTCCACATCAGTTTTCTTGTAAAATAGATGCAGAAATATTTGTTCAACATCAGTTTATATATAAAATCAATGTTGAAAGACCCCATAAGTTCACTTTTGTTTAATTTTTAGAATTCATATTTATTAAAACTAATGATGAAACTATTATTTATAACATCACCTTCATAAACATGGGCTAAAAACTATCGTTAAAAACTAAAAAAACCAATGTGGATATATATTTTCCTGTAGTCTTTATCATAAAATATTACTTTTATATATCATAGTGTCTGATATATAAAGCAATTCATATATTGAGTTCATTTCTACTTCCATATATTCCATGTGTTTTACCTTTGGTTATGAATCATTATGTTGGTTCATTTATAGTTATACATAATTTTTTGAAATTTTAAAATGGTTATACTTCAACAAGTATGTGTTATTTCAATTCATGATGGTTTACATGTGATGGTGACCAATGGTTGGTCACATTATTTAAAAGAGGGGATCATATATAAAGGGGTGAAATATACCTATTAAAGATACATGGTAATGTAAAGGCATAAACTAATACTCTCATTATGAACAATTCACCATTTATCTTTTGAGAGAATGTGATAGAACACCTGTTGTGTTCAAGGTACTCTCATTATAAATTAGGATTATAGTGTTCAATATAATACTAACTGAGTGAAGCGATTGTTGGCTATCACTCAGTGGTTTCCATCAAGTTTACTATATCATGTTAGATAGAGATGGATGTCATTTTGATAAAGGGTTGACTAGACTATTTATATTCTTCATACTATATATTTATTTTTTTGATATATTAATAACTTCATATGGGTTTCTTCTATTATATTAATCAAATTATTATCCTCTAAATACCATCATGAATTTCAAACCATTTAAGATCATGTGGCAAGGAAAATAGTTGTACCTTTTGTGTTCATGCATCCATGACCAATGGTGTTCCTTTTAAGGTAATCTATATAAGATGGGGGAATCTTGTAGTTTATGTTTATATGACTAGGGCCAGTTTTAAGTAGTTCAATGTAAACTGGATTGGACTACTAGGTGTTATCTCTTAGAAATGGATTGGTGTGGGACATATGCTTGAGCATCTGTTCCTGTTTTAACCGAACATATGAATAAGGTGAAGGTATTTTAGAAATTAAATGGAGAATCTTGAATCAATGAATTTAAGGGAACCAAGAGTTGAATCAAATCTAAATTAATTTGAGTAAACTAAGAGGTGTTTTTTTACTCAATGAATTTTAGAAATCTAAGAGAAGGATCCTGACATAATAAATTTTGGAAAACCAAGAGAAGGATATCCACTAAATGTGTTTTGGGAACCAAGAGATGTATCAAAACTCATGGAATATTTAAAAACCATGAGGATATTCTTAAATGAAGTAATTTTAGGAAACCAAGATAATAATCTCAAATAAATATTTTTTATGAACCAATAGGATTATCTCCTTTCAAATCATTTAAAAAAACCAAATAATATCGACTCAATTCATTTTTGAAAACAAAGAGGAGAAACTCAACTAAAAGAATTTTGGAAAATTAAGTGGATAATCTCATTAAATATATTTTTAAACCCAATTGAAATATCTCAACCTAAGGAATTTTTTAGATAATATATGATATTTCCATATGATAAATATTTCATGAAAGGGGTTGTCCTTCACCCAATATAATGTGGAAGTGGTATTTCTCAAATGGGGAAACATGTTATACAAGATAATAAAATATCATAAAATATTTGTTTTATAAAAAGGATATATTTTATATAATGTTTATTGGATACACATAAAAGGAATCTTTCATGAATTAGTTCACCCTAGGTCAAATATTATAGGAAGATAAACCATTGTAAATAGGGAAAAAATACTTAAAGAAACCCTAATTTCACATAAGATATTGGTTATGGGAAAGGATAGTGTATGCAATAGGATATGGTTGTTTAAGACTAGAAACCACATAAGTCTTATATATTTGTAAGGCCTTGGTGAATTATATATGTGGGAACCTTCAAAATCATTTTTATGAGGACAAAACAACAAAACTATTATTCAAAGGAGGCATAGTTACAGAATTTTTATGTGAGGGTTTTCATCATGCTTCAACCCTGAATCAATAGCCTACTTGAGGAAATTATTCATAAAATATTATTTCATAATGGATACGACCCCAAATGTTTCACAAACCATCTTAGTTCATCCATCTATTGGACACTTAAGTTGGCCTACAATAAGGCCCAAAGGAGACTTTTGTGTCTCTTGGACGGATAACCTAGGTTGGTTCATGAAGAAATAGTATCAAATCCAGTGCCCATCTAGTGTGTCGGGGAGGATTATGTTCCCATTAAGGTGGTGAACATGGTGATCCCATATCAAAGACAGTGGCCAGCAAAGAACCCCCCCGATAAGTTGGTGTGGATACCTAATTATTCAAGGTGTGATTTATAGGGGGATAGGCTTAGTACCATCATGTCACGACCCATCCTCAGGGCCCGTGACTTGACTACCCCAAGCCCGCCTTCCATAGGCCAGGGGCTGGTGACTAGCACCAAAGGCGTAAACCTGATAAAAGGGAAGAAATTGCCTTTATATAAGTAAACAAACACAATAGAGTACACAAGATGAAGTAAACACTAAGTAAACTGATCACAAAAGTAAGTGCTGGAAAGTAAATGAGCCAGTATACAAACCCAACTGAAAGTACAGTACAACTGAGAAAAGTAAAGTACAACAACTGAAAAGTAAAACAGCAACCACTAAGACGTCCTCCAGAAATCCCGCCTGAAGGGTGGGTAAAGATGGTCTCCTCAGCTCCTCGAATCCGTCCGTCCGATCCGTGTAAGTCTCGCCAGATAGTCCACCTCTGGATACCATCCTGCCCCACAAGTCTCAACCCCGATCAGTGTTGTTCGTCGTCTGCATCCAACACAATGTAGTGCAAGCATAGCCCGTGTAGGGTTGAGTATACGATACTCATTAGGGACCCTGAGACCCCCTAAGGTCTCCCAAAATCCAAAAAGGATAAACCACAAAGGAAATATACAAATAAAATGTATCAACCAAATCTACTTAGGTATATGCCCATACATATACCTAAGTCATCAATTCCAGTTCTGCTCCGACTCACGAGCCCAAGTACAACCCAGTCCACACAAGAGGGCATAACCCAATCCACATAGGAAAGTAAGACAATCATATCGAAGACAATGATTGAAAGTCAAGACTCAGCTCACACAGGTATACTACTCATGAAGAGGAGTGGAAATGATTAGATGTAGCCTCTGAATCATCTCATCTGCCGAACCCATGTAGGATCCAAGTACAGTAGCCATCACTGCCGAACTCACGTAGGATCCATGTATAGTCGTCATCACTGAAGAACCCACAGAGGATCCAAGTATAGTTGTCCTCACTGCCGAACCCACATAGGATCCAAGTATAGTCACCATCATCGTCGTAGTCGCAGCCAGCTCTAGGGTTCCCGCACACAACACGCTCGATTCTGGGAGGGTCCGCTCCAAGATCCAAGGTGTCGATACATAAACTATCACGGAGTATAGAGTTGATGTATCACAAAGTTCCATCTCATAAATAGGAACTCAACGCGACAGACGGCGCCTCAATCGGACGCCCGGTCTGAGAGATATTGGCTTTGCCGTCTGAGGGGCCCGGTTAGAAATACGATCGTTTCTAACCAGGACAATATCCATATTCATCCAAACCTAGAGTGGAGTAATCCAAAAGAACCATCTCACCAAAAGGAATTCATCTCATTTTACAGCACATCATTCAGACGTCCGGTCCTTAAGTTATAAGCGTTTCTGCTCCAAGGGTCCGGTTGGTTTTGGGTTCAAACCAACCCGGTCATACCCAAATATCGTATAAAACTGTAGTGTAATATACTGAAACGACCGTCTCAATACAAGGATCCCTACGCAACTAACGGTGCATCGATCGGAGGTCCTTAGCCCAAGATATGAGCGTTTGAATGAACCTGGTTCGAAAATAGGGGGTCTGGGCCCGGTCCGACCCGACCCAATACCCCCTGGGTCGGCCCAAACTGGGTCGACCCGACCAGGGTCCAGCATGATTGGGCACGGCCCGGCACGGCCGGTGCGAGCAGCCTAGTCCGTGCAGCCTGCAGCCCGGCTCGGAAGCCGGCCGCGGCTCGGCGCTGGCTAAGCGGGGCGTGAGGGGCGCGCCCCCTTTTTCTGGAAATGACGGATCCTGTGGGGTCCGCCCTACATGCTATTCGGGGGGGGTTACACCCCCCCCGGTTCCCTGGTAATGTCCGGCCTTTATGGCCGGCTGGTTGTGAGCCGCTGCGGGACCCCTTCTGGGTCCCGCCACTTGGGGTTGCTGACAACCGGTTGGCCGGCCGCCCCTGCCTGGTCCGCTGCGGCCTAAGGCCGTGGCTCATCTCACTGGGGCGGCGCGACGGCGCTGTGCCCCTCCGACGCGGCCCACTTCTGGCCGCTCCCTCCTTCGTCCTCACAGGTGCAGCGCGACAGCGCCGCACACCTCCATCGCGGCCCATTCCTGGTCGCGGCCTCTTTCGGCCTCACCGGCGTGGCTCGACGGCGCTGCGCACCATCGCCGTGGCCCGCTTCGGCCGCGGTCCTCTTCATCCCCACACGGTGCAATGACACTGTTCTGCCTTTACCTCAATCATCAATGAAGAACAACAAGAATAAGGGGAGTATAATCGTCCATGTTTGTGTGGTCCGATCTCCTCCCGTTACGATGATAACATTCGGCCAAAACATAAACAACGAAGGACGATGATAAAACTTGAACAAAGAAATAACCCCTACCTTGAAAAGGAGTTCGTAGTTGTCAAGTGCCGCGGATGATGGCGTCATTTTCATCATCATTAGTGTGCACCCGAGGAAAAGACGTCTCCTATTTTATCACAGCGAGAAGAAGATGATTGTGTGTCATTGGAGAGCTCTCGCGTCGATGTCCCCTCCCTTGTCGTAAAGGAAGAAGTGGATGGAGAAACCGGGGTCGTCGAGTCGTTCTTCATTGAAGAGAATGACATTCTTCAATGAAGGTGGATCTTCTTTCTTTCTTCACACAAAGGCTCTCTCCCAAGATCCTCAAACAACAAACCAACCCCCAAAATAAAATAAGTCTTCTCTTATTTTATTAAATCATACCATGCATTCAAATTTACAAAATTAAAACACTTAATTAAATTAATTTATTAAGTGTGTGTTGGCATGAATTAAAGTGGGAGAGTGGGGAGAGGAGGAGTTACCCAATTAAATACAAGGGGTTTGCCAACATTAAACACAAAGAGTTTAATGGGGGGTTTAAGGGGTTTAGGTAAGACCAAGGGTTTAGGTCACGTGTGGGCCCCACCCCACAAATATCCTCCCATGGTAGGTTCTATGGGTGTGGGCCCCAACTTCAACTCCCTTTGGGAGAAATTAACCACCAACCATAAAAATAAAATTGTGCCACCAATTTTATTTATTTTAAACTATTTCCCCAAAAATTAACTCCAAACCCGCTTAAAACACAACTACGATAAAGGTCCCCTTAAGCAATTATAGGTGCTGTGAACTCATCAGTGCCCTCAGATTTCGATTTCAAGCACCGGTTTAAAAGATAGAAAAACCCACTCGTTCATTCACTGAACGTACCCGAGCTAAAATTCGGAAAAAAAAATTATTCCGGGCACACCGGGCCTTGGAATTAGGTTCCGTCAGAAACTGCGTACTCGTAAAATCTCAAAAAATTTATGAAAAAATTTTCCTTCAAATTTACGGGTCTTTACACATCAACATGAGAAAATAAATCTTTTCGGGAGAGTTCCAAAGTAGAAAATATCATGATCATAACATCAATTAGGCCATTATAAATGGTATTGGAGCCCATGTTTTTTAGAATACCTAGGATTTAAAATTCCTTATTTTATTTCCATATTAATGGTATATTGGATACATGACTATTGAAAATCAACAGGTACGTAGGGGAAGATCCTAGATAGCTATTTCACATTAAGAGTGCCAAATTACTAGGAATGTTAGGTTATGAATCTTTTATATTGATATTTCTTCCTTTATTTTGGGCATTACATAGGTAGTTTCTTAGGGGGATGAAAATAGGAATGAACTCGTGGTACTCGATGAGCTTGTAGGGCTTGGAAATCCATTTGGAGCTCAAGTACAAGGTTCAAAATGACTCAAGCTAGTAATTATATAGTTTGAACATGGTTATCCAAGACATTTATATAGGCTACACATATAAACTATTTCCTTTTTTTAAAATTATGTGTTGGAATTACAATAATTTTAATTCATTTTTATTATGTTGTGTTTATGATTTTTGTATAAAATATGGGTTTTAATTCTTAAAATCTTATTTTTGAATGGTGAAGTTACTAGTTCTAAAAATGTTAAATATATTTTATTAAATTAATTTAAAGATAAACATGGAATTTGGGTTTCACTTTATGTGGTTTTGAAAAAATGGTTCTTTAAAAGTGAAGGGTATTTTCAAAATAAAAATAAAGTGTTTATCAAACATTTTTGAAACAAAATGATATTTTGTTTCAGGCAAAACTTTATTTTAGTCTTAAAATATTTTGAGGATTTAAAATTTTGTTTTCTTAAAATTTTTAAGAGGATTCATGATAATTTTTAAAATGAACTTTGTTTACGCCTCTGAAATAGTATCAAAATAATGATTTAAAGGGTTCACACTTTTATTTTTAAAGGTGGATTCTTAGGTGAAATTTTTTATCTTAGCCAGTGTTTATATAGTGTGCTAGTGGGGATGTTAGGACATTTATGTGGGGTTAACATGGTGATACCACATTGGAGATGGTGGCGAATGAATCACCAATTTATAATCTAGTTTGGATACCTAATCCATCAAGATGTATTTTCTAGGGGAGAGGCTTAGGCTCGTGAGCCTAAGAAATAATCATCTAGACTATGATGGACCTGGGCATTATAATATCTTGACTATGGGCTAAACTAGGGTATTACAAATGAAATTATTTCTCATAGTCCGAGCTTTCAAAAATCATTAAATATCTTAAATTGATATCGAGGATCTTATTTATATAAAAAACAACAAACCACTCACCCCTAGAATTTTTGGCATGTAAAAGATTTGTGACTATATAATAATAAAAAATTATATTTAAAAAATATTGGTGAACCAAAAAAGGATTCATGTAGTCATAAAATATTAAAGTAGCTGTAAAGGATTTTATGGCCATATAAGTTTCTAACAACTGCATAACATCTCTAATTATATACTAAAAATGACATCATGGATGTATAAAATTCCTAGGGTCATATTTGATCTCTACTTTACAACTAAAAATTACTTCCAAAATTTTTAATTCTTTATAAATAGTAAAATAATCCCTTCTTCACATCATAAATTAAATGTTGACCACTTTATTATTTCAATTCCACAATTGAATCCCACCTTTTCATAGAAAATGATGTATTAATCACTTAATTATTTCATGATCATAAAAACAAATACTACCTTTTCACCATAAAAAATATAAGAAACATTTAATTCTTTCACACCCATGTAATTTCATCATGCTCATTAACCTTCACTCATGCTAAAAAGAAACCAAACACAAAATTGACATAACTTTTAATTTCGGTGTCTATTTTAGATCCATGGGAAATCAATTAAAATATTTTTAAATAAAATATGACATTCTATACTATGTTTACATATAGTATGTGTTTTATAAATAAATATAATGTATTAAATAACCTAAGAATGAGTTTAAAGGTTTCAATATCCTTTTTTATAACAATTTATGAAATATATAGCCTACTCCTGATAAAATGTTCTCACAATCATTTCATTGGAAGAAGAAATATTTTTAAGGAATCATCAAAAAATGGTGGGAGATAAATGATTTGGCACATGGATATCCCATTTTTTATACTTCATACATGAAGATAATTTTTCCCAAAATGTATTTTGATTGAGGAATACCTCATGGATTCAATGGTAAAGTGTGTGACCCACATTTTTTAGTTCCAATATGGGAATATGGATTACCTTCTAATATTGAGAGGGGAGTGTAAATGTTTATTTGTGATTTGTGACCTGTATGGTTGTATAGTCCATATATTATATAGGATGGCATAGTGATGATATGAAATAGCTTAGAAACAAAGTGTATTAAAATAATGGTGGTTTTTTTACTTATTATTACATATGTTGGGTGGTGATTTTTGAGGTTATCTTGAGAGAGAGGGTATACCCCATCATGTGGATACCTTATATATGTGAACAGTAGGGAGATACTTTATGAAATAAGATTTATATCCAAGATTTTTGGTTTAGATAACATCAATAGGAATGTCGGATGCCTTACGTATGTGTGGGGATAAGGGAGAAAAAGGTTCTTCATATATTGGATGTGACTGAAATGAATGGGGTTCATAGTCAACTGATAATCTAGGTATGCTATTCCCATTGGGACATAACTCATTGCAGAATAAGTTGATCATGGAGTAGGGTAAAAAGGTATTATAAGAGTGTATATGTGAACCTGAGTGATATTTGCGAGTTAATGGTTAAAGTTATGTACAACAATGAGAGTGGATTTGGGTAATCTATTGCCATGGGAATAAGAGAGGGAGTGTTTACCTATAATTTGTGGTTTATAGGTTAGTATGACATAATATTGACTTGATGATAGTGAAATCAGTGGTTATTTTTATGTTCCTATCTTTGGGTAACATGTCAGACATGTTGATTAGATAACGATGAATCTCATGGGGTGATATAATGCTAGAATCAATGACCCTTTATAATGTATTCTATTACATGGAGTAAAATTGTGTTATATCAATAGGGTTTACTAAATTTTCTTACTCAAGGTATGATCAATTATGATATGTCCCTTAAAAATGTATAATATACCTTGGTTGGATATAGAAGTGGATAAGGGTTATGACCCTTCAATATTATTTCATGTATGGGTAAGAGCATGGGATGATTTGGGAATGTTATATTATATATATAATATTGGGAACTAATATATAGAGTTCTAACTAGTATAGAAGATGAGGTATTTTATGACCCAAGTGAGCTTTCTGATATCATGAGTTGAAGAATAATCCCTTTTATTATGAATCTTTTTCTAGGGGAGAACATATGTGAAGAGAATTGAATAGATATGTTAACATATTGTATATTAATTTTAATTCATACTCACTTAAAATAAAGTTTTCATTTGAGATGAAGGTTTTTTGGAAGTTTGGAGGTGTTTGAAATAGTATTGAAGGTACTTGGTTGATGTATGGAAGAGTTTTGTTGTTGAACATAATTGGGTCAGAAAAATGACAATGTCCATAAAGGTTAGTTTACTCAATATGAAAGGGTCCATGTGTGCTTATTATAATTGTTCTGAATATGTTAAATTCATCAATATATAATAGTATTCATGTTGATATGTATGGTTTACCTTGGTAATCAATAGTTTAGGATAGAAAATTGGTAAATTACAAAGTATGTAAGAATATTTAGGTTGATATGTAAGGTTCACCATGTTTCTAATAAAATTGGGATAGAAAATTGTTAATGTCCTTAGTATATAATAGTATTCAAATTGATATGTAAGGGAAAATTTTTCTCAGATGAAAATGGGGAAATTTGGATAAGTCCTCAATATGTAATATTAATTGTTCTCATACATAATGGTCACTCTGGTGCTGATAATACTGGATATAATTTTTTTAAAAGACATCAATATATAAGAGTGAATTTTCTAATATATAAGGAAATATATAGGGGTCTCTACAATGATATATAAAGGTTACTTGAAGCTTCCTTGAGATATATTAGGGCCAATTTGTAATATAAAGTGACACATAAGAGTTCCAAAAATTACTAAAATTGAATATGATGATGTTTTTTTGAATTAGACTATCATTACAAGAAATCCATGCAATGATGTAATGTTTTGAATTTTTGTATTCTTAATATTTGGAGAAAAAAATTGATTATTTCATGAAGAATATAGTCACACCCAATATAGTAAAGAAAGATAATTTTTTCCATGGAAAATTTTTTCACAATGAAAAGTAAGAATAAGTTAAGGATAACTATTCAAACTTGATGAAAGATATAAAGTCTCATTATGATGACCTGGATAGATCCAACATCCTGAAAAAGAATCAAGAGTAGTTAAAGAGAGTTGGATGAAAGTTAAATATTTGAATATCAAATTTTAAATTTAAATTTAAAGAAGGAATAATTTGTTAGGTTAGAATAAACAATACACATAAGAGAGGTGTGAATTGTGACTTTTCAAAAACTCTTCAAAAAATCTAAATTTAAACACCTTATTTTAATTAGTGTCGATACGCAATATATTTTATGATAAAAGAATAAGCATTGGACAAACAGAAATAAAAGACATAGCTTTTAATTATGGTTCAGGGCACAAATATGCTCTAGTCCACTCCACAAGATGCTCTCTCTATGAGGTTAGTGAATTTCACTAGTCTGGCCCTCTTATCACAAGACTGAAAATCCAGAAACTGAGTACAGAAATTTGAAACCTATACAATTAAGTATAAAAACAAAGTCTTCTGGTTCTAAAAAATGAACCAATTATTTATAGCTTAGACTGAGAATCTGACACTCTACTTCAACAGAGTACAAGAAGTCAAAACTAATATAAATAAAAAAGAGATTTGATTTTTTGAAACAGATTGATCTTCCTACATACAGTATCACAAAATGACAGTATATGGATCCTCTTATTCATAAATACAATCTTTAAGATGAAATAAGTCTGAAGAGATCTAGTTTCACAGGAGATCTCTTATTTTCAAGAATAGCATCAAAAACAGGTCAGTTACAAACTTATAGGATTAAACATGTATGTATCCAAAGTTTAGCCCTCTTCTTAAGTCATTTATTCTATGTAGAAATGTATATATGATCTCCATAATGATTGAATAATAATAAAATTATTCTTCTATCTTGATTATAAAAAATAAAATAATACTCTAATATTTATATAATGATAATTATGATTTTGAAAATTCTAGATAAAAAAAAGATTCCTGATGAACCGTAGAAATTAAAATTTGAATTTACCAGGGAAGTCGTAACATACCTTAAGAATAAGAGTAAATTTCTCCATTGAATATAGTTATTTGAATCAAATAAAAAACCGAAAAACGGTCAAAAATTATCTTTAAAATATCCTATAACACGGTCATGTCTGTTGTATAAATTACGCAAAATATCATGAAAATAAATCTCCAACGTTGAAAAGTCAAACATTGGGTACCTTCACAAAGCGAAAAAATACCGAACATAGGGCTCAAATTCATAACATTAATCTTTCAAAAATAAGTTTGAAAACATAGGGTTGATTATAAAAGTAATGTTAATGATCCATATATTTCTCTTTGGAACGTAAGGTTCATTAATTATTTAGGGTTCGTTAACCAAATATTCTTATCTTTCCAAACGTAAGGTTCCTTTCAAACATAAGGTTCCTTTACCATACTTTTTTGATAATGTATGGCTGATAAACCATATAAATTTATCTGAACGTATTTTTGAGAAACCATACTTTCTTCTCCAGGTGTAACGTTGAAGACAAACGTAGGGATCAGGATCCATACACGTTGTACATAGAGTGGGGTTGATTCCATACGTTATGCTAAACCATGTAGGGTATGAAAAATGTTTCTAGAGTGTTCAAAAATATATCTCGAACACTTTTAATAAATATTTCTTGAAAATTTAAAGCTTAAAAAGAATTTTATAATAAATAAGAAGAATATTAAATCCATGAAATACGCTTAAAGAAAAATAATTAGTAAAACAAACAAGGGTATTTTTTATCATCAAAATCATAATAATTTATATAGTACTGTTGAGACAATACATGTCCAAAAATATCCATTTTTTGATGATAAAAACACACATGAAATTGTTAAAATAATATAGAATTTTTAAAAACAATTAAATAAAATAATTCAAAATTTGAGTTGACATAATTAGTTCGATAAAAAGAAATGTTGTGTTTATCCAAATTTCCCACACTTTTTTGAGATAAAAAATAAAGTATAGAAAAATATTCAAACACTTTTAATTTTTCATAGATTAGTAAGTGAATGTTATAAGAATATATATAGATAAATAAGACAATATTTTTTTCAGTAGATATAAACATAAATGAATATCAAATGAAGCCCTAAAAATAAGAATAAATAAATTTCATTAATAAAAATTTGTATAAATACAATATTCAGTTTGAGTAGAAAATGGGTTATCCAACTGATGTGGTTAGGGTAGATGTGCTTGGTTATGGTTTGGATCGGTTTTTGGTTCTATTGGATTTTTATTAGCTTTATATAGTTGTTTTGTAACGTCCTGGATCCGGGTGCCACTCAACGGGTGCCCCGAACCCAGTTCACCATGGGACCTCAAGCGCATTTCACCAAATGTCAGAGGCTGCCGAATAGCAGCAAGGGCCCAGGTCTGATAGTGGGGAAACTATTCCCTCATTTGTCAAAGTGTAGCGTAGTAGAATATAATATAAACATACAAAAACAGTGGAAGCAACAATAATATATATAACTGAAATGGATAACTGATAACAAAAAGGGAAACCAGCAGTCCAGCATGTCACTATTCTATAAAACAACCATAATATGTTACAAAATCAATACAATACAACTGAAGTACATGTACATAAAAGCAAAACATAACAGCCCACAACATCGCAAGCCAATGCTCAGTCCCCTTCTCTCCTACACCCTAGCAGCAATCAAGTACCTGTATAAGGACCCTTGCCATTATCTATACCTACAGAAACGAAATCTGTTTGGGATGAAAATCATGACCCAAACAGGGTGTGAGAAATATATCTTAGTAGAAACCCACCAAAGGCCCGTGCCCAACTGTGTGTAATCATGCATCAACAGTGTTTAGTAGTAAATGAAATAAACTAAGCAGTACTCAAGTAACCAACTTAATCAGTTATATTTCCATTTTAATATTCCTTTTGACCATTTCTTTTAATACCTTTCTGTTCTCAATAGCACCAAAACCTCAGGCATAACAGAACCTTGCCCTAAGGTTAATATAGTAAACCACACCCTCAGGATTTCCCTCAGGCTATACAGAATCCAAACCACTGGTATTGCCCTTAGGCGTAACAGAAATTTCCCTCAGGCGTAGGAAGTGTCTCCCTCAAGCACAGAAGTCAAGCCCTCAGGAACGAAAGGTTTCCCTTAGGCGAAATAGTATTTTTCCCTCAGGCTAATACAGTCACGCCCCCAGGCTATAGTAAAACACCTCCCTTAGTCATAAGTAACCGGGCCATGACCAACATAAAAACATGCAATTTACATACAATTCCTCTCAAGGAAAAGGTAATGCATATTTTAAACATGGCATACCCTCGGGTATCCTGTCCAAATGGCTAAACAGAGGAACGCACCATTGGGGTGGTCCTGGATCCAAGAACTGATCCCAAACAACAATTTTACAACTTTATTTAATCACCTATACAATTTTAGGTATCAAAAATAGCCACGGACTTAGCCACACGACACCCCAAATATGGGTTCGTAGCTCAAAAACACACAAAACACATGACAGTTGGAAAATAAACACCAAGCCACCTACCTTTAACACCAACAAATGATATACACGAACGTCGATTCTAGAAATGCCCAAAGACGACGTAGATCTGGGTTAAAATAATTCTCTCTTAAATGAAAATAACTCCCATTGGAGGAATAATTGGAAAGAATGATTAAAGAAGAGTGGAGGGCTTACCCGTGCGGTTCCAACGAGATCGTCCGAGGTGGAAACGGATTCCTGACATGCGCTCGGAGGATCTCTAAAGCTCCGGTCTTCTTCTCTCAAGCCCTCTTCCCATTCTAAGACTTCCCTGTGAATAGGGGAGGCTACTGCTCATTTTAAGCAAAAAAAATAAAGTACACAACGTGTATTTCCAAGTACGAGGCGTGTACTTCCCATTTTTTTAACTGTTCCTCTGGCAGCTTCCCGCCAGCGTGGCACTGTTCACCTGCCGACATGACCACACAACGTGTTTGCATGAGTACACGGTATGTGCTGCCCAACAGCTGGCCACCACCTTACTATTCTCCTGACGACTGACTACAGGGCGTGTAAAGGACCACTACATGGCGTGTAGTTGGTTCCTACACCCTTCATCGCTGACATGGCCACACTCCCTGTGTACTCATTCCACACGGCCAGAAGTACACGGCGTGTGGAAAAGTACATGGCGTGTACTTCCAAAATTAAGGATTTTCCCCCATTTTCCTTATTTTCTGAAAAACACTTAAGGAAAAGAGAAAAGAAGAAACTCGTACCTCAAAAATAAGAACCGGGTTCTTACAAACTTTCCCCCTTAAAGCAATTCGTCCCCGAATTTCCCTTCCAAGGGTGGTGAAGTTATAGTCGTGAACAACTCCGGCCACTAAGCACGTACATCGGTCTCCCGCTCCCAGGTTTCGTCCTGCAGTCCACTATGCTTCCATAGCACCCGTACGAGAGGAACTGACTGACCTCGGAGAACCTTCGTGCTCCTGTCAACGATATGAATCAGATGCTCCTCAAAGGAAGCATCCATCTAAAGATAAACTCCTCGGGCTGAAGTATTTTTGATGGGTCTGAATGATAGAGACACAATTGAGATACGTGGAAGATATCGTGCAAGGATCGGTACCTCTGTGGTAACAGCAACCGATAGGCAAACGACCCGAGTCTCTCCAGAATCTCAAATGGCCCCACATACCTCAGTGAAAGTTTACCTTGTCTGCTTATCTGCCTATGACCCAGCCTCAGCGAAACACGCAAGAAAACCTGATCCCCAACCACGAACTCCAAAGGTCATCTGTGGTGATCAGCATAAGATTTATGATGAGATTGTGCAGTATCCATCCACTTTTGAATCAAATACCTGCTCAGAAGTCTCCTGCACGAGACATGGTCCCAGTAAAGGTGCCTCACCTGCCTCTATTCAGCACAAGGGTGATCGGTAGGGCCTACCATATAAAGCCTCGTAAGGTGCCATCTCGATAGTCGCCTGAAAACTGTTATTGTAGGAAAATTCGACTACGGGTATATGCTTCTCCAAAGAGCACCCAGATTATAGGACACATGCACGCAACATGTCCTCTAGCACATGTATAATACGCTCTGACTGGCCATCTATCTGAGGGTGGTATGTTGTGCTCAGAAGCACCTGTATACCTAGTGCTCTCTGAAAAGTCCACCAGAACTGAGACATAAAGCGGGCGTCCCTATCTGAAATGATAGAATGAGGGAACCCATGAAGACGTACGATCTCTCAGATATACAACTTCCCGAGCTCGTCAACACTGAAGGTCTCCTTGATTGGAAAAAAGTGAGCTACCTTTGTGAGTCTGTCCACAACAAACCATACGTAATAATTGCCTCAAGGTGACCTCGAAAATCCATTCATGAAATCCATCGCGACATCATCCCATTTCCACTCCTAGATAGAAAACTGTTGTAACAGTTCGGCTGGCCTCTGATGCTCCACCTTCACCTACTGACAGGTGGAACACCTCGTAACAAAACCAGTTATCTCCCTCTTCATACCCAGCCACCAGTACTGACGTCTTAAGGCACGATACATCTTGGTAACCCCGGGATGAACTTACTAAGATGAAGCATGAAACTCTCACATCAGCTCTTCGCGTATATCCCCTGGAACCCATACTCATCCCTGGAAATGTAGAACCTCATCATCGCCTATCGTCCAACTAGGAGGAGGGTCCCCACTTGCCACCGACTCCCGTAGAACTAGGACTTCTAGTTCAGATAGATGTCTCATCGTCAATCTATCTAAGAGGGTAGAAGTCATAGATAAAGTTGAAAGATACGAATACCCCTGACTGTCGTGAACCTCAAAATGTATCTCATAGAACAAAGCCATAAGCTGCCACTCACCATTGGCCTCCTGCATCGCCTGTATCTGAGTCTTCCTGCTCAGTGCATCAGCTACTGCATTTCCTTTACCAGGTGTATAGGCAAGCTCGAAGTCGAAGGACTGAAGGTATTCGACCCACCTCCTCTACCTCAGATTCAAGTCATTATGAGTAAAGATATACTTGAGGATTTTGTGGTTGGTGAAAACCACAAAATGCTCTCCCAATAGATAATGCCTCCAACAGCGTAACACATGAACAACTGCAGCCAACTCGAGATCATGCGTCGGGTAATTCCTCTCATGTGGCCTCAACTGCCGAGACCCATACGCAACAACTCAATCACCCTACATCAACAGTTCTCCCAGCCTAATACCTGATGCGTCATAGTAAACTGTATAGCCCTTCCCCTACTTTGGGAGTATCAGGATTGGTGCTGATGTCAACCATCCTTTCAGGTCCTGAAAGTCTGTCTCGCAAGCTTCCAACGAAACGAACTTCACACCCTTCTTAGTCAGACCTGTCAATAATGTTGCTAAGTGGGAGAAGTCATGTATGAAGCGTATGTAGTAACTAGCTAGCCCTAAGAAACTCCGTATCTCAAACTCGTTCTTAGACTGCTCCCAAGAAACTACTGCTCTCACCTTCTCTGGGTCCACGAAAACTCCTGCCTCTGAGATGATATGACCTAAGAAGTCAATCTGGTCCATCCAAAAGTGGAACTTTGAGAGCTTAGCATATAGCCGATTCTCTCTCAGTGTACTCAATATGATCTCAAGATGGGTGGCATGGTCATGTCGAGTGTGAGAGTACAATAAGATGTCATCCACGAATACAACCACAAAAGAATCAAGATATGGATGGAACACGCGATTTATCAGAGCCATGAAAACTGCTGGCACTTTCGTGAGTCCGAACGGCATAACCAAGTACTCGTACAGACCATATCTACTCCGAAAAGTTGTAAGCGGTATATCCGATGGTCTCACATGCAGATGATGATATCTATACCTCAATTCAATCTTCGAGAACACTCGTGCTCCACGAAGTTGATCTAAAAGATCATTAATCATCAGTAAGGGATATCGGTTCTTTATAGTCAACTGGTTCAGCTTCTGATAATCCACACAGAGTCTAATGGTTCCATCTGCCTTCTTCGCAAAAAGGACCGGAGAACCCCAAGGAGAAGTAATGGGTTGGATGAAACCCTTTGCATGTAACTCCTCTAACTGCCTCTTGAGCTCCTTCAGCTCAAGTGTAGACATCCTGTAAGGAGGAATGGACACTGTGGCTTCCCCTGGCACAATCTCAATAGAGAAATCCACCTCTTGCACCTAAGGTAGACCTGAAAAGTCATCTGGGAAGACATCCCTGAAACGATCAACCACAAGAGGGAAATCCGTCTAACAAGTCCCCTGATCATCCAAATATAAACTCACAATCTAGGTTGTGACTCCACCTTGCCCATGATGCTCTGGTCCATCTCGACTCACCAGAACATCCCATTCTCCCTTGTATAGAAACTCTCCGCCCTCTGGTGATGTGAAACTCACCCTGCGACGATAGCAGTCCAGAAAGGCTCGAAAGGGAACCAACCAATCCATCTCAAGAATGACGTCATAAGCTATCATCTCTAAGACATAGAGGTCCCAAAGAAAGTGATAACCTCCAACCACTAGGGGGCACTCCCTGCACTGATGCACACCAGTCGTTCTAGTCCCCAATGGAGTGTCTAGCGTCATGATATCAGAAGAAGAAGAAGAAACACAGAGCCCAAGGCTCTCCACAACGGGTATAGATATGAAACTATGTGTAGCACCCGTATCAAAAAGCACTGAAGATAAGACAAAAGCTACTAAAATAGTACCTCTGACTGTAGAAGGTCCGGGATCCTGCTCCCGCTTGGTCTGTTGCACTGCACATTCTTGCCCAGTGCCGCAGCCCTGTGACACAGCCTGGCTACCTTGAGCTGTCCCACCCTGCTGCCTCTGAGATCCTGGTGTCTGGCTACCGTGGCCATGAACACCATCTCTTCCTCCACTCCCTATCGTATTCTAGTTTCCCGACTGGTTAGAAGCCACTGGTCCTGCTCCCGCACACGGGGTTTTCATAGAACCCCTCTCACTAGACACGAGTAGAAACGCCCTGCAAAACCGTTGCAGATGACCCATCTTGCCACAAGCTCGGCACTCCACTGGGTCACGTGGACACTTCGGTCTCTTGTGCCCCTTTCTGCCACACTGGTAGCACCTGATCGGGCGACCTAAAGAAACCTCCTAGCTGGTACTGCCAACCTAAGAGAAATCCATCTGTCTCTTCCTATTTCTAGTAGAAATAGTACCAGTAACTGGTGCTGAACCTCCCTAGCCCACACCACTAGCTTCCCGCAGGCTCCTCTCTGTAATCAGTGCCTGATTAACAATAGCATGTACTTTAGGCAACCTGAAAACATTCACCAGTGCTTAGATGCCATATCGGAGAACACCCTCAAAACGCCTGGCCCTCAACATCTCATCACCCACCAGCACGGGTGCAAAACACTGAAGCTCGGTAAAGCGAGCAGAATAGTCCATCACTGACATAGCACCCTACATCAGATTCATGAACTCTCGAGCTCTATCTTCCCTCAGTGTCTCTGGAAAAAATAAGTCATAGAAGTCTGCTTGAAAATCTTCCCACGCCATGTCTCCGTGATGATCTAACTGGGTGGTAACATCCCACCACCTCTTGGCAGAATCACGCAACATATAAGTTGCGAGCTTGACCCTCCACCCTGGAGGCATCTCAAGATGCTCAAAAATAGTCTGCATTGACCCCAGCCAAGACTTCGTGGCCTATGGTCCGCCATCCCTTGAAAACATAGGCGGATGTTGCTGCTGGAAGATACGTGTCAGCTCATCCATAGATGTGGCAGCCTGCGGTGCTCCCTGAAAGGTCTGCATGAACCGCATAAAGCCTTCACAGAACTGCGCCTCCGTGCCTGTGTCTGGTATAACGGCTGACACCGCATCTGACTCTACTAAAGGATCCACTTGTAGCCCATGGGCCACCATCTCTGGAGTATACGCATCTCATCTCTCTTGGAAAACAACGCGCGCTCATCTAGGCAGCATGACACTACAAGGTCAAAAGCATGCCTTAGATTCAAGATTATCAAGACTAAAGTGAAGGATCCATAAAGGAAACAAGAATAATTAGGCATCTCAATATTTGAAAAAAAAAGACTACATGGCGTGTATACTGCCCACACGACGTGTACTTGACTTCTCTTCCCCTGCCCGGGTCCTTCTACATGGCTTAGCCACACGGCTCCCGTTGAACAAAAACTACACGACGTGTATAATATCTACACGCAGTGTATGGTGTAATTTTCCAACTGCCCGTGTCGTTTGTGACACGACCGACTACTCGGATTGTAACTACACGGCGTGTTACACCCGCACACGGTGTGTACACCACCCCATTTCTAGCCACACGGCTAAGCCCACACGGTCTTTCCTCAGACAAGACTACACAGCGTGTCCCATAGGCACATGGCTTGTACTACATGAGCTTCGCCAACCCATGTTGTTAGTTACACAACCAGACCCACGGCTCACACTACACAGCGTGTCCTACTTACACACGGCATGTATCTGAAAGGATCACACCGACTCATGTTGTTAGTTACACGACCGGGTCCCCAGGTCAGACTACATGGCGTGTTCCATAGTGGACATGACGTGTATGTCTTAAGGTCTCCTCCGTCCGTGTTGTTTGTTACACAGGCGGAATCCAGGTCAACACTACACGGTGTGTACATTTGGTACATGGTGTGTTTTCCCCAAACATTCCCTACCCCGTGTCACCGCCCACACGGTTTGTGACACGAGAAGAGACTACACGACGTGTACTCTGGGTACACGACGTGTACTTAAAAAGTTTATTTTTCTTCTTGAATAGAAGGCCATACATGATGTGTTTAAAGATACTACACGGCGTGTATACTGGGTTTCCAGATAGTATGCCTCAGAAAAATCCCCGGAACCCAGAAAACACTGAAAAACAACACCTAAGTGTCAAATTCCAACCCGTGAGGGCCCATACTCCCCACGAATCAAAGTTTGACATCTTATACGTGTTATAACAAAAATAAACAGTCAATGAGACACCAAATTATGGTCAATGAGGGCCCATACTCCCAAAAGACCATAGTTTGGCGTTCATTCTATAAACAGGCTCAAATAAAATTACCCTATCACACAACATGTATTTTATCAAAGCAACTATCACAACTGCATGCTTTACCAGCACAACAACTATCACAACAACATGTGACTTATAATGCACCTACAGGGCATGGAAACTATGCATGGCATGTGATTTCTAGCATGTTCCTATATGATGCATGATTTGGAATACCCTCATCTCATCGGTTTGCAACTAAATAGAACCCATAGATAAAATATAACTAGCACAATCTCAAGTGCGTCACCCAATGGTAAAAGCATATCAACTGTAAAATTTAAAAAATAAAAATAATTGAAAATATACGAGGTAGACTGGCTTTTCCCTGTACAAGAATTAGCTACGCCCAGGCATAACTTATTACCAACTACCGTTCGTCCTATCCCTGACTACGACTCTAAATAATAAGTCAAAGAAAATAACTCCTTTGATACCACTTCGTAATGTCTCGGATCCGGGTTCCACTCAACGGGTGCCCCAAACCCGGTTCTCCACGTCACCTCAAGCGCATTTCCCCAAACGCCAGAGGCTGCTGACTAGCAGTGAGGGCCTAGGTCTGATAGTGGGGAAACTATGCCCTCATTTTTCAAAGTGTAGTGCAGCGGAATATAATATAAACATACAACAACAAGTGGAAGCAGCAACAATATATATAACTGAAATGGATAACTGATAACAAAAATGGAAACCAGCAGTCCGACATGTCACTATTCTATAAAACATCCAGAACATGTTACACAATCAATACAATACAACTGAAGTATAGGTATAGAAAAGAAAAATAGAACAACCCGCAGCATCACGAGCCAATGCTCGGTCCCCTGCTCTCCTACACCCCAGTAGAAATCAAGTACCTATATAAGGACCCTTTCCCTTATATATACCTACAAAAATGTAATCTGTTTGGGCCAAAAAGCATGACCCAAATAGGGTGTTAGAAATATATCTCAGTAGGCACCCACCAAAAGCTCGTGCCTAACTGTGTGTAAATATACATCAACAGTGTGCATTAGTAAATGCAATAAACTAAGCAGTACTCAAGTAACCAACTTAATTAGTTATATTTCCATTTTAATATTCCTTTTAACCATTTGTTTTAATATCATTTTTTTCTCAACATCACTAAACCCTCAGGCATAACAGAACCTTGCCCTCAGGCTAATATAGTAAACCACACTCTCAGGCTTGCCCTCGGGATATACAGAATCCAACCCACAGGTATTTACCTCAGTCCTAATAGAAATTTCCCTCAGGTGTAGAATGTTTCACCCTCAGGCACAGAAGTCAAGCCCTCAGGTACGAAAGGTTGCCCTCAAGCGAAATAGTTCATTGCCCTTAGGCTAATACAGTCTCACCCTCAGGCTATAGTAAAACACCACCCTCATGCATAAGTAACTGAGCCATACCCAACATATAAACATGCAATTTACATACAATTCCTCTCATAGAAAAAGTAATGCATAATTGAAACATAGAAAACCCTCAGGTATCCTGGCCAAATGGCTAAATAGAGGAACGCACCCCCGAGGTGGTCTTGGATCCAAGCACTGATCCCAAAAAATAGTTTTAAAAATTTATTTAATCACCTATACAATTCTAGGTATCAAAAATAGCTACAGCTTCAGCCACACAACACCCCAAATATGGGTTTGTAGCTCAAAAACACACAAAACACAAGAAAGTTGGAAAATAAACACCAAGACACCTATCTTTAACACCAGTGGATGATATACACGAACATCGATTCCAGAAATTCCCAAAGATGAAATAGATCTAGGTTAAATGAATTCTCACTTAAATGCAAATAACTCCCATTAGAGGAAGAATTGGCAACAACGATTAAAGAAGAGTGGGGGGCATACTCGTGCGGTTCCAACGAGATCGTTCGAGGTGGAAATGGATTCCTGACGTGCGCTCGGCGGATCTCCAAAGCTTCAACCTTCCTCTCCCAATCCCTATTCCCGTTCTAAGCCTTCCCTATGAACAGTGGAGGCTACTGCCTATTTTAAGCAGAAAAAACAAAGTACACGACGCGTATTTACAAGTATAAGGCGTTTACTTTCCATTTTTTTAACTGTTCCTCTGGCGGATTCCCACCAGCGTGGCACTGTTCACCTGCAGACATGACCACACGGCGTGTCTGCATGAGTACATGGCATGTTCTGCCCCACAGCTGGCCACCTTCTTACTATTCGCATACCGACTGACTACACAACGTCTAAAGGACCACTACACAACGTGTAGTCATTACCTACACCCTTCATTGCCGACATGGCCACACGCGCTGTGTACTCATTCCACATTGCCAGAAGTACAAGATGTGTGGAAAAGTACATAGTGTGTACTTCCAAAATTAAAGATTTTTCCCCATTTTCCTTATTTTCTGAAAAACACATAAGGAAAAGAGAAAAGAAGAAGCCGGTACCTCAAAAATAAGAACCGGGTTCTTACATCTTTCAACTCTACCATCTATACCAATAGATTTTTCATAAAACTATCTCCCAAATTCATAATCAAAACTCTGGAATCTTGACTAACATATAGATTTTAAACAACATTTACTTTTAAAAATTCATGAAAACTTTCTTCTTGATTCATAAATTGGTCTAAATTATCTGTGAATTTGTTGAGCATATTTCTGATACTAGTTTTACATGATGTTAATTTCTCAATAAGATATATTTGATTATCCAAAAAAACTAATAATGGAGAACTATTTCATAGAAGGTTCTGGAGATAGTAATTCTTTTCAGCCATAATAGTTTTAATTTCTTTAAATTTGTGAATCAGATCTAGAGTGGTATAAGGGTTAGAGGTAGAAGCATTGGTTTGAGAAATAATTCCATTAATGGATTCAAACTTGCTTCCTAAATACCATTTCAGTCCTCCAAAATTTATTTTTCAAATAGATTCAGATCAAATTTTTCCAATTTCAGCTAGAATCTCTCTCTTGAAATCATAAAAATCTTTCCTTGGCATAGAATATTCTTTCAATTCTATATGGTGAGTCTAAAGAGACTAAAACTCTAGCCTTGGTGTTGATAAATTATGAAAATAATCAAAATATTTCTTTAAGGCCTCCAGATCCTTAAGAACTGAATTTTATTCTTGAACTTTATTAAACTTCATCACAATATCTTCAACATGATTATTTTGTGAATCAAATGTCCCTTTATCTGGATTTTGTTACTAACAAATAGCCACAATTCCTAAATTATTTGAAGCATACTTACCCACATACATCTCCACTATTTTTTTCAATTGATTTTTCACTAGAAGAATACATCTTATCAAGAACATTTTTTCTCCCGAAATAGATTCTTGTCTTTAAGTTAATAGATCAAAAATTGAGAAATTATGATTCTCAAGTACTTTTGTAGCCACATTTTATGATTTGAGCATTTTTTTCTCTTCTTGAATAG
The DNA here is from genome assembly GCA_963277665.1 of Viscum album. NCBI lineage: Eukaryota > Viridiplantae > Streptophyta > Magnoliopsida > Santalales > Viscaceae > Viscum > Viscum album. Next base: position 1,980,456,317 of record OY728155.1, read on the forward strand.
TTTTCTCTTAGAAAACATCTTCTTGAATAGATGGATCATTCCATTGAACAACTGGAATAGAAACATCCTACAAATGTCAAACTTTAATCTCAACCTATTAGTCTTCCTCGTGAATATGTTATTCTAGATGAGGTGATCTAATAGCTTCACCTGAACCCAACAATGGTTCTTCTACAGGTGGATATTATATGTTCCTTGGTTTCATAACCAACTCCTCTATCACATATTATCCTTCCTCCTCTTCTTCATTAAATATTAATTTTATCTGAGTAAATTTGGAAACTCCTTCATCTTTGGATTCTACAATACCTTCATTTAGAAAAGCACTTTTCTCCCCTTGAGCAAATGATCGCGATTTTTTTTGGTCATCTACACCAACTACCATAATCCCGCCTTTTACTGTACTTCAATAAAAAAAATTCTAGGAGTTCCATCATTCAAAACATTCTGTGTTAAAATTTAATTCTTTAACTAAATACAAGAACCATATTATTTCTGAATAGAATTAAAGGCATTATCCTTTAATAAGGATAAAAAGACATATAAGCCTCTACTTGAAAAAAATATCTCAAATACCTCAACATATACCTTGGAAAACTCAATTTTATATCACTTATGAACAAAAACATAATGTACATGTTTAGATATAAAATTTTTTCCATCTCATATACTCTTGGAGAAATTACCATCTGAATAAATTTCACAAAAACTTTTTGATTAGCCTCAATTTCCTTAACATACATTTTCCTAATATTGGTCAATCCAAAGATAAATGACATAATGTCCACAGAGTTCTAATCATGATTACCAATAGATTTTATATCAAAATGAAAAATACCTTCATGGGTATATTTTAATATTTCATCTATTTATAAAGAGTAAATCAAAAATTCCTTTCCTTTATCTTCGATGAAATAGTGTCTTCAGTCTCAAAAAAACTAGAATAAACACTATTAATGAAATGATTCAATTCTATACTATATAAAAATTCTATATTTACATCATTAAATATAAATTTCTAACCTTGAAATTGGACAGATTTTTTAATCAATATTTCTATCTCATACAGCCACTCAAAATTGATGAATTTTCCTTATAGAATCATTCTTGAAGAAACTCGCTGATGCTTCGGGTCACTAGGCTTCCCCTCATCAGTTCACTTGGATTTTCCAATTTCTAAAAATTGAAATTTACAAGGTTCTCATGTTCTAGGGTTTTGAAGGTAGATGAAGGCTTTGGTTTATGAAATGGTTTGAGAAACAAAAATCTAAGTGAAGATGAAAGGTTTTTCTAGGAAAAAAGTTTCCAACATTACCCTATTTCTCATGCCAATGAATAAGATAATTATGAATTTTTTTGAAAACCTGTAACTTTATTTACAAAAATATATAGAGGAAATAAAAATAAGTAAAGGAGTGAACAAAATTTAATAGAGATAAATAATAATTAAATAAGTGAAGATTTATTTAAAATTAAATAAACCTAACACCCCCTTAATAAAATCAAAACTAGTAGTGGGAATTGGTTTAGAAAAAATATCAACCAATTGATATTCAGAATTAACAAATTCCAAATATATGTCATTTCTGAGCACATGATCTCTTAGAAAATGATGCCTTATATCAATGTTCTTATTCCTAGAATAACTTATAGGACTCTTAGAAATATTAATAACATTAGTATTATCACATAAATTAGGAATATTATTAAAATTTAGTCTAATGTCCAGTATAGTATTTTTCCTCCACAATACTTGTGCACATCAACTGCCTTTAGACACATATTCTACCTCAGTGGTTGATAGAGAAACCGATTGTTTCTTTTTAATCAACCAATAAACTAAATATTTTCCTAAAAAATGATAGGATCCTGAGGTTTTTTCTATCTAATCTATAACCTCTAAAGTATGCATCTGAATATTAAATTAAATTAATATTAGAAGTTTTGGGGTAAATAAGAGATTGAAAAATAGTTCATTTAAAATACCTAAAAATTATTTTAACAGTAGTATGATGAGATTATATTGGGTTTGATTGAAATTTAGCACAAAGACATAATGAATACACAATGTTTGGTCTACTAGCAGCAGGATATAACAAAATACCAATCATACCTCTATATAACTTGTTGTCAACTAGTTTCCCAGCTTCATCCAAATAATGTTTTATATTAGTACACATTGGAGTTGTATATGTCTTATAGTTTCAAAGTTCAAACTTATTCAATAAATCTATAATATACTTAATTTGATATAAAACATTTCTATAACCATTTTATACATTATAAATCCTAAAAATAAATTCATTTCTCCATTCATACTCATTTCAAATTCTATTTGGATTATATTTAAAAAATCATGATAAGGATTTTTATTAGTTGAACCAAAAATAAAATCATAAAAATAAATTCAAACTAATAAAATATTAAAAAAATAGTTTTCTTAAAAAGTGTTAGATCTTCCAAACCAATAGTAAAACCATTTTTCAAAATAAAAGAACTTAAACTCTCATACCATGATTTAGGTTCCTATTTAAGGTCACAGAGAGCTTTAGTAATTTTAAAAATAGAATCTTGTTTTTGAGGATTTTCAAAACCATGAGGTTTTTAACATAAACTTACTCCATTAAATAACCATTTAGAAAGGCAGACTTAATATCCATCTACTATAATTTATAATTCATATGAGATTCATAAGCTATAAAAAGTCTAATTGATTATATTATAGCTAATGGGGAAATGGCCTCATCATAATCAATACATTGTTCTTTATTATAAACATTGGCTACTAATCTTTATTTATTCGTTGTGATGATCCCTTGATCATCCTATTTTTTTTCTAAAAACACACTCGGTTCCTATGAAAGGATAGTTGGTTGGTCTCTCTACGATTTCCAATACTTTATTTCTATTTAACTGGTTTAACTCTTCCTCCATAGATATCATCCAACAATCATCTTCTAAGTATTCTTCAATAGTCTTATGTTCTAATTGACAAAGAAAGGAAAATAATTAATTTATGTTTCCTACACTTCTTCTAGTTCTTATTCCTATATCTAGGTCTCCTATAACAGTTTTTAAAGGGTGTTTTTTTTGGATTATAGGTTGTTTAGGAAGAACACCTTTAGATTCTTCAGTTTCAAGTTCTTCTGGACTGGACTGAACTTTATTCAAATCATAATCAAAATAATTTTTAAGGGTTTCAAGTCTCATGTTATAAAATGAGTCAGTTACTTCATCTGTTTGATCCTTCTACTTAATGAAATGGTCAGATTCATCAAAATTCACATGAACTGATTCTTCAACAATCTTTGACTTTTTATCAAACACTCTATAAGAATTAGAAGTAGCAGAATATCCTAAAAATATTCCTTCATCATATTTTGGATTGAACTTACCAATATTATCATTGGTGTTCAGGATATACAACTTGTATCAAAAAACTTCAAAGTAATTTACTTTTGGATTTCTATTATTCCAAAGTTCATAATGTGTTTTTTTTAAAATAGGATGGATTAAAAATCTATTAATGATATAACAAGTTTTTCTAAAATATTCTTCTCAAAAATAGGTAGGTATCCACTATTCATTTAGTATAGTCCAACCCATTTCTTGAATAGTTTTATATCTTCTTTCAATAATTCTATTTTTTAAGGTGTTCTAGGTGCAGAGAAGGTATTTTTAATACCCAAAGTTGAGAAAAAATAATTAAATTATTGATTCTAAAATTCACCACCATGATAACTTATTAATGAAATTATTTTGAAATATTTTTCATTTTGTATAATTTTACAGAAATTTTCAAAAACAGAGAAAACTTTATTTTTAAGATTTAGAAAATAAACCCAGGTAAATCTGGAATAATCATCAACTAAAACATAAAAATATAATTTACCTGTAAAACGTTATACTCTTGATGGTCCAAAAAATTCCATATGGATAAGTTATAAAGGTTTATATATAGTAATTTTTTAGTCTATTTGAATGAATATTGTGTTGCTTTCCATTTTGGCATGCATCACAAAATCTGTCATTCTCAAATTTAAGACTCGGTAAATCAGAAACAATCTATTTATTAGATAATCTATATAAAGTGTAAATATTATAATGAAAAATTATTCTATCCCAAACCCATGACTCACTTGCCTTAGTAGATAAATAGTTCAATTTTTTTACATAAGGAAAGTATGTCTATAATATAAACATTTTCGGTTCTTCGTACTCTAAAATTAATAAATTCATTTTTATAAACTGAGCAGGAATTGTGAGAGAAATTGACATAAAAACCATCATCACAAAGCTGAAAATACTTATCTGATTTTGCTTTAATCCTTGCACATAAAGTAATTTTTTGATAGATATGATCTATGGATGTACAAAGGTTCTAATTCCAATTATTTTCTCTTTAGAATTATCACCCAAAGTAACATGACCTTCATTCATTTGGGTCAATGTATGAAAATTTTATGGATCTCCACTCATATGCCTTGAGAATACATTGTCCATATAATAAATGGTATTTATGTTCTTGTGTACTTTTACCTACAAAATCATTTAAACAAATGTTTGTTTTGGTACATGTATCTTCTTGGGTCCAGCAATGTTAGCTAGCAGAGATCTGAGATTCTAGATTTGATTTGTTTTTCCATAACTCATATCATTTTCTTCATATAAACATTTTGGAATAAAATATTTTTTAATGCCCTTTATTTGAGGATTTTTTAAATAAAATTTATTTTTTATATGTTCTTTTTTTCCACAAAAATTACAAGTAATACATTTTGAGTTGAGAACAAAATAAATCTTATATAGTTTATATTTTTGACCATTACTTCCTATACCAAATATTTTTTTTAATTATATTATTACTAAGAATTTAATTCAAAATGTTTTCTCCTTTTGTAAAGAAAATAGTATCACTTTTATATGTTTCTACTTCATCTTGTAATAATTTAATATTTTTTTCATGATCATCACAGTTTGCAGTAGCTGAGTTAAAATTTTCAATTAACTCCTGATGTTGTTTAAGTATGGTATCGCTTTATTCAAAAATAGAACTATGAATATTATTTAATGATTTGCACTTATTTAATAAAGAATCATATTTATTTCCCATAATTAAGCAGTAGGTAGCCAAATTATCATTTGAACAAGTAGAATCAGAATTAGAATTAGGGGAATAAAATGTTTGTACCCTATCTTCTTCAGCCATGAAGCACATATTTTCTTTTAGACTCGATTCTTCCTTTTTCTGAATAAGATTTTTATAATCTAATGGAGTCTTCAAAAACACTCCATGTTGCTTTCATTTCTCTTCTGCTTTTGTGTTCATAATCATCATTTTTCTGATATTTCTTATATGTATTTATCTTTTCACCTTTTAGCTGCGAATAATTAGGTCTTGTATGACCCAATTTTTTACATTCACATAATCTAAATTCTATTTAGTGTTTCTCATCATTTCTGAATGGATTTATGAATCCTTCATTTTTCTTATAAAGTTTTTTAATATTTCTGGTTTACTGTGCTTGTTCATTTCAGAATCAGATGAATCATAATTATTTACTTTTCTAACTTCTTTCATTAGCCTTCTACTTTTCTTATGAGATGTTACTTTTAGAGATGTACTATCATTTTTTGTGATAATTTTTTGATCTTTGGGATCATCTTGAATTTTAGCTTCATACATCATCAAATTCGCAGTTATTTCTTTAATGGTTAGATCTTTGATAAGAGATGATTGTTGAATAACAACAGGTATCCCATTCCATTTAAAAGGTAGTACTATTTGTACTTTCAATGCTTGATAAGATTGTTTGATAGGGAAAACTATATAATTAATATTATAGATAATTTCTGTAAGCATTCCATTCATCTGTGTAAGAATTTCTCCATCAAACATCCAAAATGTGTCAAATTTCATCTATGTTGTTGCATACATCATCTATCTTACATTATATGTTCCTTAATTGGTAATTACAATGGTTTTCTAGATTTCATATGCAGTGGGAAATTTTGAGATACTATTGAATTTATCTAGTCCAAGAACACAGATAATTGCATTCATAGCTTTGGAGTTCATATCATATTCAACATTTGTTGTAGCATCCCAAGTTTTTGGTTTCTCATGAATCGTATTGGGAGTAGTAACCTTCAAATAAACTCTAAATCCAAGATTTTTTAAATAAACGATCATTCTTGATTTCCATCACCCATAATTTTTACCATTTAAATATGGATCACAAACCATGGACATCCCTTCTCAAGGATCATCCATTTCCATATTTGTATAAACCTTTAAAATTTTATCTTTCTATAGATTTATCCAAATTCATGCCTCTGATAGAAATTTTTAGGTCGAAATATACAAAACAGGAAAGAGTGGGGTGAATTGTGTCTTTTCAAGAACTCTTCCACAAATCTAAATTTAAACACCCTCATTTAATTGTTGTGGATAAGAATTTTTTTCCTTCTAATCAGAGAATAAGAACCAGACAATCAAAAATAAAATACATGGACTTTTATAGTTGTTCAAGGAACAAATATCTCATAGTCCATTCCACCAGATTCTCTCTTTGTGAGATTGGTGAATTTCACTAGTATGGTCCTCTTATCACAAGACCAAAAATCAAACAACTGAGTGCAGGTAGTTGGAACCTTTACAATTAAGACTAAAAAAATTCTCCTGGTGCTAAATAGAGAATTGATTATCCATGGCTTACATTGAGAAGCTGATACTCCACTTCAACTAAGTAAGAGTAGTCAAAACTCAAATAAATCAAAATTAGATTTTATTTGTTAATACAGATTGATCTTCACAGTTGTAGAAGCATGCAACTGATAGTTTATGGATCCTCTTCACCTGAAATACAATCTTTAAGATGAAATAAGTATGAAGAGACCCGTTTTCATATAAGATCTTTGATTTTTAAGAATAACAAAAAAAATAGAGAACTCACAATCTTACAGGATTAAACATGTATCTCCAAAGTGTAGTCCTCTTCCTAAGTCATTCTTTCATTGTAGAACTATGTATATGATCACCAGAAATATTGAATTATTATAAAAATATTATTTTTCTTGGTTATATAAAAGAAGATAATATTCAAAGAATTATATAACAAGCATTCTACTTTTGAAAATTCCAGATCTACAAAAGACATCAGATGAACCATAAAAATTCGAAATTGAATTTACTAGGGGAGTCATAACTTCCATTAAGAATATGAGTAAATTTCTCCATTGAATATAGTTCATTGATCCAAATAAAAAGTCTTCAAAATTTTCAAAATGAGATTTAAAATAGATTATAACTTGGTCAAGTCCATTGTATAAATTATGATAAACATCTCAAAAATAAATCTCCAATATTGAAAAGTCAAATGTAGGTTTCATCACAAAGTGTCAAAATACTGAATGTAGGTTTCAACTATATAGAATATATCTTTCTAACATAAGTTTGAAAATATAGGGTTGATCATAAAAGTAATGTTGATGATACATATGTTTCTCTTTGGAATATAAGGTTCATTACTTATGTAGGGCTGCTTTACAATACATTATTCTCTTGCCAAATGCAAGGTTCCTTTCAAATGTAAGGTTCCTTTAACACACTTTTCTGATAACATAAGGTTTATTAACCATACGTACTGATCTAAATGTAGGTTTAACAAATCCTACATTCTTCTTCTAGCGTATGGTTGAAGAAAAACGTAGGGATCATGATCCATACACTCTATACATAGCATAGGGTTGACTCTACACGTTATGCTAAACCACTTAAGCTATGAACTTTGTTTCTATATTGTTCAAAAATATATCCCTAACACTTTTAATAAATATTTATTGCAAATTGAAATCTTGATAATAATTTCAAAATAAATAAGAAGAATATTAAATTCTTGAAATACACTTAAATAAAAAATATTAGTAAAACAAACAAGGGTATTTTTTTATCATGAAAATCATAATAATTTATAGAGTATTATTGAAACAATACCTGATCAACAAAAATAATTATTTATTTGGACATAAAATTGAATAAAGGTCATTCATGAATATGTATAAGATAATAATAAAGATAAATTGGAAGGTAATTATGGAGATATGGTTTTCAAAGAAGTTTTCATTTAGAGAATAAGAAAAATAAGAATAATTCACACATATTATATAATGTGTAGAAGTATGGGATCACTATACATTATCGAGAGATAATAATTCATAGGGAAATAATTATCCCAAACTCGGTAAAGAAAAGATAATATTAGTGATAATATTTATTAATGTTGAATCCTTTATTCTTTTTTAGGAGACTACTATGTTGTATTAATCTAATATGAGTTCAAGGATAAAATATACTCATTGAATCCATAATAGTAATTCTAGGTGAATATATAGTATCATGAGATTTGGGATTATTCAGTGGATTAGCTAATAATTTTGAGTAGTGATACTTCTCTATCAGGTGTAATTTTGTTTTATTTTTTTTATTAGGCCTATTACTCTAACAAGTGAAAAATGTTTATTTGGCTAAAAATTATAAAAACAATGAATAGACTAATTCTCAATGATTCACTCCCTCTCCCAGTGAATAAAAACTCTGCATTGGGTCTATCACAAGTGGTATCAGAGAAAACCAAGTTTCCTTTATAAACGATCAAATATTTTTGAGAATTTTTTTATCTATTTTTGAATATTTGTACTTTAAATTTTTATTATGGACATGAAAAAAATAATTTAGTAAGAAAAAAATGGATTCCTAATTTTTAAGGGAAAAGTTGTTATATTTGGAAATATTTGATACTACCATAATTCTAGTTAATAATTCTAGATGTATTGTAAACTGATATTGATGGTTATGTTGATTTTTTTGAAGATACTATGATGATGAATATATATATAAATAATTTAGAGAATGATGGGAATATCAAAAAATTTATCTTTTCATCTTAAAAAAAAGGTGTTTCACATTATTAAATGTATAAAGATTGTAAAAGAAATTTGGGATAAGTTATAAAATATTTATGAAGGAAGCATAAAGGTGAACCAATCTAAAATAAAATTTTGGATACTGAATTATGAAGACCTCTAGGATAATGATTATTAAATAGTATATGAATTATTCACTATAGATAATGATTTTTTTAGTAACATCAGAGGTTTTAGACGATCTGCACAACATTCTTATTTCTTAAGAAATGTAAAATAGGTTTACCTTTAAGAAGAAGAGAAAATATTATAGGGAAATTTCCTTTAATTTTTTTAGGAAGGAGAAGAGAATTAAATAAATTAACAAAGATGAGAAAAAATCTATTTTTGAAGAAAATATAGAAAATTGAATTTCAAAAACTCATGTCATTGATTTTAAGAAGTGTGATAAGTGTCAAAGGAAAATTTTAATGTAAGATTCCACATGATTGTTTTAAGTGTGAATAAATTTTAAATTTTCTAGAAAATTATTTCAAATTGAATGAATAGGATTTTTATGATGACGATTTTGAGAAGATAACAATTTCCTCAAAGAAAAAATACTAAAATAATATTCAATGGGGAAAGGTAAAAATTTTCCAAAATTCAAGAAAGTGAATTTCTTATCTAGGTATAAAGATGATGATAAAATTGATAATGAAAAATGGTTACACTTGCTGTTAATTTAATGGAAAATTAATTATTTCTAATGTTTATTATGAGGAATTATCTAGTGATAAATTTAAAAATAATGAAAGTGACGAAGAAACAAAAATGGAGTTCATGATGAAATTGGATTTCAAAGAGTGTATCTTAAAGATATCTATTGGAAAAGACTAGTAATAATTTAAAGAAGTATTTTCATTTATCTATCAATATTTAAATTTTATATGCTTAAGATAGTCAAAATTGAAAAATTAGAATAAAAACTTCATGAATTTGAATATATACATTTAAATGAATGTCAAAGAAAATGGAAAAGAGTATGAAGCTTTTTAACAAAAATTAACAGAATCAGAAAGAGATTTGGAAAATTTCAAATTAAACAACCATAATTCAATTAAATAATTTATATAAAGATATAAAATAATAAATTGGTTAAAATGTTTGATTCAAAGATGAAAGGTGAAAATGTTTAATTTGTGGAAAATAAAACCAATTCTCAGAAATCTAAAAAATTGTGGAGCACTGATTGGAAAGTGAAATCTACTAAAAATGGTGATCATAATGATATAAAAAAAATCAAAGATGAAATAAATTAATATTTTTTGGGAATATACCATAATTTTACCTTGGAGGAAATATCCAACATTAATTTTTAAATTGGGAAAGAATTACAATAATATACTTTTGAACAAAAATCATTCTACAAAGGAAAGTATGAATTTTATCAATATTATTAATTTATTAGTGGATTTGGGCATGTGGAAAGAAGATTTCAATTTACATAATAACTACACATTGAGTTTATAGGTTATGGGAGACAAATATTATGTGATATTTAATCCACATAAAGAAGAAAAGTTTAAAAGTAATATGAAAATATTAAACTGATGGTTGATAACAAGTACAACTATTGTAAGATTTTTGTGGATGATGTGACTAGACATGCCACATTATTAATTATTTCCTCACCATTTTACCTAAGTATTTGATTCTGAATCATTATACTAAAAAGTTTTCGAACATGAAATATAATGTAAAGGATAAGGCCTTGGTTGTTGATGTGGAACTCAAATAATCATAAAAGGAATCTACAAGGATCTTGGATATAAGATGATCCTCTCATATAATATGAGATTTGAAGCTCTTAATGGTTATAGAGAGGTTAAAGGAAATACCATTGACCTTTGGTAATGATAGTTCACTAAAAATTAAAGGAATTGTTTCAATGATAATTAGATGAGACAAGAAAGAATCAAAGAACACATTTTTTATTAATGAATTTAAACATAATTTAATAAGTGTATCTTAGCTCTATGATGATTGAAATGAAGTGGTGCTTCATTGGAATAAAATTTTAAGAAAAATATTAAAGATATATGATTTTTGATGATAGGTAATTGAACATGAGAAAACATATTTTAGGTTAGTGGAGTTTAAAATTCAAGCTACTTGAGCATGAAAAAAGAAAATAAATTATGTCATAGGAGGCTTGTCCACCTTTGACAAAATAATATGAACAAGATATTCTAAGGAAACAATGTCCATAATATAAAATTATTGAAGTAATTAAGGGATTTAATGGGATATATATGAAAAATGGAATGATAATTAAATTTTCACATAAGAGAGAGGATATTTATACATCTCATCCATTGGTGCTCCTTAATTTCGATATTTATTAGACTACGAGGGAGAAGTTGAAAAATATAGATAAGTATATTATTTAATTTTTTATGAATTCAATAATTTTAAATTTATTGTGTTTATTAAACACAATTTTGATGATTTGAGTAGGAATAGCATCAGTATATCGTTTTAGATGACACCCTAGAGGCAACACACACATCACATGAGTCGAAAAAGCAATGAAATCTCACAGAGGACTGTCATCTTATGGCCCTTTCATCGAACATTCTTTCTACTACCTTCACTATACTAGTTCAGGAGAATATTACTGAACTTGTTTCTTCTGATTTGGATGTTGTAATATGACTTTACATGTCGCTAGATGATACTTCAGTGGACCATAAAAATATTTTGGGGACAGGGTAGGAGTCGAGTGACTACCCTGACCAATATTTAATTGACAATAGAACAAATATCACTCTTGTAAAGGATCTAAGAGAGTATGGATCAGTCCTATTGCAATAACACTCTGATGAGGCTCTAAAAGGGACACAACTTGCTACCAATCCCATGGAATCAAACACCTCTATAAAATCAAAAAGGGTGCAGAAAATAGAGAAGAAAAGAAAGGGGGATCTACCCCCAAACCAAAATCAAAATGAAGACTCTTTTCTGGTACAGTTAGGGAATATCCAACCGTGGCATAGAGGGTTACATCAATCTCCTTACAGGTAGGTGTAAACATGATATTATTAGAATCTACTAACAACATAAAAACTAATTCAATTATGGATCCCATTATTTTTTGATTGGCTACTCAATCCAAGCCACTACATAGTCTACTTACAAACTTGAAAGGATATGGATCGTGGTTATTAACCGCATGGAAGATCCTTCTATTTCACAAGAGGATGAGGATATCATCACATATAGCTTAAATAAACCTAGAAGAATAATATTATACTTAGTTGTTTATGAATACAAAAACTCTATTGACAAGAGGTAACTATGGATGCAAATGAAATATCTATCCAGAATTATTATGGATCCTTGGGGGATTATTTGAGACATCAAATCTATCCTTTATATTTATCAGAAAATCAGACCTGGGAATAAAACTACCTCTATCGAAGAATTTAGGTCTTGTTTTGAGGAATCAAAATTTACATAAATAAACCTTATTGGTTCTAAATTCACTTCGTATAGAAGAAACTTGAGTGGAATTCGAGCAAGAAGAATTGATAGGGATTTCATGAATTATGTAACTCTTGGAAATTGGGGATCAATTTCTTATGTTACCTTAGAAAAACAAAATTTTGATCATCACCCCATCATGGTGAGTCTTATTGATAATATGGGGAGGCATCCTATTCATTTTAGGTTTAATAATGCCTCAACTACTCTTCCAGAGTCCTCAAATATTTTCCAATATACTCGAGGCTCGGATACGCCCAATCTCAATCCTGTGATACACATCTCCATACTCAAAACGCAAAAGATTGGCATGAAATATTGCATCAAAATAATGTTTATCCTACTCGATAAATATATTGATTCTCTTGAAATCTCTCTTCGTGACTTGAAATAATCCATCACTGTGAATAATGTTTCTAGAGGCATTGATCAAGAAGTTAATATGTCATATAAGTTAGATAATATCATCAATCTCAGGGATAACATTAGAAGGGATATCTTCAAAATCAGCTAGATTACTAATGGGGATAAAATCACTGAGTTCTTTAATTCTCTTCAATGGGTCAAAAGGTACAACATGCCACTCTATCTTATCAAATATGGAGATCATATCCTTGATGAAAAGAAGGCTCTTTCCAGGAACATTATTTCTTCTTATAGGAATATCTTCAATTGACCAATAAATAATACAATACTCAAGGATGATATCATTTCTAAGTTAATCACTGAAGAGGAAAATTAATGTCTTACCTCTATTACCTTGGATATTAAAATCAAGGAAGCTAACTTTGGCCTCAAAAAAGAATGTTCTCCTAGACTGGCTGGATTAAAAAATCAATTATTCAAATTTTACTGGGATTTCATTCAGAAAGATGTATGTAACATTGTTAATCATTTTTTTAAAGGTGGATACTTCACTCAGGGGTTCAACGCCTAGTTTATTTCCTTGATACCAAAAATGGATAATTCTAGTGAAATATCTCAATTCAGGCCAGTTTCACTTGTAAACATCATTCATAATGTGATCTCAAAAATTATTTCCAATAGAAATTCTAGTATCTCGGACAGAATGTTATCCTAGAACCCATTTGGAATATTTAAAATGGGAAACATCCTGTATTTCTTGATCACTACCTCAGAATGTGTCAATATCCTTAAAAATTCCACTAGGGGAGGAAATGTTTCTCTTAATATCAACATTAATAAATCTTTTAATACCATTGACTGTGATTTTATAGGTGATGTTCTTTATAGCTTTGGTTTTAATGCAATATTTACCCATTGGATCAAAAGATTGTTTGGGTATTCTTATATATCTAATCTCATAAATGGGTCCCCAAAAGGATACTTAAAGTGCTCCAGGGAGTGAGTTAAGGAGATCCTCTTTCATCTATCATATTTTCTATTGCATAGGAATACCTAAGTAGGCTCTTACTTCACACGGTGGACAATGGTGAACTTACTACCATCAGGATAGAAAGAGGCACCTATTCTCCCTCACATATATTTTTTCTGATCATATTATTATATTTCCATAGTTTCATAAGAATAACATCAACAACATCAAGAGTTCCCTTTTAAATTTTGAAAAAATTTCAGGCCAAGAAATCTGTTGAAATATGTCCTTCATCTATTTTGGTAAGAGAATTCCAACATCAAGAAAGTTTTCCATCATTAGTGATATGGAAATAAGATAGTTTTTTCTCCCTTTTACTTACCTTGGAGTCCTCTAGTTTTTGGTAAATCCTTAAGCCTTCCATTTTACTGGTGTTTTGAGCCAAATTATAAGAATTATTACCTCTTGTAAAGGTAAATCTCTATCAATTTCATGAAGAGTGTGTCTTGTTAAACATGTGGTAGTCCCAAATTTGGTCTATTCCATTATGGTGTATTCCTTGCCTACCATAATTATTAAAACCATAAACTCTATTATATTGAACTTTTCTCAGACTGGAAGAATCTTGGAAAGAAAAATCATCACAGCCTCTTGGAAAAAAAATGTTGCTTGCCACATACATTTGGTGGTCTTGGCATCAAAAATATGTAATTTTTTAACCAGTCTCTGCTTGATAAATTTATATAGAGGATTATAAATAGTCACTCTGAATCTATGGGTTTCCTTATATCCATAGTTTTTTAAAACCCGATTTTTGGAAATTGAAGTTACATAGAGTCTTCTGTTTGGCCAGGTATGGGGAAAGTTTCTCAAAATATTCACATTCACTCTCACTGGCTTATTAACAGGAATTCACCTCTTAGATTCAGGAAAGGAAACTATATTGTAACCCATTTAATTGAACTTGTAAACTCATCTGATCAGGGAATTGGCCACAGTATCTCAATCAAGGATCATATAGACAGCTCAGATCTTTTTCTTGATGACATATCTATAGATGTCTCCAATTATAAGTTTCTTAATCAGGATGATATGCCCATTTGGGAACCATCCCCCAATAGAATGCTTGACTCCAAGAATTTCTATATCCATATACTCCAATGAATACCAAATGGATTGGTGTTCATAAGAATTGGCTCCTTCCATCCATATTTACACTTCTTTGGAGACTCTTAATCAATAGGGTACCTATCGATGCCAACCTACAGGGTGTGGGCATATCCATTTAATCTAAATTGGTCCTTTTTCGTCAATATAGAGAGCATGTTTATCATATTTTCTTGTGATGTAAAACTATTTCCTCCCTTTAGAAAGTTTTTTTCAATTTATTTGAAGTGTGACCTCAGTACACTGCTTCTTTCCCTGAATTTTGGCATGTTCTTCTCAGTATACAGTTTTGAAGGAAACTCAAAGTTATTTTTTGGGTAGCTTGTTCAGAGATGATTCATGTTATTTGGAGAATTTGAAACAATTCCATTCATGAGATGAATCATTTCAACACTTGAGAATTTATTACTAAAATTATTGAGGCAGTTTAGAATGCTAAGAAGATACATGTTGTTCACTACAACAACATATTGAGGGACCTCATTATTCTTCAGAAACCTAATATTACAAGGATCTTTCCCAAACCTTGTGGTACACATGAGGTCTTCTGGACTCCTCTCTTTCCTTGATGGCTTAAATGTAACAATGATGGGGAATATAAGAAAAATATGGGTCTTGTAGGATATGTGGCCCTTATTAGAGATCATAATGGTGATGTTGTGGAATCTCTCTATGGTCCTTGTGGCAATTCCAATACCCTCAAAGTAGAAATGACTAGATTTATCAAATCTTTCAATGGAGTTTGAGAAAAAAATGGTTTGTGTGCGACTCTACTACCATTATTTTGGCTATCAGGATTGGAGAGGTTCACCTCTCATGGAAGATGACAACGGGATGGGCTAATTTTCTGGATGCACTCTCTTCATTGAATTATTTTATCATGAACATCTTTCATGAAGAAAACTACCTTTCTGATGTTCTTGAAAATAAGGGAGTTAACAAATAGGTTTTTCGTTACTCTATCTCTCTCCATAGTGATATGATTCTCATCCTTCAATGGGACAAATGTAAAATATCCACTTTCATACTTTTTTAATATTTCTTTACTATTATCTATTATTCTATGATCTCACTCTTCTCAAAAAAGGAAATACTTGTGTGTAAAGTATATTCATTGGGTAAAGGAATTAATTTTGAATAAACTATCACACCTATTTCTAGGATTTAAACAATTATGATTTTTCTTTTTTATCTTAGTGAAAAGATGATACAAGATCTTTTAAATGGATGTAAAGACAAGCTTCTGAAATATAGAGTTAAAATATTGGGTGTATATAGAGAAAACTAAAGGATTATTAATTGGGGAAGGTGAAGGATATGTTTTAAAATTGAATAAAGAACTATATAGATTTAAGAATCCTTAGGAGCATGTTCTTTGAATCTAGATTCAGGTTTATGGGTGTTGAAGTTCAAGAAAGGAATAGTGGAAAGAAACCTCAACAAAAAAGATGATAGATTTTTATCTTGGATTTTTATCATCTATGTGGATTATATCATCATTTTTGTAAATGAATGATATTATTATGAGAACTTTTTATTTGGTGGTAAATAGGATATTTGACATTTCAATGCTTGGTGAGATTAAATATTTCTTGGTATAACATGTTTCTCAAGAGGAGAATAACATATTTTTTTCTATAGAAAAATATACCCATGAACTTCTAAAAAAATTGGGATGGAGGATTTGAAGTAGGTTTCATACCCAATTTCAGTGGGAAATTGATTATTGAAAGATGAATAATGAAAATAAATTTCATGGGGTTAGTTTAAAAAACTAATTATAAGCATAATCTACACAACAACTTCATGACTATATATTATGTATTTTGTTACACTTTGTGATAACTTTCAGAGTTCCCTAAAGTAATTACATCTTATCACTACAAATAGGATACTCAAATATATCAAATACATGGAGAAGTATGGGTTTAAATTTGAAAGAAGTGGAGTTCTTAGTATATTTATATATACCTATGTACATTATGATGTAAGTATTAATGATAAAATGTCAACATATGGTAGTGTATTTATCATTGTAAAATAGTGAGTGGAAAAAAAATAAGAAAAGTTGGGTTACCTAGATAAATTTTTTGTAGAGTATTCTTTTACAACTCATGAACCAACCTAATTGATGTGGATGAAAAATAAATTGAAAAATCTCAAGGTTGATGTGATTTTTTTTGTTTTTTGTGATAATAAAAGTTTTATCAACCTATCAATGAAAATATTTCAATATTCTTTATAAAATAACATTTATATCAAATATCACTTATTCTGGATCTTGTGAATAAAGAAGTGTTGAAGTTGGATTTTTCCCATAAAGGTCCAAATAGTGGATGTGTTCACTAAATCACTACTAAAGGATTTGTTTTAGACAATAAGGTTCATATGGGCTGTTCAAAATCAATCATTTCAAGGATAAGGTATGTGGATTCAGTCCCCTCTCTTTGTTATCCTTGGATTATTGTTTTCAAAGGGAGGTGAGAACAAAATAATTTCTTATAATATGATTTTCATTAATAGGGATTACTTATTTAGGGTAAATTTTTCTAAAATGGGTATGTTATTGAGTCCACATGGTTATACGAGTTGTGAACTATTTTAAAATGAATTTTGAGCATGTATATAATAAATTTTCATACTCAAGTTCAAATAATTTTTTTTGAAGTGGGAAAAAATTGAAAAAGTGGACGTAAGTCACTCTAAGGAAAAATATGATATTATTATACAATGTTCTTGATTTCTGCACATAATTCACTCATATTGGTTTATAATGATTGATTTATGATTCATTTCTAAGTTATCTAATTATAAAGAGTTATTTTTTTCAATGGTTATCAACAAAATCTAATGGGGGTATTTTTGAGACCTAGGGAAGTTTATTGAGATTAGAAGTTAAAGGATAATCCTTTTCCTTATGATTTTTGGTAAAAGGGGAGAAAATATTTCAAGAAATTGGAGTGGATATATTTATGTGTAGGATTTTATTTTCAATACATAAAACATATCTAGGCTCGTATAATATATATATTTTCATGTGATCTAAAGGATATTAACAAGTTTCGAGGTGTTTCTATAGGGTTTTAGAAGGTGTTTTGAAGAGTTTTTATATTGATACGAATTGGGTCATATAATTAAAAATTTCCTTAATACAAAAAAAATTATTTTTATAAATATCTAAGGGTCACTCTATACATAGTAGACTTGTTCTGAATATAGAAATTCTCTCAAAATTTAAGAGTCTTCAGGATGATATATAGAGGTTACTCTAGTGTGATAAATATTATGACAAATAATTGGTATATTCATAAGTACATAATACTCTTCAGGTTGATGCATAAGGTTCACCCTAGCACTAAGTAAATTTAGATAGAAAATTGGTAAAGCACTCAATATGAAAAAGTCTACTGGCTGATATGTAAGGGCAATTATATGATGAGTAGAAATTATGTAAAATGGGACAAGTCCTTAATATGTAAGAGAAAATTTTCTTATATATAAGAGTAAATCTGGTGTGAATTAGACTAGATATAAAATTTGTCAAAATCCTAAATATATAACAGTAACTTTTCTCATATGTAATGGTTTAACCAATATAAAGTAAATATGTAAGGTTCACACATGTGATAAATTAAGGCTACCTAAATCATCCTTGAAATACATAAGGTTGACATTGAAATATAGAGTGATGCATAAGGGTTACATGAATTTAAAAAATTAAATATGATGATGTGTTTTGAACTAGTATTTTATGACCTAAAATCTATGCCATGATTTAAATCCATTGGATTTTATGTTCTTATTGTTTTTTGGAAAGAAGTGATTTCACCATAAAGAATCGAATCATTCCATAAGAGATCCGATAAAGATGGTTTATACCACTGAGAATTTTTTCACCTCACATAGGAAGAAGAAGTTGAGGAAAACTTGTCAATAATATTGTAATATACAAATTCATGCTATTATAACCTATAAATATCAATAAAACTGAAGAAAAATCAAGAGTAGTAGAAGAGAAAATGTTGGTAGTTACATTTATGAAGTTCAAATTTGAAATTAAAATTTGAATACGGATAAATAATTGTTTTTATGAAAGCTAAAATTGAAAAATGGTCTTTCATAAATTACAAGAAGATAATAATAATGAGAAAGTGGAAGTGGATGGAGGAGATAGACTGTGTAGAGAAGTGTGTATGGAAAGTATAATAATAATGAGAAGAAGACACACTTATTCCACAATAAGGAGAGGTATTGAAGCACTAATCATTTTTGGGAGAAAATAATTAGAAGGAAAATAATATTATATACCTTTTTGAATACAATAAAACCTTATTAAAAAGAATGATTGAGGTATAATCCTTTCTTCTTATGTCAAGAGACTGTTGTTTTGTATTCTTATAGTATGAGTTCAAGGATAATATATAGTTTTTGGACACAAAATGATTATTATAGTTGACTATATGGTCTTTGGTGATTCAAAATACTTCCAATGAGTATCTTATCATTTTTAGTAGTGAAAATTATATTTGGGGTTTTCCTTGTTTGTTTTCATTATTTGGTGTGAGATTAGTTTAGGAGTAAGGTTTATCACTCTAAAAAGTGATGAAATCTGATTTCATAAGATATCATAAAAATAGAAAATGAAGTATTTTTCACAAAGATTGTAAACTAATGTTACTATGTAGATGTAAAATTTTCATGAATATGTAATGTGGTGAGAAAATTGTTAAAATTATAAAAACACTTGGTTGTAGAGTGACTCAACACAATTAGTAAAGAACTTTGAGAGTACCTCAACTATGGAAAGTTGGGAATTGATTAAATGGATAAACTAGTAGTGAGAAGGGGTGGAGTACATTACTAGTGGGGATATGATATTCATGTGATAGTGACTGATATATATAACCTTTAGAAACACAATTCAGGGCTTACTTGTTATGGTGATAAATTTTGGACAAAAATAAGATAGTTTTTATATAATGTATCATGATGTGTTGAGACCCTTCAATAGGTATTGTGGGATGGGTCTGTCAGGATTGAATGATTGTGGATCATGAGTGAAAATATCTAAATAATGTGAAATTATAGATAGGTATTTGATAATTGAGAAATAATATGGGAAATAATATGGTGGGGAGTCCACTGTTCATAGAATACGGGTATGACCCATGTTTTGAGAGAGACCAAGATAAATGTCAGGGGTGATGTGTATGGTGAACTTTGATGAATGGTGGTTGTGGATTTGTGTCTAAACTTGGATACAAGTGAAAATATTATACTCATATTTGGGTTTCATTTGTCGATGATCAGGTGAGTTAGTCATTTCAATAGATGAAGAGTTAAAGATTATAGAAATGTTCTAGTTTAGTTTCCAAGTTGACAAAAGTTGGTATTCTTGAGAGAATACACATCTTTGTGTAATGAATAGAGGAATAATTGTGTGGATTAATTATGAAGAGGTGATTTTTTATTATGAGTATGGGTTATTAGAGATGATTGTGTGTAGATATGAGTTTAAAATGTTCAAGAACCAACCTTTAGTGAATATCAAAGGAGTACCAATATAGATATTGGGAATCAATGACTATCACTAGCATTAAGAAATATTTACTAATTTAGTTTATTTAATTGGTATCATAGTTTATATCCCATCAAGTTTAGAAGTATCTTAGTGAAGTTGTGTACCATCTGGTGTGCCTCATGTATGATTTACTATGGTGCCCTAAAAATCAATCAAATCACATCATTCAAGGAAAGGATGCAATGAATAATGAACTAGGGGATGTGGTGTCTTGGGTTTAGATTGTTTCTTTGGTTAAATTGTGAAGGTGGTACATAGTAACTATTATAATGTTCAAGAGTGTGAGGGTGAATTAGATATAAAAGACTTGTGTTGATCATAGGAGATGTGCAAGTTGGCATCTCTGGTACTAGAAGCAATATAAAAAGGACTTTTTAATAAAGAAAACTGGTTTGAATTAGTGGTTTTAGCTGAAATATGGGCTTGTAGTGAATTATAACCATTTTTTTAAATTATTGAAATTTTAATTCCGAAATATAGAATGTTTTCATGTTTTTGATGATTTAATGAATGATTTGAGGTCATAATTCTGATGAAAAGACCTATATTGGAATTTTGAGCCTTGATTAAGTGAGGTGGTGATGGTTTCTCTAACATTAGACTGAAGTAATCCCAGTGGAGGCCACTAGAGTTTTAGTGGCATATAATTAGTTATATTCTACCCGATTTAGATGATAATAGTAAGAACTAAGACCCCAGTGGGGCCACTGGAATTGTGATGGAGTCTATTGGAGTTCTAGTGGACTTGCCCAAACCACACTTTCATTAGGGGGAAGTTTAGTCCTTTTAGGACCCTCTATTTTATATTCCTTTGGGTTTGGAGCTTTAAAACTAGACAAACATAGCAGATCACCTTTTTCCCCTCATATTTATTCCTCCTTTACCCCATTAATCTATTAAGTGTTAGAGTATGTTAGTTTATCCTATTAAGGTGATTGTTCCTCTTTCTTTCTCCCCCTTATCCCTATTCCATTCCATTTATTTTTGATTTGTGTATCTAGGTATTTTAGATATTATTTCACTAAATTATACTGAAATAAATCCACCATTGGGGGGGGGGGTTGTTAGAGAATGAAGGAGGAGTCTTTAGAAAAAAGAACATGCTCGGAATCATGTTTTTTTAGAGGTAAGCTACTTCTAGTTTATTATTTGGATTTTTCAAAATTTTGATGAACATTGTTAATGAATTTGTGTTATATTTTTGTTATTTTATTCATTAAAAGATTTTATACATGACAGGATCGGTATTTACATTGTGCATGACGTTTCAAGTATAGGAGGCCACCCGATTAGTTTAGGGGAATTGTGTAAATTTAGTTTAATTATGGAGTTGTTAGGAAATTAATCTTAAATGTGTTATAATTAACTTATGTATATCCTTGAATGAAGTGAGGTATGTTGATTGATTATGTGGATCGAAGATCTCTTGATCAAGGATGGAGTGGGGTTTTCTTGAGGGGTTAACTTCACATCAAGGTAGGTGGCCCTTATTTTTACATCACTTATATGTTATTATATTTATTATGTGAAGTGTTGGACTTCTAAGAGGGATTATTCAAATTGAGTGGAATATAATGGGGTTAATATGTTTTTTATAATACATTATTAACTTGATAGGGATAAAAAAATGATTCCATATGTGTGAAGCTTGGAATTTCAGTCACTATATTACTCTTCTTTAGTGACGGCCATGGGTAATATCACGAGAGACTCCTTGAGGGGTTTCTAGCCTTGTATGAAGGTTTTATAAACATGGGGAGGTCTCATATAAGGTGACTCAAGGTTTTTTAGATATTTACGGGCTATGGGTGGGACATATAAATATCTTTATGAGGGACTTTATAGGAATTTTTTTCCAAAATGGATAAATATGGGGCTTGAGATGGGATATTATTGATTTCCTTATTTTATTTAATACATTGATAAAATAAGTTCAAAAATTAGATTAATATTGTATTTACAACCAAATACAACTCCATCCTAGTGTTAAGGTTTAATTTGAGTTCGTGATGAGCTCTTTGGATATGTGGCCATGTGAGAGGTGACTTGTGAGACAGAATTGGTTAAATGGTATGAAGTAACGGTGGTCTAACATGAGTGATGAGAAATGATATACCAAGGAGTAGAGTGTTGTGTGGTTATAAATAATGGGTTTACTCAGTAACGTTGGGTATGTTAAATTTTTATTTCTAAGATAAGTACTTGGATGATGATTATGATGGGATACGTGAAGAATGAGGTGTGATTGATTAAAATTGAGTTCTAGATTGTGATGGGAATTTCTTGAGGTAGTATTATGAAGTTAACTCTTTATTTTGTATGTTGATATGGAAATGTAATGACCTAAGGATGGGTGATAATTTCAGCCCTTCTATTCAAGAACTTCTAAGAGGATACATAATGATTATTAGAAGTTATGAAAGGTGGTACTCAAGATGGGGAGTAATTCCCATGTATGTTAATCAGATGTTATATCAAAGACATGATTATTCCCTTTCTAGGGATATATATATTGAATTTCCTAGACTATAAGATTTTATAGTCACTGTTATAATACAATATTTTCTAGTTTATATACTTTAGTAGTCAGTGATGGTATGTGGTTTCCATTATTAGACCCACTACAAGCTAGTATCATGTTATAGAGTTCCTGAGACTGGGTTTCTTTTCAACTAGTTTATGATATATAGTTCTTATATTGGAAGATTTTCCAGCCAATGTTATAAGATATAGTTTTCTAGATGGTTCATGTTTTGAAATGGATTTATGAAAAATTGTTTCCAAGATTATACCCCTTGACATATTTGGGTTTGATGTGGGATTTCTTGGAATAAATTATTTTATAGTTGTGGACGTGATATGATTTATTAATACATGACTATTCTATTAGATTTTAGTAAGGATGGTGTGGTAGTGGTTTGGTTAAATCTAATTCCAATCAAGTTTCTGGTTGTGATATTATGGTTCATGGGAGAAATTTTTGTCATTTTTCCTAGGTTAAAGATTATGTGTTTATAATTGGCACTAACACTGGTAGAAGTAAATATAATAAACCATCAAGGTGGTTTCTTAAGTAACCAATGGTTAGAAATTTGTAGACACATGTTTGGTATCATATTTTAATTTATTCAGTATAGGAATGCATACACACACACTAGATATTTTGTGGGGCATCCTTATAGTTGTTGAGAAAAGTACTATTTTCAATAATGCGTATTAATGTTATTTAAAGGGGGAGATTATTGAAAATAATACTCTGTCTCTTTATGATAATTTTGACGCTCACAAATACCCTTAGTTATTTTCAAATGACTTCACTTAGTATTTTGTATGAGGTTATTAATTTATTTTACTCTTGAAATAACGATAATTTATTACTTAGCACGGAATCTGTTTTAGCGCGTTCTGAAAACACTATTCACATCTTACGTAGATGAATATAGTGCGGAATCTATTTTAGCACGTTCTGGAATCACTGTTTATACCCTACATGGATAAACGTAGTGTAAGGATGAAAAGCATGTATACTTTTTGAGATAAGAGAAAAGTATGGTTAAACAACCATACGTTTTCATCAAAGTATGGAAGAAGAACCTTAAGTTAGGAAGGAACCCTACATTTTGGTTATCAACAAAGTATGGAAGGAGAATCGTACGTAAATTCTAAAGGTTACGTTTATTTCTCAAAAGTATGGTTCATCAACCTTACTTTTGTAAACAACCATACGTTCTTAGAAAAGTATGGATCAAGCAAAAGTATGGATCTTTTACTGTACATTTGAATGTTGAAGAAAAAGTATGAATGATCAACCCTACGTTTGTTATCAACCTTACGTTGTCAACCCTACGTTTGAAGACTATGTTATTAACCCTACGTTTGGAGGCCATGTCATCAACCTTACTTTTGGCGTCGGAATTTTCAGCAGATGGTTTTTATGTACAACGATCAGTAAGCTGGTTTCTGGGTGTATTTCAAGTTGTATTTAAAGTCGTTTTTAAATTACGACTTTGACTGATTCAAAGCCGTTTTATTAATGGATTTAAGATCGAATTAAAAGGAGCTTTTTATGTCGAGTCTTAAGGGAAATTACGACTTCTCTGTAAATTCAAATTTTTGAATATCGCGAATCAGAAGGCGACTTTTATGGATCTAAATGTGCAGGAGATATGCTTTATTATATATTCTCTCTCTGAAACACAAAAAAAAACGGTGTGATTGATCTATTATTAAAAAAGGTGGAAAACAGAGATTGCAACTATTCACGATTGATCTACTGATTCAACAGAAGCATAAAAGCTCTGTTTGTTCAAGAAAAAGGAACTCGATAGAAGATTCACCTGTTCTACATCAAATATATAATGTGGATCTACTACTGCTGAGGTTGTGATCTATATCTCTATATCTACTACAACTGGATCAACTCAGAACTGCTTCGTCTTGAAGATCAATATTTCTAGAGACTTTGATGCATCTGCTGTCAATTTCATTCTGTTGCAATTGTGAAGATCAACCGGAAATTTCTTTCTGAATTTTTTTTCTTGAGTAACCAGCTTCTCGTTCTAAGCTGTATAGGTTTGTGTTTGAACTAGAAGGCTTTGTTTTTCCTTGGATTGTAAAGGTGTCAACTGCCTGTACTCATTTGTGAATCGGTCAGTGGAAAAGAGAACCAAATAGTGAAAATCACCAAGCTCGTGGAGAAGAGTGTTGGTGGAGTGGACTAGGGGATTTCTGTTCCTTGAACCACTATACATCTTTGTGTTCTTATTTTTACTTTTTCCGCTGCACAATAAAATTTGATAAAGTTTAAAGGACAGAACTCGTTCAAAAGAAGAGTTATTGAAAAATTGCAAAAGACACAATTCACCCCCCTCTTGTGTATAATCTCTAGATTCAGATCCAACAATTGGTATCAGGGGAGGAGCTTCTGACAGAGCCTTAGAAAGCTAGAAGAATTTAAGGATTATACAACAGAGCATCATGACTGATACAATAGAAGGGATGTCGATGGTTAGAGCACCATATTTTAATGGAGACAACTATGGTTGCTAGAAATCGCGTATGATAATATATCTGAAAAACCTCGGATATAGAGTCTATTCAAAGATTCTGACTCCTTATGAAAATCTTGAAAATCTTGAGGCATGAAGTGCTGCTATAGAGGCAGAGTACGATATGAACTCGAAGGATATGAATGCAATTATCTGCGGTCTATGACCAGATGAATTTAACAGAGTATCTCAGTGCCCGACAGCATATGAGATTTGGAAAACAATAGCTATGACATATGAAGGAACATATAATGTAAGGCAAATGAGATATGCAACTAAAAAACTGAAATTTTATACTTTCAGAATGATTGAAGGTGAGAGTACTACCCAAATGAATGGGAGATTGACAGAAATTGTCAATAACATAACTGCTCTAGGAGAACCTATCAAGAAGACTGATCAAGCATTAAAAGTACTGAGAGTACTTCATACTATATGGAATGGTATCTCTGCTGCAATCAGACAATCAACACCTGTCAAAGATCTATCTATGAGAGAGCTGATTGGTACACTGATGATTTATGAAGCAGAAATGCAAGATGAAGCTAATGAATATAAAGTGCTTATCAAAAGAGAAGATACTTCCTTGAAGGTAACTTCACTACAAAAGAATAGAAAGATGAAGAGTAAAGAAGTCAAAGCTAAATCAGAAATCTCTGACTCATCCAACTCAGATGAATAACTGGCTCAACTAGCAAAAAAAATTAGAAAATTCTACAACAAGAAAAGAGGCTTCAAAAAATCCTTTAAGGGAGATAATAAGGAAGTGAGATGTTATGAATGCAAAAAGATGGGACATATCAGACCAGATTTCCCACAATTGAAGGATTCAAAGAAGAAGAAATTCTTCAAAAGAAATGACTTTGAGCAGAAAGACAAGAAAGCTATGAAAGCCACTTGGAGTGTATCTGAAGACTCTATTAGCTCTTCTAAATCAAGCTCGGAGAAAGAAGAATTCAATTTAAAGGAAACATGTGTTTCATGGTAGAAACTAATGATGTACACTCATATTACTCCTCTGAATCACATTCTAAATCAAGCTATGAAAATGAAAAACTTGCAGCCTACTGGAATATTCTTGAAGAAAGATATGAATCACTATTTAAGAAACATAAGTCACTGAAAAATATACATAAATACGTTTTAGATGAAAGAGACACAATGGTAAAACCACATAAAGAATTAACTGATAAATACAATTTGATTAACACTAACTATGTTAATTTCTAATCAATAATAAAATCACTGCAGGATGAAGTAGAGTCTTACAAACATGCTGCATTGGTTTTTACAAAAGGAGATAATTCATTAAATGAAATTCTTGAAAAAACTGTCATTAAGAAGGAGATATTTGGAATTGGCAGTAAAGGAGAAAAACCAAAGCTATATAAAAATTATTTTGTTCCTAGCTCTAAAAAGCTTAATTGTAATTTTTTTGGGGCAAAGGGACATGTAGCTAAAAACTGTTTCTTAAGACAACCTCAAATTTATGGTGTTAAGAAAGCCTATGTTTCAAAAGACTTATATGATTCAGCTAATTTTAAAAGAACAAAGCAATTCTGGATACCTAGATCATTGCTAGCTAACACTCCTGGACCCAATAAAATATGGCTACCAAAGCAATTTGTTTGAATGTCTTTGCAGGTAGCAGGTCACCAGAGAAGAAAAGAAATATGGTACATGGACAGTAGCTGCTCAAGACATATGAGTGTAAACTCATTGAATTTTTCTTCACTCACTCAAAAGGAAGGAGGACTTGTCACATTTGGTGGTAATGCCAAAGGAAAAATCATTGGCATTGGAACTGTTGGAGATCCAAAAATAGTCTCAATCAACAAAGTACTTTATGTACAAGGACTAAAACACAATCTGATAAGTATCTCTCAACTTTGTGATGATATAAATACTGTTTATTTTACTAACAATTGTTGTACTGTTTCTAATGATAAACTGTTTAAATTTAAAGCACCAAGAACTGGAAATGTCTATACTTTGGATTTAAATTCCTTGTGTAAACAACAAGTAAACTGCTTGACTGCTAAAGTAAGTGAATCCTGGATCTGGCATAGAAGACTTGGTCATTGCAATGTATATGTTTTACATAAGTTATCCAAGAAACATTTAGTTTCCGATTTACCATGTCTCAAATTTGAGAGTGACAGATTTTGTGATGCATGTCAACTTGGAAAGCAACACAAATCATCTTTCAAATCTGTTAATAAGGTTACTACATCTAAACCTCTAGAACTTATTCATATGGATTTATTTCAACCTTCAAGAGTAGAAAGCTTATATGGTAAATTATATGTATATGTTTTATTTAATGACTATTCAAGATTTACATGGATTTTCATTTTGAAATTTAAAAATGAAGCTTTTACTTTATTTGAAAGTTTCTGAAAATATATTCAAAATGAAAAAGGTTTCAATATAATCTCATTAAGAAGTAATCATGGTGGAGAATTTGAGAATCTAGAATTTAATTCCTTTTTCTAAAATATGGGTATTAAACACACCTTTTCTGCACCCAGAACACCTCAACAAAATGGGATTGTAGAAAGAATAAATAGAATAATTCAAGAAATGGCTAGAACTATGTTAAATGAATATAGCCTACCTATATATTTCTGGGAAGAAGCTGTGAATGCATCTTGTTATATAATTAATAGAGTTTTAATTAGACTTATTTTGAAAAAGACACCCTATGAACTATGGAATAACAGAAAACCTAATGTAAATTACTTTAAAGTTTTTATATGCAAGGTTTATATCTTAAACACCAAGGATAATCTTGGTAAGTTTGATCCAAAATCTGATGAAGGTATTTTCTTAGGATATTCTGCTACCTCCAAAGCATATAGAGTTTATAATAAGAAATATTGTATTGTTGAAGAATCAGTTCATGTGAAATTTGATGAATCTGATCCTTTTGAGAAAAGGACAGAACAAATGGATGAACTTGACTCTAATGATAACATGAGACTTGAGAATTTAAAGAATGATTTTGAAAATGATATAAAAGAAATTCAGTCTAGTTCAGAGGAACATGATACTGAAGAACCTTTAAATATATTACCTAAAAATTCTATAACCCTAAAGAATCATCCTTTAGAAATTGTAATAGGTAACTTAGAAACTAGTGTTCAAACTAGAAGAAACTTAGGAAAACTAGTGGAATTCTCTGCCTTCCTATCTCAACAAGAACCCAAGACTATAGAAGAAGCTTTAGATAATGAAAGCTGGGTAATAGCAATCTAAGATGAATTAAACCAGTTTAAAATAAATCAAGTTTGGGATTTAGTGGAAAGACCTAAGAATTATCCTGTAATAGGAACCAAATGGGTTTTTTGAAATAAACAGGATGACCAAGGCACAATAACTAGAAAGAAAGCAAGATTAGTAGCTAAAGGATATAATCAAGAAGAGGGAATAGATTATGATGAGACTTTTTTCACATGTAGCTAGGTTAGAAGCCATTATAATCCTTTTAGCCTATGCATCTTATATGAATTTTAAATTATTTCAGATGGATGTCAAATCTGCCTTTTTAAATGGATATTTAATGGAGGAAGTTTATATTGAGCAACCTCCTGGTTTTAAAAACTCTCAAAAACCTGATTCTTTTTTTAAACTTACTAAAGCTCTTTATGGCCTTAAACAAGCACCTAGAGCCTAGTATGAAAGATTAAGTTCTTTTCTTTTGAAAAATGATTTTAATGTTTGTATGGAAGATCCAACACTATTTAAGAAAACTGTGAAAAATAATGTTTTATTGGTTCAAATTTATGTTGATGATGTAATATTTGGATCAACTAATAAAACTCTTTGTCATGAATTTTCAAAATTAATGCAAGAAGAATTTGAAATGAGTATTATGGGAGAATTAAATTTCTTTTTGGGTCTTCAAATATTTCAAAAAGATTTTGGAAATGTTTTAAATCAAAGAAAATACATTACTTATTTACTTAAGAAATTTGGACTTGAGAACAGCAAGAAATTTACAACTCCTATGTGTACTAATATAAAACTTGATTTGGATGAAAATGGGAAATCAGTTGACAACAAGTTATATAGAGGTATGATTGGTAGCTTGTTATATCTTATTGCTAGCAGACCAGATATAATGTATTCAGTATGTCTTTGTGCTAGATTTCAATCAAATCCTAAAGAATCCCATCTAACTGCTGTTAAAAGAATTTTTAGATATTTAAAAATAACTGTTTTTCAATCTCTTATTTATCCTAAAACATCTGATTTTAATTTGATTTCCTATTCAGATGCTGACTTTTGAAGTTGTAGATTAGATAGAAAAAATACATTAGGTACATGTCAATTTTTAGGAAAGTCCTTAGTATCATGGTCTAGTAAGAAACAACATTCAGTTTCCCTGTCAACAGCTAAGGTAGAATATGTTTCTGCTGGCAGTTGCTGTGCACAAGTTTTGTAGATGAAAACACTCTTATGGACTTTGGATTGAATTTTAATAATACACCTATTTTATGTGATAATATGAGTGCAATTAATATTTCAAAAAATCCCATTAGTCATTCTAGAACTAAGCACATTGATATAATACATCACTTTTTAAGAGATCATGTTATTAAAAAAGATATATTTTTAGAATTTATAAATATTGAAATTCAATTAGCAGATATTTTTACTAAACCTCTTCCCACTGCAAGGTTTGATTTTATTAAGGGGGAGCAAGGTTTATTTAATTTTAAATATTTTTTTATTTTTTTTGTAAATTTTATTTTGTTTATTGAATAATATGTAAATTTTTATTTCTTTCATCTTATGAAAATTTTATTTTTAAATATATGTAATGATGAGTGATTACACGGGAATCAAGGATGTCAGAGCCTTTTAGACTTCTAAACCCTTTCACTTATATAGAAACTCTTTCAAAATCCAAAAATCGTAGTTCCTCTTCTGAAACCCTAACCTTCGAAC
This sequence comes from Viscum album, assembly GCA_963277665.1. NCBI lineage: Eukaryota > Viridiplantae > Streptophyta > Magnoliopsida > Santalales > Viscaceae > Viscum > Viscum album. The sequence continues at coordinate 1,980,486,852 of OY728155.1, forward strand.
TTCTGAAACCCTAACCTTCAAACCTTCAGAGACTCTCACCGCAATTGTAAGGAATAAAAGATCCAGTGAGTCCGAGTCGAGCAATTACAAGAGACAACGCACTGAAGGAAGAAAAATATTACAGGATAAGGTAATCGGTATTGACTAGTTATTTCAGAAGAATCTATTGTTGAAGCAAGCACTGTCGTTTCAGAATCTTGAACAGATGTTCAACAGTAAAAATACAGAATTTCTGTATGAAGTAGAACTTAGATACTTCAAAAAATCTGTACAGTTTAGTCTGGGAGATACTGAAGACAGTATGATGGCTAAAATAGAGGATAGGGATTTCTCAATTTCTTCAGTAGAGATTAGTCAGATTCTCAACTGCCCTCATGAGGGAGTTTTTCATTTTGACTTGAAGAATATAGGAGATTTTGTGCATAAATCCGAAGACATTATATCTTTTCTTTTTGGTACCAAGACAATAAAGAAAATGTTTTTTAAGGATTTGTAGCCTGATCAGAAGATTTTGGTAAAATTTATTCAGACCGGAATAGCTCCACGGATGATAGAAATGGAGAGGATGTTGTACCCTGATATGTATATAATGTTTCTTTTTCTAAGTGATATTAAGTTAAACTTTCTAAGATACATGATAAGGTATATCAGTTATTTCTGTCAAAGCGAGGCCATGATGAATTTCTATCCCTTTGGTAGATTTATTTCTAAGCTTCTGTTTAAGAAAGACATGGTGAGATTAGTGGATACAAGAGTTAACTGTCGTCACAGTAATACGTTTAATGCTGGAACCTTGAGGAAAGTTGGATATTTCTGGAGAAAAATTAAAGGAAAACTTTTTCCAGTAGGAGATTTGGAAGACTCAGAGAGTGCTTAGGCTCAACCTGCTAAGTCTAAGGAGAGACAAGCTGAATCCAGAGTCAGCAATGTAGCAAGAAGGATTCTCTTTGATGTGATAGATGTTGAGGAAGATAGAAGCGAGGAGGGACTTCAATCAAGAAAAAAAAGACCTGTAAATGAGGAAGTCACTTCCACTGCTTTGTAAACTCCAATAGAACCTTTAATTTCTTATTCTTTTGTGAGAGAAGCTGTTGCTGATAAAACCATGGAAGATTTTACTGAGAGAACGACTCCTGTAGAGAAATCAGGAGCTCAAGAAGAAGCTCAAAGGGAAAATCAAGAACAGATTGTTGCTGATGTTGAAGTTGTACTTCAACAGGAACAGGAGATGGAGGCAGTACCTGGTGAAGAAGTGGCCAAAACTCGGGAAACTTGTGAAGATATTGTTCTTGAAATTCCAATGGAAGACAAAGATGCATATGAATGTGATGAGCATGCTTCTGAAGCTCAAACAGAGGTACTTCAAGAGGATTTTTCTGTGGAGGAGTTTGAAAACTCTCAGGGAAAATATGTGGACTAACCTTCTCAGGAAATAGAAAAGGAGAAATCTGATGCTGAATCATTGCCTTTGGTATTGTTGCATCAACCTGAGAATGTGAATCAAGCACAGGGTGCATCTGATTCAAGGAAAGAATAAGTTGAAGAACTGTACAGAAAAGTATCTCAGTTGTAATCTGAGAATGCTTCTCTTAGAAATTCTTTAGACTTAGAGCATTTGAAGTTTCAAAAGCTGAATGAGTGTACAGTTTCAAGGAAAGAAGTTGAAATGTTTAAAGAGGATATGCTGACTTCTGTTACTCAATTAAAATCTGAAATGGTTATGAAGTCAGATTTATCAGATCTAAAGTTGTTTATGGAGATCCAATTTTCATTAGTTGCAAATAATGCTGTTAGTGGATCAATTTCTTCACCTGATTTAATCAGAAGGTTTCAGGCTATCACAGCTGCGTTGAGTAATATGAATGACAGGATACAAGATCTTCAATGTAACAGTGCTCCTTTTTCAGTGTTGCTGGATAATCAGAAATTCTTAGTGGATCAACTGACATCTAGTGAGCCATCAATTAGAATTCTGTTAGATCAGTTATCAGAGAAGATGTCAGTATTTGTTGAAAAAGAGGAAAGGATGCATGAGTTTTTTAGAGTCAATTTAATAGAGGATATTCATATGACTCAAGAGAACATAGAGCTCATTATCAAGCTTGGAGATGGAATTATGAAGAGACTTCAGAAACTGTTTACAGAAATCAAGTTTTCAATTCAGAGGAGATAGACATTGTTTCCTATCTTACCCAAACCATGATTCCTTTGTATATCATTGTCATGTATATACTACTATTTTTTGAATGAAAATTTTCTTCATTGTTTATTTGTCTCTTTCCTTATTCATTTTACTAATTTTATTTTTAATATGCCAGCACTCCAGATTTAATTATTGATAAACAGTTTGTAATAGCATTTACTAACAGTTCAGTTCAATATTAAACATGTTAAAATCCATGATTTTTCATTCTTCTTGATATCACAAAAAGGGGGAGAATTTGGATAAACACGACATCAATATTTATGGGGAGAATTCATTTTATTGGGGGAGAAAATTAGATGAGACATTTGGATTTATAATTATCTCTTTGGTAGATAAGTTTTTATTTAAAACTTTATAACGAATTTTGAAAGTTAATTTTGTTTTGTTTAAATAATTTTAATTATTTTATGGGTTTTGTGATCATCAAAAAGGGGGAGATTGTTGAGAAAAGTATTGTTTTCAACAATGCGTATTAATGTTATTGAAAGGGGGAGATTATTGAAAATAATACGCCGTCTCTTTATGATAATTTTGATGCTCACAAATACCCTTAGTTATTTTCTATTGATTTCACTTAGTATTTTGTAGGAGGTTATTAATTTATTTTACTCTTGAAATAATGATAATTTATTACTTAGTGTGGAATCTGTTTTAGCGCGTTCTGGAAACACTGTTCACATCTTACGTAGATGAATATAGCGCAGAATCTGTTTTAGCACGTTTTGCAATCACTGTTCATACCCTACATGGATAAACGTAGCGTAAGGATGGAAAGCATGTATACTTTTTAAGATAAGAGAAAAGTATGGTTAAACAACCATACGTTTTCAGCAAAGTATGAAAGAAGAACCTTCTGTTAGGAAGGAAACCTACGTTTTGGTTATCAGCAAAGTATGGAAGGAGAACCGTACATAAATTCTAAAGGTTACATTTATTTCTCAAAAAGTATGGTTCGACAACATTACTTTTGTAAACAACTATATATTCTTGGAAAAGTATAGATCAGGTAAAAGTATAGATCTTTCACCATACATTTGAATGTTGAAGAAAAAGTATGAATGATCAACCCTACGTTTGTTATCAACCTTACATTGTCAACCCTACGTTTGAAGACTATGTTATTAACCCTAAGTTTGGAGGCCACGTCATCAACCTTACGTTTGGCGTCGGAATTTTCGGAAGACGGTTTTTATGTACAACGATCAGTAAGCTGATTTCTGGGCGGATTTCAAGCCGGATTTAAAGTCATTTTTAAATTACGACTTTGACTGATTTAAAGCTATTTTATTAATGGATTTAAGATCGAATTAAAAGGATCTTTTTATGCTGAGTCTTAAGGGAAGTTACGACTTCTCTGTAAATTCAAATTTTTGAATATCGCGAATCAGAAGGTGACTTTTATGGATCTAAATGTGCAGGAGATATTCTTTATTATATATGCTCTCTCTAAAACACAAAAAAACGGTGTGATCGATCTATTATTGAAAAAGTTGGAAAACAGAGATTGCAACTATTCATGATTGATCTACTGATTCAACAGGAGCGTAAAAGATCTGTTAGTTCAAGAAGAAGGAACTTGATAGAAGATTCACATGTTCTACATCGAATATCTACTATGGATCTACTACTGTTGAGGTTGTGAACTATATCTCTATATCTATAACAACTGGATCAACTCAGAACTGCTTCGTCCTAAAGATCAATATTTCTAGAGACTTTGATGCATCTGCTGTCAATTGCATTCTGTTGCAATTGTGAAGATCAACCGAAAATTTCTTTCTGAATTTTTTTTCTTGAGTAACCAACTTCTCGTTCTAAGCTGTGTAGGTTCGTGTTTGAACCAGAAGGCTTTTTTCCTTGGATTGTAAAGGTGTCAACTGCCTGTACTCAGTTGTGAATCGGTCTGTGGAAAAGAGGACCAGATAGTGAAAATCACCAAGCTCATGGAGAAGAGCGTTTGTGGAGTGGACTAGGGGCTTTCTATTACCCGAACCACTATACATCTTTATGTTCTTATTTTTACTTTTTCCGATGCACAATCAGATCTGATAAAGTTTAAAGGACATAACTCGTTCAAAAGAAGAGTTATTGAAAAATTGCAAAAGACACAGTTCACCCCCCTCTTGTGTATAATATATAGATTCAGATCCAACAATAGTGACTTAATATTTTTGGACATATTATTAAATGATTTTTAATGTAAACATCCATTAATAAAAAATAAGTATTAAAAAGGCTTGGTGTCTCTGGAAGACTAGGTTCACAAAACACCAAAGTGAGACTAAAATAAAATAGAATTATTTTATTTTTCATCATGACCTCCTAAATCCATTTGATCTCTTAAAAATTAACGGGATAACCTAGGGAATACATATAGAAATGGGGTGAGCTAAAAATCCAAGTAATGAAATAAACATTATAAGGAAACATAACATGTGAGTCAAAGGTGTAACATGATGCCATAAAAGAAAAGAATCATGAGTAATCACATAGAATCATAACATACAGAACATGGTATAAAAATATCATGGAATCATAGGAAATGTAGTAGAAACATATAACATGACATAAACATGAGTCAAGGTTAACTAACTAGATAATATCACCTGGTGGGAAAAGCACCATAATGGATTAGGTTTACTTGCTATTCTCAAACAAGACGTCTCATGAGACTAAAAAATGTACCAAATTAGTTGGAGAACTATCTAGGTGTTCTCATCATAAAATCTTCATTATTATGTGAGAAACAACTATAAACAAATATATAAACATAATAATTACCCATGTAATAAAATGGTTTACATAATCTTGTCTCGTATCATAACTAAAGGAAATTTTAAAATAAATACATTTGAGTGATAAAAATATAGATTGTATTACCCCATAAAAGTAAGAGTGATTAATATAGGTATATATTCTAGATACATATATAAATAATTTATAATAATTCCATAACATCAATGGTTGTCGTCATTAATGAAAATTTCTTTAAAACATTACATAGAATATTTTAGGAGAAAATTACCAATTTCACTTTGAAAACACTTATTTAGAATCTAAAATTTTTCAAAAATAATATGAAAAACTTTTCCTCAAAATGAACCATGAATTATTATAAAGTAACATTCAAATAATTGAGTCTTCATGATGGTGGTTAATTCGGGACATGCTATAAAAGTTAAATAAACATTAATTTCACTCTATTGTAACAAGATTAAAAAGTACCATGTTTATAAAATGAAAATAATTTGTCTTTCAAATTTTTTTGTAAAAAGTAAATCATGGGTAAAAAATTATTTAATTAATAACTTTTATAATGATAAAAATTTTTTAAGAAAACATGGTTATGGAAGAAATGTTTTTTTGACAGAAGAGAGAAATAAAGTTGTCTTTTAAAATACATTTTCTCTATAATTTTAAGTAATTTTTTTTTGAAAATGATAATATTACATGAAAATTTAGTGAATAAACATAGGATAATAAAATGAAATGGTTTTTTATACAATGGTAAAATAATTTCATACAATTAAATTTCAAACATAAATAGTCTCGATTAAAATGATATTGAAACATAAACCCTTACTGCTTTGATAAATTTTGAATCATAAATACCACAAATAAATTAAATGAATTGTAACATAAAATATCATGAATTATGAAGGATTAATTATATAATATGTAAATTTTTATTATATACTCCATTCAAAACAAATTAGTTTCATAAAAGAAAATGTGTCACAAAGAATGATGTTTTGAGAGAAAACCCTTACCTTGATTCCATAATTTTTCATCTATGTATTTTATCTCATGTATAATAAACTTATATAAATTAATTGATTTATTAAGAAAATTTTACATGTTTAATTAATAATAATTAAACAATTTACATCATTTATTTTCATGATATATTTAATTATTTAAATTAGTTTTGTCCATGTCAGGTGTTTTGAGGATGCTCGGTTAAAAATTTCAAAACGACATATGTGTGTTGACCGTGGAAAAACCATTGTTTCATAATATACATAATATTAAAAATGAAATAATTATATTTTTATACTTAAATTATACTTATATAACCAATAATGAAATATGGTTATGAAAAATGAACATTATTACAATCATAGAGATGGTATGTCATATATACGCATGAGTAAACTTTCCATTTTTAAAAAATAATTACAAAAAAAAAGGAAAGTTTTATTTTATTTTTTCCCTAAGGATAACTATATCATAAATTTAATATTATTTATTTAAATAAACTTTCATATACCGTACATGGGATGTGGTAATAAAAAAATCGCATCACTTCGTGAGGCAGTAGTCTGTCGTACACACAAATGATGTTATCATTTTTAAATGGATAGTAAAGTATGGATTTATATGATATGTAACTTTTAAATAATGGTTAAAATTTCATGAGTATAATATATATAAATTAAATCCATTTTAATTAATATCTATGATAGGTGATGATGGAAAATGAATTACATTAGTTCACAAGGTCGTAGTCCATTGTACACACGAATGATGGTTTTGTTTCCCATTTGATAGAAGTGGATTTGGATTTATGTTATTAAATTAACATAAACATGTTATTATATATAATATACTTATTTTATTTTATATTCATTAGTTTTTAATATTTTATTGAGGTATAAGAAGAAAATAAAACTTAGATGCTCGATTAATAACAATACTACTTCTTCAGACACCTCTTTAGGATTATATCTAAAGCCTCCATAGATTGGAATCATAATCAAAATAAAATATTTTATGAAATTAGGAGAGAATTAATTTAGTTATTTTGGTAGTTATTTTCTGAACCAATGGTTTTTTGAATTGTGGAAAAGAGAGGAGAGGGGGTTCCCACTTATAAGGTAGGATGAGTGGTATTCCTGTAAATTCAAAAAGCTATTCAATAATTGGAAGTCAGCCTCAATCCATGTGCATACAAAATTTTAAAATATTGTATTTTAGTATATATAAGTCTTATATGAACCTCTAAAATTCCAAATAAAAAAATTTTAAACAATTTTTCCTCTTTACCTTTAAAGTTAATCACTTTTAACATTTTAATTGTTTAACTATGATAACAACTTTTTTTAAAAAAATTTAATATTTATTATGACCAAAAATTAAGTTGAACATTGTATATAATATTAATTATTTTGATTAAAAAAATGGAATCCATTTTATAAAACTCAATTAAAACAAGTAGAATAAATTAATTTAAAATTAAACCCACATATGTGTTGAAATAATGGTTTTTCAAGAAATGCATTTTCCAAACATAAGATGATTTCATAATAAATATATTAAAAGTGATCATAATAAAATTAATTTCAATAAAAAATATATATATAATATATTAAATTCATTTAAATCATTTCTAATTTGGTTTTATTTTAATTAATTTAAATGGAGAAACATTTTGTACATTAAAACTATTTTGAGAAAAATGTGTTTTTAAGCCTAAGAATGAAACTATACTAAAATCCAATATAAATATGATTAAAATGTAACTAATTTAATTATATTTAGTTAAATAATACTTATTTTACTTTTAAATAAATTTAATACGATAATGGGACTTTTAAATTACTTAATTTATTAAAAATAAAAACAGTTTTACAAAAATCAGTATTTTCACTATTCATTGAAAAATCAATATTTTCTAAAAAATACCAAAATTTAGAAAAAAGTAAATTTTTATAATCTGATAAAAAAAATAATATTCATTTTAAAAAATAAAATTTCAAAAATTTCCATAAATTAATTATAATATTTTCTTACAAAAGTAATAAAAATCAATTTTGAATGAAAAGTATTTTTTAAGGAATAAAATATATTTATTAATGTTGAGTGATTATTTTTTAATAAGTTTTAAATATATTTATATTGATTTTGAACATTATATATATTTCATTAATAATTTAATACTATTCATACCCACTAATTTAACAGTCAGGTTATATCGTTAACCTTTAAATAATTATATTTTAATATTATATTGCAGTTTTTTTAAACTCAATATTTTGTGTTGAATATGATATATCACATAGTTTTCGTTTAAAAATATACAGTGTTAAATTATACCACCATTAAAAATTTAATCCTCTAAATTTTAACTTCTACTTAGTATTCAAGAGTTTCACATTTGAAAAATCATTTATGGGAAACTCACATCATAAAAAGGATTAATAAAACATCTTCTTAAAAAGAGGCAACGAAAAAAATAAAGGTCATAACATAACTAGGTTTCCACATTGTAGAAAATTGGTTGGAATTTGAAACATGCATTTGGAAAGAATATCCATTTAGGAGATAACGCTATACCCTTTTTATATAGAGAGAAGATTCCATCGATTTGTTGAAAATGAATAAAATTTTTATTTCAACATCCACTTTCCTAAAGTTGAAGGATCATTTTACCATCTAGACTAAGTGAATAATGAAATATACTTACTTTTAAAGTATAACTTTATTCATTAATCATTTTTCACAACAATATCATAGGTTTCTCCAGGTTTTGAGTATTCAAGATGATTTTTTTTCTGTAGCACTAAAATTAACTTTTAACTAATCAAATTATTTCACAAAATAATATTAAGATATTACTCTAGTCTTTATACTTTAACAAAATCTAGAAATTGTTATCACAAAGTAATATATTTCCATGAACCATAAAATTAATCTCAAAATCTAATGGTCAAATTAAATATTTCCATAACTAAATAACCCTATATCCTAAATAAACTCAAAACTGTAGGATTTAATTATGCTCTTCTCAAATAATATTTCATGATAAATAAAATTATAGACCTAATGGTTACATATACCTCCACCCAATTAAAATTTTTCCAAAATATCATTAATCACCTCAAAATCCTAAATCTACATAAATATTTGATTCTAAAATATGTTTCCCAAAATCAACCTAATAATATATCCATAAAATTTCTTAAGTAAAAAAAATTCATACTAAATAGTACATCATATTGGCCAGTGGTAGGCATTCCACCCTCATCAAACTTTGTGGTTTCAAGCCCTGTGACATTGCTTGATATGATTAGTTTTTGGATGGAATTTGTGTTTTCTTTTTTCTAAAACTATATTAATATACTTGATATAACATTCCCAAAATATTATAATCATACTCAAAATAAAATTAACCATCAAACTAGTTTGTAACCACTATGGTTTTCTATACAGCTTACTTTTCTTATAAAAAAATAATTTATTATAATCACCTCAACATTAAACATGTCTCAATGAATATATTTTCATCAATCTTGTGTTTTTTCATAAAATTGAACCTCACATTTAAATCACCTTTCAAGATCATTATTACCATTCAACATATCCTTGAAAATTCATAATGAAAAACTACTTCAGAATGATCCTTAGAAACTCCATGATTCTTATAACCATAATACCATTGATAAAGATACTTCAATAATGTGATTATTGAGTTCCAATACCTAAACAATTTATTCATTTCACTTCAATGATTATCATAACATAGGCCCTTTGGAATTAATCCTTGGAATATGAAATTGACTTGGATAATGAAAAAGTTTCCCACATCTAAAACATTGAACTATTAACAGTGATTTAGGTTAAAATTTATTTCCTTTCATCTTGTTAAATGGACTCGTAATTTTCTTGAGCAATTATCCACTTTGTGGCCTCCTTTATCATACATAAATCATATTCCAATTCCTTTAATTCATTTTACAAGGTGTATATTCCCACATTTTTTACATGTAGGAAATTGAATATTTTATTTTTTCATAGTTAATTCTTAAACTACCATGAGACATCATTCTTCTCTTCTTTGATGTTCCTGTAAATTCAACTATGGTCCAATTGTTAATCCTTAATTGAGATAGATCATTTGACATGATCACGAGATGTATAACTATCATTCCCATTAGTTTAGAAATTTTGTTAGGAAAATCATTGCATTTCCCATCACATTGGTTTGTGGCATGCTTTCCCCTATTTTCCACTATTAACTAAAAATAACAAAAGGAAAAATACAGGAATTCATTTACATAAAAGGCTGAAACTTATAAACTTAAAAGGGATAACTTATAAATTATAAGTATATCCTAACTTATGAGTATTTATGTTTTAATCTAGTTTATCTATGATAATTTTTCTTATTTGGTTTTCTAACTTAAATATTTGTTCAATTCCTTTATAATGGTTCGTAAATAGTTTTTGAATTTCAAAATCTTATCCCCAGAGACTATCTAACCTGGTGTAAAGAAATGTCCATTTTAGTGAACCATGTTATAATCGAGTCCATCTCAATGTTTCCTTTTTAAGGTTATTACCCCTAGATACATATGTGCTTGAGCCCCATAAACATATATTATCTATAAATGGATGTAGTAATTTTGAAACCAGTTACTCTATCCTTCAGCAAAATTCCATGATATTTTCATGTACTTTGAATTATCCTTGAACTTATCCCTAGGTTTATCACAAATTTTTTCTCATATTATTTTACAATGGATAACTAAAAATTTCTTATAATACTAAATACATTGACCCATGGTCTGTACATGTGTTATTACATTATTTTTAAAATAAACATCCATTAATAAAAAATAAGGATAAAAAAGGCCTAGTGTCTTTGGAAGAAAAGGTTCATAAAACACTAAAGGGATACTAAAATAAAATGGTTTTATTTTATTCTCTATAATGAGATATTAAATCCATTAGAGACCATAAAATATTATGGGATAACTGGGGGATACATAGATAAATGGAGTGAGCTAAAAAGGCCAGTAAGGTAATAAACATGATAAGGAAAAGTGATGTGTGAGTCAAAGGCATAACACAATATCATAGAAGAGAAGGATCATAAGTAATCACATGGAATAATAATATGGCATGGTATCATAATATCATGTAATCATAATAAATTTAGAATAAAAATATAATATGACATGAACATTATTCAAGGTTAACTGCCTCAATAATTTCACATGCCAGAAAAAGTCTCCTGATGGATTAGGTTTACTCCCTAATACAATACATAATGTCTCATGCGAAAAACAAAATATTACCCAATTAATTAGAGAACTATATGGTCACACCCATCATAATATGTTCATAGTTATGTGTTCCAAAATAATAAATTAATCTTAAGGAAAAAAATAAGAATTATGAATGGAAAAAATGGTGTACATAATATTGTATCGTACCATAACAAAAGGAAATTTCATAACTATGAAATTTGAGATATGAACATAAGGCATGTATTAACCCATAAAATTAAAGGATATTAACATAGGTATAAATAATAGAGAAATATTTACGAAATTTATAATAAATTCACAACATAATAGGATTCCATCATTGATGAAAATGTCTTTAAAAGATTACATGGAATGTTTCAGGACAAAATTACCCTTATCAATTTGAAAACACTGCTTAAAAATCTAAAAAATTTCCAAAATATTTTAGAAAAAAAGTTCTTTAAATATAATTGTGGATGATTATTAATTAAAAATTAAATAATTGAGTGTTGATTATTATGGGTAACTCGATACATATGATGCAAAAATATTCCTTTTATATTGTTGTAAAATGGTTAAATGTACCTTATTCAAAACTTGACAAGAGTATTTATTTAAAATAATGTTTAAAAAATTAAAACATGGGTAAAAAATAATTTAATAAACAATTTATAAGATCTTAAAAACAAATTGAAAATATTTTTTGAACACATGGATATGGAAGAAAAATCATTTTTTAACCGAAGTGATAATTTAAGTCATCTTTTCTTAAAAACATGTTATCAATCATTTTAAATACCAAATAGAGGGAAATGAAAGTATTAAATTAACATTTCATGAATAAATAGAGTTGAATAAAGTTTCAGTTTTTATTATAAAAGGATCAAATAATTTCTTAAAATAAAAATTAAATCATAAATAATATTGATTAAAATTGGGTTGAACATAAACCCTTATTGCTTTTGTAACATTTCAATCATAAATCCCGTTAATGAAGTAAATAAATTGTAACTTAAAATAGAATAAATTAAAAAAATCATTATATAATATTTAAAGGGATAGTATGTACACTATTTAAAAGAAATTAGGTACATAAAATAATTTGTGTCTCAAAGAAAGAAGTTTTGAGACAAAACCCTTACCTCGTATCCAGAATTTATTGTGTATGTATTTTACCTCATAGATAATAAAATTATATCAATTATTTTTTTCTTAATAAATATTTCCACGTTTAATACCTTATATTTAAATCATTTACTCCTTTTATTTTAATGATGTATTTAATTACTTAATCAGTTAGGTCCATGTCGAATGTTATGAGGATTATTGGTTCTAAATTTAAAAACGACATCGTTGTGTTGACCATGGTCAAATTGGTAATTATTCTAACATCTAAATAGTAATAATAATAATTTTTATACTTAAATTAATATTTTAAAACCAACCACGAAATATTTTTATGAAAAATGAACTGTATTACAATCATAGAGATGGTAGGTCCTATGTATGCATGAGTAACATTTCTATTTTCAACGATCATGATGGAGAAAATGTAAATGCCATTTTATTTTTAGATACTCATCCTTGTATCATAAATAAGATATTATTTTTTAAATACACTAACATATATTATCCATGTGAGGTGGTAATAAAAAATTAATCACATCAATTCGTGTGGTGGTAGTCTATCGTTTACATGAATGATGTTATCAGTTTTCAATGAATGGTAAGGTATGAAGGTATATGATATGTCAATTTTATATAATGGTTAATATTTCATGATTATAAAATATGAACATAAAATCCATTTTGATGAATATCCATGATTAATGATGATTAAAAATGAATTACATCAGTTTACATGTTTATAGTCTGTCGTACACATGAATGATGGTTTTGTTTCCCATTTGATGGAAGTGGAGATGGATTTAGGTTATTAATCTCTCATAATAAAATATTAGTATATTTTCAGATATTTGTGTTATTATATCATCATTATTGAGTATGATTTTATGGATGTGGAAGCGGAAATAAAATAAGTATTCTTGGTTTTGAATGATACCTCTTATTTAGGCCACCTCTTTATGATTATACCAAAAGCCTCCCTAGATTGGATTTCAAATCAATAAAATAATTCTTAGAAATGAGTATGAATATAATAATGGTATTTGGGAAGGTATTATATAAAAAAATTGGTTATTTAAGTGTGTAAAATTCAGTAAAGGGGATTCCCATTTATAAGGGAGGAGGAGTGACATTAATGTAAATACACAAAACTATTCAATAATGGGAAGTCTCTCTTGATAAAATTGAGTTAAAATTGAAAAATAAAATATTTTAGTAGATATAAGGCTAATAAAAACCACTTTAATTCAAAAAAAATATTTTTTGAACATTTTATTTTCTTTACCTCTAAGGTTAAGTAGTTTTACAAATTTAATGTTTTACCACGCTAATTATTTTTTACTGTTTTTACTATTCGTTATGACAAAAAATTAAGTTGAACTTATTATATAATATTAAATATTTTTATTTAAAATATGTAATATATTTTATCAAATTCAATTCTTGTTTGTGGTAGGATTTAATTTAAAATTAAACCTACAAATGTTTCAATTTTTTTTTTCAAGAAATCCATTTTTTAAGCATTGGATGATTTTATAATTACTATATGAGAAGTAACCAGAGATAAAAAAAATTAAATAAATATATTTAGATATATTACCTATAAATTTTATTTAAATCATTATGAATTATGTTTTTCTTAATTAATTAAAATGGAGAAACATTTTACACTTTAAAATAATTTTCAAAAAAATGCATACTAAAACCTAAGAGTAAACTTATAAAAAAATGTAGTGTAAATATGATTCAAATGTAATTAATTTAATTATATATATTATAATTATTATTTTAATTTGAAATAAAATTAAAATAATAATAGTAATTTTAAATTACTTAATATATTAAAAAATAAAAGATAGTTTTTCAAAAATGGAATTTTTTACTATTCAAAGAAAAATCAATATTTTCCAAAAATATAAAATTTTTACCCTAATTAAATTTTTGTATGATAATTTAAAAATATGATTTCAAATTTATAAAACAAATATTTTAAAAATTCCATAAATTAATTAAAATATTTTCTCTTAATATCAATAAAAAATCATTTTTGAATGAAGCGATTTTTTTAGAAAGAAATATCTTTATTAAAGTTGAGAACTTATTAAATAAGGGTTTTTCAATAAATTTAAATTGAGTTAGACCTTAATATATATTTCAAATTATTAAATACTATTTATAATCTCCAATTTAATGGAAATTTTATACTAGTCTCATTTAAATAATAATAATTTAATATTTTGTTGTGGTCTGTTTAAACTCAATGTTGTATGTTGAATACACTATCTATAACAGTGTTATTTTAAAAAATCAGGATGTTACAATTTTTTTTGTGGTCTAAATGTTTTTATAATCATACCATTCATGTTAATCTTAGTGTACATGAAAATATTATGGTTTATGTGCATGTCATAGTATGGACCCTTTTATAGGTAAGAAAGCGGGAGGAGCAGGGATGGAATATGGAGATATATCTAAGGTGATGTTGAGGATATTGGTTGATTTTTATTTTTGTTTAATTTTCATCTTAATTTATATAGTTTATATGATCAACCCATTGAAATGTATTTCATTATTATATCATTTTATGACCCGTAAGAATATCATTTGTTATAGAAAGGTGTATGATTTTATTCTTGGAATACCTTTAGCTATAAATCCACATATGGTAAAAAAATATTTATCTACATATGATGTTTTTTTCATTTCTTATGACTCTATACGATGATACTAATGGTATAATCATCCCACATTGTATTATCATACCTTTATTACTGATATGTGACCTTCAGTGCATAGAGTGGCATATCAGAGGTCATTTAAGGGCCTACCCCAACACTGCTTAGGTTGAATGGGTCAGGAACATTCCACCATATAAGCTCCAACTCACATTAATCATCACATGTCATCATAACCCATAAATTTTCATTATAGCCATCAATTAGGAATAACTTTAAGTCATAATTTGAGGAGCTAACTTTCATTTTATTCCATTAAATAAGTAGCACACATGAATGAATGATAAATCATATATTTATTTTTTATAATATAATATACTTTTAAATGTCTAAAACTTATCTAATAATACAAACAAAACCATACATAAATGTCAATATTCACCATATCCAATTTGAAAATACCCAAAATACCATATTTTATTGTATTTCTTTTGTGTTTTGTTAAACATGTTATATCTTATGTGACATTTTTCAAATCTATATATGACAATATAATAAATCCACCCACCAAACTCATTTAGTGGGATAATATCTATGAAAAAAAATTGTTTGAATAACGGTGTGATTTAGAGTTCCAAATCCTTAGGTTCAATACTTGAATATTATATTCAATCTTTTTTCTTGAAAAATTTTTTTATTACTATGTTAATAAATTATGTTGTTATAATATACATAAACTCTTTCAAATATTTATAATATCATTATCTTGGAGCATTTCCTTGGAATATAAACTTTTTATGATATTATTTGGAAACATATTAAAATACACCTATTTAAATTAATAAATTTCATTAAAAATATGTCATAAACACCTATGTGATGTAATATGTATTCACTTTAAATTACACCAGTATAATAATTTATTTATTGCATTTTTAATTTCTAAATGTTCAAATATACTCCCACCAACCAATTACAAATTATATTTTCCAAAAATATTTTATTATAAGACACATGTACTTTGTGTAGAAGAAATACCTATCATCTTTAGTAATAATATTTAATAAATAAAATAGTAATTATCATATCAAATTTATATTTTTAAGTGATTAGAGAAATATACTTTAAAATAGAATCTTTATTTATTAAAATATACCACGAAGGGATGGGGAGAACTTTGGATTTTATATTTGTATAAATAACATGAATTAAAAACTTTTACATTGGACAAAAATCCTTTTATCCTTTCTTTTAAAAGCTTGTTTACAGATTGTATCAATTAATAAAACATGTGAAAAAATTCTATGAACCCATTTTATTCAAAAAATATATTTTTTTTTTAAATTTCTCTCTGATCCATTTTATTATTATTGAATAAGTTAAATTTTGGGTTGTGTTTTTTAGAACCATTGCATGCACTCCCCAACTACAAATTTAAAAAAACCAAATATGAAAAACCAGGACATAAACACAATTAAAACATCAAACATAAAAATTTTGGGATGAGATGGATAGAAATTGGATCAAATGACCCCTTTGGGCCTAATATCATCCCACGTATACCTTGAGTTACATATCTTCCCTAGAAAATGATGATTCATAACCAATAAGACAGTTTATAACCAAAAACTTCAAAAAATACTAGTTAATGACCGGTAAAATTAAAAAAAAATTAAATAAAATGATATTTTAGTATATTATAAATTATGGGAGGTCCATGGAATTAAGATCATGTTTTTATCCTTGGTTTCCATTGTCCCTATCCCTAGAATTTTAATCAATTTATTCTCGTCATTCCTCCCATATTCAGTGCTGGAAACTCCACTCCAAAAATCATATTTACTAAATCATGGAACAACAATCTGGATTAAACCCACATCATCACAAAATCCAATATCCACAACAAGAAGAACCCCCTAAATAATAAAACAAAATATAAAAACCACCACCTTAGAACCATATTCATCATTCTCAACATCACTAAATAATGTAGACAAAAAAAATAACTATCCATGAAATAACCTCCCCGAAAGTGAGAAACAAAGGAACTACTACAAAAACTGAAGTATCAAACCTATAATTCATGATAGACCTCATAGTTCTAGTTTAACTCATTTTATCCCACATGTATTCACCAAATTTATTCCCTATTAGTGGCTGTCATAGCTCTGTTAATTCTCCACCTCTATTGAAGAAGATCACCACGTTATGAACCTGATGTAATAATAGGAACCTGAAACGAATCACTACAAGTAAACTGAAACAATACTATTCCAAAAGCGACTAAAAAACACCAAAGAGGAAAGTGAATATGGCTTGAAATGAATATGAAGGATACATGTCTTTCCTAACCATCATCACAATCCGAAAAATTCCCCTAAACACCATCTTTACTGACCAATACAGGGTCGTCCATTATGGGTTAGGAAATACAGGAAGAGAAGATATTGTAAATGGAAATTCTTCAAAAAGGATAATGAAAGTAGATAATAAATAAGAAAAATTACCAAAAACCCAATAGGGGAAATGAAATTGACTGTATCCACCATCACATCCCAAACCATTGTAAACATTTCCATGCAGGAACATAATTTAGTTTTGATAATGGGTGTCTGACAGGAAGTGTAACAAAAGTAAACAAATAATATCCTAGAATCATGAAATCAGACTCAAAATAAGAAGTAACAAAGTATAACCCCTAGAAGGAAAACTAAAAAAACTATAGGTAAATAGAGAACTAAATAAGAATTAATACCACCAATATAGAAAAAAAAGATAGATTAATGGTGAGGTAAATAAATTCATCACCATTTAAGAATCACTTAGGATAACCATAAAGGGTAGAAGGCGATGTCTAGAGAGAGAGTGAATATAAGGGAGTGAGGAACCATTTTTTCAAATGAATTCTCTTAAATCATAAGAGAATAATGAGATTATAATACATGTTAATATCTAAAAATTTAAAACAAGTCAATATTAATTTAATACTTTTCATTATTTTCCCATATTAATAACTCCTTTTAACTTTATTTATGAAAAGTTAAAGCTTCCATCATCAATTATTTATTAATTTTGAACCGTATATATTCACAATAATTATTTAACGTATAATAAGTATTAAATTATATTCAAATTAAAAGAGTTTATTTTTATAAAATAATGCACTAACTTGAATTTTCTAGAGATTTTATTACACTCATTTTAGTATTCTAAGAAGTTGTTGTTTGTTATGGTTGTAATGGAAGCATGTGGTGGTGGACAATATATTTAAATTTATTTTAGTTATCGTTGCTCAAAACTATGAGAGAGGATCTTGCATGTAAAATTTATAATTAATTTATTTAATATCTGAATAAATGAATACATGGGCTTAGGAAATTTAATCATTGAAGAATATTGATCATCTTAAATGATCCTTTTGGATTTCCTTCATTGCACTGTGAGGAGAAAATGATAGAATCCCTCCAGCGGTGATCCACACATTCTCCTATGATCTCTGATAAACATCACTCAATCTCTATGTTCTAGCACGGTGAATTAAATGCCTAGAGTTGTTTTTTCTGAATCACTCATTCACCAATCATAAAGATACATCTCTTTCATTTTTATTTATTAAGAGGGGGAGAGGAGTTGGAGTTGAAAGACAATCTATTGTGAAAAAATAACTCTATACTCTCAATATTGGATGGAATACACAATAGACGCAATGGTCTATAACATATAATTTCATGCCATCAATTAAATAAAATTTAAAACCTTTAATAAACCACATGCTAACTTATAATAATAATAATATTATTTTGTGGTACACCAACTTGTGCAAATTGATAAATAATATTCATAGTCCTGTAAATAATTATTTTATCACTGGAAGCAATCTTGGTTCATTTGAACTCCTCGGTATTTATTGAATACCTGAATAAATATTTTATTCATAAAAATATATTTCATTCACATGTCGGCAAATAAATATTTATTAAATATTTAATAAAATTAACAAAT
The DNA here is from genome assembly GCA_963277665.1 of Viscum album. Classification (NCBI taxonomy): domain Eukaryota; kingdom Viridiplantae; phylum Streptophyta; class Magnoliopsida; order Santalales; family Viscaceae; genus Viscum; species Viscum album. The sequence continues at coordinate 1,980,505,892 of OY728155.1, forward strand.
ATAGTTTTATTCACATGCTAGAAAATAAATATTTATTTAAATTATGTGATAAATATAACTTAAATAAGGTTACAATTCCAGGTGGGCATGCCTAAAGTCCAAAATTACTATCTAGTAAGGATTCATGGAACCCAAGAGAAATAACTTAATATCATAATGATGAAAACCACATATTAATGATCATTTTGTAATATAATACCTTTATCCCAATATCTAATCAATAAGGTTACAATTCCATGTCACCAAACTATATGCATAATATTTCTTTCTTTGACTATATAAAATAAACACCTCGATAAACTATGCACATGGAATTTAGGTTTTGGTTCTACTGTAATCAAAGGTTCAAGATATAAGATTCAATAAAGATAGAAGGGAAATAACCTTCCTTAACTTTTCCATTAATGACATTTCAATCATGATAAACCCAACAAACCATACTACCAAACAAAATATGTCGTGATAGTTTCTGTAAGTAAATCTAAATGAATGATTCATGACAACCATTAATTATAATATTAATTTATAAGGACCATTACACATGATCACAAATAGGAATATCATATGACACCAAAACATGCAGAATTCCTATTAGCAGGTTTTCTCACATAATCTCATGTCTTTGATATTACCAAGTGTGAAATTCTTGAGAAGAAGCTTCATCCACTTAAAATTACTCAAACTAGATGGTATAAATAATATGTGCCCCATCATATTACATTATCCAACCACATAACCATATTAAAAATATTTTCATAGAAATTCAAGTTCTCATCATAGCAGTGAACTGTTGTGACCTTACTAATGAGAAGAATACTCTATGTCATTATTATATTAAATATATTCAGAAGAATGAACAATATGTAATGATTTTTTTAGTTAGTATTGAATACATCGAATATAAATGTAATAAAAATACAATAAATTGGTCCTAGGGAACAAACACCAACAAACGACCACTTAGACTAGAGACAACTGCCTGTGACTTTGAGTCTACTAGACCTCACATGATAGTCATGTTTCTACTGAGTCAAGGATTTAGTCAAGGGGTCTATAATGTTTTCTTCCTTAGAAATACTACTCACTACAATCTCACCACTCTAAGAAAAATACCTCTAGAGATGATACTTCTTAGTTATGTTCTTTATCTGTTGATGTGACCTAGGCTCTTTTATGAGAGTCTCCACTGAAGTATTATCACAATAAAGTGTTATAGTATATTTAGTTCTAGATATATTATCAATATCTTTAACAAGGTTTCACATCCATAATTCTTCATTAGATTCCCAAAATATCTCAATATACTCAGAATATACTGTATAATTTGAAACTATGGCCTACTTTGAACTTTTCCATCTCACAACACCTTTGTTTAATGTGAAGATGTATCCATTTTGTGACTTCATGTCTTCTTGACCAGTTTGGAAACAAACATATTCATATCCTCTAATTAATAATTCCCCATATCATCCATAGACTAAGAACATATCGTTAGTACACCTCAGATACTTAAGTATTGTCTTGACATCCATCCAATGGAATTCACCTAGATCATATTGATATCTTTCTACCAAACTCAATGTGTATGAAAAATATAGCCTAGTATATAGCATATAACACCTAACTGACCTAATTATTTATGCCTATGAAATCCTTTCCATTATGTTTCTTTCCTCGTGTTTCTGAGGATACATTTTCCAAAAAATATGAATACCATATGATTCTGGAAACAATCTCCTCTTGTAATGTTCCATACTATATCTCTATAGTATCTTGTCAATGTATGTACTTTAACTTAGTCCAAGCAGCCTCTTGGATCTATCACAATAGACCTTAATAAAAAGAATATATGCTAACTTTTCCAAGTCCTTCATAGAGAATAATTTATTTAACCATGCCTTAATAGACTATGAGACTGGTATTTCATTTCCAATGAGTAACATGTCATCAACATATACTAATAAGAAAACAATTGCATTCCCACTAAACTATTAGTAGACACATGGATCACACTCATTCATTCTGAAAAAAATTCCATTATGGATTCATCAAAATGAATGTTCCATGACTTAGATTCTTTATTTAATCCATAAATGGATTTTTTCAATTTTCATATTTTATTAGAATCCTTTGGAGTCAAAAACCCTTCAGGTTATGTCAAATAGGCATCATCTTGAAGGTTCTAATTAAGGATGGCTGTTTTAATATCCATTTTCCAAATCTCAAAGTCATGGTACTCCATAATGTAAAATATATTTTTGATGTATTTTAACATAGAAATTGTTGAAAATATTTCATTGTAGTCAATTCCATGATGCTTTTTAAACCCTTTTTCAAACAAACACTAATTATAGGTATTGAATTCTCATTCCATGTCTAGTTTATTATTGAATATCCATGTGAAACCAATTGGATTTACATATAATAGATAGTGTACCTAAATACAGACTTGGTTTTGTTACATGGAAGCTATTTCATAATTAATGGATTTTTTCCACTTGGAAACATTGATGTCACTAACTGCTTCCTTATAGGTTAGAGGATCATTATTATCAACTAATAATGATTCGCCATCCTCGATGACTAGAAAACCATACTATTCTGGTTCTCTAACCTCTCTTGTACCCTTACACAGTACTATTCACTTTGGAAGAGTTTATTCTTCAATGAGGATTTGTGTAATCTTCTCTTGTACCAACTCTTGTGTGCCTTGAGCCTCAACTTCATCGAACTCTATCTCTCTCACACTATCTCTTTTAGATATGTGATTAAACTCACAAAATTTTTCATGTATTCCCACAATTATCTTTTTTTATAAAGGTTCATATAAGTAGTATCACATTATTTTCTTTAGGGTATCCTATAAAGGTAAACTTTGTACCTCAGGGTGAATGTTTTTTACTTAAAATTCCTTATAAATTCTTGTTTCCTTATACATGTAAATTTGAAAACATGGGTTTTCCCCTACTCCAAAATTCATATGGAATATAATTTATCGATTTAGTTGGTACTTGTTTTAGTATATGTGTTGTTTTTTTATAATTTTTAACCCCAAAAGGAAAATGGAATACTATTATGACTCATCATTTATCTCACCATGTATAATAAGGTTCAGTTCCTCCTTTAACTTACATTGTTCAATTGAGGTGTGTAAGGAGGAGTGAGTTGGGATAGGATCCCAAACTCTAGTAAGTAATCAATGAATTCTTGATTAAGATATTCTCCAATATGGTATGAGAGGATATTATTAATCTTCTTACTAAGATGGTTCAAAACTTCATTCTTGTATTCTTTAAGTTTATCAAAAGAGTACAACTTATACCTCATTAAATTTACATATCCATATCTATTAAAATCATCTGTAAAAGTTATAAAGTATGAGTACCTACCCCTTGCTTAAATAATAAATAGTCCACACACATCAGTATGAACTAATTTAATAGTCTCTTTAACCCTTTTACTATTCCCAGTAAATGGTTCTTTGGTCATTTTCCCTTGTAAACTTGCATGAAATACACCAAGTAGATTTAGTTAAAAATAATCTAAATATCCATATTGATGTAATTAGTCAATATCTATTCATTTACATGACATAGATAGTAATGAAAAATTTGGGTGTGTTATGAGTCATTTGAGGAAACTTTGTGATCAACTATCATAACTTGGTTCCTGTAATCCAACACATAAAGGTTGTTATTTAAATGTGTCTGACCATACCAAATTCTATCATTATAAAAGAAGAACTTTTTTTACAAATTTTAAAATAAATCCATTTGTATCATGTTTGGATAAATAAATAATGTTTTTTGGTAAAATATGGAACATGATAACAACATTTCAAAACTAATATTATTCTGGTCGGAAATATAAAGTGTTAGTCCTTCATAGCTACAATAGAAAGTTTAACTCTGTTAGATGGTTTTAGATTTACCTCTTGTTGATCAATCTTTTTAAATCTACTTGGTTCCTATATTTTAATGCACATGTTATCACCACAAGACATATTTAATATCCAATTTTTAGAAATAGATAATTTTCATATAATAAAAAATGTAGTTAAAACTTTCACTTTCTTTTTTGGATGGGTGAATTTTTTCTTCCAATAGACCATATTTACACATATGAAACAAATAAAATTATGTTCCCTTGATTTTCCCTTGATCATAATCTTCTTAGAAGGGCATGAAGAGGATTTGGCCTTAAATATCCTTTCTTTATATTTCTATTTATTTACCATAATGACATAATAGTTTTCACACTTTGTATCCTAATATACTTGGAGAAGTAGAGTAAGAAAATTTGGAAAAGACCTTTCAATATTTTTTATATTAAAAATTACAAAAAAAAATTATAGAATATCTAAGGGAGTGAGGTAAAAATGAGACCAGTTCCCAATTCTTAGAGGGATTTAAACCCTAGAACCTTTAGGCACTCAATGTATCCAATAATCTTGACTATGTGAGGCCCAGCTGGGGAACAGTATCCAAGACTTCTTTAAAATATCTCCTTAGATATCTCAAACTATTATTATGTATCTCTCTCTGGGAAAAGACTATGGAGTTTCGTAATCATTTTATACGCATCTAAGTTTTCATGAGACTTCAAGAGTTCACTCGACATAAATGAAAGCATCAAACATTGAACATCAACTACATCATTCAAATGTTTTCATAGACCAGAATCTCTTCATCTCCTACCTCTTTAACATGAGTATCAGGTGTTGAGGATTCTATCACATAATATTTCCATTCGTATAACAGCACTACCTGAAGAAATCTAAACCACTCTAAGAAATTACTTTCATTTAGGAGGTTTTATTTCAAAAACATTGATCATAGGGATAATGGGGATGAATATCTTTCCATTTTATTCTATAATTAAAAAATCATATTATTATTACTTTTTATTGATTAAAAATTATGTGAGAAATAATAAATTAATTGATTTGATTAAATCTCCCACTATTTTTTCAAGTCTGAATTTCCCTCACCATTGAACTCGAAATGTCTAGTTTCTAGGAAATTATAGTAGAAATGATCCATATTCCCCTTCTCATAACCCCAATAAGGTTTGGTCAAGATTCTTGAAGATATTTAGGAATGAAGGTCTTTCTTAACTACATGCTTGTAGCTCCTTGATCCTTTGAGTAGACCCCCATATCCTGAGATCTTGACATGTATTTCTTCAACACTTTTCTCCAAATTAGAACAAGTCTAGTTGGATCTACTCCTATTAATGTAAAATTTTTTAGTCTACATAAAACCTTCATAAGAACTCCCATTATAAGAAAATGGTCCCAAAAATAATTGGTCAAACACTTAGTTATATTGATTTTCATTCCAAATCAAGTAATGGAAGTCTAAGCCTGAATTAATATTTAATTGAGTGATTTTATTTTATTAGCAATCAATTTTATATTTTTTATCTTTTATATGTCATGTTAATATTAATTAGATGTTACTTAATTAATTAATCACATTGAATAAAACATTTACGCAAAATCTATTTATTTAATATCTATCTTTTCAAATTAATCCATTTATTTATGTGATTGTAGCCTTGTATCCATAAAATAAATAATTTCATAGACTGAAACAAATAAATAATTAAATGACCCATTCATGATCTTTATCTAAAATTTAGTTTAATGAGAGGACATTAAATCAAACTATGACCTAAGGGAATTAACTCCTTTTGTCGTTATTTGAATGAGTTACTGCATTTCACCTTTACACTTGTGTATCACCGAGTTGGAATTATCATGGTTTCGTATTGAAAATCTTCCAAACACCTTGGGATTATCCATTTATTACAATTATTTATTACTCACATATATGTGAGGGGAACCAATAGATTTTTTAAAGGGTGTTACATAAATATAATTGGTCATGTAGGTCCTACATAAAAAGGGAGGGAGGTATGACTCGCATACCATCATTTAATTTAATATTAAATAATTAAAAACCCATACAATAAATTAAATTAAAACATCCAAAACATACACAGGTTTTGGTCAAGATCTTGAATGGTCATACATTCAATGAATACTCAAAATTAACTATCTCGAATTCATTTCTTTATTCCTTCATTATTATTAAGATGAACTCACTTTACTTAATTAATTAATTAATTAATTAATTACCATTTCATATTAATGATCATCCAAACTTAATTAGAGATTTGCATAATTTTTGTAATTAATGGAAAATAAATGGTAGAACTAGTAATGACATATTTATTACAATTAATCAATTTATTATTTAAAAATATTCAAAACCATTATTAAAATTTCAAACACACAATGGTGTTCCAATCAATAAAATAATTTTTTAATGCTGAATTTTTTTCAATTTACTATGAATTTTTTAATTTTGTCTATTAATGGGAGACTTCAAGGCATGTACTAACCAGCTACACATTGTTTATGTCGGTTACTGTGTATAAAAGGTATATTCATAGGTATGCAGTGTGTACATCTTCCAAACTACTTGATGTGTATAGACCACATACACTCCATGTATCTTCTTTTTATGTGTTTGAGAATCTCTCATGGGTCTTCAGTGTATTCTCGAGTGATAGAATACGCGACGTGTGGACTCGAGCTACACATTGTGTACCTCTAATGTCATTTTGTCCAGATAACATTACATGTATCTCATATGTAGGAATTCATTAACTACACACTGTGTACACTTCTTACACATCATGTATAACACAAATTCTCTAGGTTTTCAGTATCACATGGTTTTGACCACGTACAATGACCACACCGATTTCATGATTTATGTCACTAACCTGTGTATAGTACATGACATATATACCGCTACACACCATGTAATATGGCAATAGCATGCCATGTTGTCCGGTCAACCAGTGTGATGCACTGTGTGTAATTACTACATGGTGTGATGTGTAAACCTCATCATATCCAGATGTAGTTCACTAGAGTAAACATCATGCACTTCTAAGTACTCATTGTCTAACCTTGTTTTACCTACAAAAAATTGTCATTTTCCTTCTTGCATTTATGGTCATTCTTTATCTATTCTTAGACCTTTATGAAAATTAAAACACTAAACAAACATTATTAATATGATGAACCATGTTAATTCAATTAGGATAAAATAATGAATAAAAATAAATGAAAATATAACTATAATTTTTCATAGATAAATAATCAAATAAATAACTATAAATTTATACATGACCCCTTTGATACCAGTTTTGGGTTATGGTCACTGCGGAAATGTGTGGTGGTGGGTGATATATTAAATTTTCTTTTAATTTCCATTTTACAAAACCATGAGTGAGGATCTTGCAAGTAAAATTTATAATTAATTTATTTAATATCTAAATAAATCAATACATGGGATTAAGAACTTTCTTTTTTGATGAATTTTGAACATCTGAAAAGACCCTTTCAGATTTCCTTCATTGTGTTGTGAGGATACAAGGATATAATCTGTCTAGTTAAGATCCAAATGTCTTACTATGATCTTTGAGAAATGTCACTCGATATCTAGGTGAGAGCATAGAAAATCAAATGTCTTGCATTGTTCGTTCTTGATCATTAATTCCTCAGACTTGAGGAAATATCTCTTGTTTCTCATTCTTGAGAGAAGAGAGGAGGAGGATTTGAGAGAGATTTTTTGTGCGGAATAATTCACTATTCTCAATATTAGATGCAATACATAATAGAAATAACCATTAACTTATCAAGATAGTTAATAGGTTAAAATATCAGTTAATTGCATGTCAAAAATTAAATAACATTTAAAAACATCAATAAAATCCAAGTCACATTATAATAATAATATTATTATTTTTTGGTTCACTGACATGCCCAAATTGTAAATAATATTTACCATCATGTAAATAATTATTTTATCACCTTATGTGTTCTTTGTTTTTTCAAACTCCTTTGTATTTATTAAATACCCAAATAAAATTTTTATTTATAAATAAATATTTTATTCACATACCTTTGAAAAAATATTTATTAAATATTCAATAAAATAAAGAAATATTTTATTTATTCCCATACCAAAAATAAATATTTATTTAATTTATGTGATCAATATAACTTGAATAAAATTATTTCTTGGTCTTGAGAATAATATCTATTACACTAATTAAATTAAAATAGAATTTAATCACGATCAATAGAAACACTTTGTGTGTGCCCCTCTAGGATTGTTTCTTGTTGGCATTAGGCAGGATTGCCTAAAGTCCAAGTTTACTATCTAGCAATGGGTTATGGAAACCAATAGAAAGAACTTAATTTTGGAATGATGATAACCACATATGAATTCCCACTATGTAATATAATCCCATAATCACAATATATCACCAAGATAGTTTAACATCTATGTCACCAACCTATATGTTGGATACATATTTATTTGACTATCTGAAATAAAAATCTTCATGCCCCATGGCCTTGGAATTTAGGTGACGATTCTATTACAATTGAAGGGATGAGATATAAGCTTCCATAAATATGGAAGGGGCAAATCCATCCTTGACTTATTCATTAAGGACATGTCAAATAGTGACGCTCCAAACATACCCTACTTCCCACCAACATATGATGTGATGGTTTTAGTCAGTAAATCTATTTGCACAAGTCATGAAATGAATTAATGATAATCTTAAAGTATAAGGACCATTACACATTCTCACATATAGGAATATCTATTGAAACTAAAATAGGTGGAAATCCTACCGGTGATCCGTCTCTCATAATCTCCCATCTTGGAGATTACTAAGTGAAAACTTCATGAGAAGAAGCCTTATCCTCTTATGAGTATTCACACTTGATGATCTAAATATTATGTGTACCATCATAGTACATTATCCAACTGTATAACTAAATTAAGAATATTGTCATAACACTTCAAGGTTCTCATCCTTGTGGGGAACTTACATGAACTTATCAATGTAATAAATACTCTAGGATATTATTATGTTAAATCCATGAAGAAAAATGAAAAACATATAATAAGGTGTTTAATTAATATTCAATACATAGAATTTAAAAGTAATCAAAGTAAAATTAGTTGGTCTTAGGTCACCAATTCGAATTGTCGAATATCCAATATCTTAGATTTCAATAGTGGAAACATTTTACTTCCTTCACCACTACAAATAGAGCTTTTAAAAATGATAAAAAGGATCTTTTTCAATAAAAAAGAAATAAAATCAAAAGAAATGTAAAAAGATATCAGTATTTATCATTTTTATTAAAAGAACTAATAAAGGGGTTATTTATCAAAACTTTCTTTTCACACAGATAAAGGCCATGCATTTGATACAAATCTATAGATGTCCTATAATTGAAAACACAATCATAAATCAAACAAAAAGAAATAAAATTATAAATAAAATTATATTTAAATATAAATATAACATTTCACTATCATTTCCATTAAAACTTTAAATATAAAATATTTACAATAATGTGATATTCACAAATAATTCATAAAAATTACAACTGATATACAAACTCATAACCCTTATTGTAAGATTTATCCAAAGGTCAACCTCTATAATAAATATTGTCCCTTCAATAGAACTAATGTTTATTTTAGTAAAAATAAATAAAATAAATAAAAAAATAATTATTTTAATGGTATAGAATCTACATATTCTAATTTTTATTATTAATTACTACATATACATATATATATATATGTATATATTAATGAAAATATTATTTAATCATGCATCGAATTGAATTGAAATCAATTACTACATGTCACAAATGATTTATGGATTATTTTTATAAATTTTGAAAAAATATGAGGTCATATTCTTGTTTTTATGGGATAAAAGTTTAAAATAAAATGAAACTTTTATATTGAAAATACACACTTCAAGTAATATCAGCCAAAACATGCTTTAGATTGATGTACGGCCGATTCTTACATGTCAAAAATGAATTTTAGATCATTTTCCTAATGTTTTAAAAACAATATGTTCTTATTTTCTTAGTTTTGGATATGTGATACGTGTTTTAAACTAAATTGACACTTTTATATTTAAAACACACACTTCAAGTCATACCACCTACATCGTGTGTCAAATTTACTTGGGGTTGATTTCTACACATCATAAATTATTTAGGGATTGTTATCATAAATTATAAAATAAATATGTGCTCATTTCCTTGGTTTTAGCTATGTAATGTACATTTTAAACTATTTAATGAACATTTTAAACTAAAATACAACTTTTATGTTGAAAAAAATTCACTTTAAGTAATACCGATAGAATCTTGGGTCAGATTGATGTGTGGTCAATTCCTACACATCAAAAATAAATTTTGGATCATTGTTAATTTTTTAAAACAATCCAATCTTGTTTTTTTGGCTATGTGACTCATGTTTTAAACTAAAATGACATTTCTATACTGAAAAAATTCATTTTGTGTCTTATCGGCCACATCATCTATCATATTTACATAAAGTCAATTACTATATGTCGCAAATGAATTATGGATCATTTTTTTAATGTATGAAAAAAATATGAGATATTTTTCTTAGTTTTTTCTATGTGACATGTGTTTAACTAAAATAAAACTTTTATAATTTAAGTATGACATTTGAGTCATACCAACCACATCATGTGTCAGATTGATGTGTGGTCAATTCCTGCATGTCAAAAATGAATTATGAATTTTTTCCCTAAATTTTGAAAACAATTTGAGCTCGTTTTCTTAGTTTTGGCTATGTGATGTACATTTTAAACTTGAATGTAAATTCTATATTGAAAACATACACTTTTAATAATACCGTCCGCATCATGTATCAAATTGACATCTCTTCAATTCCTACATGTCCCATATAAGTTATGTATAATTTTTATAAAGTATCAAAACAATATGAATGTGTTTACTCAGTTTTGAGTATTCAACATGTGTCTTGAACTAAACTATAAATTTTAAAATACAAATGCACACTTAGAGTCATATCAGGAACACCATGTCACCGATTGAGGTACAATTGATTTCTATATGTCAAAAAATGTGTTATGGATCATTTCTCGTAAGCATCAAAACAATATGAACATGTTTTCTATGTTTTTAGTATGTGGCATGTGTTTTGAAGTAACTTCCAATTTTAAATTGAAAAAACATGCATCGATTCATATCGATCGCATCATGTGTCTGATTGATGCATGGTTAATTCGTACCTACCACAAATGAATTAAAGATCATTTTCCAAAATTTTGAAAATAATACAAGATCATTTCTCAGTTTTGGTTATTTGTAGTGTGTTTTAAACTTAAATGAAACATATTTATTGAAAACGCACACTTCAAGTCATACCAGCCACATCATGTGTTGTATTGATATGAGGTCAATTCCTACACATCCAAAATGTCATGTGGGCCATTTCCTAAAGTATCAAAAAATGAATGTGTTTTCTCAATTTTGAGTATTCCATGTGTGTTCTGAACAAAAAATTAAATTTTAAACAAAAAACATACACTTAGAGTCATACTAGGCACACCATACCTCGGATTAAGTTGTTTTTGATTCCTATACATTAAAATTTGTTATGGATAATTATTTTAATTTATCAAAACAATATGAATGTTTTTTCTTAGTTTTGAGTATGTAGTGTGTTTTTTGAACTAAACATTAAATTTTAAAGTGAAATTACACACTTTGAGTTATACTGGATGCACCATGTATGAGATTGAGGTGTGATTGATTTATACACATAAAAAATGTCCTATGGATTGTTTTCCTAACATATCAAAACAATCTGATTTTTTGCTCAGTTTTGAGTGTGTGGCATGTGTTTTTAACTAAAATGTCAATTTTAAACTAAAAACATATAGTTTGAGTCATTTTGGACACACCATGTATCATATTGAGGTGTGTTTGATTTTTATTTTTCACAAATGAAATATGGATCATTTTCCTAAAGTATCAATACAATATGATTGTGTATACTTAGTTTTGCGTATGTGAAGTGTATTTTGATCTAAAATGTAAATTATAAACTAAAAACATACACTTCGATTCATACCAAGAACATTGTCAATCAAATTTAGGTAAGGATGATTACTACACCATTCAATACATTGTTTATGATAGATCTTTTGGGAATTCATACTTTTCATTAAACTATTGAAAAATCCATTAGTAGATGAATCATTATGATTAACTTCACATTTCAATCTACATGGAGCTTCCTTATCAATCCGAAAGGAACGTGTTCTCTCTTTTCTAGATTATTGTAAATAGTTAAAAGTAAATCATTAATTTCCAAAATATCATTGAAAAAAACTAAATAAGTATCAGATAAAAATGATAAATAAATTAACTTAAAAATAGTAGATAAAATGGTGAAAAAACTAACTAAATAAGTCTCATGAAGTCACCTTTACATGATTCATGTATACATTCTTTCCCCATTTCCCTATCACCATTATCTTAATTATAGAATTGAATCCCAATCCCTTAAGAGCTTGAGAAGATTCAAACATGTTACTAACTATGTTATAATCCATATATCATAACCTTTAATTATACATCACCTTTAGAAATAGTTCAAAAATAATATTTAAGCATTAAGATACTAATGTTAAACGTCCCAAATGTGTCTCTATGGTCATAGCCCACACTAGGTCACAAAATATAATAGGTAATCACCAAAGTTTGATGTATGAAAAAATTCTAACACCATGTACTCTTCCCACTCATCTCTAAACCAATTTAATTCTTATTTTGAAAAATTATATTATTTGAAATATTGGTAGTACAAAGAAAATATAGACAAACAAATGATTATGAAATATTTTTAAAGAAATAATAATTACCTTTATAAAATATCTGTTTTGTGATTCTATTATTTTTATGGTATATGATATCTTTCATAAATTTTCAAACATAATATCCAAAATAATTATTATTATCTTGCTTCGGACACTGTAGAAATATTTACCAATGAGTTTTCTTTGAAATTTGTCATGATAGTTAAATGTATTTATATATAAATTAATTTGTTTCTATTTGAAGAAATCCATAGGCTTATTAAGTTCATTCACTGACCTCATACCATGAGTTATCTTATATTTATTGATCTCCTTATATTAATAAAACTCTCATTAAAAAACGAACGGAAATATCAAATTCAAATTTTATCTATAAAATATTTATTAAGTGCATTAAAAATTCACAATACACATCATGTGTGGTTGATTTCATGGAAATACATGCATTAGATCCAAAAAAATAAACATTTGGGGAATCCAAATTGATTGTGATCAGTATATAGTGATTCAAAAAAACTAAGTAATAGAAAAAATAAAAATATATATTATATGATTATATTGCATAGTTTTTCCAATGCATTGTAGGAATCAATAAAATTATATTGTTTAGTATTTTATTCTCAAACTCCTCACTTAGTTAATATTTTTTCTTATCAATTTCTTATACATTCAAATAAATTTCTTGTGTATAAATGATATAGGGTTTACTAAATCTAAATCATGATTTTTAAGGTTTTCCCTTTATATAGTAGTAATATAAACTCATATAGAAAATATGAATAGTTATGAACCTTAATAAAAATAGTAGATCATTTTTTTGGATATATGAATTATGAAAATTTACCCCATGTATGTATTCACAACTAAGACTCCCAACCATTCAAACATCATAATCTCATTTATAATCTTGATACCAACCAATTATGTAATGAAATTTACAATTATTTCTTCATCATATTGAATATAGGACACATATCCATATTTGAATGTGGTGTATGCATGAATTTTTAATGTTAATATATGCTACAGTGAAACTTGAAAGGAGAAGGTAACCCTAGAAGGTACTTTTATTTTCATGGTTGACTCATTAGATTGCCTTGATCTAATATTCGGTTTTCCCATAGTTCTATCCTCATGTAATACCATACCTCATTTCATACCCTTTTCCATCAACTATTAATAGTTTTTCATTAGAATTGTTTTTAAGGAAATACCTTATGCATCTTTATAAGATTGTAAAATCATTAAATCAAAGATAAAATAACATCATTTACCATTTTAATATCTATATCAATAAGTTGAAAAAACAACCTAGCTATCAGATCATGAGCTATTTCAATCATGTTATATCCTGGCATGCCAAACTCAAAAATTGTAGCCAATATAATGGACACATTGTCTCAAGAGGAAATCCATGTATGCTACAAGTTTTCTACTAGTATTGTGGGTATATAAGAGGATGGTGGGGAGACTATACCTTCAGGATCAGAGTGAGGCACAACAAAATCATAATAGAAATAAACTCTTGAAGAATAATGAATAAACAAAAACATCCAAATATGTAAACCATCCAACTATAAAAGGCAAAATGGCATAAAAAATATCCAATGTCATATAAAAAATGATGATTATCACTTCGTGATAATATTAAAAAAGTGTTTGATACATGGGAAATAAAAGAACATGCATATATAACATGCCGTAAAAAGATACAGAAAGAAAAAATATCACTCCTTTCATAGTGATCATAGGCTTGGTCCTCTGTTTCATTACCCCATCTTGGAATAAGAAATCAGGTGTGAAGAACCTGAACCTTACCTTGGTCCCTACCTAAAATCATCAAGTCATTCTGGGTATAGAACATCTACCCAGAAAAAGGTGTGAGATACACTCTTTAGGCCACTACCAATGGTGTCAAAAACAAATTCAGACTATGCATATATGTTTTAGTAGTGTTCAAATAAAACAGGAATAAATATATAAATTTAAGTGATGCAATCCAATATACAAAAAAATGATATAAAAAGAATCATTTGAATGATTAATAACTATAAAAGATTAAAAAATCAGCAATGTACTACACCATCATATCAAGTGTCATGAAAATGTTTCATACCCTGAATAATCATGTATCAGACTTACAAGGGCTAGGACCCAGGGCCAATGACCAAGGCGTCCTTTTTTAGTCCATAGAGTTCATCCATTGAAAACTCAGCATAGTGTATACCAACATGGACCAGGAGCCAAGGCCTTTTCTTGAAGGATACCTCTTCTATTACATGGGTATGGTCTATAGAAAAAATTATAAGGGATTTTTAGGGGGACCAAGGATCATGTTCGTGGTGGTCCAAGAAAGTTCAATCCAAGGTAACAGAACAAAAAATCCAATTATAAATATGTAAGTAGTCTACCAATTCCATAATGTAACACCCATTATCAATGTGGTCTATATAATTATTCAGGGTGTAATTTTAGTGTTCATACCCTTAATCTATTGGATTTATCATAATCATTCCACTAACCATTTTACACATAAGTGACAAGGTGAGAGGCCATGTTAGTGTCCATGCCTTTAATCAATTGCACTTAAAGATTTATAAAATGATTATGGGGACATGTTAGTGTCCATTACCATTATCTATTTAATTCATTATATTTATTTAATTAATAATTTCACATATGGGTGATAATAAAGAGGTTCATGTTAGTGTTCATGCATCATTACTAATAAATTTCATATTCTTGAAAAAGATGTAATCAATTTCTATATTCCTTTCATTTATAAATGATATGGTTCCAACCAAGGTTCTCAACCTTTAACATTTCATAAAATTTGTATTTGGATCCCATTAATAAGAGGTGAGATCAACTCACCCCATGGGTGGTGGAAACGTAATCAATGAATTGAGCCCACCTCAAGGGTGGTTTAGGCTGAGGTTATAACCTCCAACAACTCACATTGGTGTTATAACAGGTTTAAATTAGAGTTTATATATTGAATTTAAAGGCCAGTTAATTTAATGAGCAACACTCGATTGTTACATCATGAGGCACTCTGACACAATCTATAAAACACCAAAAAATTTAGGGAAGAGGTATATACCACCTACCTAAGATGGGTAGAACCTACTTCATTTGGTATCTGATTCTAATTATTCTTAGGATTATGGAAATCAACAAAATAGATGAACTCCATAAAAATATTTCAAAATATCTTACACATATTTTGATTTCTATATGGAAATATAAAAGAAACAAGGAAGTGATCGAATTAGAGAGCTTATCGATATGCTTCCAATGTGGCCGACAATGAAGGAATCATATTTCGATCAAAGGAGTTATTCTAAATCCTATATGATAGGAATTTTGGATCTCTAATGGGTGGGAATTTCTGTGGGTGGAGAATGATAAATGAGGGGTTAAAGAATTAAAGGCTTGAGGGGAAAATCAATAATTTCCTTTCTATTTAATAGTTGTATGGTTTAGCAACACAATTTTCAAAATTCTTAACCAACCATGAGCCACCTCTCTCCCAAATGCATACTCATTTACATGGTTGGTCACATGATTTGAAAAACTATGCACCTAACTACACATACTCACTACTAAAGTAGAACTAAGGGTGTAGGATAGGAGCACTATTAGGCTAACCATATATAGCCTATTAGGCTCCCCTCAACAACTCCTATACATATTTTTTCATAGCCAAAAATACCACCTCACATAGTTTACAATCCATGCTCCTCCTCTTATAAGGGAACACAGTTGAGATATATGTTTACTAATAATCATGTGATAACTATACAACTCTACCTTTTACTCTATTAATTGGTGTTTCATGCTCTAAACGAGCCTTGGATGATCCTAAAACCTTTATTAAACCTTTAAGAACATCCATTAAAGGAAAAAAATTATATTGAAATTTAAAGGGTGCATCCTTCATTAGAATAGCCTGGTTCTTATAGTCTTCCCTCACTAAAACAACTCATCCCTGGGTTTCCCTTCTATGGGTGGTAAAACATATTCTGAAAATAACTATGTCCATTGAGCACATACATCGGCCTCTCACTCTCAAAACTTATATTGTGCATAATTTTGCTTCTATAGAACTTGTACTATAGGAACTAAACTATCTTGGATATCCTTTATGTTTCAATGAATTGTTTTTATAGGATTCTCTTCAAAGGATGAATTTACCTCTGACTAAACATCATCAAGATGAATGATATGAGAATGTTCTGAGTGATAGTGGAGATGTTGAGATACATGAACTATATCACACATGGATTGGTACCTCTAAGGTAACTAAAATAGATAGGTTAGTAGTACAACTCTATAAAATCTTGAAGGGCCTGATATAATTAGGAAAAATCTTACCCTCTTTTTAAATCCATCTATACCCTAGTCTAGGTGAAATATGCAATAATACTTGATCTCAGACCTTGAACTCTAGTGGTCAACATTGGTGGTTGGAATAAGACTTCTGCCTGAACCGATCTATAGCCATAAACTTCCCCAATAATCTATACCTGATCTAAAGTCTCCTAAAAATATGAGGTCCTAATATCATTTCCTCTCAAACCTCTAACTAACACAGGGGTGAGATGAATGTCATTCCAAATATTCCTTTATAAGGATCCATCTGTATGGTTTTATAAATGATATTATTAAAATAAAATTTGGAAAGTGGTAGGTTTTTCTCCCAAGAATAATAGAAATATAGGATGCATGTCTAGAGCATTTCCTCTAACACTTGTATCATACAGTCAGACTAACTATCAATCTACGGGTTATAGTTTGTACTCAAATGTGTCTATGAATCTAGTTCCATCTACAACCCCTACTAGAACCATGATGTAAAATGAGTGTCTCTATCTAATGAAATAGTATTTTTAAATCTGTGAAGGTGTATGATCTCACTAACATATATCCTTTCTATTTAATCCCCTGAAAAGGTATTAATAATAGGTAGAAAGTGATCTTCCTTTATCAATTTATCTATGATCACCCACACTACATCACAACCTCAAGGTGACCTATAAAATACTATAAAAATATAGGGTGAAGTCATTCCATTTCCACTCAGGAATAGGTAATTTTTATTAAATACCTATTGTTCTCTAGTGTTTCTCCTTCACCTACTTATCAGTAGAACACCGAATAACAAAACTATAAATTTACCTTTTCATATCAATCCACTAATAATGGAATTGTAAGTCATGGTACATCATTGTAAGGCTGAGATATACCAAACATGCAGAAGTATGAGACTCTCACATTAATTAAGATGTCATTAGGGATCCAGATGTGTCCTTGATTTCAAGAAACCTTAGCACCATCAATGGTCTAAACCGAAAGTAAGTCCTCACCTAAAATGTTGTCTTATAGGACCAGGCCCCCAGAATTAGAAAGCAGCCTCATATTCAACTTACCTAATAGTGAAGAGTTCATAGCTAAATCTATAATAATATACTGTGTGGGATGTACCCAGACCTATAAGTTAGTCTCCTAAAATAGGTACATCATATACCACTCACTAATGGACTCTTAAACTATGTATGTCTGAGTCTTCCAACTCAGGGCATCATTAAAAACATTGTGCTTCCTAGATGTATACACAAGATAAAATTCAAATGACTATAAGTATTAAACTTATCTTCTATGACTTAGATTCAATTAATGTTGTATAAATATGTTTTTGAAGATTTTTTGGTCAGTATACACCAAAAAAACATTATCCTAGAAACTAATTCCTCTAAAAATATAAGGCATGAACCAAAAATGCTAAATCAAGGCCACGCATCGGGCAATTATGATCATAATATCTCAACCAGTGAGATTCATATGTCGAGACTGTCACGACCCGTCCTCGAGGCCCGTGTCGTGACTTCCCCAAGCCCGCCTTCCATAGGCCAGGGGCTGGCGACTAGCACCAAACGCATAAATCCCGATAACTGGGAAGGCATTGCCTTTATAAAAGTAAACAAAACACCACAGAGTACAAGCGGAAGTAAACCACTAAGTATGAAGAGAAGTGCTGAAAGGTAAATGGCCCAGAATACAAACCCAAATGAAAGTACAACTACAACTGAACAAAGTACAACAGGAAAAGACAACAGCTGGAAGGATGGAAGCAGCTCCTGGGTCATCCTCCTCAGATCCTACCTGAAGGGTAGGTACAGATGGCGCAGCTCCTGGATCGTCCACCACGGATCCTACCTGAAGGGTAGGTACAGATAGCCTCCACAACGCTCTCGCCCGTGAACCTCTTCCGAGTGTCGTCTCACCATGAATTCCACCTTTGGATACTAACGCGTCGTGTAGTCCACCTCTGGGTACTGACTCGTCGTGTAGTCCACCTCCAGGTACCATCCAGTCCTCGAAAACTCGGACTCCGTCAGCATTTCCCGTCGTCTGCAACCAACACAATGAGGTGCGGGCATAACCCGTGTAGGGGTGAGTATAACGATACTCAGTAGGGACCCCGAGAACCTCAAGGTCTCACTAAAACCAACAAGGATAACCACAAAGAAGATCTCAACAGATAACCTCTACTTAGGTATATGCCCATACATATACCTAAGTTATCAAGTAACCCATCTCAATCATGAGGAAACACAAGGATTATGAAATCAACGGATAACCACTACCCAGGTATATGCCCATACATATACCTAAGTTATCAAGTAACCCATCTCAATCATGAGGAAACACAAAGGTCATAGACTCAGCTCAAACAAGGATTTTTATTATCAAAACCGTAACTACTGAAGAGCCCCGTATCTTGAGTGTACATCGGTCCTGTCACGATTCTGCGGTATTGCTCACTAACCTAAGACTGCTGAGGTACTCCACCTGTCGAGTACCGCGGGTCAGCCACCCAAACACAGTAGTGCTTCCCGCTGGGGTATGCCACCCAAACACAGTAGTGCACACCCCCTAGTAGTCTGCATAGGTACTCTCCAGATGAGTACCGTGGGTCTGCACTATCACACAGGTAGTGCTCCGTCCGCCATGGTTCTTCACCTCACAAAGTAGTGCTCCATCCACTGGGCTAGTCGACTCACTCCAAGTCGAGTCGGTCAAGCAGTCGTCAGCTCTCAGCCGGCTACACGGTCTCCGCACTCCGCACAATCGTCTCCGGGAGGGTCCGCTCCACGAGCTACAGGTTGATACTCTAAGTATCACAAGTCCCACGAAGAAGTATCTCAAAGGACCGCCTCGTCATAGGGGTCTCAATGCAACAGACGGCGCGTCAATCGGACGCCCGGTCTGTGAGTTATTAGCCTTTTCGTCCCAGGGGCCCAGTTGGTTTCGTGAGAGAACCAACCCGTCCGTATCTCAACTATACCTCGAACTCTCATAGGGTGTACTCATAGGGACCGTTTTATAATGTGATCACCAACGCCGCTGACGGTTCGTCAAACGGATGTCCGATCTTAAAGTTATCAGCTTTTCCGTTCTATGGGCCCGGTTGGATTTCGGGTATGATCCAACCCGGCCACTATCCAACAGCAACCAAAACACGGGTGATGTATGCCAAAAGTTCCGTCTCATTAGGAGGAATTCAACGAGACAGACGACGCGTCAATCAGACGCCCGGTCTGTGAGTTATTGGCTTTTTCGTTCCAGGGGCCCGGTTGGTTTCATGAGCAAACCAACCCGCCCGCACTCCAACAGCATCCAAACCTCGAGCAAAGTAAGTCAAAAGATCCGTCTCACTTATAGGAATCCATCAAAGTCGACGGCACGTCAATCGGACGTCCGTAGCTCAAGATATAAGAGTTTTCGCTCCGAGGGCCCGATTGGTTTCGTATCTGAACCAACCCGGACGAACCCAAAGTGTTCTGAAACTTTGCGTGCGATATACCGAAACGACCATCTCGATCCAAGGATCGCATCGACGCTGATGGTGCATCGATCGAAGGTCTACAACTCAAGATATGGGCGAAAGAACGTGAGGGGTCCGAAAACGGGGGGTGTCGGGCCCGTACCGACCCGGCCCGAGACCCCCTGGGTCGGCCCAAACCGGGTCGACCCGACCCGGGTGCGGGTCCGGCCCAGCCGGCGCGGTCCGGACTAGCTAGGCGCGGCCCGACCCGGTCTTCCCAAGCCGGCCCGGCTCGGCCGGGGGTTCGACCGAACTGCCGAACCGTGCGGGGGGCGCTGCCCCCGGGTGAAGAGCCGCGGCCCCACGGTTGGGGTCGCCCGTGCCAGCGGACGCGGCAGATGGCCGCGTCCCGCCGCTCCCCTCCAGTCCCGTGCGGTCTCGGGACTGCGCTCCGCCGCGGCAGCTTCAGCCGCGGCGGATTCTTCCGGCGGCGCTCCGGGCGCCGCCCCCCCCGACCGTCGGCGCCGCCGCACCGGCGTGGCGCGCCAGCAGGGGCTTCTGCGGACCATCGGATGCGCTCCGGTGGTCCGCTTCGCCCTTTTCCAGTGGTCACCCTGGGATCCTACCTTCGCTGCAAAGATCCCACAACGCCCGTGCGGCTTCGTTTGTCGTCGCCCGACAATCCGCACGTCAATTAACAAAACGCGTCGTCTTCGTGGTTCTCCGGCATGACACGATGGCGCTGCGCCCCTTCGTCGTGGCCCGACTCCATCCGCGGATGTCTTCGGGTTTCTCCTACGTGGGGCGACCGCATCGCGTCCTTGTTCGTTTTCACGGCGCGGCGCGACGGCGCCGTGCATTCCTTGCCGCACGTTTCCGCGCGGTGTGACGGCACCATGTCATTCCCGGTTCAATCCACAAAAGAAACCCACATGGATAAGGGGGAGGGTCGGCCGTGTTTGTGCGGTCCGGCCCCCTCTCGTTAATTGATAGCAAATGGTCATATTTCACTAAGAACGTCAAGGTAATAATCACAAACAAATTAAATAATAATCCTCAACATCAATCCATAAGAACAAACGATCCGCAGATCAACCTGGAATTGGTTGGTCCGCGCTCGTCATTCTTTTCTCAAAAGATAAGAGAACACCAAAATAAATTCCCCTACCTTGATAAATGATGTCGCACGTCGGGCGTCGCAGAAAACGGCGTCACGAGGAAAGAATTCGTAGGCGATGTCAGAGTGCATCTGATGCGGTGTCTCCTCTCTTGTCGCGGAGAAGAGAAAAGATGGAATGTCAATCGTTCTTTGCGGAACAGGCATTCTTTATCGAAGAAGATGTCGTTCTTCGTCGAGAAGGAAGTCCTCTTCTTCTTCACTAGAATTCTCTCCCAATCTTCCTTAGCACAACGAAAGCCCTCCCAAAATAAAATAATAAGCTACCCTCATTATTTTATTAACACAAGCCATTTCAAATTTCAGAACTCAAAACACTTAATTAATTAATTGAGTAGCTTCAATTAATTAATTTGTGTATGTTGGAAAGAGTTAAGATAGGGAGAGAGAAGGTCCTCTTAAATGTTTGGAGAGTTAAAGAGGGGTTTCTTTAGAGTTACAAATTAATGAGGGGGGAAATGTTATGAGAGTTATGGGAAGTTGTAAGGTTGGGGATCTTGTGGGCCCCACCTCACTATTATCCTCACATGGGTAGTTAGGTGCCCCACCCCAAATCCCCCATGTAGGATATAGCCACTTAGATACAAAAATAAAATTGTTCCACAATTTTATTCACTTCACGTATAACCCACATATTTTAACTTTTCCTCCTGAGAAAACGCAACTACGGTAAAGGTCCCCTTAAGCAATTACCAGCGTTGCGAGTTCATCGGTGCCCTCAGATTTCAATTCCGAGCACCGGTTCAAAAGTTAGAAAAACCCGCTTGTTGGTTCACTGAACGTACCCGAGCTAAATTTCAGAAAATGATTCCGGGCACACCGGGCCTTGGAATCAGGTGCCGTCAGAAACTACATTCTTGTAAAATTCCAAATAAAATTAAGAAAAAATTTTCCTTGAAATTTGTGGGTCTTAACATTACTCCCACCTCAGGGCTTTTATATCCCCGTAAAGCATCAACACAAACTAGGGTCACAAAAGCGGTATTGAGCATGCATCTGAGCCTTCCGCTCCCATGTGCTTACCTAGAGATTCTCATACTGCCAAAGAAAGCACACCCGAGGAATCGACCATCCTCGTAGGTTCCGCTCCTGTCGATCCTCGATCCCCACTGGAACCTCCGAGAAAGTAACCCCATCTCCATCGTCCTACTCATGGTCGATGATATGTGAAGGGTCGAGCATGTATCTCCTCAGTTGAGATATGTGGAAGTCGTCGTGCACCTGGTGCAACTGAGGTGGATGGGTCAAGCGGTAAACCACCTCGCCTACCCAGCTGAGGACCTAGAAAGGTCCGTTGAGCCTTGTAGATAACTTTCCACCTTGGCCACATCTCCGTAAACCTCATCGAGGTGAGACCCGTATAAGGACGCGATCGTCATCCTCAAACTCTAGAGGTCTCCAATTCCTATTAGAACTGAAACTCAAACGACTGCTGCCATGAGGGTAAGGTTGACCGACTTAAGAGTGATCGGTCGCACCCTCCTGTGCATGAGTTACCCTGTGCTGCCTGGGGTTTCCTTTTTCGCCGACCAAGGAAAACCCATTCCGACGTCATAGTTAAACCACAACCTTTTTTCCTAATACAGTCAATCTGTGTATGAACTGTGGATCCAATCCATACTCAGACAAACGTCGTAAGGCCTCGACGCTGCCACCAAGAGATTCCAACCGAAACTCTCACCTTGAGGGTCTGACCACACTATTGGCATAAGTGTGATTATCGAGTCTCCTTCCAAGGTATCTCCAGACGTGAGGGTCAAGTCCACGGCATGCCAGAAACTCTAGGTCTGGAATAAGATTTGTGACAGCAAGGAATGATTCATATCGACGTCCGTTACTACAACAGCTAGTAGTAGACATAGACTATCCCTTGAATCATTTTTAGAGCCATTGGGTCACACTCCTTGACCGCATGCAGCTACTCTCTTCCTCTGCCCTCTAGCTCCCTGAGCCTGGCGGGGAAAACTAAGGCGGGTGGTTATAGCATGTTAATATGTACACCACCTCATGCTGCTCTCCTAGCTCTGCCTCCACATCTGCTGCTTCACAGACTCATCTCTCCTTAAAGCTTCCTCTTCTTGAAACATTTAACATGCTCGAGTCTCTAAGACTGGCGCCAGTTTCCTGTTTTCTACTGCACTGTGCAGTCTTCATCTTCTCCTAGATGATCTGCACCTTCTTGGCCTACGATCTGAAGAGCTGCTAAAATTTTTCCTTTTCTGAAAAGAGAAACTCGGTCTCATCCCCTGGATGAACCACACCCATTTCCTAATATAGTCAATCCTGACATGAATGACGCATTCATGTCATGGATGACATCGTAAGGCCTCGACGTAACTACTAAGAACTCCAACTGTTACTCTCGCCTCCAAGAGTCGAGTCACACTGTCGGCATCAGTGTGAGGTCACTGGGTCTCCTCCAGTAGAAATCTCGAAAGTGAGGGTCAAGTCAACAGTTTTAATCGGGACCACTCCGTATCAACCAATCAAAAGGACAGGAAAGCAAACATCACGAAGATAAGTGTCTTTTTATTATTGTATCTCATAGTACAAAGACACTAATACAACAACAACATGGAACTAGAAGTACAAAGGACGTCTCCACTAGTTCCTCTCCTATCCACATGCTCTCGGAGCTCTACTTCCTTGTCCACTGCTCGGCTGTTGCTCAAGCACCCGCCGCTGCTTCTGCCTCGGTGGCTCCTCCAAAGCCTGTGGATCAACTGTACGAGGAGTCGGACAGTCACGTGCCAGGTGACCCTTCCTGCCGCATTCATAACACTTCTTTCTCCTCGTACGGCTGGCTCTGGTCCTCTTGGACCTCTGCATCATCTTTTTACTTCCCACAGATGACTCGGCTACTGATCGAAAACCCTACGGAAAAGGCATATGCTCCTGTACACACTCGGGTTGTAGAGCTACTAGCACAAACACCACCCTGAATAAGGTCTCGAAGTCTTCCCATGCGAAGGTCATCTGGTCGCAAAACTAGAACAAGTGGCTCCACCACCTGCCTGCTGCTACCTGAAGAAGGCTGGCAACAAAGATCACCATGAAGTCTGTCGGCGTCCCCACTAGCCTGAAGACTCTCACCACAGCCTCCAGCCAATCCTCAGCCGCCTGCGGGTCTGTCTCTCCTCGGAACCTGGGTGGCCTCTGGCGCTGGAACTTGTGCAGCACACTCAAGTGGCGTGTATCGACTACTGCTGGGGATAGTATCATCGGTGGCCCAACGTATGGTAGTACCGCTGGTGCCTCCACTGGTGCCTCAACTGCAAGAGGGCCCTGTACCGAAGCCTCGTCGCTCTACATGCTGTCAGTACGCACATCCCTCTGGTCTCTATCTGGTCATCCGAGAAATGGCATCCTGAAAGAAACAACATGACTAGGTCAAACGATTATACTTGGTGAGCTGACCTGGTTTGATCTGACATTTTAAAACTTCTAGAAACACACACGCAATAAGTGTTTTCATGCACAAAGTCTGAAATCAGTTGTTAGGGTCCTGGTGCATGGATACGTCGGCCGCCCGCACCAACACTGGACTCCCTGAACTGAAAACCACACTCGGTACTCTTAACACTATTGCTTCACAAAAAGAAAATATCAGAGTTATAAGTTCTGCGGTAGAACCGACTCCTCTGATATCAATTTGTCAAAACCTTTCCTCAGGGCCCATGCTGTGACTTCCACAAGCCTTCCTTCAATAGGCCAGGGGCTGGAGACTAGCACCAAAGGTGTAAATCCCGATAACTTGGAAGGAATTTCCTTTATAAAAGTAAAAAAAACACCACAGAGTACAAGCGGAAGTAAAACACTAAGTACGAAGAGAAGTGCTGAAAGGTAAATGGGCCAGAATACAAACCCAAATGAAAGTACAACTACAACTGAACAAAGTACAACAGGAAAAGACAACAACTAGAAGGACATAAGCGGATCCTAGGTCATCCTCCTCGGATCCTACCTGAAGGGTAGGTACATATGGTGCAACTCCTGGATCGTCCACCACGGATCCTACCTGAAGGGTAGGTACAGATAGCCTCCACAACGCTCTCGCCCGTCAACCTCCTCCGAGTGTCGTCCCGCCATGAAGTCCACCTCCGGACACTGACTCGTCATGTAGTCCACATCTGGGTACTGACTCGTCGTGTAGTCCACCTCCAGGTACCATCCAGTCCTCAAACACTCGGCCTCCGTTAGCATTTCCCATCGTCTGCAACCAACACAACGAGGTGCGGGCATGGCCCGTGCAGGGGTGAGTATAACGATACTCGGTAGGGACCCCGAGACCCTCAAGGTCTCACTAAAACCAAAAAAGATAACCACAAAGAAGATCTCAATAGATAACCTCTACTTAGGTATATGCCCATACATATAACTAAGTTATCAAGTAACCCA
Organism: Viscum album; assembly: GCA_963277665.1. Lineage (NCBI taxonomy): Eukaryota > Viridiplantae > Streptophyta > Magnoliopsida > Santalales > Viscaceae > Viscum > Viscum album. Next base: position 1,980,532,084 of record OY728155.1, read on the forward strand.
TCTCAATCATGAGTAAACACATGGATTATGAAATCAACAGATAACCACTACCCAGGTATATTCCCATACATATACGTAAGTTATCAAGTAACCCATCTCAATCATGAGGAAACACAAAGGTCATAGACTCAGCTCAAACCAGGATTTTTATTATCGAAACCGTAACTGCTGAAGAGCCCCGTCTCTGGAGTGTACAGTGGTCCTGTCACGACTCCGAGGTACTGCTCACTAACCTAAGACTGCTGAGGTACTCTTCCTGACGAGTACCGCGGGTCATCCACCCAAACACAGTAGTGCTTCCCGCCGGGGTATGCCACCCAAACATAGTAGTGCACACCCCCTAGTAGCCTGCAGAGGTACTCTCCGGACGAGTACCGTAGGTCTGCACTGTCACACAGGTAGTGCTCTGTCTGCCATGGTTCTGCACCTCACAAAGTAGTACTCCATCCACTGGTCTAGTTAACACACTCCAAGTCGAGTCGATCAAGCAGTCGTCAGGTCTCAGCTGGCTACACGGTCTTTTTACTCCGCACGCTCGTCTAAGGGAGGGTCCGCTCCACGAGCTACAGGTTGATACTCTAAGTATCACAAGTCCCACGAAGAAGTATCTCAAAGGACCGCCTCGTCATAGGGGTCTCAACGCAATAGACGGTGCGTCAATCGGACGCCCGGTCTGTGAGTTATTAGCCTTTTTGTCCCAGGGGCCCGGTTGGTTTCGTGAGTGAACCAACCCGACCGTATCTCAACTGTACCTCAAACTCTCATACGGTATACTCATAGGGACCGTTTTACAATGTGATCACCAACGCCGTTGACGGTTCGTCAAACGGACGTCCGGTCTTAAAGTTATTACCTTTTCTGTCCCAGGGGCCCGGTTGGATTTCGGGTACGATCCAACCTGGCCACTATCCAACAGCAACCAAAACTCGAATGATGTATGCCAAAAGTTCTGTCTCATCAAGAGGAATTCAACGAGACAGACGATGCGTCAATCGGACGCCCGGTCTGTGAGTTATTGGCTTTTTCGTTGCAGGGGCCCGGTTGGTTTCGTGAGCGAACCAGCTCGACCGCACTCCGACAGCATCCAAACCTCGAGCGGAGTAATCCAAAAGAGTCGTCTCACTTAGAGGAATCCATCAAAGTAGACGACATGTCAATCGGACGTCCGGAGCTCAAGATATAAGTGTTTCCGCTCCGAGGGCCCGGTTGGTTTCGTATCCGAACCAACCCGGACGAACCCAAAGTGTTCTGAAACTTTGAGTGCGATATACCGAAACGACCGTCTCGATCCAAGGATCACATATCCACTGACGGTGGATTGATCGGAGGTCTAAAACTCAAGATATGGGTGAAAGACCGTGAGGGATCTGAAAACGGGGGGTTTCGGGCCCAGACCGACCCGGCCGGCATGGTCCGGCCCGGCTGGGCGCGGCCCGACCCGGTCTGCCCAAGCCGGCCCGGCTCAACCGGTGGTTCGTCTGAACGGCTGAACCGTGCGGGGGGAGCTGCCCCCTCGTGAAGAGTCGCGACCCCGCGGTTGGGGCCGCCCGTGCCAGCGGATGCGGCAGCTAGCCGCATCCTGCCTCTCCCCTCTAGTCTCGCGCGGTCGTGGGACCGCGCGCCGCCGCCGCAGCTTCGGCCGTGTTGGATTCTTCCGGCAGCGCTCCGGGTGCCGCCACCCCTGACCGCCGGTGCCGCCGCACCGGCGTGGCGCGCCGGCAGGGGCTTCCGTGGACCACTGGACGCGCTCCGGTGGTCCGATTCGCCTGCGGTCTTCGCCAGTGGTCACCCCGGGATCTGACCTTCACTGCAAAGATCCCACAATGCCCGTGCGGCTTCGTTTATCGTCGCCCGACAATCCACACGTCAATTAACAAAACGCACTGTCTTCGTGGTTCTCCGGCGCGACCCGATGGCGTCGCGCCCCTTCGCCGTGGCCCGACTCCGTCCGCGGATGTCTTCGGGTTTCTCCTACGTGGCGCGACGACGTCGCGTCCTTGTTCGTTTTCACGATGCGGCGCGACGACACCGCGTATTCCTTTCTGCACGTTTCTGCGAGGTGCGATGGCACCGCGCCATTCCCGTTTCAATCCACAAAAGAAACCCACATGGATAAGGAGGAGGGTCGGCCGTGTTTGTGCGGTCCAGCCCCCTCTCGTTAATTGATAGAAAATGGTCATATTTCATGAATAACGTCAAGGTAATAATCATGAACAAATTAAATAATAATCCTCAACATCAATCCGCAAGAACGAACGATCCGCGGATCAACCTGGAATTGGTTGGTCCGCGCTCGTTGTTCTTTTCTCAAAAGATAAGAGAACACCAAAATAAATTCCCCTACCTTGATAAATGATGTCGCATGTCGGGCGTCGCGAAAAACGGCGTCTTGAGGAAAGAATTCGTAGGCAACGTCGGAGTGCGTCTGATGCGGCGTCTCCTCTCTTGTCGCGGAGAAGAGAAAAGAGGGCACGTCGATCGTTCTTCGCGAAACCGGCATTATTCGTCGAATAAGATGTCGTTCTTCGTCGAGAAGGAAGTCCTCTTCTTCTTCACTAGAATTCTCTCCCAATCTTCCTTAGCACAATCAAAGCCCTCCCAAAATAAAATAATAAGCTACCCTCGTTATTTTATTAACACAAGACATTTCAAATTTCAAAACTCAGAACACTTAATAAATTAATTGAGTAGGTTCAATTAATTAATTTGTGTATGTTGGCAAGAGTTAAGAGAGGGAGAGATAAGGTCCTCTTAAATGTTGGGAGAGTTAAATAGGGGTTTCTTTGAGGGTTACAAATTAATGAGGGGGGAAATGTTATGAGAGTTATGGGAAGTTGTAAGGTTGGGGCTCTTGTGGGACCCACCTCACTATTATCCTCACATGGGTAGTTAGGTGCCCCACCCCAACTCCCCCATGTAGGATATAGCCACTTAGATACAAAAATAAAATTGTTCCACAATTTTATTCACTTCACATATAACCCACAAATTTTAACTTCTCCTCCCAAGAAAACGCAACTACGGTAAAGGTCCCCTTAAGAAATTACCGGCGTTGCGAGTTCATCGGTGCCCTCAGATTTCAATTCCGAGCACTGGTTCAAAAGTTAGAAAAACCCACTCGTTGGTTCACTGAACGTACCCGAGCTAAATTTCGGAAAATGATTCCGGGCACACCGGGCCTCGGAATCAGGTGCCGTTAGAAACTACATTCTTGTAAAATTCCAAAGAAAATTAAGAAAAAATTTTCCTTGAAATTTTCGGGTCTTAACAGAGACCTAATCTTTCAACATTAGAATTAATCTTAGAATGATGACTAATGCATCACAATAAAACATGTATCCTTAACTAGGCTCAGGTAAAATTAGGACCAATGCTGAATTCAATCTCCCTTTCTTCTATTGAAAGGTCTTCTCACATGTTTAATTACACATGAACTTGATAACTTTCTTGGTCAATACTATGATATGTACATAAAGATGTGATAAATATTGTATAAAACAATAGTAATATCCATCCATCCACAAGAAACGCCATATATCATAGATGTTATTAGGATTCTCACAGGAAAAAATGGCCCTCAACTTCTTTAGGATGAATAAAACTCATGTCTCTGAAATAGTATGACCCAGGAAGTGGACGTTATCAATCCAAAAGAGGAATTTGGTGAGCTTATAATACATCTCATGCATCCTTAGTGTTCTCAAAATGATATCAACATGTTGGGCATGTTCATGAGGATTATTTGAGTACACCAGGATGTTGTCCATGAAGACGACCATAAATGAATCATGATATGGGTGGAAAACCTGATTCATGAAGCCACAAAATCTATTGGTGCATTCATACGATCGAATGACATGACCAAATACTCATACAATCCATATCTACTATGGATTATTTTATGTGATATATCTGATGGTCTAACACACTCTTAAGGGTAGCCTAATCTCAAATCAATCTTGGAGAAAACTGTTTCTCCTTAGAGCTAGTCGAAGAGGCCTTCAATATGTGGAAGTGGGTACTGGTTCTGAACCACAATCTAGTTCAACTAATGATAATAAATGAAAATAATAAGGGTACCATTCTCCTTCTTAGCTAAAAGGAAGAGTGAACCCCATGTGGAAGTATTGTTTTGTATAAAACCCTTATCTTCCACATCCTCTTTTTTCCACTTGATTGACTTTAACTCAGTAGTAGCCACCGTGTAAGGAAGAATGGATATCAGGGATACTACTAGAACTAGTGCAATATTAGAATAAACTTCCCTCTCTTAGTAGGTATTCCTCAAAAGTTTTTAGGGAATAATTCTCTAAATCGATCTATAATAGGAGGAAAATTATCATCATGTATTCCATAATCATCCATATAAAGGATAGTAATCTATGTTGTCACTCCACCCATCCCATGATTCTTGGGTCCAACTCTACTTTCCTGGACATTCCATTCACCCTTATGAATATATATATCTCACTCTAGTGATGTAAAAGATACCCTCTATAAATATTAATCGACATAAGCATGATATGGAACCAACAAGTCCATCATTCGAATGATGTCAAAACCTGTGATTTTGAGGATGAAGTGGTTCTATAGGAAACAATAATCACATATCTCAATGGGGGACTCCTTGAACTGGTTTACACTCTCCAATTGAATACCCAATAGAGTATCTATCATCATCACTCCACATAAATACTCTATCTCGAGGTCAAGAATCTCCATAGTAACCATAGATATAAAGGAGTGATAAGTGCATGTATCAAATAGAGGAGAAACTAGAGTATAGGCTACTATGATCACACCTCTAAAAAAATATGGATTGGAACTATACTCCTTAGGGATTAGTTGAACTAGTTATGTTTATCATAATTTTTATCCTTGAGATACAACCTGACTAGCCCTAGTAGGCCTGATCTGATGGCACTGTAAATCTAATGTATGGATCCCATAACTACAAACACCTCCTCAACCTATAAGGTCAGTAGTGATCTTGATCCTTGTCTAAAACAATGCTTTTGATGTTACTCCTAAAGGTGGAGCCATTTTATATCCTATTCCATGAGACATCAATGGAAAGGTGTGAAAAAATATCTTTAGATGGATCATACTACTGAAAACTCATTACTTAATTGGGGATCTATCGCATTGGGTCTTTATATGACCCTTATTACCACACCGATGATAGACCATGAGACTACCTCCGTGCATGCTCTGACGACTAATGCCACTTGATGAAATCACCAAGCGATGCTTCTTTCCACTAGTAAAAGTAGTTTCAGGTATAGGAGAAAAACTACCAAGGATCACACCCATAACCTGTCTTAGGATATTCTCAATAATAAGAACCTGATTTACTATCTCGGTGATGGTGGTCAAAAAACAGTTCACCTACAATCAGATTTCATGCCTGAGATCATTCTCAAAACACCCAGTCCTCCATAATTAATCTCCTAGAAGAATATGAGAGAGGCACCAGAGCTCCATGGAACATGCTGAGTTGTCTATGACTAATAAAGAACCCTTATCCAGGTGTATAAACTCTTTGTCTCTTTTAACCCTTGGTTTTTAGAGAAAAAAATCATCAAAGACCACATGGAAATACATCTTGTCCATACCATGATGATGATATTCCTGGATTACAAGGTCCCACCAATACATGGAAAAATATTTTATCATATACGCAGCAAGATTCACTCTTCTATTAGTAGGTGTCTCAAGATGCTCAAAAATAGAGAGCATGGAATCTATCCATGACTTTGCATCCTATGGACTACCATCATTTGAAAAAATGGGTGGATACGACTACTAAAACTCGTACACCAATTCTACCATAGGATGGGTAGGTTGCGGGGATACCATCATAATCTACATGATCTATAAGAATCCCTCTCAAAAATTTCCATCACTTCTATAGTTAGTAATAATAGGAAGTGCATCAAGTGACACTATTGGAGGTAATACTAGTTTATTAGGGCCCACCACCTCTGGAGCATAGTGTTCACCACCCTCCTAGACAATGACTCAAGGATTTCATAGTGGAATAGCTTTACCAATTCCAATATCACACCTCAGGGTAGATTCAATAATGATTTAAATCATATATATAAGAATAGGACAAGGACATGCATTCTTAAATTAGATTCACATCCCTCATTCTAGTCCTATGGCGAGGTTTGGGTTGTATATAAGTTTATAAGGAATCATAAGAGATACTACCTACTTCCAATTACAAAGGTTAGGTGAGTGTTAAGTTCTCAATTTCATATCAAGGTTCTCTGTATATAGTGTTTTAGTTGAAAGTTATAAAGGAAAACACCCTTTAATTTGAAATTGACATGAATATTTAATAGAATCCATTTCTTTAAATATTCAAGAATCAATCATTCATACACATTTATGTATATAATGGTCCATATATATGAGCCACTCTTCCCAAAATATAAATTACAGGTCCTTATAAGTTTTAATTGGAATGTTTTGTAACTATGAACAAAACATTACATTGGGAATGAGTATGTAAAAAGTCCATAATGATAGCTCGATTATATGGATCACCATTCCTAATTTATTGAATCACAAGCCCTCTAAATTAAAATTTTCATCCATGTAGTCACATCTAACTAATGTTTCATATCATGTAATCATAGTCACATAGCTAAAACATGTGATAATTGGTTAATTAAGGTTCTTCCATAAAGCTATATGGGAAAACACTATTTAGGATGATGCAGAAACTTTAATAACCAATTTCTATCCAATTCATGCATGAAACGTTATCACAATAACTTATATATAGAAATAAAGAAACTAATAACATGAATAAACAAATTCACGTATAAAAAATATATATGACATGGAATATTCAGGGAATGTGAATCCTCAAGTTCCTATAATGATTCATAAGAAAACACCTCATTATATTACCTGCTAAGGAAAAAAGATAAAGGATAATGATAATAATAGGCCACAAAACATGTGTTTCTCACAATGGTGAAATCAATACATCTATAATAGTGATAATATAGAACAAAAATTCCCCACCCATGTAATTTGGATTATCCCGGTTTGTGGGTTATAAACTCCTAGGCACTGGCTTGTTATTAAATTCCAACACATTCCTAGTATCCCATATAATAACCCAAATAGTATGACTAAAGAAAAAAATAAAGTCTATGATACAACTTTGTGATTTCCAATCCCAAATCACTCAATAAAATTACCCAAACCAATGGATACATATCATCTAGAACACCTCATCATACCCAAGAGTCTACCAACTAACATTGAGTGTCTATAATAGGACAATGAGGATATTATGCCCTCATGGTCAGGGTGAGACATAGTGTAATCATAATAGAAATAAATAGAAGAAGAATAATGAATAAAGAGTAGCATTGGAATGAGTAAACCATCCAACTATAAAAGAAATAAAGGAATAAAAAATATCTAATTTCATATAAAAAACTATGTTGATCATGAAATGTTGATATACAAAATATTATGGTACATGAGAAATAAAGGAACAACCATATACATCATGTTGTACCAAAATATAGAAAGACCAAAAATATTAGATCTGCAAGCATCAAAAGCATGGGCTCGGTCCTATGCTCCCATACTCCGTCCAAGCATAAGAAATCAGGCATCCATAACTGGACCCTACTGTTTTTCACTTCCAACAATCATGAAGTGTGTCCAGGTACTAAATGATGTCCCAAACAGGCAGTAATATACACTCAATAGGCCACCACCAATAGTGTCTATAAAAAATCCGGTCTATGCATATATGTTGTACCAGTGTAGATATAATATAAATAAAGCTATAAAAATAGGGGATATAGTACAGTCTATAAGAACATGCTATAACAAGAAGTCTATAAATGATGAATGATTTTAAACATAAAAAGGAATCGGCTACGACCTACATCAGAATATCAATTTTCTAGAAATTACTATTTATACTGAATAATCATTTATCAGACCTATAAGGGCTAGGACTGAGGGTTAATAACCATGTAATCCTCTTCTAGTCCACGAAGCTCATCTATAGAAAACTCAGTGTAGTGGGAACCTACATGGGCTAGGACCAAGGGCCCTTGGATGATGGAATCCCCTTAAATTACTTGGATCTCATCCATAGATATATTATTAATGAATTTGTAGGATCCCAAGGAACATTTCTAGGGTGGTCTAACAAAGATGGATCCATAGTAATAGTCTAAGTAATCCAATATGAAGTATTTAATTGGGTCGTTTATGTCATACCAAAACACCCATTATCAATGTGATATATACAGTTATTTAAGGTTCTATGTGGGTGTCCATTCCCTTAATCCATTGGATTTATCATAATCATTTTATTAACCATTTAACACATAAGTGACAAGATGGGAGTCCATGCTAGTGTCCATGCCTTTAATCAATTATCTCTAATGAATTATAAAATGGTCAATGGGCTATGTTAGTGGTAATTCTGTTTATCTATTGAATTCATTACATTTAGTTTATTAATCATTTCACCTATGGGTGATAAAAAGGAGTGCCATGTTAGTGTCTATGCAACATTACTAATCAATAGAATATTCATACATAAAACAAGGGATTTTCCATTCCATTCATCAATTCCCACTTAATCCATTTCATTATTCCATTCATTTATAAATGAAAAGGTTCTAACCAAGGTGATCAACCTACAACATTTCATTTAATTTTTATTTGGATCCCTTTAATAAGAGGTGATCTCAACTCACCCTATGGGTGGTGCAAACTTAATTAGTGAATCAAACCCACATCAAGGGTATTTCAGGATGGGTTACAACATCCAACCATTCACATGGGTGTGATAACATGTTAAAATTATAGTTCAAACATTCAATTTAAATTCCTATTAATTTAAAGATAAATGTCAAGAACGTCTGACATGCGGTACTATTGTGCAAGATATAACATCCCAAAATTTTAGGGAAAAGGTATAGACCACCCACCTTAAACGGTTATAACTCTCCTCATATAGTATATTCTTATGATTTAGTTTATTATGGGAGAAATCAAATAATGGATGAACACCCTGAAGATATAGAAAAATAGATCACATGGATTTACCCTTCTATAAAGAATGATAAATGAAATAAGAAAGTAAATTAGAGCGCATACCAATACACTTCTAATGTGACCAATGAAGAAGGAATCAATGTTTGATCAAAGGGGTTATTTTAAAGACTATATGAGAGTAATTTTGTGGCTACAATGGGTGGTAGGTGTTGTGCATGGAGAAAAAGAGAAGCGGGGTTAAAGGATTAATGTCTTGAGGGGAAAATCTATAATTTTCCCTCTCTTTAAGAGGCACATGATTTGGAATCACGGTTTTTAAAACCGTGTGCCAACCGTGAAACACCTCTATCCCAAAGTCATACCCCTGTGTATAGTTGGTCACACAGGTTGAAAAATCATCACCTATCTGCGTAAACTGACTACCTACATGGTACTAAGGGTATAGGCTAGGTGCACATTTAGGTTAATCATGTGAAACCCATGAATATTCCCTCTTTAACTCCTCTATAGTGTTTTCTCATGGCCATGCTTCCCACCTTGCATAGTTTACAAAATATGATCCTTCTCTTATAGTTCATCATGGTTGAGCCACACAGTTGTAACTAACTGTGTGCTAATAGTGGGCCTCTTTATTTTCCTCCATAATCTAGAGCTCTGAGCTCCAAACAAGTCTTGTATTCTCATAAACCCTTCCATAAATCTTTAATCACTTATAATAAAGGAATAAAATAAATTAGACTAAAATTTAAAGGGATCATACCACATTATAAAAGTTAGGTTCTTACAAATCCCCAATCTCATGTGATCTTTTGGGAGTTATTTTTTTGTATCGTGTCTCTTGTTATATTATACATCATACCCCTCAAAAAAAGTTATGCATGAGTGTTGATAAATATAAATCACAAATAAATTCACCCTGAATAATTTTAGTAATATACATTTATCAATATTTATTTGATTTACATTTAAGATAAATAGTAATGAAATAATTAATTACCTTGGGTAAGGTAGGTAGTTTAGGGGAATGGCTAGCCTCCAAGCTATGTGGGTCATGTGGATATTCATGTAATGAAATTTTTTTCACTTCTAGTTCACTTTTATCCATTATTATACATTGGTCAACTAAACTAGATGGAAAATAATATTTTTCAAATAATATATTTTCTTATATAATCATTTCATTGTCTCATATTTATCTACCTGAATCATTGTATTCATGAAATATGTTCATGATGACACTCCAAAAATTAAACCTTTAATGTGGTCATATTGTTCAAGAAAATTTAATGATACATAAATTAGTCTTTCTTTAGGTTTGTTCGATACTGATTCTTGTGGATAAACTTTTTAAAAATCATATGAATATAAATAGATAATATTATGTAATATTATTATAAATCATAGTGAATTACTATTATGTAATATTTAAATTTTCTTCTCATACTACTCATGTGTTTTCATCAACTAGATTACCATCTTTATTTATACGAGGCCTCATCCTATAGCACATGACTTGGAATGGAAGTGTATTTGGATTTTTATTCATCAATATGCATATAAAAAAATTAAATATGTTGTTTCATATAACATAAAAATTTTATTATGGATTTAAAATACATACTATTTTCTTTTCAAGTTGAGTATACCCCATACTTGATTTACATTAGGGGTAGATTGATTTTTAAACATGTTTTTTATTTTTAGTACTGCTTTTTGTTTTATAAATTAATAAATTTGAATCAAATTGGATGAAATAAATAATTTCAAATAAAATATTATTGACTACATTTCACCTGAAACTATTTCTCATCATGGTGACTAATGAAAGCATTCTATGTATCTTTTTTTATAATGTGTTCATATGTAATTGGAGAGTGTGGCTTTAATTTCTCCTCGACATCCCTGAGATGATCCTTTGTAAGAAGAGTATAGATGCCTCCATGATATTTTACAGTGGCTATTAAGACATATTTCTTATTAAAATAATCTAAAATAAAAAATCCTTGCAATGTACAAAGAATGTTATAACAATTATTCATTATATATATTTTTTTGTAAAATACAGAAATAATATCATAACATTACCTTGATATCTTCCCAAATGGTTTACTTTGATACAGGTTGGACATGGTACTATGTGTCTATATCAATTGGGACATGCATTTGCATTGTGACCCCAATGTAACTAATGAACATTGAGTTGTTGGGGTCAACATGTTTGATGCACTAATTCCATCCAACCTAAAATTTTATACCCTTGTCCCATGCCTTGATACTTTTTTTAAACTCAATTATTCTACACCGTTCTTGTTTTTTTCATCAATATGTTGTTGATCCCTTAATAATTTTTTAGTTTCATCGACAATCATATATTCTTCATCAGGATTGGTAACATCATCATGTGTAGAAGTCATTATATGTATGAGTAGTCAAACATTTAATTTATATTATGTAAATTTAGTAGAGAACCCAGAATATTATGAGGAAAACAGAAGTATATTAAAAATATTAAACTTATCATTCAAATATCATTTTTTATTTAATGTTTGAATGGATTTTTATCCTTTATCAAGTATCAAAAACCTCTCTTTGTGGTCCCCTATAACGCACAAGGCATTTTATACATTGGGATCACCATGAAATGATTGTAATATCTCAATGAAATTGCAATCCTCGATTGAATTTTCATCTAAATCAGTAGTTGTTTTAGTTACAAATAGGATAATTGACCAATTCTTGTTTTTTGGATTTGTGACATACAATACCTACACTATTTTTATGACATTATAAAAGGCCCTTCCTTGAACCCTCACACACAGAAATTCATCTTCACAAAATGAAATGGATTGAATTTAACTTCACTTCTATTTTCTACCCATTTTCAACGAAAAACAGGCACTTGAAATTCTATACAATCCAACTCATATATCTTTCTGGTGATGATGCTGAAATGTGAAATATTCACATAAATTAGATATTTATTCAAGGAACCAGATATATGAAATTCTTCTTCCAAAATAGTAACTCCATTTTTTTCATCATACTATGTTCATATTGTTCCTTTATATATAATGTATAACCACTAATTAAAAAACTACTGTAGGATAAAACATTTTCATTTGGTCCCATGGATACCCATCAAAGGCATTGAAAAATTGAATTTTTATTTTCATATAACTCCTTATAAATATGGTCTCGGAACTGTTCTCTTAACTATTTATTATGTGTATTTGATATCCATCCTTCATCCCTTAATGGATTAAAAATTGTTAGATTTACTTTTTGGTCTTCAACGTATTGAACAACCTCTACGCTCTTATTTAAAATTTATTTTTAAGCTTTCTCACACTCTTTGATGGTAATTATAACAACATATCTTCTAGAAATCCCTTCTCCTATAAGGTGTATACTATGATGTGACTTTGTGAGACTTATGATATCAACATATGATAGTTTATCGGTACATAGTTCACTAGTTTTTCAAAAATATATCGATATGTAATACAATCTTCTGGCTGACATTAATTCTTGACATACCCTTTCAAAATTTTCATATATCGTTTGATGGGGTACATTCACCTATAATGGAAATGCCACATACTGGAACCTCTCTAACCAAGAAAACCATCATGTGGACTATTATATAAAAAAATTATTTTTGGAAGAGTATCTCGAATTCACATAATATGACTACAATATCTTATTAATGATTGGAAACATTGCCAGGTCTATAACATTACTAAAAATTTATATGAAAAAGAAGTATAGTCTAGTTAATGTATGTTGTACATTTTTAAGAAGAATCAATGTAAAGATACATATTTCAATCTTGCATTAAAACACGACAATCCTGCAATTTTAAACCCTATAACTTCACATTAGTCATTTAAATGACATTATTGATATTTGATGAATATCTATCTAGAACTTTTAAACCATTAAGGAAATTGAAAATTTTCAATATTTCTTGTCTAGATAGAGTGTAAGAAGCTGGAGGAAGAAAAGTCATTCACATACCCTTCACTGGGGCCAAATCTTTCCTTATCCCCATTTCATCCATGTTTATCCTAGCCTTGATTCCATATTTTGTTTTTTAAGAACATTTAGTAACATTATAAAAAAACTATCATATAATTTTATTTACATGAATGACATTATGAAAATGTATAACATACAAAAAATTATAGTATGGTAATTCAATGAAAATTGATCTATTTTTTCAACTAATTTCATAAGGTTTTTCTAAAATGGTTTATTGAAAATAGTTTCATTATCTTTTAATTTATCAATCAGAAAATCACCTATTAGTAGAGATAGTGTTGTACCTTGTCCAGTATTCCAATTGAATGTTTTTATATAGGATCGGTATTTATGTCACCAAGGTAAAAAAATCGATATCCTAAAAACAGTCTTTGAGGAATGTTTCAACTAAACCTAGTCTGTGCATTATTCATAATTAAGACACCCCAACATTACTTTAATTATATATCCTGACAAATTTTCATAATCTAGAAAGTCATTTATAATCTTACACAACATGACCCTCAATGTTAATTATTCACTTCTATGAGATTCATAAATTGTAACACCTTTGTCCCATGTCAATTTCATTTCTTCAATCAATGGATCCAAATAAACATTAATATTATTTGTATGTTTTTTTCAAGATATAATAAGAGACAACATGATTTATTTTCACTTCATTATAACCATAATGGAAAGTTATAATTATCCAATATATCTAGAAATGTACTTTGAGTACTACTTTATACACCAAAAGTATTTATTCCATCTTTAGATAACATTAGAAGAAAGTTATTTAAATCATTTTCAAATTCAAGATACTCATAATTAGTGTTATTCCACTGAGGAGAGTTTTATGGATGACACACTTTTTCATCTTAATTTTTTATATCTACATGCCATGTCAATTGCCTTAAGGTTTCTTAACATCCATATAGTCTTTTAAGGTACAAAATGATAGGAAAGTAACATACAACTTCTAAAGGACTTGACTCATCTTTCTTATATCAATTCACACCACACATAGAGAATTTTCTATGTTATTCATGGTATGTGAAAAAAAATATGAAATAATTTGGAAAGGCATTTATTTTTTTAGAGATCAGGTCCATTTAACGTAGCATTTGTTATGAATCATATGCTCGAAAATTAAGTTCATTTTATTCTAGGAGAATATCATTTAGGAGACGAAGTAGTTTTGTAAAGATGATGTCTCTCCATCTGATGCCATCTTTCAAATTATATAACTTCAATACAACTGAAAATATTGTGTATTTAGTACAACCAGTATAAAATAGTCTCTGATAATTTTGAGTTAACTTCTTAAACAACATTTTAAAATCAAGACGGTCATATTCAATTTCCATTGTCATTTCTTCCATATGATCTCATCATTATTTACACTGGTATTCATATCAAATGATCCATAAAACAAAGTATCATCCAAATCAGTGTGTACATTTAGTTTCTCTTAGTGTTTAGTCCAACATTTATAACTCTGACATATTCTATGGAAAATAAAATTTCCTACAAACTCTTCAAGACTATATTTTATTTAATAAAACAATAAAATCATGGTAAAAGGATTTGGGAAGGGTTGTATTCATGCTCCATTGAAAACTTGATGAACTTTTAACTCCATCTTCATACTATTTTGTTATACTATTATCATACATCCATTTTTTATTTATCCACCCTATTAGGTTCATAAAATATTCATTTTAAACAAAAAATGTGTAAATAAAAATAATATATTCCAAATAAAAGGGGAAATTAAAAGATAATTATAATAAGGGTAACCCAACATTTGAATGTTATTGATGATGATTCTTAAAAACTTATCATTTTACACAAAGGTGTCATGAAAAGAAACAACCTAGGGTAAACATATGGTTGATGGTCAAGATACTGGAAAAATCGAAGCACAATCTAATTGTGACCATAATTGAAATGAATGTGGAAGGAATCATCAATGGATTCAGTAGGGGAAGAAACAATTATTAGTGAAATTTTATAGAACTGGGGAACTAAAAATGAAAAACTTGGTGAATATGTCTAGTTAATAATGATTTGAAACTTTAAATTGTTTACACTGACGTTTTTTATGATTCTGGAAAGAATTCCTTTTTAACTAAACTTGAGGTTAGTAGTTTGTGTTGAAATTTTCCAATTATTTATGTTCACAACGATGAAAATATAAAAGGAATTGGTTTTTTCTATCTATTAATGGAAGAAAATGGGAATAATTTTTTGACTTTAATCATTGGGATAAAGAATCATACCTAGAACTTGGAGTGTATTACCATGTATAAACTACAAAACCCTACATACTTCTCATTTGAAATCACTACCTTTAATGATTAATGGGTATAGTTTTTATAGTACATAGATGTTCCTTTCATCTGTATCCTTATTTAACCTGGAGCTTTATGTAATCATAGTGGGAAATTTTAAAAAGAATATATTTTGTTTGATTAATTCAATGATATCTCATATGATTAAATATATAGAAAAGATCCATAAAACGAATCAATCAATTGAAATCAATAAGATGGAGTAGTTTATGTTTTTTCATTTATTCACATGGTATGTGGTAGTTCAGATGATGTCTTAGTAACATGATACTTTGGAGTTGAATACGATCTTTTTAAAGATGATGATAAAATTTATAGGTCCCAATCACATAGCCTTTAGAAGAAAACATTTCAAAAAACTCTTTAATTTAATTATAATGAACCATAATTCTTAGTATAGGGTTCTCAAAATACTGTAAAAAACAAAGAAAAATCTAATTAAGGTTTGATGAATGCTTTAAATTTAAACTCACATAGCTAGGATGAAGCCTCAAAGAACAACAATGAAATGTTTATAAATATATATAATCCAACCTTAAATTTTGGATACATTTTTCAAGGAGTGTTCAAAAAGGAAAAAAATAGTAATATATTGTTCTATTTAAGTGATTTAAATTTGAATATATTGTACTTTTCAATACTAATTTTCCAATTTTTACAGAAAAGAATAGTGAAAATGGATACAATTTAGCAATATGTTAAAATAATAAATAAAATAAAAAGTTTAGAAACCTAAATTTTCCATCTCAAAGAATGGATAATAATTTCTAAAAACTCCAAAACATACATTTATTATCTAAATTAGATGATGAGTAAAGTGGTGATTAGGATAGTAAAGGGGAAACATTTATTAAATATAAGGTTTATTGATTTAAAAAGTTATTGGTGATGACTTCCCTAGTGATAAAGATAATGGTGAAGAAAATAATGAAAATTATGAAATGATGAGTTCCCAGTGGCATCAAAATATGTTCACAATAGTGAAAATATTACAAGGATTGGGGTTATTTTATTTGTTAAGGGAAGAAAATATGTAGAATTGTTTGATTTTCATCCTTGAGAGCAGGAAGGATACCTTGAACTTGGATTCATATCCCTTGTATTTAAAGTTCAATCCAATAAATTTCACTAAATATTTTTTAGGTTGTTGAAGGAGTGGGGGTGTTCAGTTGAACAAAACATTCCAATGAATAAATGGAACATATGAAAAAGTACAAGTCACCCAAAATTTCACAATCCTTCACAATTCTAAGGCGAACTGGTGATACCGAAGTTGTGTGTGATGGTGGTGTCATACACTACTACAACATAGGCCTTTAACAGTTCTAAAAATAGCCTTTATTAGTGATAAAAAAGCAATGACTACCGAAGTGAGATTAAAAGCCTAGGTATTTTATCAGAGCTAAAAAAAGTACTGATAAAGGGGTATACTGTAGTGTGATGTAACAACACACTGTATCACTAGAAACACCATAAGATATCAAAAAAATCATGTACCAATATAGAATTTAAATGAAATGAAATTTATGACACAAATATAAGAAAAAAACACTATATTATAGACATTTCAATCATTGGTTTATAAAATTACATAATTACAAATCATTACATGCATTCAAAAACATCAATGTTTTTTTGTCTTTTGATTCTGACCCTTACTCTTGATATTGCTGAAAAAACCACCCATGCTCAAGAAAAATAATGCCCCTATATAATAAAATAATTCTTATGTTAGAGAAAATATAAATAAATTAATTAAAATAAGTGTTTATTTTAAACTAATCATTGATTCATACCAAGAACAATGTATATTAGATTGAGTTGTAGTTGATTCTTGCACGTCACACCATTTATTGTCTATCTTCAAGAATTATCTATAAGAAAGTTAATTAAATAAGTATAAGATAAAATGATAAATAAACCAATTAAGTAATATCATGTAGAATGATTAGAAAACAATATAGGCTTGTTTTCTCAGTTTTGGTGATGGGATGTGCAGTTTAACCTAAAATGAAACTTATATATTGAAAATATTCACTTGGAGTCATACCAGTAACACCATGAATCGAATTGATGTGAAATAGATTCCTTCATGTCCCAAATGAATTTTGAATCATTTTTTAATGTATAAAAACAATCCAAATAAATTTTCTCTATTTTGATCACGTCACATATATTTTTTTAATAAAATACCATTTTAAAATGGAAACATGAAATTTGAATCATACTAGTCACATAGTGTATCAGTTTAATGTGAAACTGATTCCTCTGCATCAATAATTATTTTTAAACTATATTCCAAAATTATCAAGAAAATATGAGTGTATTTTCCTAGTTTTTAGTGAGTAACACTTTTTGAAATAAAATATCAATTTCAAACTGATACTAGACACTTTGAGTCATACTGGGAAAATTATGTTTTAGATTGAGTTTAGGATTAGTATCAAATGTCACAAATTAATTATGTATCAATTGATAAATTATCAAAACAATATGAATGAATTTTCTCAGTTTTGAGTAGGTCATTTGTGTTTTCTACAAAAACTGATGTCAGTTTTAAATAAAAATATGCACTTGGAGTCATATCAATCCCATTATGGATCATATTGTTGTGAGGTATATTCATACACATCTAAAATGAATTATGTATCATTTTACTAAAATATAAAAATAATCTGAATATGCTTCCTCAATTTGGAGTATGTCACCTGTCTTTTTTACAAAAATTTCATTTTAAACTGGAAACCCACACACATATTCATAATGGCCATATCATGTGTCAGTTTCATGTGAGAATAATTTCCATATGTCATAAATTATTTATAAATAAATTTCCTAAATTATTAGTAAAATTAGTGTTTATTGTTTGGTTTTCAATGAGTGATTTTTTAAACAAAAATGTTGATTTTAAACTAATAACGAACACTTTAAGTCATACCAGGGACAGTGTGTAACAGATTGAGGTGTTATTGATTCCTACACAGAAAAAATGAATTATGGATTGGTTTACTAAAGTATAAAAAATATGAATTAATTTTCTTAGTTTTGAGCATGTCACTAGTCCTTTTAAGTAAAATTGATATCAATTTTAAATAAAAAGATGAACTTGGAGTCATACTGGTTACATGGTGCATCAGATTGAGGTGTGGATGATTCATACACATCACAAATTACTTATGGATCATTTTAATAAAGTATCAAAATGATACAATCACATTTTCTTACTTTGGAGTATGTTAGTTTTATTTTATACTAAAATTAATGTCAATTTTCAATAAAAAGATGCACTTGGAGTCATACCGGTCACACTATGAATTGGATTATTGTTCGGCTAATTTTTACACTTCTCAAATAACTTATGGATATTTTTAATAATGGATAAAAAAATACATTTTTTTTTCTTAGTTTTGAGTACATCACTTCTCTTTTTACTAAAATGTCATTTTAAACTAAAAACACACACTTTGACTCATACTGATCACATTGTATATTAGTTTGACGTGAGACTGGTTATTATACATAAAAAATGAATTTTGAATCATTTTCTTAAATTATCAGTACAATCTAAGTGTGTTTTCATGGTTTTTTAGTGATTTAAACTTTTTGAAATAAAATGTCGATTTTAAACTAATAACGAACACATTGATTCATACTGGGATGATTGGGTATCATATTTAGGTTCAGATAATTCCTACATGTCAAAAATGACTTATAGATCATTTTCATTAAGTATATAAATAATAAAAATGCATTTTATCATTTTTGAGTAGGAAAGTTATCTTATTTACTAAAATTGATGTGAATTATAAATAAAAAAGATGTACTTAAAGTAAAATCAGTCATATCATGTGTCATATTGAAGTGAGGATGATTATTATATATATCGAATGACTTTTGTATCATTTTTCTAAAGTAAAAAAAATCAAACATGTTTTCTCTATTTTGATTATGTCACTTGTCTTTTTTACTAAAATCATATTTTGGACTCGAATCACGCACTTTGACTCATACCAGTCACATCATGTATCATTTTTACATAAGTCTAATTCATACACTTCATAGAAGATTTATGATTAATTTTATTTATTTATCAAGAAAATATGAGTGTGTTTACTTAGTGTTTAGTGAGTGAAACTTTTGGAACTAAAATGTTGGTTATAAAAAGATAGTGGACACTTTGAGTCATACTGGGATCATCATGTATCTGATTGAGGTGTGATAGATTTTTACACATCAAAAATTACTTATAAACCATTGTCATAATTTATCAAATTAATTTGAATATGTTTTATCAGTTTTGAGTATGTGAGTTTTCTTTTTTACAAAAATTAATGTAAATTTTAAATAAAAAGAAACACTTGGAGTCATACTAGTCACACCGTGTGTCGGATTGAGGTGTGGTTGATTCCTACACATCCCAAAGACTAAAAATGACAATGTCACCATTCATTCCATTTTATTTCTTCATAAAACTTGAAACACTACATATTGACCCATTATTCTTAGCAAAAAAACATTTATCAGCTAAGAACATTGAATCAATATTCAGTGTTGCAATTCAAAAAATAAAGTAAATGGAATACATGGTAACAAGGGCAGAACTAAACATTTTATCTATTTTGTGGCTATTTGGAGATAGTTGAAAGAAAAGTATGAGTTACCAAAAGATATGTGAAATAAAACTAAATAAGTATTTGATAAAACATATAATGAAATTAACATAAAAATAATAGATAAAATGATGAAAAAATTAATTAAATAAGTAGTAAGTTTTCATCTTATCATGATAACTGTATACTTTCTTCATGCATTTCTTTTTTTTTTTCATTATCTTAGTTGTAGAATCAAAGTCTAATCTCTCGTGAGTATGAGCTGATTCAAACTAACCACCCCAACTCAAATAAAATAATCCACCTATATAATAAGACAACTATTACATGATTAATACTAAAAATAAATAAATAAAATATAAATATGAAACATTGTATTAATTATATAGACAATGATTTTAATATTAAAACATTAATATTTCCTCTCTGATTGAGCAATGGTGGTAAATTTAAGGAAAACGATAAATACCAACACTGTAGGGGTGAAAATGTTTTGAGGGAGAATATGTATGTGGAAGTTTTGGTGTAAATTGTAATGAAATATGGATATAAATATTCTAAAATAAAGGAACTCTAAATGGAATAATGAAAATTAAATCAATGTTTCATTATATAATTTTTCGTTAAAATAGATAATATATATCATAACATTTCCTTTACATCTTCCCAACGGGATTTCTTTATCATAGTTTTTTCTTCTGTGGGATTGGTAACATCATCATGTGTAGAAGAAATTGTCTGCTTGAGTAATTAAACATTTAATTTAGACTATATTAATGTAGTAGAGAACATATAATATTATGAGAAAAACAAAGTATATTAAAAAACACTTTTACCTTCTCATTGAACACTTCTTCTTTTTTTAAATGTTTTAGGTATTTATTTCCTCTATTGAGAATCCAAATCCCCTCTTCCTGGTCCCCTATAATGTATAATACATTTTATATATTGGGACCAACATGAAATTATTGTGATCTCCCAATAAAAGGGTTATCCATGATTCAGTTTTCATCTGACCTAACATTTCTCTTAGTCACCTGTAGGATAGTCAACCAATTATTATTTTCTAGATCTGAGACATAAAATACCTACACTACTTATGATTCCACTATGAAAATATCATCATTTTCCCCTTCCACATTGGAATTAACCTTCACAAATCACATTTCATCAACTTTAATTGCACTCATATTGTCAACCCATTTAAAACAGAAAATCGACACTTGAAATATTGTATAATCCAACCCATATATTTGTTCAATAATGCCAAAATATGACATATTTTAATAAATTTAATTCCTATCCTTGGAACTAGATATGTCCATTTCTTCCTCCAAAATCATAACACTACTATTTTTCATCATACTACATTCATCATGTTATTATGTATAGAATGTATAATCAATTATTAAAAAACCAATGTAACATATAACATTTTCATTTGGTCTGTTGTCTATCCATTGATTTCATTCAACAGTTGAATTTGGATTTTCAAATAACTCCTTCTAAATTTGATCTCAGATCCATCCTATAAATTGTTGATTATGTGAATTCGATATCCATCATTCATCCCTTAATGGATTAAAATATCTAAGAATTTACTTGTGGGATTCAATGTATGGGTCAAAATCTTCACTATAATGTAAAATTTAAAGATGTGATTTCTCCCACTTTTTAGGTAATTGTAAGAACATATCTTCCTGAAATAAATTCACCCATCAGGTTTCAGATGGGATGAGACTTTTGGAGATCGATGCGATGAACATCTCATAGGTAATTAGTACATAATTCAATAGATTATTCAACAATATATCATTTTGAAATACTACCTTCTAGTTGAGATTGATTCTTGACATACCCTTTCACAATCATTTTATACCTTTCAATGGGATACATTCATATGTAATGGACAAGACCACATAATTGAACCTCTCAAACCAAGTGAACCATCAATTGGACCATTATATCAAAGCATGATGGTGGGAATAACATCTCTAATTCGCAAAATATGACTTCAAACTTCTTATTCATGATTGGAAACTTCTTTGGGTATATAAATTTACTGCATATGGATTTTAAAAAAGAAGAAATGTTTGGTTAATGTATGTCATAAATTTTGAGGTAGAATGTAACAAAAATTGATAGACATTAAATCTTATATCAAAACATGATAGTCATATGATTTTATTCCTAATAACTATAAATTAGTCATTTGCATGACATTATTGATATTTTATGAATACTCCTCTAGATCTTTCACACTATTTAGGAAAATAAAAATTGAAATTTTTCTTGTCTGGATAGAGTGTAAGATGCTAGAGGAAGAAAATTCTGCCCTTTACCCTTCACCAGTGCTAGCTCTTCCCTTATCCACATGTCAATCATGTCCAACCTATCCTTGACACCATATTTCATTTTTTAGAGGAACATTTAGTAACATTCCATTAACACTATCTAACACATTTTTTTATACACGTATGATATCAATAAAATTTCTGACATACAAAAAAATATAGTACAGTAATTAGAAGAAAATGTATCTCTTCTTCCAACATGATTTTTTATGGTTTTTCAAAAATGGGTTACTGAAAATAGTATCAATATATTTTACATTCTCAAACAGTTGATCAACATTACTAGAGATGATGATGTACCTTTTTCAATATTACCATTGAATGCTTTTATCTAGGATCAAATTTGTGTTATCAATGTAACAATTTCTAATGCACCAAAAAACACAATCTTCTAGTAATGATTCAACTGAATTGAGTATGTTTGTTTTTCAAAAAATGGTATGCTCCAAAATTCCATTAATGTTATATCCTAATAAGTTTAAATAACCATATAATTCATTTATCATCCCATAAAAAATTTCCCTCAATATAAATTCTTCACTTATATGGGCATCATACATTGTAACACATGTATCCCACATAAATTTCATATCTTTGAAAAATGGAGCCAAATAGACATCAATATCATTACCGAGTTGATTTGGTCCAGATATAAGTAGAGACAACATAATGTATTTCTGCTTCTTGTATAACCATGGTAGTAAACTATAATTTACCAACATGATGGGCCATGTATAGTGAGTGCTAATGTGTACACCAAAATGATTTACTCTATCTATAGATAATTCAAGATGAGAGCTTCTCAACTCATTTCCAAATTTAGGATAGTCATAATAAATTTTCTTTTACTGAGGAGAATCTGCTGGATAACGTCAGTTACCGTATTTAATTCTTTTATCTTCATGACATACCAATAGTCTCATAATTTTCTTATATCTGTATAGTCCTATAAATCATGGAATAATAGAAAAGTACCATATATATTTCAATCTACTTCATCCATTTTTCTTATATCGATCTGTGCCACAATTATGGAATTTTATAATTTATTCATGGTCCTTCTAAAATAATATGCAATCATTTGGAAAAGCAATTACATTTTAGAGATCATTCCCATTAAATGTAGCATCTGTTTGACATCATATGTTCAATATGGTAGTTCATTTTCATCTCATATCATATATTTTAGGAGAGCAAGTAGTTCTATAATGTTGGTGTCACTCCATCCGCTACCAACTTTCAAATTATATAACTTCAATATAGCTGAAAATTTTGTGTATTTAGTACAACCAGTATACAATGGTCTCTTAGCATATATATTTAACTTCTTAAAAAACTTTGGACAATCACGAATTTCATCTTAAATTTCCATTGTCCTTCTTCCAAGATATCTCTATCATTATTTACACTGGTATTCATATCAAATTTCCATAAACTATAATATCATCCCAATTATTGTGAACATTTATTTTTTCCACATGTTTAGTCCAATATTTATTGCTCTAATATATTCTGTGATAAATAAAATTTTATTCCAACTCTTCTAGACTAATTTTTCTTGAATAACAATAGTGTAATCATAGACAAAGGATTTGAGATGGGTCGTGTGCAGGCTCTATTACAAACTTGATGAACTCTTTAACTCCGTCATCACAATTTTTTTTCAAATGATTAGAATGCATCCATTTTTTTCATATCCATCCTATTGGGCTAATAAAATATTATTTTTTTACAATAAATAAATAAATACACATAAGATATTCATTATCAAAGTTAAAATTTATGGATAATTCTAATAAGGGAAACCCAACATTTAATTGTTTTAAATAATTTTAGTATGCTTTGAAGAAATTGATTAATTGAATTAAAGGAAAATAATTTCACCACTATGGTAGGTTTTATAATCTAGATTCATTCAAATTTTAAAGTTATAGACAACTCTCATCCTCATCATCTCATCTCCCAAACACTTATCATTGCATTTTGTTGTTTGACAGACATCCTAAATCTCTTGCGGACATATACCTATGTTTCTTAAAAAACTATAAGTTGTAGTCATCCATGGGATTAATACTTCTCATAGTATTACAAGAAACATAAAAGATATGGGAGATGATTCTCAGGAAATAAATTTCAATAATAACAATTTCGGAGATGATGTTGATGGGGATGATAGTTATACTGCAATGTGTTCTCTAAAAGGGGTGATGCCTCCCATTTGTGAGAATTACACCATTGGAACTAGTTATTAACTCATGGCCTATTGAAGGTGATATTTTGGGGGAATAAAAATTCATGGAAATGAGAATAATTTTTAGTGTGAATAAATATGAATAATTTGTTCCCATTTATAAGATAGGGGAGGGAAACTCTTAGAATCAATCAAAATATTAAATTAATATATATTAATTTTCAAATTAAAATGGTTCCAAAGTAGTATATTTAAAATATAGGATGATTATGGGTTTAAATAACCTCATAAAATATTTTTTGGAAACCTTTTGACCACATTTTTACCCTTATCATTTGGTTTTAACCCCTCATTAACCTCTTTCACTCTTACCAAGACAAGGAGTTTTACTATTTGACGGTTAATATAGCTACTATAAATGGAAACATGACCAATTAATATACCATGGTTGATATTATCAACCATATATTAGTCCCTTGGACGAATTTGAGACTCTTATGAAGTTTATATCATTAAAAAATACTATTTATTATAATATATCATTAATGTCAATTATTAAAACTATTCATTACTTTTATTTTAATAACATCAAGGGAAAAAATAAAATTAGAAAAAATATTTTAATGAATCCTTATAACATCATGTGTGTGTATAAAATCCTTGGATCACATTAATTTTCTCAAATTATATTAATTTAAATACTTTTGATATCATTTATTTGATTTTTCCATTAATTAAATAATCATTGTATTAGTGTTGTATAAAAATTTAAGGTAATTATTTATTCAATAAAATTTAATAATAAATTACCATGATGAATATAAATCTTATATTTTTAGAAAATAATATTTTTAAATGGAAATATCTTCTGGTTATCCTTCTGTTAAACATATTATATTTATTAAAAACAATAGTGTGACATTTTTTTCGTTTCTTGAAATAAATATTATAAAGGTCATAATCTCCTAAAATAGAAGAAAAAACATATATTATACATTTTTATAATTATGTATGAGGTATAATCATCTAATAAAATTTATTTATATTTTAGGATTTCTTACTTTTCTTGTCATTTTATTTTTAACCCTTAGTTACTAGATTTACCATTTACTATGGTAACAAAAATTACTAAGGTTACTATAAATTTTGAATAAAAAATAAAATTGGAATATTTAAAAACATTGGACCTTGTGATTCTAAATATGGACTCCATTTTTCAATATTAAAATCAAATTATTCATATAATTTAATATAAAATCAAATCAGAAAAAAAGATGAAAAACAGTTTTTCATAAAAATGAACTTTTTAAATATAAAATTTATATAGGATAAATTAATGTATAAAATCCATTTAAAAAACCAAAATAGAATTATTTAAAATCAAAATGACCAAATAATAGTTTGAAACTAATCCAAAATATAATTTTTCTTTGTAAATACTTTAAAATAAAAGAATAGTTTTCAATAAAAATCAATATTTTCAATATTTATTGTAAAATAAATATTTTTAGAAAATAAAAAAAAAATTCTAACATAATTTTGAATAGAGTAATTAAAAAATTAATTAAAAGTTTTCAAATTAAAATTTAATAATTTGAAAATTAAACTTATAAATAAAACCTTATAAAAAATGAGTTTGGTAAAACTATTTCCCTTTTTGATTTTCAAAATTTCTCAATATATTTATAATGAATATAACTATCTTATTAAATATTAATAATACACATGAAAATTATTTATTCTATCAATGAATAGGTTTTCACATTCTCCCCTCCCATTGGTATTTGTATCTTCACAGTTTTTATTCACATATTAGATAAGTGGGGATACCTTTCCCTCATACGATTTTCAGATTCCTATATTTCTTCTTCAACAATATGGTTTCTCCAAAAAACATTAACTTGGATAATTTCCTTGATTATTAATAATTTCTATCTACACTCAATAATTGGAATAGGTTTTTTCTCATAATAAAGGTTATCTTCTAACTGAACTATCTTGGGGCACAAAACATGGGATGAATATAGTACATACATTCTTAACATCAAAACATGAAAAACATTGAATGCCTTGGATAAACTCATATCCAAGGCCACTCAGTAGGAAGATGATCCAACTTTATCTAGGATTTCATATGGTCTAATGAAATATGGTATTAAATTTCCTCTTTTATAATAAATCATAAAACTTTTCCATGGAGATACTTTAAGAAAACCATGATCACCTACCATGAATGATATATATTTCCCTTGATTATCCGCATAACATTTCTACTTTCTTTTTGTGGTATTTATATACTATTAAATATTTTTCACCATCTCTTCTATTTCCTCTAAAAATTCTGGCCCCATCCACTTCATTTCATTTACATTATCACAAAAAGCTAGAGGTCAACACTAATTTCTTATAATTCCTCAAAATATGTCATCGGTATACCGGAATAAAAAAATGTTATTATTAGAAAACTCAACAAAAGAAAAAAAATTATCCCAAATTCTTTGAAAATCCATTAAAACGGAAAAAATAATTTATTCTAATTTATAAATTGTTCATTCATAATTTCTATCAGACTGATCTTGAAAATTTGTACTGAAATTTAATTTAGTACCCAATAACATTTGAAGTCCTTTCTAGAAATTAGATGTAAATCTGGGATCATGGTCAGAGAAAATGTAGAGAGGAACTATATGTTACCTAACCATCTATTTGATATATAGTTGATAAATTTGATCTAATGACATAGTATTTCTAACTAGAGTTATATGTGAAGATTTAATTAATCTATCAAGAGTAACATAAATCATATTATTACCTTGAGAAGTCATTGACAATCCCACCATGAAATCAATGGATATATTTTCCCATTTCCACTCTAATACAAGAAAATATTGAAGCATACCCTTTAAAAATTATCATTCTGCTTTAACCGATTGGCAATTCAATAATTTCATTGTAAAATCAACAATATCTATTTTAATTCCATCCCACCATTGATACTTCTGAAGGTATCCGTATATCTTAGCACTACTAGGATGAATTGGAAATGGGGAATTATAAACTTCACTCAAAATTTCTCTCTTTAACTGGGAATCAAAAGTCACACCTAATCTTATTATATATATTTAAACACCTTTTTCAAAATTATATTCAAGAAACTTACCTTCTTAACTAACACAACCATTTTATGTAAAACATAATCCTCCTTCTAAGATTTCTTAATTATTTCTAATAGAGACGGTTGTACTAAAACCAAAAGGAAAATAGAGGAGGTTCTTGTATGCATAACTTCTTGGTCAAAATTCATCAAATAATTAAACAAAGGTTCATGTTCCAAATGTAACATGGTTAGTGATTTATGATGTATTCAACTCAAATAATAAGCTACATTTTTTTTATTTACAATGATTATAATGAATCATGAAGTCATAATCCTTGATTAGTTCTCTCCATCCTCTATGTGTCATGCTCAACTATTTCTTAGTGAAAATATTATTAAAACATTTAATATCAGCATATATTTCACATTTTTATCCATATAAATGATGCCTTAATATTTTGAAAGAAAAATCCACCGCATCTAATTCTAAATAATGTGTTGGATATTTTTATCATGAGGTT
The DNA here is from genome assembly GCA_963277665.1 of Viscum album. Taxonomy (NCBI): domain Eukaryota; kingdom Viridiplantae; phylum Streptophyta; class Magnoliopsida; order Santalales; family Viscaceae; genus Viscum; species Viscum album. The sequence continues at coordinate 1,980,560,285 of OY728155.1, forward strand.
TTAATTAGTCTAAAGCATAAATAATTTCTTGATATTTCTGCATTACGAAATAGAAAATTCCTTTCGAATAATCATCATTTTAGATGAAAAAGTCACCATTCCTATAGGGAAGTTCTAAAAATGGAACATTTTCTAATCTTATTTTTAGTTCTTAGAAATAACAATGGCATTATTTTATCTAAATGAATTTAATTCCCTTTCGAGTTCACTTAGTTATTGGGATAAAAAACTTAGCATATTTTTCAAAAAACCATCAAATGTGAACCACCAATCCAAGAAAACTACAAAAATCTATGAATTTTTTTTTCTTGTCCATTTTTCAATGATAATGGTTTTATTAGGTTTAATAGTAATTCCATCTTTAGCAACAATATCTCGAAGGAATAAAATTGGTTTCAACCAAAATTCACATTTACTAAATATTCCATAGAGTTAATTTTATTTTAGGATTTTAAACAATAATTTTGTGTCTTTAATGTTACTCATTAATTTTAGAATATAATTGTATATAAATAATAAAAACAACCACAAACATATCTAAGAACTCATGGAAAACTCAATTCATTTGATATAGAAATAAAACAGATGCATTTAAAATCCCAAAGCTCATAACTATAATCTCATAATTCCCATATCTACTCAAAAATGTACTATTCAGGACAACTTTATCCTTTAATTTAAACAGGTATTACCCCAACTAGAGATCAATATTCAAAAAATAATTCTCCCTGATCAAACAAATAATTGATATGAGTCAAAGGGTAATTTTTCAACATAGTGACGTTATTCAAATATCTATAATCAATGAAAATAATCCCTAAACCATATTTTTTTAACACAAAAAATCATTTCCCACAAATGTGAAGTACATGGATGAATAAAACCTTTATCTAGAAAATCTTTGGATTACATTTTCAATTCCAAATGTTCTACTTGTTCCATTCGATAAGGCGGTTTTGAAATAGGGTTATAATTTGGAACTAAGTCGGTATTAAATTCAACCAATCAATTAGTAATAATAAAAATAAAATCAATATTAAAAACATCAATATATTCATTAACTAATAGAGCATCACTAGTTTGAATAGTTTATTTCTTTTAAACAACAAGATCTATGTAACTTTCTCAATCGTCTCTTATTAATTTCTTAGCTTCTTGGTAGGTTATCAAAGGTAGGAAATCATTGAGAAAAACATTATTGGCTAGGAAGTATATATTATAATGATAAAATAAAATTAAATCCCTAATAAGAATAATATAAAACTATACAATGAAATGTTCAAAAAATATTTATAGTAAATTACATCCCACTAATAACAATACAAAGATTCCTATAAATATCTGTTTCTTTAATATTTCCACCAACAGTTTTCACCAAAAGTTCTATCTTACCATTATGAGGTGATATAACCAATTCACTTAAAAATTTCATAGAAATGAAGGGATGTGAAGATCCAGAGTCAAACAAGGTATTGGTATGGTTTAAATAAACAATAAACATACTTGTAACCACATAATTTGATAGCCCAAAATTATCCTTAGTAGATGAAAATGATTTTTCCACAAACTTTTTTCTTCAATATTTATGATTTCCACCCTATATAAATAATTTTGGACAAAAATTAGAATAATTTCTCAACTCATTTCAATTAAAACACCTCACATATATTTTGATATCTTTTACCACATTCATGGATTATTTAAAACTCTTTTCTTTATAGTCATTTGCCATATGTCCCAAATTTCCACACTAGTAACAATTTTCAAAACCTATTAAAAATCCGGTGAAATGTCTTTTACCACACTTGGAATATTTTTGGGGCCTTTTTACAAACATCTCCATTTGTTTCTTATCCATTTCCAACAACCATAATTTTTTCTTACTCATTTAATATCGAGGAAGGTAAGTGTCAGAAAAATCCATCTCAACTACTGAAGAACAATAAAAAAACATTCTCATAACTTCTAAATTCTCGTGTTGTTAACACTTTTCATAAAATTGGCTTCAAATCAGAGTAAAATATAGTAATTTTACTATCAATGTCATGAAAAAAATTCATATATACATGTCTAATCTTGTAAAATTATCATCATATGCATCCATTGAATCTTTATCTTTATGCCTCAATTCTAGGAATTTTTCTCCATTTTGAGTCAAAAAACCATAGGGAAATATTTTTCTAGAAACAATATTCATAAATATTTCCCATTCAATAGAATAAAGAACATATTTCTCTATAGTATTCCTAACTATATATCACTATCGATTTGATTCACCTTCATAATGATAAACAGAAAGGGTTACCTTTTGACATTATGAACATATCATGAATTCAAATATCTTCTCCAATACATTGATCCGTCCTTTAGATACAACTTGGTCAGAAGATCCACTGAAGAGGATGTTTCCTCATAAAATGCTCTACTATTTTCATGCTCCTTTGTGGTAAATATGGATTCTCTCTGGTATGGATTCAAAATCCATTTATAGCTTTATTTAATTGATCCATCACTAAAAAATTGTTCCTTTCTAATTCCAACTATTACAGGTTGCTTATTCGGGTGGATATTGTCCCCTTTTTGCCTTCCTTTTATACCCAACTTCTTTCCACTATGAAAAACCATTTTGAACAAATATATTTTTGAAGAGTTAATATGAAAATATTCAAATTCTATCTCATCTTAACCATTAGTTAAAATATATTAAGAGTATTATATTATCATTATACTTACCCCTAAATTTTTCTAAATCCTCCTCTGATACAAACTACAAGTAATCAGCCTTAAAATTTACTTAATTTAGTGTATTTTGACTATATTTCATTCTCATTCATTACAATGGATCTTTTAGGATTAATATTTTAGAGTTAGGTCATAAATATTACAAAAACAATCCATATATATACAAACTAGGAACTTATAATCAATTCCTATTTTCTCATAATAAAAAACATTTAAAATAAAACATGATTTATATTTATGAAAATTTTGTAAAACATACAACTTTATTTCATTTGTGTTCTATCCCATCCTTAAACCCTATGATTTTTTTTAAAATGTTGGATGACAAAAAAACATAGTAATGAAAACAAATAAAGCCATTATTCCACTGAAATTTATGAAAAGCCACGAAAATTTTAGCTTATCTCAATTATATTTGAGAATATGAAAATAAAACACATTTTTTGCTAAAAGAAAAAAAATTAAAAATCATATAAAGAAAATAAAAACCCTTTTTTCGGAAACCTAGAGCATTTAACTCATTAAATGTGATAGAAATAACTGGATCCTAGTTAAATCAATTGGACAAACCACCTTTGTAACTCCCTCCTTCTTGTATTTCAAGACAAGTAATGGTACCCAATACATTGAAGCACAATCTGGGCACACCCATCATATAACCTATATCAAACTCACCAAAAACTATCTAGGTTCACCAAATGTATAAGTTAAATCAATCTCACACATGAGCTATAACGGGGCTCACCTTATCATATAAGCTATATCGGGTTCACCTATTTCACATATAATGATCAAGTACCATATAAAACCATTTATACATGAATATTTTCAATATAAATCCATTAATAGACTCTTTTAAACCCATATTAAAAATATATTTGGATTTCAAAGTACTCTTTCTTTTCAAAAACCCATTTTTAATACTAAAACACATAAAAAAAGAGAAATAGGGTTTTTCTTTGAATAAAATATGAAAGATTGTAGAGGAATCCAAACATAAAATAATAACTACAAGAACATGAAAAGAAACTGTTTCCATATATGTTAAAATAGCACATTCTATTTTTTATTTTTGTAAATAAATTTAAACATTTCATTAAAAAATTCTTTTTGGAAAACCTTTTAAAGAAAGTTAACAGAAATAATTTATTAAATTATAAATATTGTTCACATAATGAAAAAAATATTTTATTTGAAAATATATATGGAAACATATAATAGAAACTTTCAAGTATTGAGGATTAATGATGGTGGAAAATTATGTTCATGTTGTATATGTAAAAATATACATTCCTTTTGACCTTTTTAGAAAGAGTTGAAAGATGACCTTTAAAAGAGGATTTTTAAAAGAAAGTCACATACCTTGAGTCTGAAACATCCCATACGTTATTTATCTTCCTGAAAAAAATAATAATTTTATACTTCATTAATAACATTTTTCATGTTCATTATTCCTTTATTTCATTTAATACCTTTTCATATATAATTACCCAATAAATTTATTTCACCTAAGATGTTTTTGATGATATTCAGTTCATGTGTCATAAATTAATTTGGTACATTGAAAATGGTCAATGATGTCATTATTATATAATCTAAAAAATTACACAATTATCACTTTTATACATTAATTATATATTTAAATACAACCATTAAATATGGTTATCAAAAATCAACTATTTTACAATCATGCATATGGTTGGTCATATGTACACGTAAGTACAATTTCTATTTTTCAACAATCATTATGGAAAAAAGGTAACTATTATTTTATATTTTAATAATGATCATAATTTCATAAATATCATATACCTTCTTTAAATTTAATCATATATATCATCTATTTGAAGTGGTGATGAAAAACATATCACATCACTTTTTAGAATGGGTAGTCCTCATGTACACATGAATGATGTTATCATTTTTTAGTGTGTAATGTTGAAATTTAAATGATATTTTTTATTTTAATAATAATTAATATTTCATGAATATCATATATAAGCTTTAATTACATCATTATAACCATCTGTGAGAGGTGGGTATGGAAAATGAATTACATTGGTTCGTGAGATGGTTGTTTGCGGTACACATGAACAATGGATCCATTTCCCATTTGTTGGATTATGGAGATGGATATAGGTTATTCCCTTAACCTAATAACATATTTGTATATTGAGGATATTTTTTTATTTTTTTATGATAATATTATAATATTTTATGGATGTGGAAGAAGAAATAAAACTAAAACATGCAGATAAAAACTATACAACTTCTTTGGAAAATCTCCTTTGATTAACACCTTAATCCCTCTAAAGTTTGTTCTATACCTAAAAAAGTCCTATAAAATGTGTTAAGATATTAATTTAAGGTATTTATTTAGTTATTTGTTGAAACAAATTAGTTTTTAAGTGTGATGATATGAGAAGAAGTGGTGTCCTTTTATAAGAGAGGGGAGGGGAACTCATGGAAATCCTCATCATATTAAATTAATATAAATTAATTTTCAATTTAAAATGGTTATAAAATGGATTATTTTGAATATAGGATGGTTTTGGGTCTAAATAATCTCATAAAATAATTTTTTGACAAGTTTGGATCACATTTTTACTCTTATCATTTTTAACCCCTCTTTAACCCCTTTCACTCTTACCACAACAATAAATATTTTTACACTTTGAGGGTTAATATAGTTACATTAAATTGAGACATGATACATAAAAAACCATGGATAATATTATAAAACATATATTTGTCACTTTTCTGAATATGAGTTTTATAATAATTTTATATCATTTAGTAAAATATTATTTATTATAATATATCATCAATGTCCATTTTTAGAACTATCCATTACATTGATTTTGATAACATCAATAAAATAAGTAAAATTAGAAACAAATATTTTAATGAGTCCATGATATGTCATTATCACCTATAAAATTCTTTTATTAAATTATTTATCTCATGTCATATTACTTTAAATAGTTTTATATCCTTTATTCGATTTTTCCATTAATTGAATAATACTACATCGGTGTAGTGTAAGCATTTAAGATAATTATTTCCTCACTAAAAGTAAAAAATATATTGACATCATGAAGATAAATATTTTATATATCAGAATACTATTTATAAGAAAATATATTCTCTCGTAATTTATGTTTTAAAAACATTATAGTTATTAAAACAAAAGTGTGACAATTTGACTTTTCTAAAAACAAAATATTATAAAGGTCGTAATCTAATACAAATGAAATAAAATTCCATATACTGGACCCTTTTATGATTATTAATGAGATATACTCATCAAATAAAATTTATTTAAGTGTTAGGGTTATTTTCTAGTCATTTTAATTTTATTTTTAACCCATAATTACTCGATTTACCAATTACTGTGGTAACAAAAACTACAAAGGTGACTATTCATTTTGACTAAAAAATAAAATCGTAATATTTACAAAATATGGTACTACTAATTCCAAAAATAGAATTAATCTATAAATTTTAAAAACTCTTAATTAGTAGAATTTCATTTTAAATGAAATCTGAAAAACGTGAGGAAAACTATTTTTTAGAAAAATGGCCCTTTAAATATAAAATGTATTTATGCTAGATTCAAGTATAAAATACATTTAAGAAAAAATAATTGGATTATATTAAATAAAAAGTAACTAATCAAATTTTAAAACTAACCCAAAATATAATTATACTTTTTAAATACTTTAAATATAAATTATAGTTTTCAATTAAAATCAATATTTTTCACTATTTATTAAAAAAATAAAATTTTTCAAAAAATTATGAAAAATTCATCCTGAGATAATTTTCACAATTTGGATTCAAAAATTAAATCCATTTTTTCAAATTAAAATTTAATAATTTAAAAATTAAAATTTAAAAAAAATTATAAAAATTTAGTATAATAAAACTATTTCCTTTTTTTATTTTGAAAATTAGTCAATATATTTACAATGAATATAACCATATTATTCATGAATACTAAAAAAAATAAAATTATTTATTCTATTATTACATTATTTTTTACACTAGGACTACACTGATACCTTATGCAACATATCGGATGGCCCCTACCAAGCTCTGAGAGCTGAGTGTGTAGTTAGAAGACCATTGAGAGAAAGGTTTTATCATACCCTATATGTTCCCCGGGGAAGCTCCAGTGTTTTCATGAAAAATATAGATGAAAATTTGAGGCTTTGATTTGACTATCATCACCTGAACAAGGTAATGATCAAGAACATGTAACCCCACCGAGGATTGATGAGCTTTTCATCCAGTTGAAAGGTGTGAGTTGGTTTTCTGAGATCAATCTCAGGTGTGACTACCATCATTTTAGGGTTCATGAGGATGATATTCCATAGATGAAATTTTGATGTTGTTATGAAAACTATTTTTAAGAACCAAAATCTTTTTTTAGGTATAGATCCTTATTTCGGGTTGTTTTCTAGGAAAAAAGATGTTTTGGGGATTTTATAAGTACACGCCATTTACTCTTGAGTATACGCCGTGTACCCGGTTGTCACACATAATCGTGTACTAGTCATGTAACGGCCGATTACATGGTCGTGTAGGTGACCTGGAAGACTGCCTAATGAGGGGTCTGGTTGAGGCTAGTACATGGTGAGTACATTAAATAAACATGCCTTGTACTTTTTTTTATTTGATTAATCAGACCAGGGTTGCGTATAATCTCCAAAAGTGTCTTATTCATCCTGTGTTTTGTACAGGAGAGTAACGAGATAACTGAGAACTTTGACCCCCTTCTGTTCCTCCGTACAAGCTCCGATTGAGATGTCATTGAGTGTGTTGGATTCCCACGGGTGAGTTCTCTCTTTTCCTAGAGCCTCGCTTCCTAATTTCTCATCTCTCTTGAGATATCAAGGGTTAATTAGATCTTCTTTTTAGGTATGGATCTTTATTTTGGGTTGTTTTTTAGGAAAAAAGTAGTTTTGGGAATTTTCTAACTACATGCTTTGTAATCTTGAGTACACGTCGTGTACCTGATTGTCCTGCATAACTGTGTACAGACCATGTAACTTTTGAGTACAAGGTTGTGTAGGTGACCTGGAATACCGCCTAAAGTGGGGACCAGTTGAGGCTAGTACATGGTGTGTACATTAAATGAACACATCGTGTACTTTTCTTTTTATTTGATTAATCTGACTGGGGTCTCATCTAATCTCTAGAAACATATTCTTCTTCCCGTGTTTCATACAGGAGAGTGATGAGACAGCTGGGAACTTCGAACCCATACCATTCCTCCATCAGATCTCTAGTTGAGATGGTGCTGGGTGCATTGGATTCCCACCAGTGAGTTCTCACTTTCCCTATAGCCTCTCTTCCTGATTTACATTCTCTATTGAGATATCTTTGTTTGATCATTTTTACCCTTTCGTAGATTTATTTGGTTCTAGGCTGATTCAAGGGCCGAAGTTCAAGAGTGTTTGTCTTACAACATCAAGGTAGGTGGTTTTTCCGTTCTTCAATTTTCTTTGGATTATATATGCTCAATTTTACCGAATACCAAGTTGGGGTATTGCATATTCTGGGTTTTGACATTGTTTAATACCTTCTATGGGTAGGTTGATTGATTAAGGGTGGTTTCCTATGCATGAGATTGTATACCCTTGTTTATGGGAGAACCCATGGGTGTGTTCCCTTGATTGAATTTTATTGGATGTTTGTCCTAGGTTTCATATGAGGAATACTATGTTTTCCATGCCTATGGTATTTAGGATGGAGTTGTTTGGTTATATGTGATTCCTATTTCGTTTCATTGATTAAATTTGAGCAATGTGATAGTTTGGATTTCATGTAGACCCTTTAATGAATGTTATATGCACGTTGATCTTTTTTGGACAGTGAGATCCTTGGACCCAGAAAACTGTTGGGGTTTCCATGTTTATTTGCACAGGACCATGAGAGACTTTGTGTAAATTTTTACCCAGGGGGTATTTACCATGAGAACTGCCTGAAGGTTGTGTAAAAATTATTGATGCCATGTGGACCCAGGGGTATTGACTGTGAGAGATGCCTTGGTGGTCATTCTAAATTGTTTAGTGCTACATTTAAAAAAGGGGTTAAACCATGAGAGATTTCCCAAAGGGTTGTTGTGAATGATCATTTGTTGTCTTTGATGAGCCCAAGCCAAAGCACAAGCTTGGACTCGGTTTTCCTTGGTTGTTTAGATGGTCTTCCAGATGTATGATGTTGATGTTATTCAGGGGGGATACAGAGTTTGCTTAGAACCCAAGGTAACATTATTCAATGGATTGAATAATTAATAATCATAAATTAATGTAATTGAAAACTGTAGGATTGTTTACTTTTGAGTACATCTTAGTTTATTTCTTCATTTCTGCATATTTCCTGCTATATATATTCACTGATAGTTAGGTATAGATCTTGTGGTGTTTTCCTTATGGAATTCGTCTCACACCTTTTTTGGGTCATGTTTTTTGACCCAAATATATTATATGGTTTTAGGTACAGATAAGGGAAAGCACCCTTCTTCATCAGGTACTTGAGTGTTGTTAGAGATGGAGAGCATGGGACCAAGGTAAGGATTACGATACTGTTGGAGTTTACTATTTTCTGTACTTTGGTTTTAGTATTGTATTTCCAGCATTGTGACTTGTTTGGCTGAATTCCTAGATACATGTGACATGAATCATATATATATATATATATATATATGTTTCAGTTGTTATTACTAACAGTCTTCCGCTGTTTACTTCTTTTTTATGGTATCACTGATTCCGCTACAATTTACTATTTTCATCCACTGTGTTACTCTACCTATGAGGGAATAGTTTCCCCACTATCACACCCAAGTCCCTCGATACTAGTCGCTAGCCTCTGGTATTTGGGAAAATTCATTTGAGGCCATGTGACCAACTAGGTATGAGGCATCTTTTGGCAGCACCCAGAATTAGGACGTTATAAATTGGTATCAGAGGAGGTTATTTTCTTCTTTGTCTTACTATTTGAAGCCTATATATTGGTATAAGAAATGATAGGCAGTTGGTAATAATTTGTGACCAATAATAGCTAGCCTGTGTATAAGGAAAATCCATTTTACCTTGATTATTGCAATTTTACATTTTTACAATTATTATAGTTGATTTGATTTCACTGTTGGGTGACACACTTGTTTTGGGCTATTATGATTTATATCATTATGATTCTATTTTTGTTGAAACCTGATGATATGAGGATATTTCATCTCATTCATCATATAGGAACTTATTAGAAATCACATGTCATGCATTCTTGTTATGCCATTTGTCTTGAATTACTAATTGTATGTTGTTGTGATTGATTTTGTGAAAGATATGCATGTTGTTGTGATAGATGTAGTGATATAATACCTTCTATTTTGATAGGGTATTGGAATATGTAATTTTTTATTTGGATGGATTCCAAACTTTGGTCCCAAAGGTGTTATGGGTCCTCTGTGATCGAAAATTGGTGGGTCATGATTGAACTTTAATTGAATTTTTTCACGTTATCATATGAATAAGGATTCCAGACTTTGATTCGTGGGAGTATGGGCTCCCAAGGGTTAGAATTTGTCATTCCTTAGACAAAAATTTATGTTTTTAAGGGTTTTGGAGAAGTTTTAGAGGGTTGTTGTCCAGAAACCCATACAACATAGCATGCGGTATTATAAACACACTCCATGAGTTCTTCTATTATGGAAGAAACAATTTTTCTTAAGTACACATAGTGTACTTTATATACACATCATGTAGTCTCTAACTATGTGACTGACTATATGAATAATGACACGAGGCTGATAAATGGTTGGTGGAATAGGTTGTGTACTGGGAGTACATGTTGTTCCGTAAGGACTATGTGTCCGGCTATGTGACTAACGACACAGGTGGATAAAACTACGGTTTTATAGTTTTTCCCCATTCCTACATGTTGTGTAGAGTCGACCATGTCACCCACCATGGGGCTAACGACATGGGTGGTGATAACATAAGTAGTACATGTTGTGTCTAGGGTGAACACATCATGTAGTGTTTCCCAGGAGGGACCGATTGGTTCGATCCATGTAGAAGAACTTGGGCAAGAGGGAAAATTTAAGTATACGTCATGTCCTAAGAGGAGCACGTCTTGTGTAGGGGTGTTACATGACCAGTTTTGGAAGTGGTAAATGCCATGTAAAAATCTTAAGGGAACACACTGTGTAGAGTTTATACATGCCTTGAGCAATGTTTTTTAAATCATGAATGTTTTCCTTCTCCTTTTCCTTTATTGAACTTCTAATTTTAATTCCTCGATAATCTTAAATTGAGGTGTGTTCTTGACATTACAGAGTCATTCCACTAAGACGTCCTCCGGTTGTGTGCCAGGTGCTGGGCGATTACCATACATTGGAAACGATAGATCAGGGACTACCAGCAGATCCTCCCATCCTGCCCGGATCTATACTAGCTATTATACCAGATGCAGGTGCTAATGCACAGTTCCGTGAAGGCTTTTTGGGGATGTTACAGACTTTTCAGGGAGCACCACATCCTTCCCCATTTATGTAAGAGATGATGAGGGTGTTCCAACATCATCATCCTCCCACTTCTTCTAGGGATGGAGGAACACAGTCTATAGATTCATGGTTGGAAGCTATGCTTTCTATTTTTGAGCATTCGGAGATGCCTCCGGAGAGGAGGGTGAATATCGTGACGTACATGCTACGTGATTCTGCCAAAATATGGTGGGATGTTATCACATAGGCAGGACATCATCTGGTAATGTCCTAGTAAGATTTTCATGGGACATTCTATAAATATTTCTATCTCAAGGCATTCAGGGACAATCAAGACTACGAGTTCATGCATTTGGAGAAGGGATCTCTTTCAGTGATGGACTACTCTTCTTATTTCACAGAGCTTCAGTGATTCACATCAATTCTGGGAGGTGATGAGTAATATTTGGCTAGGTGATTTGAGGATGGTCTTAGGTATGACATATGATCATAGGTGAATGTCTTCAGGCTGACTTCTGTGATGGCTATAGTGAACTAGGCGTTGATTACTGTACGTAATCTGAGGGAGTTGGGAGCTGTGAGCTAGGGAGATTCTGTATCAAGGGCTTGTATTCCTTCATTTGATAGCATTAAGCACCACATGGATCCTTTTAATGGTCATTCCAATAGCAGGGATGTATCTACAGGTATCCAGGTGAGGTTCTACTAGTGCGAGAAGAGTGGGAACACAAGACCTCAATGCCCGAGAGACCCAGTTGAGTGCCGAGCTTGCGGAAAGATGGGCCATCTTCAGCATTTTTTCTGTTTTTTTTTCACCAACATCTAGGGAGAGGGGATCAATTATGACTCCATGTTTAGGAGCAAGACCATGAGTTTCTCCTCAGTTAGGAAACTGGATTTCATCCAAATGTTAAGGATGAAGAGGAGTTCATGGTCGTGGTAGTCGGATGGCAGGTTTTCAGTGACAGTAGGGTGGATCAGGTCGGGGTAGTCAGGTAGGGTTGCAAGGTCAGAGTGGAGGTCAGACTTTTGTAGTGGAGGAGACCCAGCAGGATTAGGATCTCAGACCCTCTACAGTTAGAGGTACGATTATAGTTTCTTCTCTTCTAGATTCTTCCCTTTTCGATACATTGGATTCCCATAGTTTTATATATTTTTTTTGTTAAGAGACTTGGGATCTGTATATTTACTTCTGAGGATGTTATGACGCTAGAAACTCCATTCTGGATTAGGACGGCTAGTTTATGTCAGTGCAAGGAGTTCCCTATTGAGGTTAGTGGGTGTCACTTATTATGGGACCTCTATGTAATAGAGAAAACATGCTTCGATGTAATTCTAAAAATGTACTGGTTAGTCCTTTTCCAGGATTTTGTTGATTGCTATTATTGTAGGGTGAGTTTCACATCACCGGAGGGCAGGTCTTTTCTACACAAGGTCGATTGGTGTGTCCAGGTGAGCAGAGATGAACCCAAGAATCATGGGTTGGTAGGAATTACAGCCCAGATTGCTAGTTTATATCTGGATGACTCGGGGACTTCACAGATAGACTTTCCTCCAGTGGTGGATCATTTTAGATATGTATTTCCAGATGACTTTTCAGGTTTACCTATAGAGTGTGAGGTATATTTATTTATTTATTTTGTGAAAAGAGTGTCACATGCATCCATTCCTCCCTATAGGATGGCTACACCAGAGTTACATGTAAAGACCCGAAAAATTCAAGGAAATTTTCTTCTTAATTTTCTTGGGGATTTTAAAAGAACACAGTTTCTGACGGCACCTGATTCCAAGGCCCGGTGTGCCTGGAATCTTTTTCCGAAGTTTAGCTCGGGTACATTCAATGAACGAATGAGAGAGTTTTTCTAACTTTTGAATTGGTGCTCAGAATCGAATTCTGAGGGCACCAATGGAATCGCAGTGCTGGTAATTACTTAGAAACACCTTTTCTGGAGTTGCGTTTTCTCAGGTGTGGTTTTTAATTTTTGGGGTTAATTTAATGAATAAAATAAAGTGGTGCGACAATTTATTTTATTTCACTTAAAGCGGATTAACCTAAGTTAAGCGGATAAGGTGAGACCCACAATATCCTACCCACATGGTAGGATATTTGTGAGTTGGGGCCCGCATGAGCCTCACTGTTTCTTACCTTCTAAGTAACGCACCCGCACCCCCTTTTAATGAAGTCAAACCGTGCGTTTATTTTGGTAAAGAAACGCCTTATTAAATTGGGCGGTTAAATTGTTACAATTAATTCATTGAATTAATTGTCTGTTTCTTATCTTTTGAATTTCAAACTCTTATGTTATGATAATAAAATAAGGTAAGGACTTATTTTATTATGTTTGGGCTTGTGTTGTGTTAAGACTTTGGGAGAAAAAGAGAGGATTCTTCATTCTTCGACGAAAAACGCGAAGAACGCACCGCCGCCGACGAAGAACGCCAACCTCCAAAGGCGGACGATGGCGAGAGACGCCTTCCTCGGAGATCACCTAATTCCAACGATGTTCCTTCCGTGGCGATCCTCTTCTTCCGCGGTGATCCTTTTCTTCCGTGATGGTTAATTACACGACGCACGCTCGTTCGATGACAACATTGAGGTAGGGGTTATGTGTTTTAATTTGTGAAATCTTCCGTAATCTAACCCCGTTCTTTTGGACCACTTGATATCATTTAACGGGAGGGGGCCGGACTGCACAAACACAGCCGAACCCCTACCTTATTTTATTATTTGTTGTTGTGGTCTGAGGGAAAGTAACGCGGTGTCGTCGCACCACCAAGGAACGAGTGGAAAGGAATGCACGACGCCGTCATGCCACACATTTGAGAATTGAACCATGTCGCGGAGCCGTCGCGCCACGCCGGAAAGAAACCGAAGACACCACAGCCGGAGTGGGGCTGCGGCGGAGGGGCGCGGCGCCATCGCGCCGCACCGGACGGACCAAGGCCACGGATTAAGCCACGGCGGAGCAGCGGAATCGGCGGCCGGAATCGGGCCGCCAGCGTTAGAGCAGGGGGACCGGCCTTGTCGGTCCTGTGGCAGCAGAAGTCGGCCGGCCGGAGCGGGCTGACCGGACCGTGGAAGAACCGGGGGTTCGAGACCCCCGAATGGCCGGACGTGAGCGGCATCATTAAGGGGCCGAAGTTTCTTCACGCGAGGGCAGCACCCCCTGCATCTGAATGGCTCGGCTATTCGGCCAAGCCCCAAGCCAACGCGCCACGCGCCGGGCCAGCTGCCCTGGTCGGTCCGCCAAACCGGGCCGCCAGGCCGTGCCGCACCCATACGGGCCGGGCCGCGCCCAGGCTGGGTCGGGCCGTTCCCAAGCCAGGCTGGGCCGTGCCATCCGGGCCGGGCCGCGCCCAAGCGGGCCGGACCCGGACCCAGTGCGGGTCGACCCGGTTCGGGCCGACCCTGGGGGTATCGGGTCGGACCGGGCCCGAACCCCCTAATACCGAACCTCTTTCGGTCCGTTTCCCATAACATGAGGTGTGTACCTCTGATCGACGCATCACCATTTGCGTAGCGATCCTTGGATCAGGACGGTCATTTTAGTATATTACACTCAGGGTTTTGGAGAACGTTGGGTTCAGCCGGATTGGTTCGTACACGAAACCAACCGGGCCCTCGGAGCGGAAACACTTATAACTTGAGCTTCAGACGTCTGATTGACGTGTAGTTGACTTTTTTTGATTCCTCTAAGTGAGGATGAACTTTTGGCTTACTCCGCTTGAGGTTTGGACGCAGTTGGACTACAGTCGGGTTGGTTTTGAATTAAAATCCAACTGGGCCCTTGGGACGAAAAAGCCAATAACTCTCAGACTGGGCGTCTGATCGACGCACCGTCTGTTGCGTTGAGTTCCTGTTGATGATATGGAACTTTTGGATACATCAACTCTAGACTATATGTCAGTTGATGTATCAGCCCCTCGGCTCGTGGAGTGGACCTTCTCGAACGAGCTTACTGTGTGCGGGAACCCTAGAGTTGGCTGCGACTGCGACGACGACGACAACTGTACAGAGATCCTCAGTGGATTCGACGACGACGACTACAACACTCAGCGATCCTACATGGATCAGTGCTACTGATCCTATGTGGGTCAGATCCTATGCGGTTCAGTGCTCAGCGGTCCTGTGTGGGCCAGCGCCTACAGATCCTATGTGGGTCCGATCATGTGTGGGTCATTGCGGGGGTCAGTTACCTATCGATCATGTGTGGGTCTGATCCTTTGTGGTTCATTTTGAGGGTTAGTTACCTATCGATCCTGTGTGGGTCAGATCCTTTGTGGGTCATTGCGGGGGTTAGTATCTATCAATCCTTTGTGGGTCCGACGGCTTAGATGAATGAGTGGCTATATCTGATCATCTCTATCGTCATACGAAGAAGTATACATGTGTGAGCTGAACCTTGACTTGCTTTCCAATGTGGATTACGTTATGATTCCTGTGTGGACAGGGTTGTACTTGAGCTCAGAAGTTGGAGCGAACTAGAATTGATGACTTAGGTATATGTATGGACATATAACTAAGCAGTGTCGGATGTTACATTGTGATTGTATCTTTCCTTTGTGGATTATCCTTTGTGGATTCTGGGAGACATTAGGGGGTATCAGGGTCCCTACTGAGTAGATTATACTCACCCCTACACGGGTTATGACCTCACTACGTTGTGTTGGTTGCAGACGACGGATAGCGCTGATCGTGGTTGAGGCTTGCGGAGAAGGATGGTACCTGGAGGTGGACCACAGGGCATGACATACTCTGAGCGGACGGCTGGACCCGAGGAGCTGTGGAGGCTATCTGTACTCACCCTTCAGGTGAGACTTCTAGTGGATGGATCGACGTTGCGGCTTTACTTTCAGTTGTTGTTTTCCATTTACAGCTGTACTTTACTTTCAGTTTGGGTTTGAATTCTGACCCACTTACTTTTCCGCACTTACTTTTGTATTAGTTTTTACTTAGTGTATACTTCTACTGCTTGATTGTTCTGTGGTGTTTGTTTACATTAAAAAGGCAATGTCTTCCCTTTTTACCAGGAATTACACCTTGGTGCTAGTCGCCAGCCCCTGGCCTATGGAAGGCGGGCTTGGGGTAGTCACAACACGGGCCCCGAGGACATGTCGTGACAAATTGCTATCAGAGGAGTTCGGTTCTACCGCAGAACTTTAGAATCTGACCTTTTTCTATGTGAAGCAATATTGTTAAGCGTATTGGGTGTGGTTATCAGTCCAGGGAGTCCAGTGTTGGTGCGGCGGCCGACATATCCGTACACCAGGACCCTGACTTCTGATTTCCGACTTAATGCACGAAAACATTGATTGCATGTGTGCTTCAAGTTTTCTTTGTGATTACTTTGTGTCAGCTCACTGGGTATACTATTCTGACCGTGGCGCACCTGTTTCTTTTCAGGATGGCCCCACGACGGCAGCCAGATAGGGTTCCGAGAGTTGTTCCTAACGACAGACCACCGAGCGATGAGGCCTCGGTACAGGGCCCTTTGGAAGCAGAGGCACCGGCGGTACCTCTACCCGTTGAGCCACCGATGCTACCAGCCCCAGCCGCTGACGATGCACATCGCCTTAGTGCACTGCATGAGTTTCAGCACTAGAGACCACCTAGGTTCTGCGGGGAGATGGACCCCCAGGCAGCCGAGGATTGGCTGGAGGCAGTGGTATGAGTTTTCAGGTTAGTGAGGACACCAACAAACCTCATGGTGATCCTCACAATGAGCCTCCTGCACGCGGCAGCAGGCAGATGGTGGAGCTTGTTGCTCCATGTGCACAATGAGGTGGCTCTCCTCTGGATGGACTTTTAGAGCCTCTTCTGCTCGGAGTTCGTCCCAGCCACCCTCCTTACGGTGCGCATCCAGGAGCTTCTACAGCTGCGGCAGGGAAACCTGACGGTCGCCGAGTACTCGGTGAGATTTACCAATCTCTTGCGCTACTCGACAGACATGGTATGGGACCCATTCTTCCAGGCTCGGACCTTTGAGTAGGGATTGAGGCATGAGATCATGGAATTGCTGATATCCCTCAGCATTTCAACTCAGGAAGGAGTACTGGAGCGAGCTCTTCTGATCGAGAGCTTTCTTGCCGAGTCTACATTAGCAGCGAGACCTACTACAGGGCGGCAGGTAGTAGAGTCTTCTGCAGTAGGAATTCGACGGATGATGCATGGGTCCAGGCAGACCAGACCCTCAGGCAGACGACCTCAAGACATTGGCTCAGCAGTGCGGGGCACACAGCGCGGAGCCAGTCTTTCGAGAGGCAGACAGTGATACACTTGCGGCGGGTAGGGCAACATGGCTCGTGACTGCCCAACCCGCCATGCAGAGGAGAAAAAAACGATTGAGGGGCCACCCAGGCAGAAGTAGAGGGTCGACCGTGGTAGTCCGCATGGAGTAGGCAGACGAGGAAGAGGAACTGGTCGAGCAACAGGTGGTGGGCGACGCTTTGAGGCTCTACCACCACCACTGCCAGGAGGTCCACCCTTACCACAGGGAGCTGGCGGCCAGAGACAGGCACAACTCCAGGCAGTGGAGGCCTACGACCACGGCACACCCGAGATGATTTGAGGTACTATCTGTGTCTATTCCACCCTTGCTGCAGTTCTTATAGACACAGGATCGAGTCATTCTTTCATAGCCGCTGCCCTTGTTCGGAGCTCGGAGATTCCGACAGAGCCGTTGGCTCGATCCTTATGGATAGAGACTCCTACGGGAGCATACTCGATGATTACGCACTGGTTCCGGCAGTGTGAGCTTACTCCAGGAGGCGAGAGCTTCGGCTGGGATCTTCTTGTAGCGGTGTCGAGGCCTTACGATGTCATATTGGCCATAGATTGGTTATCTATAGTCCATGCTCATATTGACTGTATTAGGTGCAAGGTGTGATGTGTACGAACCTATGGGAGTAGGTTCATCTTCACGGGTGATAAGGGAGCCTTCGCAGCATAGGATGGACTTCCACAGAGGAGAGGATAGCCCATCACTCATTAGTTGGCTAGCCTCATCCTAGTAGTAGTTGAAGTACGAAGTTCTAGTTTTCCTACAGTGGTGGATCAGTATGCGGGTTTTTTCCCCGACAACGTTCCAGGACTACCTTCTCACAGATAGGTAGACTTTTATATTGATCTGTACCCCGGGACAGCCCCGATATCCACCCCAGTATATTGGATGGCTCTATCCGAGCTTCGAGAGCTACAGGTACAGTTGGAGGACTTTCAGAGCAAGGGATTCATCTGACCCAGTGTTTCACCTTGGGCTTCCCCGATATTGTTCGCCAAGAAGGCGGACGGGAGCTTGCGACTTTTTGTCGACTATCGTCGCCTGAACTAGTTGACAGTTAGAAACAAGTATCCACTACTGAGGATTGATGACCTCTTCGATCAGCTCAAGGGAGCGCGGTGGTTCTCAAAGATAAACCTCAGGTCAGGCTATCATCAGCTCAGAGTTCAGGACGAGGACGTGCAGAAGACGACCTTCAGATGTCGGTATGGCCATTATGAGTTCTTGGCTATGCAATTCGGCGTAACCAATTCTCCAGCAGTGTTCATGGGCCTCATGAACAGGATATTTCAGCCATACCTCGATCAAATTGTTGTGGTCTTCATCAACGACATTTTGATTTACTCGACGACTGAGGAGGAGCACGCCTACCACTTGCGGGTTGTACTTGACACACTCCAAGAGCACCAACTTTATGGAAAACTCTTGAAGTGTCAGTTCTAGATACGTGAGGTCCACTTCTTGGGACATGTCATATCTGAAGCGGGAGTTGCAGTGGATCCTGTGAAGATCGAGGCAGTGCTAGCTTGGGAACCACCCAGGAGCGTGACGGAGGTGCGGAGTTTCTTGGGACTAGCTGGATACTATCGGAGATTTGTTCCAGACTTCTCCAGAGTTGCGGCACCACTCTCAGCGTTGAAGAAGAAGAGGAAACCCTTTGTGTGGTCAGATAGATGTCAGCAGAGCTTCTAGGAGCTGAGACAGAGATTGACCAGCGCACCTATCTTGAGGTTGCCGGAGGAGGGAGTAGGGTACGTAGTATACTGTGATGCATCAGGGACCGGACTCTGATGTGTCCTGATACAGGAGCGGGAAATGATCGCCTATGGATCACGTCAGTTGAGGCCACATGAGCAGAACTACGCTACCCATGACCTGGAGTTAGCAGCAGTGGTCTTCGCTCTGTAGACAAGCTGACACTACCTGATGGGCGAGCGCTTTACAGTCTTTTCTGACCATCAGAGCCTCAGGTAAATATTCTCTCAGAAGGACCTGAACCTGAGATAGAAGCGATGGATCGAGTTCCTCCAGGACTATGACTTTGAGATAGTCTATACTCCTAGAAAGGGGAACGTAGTAGCCGATGATCTCAGCAGGAGGACAGGCATTCAGCTACTTCGGGAGGCGAGAGAGCAGCTAGCCGCTTTGCAGATATCCTTTGTGGATAGAGATGGAGCAGCCTTCCTTCAGTCACTCACTGTCACTCCTCCATTGCTACAGTGGGTCAGAGAGGCACAGCGTGAGGATGCTGACTGTGAGACACGGTGTGCGCAAATATCCTCAGGACATGCACCTGATGGTTTCTCCTTAGGAGGAGAGCACGACATCCTTTTCAGAGGATGTACCTTGGTACCATTTGCTTTACGGGAGGAGGTTCTGAGAGAGTTTCACACTTCCCCTTTGGCGGTACATCCTGGCGTAGCGAAGATGTACCAGGATCTCAGACGACAGCACTGGTGGCCGAGCATGTAGAAGGCTGTGGCAGAGTTCATTTCTCGATGCCTCACCTGCCAGCAGGTGAAGGCAGAGCATCAGGTACCAGCAGGCTTGGTACAACCCTTGGAGGTCCTAGAGTGGAAGTGGGACGACATATCTATATACTTCGTGACTGGACTTCCACGCACTTCCAGAGGTCACGAATCCATTTGGGTGATTGTCGACCGACTCACCAAGTCGGCTCACTTCTTACCCATCAGAGAGCAGGGCTCAGTGGAGAGCTTGGGACATCTCTATGTTTAAGAGATTTTACGGCTTCATGGTGTACCATCATCTATCGTCTCTGATCAAGATGCTCGCTTTACTTCCCAGCTTTGGAAGGGGTTACAGGAGGCGTTCGGGACACAACTACGTCTGAGCACCGCCTTTCACCCTCAGACGGATGGTCAGACGTAGAGGACCATTCAGACTCTCGAGGACATGCTCCGTGCATGTGTCATCGACTTTGGTCGCAACTGGGAGGACCATCTACCCTTGGTGGAGTTCATATACAACAACAGCTACCACTCCACCATTGGAATGGCACCATACGAGGCGTTGTACGACCGACCTTGCAGATCACCGCTGTGCTGGACAGACCCGAGGGAGTCAACATTTGTGGGACCAGAGATGGTCCAGGCCACGATAGAGAAGGTCTAGATCATCCAGGAGCGGATGAGAAAAGCTCAGAGCCGGCAGAAGTCTTATGCTGACAGGAGGCGGAGGCCACTAGAGTTCTAGGATAGCGACCACGTCTTCTTGCGGGTCTCACCACGACGTGGATTACAGAGATTTGGCCAAGGCGGCAAGCTGTATCCACGCTTCATCGGACCATTCTAGGTCCTCAGCAGGATTAGCGAGATGGATTTTTGCCTGGCTCTACCACCTCATTTGCATCGGGTTCACGACGTCTTCCACGTATCCCAGCTGAGGAGATACGTGCACGACCAGACACATATCATTGACCATGGGGAGTTGGACATTGATGATGGGGTGAATTTTGCGGAGGTCCCAGTGGAGATTGAGGATTGATAGGAGTGGGTCCTACGTGGATGGTTTATTCCTCTAGTGCGCATCAGATGGAAGCACAGGAACCTCCAAGAGGGCACTTGGGAGCAGGAGGCTCAGATGTGTGCTCATTACCCACATTTGTTTCCCTAGTTTTTGATGTATCTTTACGGGGACGTAAATCCCTGAGGTGGGAGTGATGTAATGACCCGAAAAATACAAGGAAATTTTTTTCTTAATTTTTATGGGAATTTTACAAGAACGCAGTTTCTGACGGCACCTGATTCTGAGGCCCGGTGTGCCCGGAATCTTTTTCCGAAGTTTAGATCGGGTACGTTCATTGAACGAACGAGCGAGTTTTTTCTAACTTTTGAACTGGTGCTCGGAATCGAATTCTGAGGGCACCAATGGAATCGCAGTGCCGGTAATTGCTTAGAAACACCTTTTCCGGAGTTGCGTTTGCTCGGGTGTGGTTTTTAATTTTTGGGGTTAAGTTAAAGAATAAAATAAAGTGGTGCGACAATTTATTTTATTTCACTTAAAGCGGCTTAACCTAAGTTAAGCGGATAAGGTGAGACCTAAAATACCCTACCCACTTGGTAGGATATTTGTGAGGTGGGGTCCGCACGAGCCCCACTGTTTCTTCCCTTCTAAGTAACGCACCCGCACCCCCCTTTTAATGAAGTCAAACTGTGCGTTTATTTTTGTTAAGAAACGCCTCATTAAATTGGGCGGTTAAATCATTACAATTAATTCACTGAATTAATTGTTCGTTTCTTATCTTTTGAATTTCAAACTCTTATGTTATGATAATAAAATATGGGAAGGAATTATTTTATTATGGTTGGGTTTGTGTTGTGTTAAGACTTTGGGAGAAAAAGAGAGGATTGTTCGTTCTTCGATGAAGAACGCGAAGAACGCACCACCACCGATGAAGAACGCCAACCTTCGAAGGCGGATGATGGCGAGAGACGCCTTCCTCGGAGATCACCTAACGCCAACGATGTTCCTTCCGCGGAGATCCTCTTCTTCTGAGACGATCCTTTTCTTCCACGACAGTTAATTCCGCGATGCACGCTCGTTCGATGACAACGTTGAGGTAGGGGTTATGTGTTTTAATTTGTTAAATCTTCCGTCATCTAACCCTGTTCTTTTGGACCACTTGATATCATTTAACGGGAGAGGTCCGGACCTCCCAAACACGGTCGACCCCCCTCCCTTATTTTATTATTTGTTGTTGCAATACGAGGGAAAGTAACACGGTGCCGTCGCACCGCGCGGGAACGAGCGACAAGGAATGTGTGGCGCCGTCGCGCCACGCATTTGAGAATTGAACCAAGCTGCGGTGCTGTTGCGCCGCACCAGAAAGAAACCGAAGACACCGCAGCCGGAGCGGGGCCGCGGAAGAGGGGCACGGCGCCGTCCCGCCGCGTCGGACGAACCAAGGCCGCGGCTTAAGCCGCGGCGGAGCAACGGAACCGGCGGCCGGAATCGGGCCACCGGCGTCAGAGCAGGGGGACCGGCCTTGCCGGTCCCGTGGTGGCAGAAGCCAGTCGGCCGGAGCGGGCCGGCCGGACCATGGAAGAACCGGGGGTTCGAGACCCCCGACTGGCCGGACGTGAGAGGCCCCATTAAGGGGCCGCAGTTTCTTCACGCGGGGGCATCACCCCCCCACATCCGAACGGCTCGGCCGTTCGGTCGAGCCCCTGGCCAGCGCGCCAACGCGCCGCATGCCGGGCCGGCTGCCCTGGCCGGTCCGCCAGACCGGGCTGCACCCAGCCGGGCCGGGCCGCGCCCAGGTTGGGCAGGGCCGCGCCTATGCCGGGTCGGGCCGCCCCATCCGGGCCGGGCCGCGCACAAGTGGGCCAGACCTAGACCCAGTTCGGGTCGACCCAGTTCGGGCCGACCCTGGGGGTATCGGGCCGGGTCGGACCGGGCCCGAACCCCCTAATATCGAACCTCTTTCGGTCTTTTGCCCATAAATTGAGGTGAGGACCTCCGATCGATGCACCGTCAGTTGCTTAGCGATCCTTGGATCGGGATGGTCGTTTCGGTATATTACATTCAGGGTTTCGAAGAACTCTGGGTTCGGCAGGGTTGGTTCGTACACGAAACCAACCGGGCCCTCGGAGCGGAAACGCTTATAACTTGAGCTCCGGATGTCTGATTGATGTGCCGTCGACTTTGTTGGATTCCTCTCAGTGAGAAGGAACTTTTGGCTTACTCTGCTCGAGGTTTGGATGCAGTTGGAGTACGGTCGGGTTGGTTTTGACTTAAAAACCTACCGGGCCCCTGGGACGAAAAAGCCAATAACTCTCAGACCGGGCGTCTGATCGATGCGCCGTCTATCACGTTGAGTTCCTGTTGACGATACAGAACTTTTGGATACATCAACTCCGGACTATGTGTCAGTTGATGTATCAGCCCCTCAGCTCGTGGAGCGGACCCTCCCGAACGAGCTTACTGTGTGCGGGAACCCTAGAGCTGGCTGTGACTGCGACGACGACGACTGTATAGATATCCTCAGTGGATTCAACGGTGATGACTACAGAACTCAGCGATCCTAAGTGGATCAGTGCTACCGATCCTGTGTGGGTTAGATCCTGTGTGGGTCAGCGCTCAACGGTCCAGTGTGGTCCATCTCCTACAGATCATGTGTGGGTCCGATCCTGTGTGGGTCATTGTGGGGGTTAGTTACCTATCGATCCTGTGTGGGTCCGATCCTTTGTGGGTCATTGCGGGGGTTAGTTACCTATCGATCCTGTGTGGGTCAGATCCTTTGTGGGTCATTGTGGGGGTTAGTACCTATCTATCCTTTGTGGGTCCGACGACTTAGATGAATCAGTGGCTATATATGATCATCTCTATCTTCATACGAAGAAGTATACCTGTGTGAGCTAAACCTTGACTTTCTTTCCTATGTGGATTACGTTATGCTTCCTGTGTGGACTGGGTTGTACTTGAGCTCAGAAGTTGGAGCGAACTGGAATTGATGACTTAGGTATATGTATGGGCATATACCTAAGCAGTGTTGGATGCTACTTCGTGATTGTATCTTTTCAATGTGTATTATCCTTTGTGGATTTCGGGAGACCTTCAGGGGTCTTGGATTCCCTACTGAGTAGCTTATACTCACCCCTGCACGGGCTATGCCCGCACTACGTTGTGTTGGTTGCAGACGACGGACATCGCTGATCGTGGTTGAGGCTTGCGGAGCAGGACGATACCTGGAGGTGAACCACTGGGCGGGACGTACTCTGAGCGGATGGCTGGACCCGAGGAGCTGTGGAGGCTATCTGTACTCACCCTTCAGGTGGGACTTCCAGTGGACGGCTCAACGTTGCGGATTTACTTTCAGTTGTTGTTTTCCCTTTCCAGTTGTACTTTACTTTCAGTTTGGGTTTGTATTTTGGCCCACTTACTTTTCCACACTTACTTTTGTATCAGTTTTTACTTAGTGTATACTTCTACTGCTTGCTTTCTCTGTGGTGTTTTTTTACTTTACAAAGGCAATGCCTTCCCTTTTTACCAGGAATTACGCCTTGGTGCTAGTTGCCAACCCATGGCCTATGGAAGTCGGGCTTGGGGTAGTCACAGAACGGGCCCTGAGGATGGGTCGTGACATTACAAGAGCTCAAGAATCATTTGGAGGAGTTACAGTTAAAGGGTTTCACCCAAACCAGTACTTCTCCTTGGGGTTCGCCCATTCTTTTTTCAAAGATGGTAGATGAAACCCTCATACTTTATAGGGATTATTGAAATATAAACTGGTTGATAGTCAAGAACTGATATCACTTTCTGAAGATTTATGATCTCTTTGATCAACTACGAGGAGACCGAGTGTTCTCGAATATTGACATGAGATCTAGTTATCATCAGTTGCACGTTAGACCATAAGATATACCTCTTATAGTCTTTCATAGTAGGTATGGACTATATGAGTATTTGGTTATGTTGTTCCTTCTTATGAATGCACCAAAAATTTTCATGGCACTGATGAACCGAGTGTTCCATACTTATCTAGATTCTTTTGTGGTAGTCTTTGTGGACGATATGTTGGTGTACTCTCACACTCAACATGACCATACCACCCATCTTTAGATCATTTTGATTACATAGAGAGAGCATAAATTATATGCCAATATCTCAAAATTCAACTTTTGGATGGATTAGATTCACTTCTTAAGTAATGTTATCTCAGATACAAGAGTATCAGTACACCCATAGAAAGTGAGAGCAGTAGTTTCCTAAGAGCATACAAAGAACGTCTTTGAGGTATGGAGCTTTCTGGGGAAGGCTGGTTACTATGGGATCTTTATACATTACTTTTAATATTTATTAGTGCCACTTATGAGCCTGACTAAGAACGGTGCAAAGTACTTGTGGATAGATTCCTATGATTCAGCCTTTAAGGAGAGAAAAGGGAGATTGACTTCAGCACCAATACTAGTTTTTCTAGAGTAGGGAAAGAGTTACACCATTTACTATGATGCATCAGGTATTTGGCTGGGATTTGTTCTTATATAGGGGAAAGGATTCGTTGCCCACGGGTCTCGGCAGTTGAAGACACATTAGAATAGTTACCCGACTCATGATCTTGAGATTACTGTAGTTTTCCATGCTTTATGCAGTTGGAGACATTATCTGTTGGGAGAGCATTTTCTAGTTTACACTGACCACAAAATCTCAAGTATATCTTTACTCACCATGATCTGAATTTGAGACAGTGAAGGTGGGTTGAGTACCTTTAGTATTTTGACGTAGAGATTTCCTACACGCCTGGGAAAGGCAATGAAGTGGTTAATGCATTGAGTAGGAGTAATCAGATACATGCATTTAAAGAGGCCAACAATGAGTGGAATCTTATGGCTCTCTTCTCTAAGATGCATTTGGTGGTGCATGACAGATTGGGGTATAATTTTATTTCTTTTGTAGTTGTTACCTCTACTATATTGGATTGAGTTCAAATGAGGCATCTATCAGATCCTGAAGGCCTAGTCCTATGAGAGAGTGTATCAGGAGAGGACCCTACTCCTAGGTGGACCGTAGGAGATGATGAGATCTTGAATTTTGATGGATGTGTATTGGTGTCATCAGACATACGTGAGGATCTGATGTGATGTTTTATTTCCTCATGTTGGGCAGTTCATCCTGGTGTCACCAAGATGTATCAAGATCTACATCGTCAGTATTGTTGGATAGGTATGAAGAGGGATGTAGCTAGCTTTATTATGAGATGTTCTACCTGTCAGCAGGAGAAGGTGGAGAATCAATGATCGACATGGCTTTTATAAAAGTTACCCATTCCCAAGTGAAAGTGGAATAATGTCACGATGGATTTAGTGATGGGTTTACCGAGGTCACCTCAAGGGAATGATGTAGTATGGGTTGTGGTTGACAAACTCACGAAGGTTTCACATTTCTTTCCGATTAAGGAAACCTTCAATGTTGATGAGCCTGGAAGGTTGTGCATCCAAGAGATTATAAGTTTGAATGGGGTTCCACACTCTATCATTTCGGAACGGGATGCCCATTTTACTTCTCATGTCTGGCAGGGACTATAGAGGGCTTTGGGTACATAGGTACTTCTGAGTACAACTTACCATCCCCGGATATATGGTCAGTCCGATCACACGATTCAGGTGTGGGAGGATATGCTACAAGAATATATCCTAGATTTTGGGTGTTCTTGTGAGAGACAGATACCCCTAGTGGAGTTTTCCTACAATAATATTTCTTAGTCAATGATTCAGAAGCACTTTACAAGGCTTTTTATGGTAGGCCATGCCTATCACCCCTATTTTAGATGGAAGTAGAAGATTCAACTATATTGAGACCTCATCTTGTCCAGGAGACCACTGAGCAGGTGGGGTTGATTCAAAAAGGGATAGATACTGCACAGTCACTCCAGAAATCTTATGATGATTGACGTAAAAAACCTATAGAGTTCGAGGTTAGAGATTGGGTTTTCTTACGTGTCACACCAAGGTTGGGACGCAAGAGGATTAGGCGACTAGGGAATATTTTAACGAGATACGTCGAGATGTTTGAGGTTTTTGAGAGAGTCGGGCTAGTTGCCTATCTGTTGTAGTTACCTCAGAGGTACCAGACTTTGCATGATGACTTTCAAAATTCTTAGCAACATTGTTAATTTTCTGACCCATCTCACATTTTTTAAAGTGAGGATGTTGAGTTGGAGGTGGATGCATCCTTCAAGTATCACTCTATTTAGATTTTGGATCATAGTATGAAGGTTATTTGTGGTTGTTCTATTCCTATGGTACAGGTGCTATGGCAGCACGGGAAAGTACAGGACGAGACTTGGGAGAGAGAGGCTGACGTACAATCACAGTGGCTAAATTTTTTTGAAGTTTCTTCTTTATCACCCTTGGAAGGGAAATTCAAGGATGAATTGATTTAAGGGGGAAGTCTATAAGAACTCAAATCTTTTTTTAGGTATGGATCTTTATTTTGGGTTGTTTTTTTAGAAAAATAATGTTTTAAAAATTTTCTAAGTACACACCATGTACTCTTGAGTACACTCCATGTACCCAGTTTCCATGCATAACCATGTACTAGCCATGTAATAGAAAAGTACATGGCTCTGTAGGTGACCTGGAAGACCGCCTAAAGCAGGGGCCGATTTAGGCCAGTACATAGAGTTTACATTAATTGAACACACCAGGTACTTTTCTTTTCTTTTTATTAATTTTACCAAGGTCACATCTAATCTCTAGAAGCATCTTCTTCTTCCTGTGTTTTGTACAGGAGTGAGACAAAATGACTGAGAACGTCGAACCCCTACCATTCCTCTATCCAACCTCTGATTAATATATCGCCAGGTGTATTGGATTCTCATCAGTGAGTTCCCTCTTTCCCTAGAGCCTCTCTTCCTAATTTATCCTCTCGATTGAGATATCGGGGGGGTGATCTTTTTTACCCTTTTCATAGATTTACATCGTTCTAGGCTGATTCAAGTGCCTCTTTTCAATAGTGTTTATTGTAAAACATCAAGGTATGTGGTTTGTGCCTTTCTTCGATTGTCTTTGGAATATATATGCTTATTTTTACCAAATACCAAGTTGGGGTATCGTGTATTTAGTGTTTTTACCCTGTTTAGTACCTTCTATGGGTATGTGGATTGACTAAGGGTTGTTGTCTATGAATAAGATCGTATAACCTTGTTTATGGGACACCCCAAGGGTGAGTTACCTTGTTTGACTGTTATTGGATGTTTGGAATATGTTTCCTATGAGGCATACCTTGTTTTCCATTCCTTGAGTTGTTTAGGATGGAGTTGTTTGGTAATATGTGATGCATGTTTCTATGCTTTTATTAAAGTTGAGACATGTGATAGTTTTAATTGCATGTAGAGACTTTAATGAATGTTGTATGTGTGATGATCTTCCTTGGACCGCAATATCTTTAGACCAGGAAAAATTTGGGGGTTTCCATGTTTATTTACACATGCTTGTGAGAGCCTTGGTGTAGATTTTGACCTAGGGGGTATTGACCGTGAGAGCTACCCAGATGTCATGTATAAATTATTGAAGACATGTAGACACAAGGGTATTGACCGTGAGAGATTCCCTGGTGGTCATTTGAAATTTTGTAGTGCAATGTTTAACCAAATGGGTTAGATCGTGATATCTTTCCCAGAGGGTTGTTGTGAATGATCGTTTGTTGTGTGGGATGATCCCAAGACAAAGCACAATCCTGGACTCAGTTTTTGTTGGTTGTTTAGATGGTCTTATGAGATGTATGATGTTGCTGTTATGTATAGGGGGTGCAGATCTTAGGCTAGATCCAGAGGCTACATTATTCAAAGGATTGAATAATTAATAAACATAAATGAATATAATTGAAAACTGTAGGTTTTTTTTCTTTTGATTACTTCCAATTTTATTACTTCATTTCGTCATATTGCCAACTATATATATTCACTGACAGTTAGGCACAAATCTTGTGGTGGTTTCCTTTTAGGATTCATCTAACACCCTATTTGGGTCATGTTTTTTGACCCAAAAAGATTATATTGTTGCAGGTATAGATAAGGTCAGGTGCCCTTCTTGATCAGGTACTTGAGTGCTGTTGGAGATGGAGAGCATGTGAAGAAGCTGAGGCTTGCAATGCTGTTGGAGTTTACTATTTTATGTACTTTGGTTTCATTATTGTATTTACAAAATTGTGACTTGTTTGTAAGATTTTCTAGATACATGTGACATGCATAATTTATATATATATATATATATATATATACAGCTATTCAAAAGCCTCTAGCATTTGGGGAAATGTGCTTTATGCCATGTGACCAACCGGGTATGGGGTACCTTTAGGCAACACTTGGAATCGGGATGTTAAACTATGAGTTCCTCATGATTTATTTTTGTGTGACTAATTATAACTGTATATTCATGGCTATCATGAATTAGATTTTCCATTCATACTTGTACTGACTTGTATTTTTCTTTATCGATGATATTCTTATTTACTTTGCATTTGAGGAGGAGCATGAAAAGCACTTGTGTGTGGTCTTAAACATACATTAAGAGCCCCAAAAATACAATAAGATCTTTATGTGTTAATTTTGGATTTTAGAATTTCAATTTATAAGTAATTTTATATCTTAGCATGGCTTATCAATAAATCTAGTGAAGATTGATGTAGTTCATCCATGGGAAGTAACCAATAGCATGTCATAGGTGATGAGTTTTCATGGTTTGGAAGGATACTACCAGAGGTGTATGGTAGAAGTTTCTAGGATAGTAGCCACTTTTATTTCCTGAATGTGGAAAGGGAATCCATTTTCCTAGATTGGGCAGTATCAGGTATCCTTTGAAGAGTTGAGGTAGTGGTTGATCGATGCTCGTGTGTTGAAACTATCGGAGGAGGGTGTCATGTACATGCTGTTTTGTGATGCCTCTAGAGCTATAATCAAATGTGAGATGATGAAAAGGCATGTAGTGATTACTTATTATTCAATATAGTTGATATCCCATGAGAATAATTATTCAATCCATAATTTTGAGTTGGTAGTGATAGTCCTCACCCTAAAGATAAGGATGCACAATATTCTGGGTGATCATTTCTTTGTTTACTCAGACAACCATATTCACAAGTATATCTTCACCCAGATATACCATAAACTGAGATGTAGGTATTAGTTAGAGTTTCTATAGGATTATGACTTTGAGATATTTTACACTTCAGGGAAGGTAAATGTGGTGGAATATTCCCTTATAAGGAAATATCTTTCTCATTTGGTGGATGGGGCATCAGAATAGTTTACCTCATTACTGATAAACCTAGTGGAGGATAGGGGTGTATCTTACCTTTAGTAGGTGGTGGTGACTCCACCTCTTCTTCATCATGTGAGAGATACTTAGTTGCGAGATATCAACTGTGAGGTTTTAAGTGACCATATAACCTCAGGAGATACACCAAATGAATTTTTTGAATAAAGAGAGCACATCATCCATTTCCAGGGATAGAATGTAGTTCATATGACAATTCATAAGGAGGTGTTGGGTTATTTTAGTACCTCTCCATTTCTTATTCATTCAAGTGTAGATAATATGTAAAAGTACCTTCAATGACGGTTTTGGTGGGCTAGCATAAGGAAGTTAATTTCCATGTTTTTTTGTGGTGTCTCACATGTCTGCAGGTAAAGGATGAACCTCATGATCCAGAAGGTTTAAATCAAACAATTGAGATCACAAAATTTAAGTGGGATAAAATATTGATTTATTTTTTTATGATTATTCCATGGATATCATGAGACCATAACAATACCTGGGTGATTATCGATCAACTTACCAAGTCGGAATAATTTCTTGTCATCATGTACCAAAGTTTGATTAAGAGTTCGGGACATTTATACCCGTGTGAGATCTTCTAAATTCATGGTTTATCCATAATGATAATATTCAACAATGATGTTATGTGCACATTATAGTTGTGGAGGGTTTTATGGGGGTTTAGGGACCTAGTTATGGATGATCATAGAATTTCATCCACGGACTAATAGGTATACCAAG
The DNA here is from genome assembly GCA_963277665.1 of Viscum album. Taxonomy (NCBI): domain Eukaryota; kingdom Viridiplantae; phylum Streptophyta; class Magnoliopsida; order Santalales; family Viscaceae; genus Viscum; species Viscum album. Next base: position 1,980,591,340 of record OY728155.1, read on the forward strand.
AAGACCATCTAGGTTTTGGAGGATATACTGAGAGCCTATATGTTGGAATTTGGATAGATCTAGTATGATCAATTAGTGTAGTTTTCCTAAAATAAAAGATATCACTCTAGTATTTTCAAGGAACTTTTCAAGGTCTTGTACAAAAGACCCTATAGCTCATGCTTATATTGGAATGAGATTGGAGAAACATCTCTTGTTGTGATAGAATAGGTGCAGGCAATAACAAATAATGTGTAAGTGATTTGTGAGAATATGTGGGTAGACCATAACTAAAATATATATTATATGGGCTGATTTTATCGGACTTTGGAGTTTGATCTTGGATATTGTGTTTTTCTAAGAGTCTCCCCACATTGAGGATAGTGTACATTTTTCTTGGGAAGCAAGTTATCCTTAAGGTTCATCAAGTTATTTGATATCATATAAAGGGTTTTTGTGGTTTCTAACAACTTTTACTTACCCCCCCCCCCACAATTGGATAGAGTGAATAACATCTTCAATGTGTCATAGATGAGGTGATATGTGTACGATCTGTCACGTGTCATTGACTGGGGTGAGCTAGAAACCAATGACAGAGCCACCTTCTTGGAGTACCTAGTGGGGATCGAGGGTCAACAGGAGAGGATCCTATATAGATAAACAATTCCTTTCGTTTGAGTTCATTATCATTATGGGGGAATTTAAGAGAGGTCTTGGAGTGTGAGATCCAAATATCAGCTGATTTGACACTACCTTTTTTTCAACTTTTTCTTTTCACAGAAAATATCATTGAAGGATGGTAGAATTTAATGACATTGGTTTCATTGGATTATTCCTCTAAAGATATATATATATATATATATATTTCTTCTGATTTGTTGATATGTTTTGGGTGCTGCAGGACCTCAAAATTAATATATCAAAAATAATAATACAAATACTAAAGAACATGTGTGCCTATTTTAAGGATAAATGGTTTACCCATTGATCAATGTCTCAGATGGGGAATTATTTACCATGGTAGTTTTTGGAACATCGAGTTTACCATAGAAATGACATAAAGTATGTTGGCGTCGGGAGTTCGGTTGAAGGTGGTCGTTGGTGGGTGTGTAAAGTGAATTGAATAACTAATTTATTTATTTTATTTAAATAATTAATACTAATTACCTATATATATATATATGTCATAATGAAAAATTACTATGGTTATCCACCTAAACATGAAATATTAGAGAGGTGGATGAGAGTTTCTTTGGATTTGGAAACTCATGAATGTGAATCGATGACCAACAATCAAGGAGAATCTTGAGGCAAATGCATAACACAGCATGATAAAAACCATTCATTGCTAGATAATTCATTCTTCACAAAGAATTGGTTTTTTCTTTGGGTAAGGAATGTTTTTTATGGATTTATGTAGTTTGATTTATTTGACATGCATGGATTTCTCATATTATTTATTTATCTATGATCGATATTCTTTGCATGATCCAAATTCCAAATGGAATTCATAGACCTATATGTTTATATCATATGCACCCTTTTTTTCAATTGGAACCACTTTGTGTAATATTTGGATGGTATATCACTATAAAATGATGGTATCACCTTATTCATGTGCTTTTATGATCACACCACAATTCACCGTTCATTTTCACCCTTCTCACTACTGAATTAAACTAATTTTGTATTTTAAATTTCAATTATTATAAAGAAATTCACTCCTTTTTTGAATAAATTGTTTTTTAATTACTATTAAAAAGGTTAATTTCACTTGTTTGTATAATTTCATTGTTAGTGGAGGTGATTTGGAGGGCCTAGGATGAAGCAGGAGAAAAATGGGCCAAATTGCATGGAATCCCGTGAATACCTATCCATGATTTTGCACGTTTTAAGAATTAAAAGCATTAAAATGGGGTAATATTTTTTTATAATCATACAAAACATAGTGGGATACAACTCTTTTTAAGTAACAAAATCCAAATTCATCCACTTAAAGGCCCATAAGAACTGATCTTTCCATGGAATCAAATATGCAAAAATTCAAAAGTGGTGTTCTATATTCTGTCGATATCTTGAGATATAGTTGTCCAAATGATTCCAAATTTTTGTAGAGATATTCAATTGGTTGGTCTATAACTTTTCATTTTTATCAAAATCAAGATAAGATTTTCTAGAGGTCTAAAACCATGGTCTAATTGGTTTTTTGAAATATGGGGTCTCAAAACCACCTCTCAATTTTCCAATAAAATTATACCATGGGCACCCCATTTGGAAGTTAGACCAAGAAGAAATTTGATTCCATTTTGGATTCCCAAAGGATTCCTATAATAAATCCTATAATCTATAGAGTCCATGGGAAGTTTTACTTCCTCATCATTGTTTTCTTTCCTCCCATAGAGTTCTAAATGCCATGTGATCTACTTGGGAGGAACATGATGTAATCTTGAGCTTCAGGTTTGTAATATTTTATTGATCTTATTAATTCTTGGTTTTTATGTTGTTTTTATTCATATTATCTTATTATTTTATTGAGTTATGTACTGGTATGTCATGCTCAACTAATATGATCATGTTGGGGGGTACCGTTTCATGTGATGTTTCACACACCATTCACCATTTTTTATTTCGTCTTTTAATTATGGTGTTTTTGTGGTTCATATTAGTCAAATTAAAATCACATAAAAACTAACATGTCCATTTAATTTCATGTCATGGTAACTCATTAAAATAAAATACAAACTTGGAAATCACATCGAGTTCTTCAGGTGTTTCCATGGTGAGTTTCGGTTATGAAGTCAAACACAAATCGCCCAATCATCAGTGGTATATGGTGAATCATTGTATGTTTTAGACTCAACCATATGGGGTATCCTAGTTTAAACTCAGTAAAATTTTGGTTATAGGTGTTAAAAAACAGGTATTAGAAAATCATAACCCTATCCCTTGAAGTGATCAAGGATGAGCATCATGATATTTCCCCGAGTTGATCATGCTTAATAGAATCTGTCAATATCCACTTTATTGTATCACTTTTTCATATGCTTTCATCTTAAATCAAACAATACCCAAATTTTAAAAAATTTCATTCCCTTTTTTATTAATGAAAACAATATTTTTTAAATTAATGATATAAGGATTCGTTGTGAGATGGCATGTGGTTCATACTATACTATAGAAATTCTAGTAAAAACTAAACATTTAATTTGACATGCTCGACAATGAAATCATATTTTGGCATCATTGCTAGGAATCCAAGATCATTTTATTTATTTATTTAATTTTATTTAATTATTTTTATTTCTATTTATTACTCCTACCAATATCTCTACTTCCCTTTTGGTTGTTTTTGTCTCTATTTTTATTTATTTGTGTGTGTGTTTTTTCCTCTCTCTATCTCTCTCTCTCTCTCTCGTATTCTCTCCCTTTCTATTTGTTTTTATAGTATCACTTGATATTTAATTTTATCCTTTAATTATTCTTAATAAAATTTATTTTATGCATCCTCCATCATAAATAACAAAAAAAAACTTCACAACTTATTTGAAAGGCCTGATTAGAAAAAGAAAAACACTACAGGAAAAACCGATTATTGTGATGGGTTATTTGCGACGGGAATAAATCCCGTCGCAAAAAATCCGATGAAAAGCGTATTTGCGATGGGAATATATTCTCATCGCAAATGTTCAGTTATTTGTGACAGGAATACAGGACCCGTCGCAATAGATATGGCGCGGTTTGCATGCCAAAACGCGGGAAGCCTATTTGCGATGGTTGCCTTCTACCCGTCGCAACTACCCGGCGACGGTAAATACTATTTGCGACGGGTAAATCGTCCTGTCACAAACAATTTGTCGGCAGGTGTTATTTGCGATGGGGCCCGTCGCCAATACTGGCGGCGGTAAATAGGATTTTGCGACGGGGATATCTGTTCGTCGCTAATGGTATGTCGGCAGACAGCTATTTGCGACGGGCCCGTCGCAAAAACACTTTTAACCGCCGCCTGTAATTAATGCGGGCCAAGGTATTTGCGAGGGGATCCCACCGCAACTACTAGGTATTTGCGGTGGTATCCCGTCGCAAATAAGACCATTGCAAATAATCTAACCTATATATACCCCCACCCATTTTTTTCCAAATCATTCATATCTCTCTTTCTTTTTCTCTTTAACTTCTAGTTCTAAGTAGAAAATTTCTTTCCGTTTAATTTTTTCTTACGAGAAGAGGAGAGAAGGAGTTAGAAGGTTTGAATTGCTTCAAAATATCGAAGGTGTTTATATATATTTTTTTTAAATTATTTTTAATTGTTAAATTATTTTTAATTGTTAATTTTATTTTTAATTGTTAATTTTAATTTATTTAATAGAATGTTTAGTAACTATATAGTATAATTAGATTAAGTAGTTGAACCAAATAATCCTTATCTGGATATGAACTAGTAGATGCGACTCTGGCACAGATGTACCTAGGAGTGAAAACTATGACAAGGTGTTTTGAGCTTGACTTGTGGTAACCTGGTACATGACAACGGTCCTTACTGCACTCTTGGTTCGACACTCCTAAGGGGCATTTTCGTAATAATTAAAAATAATTATATTTAATTATAAATAATTAGAAATAGTTATATTTAATTAGAAGTAATTATATTTAATTAGAAATAGTTATATTTAATTAGAAATACTTATCAAATTAATTAGAAATAATTAAAATAATTATAAAATTATTAAGAAATAATTATATTTAATTAGATTTAATTAAAATAATTATCAAATATTTAGGAAATAATTAGATTTAATTGATTTAAAATAATTAGAAATAATTAAAATAACTATTAATATAAATAATTAGTATATTAGAAATAATTAGAAAATTAGAAATAATTAGGAAATTAGAAATAATTAGGAAATTAGAAATAATTATGAAATTAGAAATAATTAGGAAATTAGAAACAATTAGGAAATTAGAAACAATTAAAATAATTAGGAAACAATTAAAATAATTAAGAAACAATTAAAATAATTAGGAAGCAATTAAAATAATTAGGAAACAATTAAAATAATTAGGAAACAATTAAAATAATTAGGAAACAATTAAAATAATTAAGAAACAATTAAAATAATTAAGAAACAATTAAAATAATTAGGAAAAAATTAAATTATTTAGGAAACAATTACAATAATTAGGAAACAATTACAATAATTAGGAAACAATTAAAATAATTAGGAAACAATTAGGAAACAATTAAAATAGTTAGGAAACAATTAAAATAATTAGGAAATAATTAAAATAATTAGGAATTAATTAAGAAACAATTAAAATAATTAGGAAACAATTAGAAAACAATTAAAACAAATAGGAAACAATAAAAATAATTAAGAAATAGTTAAAATAATTAGGAAACAATTAAAATAATTAGGAAACAATTAAAATAATTAAGAAACAATTAAAATAATTAGGAAACAATTAAAATAATTAGGAAACAATTAAAATAATTTGAAAACAATTAAAATAATTAGGAAACAATTAAAATAATTAGGAAAAAATTAAAATAATTTGGAAACAATTAAAATAATTAGGAAACAATTAAAACAATTAGGATAATTAGAAACTATAATTAGGATAATTAGCAACTACAATTAGGATAATTAGCAACTACAATTAGGATAATTAGCAAGTGTGATTGACCACTCATCTACCTCAATTTTATTTTCATTTATGTGTTGAGGCTTGACAGGAAAATGTTTCCTCCACATGTAATATTTGCTTTTACTGTCAAAATTATCAACCTCCTCACCAGCATAGAGGTGAGGAGGTTTATAATTTTGAGAGTAAAAGCAAATATTACATGTAGAGGCAGAAGTTTCCTGTCAAGCCTCAACACACAAATGAAAAGAAAATTTAGGTAGATAAGCGATCAATCACGTTTGTTTTTCTATTCAATGATTGATTAACCACCTGACCTATATGCACATATTCGCATTACTAATTAGTAACATAATTAGTAATATAATTAGTAACATAAATAGTAACATAATATAAAATATTATATTACTCTAATATTAATAATTAAATAATACTAATAATATAATTATTTTATTATTATATGATTAATAATTATAAAAATATTAATATTATTAAAATTATAAAATATTTATAAAATATTAAAATTATCAATATTTCCAACAAGTTTTTCTCTATTCTTAACATCTTCAAATCTTATAGGGTCTCCAATTTTCATGTCATGCCCAATAAAAAGTTTGCATCAACCGTGTCCAATGTAAACTCTATAATTATCCTTTCTTGGTTGATCACCTCACAAGTAGCATTGCAATAGGACAACCCAAGTCATGTCTTTCTCATCTATAAGAATCATATCACATGACTTTTTACATAGACCATTCATTCTTGAAAAATTAAGGGAAATATACTAAAGTTCTCTTAATTTTTCAAGGAAGAATGATCTATGTAAAGGGTCATGCGAGATTATTCTTAAAGAAGAGAACGACATTACTTGTATAGTCCTATTGTAACACTACTTGCGAGATGATCAACTATGTAAGGAAAATTATAGAGTTTACATTGGACATGGCTGACGCAAACTTTTTATTGGGCATGACCTGAAAATTAACGACCCTTTAAGATTTGAACATGTTAAGAATAGAGCAAAATCTGTTGGAAATATTGAGATTTGTAATAAATAGTAATAATTAATAATAATTAGTAATAATTAGTAATAATTAATAATAATTATTAATAATTAGTAACAATTAATCAAAAATCAAATAAATTAGAGTACATGGTTATAAATTGGCACAATTTCCAGGGGATTGGAAGCTACCTTTTTCTCAACGTCTCATATCTTTACTACTTTCTCCCACTGAAATGAGTATGAAAAATGTGCTCTAATGTATGTCAGAGCAAGTTTTTTATACTGATTTCAGTCGGGAGAAAGTTAAAAAGAGACGAGTCATCAGACAAAAGAAGCTCTTTTACCTGACGACTCATCTCCTTGCAAGGAGATGAGTCATCAGGCAAAATAGCTGCCACCAATTCATTGGAAACAAATAAGAATAATTAGTAATATAATATCCACAATGATGATTAAAAAATATTATTTCATTATTCAGGCATATTTCATTTAGCCAAGTATTTCTAAGTATTGCTAAAATAATAATAATTAGTAGGGATGATTAAAACTAACTATGTCACATATAATTATTGGTAATTACTAAGAAATAACTGTAATTATGTATCTAATATTTTTAGGATATTGTTTTTCTTATATCAAATTATTTAACAATAGTAATGGTTTTAAATTTTGTAGAAACATATATATGAATATGGAACAAGGAAGTCGACTTCAATCATTATTAGATGATTGCGCTTGGATAAATCAGCGCAGAAATCCAAACTATTCTAGTTTAAATCCTGTATATGTTGATGGTGTTGAAGCTTTCTTATAATTTGCATCATCAAACCCATAATTTGTTTCAGAAGGGAAAATTAAGTGTCCTTGTAAAAAATGTGTTCTGAGAACGTTTGAGACATTTGACATCGTTGGGAAACATCTCTTGCGTTATGGTTTTCAATCAGATTATATTTTTTGGTATCAACATAGTGAACATAGTTCCAAAGAAGATACTAATAATTTGATTCTGGATCCATCACGGTTTCAGAATTTAGTACATGATGTTGTAGGGTCATCCGTTCAACAAACTGAAATCGAGGATGATTTTGATTTACCTCCCGAGTTGGCACCATCTGAATTTGCTGAGTTGTTTAGGTCTGCTGAGGATGCATTATATCCTGGTTGCAAGATAAGAAAATTAGAAGCAGTTGCAAAATTTATTGCTATTAAATCAGATAATGGAATGTAAAATAACTATTTTGATCAAATATTTTCTTTGGTTAAAGCACTGTTACCTGAAGGAGATGTGCTGCTTGCTAATTATTATGAGAGCAAGAGACTGGTTCGTAATCTGGGCCTTAGTTATCAGAAGATCCATGCATGTTCAAACAATTGCATCTTATATTCTGGTGAAAATGAGTCGTTGGATAGTTTTCCCACATGTGGACAATCGTGGTATAAATAAGCTCAATCAGAGAAGTCTGGATTGATTCCTATAAAACAGTTGAGATATTTCCCGCTTACACCCAGGTTGCAGCGTTTATTTATGTCTCAGAACACAATGACAATGATGTCATGGCACAAAACAAATATTTCAAACGGTAAAAGCATGATTCATCCATCTGATGGTGATTAATGGAAACATTTTGATCAATTGCATCCGTCTTTTTCTTTAGAATCCTGGAACGTGTGATTGGGTCTTTCTACTGACGGTTTTTGTTCATTTGGATCTTTTGGTAGTCAGTATTTCGATTGGCCTGTCTTTATAACTCCGTACAATTTATCTCCATGGATGTTGATGAAAGAGCCTTATATCTTTTTGACTTTATTAATCCTAGGACATCCGAAAAAGAATATTGATGTTTATTCGAAACCATTGAATGATGAGTTAAATTCATTGTCGAGTCATGGTGTTGGTACATATGATGCTGCTGCGAAACAGAATTTTGTAATTAAAGCTGCTTTGATGTGGACAATTAGTGACTTCCCGGCATATGGCAAGTTATCTGGATGGCGTACACATGGTCCAAAATCATGTCCTTACTGTATGGGAGACAGAAAAGCATTTATGCTCGTGAATGGAAAAAAACCTTACTCTTGTTATTGTCATTGTAGATTTCTTCCAATCGATCATCCTTTTCGGAGGAAAAAATCTCATTTCAGAAAAGAAAGAGTTGAAAGAGATGAACCTCCAAAAATGATCTCAGGTATAGAGTTACAATTAGTGGTATTTTCATTACCTTCCATCACTTTTGGACCGACAATAAACCAACAGAAAATTCATGGCTTTGGGAAAGAACACAATTGGACAAAACGGATCATTTTTTAGAATCTGCCTTATTGATCTGATTTGTTGGTCTGACACATGTTGGATGTCATGCATATTGAGAAGAACTGTTTTGATAATTTATTTCATACATTTTTGGATACACCAGGTAAAACCAAAGATAATGTAAAGGCACGATTAGATCTTTCCCAAGTTTGCAGGTGACCAGAACTTGAATTGTTTGAAAATGTCAGATCACATAGATTAATGAATCCAAAAGCACATTATACACTGACCAAAGAGAGTCGCGTATTATTTTTTCAGTGGATTGCATATTTGAGACTTCCAGATGGCTATGCTTCCAAATTGGGCAGATGTGTTAAAAATAGTCATATTACCTGATTAAAAAGTCATGATTGTCATGTTATAATGGAAAGACTAATACCTATTGGATTAAGAGGTTTGTTGAATTCTACGATTTGGGATTCGATAACAGATATATCATATTTTTTCCGAGACATGTGTGTGGCGACAACAGACTACGATGCACTAAGAAAACTAGAAGAAGCTATTGTTTTAATTATATGTAAACTGGAAAAATATTTCCACTGACTTTCTTTGACTCAATGGAACATTTGATATTACATTTTCCACATGAAGAAAAATGTGGAGGTCCGGTTCAGTTTCGATGGATGTACCCATTTGAGAGATTCATGCAGAAATTGAGGAAAAAAGTACGTAACAAAGCATCAGTTGAAGGATCAATTGCTGAAGCTTATTTGCAAGAGGAAATTGCTTTATTCTGCTATCATTATTTTGAATCTGAATATCGCTCAAAATTTAACTGCATGGGCCAGAATGAGGGGAATGTTGATGATGATATGAAAAATCAATTATCAGTTGTCAATCTGCCCGAACATGTCTTTGGTGGAGTTCATGATAGATTGCTTTCAGATAATGAACATCATAGAGCTCATACATATGTTCTACTCATCTGTGAAGAAATGTCACCAATTTTACAGTGAGTGCTCCTATCCCTTATTCTATAGATTCTGTTATAGTAAATTAATCATATTGTATTTGTAGGTTATATGATGATCATATTAGGAAACAATTTCCACAAATTACAACAGCTGTCTTAGAAGAACGTCAGAAAAAAAATTGCCCACTAGTTTCAAAAATTCGTAACTTATATTCTTTTCTAGTTTTACATATAAAATCAATTTATTACTTGTAATAGTGATAAATATTTTACCAATTTTCAGGTATCTGTACATGCTGATAAGATTGATAGAGGATTGCATATATTGAGTATCCCACCATCCAAAATGGTTAAATATTATAATGCATATGTGGTGAATGGTTATCGCTTTCATACACATGCATATGGGGAATCAAAGAAAACAATGAATAGTGGTGTTTGTTTGAAGTGATCACATCATAGAGATATTGAAGTTGACTTTTAAGGCATGCTTGAAGAAATTATTGAACTGTGTTATTTGGGATAGAATTATGTAACAATGTTTAAATGTTGATGGCTGGATACTGAGAGAGGCTTGCGTGTTCATCCGACTCATGGAATTGTTGATATTAAACATAAAATTCTTCTTGCAGTAAATGAACCATTTTTATTGGCTCATTAGGCACATCAAATTTATTATGCAAAATACTGTGCTACTGCAAAAGAGTTGGATGATTGGTGGAGTATAATAAAAGTTAAATCTCGAGGAAATAAGTTTACTCAAACTGAATGTGGTTCCACTTAAGTGTAAGGAAATGAAATTTTTTAGGACACTCGTCAGAACACATCTTTTTCACAGAGACATGAATATCGAGGATGACACCCCACAGTTAATGGTCGATGGTGACGATGTTGTCAATGATGTTACAACTGAATTTGAAATGATAAGAGATGATGAAAGTGAAACTAATATGGAAATTGATGATGTTGATGAGGAAGATGAATACATTTACATTCACAACTATGAAGATGATGATGAAGAAGAAAATTGACACAGTAAAATGATGGTTAGAATCATATCAAATATATATCTATACATAATAGATATTTTCAACTATTTGATAATAAAAATAATTTCATGTTTCAGATGGAATCAGAAACGTATCGTCAGTTGCTGGAGGCTGAGCTACCTATGGATGATGAGGTTCTTGAGTCATCTGACCCTTAGGCTATTGGCACTACAGGGAGCACTCGGAGGGGGCGTGGTCTTTCCAGACTGATGATTCCATATCCTATCCCCGAGCGATGTCCACCTCTTGGATTCGATGCACACATGCGGTGGTATGGTAACCTATGTATTTTAGTCATCTTTCATTATAATTTAGTTATATTCTAATTGTTTGATTATTTGTTCTTTTTCCACAGTTTTATGCATATAGCTATTAGACATGAGAGCGATATCTTGCGCAATTATTTTTCTCACCCCAGGCTCACATGGGATCGGATTCCCGCTGATGTGCATGCGGCCATGTTCGATCATTGGCTGGTACGTAATTAAATATTATTTATTTTGAAACTTAATTCATTAAAAACTTTATATTAGGGTTTAGGGTATCCCATCGACGAGATCATGCGTGTCAATATCCACGCGGCATGGGTGGTGTCTATGCGTGACTGTTTCCGTCATTTTTTGCATAATTTGAGAAAGGAGGCTGTGAGGAAATCCGAAGTGACAGAATTTGATGAGTCCTGTAGAGACCACCAACCAGAGTAAATTTCATCTCGCATTTGAGATGGATTATGTACACACTATTTGGGTGGTGGGTTTCAGAGGAGATCTGCCTTGGGTTGACAGAATCGAGGGATACAAGAGGTGACACATCGAGCTGGTAATCGTACATTCAGTGTGCATAGAGAGCGTCTGGTAAGTAATTTTTTTTAACATTTTATACAAATTTAAATATAAACAGTTTATTTTATATTCATATAGGAAGTCGCGCATCCCGATATTACGACATACGGAGTTTATCAGAGGATGTACACTGATCCGGCTACTGAAGAGATTAGAGGTGACCGTCAGCGTCAGATTGTGGTCAGTATTATTTTCTTTTCAGTTTGAAAATTAAATGTATATAATCATCTCATTATTTTAATTTCTAATTAAAAATTAAGGAGTCATATGAGTCTGCGACCTCTCAGACACAGGATGAGATTCAAGACGAGATGGGTGATCAGACAAGTGCCCACCATTTTGATGAGACGACAAGGATGCGGGTGACCCAGTATGGCTTAGACAAGGGCCGAGTAGTTGGTATCGGCTCTCATTTGACTCCTGCAGCTTATTATGGTACTGCTGCAATGTCAGCGTCCGGCTCGAGAGGAGCTCGTGGAGAGGCATCATCTTCTGCCTCATAGTATTAGGAGCAGCTGCGTGCTCAGAGTGAGCTTATAGAGGATTTGCGTCAGGGGCAGGAGAAAATGCATCAGCAGCACGATGAGGAGATGCGTCGATGGCAGGAGCAGATGTGTCAGCAGCATGATGAGGAGAGGAGTCGATATGAGAAGCAACATTAGGAGCAGATGGAGTACATGCGTCGTCTGACTCGTAGTTTAGGGATGGAGTTTTCTCCACCACCTCCTCCAGGTCCTCCAGATTATCCACCCCCCAGGGATTTTTTTACTTGTAACAAACAATTGAGTTCATAGTTTATTATCATATTTACTATTTACAATTCCTCTTTCATATTGGAATGAATATAGCATGATTTAATTTTTTTTTATATTTTATTACTTGTTAGTATTATTTTTAATGGCAGTTTATTTTATTAATATTACTTTTAATATTTTATATTTTTTGTTAATATTGAGAAGTTTAAAATTTTATAATTTTAATAATATTAGTAATATTAATAATATTTTTTCATAAATATGTATGTTTATTTTAATAATATTATTATTATATTAATTTTTTATATTATTAATTTTAGTATTATTATTATATAATATTATATTATTTATATTCATATTATTATTATTTTTTGATATTAATATTTCATAATTATATTATATTTTTTTTTTTATTATTAATATTATAATAATATAATTTCTTTATATTATTAATATTAATAATATTATTATATACATATTTTAATAATATTATTATTATATTAATTTTTTATATTATTAATATTAGTATTATTATATAATATTATATTATTTATATTAATAATATTATTATTTTATATTAATATTTCATAATTATATTTTATATTTTTTTTATTTATATTATAATAATAGAATGTTTTTATATTATTAATATTATTATTATTTTTATATAATATTATACGATTTGTATTAATTATTTTATATATTTTTTATTTTGTTTTAGTATTTGCGATGGGGTGTCCCATCGTAAATTCTTTTTTTACTGTCCCATTTGTGATGGGAAGAATACCCGTCGTAAAAAATATTATTGCGACGGTCCGTCACAAATACCTACGTCACATATTTTTTCTAAATTTCCCATTTTCTATGGGTCAGAAACCCGTCGCAACTAATATATCTATGATGGCCCATCGCAAATACATTTTTTATATATAAACGAAAAACAATTTGCGACGCGGGAGAAATACCGTCGCAAATACTGTTTTTGCGATGGGACCACCGCAAAAACAACTATTTGTGACGCCGTTTTCTGCAACGGGTGATTTGCAACGGAGCCCCATCACAGAAGGTCTTTTGCACCAGGATCCCATCGCAAAATGCCCATCGCAAATATTCCATTTTCCAGTAGTGAAACTACTTGAATTTGATCAAGAAATTGAAAAGAAACTTCACTCACCAATTAGATCATCTAGAGTAGGACAATGTAGTAACCCTAAGGAATCTATTGTGGAACCTCAAGTGATCCCAAGCCAATAAAAAATTGAACCAAATAAAATCCCAAAAAACATGGATACAAATAACCTGACTTTAAAATAACTAATCACCCAGGATGTGGAGTACCATCTTGAATACATCCAATATCTGAAGGAAGCAACCATATTTGATTATAAATCTTTCCTCATTCACCACCTTCCCAAATTCCATGGTCTTCCTGATGATAACCCTCACAAACATCTCAAGGAATTTCATATTGTGTGCTTCACCATGAAACCATAAAATGTATATGAAGATATCATTAAGTTCATGGCCTTCCCTTTCTCCATTGATGTTGTAGACAAATACTGGATATACTATATTTATACCACAATTATGGGGTGGAATGACCTTAAATGAATCTTTTTAGAGAAGTATTCCCCTTCCTCTTGAATTGCATCAATTATAAATAAAATTTGTGGAATTAAAAAATCAAAAGGATAGACCCTTCATGAATATTGGGAGAGATTCCAATGACTCTGTTCAAGTTTCCCCACCTCCAAATTAGTGAAAATTACTAATTAAATACTTCTATGAGGGACTTTACCCCATGGATCATGGAATGATAAATGTTGTAGCTGTTGGTTCCCTAGTTGATAATACTCTTTCCTCTACTCATGACTTAATAACCAACATGGCTCCAATTTCACAAAACATTTAGTACATGAGATGCACCCACTCAAGGATTTCATGAGTTAAGTAATTCATCCCTATAACAAAATATAAATAATAAAGTTGATGATATGCATATAATTCTAAGGAAATTAGCTCAAGCATAAGGAAATTCACACTCTCCTCCTGTTACATTACACTCTAGGATTAGTTCTAATAACTCTGATTTTTCTGAAAAGTTCCCACAACTTTAGGATTCATCTGAGTCTTGTGTAGTGGTATTACCTGGTAATTCATTCCAACAAGAACCACCCTTCAATAAATAACCATTCAGGTCAAATCCAAACCTCGCGTGGTAAGAACAACCATAATACTGACAATGAGGAAACTCAAGCTACCCCAAGAATAATTGGTATAAACATGGACAAGGTATGAAATCATCTTATCCTTCAACTTCTCTTAACAATCCTTATCCTCCCAAGTCTGAACCAAGCCTCAAGGACATGTTGAAGAAAATGGAATCATAAACCCTCTATTTCCAGCAAAACAAAAAGTTATCTATTCATGACCTAACATAGGTGGTAAAATTGGAAAACACCATCAAAGAGATAAAGATGAAAGTTTCTAGATAACTAGCATCTCAAATTAATGATAATCTGAAGTATAAAGGTAATTTATGTGAAATTACACTTTTTAGTGGGAAAGATGTTTTTCCTTATAATGATTCTATAAAAAATGTAAGTCCCTCACTTGAAAGCTCTATTTCCCTACCCTCAAAAGATTCATGTAATGAAAAAAAGAAAAAAAGGTAAACAGATTATCATTAAGGTTTTCCCTAAACAATCAATTCCTCTTCATTTCCACTAAAGACTCTCTAAATATAAGAAAAATTTTCGTACTGAGATTTATAAAGAAATAATGGATACATTTAAAAAGGTTAAATTTAACATTCCTTTATTGGATGCACTTACACAAATCCCTCACTATACTAATTTTTTTAAAGATATTTGCACTCATATAAATCGACTGAAGGGTAATGAAATATTAAACATTAGAAGAAATGTTCCTATTTGATCCAAACATCAATGCCAACCAAATTAAAGGATTTGGGAACATTAACTATACCTTGTACCATATGGTAGATTTTCTTTTCTGATGCAATTATTGATTTGGGTGCTTCTATTAATGTAATACCTCACTCTGTTTATAGTTCTCTATAGGTTGGATAGACTCAACCGATGGGAATTTTCATGCAACATGCTAACCGAAGAACAACACACCCATTAAGAGTGGGCATGGACTTCCTCATAAAATTGAATAATCTTATCTTCCCTATAGACTTATATATTCTTGGTGTGGATGATACCTGAACCCAAGGACATTCCCCTCTTATACTTGGAAGTTCATTTCTAAAAACAGAAAATACGATCATCAACATTCATAATGGTATGCTATCTATGGAGTTTGGTGAAGAAAAGGTAAGTTTAATATCCTTGAGGCTATGAAACACACCGTTTAGGAGCAATCCACTCTTCCTATCTATTTGATGGAATTTCTCTCAAAAGATACACACACACAATTCCCTACTCAAACCATACTCTAATTCATTTTATTATTATTCGTCCTTTGATTATTTGAGTTTTGATTCATGTTTTGAATGTTTTTTGAGTTCAAAATAGTGTAAATTTTATTTTTCAGTTGATGAATGTCTTCATTCTGAGGTACCCATGACCGTCAATGATTCTACAAATCTCATTTCCATAGATTCTCTTTCCTTTGAGAAAAAGCATGGGCATATATATAGTGTCGTAGACCTCATTCCACCTAAATCCCTTCCCTCAATCCAAAAACCATCTGTTATGGAATTAAATCCTCTTTCATCTAATTTAAAATATGCCTATCTTGAGGGTATTGACCAATTTATCATCATCATTTACAACAACTTCTCTCCAAAGAAGGAATCATAACTGTTCGACCTTTTAAGAGAGTGTAAAAGGGAAATAGGATGGACATTGTATGATATTATTGGGATTATCCCATTTATATTTATGCATCATATACATCTATGTAATGAGGCTAATCCCATAATAAAATCTCAACAGTGGTTAAATCACACTCTCCTTGAAGTGGTAAAATTATAAGTCAATAAATTACATGTCGTTGGGATCATTTATCCTATATATAATAGTAATTGGGCGAGCCTTCTGAAAATTGTGCCTAAAAAATAGAATAATAGTTTTTTTAAATGAATGGGATGAATTAGTTCCAACATGTGTGAAAAATAGTTGGTGAGTCTATATTGACTACCATCGACTGAACCAAGCCATGGGAAATGACCACTTTCCTCTAACTTTCATTGACCAAATATCAGAAAGACTATCTTGTAAGTCCCACTATTATTTCCATGATGGCTATTTAGGTTATTTCCAAATCCATATAGCCCATAAGAATTAATAAAAGTCTACATTTACCTTTTCTTTTGGCACATTTTCATAAATAAGGATACATTTTGGTATTTTTAATGCTCTTGGTACTTTTTATCATTGTATGTTGAGTATATTTTTAGAGTACCTTGAGAATTTCATGGAATTTTGTATCGATGATTTCAAAGTTTATGGATCATCCTTTGAGGATTGTTTGGCACACATAGGTTTTATCCTTCATCATTTCACATAAAAAGATATTTTATTAAACTATGAGAAAATCCATTTCATATTTGAATGTGGGACAATTATTGGGAATGATATTTAAAACGATGGTATTAAAGTGGATATATCAAAAATTGAATTAATTTCAACCCTTCTATATCCAAAATGTGTTCATGTGGTGCGATAA
Source organism: Viscum album (assembly GCA_963277665.1). Classification (NCBI taxonomy): domain Eukaryota; kingdom Viridiplantae; phylum Streptophyta; class Magnoliopsida; order Santalales; family Viscaceae; genus Viscum; species Viscum album. Next base: position 1,980,608,539 of record OY728155.1, read on the forward strand.
TTATTGGTTCATGATGGTTTTTACCTATGATTCATTAAATACTTTAGTAAGATCTCACTTCCCTTGTCTTGGTTTTTACAAAAAACTCTGAGTTTTTGTTTGATAAAATTTTTGAGGATTCATTCAATTCACTAAAATAGAGTCTAAAATCACCTCCCATCGTCCAAACTGCATGGTGTTATATCCTCTTTGAAATAATTTTTGATGCCTATAACTTTACAGTTGGGGAAGATTTATCACAAAGGGTTAAGATGGATCCCCATGTCATTGTGTATGCCTCACGTACCCTTGACTATGCCTAGGTAAAATATGAAACCACTAAAAAATAGATCATTTCTATTGTGTTTGACTTGTAAGAATTCTGTTCACATCTTCTTAGTTTAAAAGTAATTATGTTTTCAGACCATTCTACACTTCAGTTTCTCCTGAAAAATGTTGATGAAAATCCCTACCTTATATAGTGGATGATCCTCCTCCATGATTATTACCTTGAGATTTTTTTAAAATAGTAGATTGAAAAATTTGGTATCCAACCACATTAGTAGGATTTACCCACCACTAGACCATCATGTTGACTCACCCCTCCCCATTAGAGAATTATTATCTCATGAGAACCTTTTTGATATGTGGACCATACCCCCTGGTACGTAGAAATTTGGATTTTCTTGCAACATCTCAGGTCCCCACATATTTATGCACTTCACAATCCTAGATACTTGGGAATGATTCATGATGGTATATTTGGGATGACTCGTATTTGTTGAGAATTTTTAGGGACCATGTTGTTCATCGGTGTGTTCCTAACCATGAGTTCACCTCTATTTTCACCTTCTCCCACACTTTGGATTATGGGGGCCACTTTGTAAGTCAACGTACATCTCAAAAGATCCTTGACTCAGGACTTTATTTGACAAAATTTTATAGAAATACCCATTGGTTTTGTAAGTCTTGTACTCAATGTCAATTCAAATGGAATATCTCTAAGAGGAATGAAATTCCCCCAAGAACCCATTTTATTATTTCAGATCTTCAATGCATGGGGAATTGACTTTATGGGGCCTTTTTAAAATTAGTTTGGATTTATATACATAGTATTGGCTATAGAATATGTCTCTAAATGGGTGGAGGTAAAGGATACCATGATCGATGACTCTGGAGTTGTTGTTGGTTTTGTGAGGTCCTAGATTTTCAGTAGTTTTGGTTTTCCAACATTCATCATTAGTGATCAGTGTTCACATTTTTTCAATTCAAACATGAAAAAAATTACTTCATAAGTATAGGTTTTTCCATAAATTATCCACTGTATATCACCCCCAAAACTAACAAACAAGAAGAAATATCAAATCAAGAAGTTAAGATATTCTTGAAAAAATTGTACAACCCAATAAGAAATAGTGGAGTTTAGACTTGGATTATGTACTTTGGGTATACATTATAGCTTTTAGAACCCCAGTCAAGGGTATCCACAACATCCTTTTTTCATATGAATCCAAATTTCCCAGTGGAGGTAGAGAACCATGTATATTGGGATGTTAAGAAATTTAATATGAAACTTTTAGATGCATATGAACAAAGGATGTTGTGGATTTAGGATTTGGATGAAGTTATGTGTGATTCATATGAGAACTCTCGAATATATAAAGACAGGTCAAAGGATATCCATTAAGAGATGACCCATTAGAAAAAGATTCATACTAGTTAGAAGGTCCTCATGTACAATTCTAGGATAAAGATCCACCCAGGTAATCTTTATTCTCTATGTCTTGGTCCTTATAATGTATCTAACATTTACCCTTTTGGTACAATAAATGTATTCCATAAGCAGAGTGGCCGAAGTATTATTGTCAATGGGCAGATACTTAAACACTTTTATGAGGATTTTCCAAAGCATCTAATGGGGGTTATACACTTTCGAGAAGAAACATACCTATAAATCCCACTAGTTATTATCCTTCCTTCCCACGTTGTATTTTATTATAGTGATGAAGCTGTACAATCTAGTTATGGGGGTTGGTATATTCTTGGGTTTGTTAGTCTTTTCATTTATTTTCTTTTTTTCTTCTTTTTTTATCATTTTTAATAGTTTCTTTTTACTTTTCCCCACCTTTTTTATTTTTTAGGATTTTCATAGTCTTTGTTATTTTATTTTTTTTTCTTTTTGATATGTATTGTTACTCCCCCCCTCACCCCCCGGACCTTTGTGCCAGAATATTAATTTTTGATGCCCACTTTATCATGGAAAATGATGCCCGCTTTATCATGGAATTTATTTAAAATGAACGAGTAATTTCCCTATTTTATATTGTTTTAACATTTTAAAAAATGACTAGTAGAATTCATGTTTTGGAATGAATTTAAACTTAGGGAGTGATTTTGAGTAAATTGGTAGTTTTTCAATTATATAAATGGTTTTATCTCAATGAAACCATTGAGATAATTGATACCATAAGGGTGAGTAGTTTATGAGAAAATTGTGTCACTTAATATCTCCGCACAATTCTATAAAAAACCATGAAGTGTGAATATTTCTTACTTAATACAAGGTAAAAAACGATCGGTTAATTTTTATCATCTTTCTAAAATGATTTTTACATAATTTTATTCCTTATCTAGTCTGTTTCATTACTATTCCAGTTTGACCTATGTGTGTGTACCTCTTATCCAACTATTGTATAACCTCAAAAAAATATTGCTAAAATCAAAAAAAAAACTTATAAATAACACAAAAATATGGGTTGTGTCATGGGCAGGTAAAAACCCACTCTTCCATAGACATTGATCTTGTTATAACTATTACAATTAGTGTTGTGAGGATATCAAACAAGGGCCGAGTTTTGAGTGTGATATTTTTTCCAAGTTTAAATTTAGAAAAAAATAGTAATAAATGAGGTTGTGATGATGTAAGAACATGTATCTTCATTTAGTTATGTTTTTTTTCATTTCTGGTTTTTTTAGAAAAATAGGAGTTTATGGAAATTTTAGAAGTACAAGCCGTGCACTCGGTTGCCATGGGTAGCTGTGTGTTGGCCGTGTAACGGCTAAGCACAAGGACATGTATGGTGACTAGGAGACCGCCTAAAGCAGAGGATGACTAAGGAAAGTACACACCATGTACTTCTAAAGTACACACTGTGTACTTTCTTTTTATTTCATTAAACAGACTGGGGTCATGTTTGATGGGCAGAACCATCTTCTTCTTGACCTATCTCATTCGAGAGAGAGAGCGAGACCACAAAATCTTCACTGATCCCCCAACTCGCCATCCGTTCTCCGATTTGACCTCTGTCGATTGCGTTGGAATCACAACGGTGACTTCTCATTTCTTATTGAACTTCATCTAATGATTTCTCCTCTTTCACGAGATGTTCTCGATTGAATTTTTTTAACGTTTTTTATCTATGACGTTCTAGGGTGATTCAAGGTTGAAGGTTCACATATATCATCCGTACAACTCCAAGGTAGGTGGTTTGTGTCTTTCTATAGATAATATTTGAATTTTATGTGCCAAAGTGCCCAATACCCAATAACAGGGTATTGCATGTTTATGGTTTTTAGCCTGTTTTTTCCAACTATAACTTGTTTTTTTTGGATAGAGGTTGTTTATTTATGAATAGGTTTAATTTTTACATGCTTTGGAGGTTTTTCCCATGTTTTCTTTTTTTGGACGTTTGGTCTAGCTTGTCTGTTAGGATTCTTTTCTTTCCATGACTAGTATTGTTTGGATGTAGTGATTATTATCTAACATTCTATTATATGTTGTATACTATTTAGACAAGTAGTTATTTATGTTTAATTCAGTTTCCATGTATCGTTTGTGCACGACTGACTTACCCAGGGCCCTGAGAACCGGGTGTAGTAGACCATTGGGAGAATGGATGTTGAGGGCTTCTCCAGAGTGTCTGTTTACTGTTATGTTGTGAGACCATAGGGGGGTGGACTTTGTGCTCCCTCAGAGTGTCTGTAGTTTCTTTGATACATGATATAGGGGGAATTGGATGTTGAGCGCTTCCTCAGAGTGCCTATTAGTTAGCGATACGAGACCACATGGGGAATTGATGGCAAGTGCTTCCTCAAAGTGTCTTTGCTAAAGCTGAACCAGAGGGGTTAGACTATGAGTACTTCCCAGAGGGTTGCTTGTGTTTGTTTGGTTGAACCAAAGGGGTTAGTATTTGAGAACTTCCCAGAGGGTTACCTATTTTGATTAGATGTTTACTTGATATATGAAAATAAATTCAATTGAATTTTTTGGATTGTTACTAAGTGTACTTCCATGTTTACTTATTAATTTTTTTTATTGCCTGCCATATATATTCACTGACTGTTAGGCATAGATATTTGGGTAGTTGCCTATTGGGATTAGTCTCACACCCTATTTGGGTCATGCTTTTGGGCCCAAATAGATTATATTACTGTAGGTTTAGATAAGGCCAAGCACCCTTCTACTTCAGGTACTTGATTGTTGTGGACCTGGGGGCCATGGGACCAAGTTGAAACTTACGATGCTGTGGAGATGTTTATTTCTTTTATTTTGTACTTGGGTTTAGTACTGTATTCCATCATTGTGATTTGTTTGGATGATTTCCTAGACATATGTATCATACATCATTTATATATGTTTTCTCCAGTTATTATTACTTCTAGTATTTTGTTATTTACTATTTTATGGTATTATTACTGCTTCTGCTATTGCTATTTGTTTTACTTATGCTATGTTACTCTGCCAATGATGGCATAGTTTCCGCACTATCACACCCAAGGCCCTTGATGCTAGTTGGAAGCCTCTAACATTTGGAGAAATTCTCTTGAGTCCATGTGACCAACTGGGTTCGAGGTGCCTCTGGGCGGCTTCCGGAACCGGGGAATTACAAAGTGGTATCAAAGGGAGGTTGACTTCAGCACTGATACTAGTATTGTCAGAGCTGGGCAAGATCTGTACTATTTACTGTGATGCATCAGGTATTGATCTAGGAGATGTGATTATGTAGGGAGAAGGAGTCATGGCATATGGGTCTCGATAGTTGAGTCCACATGAGATAAACTACCCGACGCCCGATCTCGAGCTGGATATAGTTGTTCAAGGTTTATGATGTTAGAGACATTATCTTCTATGAGATCATTTTTTGGTTTTCACTGACCACACAAATTTCAAGTATATCTTCACCCAGCACAATCTAAATTCGATACAGTGAAGGTGGATTGAGTACCTTCAGCCTTTTGACATTGATCTTGCCTACTCGCCTGGGAAAGGTAACACAGTGGCTAATGCATTGAGTAGGAGGACTCAGATACAGGCAGTTCAGGAGGCCAGTAGTGAGTGGAAGCATATGGATCTATTCTCTAAAATACATTTGGAGGTTCATGATAGACAGGGGAATACATTTCTATCTTCTGTAGCTATTAACTCTATTATTCTTGATCAGTTTCGAATGAGGCAGCTATCAAATTTAGAAGGCCTAGTCCCACAAGAAAGTGTGTCAGGAGAGGACCCTATTCCGGGATAGACCATAGGTGAGGATGAGATCTTGAATTTCCTAGGATGCATGTGGGTGATAGTATACATATGCGAGGAGCTAATGCAACACTTTCATTACTCGATCTGGGTAGTTCATCCTAGTGTCACCAAGATGTATCAAGATCTACACCATCAGTATTGGTGGCCAAATATGAAGAGAGATGTTGCTGGTTTTTTCATGAGGTGTTCCACTTGTCAGTAGGTGAATGTGGAGCATCAGTGACTAGCAGGGATTTTTCAGTAGTTACCTATTCCTAAGTGGAAGTGGAATGATGTCTCAATGGATTTTATGACAGGTTTTCTGAGGTCGCATCAAGGTAATGATGCAGCATGGGTTTTCATTGACAGACTCACGAAGGATTCTCACTTCTTGCCGATCAAGGATACATTCAGTGTCGATGAGCTGATAAGGTTGTTCATCTGATAAATTTACGTTTACATGGAGTTCCACACTCCATTATTTCAGATAAGGATGCCCGTTTTACTTATCAGGTTTGGTAGGGACTTTAGAGGGATTTGGTTACATAGGTACTTCTGAGTACAGCTTACCATACCCATACAGATGGTCAATCTGAGCGTATGATTCAAGTGCTTGAGGAAATTTTTTGAGCATGCATCCTGGATTTTGGAGGTTCTTGGGAGAATCACATATTTATTGTGGAGTTTTCCTATAATAATAGTTTTCAAACAACTATTTAGATGGCACCTATTGTGGATTTGTATGGTAGGTCATGCCGATCACCCTTATGTTGGCTGGAGGTAGGAGAGGCAGCTATGCTGAGACCTCGTCTTGTCCAGGAGACCATGTAGCAAATAGAGTTGATTTGGAAGAGGATGACTACTGCATAGTAATGACAGAAGTCTTATGCTAATCGACAGAGATGACCTATGGAGTTCAAAGTCAGAGATCAGGTTTTCCTGCGTGTCACACTGAGGTTGGGACACAGGAGGATTAGAAGATAGGGTAAGCTTTCACTGAGATACGTCGATCCGTTTGAGGTGTTGGAGAGAGTCGGGCCGGTTTCCTATCTATTTCAGTTACCTCAGAGGTACTGAGCTATTCTTGATGTCTTCCATGTTTCTCATCTTCGTTGTTACTTCTCAGACCCATCTCATGTTTTCTAACCTGAGGAGGTTGAGTTAGAGGTGGATTCCTCGTTCGAGGATCATTCTATTCAGATTTTTGATCGAAGTGAGAAGGTTCTCCATGGCCGGTATGTTCCTCTGGTACGAGTGTTATGGAAACATGGACGAGTACATGATGAGACCTGGGAGAGGGAAGCCAATGTATGATCATAGTAGCCAGAGCTATTCGAGGATTCTTCTTCTTCGACACCTTGATAGAGAAATTTGAGGATGGATTTATTTATGGGGGAAAGTTTGTAAGAACCCAGATCTTCTTTAATGTGTGTTTTATTTCTGGTTGTTTTTGAAAAAAAGATGAGTTTCTAGAAATTTTAGGAGTACACGCCATGTACTTATAAGTACATGCCATGTACTCGGTTGTTGTGGGTAGCTATGTGCTAGCCATATAAAAGCTGAAAACATGTATTTTTATGGTGACCTGGTGACTGCCTAAAGTAGAGTCCGTCTAAGGCAAGTACACGTAGTGTACTTCTAAAGTACATGCCATGTACTTTCTTTTTATTTCATTAAATGGACTTGGGTTGCGTCTGATAGGTAGAACCATATTTTTCTCGATCTATCTCATCCGGGAAAGAACAAGACTGCTGGATCTTCACTAATCCCCTGACTCACCATCCATTCCCTGATTGGACCTCTGTTGGTTGCATTGGAATCACATCGGTGAGTTCTCATTTCTTATTGAACTTCATCTCTTGATATCTCCTATTTCACGAGATATTCTCAGTTGAACATTTTTAACATTTTTTTTGATCTACGGAGTTATAGGGTGATTCAAGGCCTGAGGTTCACATATATATTCTGTACAATGCTGAGGTGGGTGGTTTATGCCTTTCCATAGATAGTCTTTGAATTTTTTGTGCAAAAGTGCCCAATACCCAAGAACGTGGTATTGCGTGTTTATGGTTTTCAGCCTTGTTTTTTCTACTATACCTTGTTTGTTTGGATATAGGTTGTTTGTTTATGAATATGGTTAATTTTTCCATGCTATGGAGGTTTTTCTCATGTTTTCTTGTTTTGGCCGTTTGGTCTAGCTTGCCTGTTAGGATGCTTTGCTTTCCATGCTAAATATTGTTAGGATGGAGTGATTATTATCTGACATGCTATGATATGTTGTAGATTGTTTATGAAAGTAGTTATTAAGGTTTACTTTGGATTCCATGTATCATTTGTGCTTGACTGACTTACACAGGGCTATGAGAACCAGGTGTAGTAGACTATAGGGAGAATTGATGTTGAGAGCTTCTCCAGAGTGTCTATTTACTGTTATGTTGTGAGACCATAGGGGGGATGGACTTTGTACTCCCTTAGAGTTTCTGTAGTTTCTTCTATAGGGGACAAATGGGTAATTGGACGTTGAGTGCTTCCTCAGAGTGCCTATTAGTTACCGATACAAAACCACATGGGGAATTGACGGTGAGTGATTCCTAAGAGTGTATTGTCTAAATATGAACTAGAAGGGTTAGACTGTGAGTACTTCCCAGAGGGTTTCTTGTGTTTGTTTGGCTGAACCAGAGGGGTTAGGCTATGAGTACTTCCCAAAGGGTTTCCTTTTTTTTTATTAGCAGCTTACTTGATATATGAAAATGAATGCAATTGATTTTTTAGGATTGTTACTATGTATACTTCCTTGTTTACTGCTTCATTTTGTTTATTGATTGCCATATATATTCAATAACTGTTACGAATAGATATTTGGGTGTTTGCCTACTAGGATTAGTCTCACATCCTGTTTGGGTCATGCTTTTGGGCCCAAATATATTATATTTCTATAGGTGTAGATAAGGGCATGCACCCTTCTACTTCAGGTACTTGATTGATGTAGAGCTAGGGAGCATAGGACCAAGCTGAGGCTTGCATTGCTATGGAGATGTTTACAAATTTTCTTTTGTACTTTGGTTTATTACGGTATTCCAACATTGTGATCTGTTTAGACACTTTTCTAGACATATGTATCATTCATCATTTATATATGTGTTCTCCAGTTGTTATTACTTGCAGTCTTCTACTGTTTTCTATTGTACGGTATTATTACTGCTTCTCCTATTAATATCTATTTTACTTCCACTGTGTTACTCTGCCAATGAGGGAATAGTTTCCCCATTATCACACCCAAGTCCCTCACTGCTAGTCAGTAGCCTGTAGCATTCATGGAAACACACTTGAGGTCATGTGACCAACCGAGCAAGGGGTTCCTCTGGGCGGCTTCCGGAACAGGGACGTTATAGATGAAATGAAAAACATATGGGTATATCTAGGTCAGGATCTTAAGGTTTTTCTTCCAGGAATGCATAAGTGAGTGGGTCTTAAATTTTATTTCATTGGATGTAGGTAATGTTCGGTCTACAATATCATTTAAGCTTAAAAATGTTAAAATAACCTATATTTACTAGTTATAAAATGGAAACAGTAGCATGGAACGGTTTTCACACACACGTGGAGATTTAGTGGCATGGTTGAATTTTGAATTTTTTTCTCATATTTGTATCATGTATATCTTTTAATTTTATTCAAAAATATTTATGAGACAACTTTTTTCCATGATCACTGAGAATAACTCCATGGTGTGATTTTTTCTTTGATCACAATTCTTGTATGAATCAAATTTTCATTTAATTTTAAATCTTCATGAAGTTGGGAATATCTACATACATTTTAAATAACATCCATGATTATTTGAGAAACTTTTTACATGAAAAATTGGGGATCAAAAATTAATATTCTGGCATAAAAGTAAGGGCAGAATGGGGGGACTAAAAATACATTTCAGAGAGCTAAAAAGTAAAGAAAGAAGAAAATAAATGAAAATTGTAATAAATGAGGGGATTGATTAAATGTTAAACATATTTGTATATCTAGGTCGGGAGATTAAGGTTTTATTTTTAAGAATGCTTAAGTTAGCGGGTCTTGAAATTTTATTTCAAAGGATGTAGGGTAGGTTTGGTGGAAAAAATCATTTAAGCAGAAAAATATAAAAATAACCTATATTTATAGGATAGAAAGTGGAAAGAATAACATGGAATGATTTTAACACACATGTGTGGAGAGTTAGTGGCATGAAATACTTTTTAATTCCTCTATAATATTGGTATCAAGCATTTCATTGAATTTGATTTTGATACAATTTATAAGAAACCTTTTTCCATGATCACTGAGAGTAACTCCTTTGTATAATGTTTTCTTTTCTCACATTACATTCATGAATATAATTTTCATTTAATGTTACAACTTCATGATGTTGATAATATCTACATTCATCATTTTTTAAATTCTAATTTCCATGGGATTGAAATTTTTTAGGCGTGGGGGTGTGATCGAACCATGATTCACTATTCATTTTCAACCTTTACACCACCGAATTAAACTGATATTTTTTTAAATTAAAATTATTATAAAAAAATCACTCCATGTTTAAAAAAATTATTTCATTTTAATCACTATTAGAAAGGTCAATTTCACTTGTTTTATAATTTCATTGTAGGTGGAGGTGATTGGGAGGGCCCAGGATGAAGTGGCAAAAAAATGGGCTAATTTGAATTGTACCCCATGAACACATATCCACTGTTTTGTGAAATACATGCACCGAAATGGGATTATATTTTTTGGATGATACAAGAAATATTTTTCTACAAGTCTTCTGAAGGAATTGAATCCCAATTTTTCAATTAAGAGGCCCATACGAACTGATCTATCTAGGGAATCTAATATGCACAAAGTCAAAAGTGGTGTTTTGTATTCTATTGATATCTCGATATGTAGTTGTCGAGATGACAAAAAAAATTCTGTGGAGATATTAATGAGGTGGGTCTGATTTTTTATTTTTCTCCATAGCAAGATAAGACTATCTAGAGATATAAAACAATGGTTGAATTGGTTTCTCTAAATATGGGGTCTCAAACCGCCTTTCAGTTTTCCTATAAAATGATACCTAGGGAACCCAATTTGAAAGTTCTACCATGAGCCAAGGTTCTTCCATTTTGTATTCCCAAAGGATTACTCTATAGAATCATATTAGTTATTGAGGCCATGGGAAGTTCTAATTCATCATCATTGTCCTTTTCTCCTTCCATGGAATTCTAAACACCTTGTGATCACCTGGGGAGGAACGTGTTGTATTCTTGAGATTCATGTTTGTAATATTTGAATGATATTTCTAATTATAGGATTTCATACTATTTTTATTAATATTATATTATTATTTTATTGAGTTATGTACTGGTATGACATATGCAACTCATATAATCTTGTTTGGGGGTGCCCTTTCATGTGATGTTTCACACACCATTCACCATTTCTTTTTACCTCTTTTAATTATGATGTTTGTGTGGTTCTTATTGGTCCATTTAACTCACATAAACACTTCCATGGACATGTAATTTCATGTTATGGTAACACATTTAAATATCATAAAAACCTGGACCACGCATTAAGTTCTTTATGTGTTTCCTTGGTGAGTTTTGGTTATGAATTCCAACACAAATCACCTAATCATCAGTGGTATCTGGTGAATCATTGTCTTTTTTTGACCAAACTATAGGAGGCTTCCTAGTTTAAACATAGTAAAATTATGGTTATAGGTGTTACAAACCAAGGATTAAAAGATCCTAACCCTATATCTTGAAGTGATAAAGGATGAGCATCATGAGATTTTCGAAGGTTGAACGTGCTTAATCAAATCTGCAAATTTCCTCTTTCTTGTATCGCTTTCTATTATACACTTTAATTTTAAATAAAAAAACCAAATTCCATACAATCCCATTCCCATTTTTCTTTATTAAAACATTCTTTTTATGTTAATGATCTAAGGCTCCATAGAGATATGAAATGTGGTTCCTTCTATATAGTAGAAATTCTAGTAAAAACTAAACATTTAGTTTGATGCGCTCAACAACGCGATCATTTTCTCCCCACAATTCTTAATTTTATTTCTCATTGGACCATGGGGTTAGAAATTTGACATTTGTTTTATAGATTCATGAGTGATATAACCCCTATATTAATTGAGGATATGTGAAAATGTTGGAGATCAGTGTTTTTCAGATATATCAGGGTGTATTGTAGATGTAGGTGATGGATATGAGAATTGGGACCCCTAATAGAGATAGACAATGTGATGGTTACTGAGAGGGAAACCAAAACCCATTTTCCATCCATCTATAGTCCTGAAATTATGCCTTTATGTGAATACCTTTTGAGTTAGTCATTTTGAGTTAGTAAAATGGTAGTGGAAGTGGTGTATTTCGATGATATAACATCCGTGTGAAGAAAGTATTTTGTATTTATGAAATCTATGACTACACATCATGTATCCTAGAGGTACACACATCGTATAGTTTGGGTTTTTTCAATTTCAAGGGTGTTTATCCAAGTAAAATATCACACATCATGTAGCTGGGGCCCACATTTCGTGGGACTCAATCCGAGCATCTAAGCCATGTATCATCACAAGATGTGTATATAGGTATATACAATGTGTATTCCCACATATGTTATAAGGAATGCGATCTTGGAAGATGACCTGGATAGAAATTTAATATTACATGACATGTCCTTGGGTTATATGGTCTTTCTGTCCCCTTGGGGTCCTAGGTGGACAATCCCAGGTGACCTTCCATGTTCACATGCCATGTGACCCTATGCACACAACATGTACTTTTCCCAGAAAAGTATACCTTTTGTATCACATTCTTTGGGACTCAAATGTGGGCTTATAAATAGCCTATCCTAAGTGATTTTCCACATGGGATATAATGGTATTCATTGTTTGGGTAATTGATATACGACATGAGGTGTTATGAGAGAGACACTTCTTTTAGTGATTCTTGGCCAATGGTAATGATCAAGTTTGATAATCAAATAGTTTCTAGGGTTGGTACTTTCCTATATCACATGGATGTGGGTCCCCCATACTCTTTATATAGGTATATTTAGTTCTTCCCCATACTATGGGTAACACATGTCCTCTATATATACAGTGATACTCCCCCATCATCGAGATATAGTGGGGAATGAGTCTTCCACTAGATTTAGTTTCTCCCTCACCTACAGATCATAGTGGAACATTGTGGGTCCTCCATACTAATTTTGATGTGGTTGCACATGGATTTTTAATCCAAGATAGTCCTTTGATATTTTTAGACTAAATCATAATTCCTAGATGGTCAGGGAGATAGAGATCTCATTTCTCTCTTCTCATTAGTTTCTTTTGATCATATCTGATATTGGGTTCCTTTACACTCTTTCCTATGGGTTGATTTTATTTTTTATATCTTGTACCTCCCCATTAGTGTGTAGGGTATCCTAATGGGTATGTATATACTCACCCCTTTATGGGATATTCCCACACATGTTGTGTCTTATCAAAATAATGATCATATTGGTGAGGACATTGGTGGGCCTAGTTACAGAGGAGCATATTAATTGATTGAGGAACTGATAGTGTTTTGTTGTTGGTCATAAATATTAGGAGTTAGAATCACTTCATTTTTCTTCTTTCCCTATAATTTTCATGTTGGGACCTTATTTATCATTTTGAATGTAATTTTCACATTTTATCTTTTGTATGCCTACTAAAATATTATGTATTTCTTAAAGGTTGTTACATGAATTGATTAAACTCTAGATGTTTCAATTTTTTTCTATATATTTACACTATTTTATGGAGATGGTTGTGTGTATACATATAGGTACTTTAGTCTAAGGTCTCCCATTTCAGCTATATTCCTCCTCAATGCTTATCAACATCCCTTGGAATATTGGAGATGGGCTGGGGGTGTCAACCACATATTTCCACTAGACTAGGAATGGTCTTAGTGGGTTGGGCGATGAAAAGTAATTCAATGATTAAACCCATGTCTTTACACATTTATATATAATATTTTTTATTTTCTTAGCATTAGAATAAGGGGAACTTAGTTTTTATAGTGCCAATGTGCCTCTACTTTCCATCCATGGTTTATATTTTTCTTCTACATTATTCTCCCTCAATCAAGAAAGTTGATTGGTAGTGTACTTGGAAATAATTGAGTACACAACATATTCAAAACATTGGAAGAAGAGTATGTTCACATATATTATGGAGTAAATTCATTAAGTTTGAAATTAATAAAAAGGAAATGAAGTTCTCTCTAGGCGTTCTCTTGGATGATCTCTTTTATTCTTAACTTCATTGTAAATGTATTCATTTTTTATACAATGTATATGACGACTTAAATTCAAGTTTTTCATTCATAAAAAAACCCAAAATTTCATTACTTCCTTAAGTACATAATTATGTGAATTTCTAATAGTGTGTGATTGAATGAAAAATATCCTAAAGAGAGATGAATATGATCATACATAGTGCTACACTAGAAAATAAAAATAATTTTTCCCACACCCCATGTTAGGTGTTCTTCAGAAGACCCTACCATATAGGGAAGCATACATATGGTACATAAAGACCTAGTTTGATTAATTTATAGCTAAACCAAATCGAGGATGTTACGAAGTGTTGTTAGATAATTTTTATTTTATTTTATATTAATATTTGTGATATGGTAAATATGATATAGGATGTGGTCGAAATATAAGATGAACCATATTACTTGTTTTGATAGCCCACATATCAGAAAAGTTTAGATTACTATAGATTGTATTATTGTTCTCTATTTTTTTTCTTTTATAATTGGGTTAATTTTGAATAATATAAAGAATTATTATATTGATTTTTGTTTTAATACTTTTTACTCTTTGATGGAATGTTAAGAAGTCATTTATTCATGCATCATTCTTGGTACATATGATTAATATGACATTTGGGTTCTTTTCTATGATTTAGTACACTAATTATGATTTTAAATTTAGTTATTTTAATGTCTGTAGAAACTTATATAGCGTCTAATTTTGTATCTTGATGGTTTAATTTTATTTAATTGGGCCATTATTATTTTATAATATATTAAATTGAAAAATTAGATCATATTTATAACCTTTTTATACCCCTAGGGGATAGTGGATAGCCAGGGATAGAGAGAGTGTTTGAGGTTAGGTAAAATCCCTAGTAAGCTAGGTTGTGTTTATATCATAGAATTATTTTTTCACTATTATTTATTTTCTTATCCATTATATTCATACCTACAATAAATCTATTTCTAAGTCATGTTTTTGAAATTTTAGTAACATTTCACCCTAAATACATCCGATTAATCGATGGGAGAGTGGGGATAATCATGCCCCCATCGATTGTTTAGTTAGATCCCTAAGTTTTTCTCGTACCTTGTTTTGGTCAAAACCTTAATGAGATTCATCTTTGGGTTATTTAGTTATGGGGATGTTGATATATTATATGCGATCCTTTCATGTCTAGTTTGACATGGAAGTTTAAGTGTCATCATACTCCTATATTTATTGAAGAGGATAGACATCAGGAAACTGAGATGTGGCTTGAGTCTATGCTAGATATCTTTGCTCATTTATAGATAACCCTTTATAGGTGGGTGAAACTTTTAGTGTATATACGTTGAGTACTAGTGAGAAATTGTTGGTACATCCTTTCCTAGGTTGATCATCTTGTAAGTTTGTCCTAGAATGACTTTGATGCTTTTTTTAGTGTTTCTTCCCCAATATGTTGAAACCTAATAGAGATCTTAATTTTATTCATTATAATTAGAATATTATTTTGGTGATGGACAATGCTACCTATTTTAATGAGCTTATTTATTTTTCCCTTTATTGGTGAGTGATGAGACTGCCATGTTATTCCACTTTGAGGGTGAACTAAGGCATTTAATTTGGTCTTATGATAAAATATTTTTTCTTACATATTCTTAAGTGGTTGTGAACTAGGCCCTCATTACAGATAGGTAACTATTCATAAGAAAACTATCTATGTAGTTAGGTTTTATAGTTAGATCTAAGAGTGGATCTTCTAGTAGAAAAAATTGGTGTTTCAATGATTCTTTCCAGAGTGGGGATAGTTGTAATGCCCCAAACCCAAAATCCCAGAGTCGGTGCATTATTATGTATCATTGGCATGATCATACAAGATCAAGTCTCGAATGACTGATTAGTTTAGTATCCTTTTAAGTACTAGATACATTCATAAGGTTTATAATATATCATAAAATGGAAAACTACAACAACATTGTTTCCATAGACAACACTGAGATCCCATAGACTATCCCTGTAGGTCAGTCATAATATAATTCATTGCATCCTGGGAAAAATAAAACATGGAAAGGGGTGAGCTCAGATGCTCAGTAAGGATAACATTATAGTGGAAACTTTCATAAATAAGCATAAACATTTAAGGCAGTGTATAAGACTAAAACAAAAGCCTTTTAAACTTGAACTTCAGCATAATATGGAAAAGATAAAATCAAATAATTCCATTTACTTATTCTCATGGATATTCTACTAGTAGAATAATCACATGCAATATCAATAGCCACTTTCATAATGATGTAATGCATAATGCCAGACTATCATAACCACATATTCAAGGCCTTGTGCCAAGACTATAAATCAGATTTTGTCAAGGCCTTGTACCAATACACTAGTTTGGCTCATGATACCTACCAATGCATCGAGGAGCTATAGCGGCCTCCACCCATCACTTAGTAATTCCAATTCATTCCTCATATAAAATGGGTGAAACATAATCTAAACATTTGTTTTAAAACTAGCATACGAAATGTCAATAGTTTATCCACAAACCATGAATCGTATAAAAATAGCACATCCACAGTCAAACATAACTCATTCAACACAATATGGAATATTGTATTGTAACAGATTAACCTCAATCGAGAATAATGAAGGATATATACATAGATTAAAATAATCCTCAAAACTATCTGAGATAAATATCCCCCTTTTTCTTGTAAACATTAAAAAGTAACACTATTTGTCAAGAAGCAGTTTAAAAATGGATTTTTGAATCAAAGTTTCCCATAACTGTTTGGAACTTTTAAAAGGAATTTTAATTTTAAAACTTCAATGTCCATATAAATAAATCTTTAAACCCATTTTTAAAACATGGACATTAATGAGAAAGATTTGGAATAATAAATCATTAAAACATTTAAAATGATATTTTAGTTAGAGTTCCTAACCAAAAGAGAGACACATGAATAAAAATAATTGAGGTAATAAAAACTTTTAATATCATGAGAATAAAGGGATTCATGATATACTATGTCAAAGTACATTATATACACCATATAAAAGTGAATTGGTGTATAACAACGAAAGAAGTCTCAATGGAATGTAAATTGAGACGAAATCTCTCATAAAGACCGTATCCTTAGGATAAGGATAAATCAAGGACATAATTATGTGTGACAAATATAAATACACTCAATATGATTGGATATTCAATGTGAATCAATCATAGGACATTCACACATATTCTTGTAAGAACAACCCCAATGAATTGGATGTTTAACTCAATAAATAAGGCCTGAGTTAAAATTACTCTTATCAAGTTCATATCGATGACTTGAGAATTTATCAATGGATTGATTATGTGTATCAAAATTATATCCACATAAAGGGTAGTGGAAATTATGAAATAAGAAAATGAGTAGTGATTCCACACATAATCTTGGAGTAAATTAAACAATGAAGTATGTGTAAAGTCGAATGAGTGGAAATTGAAATTTCAAATTCCCTTATCGATTTGGTAACTTACGAAACATACACCCATGAAAGAAAGATCATACAATGATGATGTAAATATAAATAAATTAAATTATCTTACACAATGAATACAATCATGGGTAGTACACACACCACATGCAATAAATAAGTGGTGAAGAATGAAAATCTCACGGAATTAAAAGTGAGATAATAAACCCCTTACTTTGTAATTTTTCCTTGGTTGAGGGTAGGTTAACCTCCTGTATAATGGTGAAATAATTGTTATTAAATTATAAAATAATCATATACATTAATATGATATCATATATGAACTTTTAACATTTCATTGTTAATAATATCTTAGTATTATCGTCATTTCGGGTAATAACAGATTTGTTTTCCATTATGTTCTTTGTTATGTGAGTCATATTTGTTATGGATGGGAAGCATATTTTTCATATCCAGAATGATCTCATGTATATAAACATTATTTTTAATCATCAAATGAAATTGTGTCTTGAATGGATATGATGGGGAATGAATCTCATCGTGTTGGTGGAGACGGTAATATGTATGTACGCACGAGCGACAATGCCATTCTTTTTATATGAAAATAATACATAATTGGATGGTATATAATATATAAAGAATCATTATCATGTTATATTTATTATTTACATTAATTACACATCATTATTATACCCATCTAAATAATAATGTATTGAATAACAATTACACCACGACGTGGAGACGGTAATCCATACGTACGCACGTATGGTGACATGTCATTCAAAGGATGGATAGAATAATGAATATGTCTGTACCATATTTATAATAACATCACAGTATATAGAAGATACTGGAGTTATTATTTTATAATAGAAATAACAAATAATGAATAAGTGCAAGAAGAAAAGAACTTGAAAGAGGGCGGTGAAATTATTACCTCTTCTTTGGGTTCTTCCTTTCGATTTGATCAAAAGGGCTCCTTAAGTTGGATTTCAGACCAAAGTAGGGCCTCTAGGATGAAGGGAGGACAGTTGAGAGGTTACTTGGACTGGTTTTGGCCGAGCCAAATGGCTTTGAAGGTTTTAATTAGATAGAAGGGGGAGTGCCCTTTTATAAGAGGGGTGAGGGGCACCTTAGGAAAAGTTAGAAATATTATTTTATAATAAAAACAATTTCGGTTTATAATGGCTCCAAAATATATTATTTAAAGGATAAGGTGGGGATGGGTTGAAAACCACTCAACCAATAGGTTTTAGATAGGTTTGGGTCACTATATTAACCTTAACTTTTAGATTTAACTCTTAGTTAAATAGTTTAACATTTACCATGTCACTTTGTATTTTTATATTATATGGTTAATAAACTTACTATATACATACAAGAGAACCCCAAGTTGTTAATTAATGACACACCTATCATTATATAAGTCTTTTGGATGAACCTTAGATTTTTAGAAATATAATATCAATTAATAATATAATATATTTTTTAAAAAGTCTTTTTTGTCAATTTTGAAACTTTTTGTTATTTTGTTTTTGCTAAATTCATAACAGCATTATTACTTTGAAAAAAATTTATATAACCAAACCTAATATGTCATATTAACTTAGAAAATTAGTGTAATTCATAAAAAATCTCAAATTACATTAATTTGGATATTTATAATACCAATTATTTTAATATTTCATTAATTAGGTAATTACTGCATCATCATTGTATCATAAATAAATTAAATTATTTAATGTCTAAAAAATATAAATAAAATACCATTATTCTAATTTATCTTATGTTTAACCCTATATTAAAAATGTTTTAGTTAGTAAACATTGATTTTAACTCTTTTAACTCTTCTTTGAATTAAATAATAATAAATGTCCTAATCTAATCCAAGTGTACCAAAGAGGTTCATATTTTATTCCTAAGGTTGTTTTTGGTCTAATTATACTTAGCCAATAGAATTAAGGCATGTGTTAGGGTAATAATAATATCATTTTTACCCTTAATTACCCTATTTACTTTTAATCATGGTAAATAAAAGTAAAAAGTTACTATTCATTGAAAATTATTTTTAACTTATTGAACCACATTTTACTACTTGATATTAACCGTGTCTCTTGGGTTTTTGAAATTCCACTCACAGAAGCGGTAAAATTAAGTTTTATGTCAATTTGCAAATTCTCCTAAGAGGTGGGTAAAAGATGGTGAAAAGTTCAATAAAATTCTTATATATCTAAAATTATTATAAACTGACTCCAATGAATTACATTGTACTTATATATGTATTATGTATCTATTTTGACCTAAAAAAATTTAAATAAAATAAATAATTATTTAAATAAAAATTCGGTTTTAAACTATAACTCTATGTTTTTCACTATTCATCAAAAATTAAAAGTCTTCAGAAACATACCAAAAATTCACCCTAAGATAATTTTGATATTCTGAATTCAAAAATGAAGTCTATTTTAACAAATAAAATACATAGAAATTGCATTTATTAGTTTAAAATTAATTCCCGTTGTCAACACCAAAAAGTGTATTTTTATAAAATAATAACTACCAAAAGATTAATATTTGTTTATGTCCAATTTCAAAGTGAAATTACTTCCAATGACCAAAAATGGATTAAATGGTAAAAATATAATCTAATTATACACCCAAACTATTCATATGTATAGTTTAACACTATAAAATATTTTGATTAAAAAAGTTATTTTCAGTTAAAATAAATTATATTTCACTATTCACCCAAATATGAAAGTTATCAGAAAAACAACAAATATTTATTGAAACTAAATTCTTATGTCCCTATCCCAAATAAGATGTTTATTTTTTCAAATTAAATATATAAAGTTTCAAATATTGGATTTAAAAAGGGTTCTCCATTAAAAGGAGGTAAACTTTCATTTTTTGAAAAATACTTCTTTTATCTGAAAAATGAATTTGTCCTTACATTATTTCTACAAAACTCATAATATGGATTCTAAAATTATAAGGGTTATATAAAGTTCAAAATTCGGTTAATATTATTCATAACCGCTTTTGAATGGCTATTTTGGTAAGTCGTGGTGCGCTTGCACTCGATGTTGCGTGTAATGTATATTATTGAATTACTTTGAAGAACTAACGTACTATGAAATCTTGGGGTGTTACATTCTTCCCTACTTAAATAAATTGAATCCTCGAAATTTTTAAAATTGGGCTTTGGAATATAATGGAAAGTCCAGCATCGGAAAAAGAGTCAATAAAACTATCACTTTAAAAGAAAGAAAGAGAAGTACAAAGGTCACCCAAGATAACCCATACTAGGATTCCATGTAGGAAAACATGGATATGGAAGATAAACTAAGTGTCAAGTTCGGATGGGGAGGGATATAAAACATGGTCAGGAGAAAGTTAATAACAAGAAAACCACATGATTTTGATGGGACAAAGGGTAATTAGTTTCCCAGCAGGAAAAGTAAACCGACAATATTTTTTTGTTTTAAGTTACATTTCATAAATATGATGAATTTATTTATGAGATTGACTAATAACATAAGGATATATACTTTATTTTTAAGTATAGTTTCATTATTTAATAAGTTTCTACCACTAACTCATTTTTTAAACGATGAGTATTCAAGAAGACTTGGTCACACCGGAAGAGCTAGAAAAAACGTCTAGAGAATCACATGATACACAAAGGATAAACTATATATATTTACCTTGTCTTTAGAGATTAATCAAAACCAAAATGGTTAGTACAAGATCTGATGATCCCCCAAAAGGATATTCCTTTAGATAAAGAAACACTAATCTTAATTTCTAAGATTAAACCAACAATACCCCAAAGTTAAATAAATACCATTCAATAAACAATTGTCCTTAAAATCCTTCAATATAATCCAAACTAATATTGAAACCCAAAACATAGAATAATTTGGTTATGTAGTCTTCCACATTAAATTGTATCTCCAAATGACATCAACTACTCTTAAAGTCTCATACTTAAAA
Source organism: Viscum album (assembly GCA_963277665.1). NCBI lineage: Eukaryota > Viridiplantae > Streptophyta > Magnoliopsida > Santalales > Viscaceae > Viscum > Viscum album. Next base: position 1,980,629,819 of record OY728155.1, read on the forward strand.
GTAATTACCCTAATCACATATTCTCTATTATAGGTTAATAATTTCCATAAATAACACAAATCCCTATAAATCCACAATAAAAACATAGATAAAAATTCACCATTACACCTCAAATGAAATCCCGTAGTATTCTATTTTCCTTTGGAATATATTGTTCCCAAAAAAGCGAACGTCTTCCAAAATAACATTTATCACTTAATCAGCAAATAATTTTACTATACTTAGGGTATTCATTTTATAAGACATAATATCCAAAATCAACTTATTATTGATCGATAAAATCATGTAACTAAAAATAATTAGTCACACTAACCAGGGACTTCACGTATTCCAGTGGTAGGTGATAAATCCCAATCGCACTCTGGTTGTGGGTTCGATTCCCACAGCTTTATCTGACATGAAGGGTTGTCACATGCTCTACGTGTTTTCCTTGTTCAAAAACTATATTTTATAACATTACCAAAGTGAGATAAATTACTCAAAATAACCATAACATAATTTAACCAAAAATGGTATCTCATACCTTGCAATTTCATCCCAAAATATAATAACTTGTAATTGCCTCAAACCCAATGATAATATAAAACAAAATGGTTATTTATAACTATATCCACAAGAGAAAACATAAGACTTCCTTAAATATCATTTTCACATAACAACCTGCAGGGTTACAAATACAAGAGAAAATTATTCCAAACTAATCCCATAAACAAGGAGCACTAATACTTTTAAATATTTCTCCAACCATTTATTTCCACAAAGCTTCTTCTTGGACTAATAAAATATCCTATAGAATAGGTCATTCACTCGGGTAATGGCCAGGTCCCCTACATTTATGGCAAATGACTTTAAATGGATTCTTGGGATCATTTTTATTTTATTCCATAGTACTCTTCATTTTTCCTCAGCAATTCTTCATTTTATGTCCTTCTTTCCCACACGTAAAGCATTTATTTATTCCATTGAGACACTTTCCTGGGTTTCTCCTTCCACATTTCCTTCATGATAGAAATTAAGGATTCTTTTCTCCATGGTCTCCACTACTGGAGCTCTTATCATTCGTCACCTTTCTCTTCTTTGTTGAGTCCGAGAGTTGGTTAATATATATGTTTTTGATCATATTTTTGGAAAACTGATTTGCAATGAACACAATATCTTTTACGCCTATCAATATTCCATTTTTTTTTGCTCATTTTCACCACTATTCCCACCTTCTACATCATTCTCAAAGTTACTATGACTTCCTTGGAATCCAACCATTGACTAAAACCAGAAAGTATTGTGTGAGTAACAGTAGTCATAAAATCATTTAGAGAATATCATGACACCATATTTTCAATTTGAAACACCTTATGATTAACCAAGTTCATTTATTCTCATCTTATATTAAAATACTTCAAATCGGTTCATAAAGAAAATGTAAATTATCGAAAGAATATCTTCTAGGAGTGTCGTAACCAAGAGTGCAGCAAGGCCCATTGTCGTGCACCAGTTCCCGTTCGAGTCTAGCTCAAAGCGGTGTTTTTGGGTTTTACCCCTAGGTACATCTGTTCCAGATCCGCCTCTACCTGCTCGTATCCAGATAGGGATGTATTGCTCGTAAAACTCACAATAACACTACAATACCAAAATTTTAGGAAGTTCCTCTATACTAATCCTCAAAGTCTATCTTAGGGCCATGTGCTCTAATCAGAGTTTATCTGAATCTAGTTTCCATGGTTTGTACTAAACTTCCTCTAATACCAACTGTAACGGCCTGACCCCAGAAGCCCAGAGTCGGTGCATTATTATGTATCATTGGAATGATCATAAAATATCAAGTCTCAAATAACCAATTAGTTTAGTAGCCTTTGAATTACTAGATACATTCATAAGGTTTACATTACATCATAAAATGGAAAACTACAACAACATTGTTTCCATAGACAAAACTAAGATCCCATAGACTATCCCCGCAGGTCAATCATAATATACTTCTTTTCATCTAGGGAAAAATAAAACATAGAAAGGGGTGATCCCAGATGATCAGTAAGAATAACATTATAGTGGAAACTTTCATAAATAAGCACAAAAATTTAAGGTAGTGTATAAGAATAAAACAAAATCCTTTTAAAGTTGAAATTCAGTATATTATGGCAAAGAAAAAATGAAATAATTTCATTTACTTATTCACATGGATATTCTACTAGTCGAATAATCACATATAATATCAATAGCCACTTTCATAATAATGGAATGCATAATGCCAGACTATCATAACCACATATTCAAGGCCTTGTGCCAAGACTACAAATAAGATTTTTTCAAAGCCTTGTGACAAGACACTAGTTTGTCTCATGATACCTACCGATGCATCAAGGAGATATAGCGGGCTCCACCCATCACTTACCAAGTCCAATTCATTCCTCATATGAAATGGGTGAAACATAATCTAAACATTCGTATTAAAACTAGCATACGAAATGTCAATAATTTTTCCACAAACTATGAATGGTATAAAAATAGCACATCCACAGTCAAAAATAACTCATTCAATACAATATGGATGATTATATTGTAACAGATTAACCTCAATTGAGAATAATTAAGGATATCGATAGAGATGAAAATAATCATCAAAACTATTTGAGATAAATATCCCCCTTTTTCTTGAAAACATTTAAAAGTGAAACTATTTTTCAATAAGCCATTTAAAAATGGATTTTTGAATAAATGTGTCCCATACCACATTGGAAGTTTTAAAAGGAATTTTAATTTTAAAACATTAATGTCCATATAAATAAATCTTTAAAACCATTTTTAAAACATGGACATTAATGAGAAATATTTAGAATAATAAATCTTTAAAACATTTAAAATGATATTTTAGTTAGAGTTCCTAACAAAAAGAGAGACACTTGTATAAAAATAATTGAGGTAATCAAAACTTTATAATATCATGAGAATAAAGGGATTCATGATATACCATGTCAAAGTACATTATATACACCATATAAAAGTGAATTGGTGTATAACAACAAAGAAGTCTCAATGGAATGTAAATTGAGATGAAATATCTTATAAAGACCGTATCCTTAGGTTAAGGATAAATCAAGGACATAATTATGTGTGGAAAATATAAATACACTCAATATGATTGGATATTTAGTGTGAATCAATCAGAGGAAATTCACACATATTCTTGTAAGAACAACCCCAATGAATAGGATGTTTAACTCAATAAATGGAGATTGAGTTAAAATTACTCCAATCAAGTTCATATTGATGACTTGAGAATTTATCAATGGAGTGATTATGTGTATAAAAAGTATATCCAAATAAAGGGGAGTGGAAATTATGACATAAGAAAATGAATAGTGATTCCACACATAATCTTGGATTAAAATAATCAATGGAGTATGCGTAAAGCCGAATGAGTGGAAATTGAAATTTCAAATTCCTATATCGATTTGGTAACTTACGAAACATACACCCATGAAATAATGATAATAAAATGATGATGTAAATATCCATAAACTAAACTATATTACACAATGAATACAATCATGGGCAGTACACAAACCACATGCAATAAATAAGTGGTGAACAATGGAAGTCTCACAGAATTAAAAGTGAGATAAGAAACCCCTTACATTGTACATTTTCTTTGGTTGAGGGTAGGTTAACCTCCAGTATAATTGTGAAAAAAAATTTATTAAATTATAAAATAATCATATACATTAATATGATATAATATATGATCTTTTAACATTGATTTGTTAATAATATCTTAGTATTATCGTCGTTTTGGGTGTTAATGGATTCGTTTTCCTTTATATTATTAGTTATGTGAGTCATATTTTTTATGGATGGGATTCATATTATTCATATCAAGAATTATATCATGTCTCTAAACGTTATTTTTAATCATAAAATAAAATTTAGTCTTGAATGTATTTGAGGGGGAATGAATCTTATCGCGTTTGTGGAGACTGTAATCCGTACGTACGCACGAGCGACAATATCATTCTATTGATATTAAAATAATATATAATTGGATGGTATATGATATATACAGAATAATTATCATTTATTATTTATTATTTAACTTATTTACACATCATTATTATACCCATCCAAGTAATAATGTATTGAATAACAATTACACCACGACGTGGAGACGGTAATCCGTACGTACGCACAGATGGTGACATGTCATTCGAAGGATGGATAGAATAATGAATATGGTTGTACCATATTTATAATAACATCATAGTATATATAATATACTGGATTTATTATTTTATAATGGAAATAACAAATAAAGAATAAGCGGAAGAAGAAAAGAACTTGAAAGAGGGTGGTGAAATTATTACCTATTCTTGGGGTTCTTCCTTTTTATTTGATCAAAAAGACTCATTACGTTGGATTTCTGACCAAAGGAGGGACACTGGGATGAACAGAGGATATCTTAGAGGGTATTTTGGTAGGGTTTGGCCAAACCAAATGGCTTTGAAGGTGTGAATTAGAGATAATGGGGAGTGCCCTTTTATAAGAAGGGTGATGGGCACCTTAGGAAAAGCTAGAAATATTATTTTATAATAAAATTATTTTCGGTTTCTAATGGATCAAAAATATATTATTTAAAGTATAAGGTGGTTATGGGTTGAAAACCACTCAACCAATAGGTTTTAGATAGGTTTGGATCACTATATTAACCTTAACTTTTAGATTTAACTCTTAGTTAAATAGTTTGACATTTACCATGTCTCTTTGTATTTTTATATTATATGGTTAATAAACATACTATATAATTCCAATATAACCTCAAGTGGTTAATTAATGATACAAATATCATTATATAAGTCTTTTGTCCAACTCTTAGATTTTTAGAAATAGAATATCAATTAATAATATAATATGTTTTTTAAAAACGCTTTTATGTCAATTTTGACACTATTTGGTATTTTGTTTTTTCTAAATTCATAACAGCATTATTACTTCGAAAATAATTCATATAACTAACCCTAATATGTCATATTAACTTATAAAATTACTGAAATTCATAAAAAGGATCAAATTACATTTATTTGGATATTTATAATATCAATTATTTTAATATTTCATTAAGTAGGTAATTAATTTATCATCATTGTGTCATAAAAAAATTAAATTATTTAATGTCTAAAAAATATAAATAAAATACAATTATGTATGAAATCTTTTTATATTTCTAATGAATATTTATAATCGAATTTATCTTATGTGTAACCCTATATTAAAAATGTTTTTGTTATTAAACTTGGATTTTAACTCTTTTAACTCTTCTTTGAATTAAATAATAATAAATGCCCTAATCTTATCCAAGTGGACCAAATAGGTTCATACATTATTCCTAAGGTTGTTTTTGGTCGAATTATACTTATCCAATAGAATTAGTACATGTGTTAGGGTAATAATAATATTATTTTTACCCTTAATTACCCTATTTACTTTTAACCATGGTAAATAAAAGTAAAAAGTTACTATTTGTAAGAACCCAGTTCTTATTCTTGAGTTATGGGTTTCTTCTTTTCTCTTTTACTTAATTGTTTTTGAAAAAATAAGGAAAATGGGGGAAAATACTAAATTTTGTGACTACACACCATGTACTTCACCACACGTCGTGTACTTTGGCCGTGCGGGATGAGTACACAGGGTGTGTAACCATGTTGGCGAGAAAGGGTGTAAAAACTGACTACACGCTGTGTAGTTTGTATTTACATGCCGTGTAGTCAGTTGAAAGGCAAATAGTAAGGCAGTGGAAGAAGCCGCCAACCGTACGACAGTACATGCCGTGTGATCAGGAATACACACCGTGTACTCATGTCAACAGATGAATAATGACACGCTGACGAGAAGCCGCCAACGAAATAGTTAAATGAGAAAATTACACATAGTGTAGTCAATAGTACACAATGTGTAGTTTGTTTTTTTCACTTAAAATTGGAAGTAGTATCCCCTATTCACAGGGAAGGATTAGAACCAGAGGAAGGCTTGGGAGAAATGCCCGGAACTTTGTAGACCGCCCGATCGAGCACCAGTAATCCGATTCCACCACTGTCAATCTCATTGGAACCGTACGGGTAAGCCTTTCCTTCTCCTTAAGTCGTTCTTACCAATTATTTCCTGAAGGGAAGTTATTCACATTTGAACGAGGATTTATTTCACCTTAGATCTACATCAGTTTTGGACGATTTGAGGATCGTCGTTCACATAAACAGATCAGGGGAGATCGAGGTAGGTGTCTTGGTGTTTAAATTCCAACTGTTGTGCATTTTTGTAAACCATTGTGCTAAGAACTCATGTTGGGGTGTCTTATGGATGAGGCCTTGGATTTCTTGAATACCTAGAATTGTATAGGTAATTGAATGTGATAATAAACTGCTGTTTGGGATCACTACTTGGATCCCGGACCACCCCGGGTGTGCTTTCCTCTGTTTATCCATTTGGACAGGATACCCGAGGGTATGCCATTGTAATAATGATTATTGAATTTCCTTGAGAGGAATTGTATGTGAATTTCTTGTTTATATGTTGGTCATGACCTGATTACTTTTTTAGCCTGAGGGAAGTGTTTTACTTAGCCTGAGGGCAGTGGTTATTTTAGCCTGAGGAAAACTTCTTTCATGCCTGTGGGCGATAGAATTTGTGCCTGAGGGCGACACTTTGTACGCCTAAGGGAAATATCTGTTATGCCTATGGGCAATTACCTACGGGTTTCAATTCTGATTACCTGAGGGTAAGGGTTTGCGTGTCTGAGGACACTGACTATCTACATAGAACATTCACTGAGGTGATGTCTTATATTAAATTGATTAAATGAATATTAAAATGACAATATAACTGGTAAAGTTAGTTACTTTTGAGTACTTCTTAGTTTATTTCATTTTTACTACTGCACACTGTTGTTGCATATTTTCACAAAGTTGGGCATAGGCCTTTGGTGGGTGCCTACATAGATTTATTTCTCACACCCTTTCTGGGTCATGTCTTTGGACTAAACAGATTACATTGCTATAGGTATGGATAAGGAAAAGGGTCCCTATACAGGTACTTGATTATTGATGAGGAGTGGGGGAGAATGGGCCTGAGCTTAGGCTCGCGATGATGCCGGTTGTTTTGTTTTTCTTTGTTGTATGATGTACACTGTATTATATTGTACCGTATTGCTGTGTAACATGTTCTGGCTGTTTTCTTAGAAATTGAGACATGTTTCATCCTTATCTATATGACTGTTGGCTATCTTTTACTGTAGTTGTTCATTTTAAATGTGTATGGTTTATTGTTTCCACTGGTGTTTTATGTTTGTATATTTTATTCCACTGTGCTACACTTTGACAAATGAGGGCATAGTTTCCCTACTATCAGACCTGCGCCCTCGCTGCTAGTCGTCAGCCTCTGGCGTTTGGGGAAATGCGCTTGAGGTCATGTGACCAACCGGGTTCAGGGATCCCATTGAGTGGAACCCGGGCCCGGGACGTTACAAAGTGGTATCAGAGGGGTTCTTTTATTTGACTTACTGTTTGGAGCCTTAGTCAGGGATAGGATGGAAATGGTAGTTGGTAATAAGCTATGCCCGGGAGTAGCTAACCCATGTATAGGGAAAAGCCAGTCTACCTCATATTTTTTCAATTCTTCAGATTTTGAAAATTTTACAGTTGATTTGATTTTCACCATTGGGTGACGCATTTGTGGTTGTGTTGTTTATCTTTTATCCTTGGGTTCTATTTAGTTTCAACCCAATGAGATGAGGGTATTTCGTCTCATGCATCATTTAGGCACATGATAGAAATCACATGTCATGCATAGTTCCATGTCATGTAGGCACATTAGAGCTTTTATGTTGTTATGATAGTTGTTGTGCTAGAAAAGCATGTTGTTGTGATAGCTGCTTTGATAAATACCTATAATGTGATAGGGTATTTTTGTATGGGTCTATTGATAGAATGAACGCGAAACATTGGTTTTTGGGGAGTATGGTCTCTCATTGACCGGAATTTGGTGGATCATTGACTGTTTATCTTGTTATAACATATATAAGATTACAAACTTTGATTTTTGGGGAGTATGGGCCCTCACGGATCAGAATTTGGCACTTAGGTGTTGTTTTTCAGTATTTTCTGGGTTCCGGAGTAGTTTCTGAGGCTTACTGTCCAGAAAACCTAGGATACACGCTTTGTAGTTCCTCAGACACACGCCATGTGTTCTTCTGTTTGGGAAGAAGAGAAAATTTTTTAAGTACACGCCTTGTACCCTCAGTACACTCCGTGTAGTCTCTTCCCGTGTCATGTACCCTGTGGGCGGGGACACAAGGAATGGAAAATCTTGGGAACAACACGCTGTGTACCAGATGTACACACCGTGTAGTGTTGAACCAGAGTCCGCCCGTGTAACTAACAACACGGACGGAGGATACCTTAAGACATACACACTGTGTCCACTGTGGCACACACCGTGTAGTATGACCTAGGGACCCGGTCGTGTAACTAACAAACATTGTTCAGTGTTACCTCTTCCTGAACACGCCATGTACCTGTGGGACACACCGTGTAGTCTTGAATGGTGGGAGACTGTGTGGACTTAGCCGTGTGGCTGGTGAAACGGGGTGGTGTACATGTCGTGTGTGGGTGTCACACGCCGTGTGGTGTTAACCGAGTAGTCATACATGTCACAAACGACACGGGCAGTTGGAAAATTAAACCACACACGCTGTGTAGATGATATACACGCCGTGTAGTTTTGTTCAACGGGAGCTCTGTGGCTTAGCCATGTAGAAGGACCTGGGCAGGGGAAGAAAAGGTAGGTACACGCTATGTAGTCAGTATACACACCGTGTAGTCTTGTTTTTCAAATCTTGAATGCCTTCTTCCTCTTGTTCCCCTTTTGGTCCCCTCATTTTTCAGTCTGTGATAATTTTAATCTAAGGTGCACGTTTGTCATTGTAGAGTCATGCCGTTGAGCCGACCACGTGTTGTTCGCCAAGAGAGTGGCAATGATTATACTCCAAAGATGGTAGGCCAGGGGCTACCAGTGGATCCTCTAGCAGAGCCAGATGCGGTGCCAGCCGTTATACCAGACACAAGCGTAGATGCGCAATTCCGTGAAGGCTTTATGCGGTTCATGCAGACCTTTTAGGGAGCACCACCAGCTTCTGCATCTATGGATGAGCTAAATTGTATCTTCCAGCTGCAACATCTGCCTACGTTTTCAAAGGATGGAAGACCACAGGCTGCAGAGTCTTGGTTGGGGTCTATGAAGGCCATTTTCGAGCATCTTGAGACACCTCTAGGGTGGAGGGTCAAGCTCAAGACTTATATGCTGTGTGATTCTACCAAGAGGTGGAGGGATGTTACCACTCAAACAGAGCATCAGAGAGACATGGCGTGGTAAGATTTTCAGACAGCCTTCTATTATTTCTTCTTCCCAGAGATGCTGAGGGAAGATAGAGTTTGAGAGTTCATTAATCTTCAGTAGGGCGCTACATCATTGTTGGATTATTCTGCTCACTTCACCAAGCTTTAGCGTTTTTCACCCGTTTTGGTGGGTGATGAGACGTTGAGGGCCAGACGCTTTGAGGATGGTCTTCAATATGACATCCGATCACTAGTGAATGTTTTCAGGTTGCCTACAATACATGCTATTATGAAACAGGTGATGTTTATAGAAAAGAACCTTCGGGAGGCTAGTGGTGTGGGCCAGGGTGGCTCGACACCAGTTTATGGTACTATTTCTACCTGGAAAAGGAAGCTACAGATGAGTTTCTCTCACGGTTCTAGTACTAGCCTGGTGATTACTTCAGGTGGCCCGGTCAAGTGCTAATAGTGTGTTAGAGAGGGGCACAAGAGACCGCAGTGTCCACGTGACCCAGTGGAGTGCCGAGCTTCCGGAAAGATGGGTCATCTGCAGCACTTTTGCAGGCCGTTTCCATTAGTGTCTAGTGAGAGGGGTTCTGTGTAGACTATGCATGCGGGAGTAGGACCAGTGTCTTTTTACAGGACATGAAACTAGAATATGTTAGGGCGTGCATGTAGAGATGGTGGTCGTGACCGTGGTATCCAAACACCAGGATCTCAGAGGCAGTAGGGTGGGATAGATCAGGGTAGCCAGGCTGTGTCGTAGGTCCGCGGCACTGGGCATGCATATGCAGTGCAATAGACCCAGCAGGAGCAGGATTTCGGACCTTCTACTTTCAGAGGTACTATTATAGTAGCTTCTGTCTTATCTTCATTCCTTTTGTATATGGGTTCTACAAATAGCTTTATATCTATGCCCGTTGTGGGGAGCCTTGGGCTCTGTGTTTCCTCTTCTTCTGATATTATGACGCTAGACACTCCGTTGGGGACTAGAATGATATGTGTGTGTTAGTGCAAGGAGTTCCCCCTTGAGGTTAGTGGGTGTGACTTTCTATGGGACCTCTATGTCTTAGAGATGACGAGCTATGATTTCATTATCGGGATGGACTTGTTGGTTCCCTTTAGAGCCTTTGTAGATTTCTATCATCGTAGGGTGAGTTTCACGTCACCAGAGGGTGAAGATTTTCTATACAAAGGTGAAGGGGATGTTCAGGCGAGTTGAGCTGGACCATAACATCGTGGGCGAGGTGGTGTGATAGACCGGATTGTGAGTTTATATCGGGATGACCAGGGGACTTGTCAGAAGTATTTTCCTCCAGTGGTTGATCGTTTCAGGGATGTCTTCCAGGACGAATTTTTAGGCCTACCTTCAGAGTGAGAGGTGGATTTATCTATTGATCTTGTTCTAGGAGCAACACCGGTGTCTATTCCTCCTTATAGGATAGCTACACCAGAGTTACAGGAGCTCAAGAGGCAGTTAGAGGAGTTACAAGAAAAGGGTCTTATCCGACCCAGTACTTCTCCTTGGGATTCTCTGGTCCTTTTTGCGAAGAAGGTGGACGGTATCCTCAGACTCTGTGTGGATTATCAGAAGCTGAACTAGTCAATGGTCAAGAACCAATATACCTTACCAATTATTGATTATATTTTTGATCAACTTCGAGGTTTACAAGTGTTCTCGAAGATTGAATTGAGATTCGGATTTCATCAACTGCGCATGAGACCATCGGACATACCACTTATAGCCTTTCGAAGAAGATATGGTCTGTATGAGTACTTGGTTATGTCATTCGGACTCACAAATGCACCAACATTTTTCATGGATCTGATTAATCTTGTGTTCCATCCTTACCTGGATTCTTTTGTGGTAGTATTCGTGGACGATATCTTGGTGTACTCTCACACTCGACACGACCATGCCACCCATCTTGAGATCGTACTGGGTACACTAAGAGCGCATCAGCTATATGCTAAGCTCTCAAAGTGCCACTTTTGGATGGACCAGATTCACTTCATGGGTCATATCATTTCAGAGGCAGGAGTTACAGTAGACCCAGAGAAGGTGAGAGCAGTAGTTTCCTGGGAGTAGCCTACAAACGTGTTTGAGATACGAAGTTTCTTAGGGCTGGATGGTTACTACAGATGCTTCATCCAGGACTTCTCCCACTTAGCAGCGCCGTTGATGAGTTTTACTAAGAAGGGTGTGAATTTCATTTGGACAGAAGCTTGTGAGATAGCCTTTAATGACCAGAAAGGAAGGTTGACATAAGCACTAGTCCTGATACTTCCAGAGAAAGGGAAGGGCTATACAGTTTACTATGATGCATCAGACATTGGTCTGGGAGCAGTGTTGATGCAGGGCGATCGAGTTTTTGTGTATGGGTCTTGGCAGTTACGACCACTTGAGAGGAATTACCCGATGCATGATCTCGAGTTGGCTGCAGTTGTTCATGCGTTGCACTGTTGGAGACATTATCTCTTGGGAGAGCATTTTGTGGTTTTCACCGACCACAAAAGTCTCAAGTATATCTTTACTCAGTGTGACTTGAACCTGAGACATAGAGGGTGGGATGAATACCTTTGGTCCTTCGACTTTGAGCTTGCCTATACACCTAGTAAGGGTAATGCAGTAGCTGATGCACTGAGCAAGAGGACTCAGATACAGGTGGTGCAGGAGGCCAATGGTGAGTGGCAGCTCATGGCTTTGTTCTCTGAGATGCATTTGGAGGTGCGTGACAGTCAGGGGAAAACCTATCTTTCATCTTTAGCTATGACTTCTACCCTCCTAGATAGAGTGACGATGAGACAACTATCTGATTCAGAAGGCCTATTTCTACTGGAGTCGGTGGCAAGTGAGGAACCTCCTCCTGGTTGGATGATAGGCGATGATGAAATTCTGCATTTTCATGGACGAGTGTGGGTTCCAGAAGATATATGCGAGGAGTTGATGTGGGAGTTTCATGATTCAGCTTGGGCAGTTCATTCCGGGGTTACCAAGATGTACCGTGACTTGAGACGTCAGTATTGGTGGCTGGGTATGAAGAGAGAGATAGCTGGTTTTGTTATGAGGAGTTCCACCTGTTAGCAGGTGAAGGCGGAGCATCAGAGGCCAACTAGACTATTACATAAGTTACCCATCCCGAAGTGGAAATGGGATGATGTCCCGATGGACTTCGTGACTGGGTTGCCGAGGTCACATCAAGGTAATGATGTCGTGTGGGTTGTTGTGGATAGACTCACGAAGGTAGCTCACTTTTTGTCGATCAAGGAGACCTTCGGTGTTGACGAGCTTGGGAAGTTGTATATCCGAGAGGTCATACGTCTTCATGGGGTTCCTCATTCTATCGTTTCAGATAGGGACACCCGTTTTACATCTCATTTTTGGCAGAGTTTTCAGAGGGCACTGGGGACATAGGTGCTTCTGAGCACAGCTTACCACCCTCAGACCAACGACCAATCAGAGAATACAATACAGGTGCTTGAGGAAATACTGTGTGCATGCATCCTAGAGTTTTGGGGCTCTTAGGAGAATCACATACCCATGGTAGAGTTTTCCTATAATACCATTTTTCAGGAAACTATTGAGATGGCACCTTAAGAGGCTTTATATGGTAGGCCATTCCGATCACCCTTGTGCTGGTTAGAGGTAGGTGAGGCAGCTTTACTGGGACCACGTCTCATGCAGGAGACTTCTAAGCCAGTCTAGTTGATTCAGAAGAAGATGGATACTACACAGTCTCGTCATAAATCTTATGTTGATCGCTGCAGATGACCCTTGGAGTTAGTGGTTGGGGATCAAGTTTTCTTGCATGTTTTTTCGAGGTTGGGACACAGGTGGATCATGAGACAGGGTAAAATTTCACCAAGGTATGTGGGTCCATTTGAGATTCTGGAGAGAGTTGGGCCGGTTGCCTATCGTTTGCAGTTACCATAGAGGTATCGGGCCATGCAAGATGTATTCCATGTATCTCAGCTGCGCCGTTATCATTCAGACCCATCTCACGTCTTTCATCCTAAGGAGGTTGAGCTTCATGTAGATGCGCCCTTTTAGGAGCATCCAATTCATATCGTTGATAGGAGCACGAAGGTTCTCCGAGGCCGGTCAGTTCCTCTCGTACAGGTGCTATGGCAGCCTGGCCGAGTGTAGGAAGAAACCTGGGAGCGGGAGACCGACGTACGTGCTCAGTGGCCAGAGTTGTTCTGAGCTTATCTTCACCACCCTTTGAAGGGAAATTTGGGGACTAATTTCTTTAAGGGGTGATGTTTGTAAGAACCTGGTTCTTATTCTTGAGGTACGATGTTCTTCTTTTCTCTTTTCCTTAAGTGTTTTTGAGAAAATAAAGAAAATGGGGGAAAATCCTAAATTTTGTGACTACATGTCATGTACTTTACCACACGCTGTGTACTTTGGCCATGTGGGATGAGTACACAGGGTGTGTAGCCATGTCAATGAGGAAGGGTGTAAAAACTGACTACACGCCATGTAGTTTTTATTTACACGATGTGTAGTCAGTCGGCAGTCAAATAGTAATGTGGTGGAAGCAGCTGCCAGCCGTAATACATTACACGCCATGTGATCAGGAATATATGTTGTGTACTCATGTTGACGGATGAACAATGCCGCGTTGGCGAGAATCCGCCAGCGGAACAGTTAAATGAGAAAAGTACATGCTGTGTAGTCAATAGTACACACCGTGTAGTTTGTTTTTTTCATTTATAATGGGAAGTAGACTCCCTTGTTCACAGGGAAGGCTTAGAACTAGAGGAAGGCTTGGGAGAGATGGCTGGAACTTTGGAGACCGCCCAATAAAGCACTGGGAATCTGATTCCACCTTCGTCGATCTCGTTGGAACCGTATGGGTAAGCCTTTCCTTCTCCTTAATCCATTATTACCAATTCTTTCTCGAGGGGAAGTTATTTATGTTTGAATGAGGATTTCATTCACCTCAGATATACGTCATTTTTAGACGATTTGAGGATCATCGTTCGCGTATACGGATCAGGGGTGATCAAGGTAGGTGGCTTGGTGTTTAAATTCCAACTGTTGTGTGTTTGTGTATACCATTATGCTACGAACCCATGTTGGGGTGTCGTATGGCTGAGGCCTTGGCTGTTTTGAATACCGATAATAGTATAAGTATTTGAATGTGATAATAAACTACTGTTTGGGATCACTGCTTGGATCCAGGACCACCCCAGGGGTGCGTTACTCTGTTTAGACGTTTGGCCAGGATACCCGAGGGTATTCCATTGTAATAATGATTATTGAATATCCTTGAGAGGAATAGAATGTGAATTGCTTGTTTATATGTTGGGCATGGCCCAATTATTTTTTTAGCCAGAGGGTAGTGTTTTACTTATCCTGAGGGCAGTGGTTATTTTAGCCTAAGGGAAACTTCTTTCGTGCCTTTGGGCAATAGACTCTGTGCTTGGGGGCGACACATTGTACACCTGAGGAAAATATCTTTTATGCCTGTGGGCAATTACCTGTGGGTTTCGATTCTGATTACCTGAGGGCAAGGGTTTGCGTGTCTGAGGACACTGACTATCTACTTAGAAAATTCACTGAGGTTATGTCTGATATTTAATGGATAAAATGAATATTAAAATGGCAATATAACTAGTAAAGTTAGTTACTTTTGAGTGCTACTTAGTTTATTGAATTTTTACTACTGCACACTGCTGTTACATATTTTCACATAGTTGGGCATGGGCCTTTGGTGGGTGCCTACTGGGATTTATTTCTCACACCCTATTTGGGTCATGTCTTCAGCCCAAACAGATTACGTTGCTGTAGGTATGGATAAGGGCAAGGGTCTCTATACAGGTACTTGATTGTTGCTGAGGAGTAGGGGAGCGTGGGATCGAGCTTAGGCTCGCGATGCTACCAGCTGTTTTGTTTTGCTTTGATGTACCCTATAATCTGTATTGTATTGTACCGTATTGTTGTGTAACATGTTCTGGCTATTTTCTTATAACTTGAGACCTGTTGCATCCTTATCTATATGACTGTTGCCTATCTTTTACTACAATTGTTCATTTTAAATGTGTATGGTTTATTGTTTCTGCTGTTGTTGTATGTTTGTATATTTTATTCTGCTGCGCTACACTTTGAAAAATGAGGGCATAGTTTCCCCACTATCAAACATGGGGCCTCGCTGCTAGTCGGCATCCTCTGGCATTTGGGGAAATGCACTTGAGGTTATGTGACCAACTGGGTTCGGGGCACCTGTTGAGTGGCACCCAGGCCCGGGACGTTACACTATTCACCAAAAATTATTTTTATCTTATTGAACCACATTTTATTTTTTGATATTAACCGTGTCTCTCATATTTTCGAAATTCCACTCAAATAAGTGGTAAAATTATGTTTTATGTGTATTTGCAAATTTTCCTAGGAGGTGGGTAAAAGACGGTGAAAAGTTCAATAAAATTTTTATATATCTAAAATTATTATAAAATAACTCTAATTAATTACATTGTACTTATATAGGTATTATGTATCTATTTTTACCTAAAATAAATTTAAATAAAATAAATAATTATTTAAATAAAAATTCAGTTTTAAACTATAACTCAGTGTTTTCACTATTCATCAAAAATTAAAAGTTTTTAGAAACATACCAAATATTCACCCTAAGCTAATTTTGATATTCTAAATTCAAAAATGAAGTCTATTTTACCAAATTCAAAACATAGAAATTTCATTTATTAGTTTAAAATTTATTCCCGTTGTCAAAACCAAAAAGCGTATTTTTATAAAATAATAACTACCAAAAGATTGATATTTGTTTATGTCCAATTTCAAAGTGAAATTTCTTCCAATGACCAACATTGGATTAAATGGTAAAAATATAATCTAATTATACATCTAAACCATTCATATGTATAGTTGAACACTATAAATTATTTTGATTAAAAAAGTTTTCTTCATATAAAATATATTATTTTTCACTATTCACCCAAATATGAATGTTATCAAAAAAACACCAAAAATTTATTGAAACTAATTTATTATGTTCTGATCCCAAAGAAGAAGTTTATTTTTTCAAATTGAATATATAAAAGTTTCAAATATTGGATTTAAAAAGGGTTGACCATTAAAAGGTGGTAAGATTGTATTTTTTGAAAAATACTTCTTTTATCTAAAAAAATGAATTTTGTCCTTAAATTATGTCTAAGATACTCATAATATGGATTCTAAAATTATAAGGGTTATATAAAGTTCAAAATTCTGTTAATACTATTCATAACTGCTTTTGAATGGCTAGTTTGGTAAGTCGTGGAGCGCTTGAACTCGATGTTGCATGTAATGTAAGTTATTGAATTACTTTGAAGAACTAACGTACTATGAAATATTAGGGTGTTATATCAGTTTATTTAGTTAGGGTCATGGATCTTCTATTTTTTAGTGTGGTATATTTTCACTGTTATACTATTAGTATGGAAAAGAAAGTAATACATGGACATTGTACCAAAAACCTCTAGTGGAGTTTCATCCTTATAGGTAGATAAGTACTTTTTAGTCCTTATTGTAAAATTATTCTCATTCTTCTAATGGTTGTGGTTATGAATAGGCTTAGGGATCAATTGTGGGGTCAGTTTTGGAATCACAACATGGTAGTTTGAGTTTTTCTAGTCGTTCAGGGAGTGGAAGTGCTCAAGGTTCTCAGGTTCATAAGAGGTGGGATATCAGTTCTATTTAGTGTAGTTAGGGATCATGAGGGTAAGGCAAAGGCTTGGGGTTAGGTCAGCTTTATGTCATTAAGTAGCCACCGACTAATCATGATGAGGGGACTTCAACTATTTGAGGAAAAATATCTGTGGAATCTATACATGCTAAATATTTATTTGACATAGGTTTATCACATTAATTTTTATCTACTTACTATATTGGTGAACTAGGATTGGCCATTGAATGTGTTTATCAAATGATGTCTATTGATATACCATTAGTGGTTTAATCTATGGGTATTCATTGATGTTCTGAGTGTTCCCTTGTGATTAGTAAATATCAACATCTATAGGATTTTTTCATGATAAATATGTGTAGTTTCAATGTGACCCTAGGTATGGAATAGAAAACGTGATATTTATACATTGGTTACTATCATCAGTGGGTAGATTTTATGTTAGTTTGGGGTGATAGTTATACTTTTGCAGATGATTCAGATTTGTAAGAAGTCCATTGTGGACCTAAGTGTTGAAAGACGGGGATTCTTTTAGCCTAGTTCTCTAGTATTATTCTAGATGTTGTGGAGATGCATAATATGGTCTTTCCTTTTGTTTTTTACCAGTCTTGGCATGTGTTTTATAATTAATTTTCAAGGTTACCACTTGATAGATTATTCAAGTTTATGATTTATATTATGTTTGGCATCGATACCATATTCATTACTCCTTATATTATAGCTCCTGTAGAGATTCAAGTGTTGAATTCTCCAGGATGGGCCCGTAAGGGGCGAAGCGTGAGCGGGAGTTCTCTCTATTGTCTAGGGTTTCCCAGCCGCCACCTCTCCCTTCCTTCCTCCCTCCGTCTCTCCTCGCCTCCTCGCACGGCCAGGCTGAGCGGTGCTAAAGGCGTGGTGCAGTGTTCTTTTACCACCTCGCGGTTTTGCGGATTGTCGGAGCTCTAACGACAACCGATGTCATTCACCCTCCTCCGGCGAAACCGGCATGCTGGTCTCTGTGCTTGCCCCCGCTACGGACATGCTCGTTCCTGGTCTGGCTCTGTTGGCGCCTCTGATTGGTGGTTGGTTTTTGCGGGCTGGAATGATGCAAGGATTTTGTCTTCTTCCCGAGTTATTACAAGGTCACAGAGGGTGTCCTCTGGAACGCTCGGACCCAGCGGTGTACCCTTTCCTGTTCTTTCCTCCTCCGATAAACCATTTGAAGGTCTTGATTTCCCTTCTCAGTATCATTGCTGGCACTTTTCTGGTTCCTTGTTTATTCCTCCAGCGCGAGTCTGCCATTCTCTAGTCACCTCTACCATTTCACCCAGATCCATCATGTGAGACTCCATTTTGGTCTTGTTTGATGGCTTCCTCAATGATTTGGGTGGTGCTGGTGTCTTCTAGTATGGAGGTGCGATTGGGGAATCTGTTGGTGGTTGGTTTGGTGTAGTGGTTTCTGTCCTGCTTTCTGTTTCCAGTGGAAAGGGCGAGCTTTGGTGTTTTTTCGATGGCGATGATGGATTCCGGTCGATGTTTCTTGCCGACGATCTGGTGTCGATTAAGGGTTTTTGTGTCGCCGCTATTCGATGGATTCCGTTTGTTCAGGTGAAGACTCTATTTGTGATGGTCTTTTTGTGGTGTTTTTTGGGACGGGTTTGGTCTTGGGCAGGGTTCTTTGCCCAGCCTATTTCTGGTTTGTTGTGATGATATGCTGGTTCTCACTTAGCCTCAATGTGATTTGTATGATGGGTTCTCACTTTACCAAAAAGTGTTTCAAAAATTAAAAAAAATGGATTTTCAGTCAGTCAGTGTTGAATTATCCATTCGATGATGTTGAGGAGAACCATTATATTCACCCAAGAACATCCCATTAGGTTTCTTTTATATTGTTCCCCAATAAGGCAAAAATATCCTTATCCTTATTTATAGATTACCAAAGTTTGAACCAAGTGATGCTTATGAATCAGTATCCTGTTCCTCGTATTTAACACATGTTTGAAAAATTAAGTGGAGAAAATTGGTTCTTTAAGAGTGAATTGAGTTGGGGTTATCAACCAATGAGTTTGAGGCCTTCTAATATTCCTTATACTAATTTTATGAGTAGGTATTTATTTTATAAGTGTCTTATGATATTATTGGGATTGAAGAACACACCATTTAGGTTTATGGACATAATAAATTTGGTCTTCCAACCATATATAGATTCATTTATGGTATTATTTTTTAAAAATGTTTTTGTGCTCTCCCATTCTAGGGAGTACTATGCTCAACATCTAGAGATATTTGTTATCACACTAAGATAAAATCGACATTATACCAATCCTTTAAAAGTGCTTATTCCAAATTAGTGAGTTCTACTTATTGGGGCATGTGATATATGAGGTTGGTATATCAGTGTACCCTAAGAGGGTTTATCCCATTGTTTCTTAGGAGTGTCCCAAGAACATTTGTTAGACCTATATCTTTATGGGATTTATATTTTATTATAATAGATTCATTAAATACTTCTACCTATCTCCAGCACCAATGATATCTCTAACCGAGAAAGTAGTGAAATTCCTCTGGTTTGATACTTGTGAGAGATCATTATATGATTTGAAGGGAAGATTAAAATTTGTGTCATTTTTGTCCTTAACTGAGCTATATAAGGAGTATTCCCTATATCATGATGCATTTTTGGTTTTTCAACGAGTCGTTGTAATATTGAATTCACATATTGTTTCTTATATATCTTGGACGTTAGGGCCACTTGATCAGAATTATCCAACTAATGTACTAGAGTTTTTTGTGGTAGTGAATTCTCTAGTTTGATGTAATCACAAACTATTGGGTGAAAGGCTCATAATATATACAAATCATAACATACTAATGTATATATTTTCATAGTAGGACCTAAACCTTATAAAAGTGAGCTGGTTCAATTATATTCAATCATTCAGTTTTTCGTTGGTGTATACCCATTAGAAGGGGAATTATTTTTTGATTAATTGAGTAAGAATACCCAGGGGTAGGTGGTGAAGGTGGCTAATAATGAGTGATAGAATATTAGCTTCTTTACTAAGATGTGATTTGATATTTATGGTTATCAAGTAATATAATCCTTGATATCTATAATTATTTTATCCTATATCCTTGAGAGTGTGAAGGAGATTTAGTTATCTGAATCATATTACTTGGCGATGAGGGAGAATATATATATTGGGGATCTATTATCTGATTGATCCCTCGAAGCAGATGTGATTATTTACACCCTAGGTTAGGTTGTGGTTCTTATGAGCATTAGTGAAGCGATAACAAAAGATTCACAAACCTCAAGATGGGAAATTCACCCAGGGATTACCAAGATGTACCATGGTATTAATATATAGTACTAGTGGTCTATGATGAAGAAAGACATAACGAGGTCTATTCCATGATTATTTACCTATCAATGGGTAAAGGCCAACTATTAGTGTCCTACAAGTATTATCTAGTCACTACCCATTCATTAGTGGAAGTGGGAACATGTAATCAAGTATTTTGGGATGGTATATTCTAGTTCACCTAATTAAAATGATGTGGTATGGGTTATTTGGGATCAATTAATAAAGATCTCTCACTTTTTCCCAATCAGATAGACCTAGTTGGCTGATGAGCTAGGCTGGTTTTCTATTTTTGAGATCATGCATCTTCAGGGGTAGCACATAGTATTTTTTAGATCATGATGCTTTTTTATATCATGTTTTATTAAAGTCTATAGATAGAATTTGATATACAGGTGCTATCAAGATTCTATAGGATATTCTATGAGCATGTTTCCTAGATTTCAGAAGTTCATGGGAGATTCATCATAACTTGTCTATGTTTTAAAATAACAATAATTTTCAAGATTCTATTTAGATGGTTCCTTTCAAGGCTTTATAAGGTATACCATAATGACCACCTCTGTGTTTTCTAGATTCCATGTAATCAATGACTTTAAGATTGAGTCTTGTATAGGAGACATTGAATCCTATCTAGTTGATATGGTAGAGTTTGGAAGCAAATAAATGAATGCAGTGATCTTATATAGACCAGTGATGTATTCCTCTTGAGTTTTAGTTAAGTGATATGGTTTTATTACATGTGTCAATATATTTAGGATAATATTGTATTCAAATGTAGGAGAAGTTGGATCCTAAGTTCATGGGGCCATTTGAGGTTGTTGATAGAGTTAGAACTATGGTGTATCAATTAGTGTTTCCTCGGAGATGTAGTTTTATACAAGATTTATTCTATGTATTTCAGATTTAGAGATACAACCATGACACTTATCATGTGATTAGCACTGATGATATTGAGATGGAACTAGATAAATAATTAGAGGAATGTTCCAATACTGTTTGTATCATGGTATCATAGGAATATCTTAGAGGATGTGTCGGCATGAGATTTTAATATACAAGTACACTAACTATAGTTATTAGATGATGAAGATTGATGATTCTTGGTGATGAATCTCTATAATGAGATACCTTATGACAGAGAGTTTGTAACACCCTATATTCATATGAACCACTCCCATATCCTCTCTTCTCCTTGGGTTTATTCTCAAAAAAGATGTTATTTCCTTCATTTTTAACTGGAATTAAGTTCTGTCTATCACTGGAGGCTTCCTTGGGTAAGGCTACATCTTTTGTTTGATCTATTCCATGTTTCTTCCAATATCTCACCATGTTCCATCATTTATTCCCAAAATTGGGGGTTTTGTAAAATTTTACAATTCATACCGATTGGAGCTAAGTCCCCCAGTGAAATTTGATGGAATGTATTATAGTGGATTGAGGATAGTGGTTACTAACTAATCCCTATGTCTTATAATCAATTCATGAGATGTGTGAAAAGAAGTCTCATCACAGTGGTGTGATTATCCTAGAATCAGTCTAAAATAATTTCCATTAACTCTGATTAAGTTTGGTAAGTATTTTTAGGGCCATGATGGACCATTTGGTTGTTATACCTTGATGAGATGATTTTTATTGGACATTATATTAGATTAAATTGAGTGTACCTTGATACTTAGGACCCATTGGTGTTTTCTTTTAAGTATGCTAAGATTTTTTGAGTATGTTTAATTGATTTTTTCCTCTTATTACTCATAAGGGATGTAGAATTAGAAATGATAGCTTATCTTGGAATATATAAGTCTAAAGAGCTTCCTATATCCATTGGCTAGTTGTATTATATTGGGATGATTTTTATTTCACTATTATTTTATATAACTAGGTAGGTTATGCCTTGGTTATTTCTATTAATTTTGGTCGAGCGTGTAAGGATCAGACTAGCTATTATTTAAATAATATTGGATAACATTCCCAATATAAATAGAATTTATTTTATGATGATGCTAAAATATTTATTATTCCTTATTATGATACTATTTATGTTAATTGGGATCATATAACCTTGTTTCTTTTGATGGATAAAGTTGGGAGGATATTACCACTTATAATATGTTTTTTCATGATGAGGGACTCTATGCACACTATTTTATATAACTGATATCATAATTATACGCATGTGGTTATGAGACATGATTCCCATAAATTTTATATTCCCCTTAGAAGTGGGACCTTGGAATCATGATGTGATAAATTTTAGGAAGGGAGAATAATTATTGTGTGATATTAATTGATGTGAAACATTATACCTTCTCTTATTATGTGGCATGGGGCTTGGATGTACTACCCTCTTCTTCTAATGCCTATGGCTATGGATGTATTTCCCTTTTAAGATAGTGATATAGGGATGTGACACCCACTTGTATGTGATGAATCAGGGATGTTATGCCCATCATTATGACTATGTTTTTAGGATATATTGTCCTTGTATTAATGATCATGTTATCATAGGTAAGTTATGCCCATTGTTCTAATTTTGTTATCGAGATGAATTACCCACGTATTAGTCATTATACTATGATGGGAAGTTATACCCAATGATAATAATATCAAAAGGAATTCCTAATTTTTTTATATGATATATTTCATTACACCATGGTATTGGTTGAAGTATGTATTGGTCACACTGGGTGTCTATATAGCACCTATGAGTGTGACATATTATTTATTACTTAATTTCATGTCTACTTTTAGTTATTCATGAGAATATCACACTATACATACACATCCATATACTAAATATGCTTAGTGAAACAATTAGTGGTAGACTACTAAGTTGTAGTCACACCCTACTTAGGAATATTGGTACCCAAACAAACTTTAGGGTTTGTGATTCAGCTAGGGGAAAAGACCCAACTATCAATGGATGAGCTATGGATTTTTATGGGAGATTGGAGTCGGGAACATGCATAGACTCTAGACTAATTTTCTATATTTCCTAGTATTTTTAATATTTTGTGTTGTAAATCATGATATACTTATAAGGGATCTATTTGTATCTATATTAATTTATGACATTACTATTACTCATTTTATCACAGCATGGCAGTATTTATTTATTTTTATTTTTGGAATGTAACTATAATGTCTCCTTCAATTTGGTTTATTTATGATCATTGTTTCTTAGTTTTCTTCTACTATAATTTATATATTTTTATACCAGATAAGGTAAAGTATTCTCACACTATACATAGACTGTTATCATTAGTTGACAACCTTTGACATACAAGGAGGTGCGCCTAAGGTATGTAGTGTCCAAGTTCTATCACAGTGTAGGTGAACCCGACCGTGGATATTAAATAGTTTATTGTTACTACATCCAACTCATATTTTACATAATATATATATATATTGGATTATGTTAGGGTATTGTTGGTGTTTTACTATCAGGTATATTATGCAATCACCATCATGTGAACCATGGTAGGTATGAAAACTCCATGTTTGTGATATAGGAAAAGGAAATAATACTGATAATGGATGAGTGAGGTGGATATAGATAAAAAGGACCAAGAGACAGTATTGGGATAGGAATAGGGACCAATTAGATAGTGTATTAAATTATTTTACATTTCTATCATATACCACGTACATGATAGATCATTTGGGTGATCATTTTTTGATATAGTACCTGTATGAAATTACATGGATTTTATTTTGACTTATATCGTGGAGTATGATTTTTTTGGTTTTATTATCATTGAAATATATATTATTGATATATTATTGCAAATTATTGTTGTAACTTATTTATATTATTTACATATTTCTAATTGATATTATAGTCCCTCATATGACATTGATCAAACCCTAACCAATAGTTGACAACTCCCAGTGAAAGGTGAGGTTCACCTGAGTTGTGCGATTACCTAGTTTGAGACTTATATGCATGTTTTGATTTAGGTATGTTAAAAAGTAAATTAATAAACTAAAAAATAAATAGTATAACAAAATTTATATAAATCATCTTTTAAAAGAATTAATAAAAACAATTAGTTCACAAAAAACCACAATACCTAAAGTCACAATCCCCTAATTTCAATGGTAGTTTTATCAATTAAAAACTTATCTTACTGAG
This sequence comes from Viscum album, assembly GCA_963277665.1. NCBI lineage: Eukaryota > Viridiplantae > Streptophyta > Magnoliopsida > Santalales > Viscaceae > Viscum > Viscum album. The sequence continues at coordinate 1,980,654,363 of OY728155.1, forward strand.
GATAATCATTTTTTATGAACATTTCTTAATGTGTGTATATAAAATAGGTGTTGATTAATTTATTTTATTAAAATTTTTCTATATTAAATTGATTATGATTTATATCTACAGATATATAAGCACCACACCATTGTAAGAGGCATCGTGTGCAACATTTATAGTGACCCCCTTCACAACACAACAATACCATTATATCATTTGAGGGATGGGATTCAGTTTTCACATGATATGAGTATTGATCTAATTTTTTTAATTAATGATGTTAGTATCCAAATAGTGGGACATGTTATTGAATCATTCATAGTATGATTGTTTTGTCTTATAAATTCATGTGATAATTAAGCGATATGTTATTTCTAACATATAATATTTTTAATGTCATTTATAATGGATAAAGTATGTCAAAACTATTATATGTGATAACAAAGAGTAAATAAAAAACTGACTGAAGGTAATCTAATCGATTAATTTCTATATCACAAAAGCCAACTTAAGACTCAACGTTTCTCCAACACTAAGTCTGACAAAATAAATGACATTAGAAGTTATTACAAGTATATTATTTCAATATGGTAAATATTATAATGTAGTATTTAGAGATTATATATACAACATAGAAACTTGTGACCTTTTTAATTTTGAGAGTGTAAATTAAATCCCTAAATATTAATGATTAGGAACCTCCATCATCAATGTATATATTAAGTAAAATGTCATAATTTTTATGTCTAATTATTAATGTACTATTTTTATTATAATTTAACAACCTTAATTTTTATAGAAATTGATATAACACTTACATATCTCCATCACATGTCGATAATATATTTCCATTTTTAAGACATAATTGTTTATTATCACATGAAAATATGATAAACTCAACTAAAAATATAAAACAAATCACTACAATTTACCATTATTATTTTTAAAAAAAATCAGCGAATGGAATAATTTATCTAATACCTTCCATGTAATAGAAAATTTATATAAACTAATTATTATTAGGATAATTTTATTTTATAATGATTTAAAAATTATTTTTTATATTTTTTACGAAATATTGGATGATCAATCCGATGAATCTAATGAAAATGTTTATCCATTTCTTGGATATCTAAAAAATTTTCCACACATGATGTCCCATTTTAATTAATAATACACGATGTTCAACATTTTATATATACTTTTCCAATTATATAATTTATAATATGTATTAAAAAAATTCCTTTAGGAGTACAGTTTTAATGTGCTAATCATTCATGGTTATACAATAGCTCAAAAAAACTAAAATTGATGTATTTTTGTAGATAGTGATTTTTTACGGTATATATAATAATATATAACTATTAGATCATATATCATAAAAAATTAATTATATTTTTCAATATTTAAATTATGTCCAAGACAAATAAATGGCTATGATTAGGACTATTATGTTTATAAATTAATGAAATATATAGTATTAAATCATACAACTGATATCCCAAGAGTGGTGTTTATTATATGTTATTATTTTATAATATATAAATTTTCATTTTAAATTTTTACTAAAAATTTATTTATTTTTATTTTTTAGTATTATGAGGATACTTTTAATAATTCGTATTAAAAATTTAAAATATATTCCTTCATGTATGAATGGATAAGTTTTATGGTTTTAGGATGTTTCTAAACTTCATGAGGGGTATTATATTATATTTAGTTATATTCCTTATAAAAATTTAACATCAATTAATTTTTCATTATGAATATTTTTTTTATTTTTTTATCCAAATTGTATATATGTGTGTACTTTTTATGTTCTATACACATATATTGAATGGTCAAAACTGAGTAAGTAATATTTGATTTTTCTAAAAAAATGGTTAATGATTATTGATTATGGGGCCACATTATCCCAGGGATCCTATCTCTTTTAGATTATTTTCTTCTACATTCTCCTCATAAATCCCTCTATGGCAGTGCTATATGTATATCTAAGTACTGACCCGCCTCTATTTTCCCCTTATTTTTCTACCTTGTTACCCTTGGTTGTGTTTTTTAATTCTAGGCTTCACCACATTATCTCTACCCATATTTCATCTATATGGGGTTTCTCATTCCCTAGCTAGTCATGATTCCTCCTCTTTGTTTTTTGGTTCTCATTGTGTTCAAAAACTAATCTTGAGATTTATTTTTCTCCACTATTCCCCCTGGTGAAATCCTTTGATTTTTGATTTTCAAATGAATTTTAGGAAAATTTAGAGACACGTATAATCAAATATTTTTCTCTAGTGGAGGAAGTGTGTTTTCAGTGAAATATTTATGAGGTTTTGATTCTATGTGGAAGTGGTTACAGGGTTGATGTGAGGAGAGACTTGAACATGGGAATTCATATTCGATTGGGTAGCATGGTTTTTTATGATTGTGTTGGTGATATGTTCTTAGTGTCATTTTATCCAATTTGTTGTTTCATCCTTGATTTTTGGTGGTTATATTCTATAATGATCAAGGTTATCTATTATGATGGTTAAATCTTCTATAGTGGTCAATGTGGCTTTGGAATTCTTGGTTTGAATGTGGGTGGTTGTTAATGTTGGGAGGGAATATGAAATTAGAGGCTTCATGTGGGTTTTGGGTCCCAGAGGCTCCTTTGTTCAAGGGACTACCCAACACTCTAGGAAATGTGTTATTAAATTCTATATTCCATGGTCTCTTAACTATTGGGACCCTTTGGGTGGACCTTGATTAGTATTGGGTTGTATATGGCGTATCCAGTTGATGTAAATTATTTTCTTTACTGTGTGTGAATTTATTTATAATAATTTATATTTAAATATATTTATGTATATTTATATTAGTTATGTGTGTGTGTGTTTATATGTATATATGTGTGTGTGAGTGTGTGTGTGTGTGTATTTATGTATCATTATATGTGTTTTTATAAACATTTACATATATTTATAATTATAATTATATATAATTATCATTAATTATATATATATATGTGTGTGTGTGTGTGTATTTAGATATATTTATGGATATTTATTTCTAATTATATATAGAGAGAGATATTTAAAAGTATTTATGTATATTTTTATGTGTTTGTGTATTTATATATATATATATATATATTTAATTATTTATATATACTTATAAATTTTTATATGTGCTTATATTAATATATATTTATGCATATTTATATTTATTATATGCATATCTCTGTGTGTGTGTGTGTTTTTTTTATATTAATATGTGTTCATATATATAAATATATATATATATGTCTTTATTTATATTTATTTATATTTATATATATTTATATATATTTATATGTATATATATGCATTTATTTTTTATTTTTTTATTTTTATTTATATATGTATATAATATTTAATTATATATATTCTTATTTATATGTATTTAGATATAATTATGTAACTTTATTTATATTTATATATATTTATATATATTTATATCAATTTATTTATATTTATATTTATTTATAGATATTATATCGGTATATGTATATATGCATGTGTATATTTATATGTAATTATATTTTTATATCTATGAATTTATAAATTATGAAACATTTGTTTGTGTGTGTATTACCATGTATTTATCTATATATCTGTAAGTATATTTAAGTCTCTTTAGTAACCACATGAAGGGTTTGGTGGAGTACTAAAATATTAGAATAATAAAAAAGAGGTAAGGGGTTCAAATCTCACCCTACAAAAACAACACACACACACATATGTGTGCAAAATTTTATAGGCAAGGTCTAGGTGATCTTGAGCATGGTTGGAATAATAAATAATATTTTTATAAAAATTAAAAAAATTCTTAATTGTTTACCTGTGGTTCTCAAAATGGTCATGAAATGATTTCGTGATAATTTTTTAAAAGCACCACAAAATTAATAACAACAACTTATTTCATCGTGATTTTGAAAAACCATCAAGAAACCATTTAGTGATAGTTTAAACCACTGATAAATGCCACAAAACCATCACTAAATTGAATTTTTGGCACAATGCTTTTATTTTTTAGCCCTTCCGTTGTGGGGCCTTCCATCCATTGGAAAGGAGGTAGATTCCCTCCTTACTCCCTTCTTTATTCATCTCTCTCCTTTATTTTTGGTCAATCATAGTACACTGGTTTATTAGATTAAGGTGGTTCTTCCCCTTTTACTCTCCTCCCTTCCCCCTCCACCACTTTATTTGATTTTGAGTTGTTCATTTAGGGATTAGGGATATTATTTAATTGAATTATGGTAAAATCATTCCTCCATGAGGAATAGTTTTTTGGATAATTCTAGAGGAGGTTTGAAGTATAATACCACGCATGGTTGTTCATGATTTCACAACTAGAAAGCTATTTCTTTTTTATTCTAAGTATTTTTTTTCAAATGTAGATGAAATTGTTTGATTAATTAGTTTCTAATTTTGTGGATTATCCTCATCAAAGGTTTTGATGTATGTCATGGGTGGTTGACACTCTATTTCACGAGGTTTGGTCCACAGGAGAAAACCCATTGAGTTTATGGGAATTATGAAATTTTTTATTATTTATAAATTTATTATGGAAATTAATTATACATGTGTAAAAATTAATTTATGTGTAACAATGGAAGAGGTAAGGGATAATGGGTGATAATGGTGTTGAAAATAGCTTTGTCAAGCACATAATGAGATTTCCTTTATGGGTTATTAAGGTAATTAGTCCTTAATATTTCCTCCCTTTTATGTAATTGTATTTATTGTATGAAATTTTATTGAGGTTAAGAGGGTGTGTTCGACATGAGTGGAAGCCTAGGGGATATTATGTTTATAAGATACTATGACTGAACTAATAAGATCATGGTGTTGATCCTACACTCACACCCTTATACTTTTAGTTAATATGTATCCCCTTTTGGGTGATGATATTAGGTTATATCATGAGAGGCACAATGTGTAATGTCTAGCTATAGGTAAAGGATTGAGTGGCATGGTGAGGACCTGAATGAGGTGAGTTGATGTTTTATTCTGAGTGATCGGCTATAATAGATCCATCTAGAGGGGTCCTTGAGAAAATTTATGAGAATTGATTTATCTAATAAGGATAAACTTGGGTCTTGAGTTGGATTAATAGTTGTATCCTTATGGGATTAAATATAATGGTAATGGGAATCCCACCATGGGTATACTGGTTGATTGATCATTGGGGTCTACTTCACCCTATGGTTAGTGTATGAGATGAGTTAACAGTTATTTTGTTGGATAAGTCTCCATTGATAGGTGACTTATGATATAGAATTGTTTAGGTGGAATAGACCAGTGGTGGTCTAGAAAGGGCGATGAGCCTTAACGTAATAATAAGGTAAGTATTGTGTGGTAATAAATTATGGGTCTACATAGTGAACTTGTGTATCGAAAATTATTAGTTTCAACCTAAGGTACAAGGTTATGGTAATGTATGGATATGAGACACATAATATGAGATTGGATACGACAAGGAAGAATATGATTAAGGTGTTAATTTAAAGAGTATTAGATTTTTTAATCTTAATGTTTTTAAATTGATATATTAGACACTACAACAGAATCTCCATTCAGCAGCGGTTTAAAACGCTGCTATACTATTTGGCGACAGTTTACAGAAACCGCCGCCTAATAGGGCGTAGAAAATCTATTAGAGGCGGATTTTAACGTTTAGCGGTGGTTTCAGGAAAGCGTCGTAGGTGCCTCATTTTGCAGCGGTTTTCCTGAATTTAGCGGCGTTTTTACGAGCCCTGGATATCTCTCTATTCGCGGCGGTTATAACCGCCATGAATAAACTCAATTTCCAGCGGCGGTAAAACCGCCGCTAAATTCAGGTAAACTTTCGCGGAATGACGTAGCCACGATGCTTCTATTTAGCGGCGGTTATAACCGCCACTAGAAGTAAATTTTATTTTACGTTTAGCGGTGGCTTAAACCGCCGCCAGTATACATTTCACGGCGGTTAAAACTGCAGCGGGAGGGGACCGGGGTCGTCGGACCCCGGCTGGCCGACAAGGACCCACACGCGGCGGGTCCTGTTGGAAAAAGGAGACCGGCCGAATGGCCGGTCTAGCTTTAAAAAAAAAGAGAAAATAAATAAAATTATAATTTATGTTTAAAATAATAATAATAATATTATTATTATTATTATTATTAGGGGGAATTATTTATGATTTATAAATCATAGACCGGGCATCGGATTCGGGCACTGTCTACGGTGACGTGCTTCTTAAATTGCGACGAATATTTTGAGATGGTTTCGGGAATTTTTAATTCCCGAAACGATGGGTCTCGGAGGCACGGCGCGTCTTTATGTGTAATGTCGTTTTTCCGGGAATCTTGTTTTGAGCAGCGCAGACGTATCCGACATCTACTTTGAGTGCCATCAATTGCATTGGGACCCTGGCGCCGGGGCGAAGTTTTCTAGGGTGGTTATGGGCATTGAAGTCGGAGTTGAGGCGCGGGCCCCACGACCCGTCTTTTGAGCTGCATACAGCTTTTAGCGACTTTTTCCTCGGACGTCCGTTCGGGACGTGTGAGAAATCGATGTTGGGTGTTTTTTCGAGGGCATCGCATTGGCGCAGTCTGCCCGCTGTAATTCCGCACGATGGTGCGGGGCCCACGAGGGCCGTTTGGGCGTCGACGGTGATTTTCCAGCTTTATCACCGGGCGAACATTTGGACAAGTGAATAGTCCATTTAGTGTACTTTTTCGAGAGGATCGCAACAGTGCGATCCATTCATTGAGTTTCGGGACCAGGATGCGGGTCCCACGTGGCACCGCTCGTGTGCAGTGCGCTAGGAGGCATCTTTTTCTCCGGATATTCGTGGCACTCAAGTGAGTAGTGCTTTTGACGTGTTTTCTTGAGGGGATCGCAATGGTGCGATGCGCCCGACTGTATTCGTGGCCGAGGCTCGGGATCACGGGACGCCGTTCGGGCGTGAGGCGGTGTTGGTGACCTTTTCCGTCGGATATCCATTGGAGGTGAGTAAGTAGTCGATCTCGCATGTTTTTCTATGAGGATTACAACGGTGTGATCCGTTTGGTTGTGCATAGCCTCTTGCGCGATATTGTTAAATGTGGAAGCAGGGAAGGTGCCCCAGTGGTGGTTCGCCCTACCTTGTTTGTAGAAGACCCTTGGCGTGTGATCACGCACTCTTGGGAGAGTGATATAAATGGTTCATGAGATGTGGTTGGCTGTGCCTCAGCCGATGAGGTGGCAGGTTGGAGTTGTTACGTCATGCCTTCGCGTTGACGTTGGGTGCCGTGTGCACTATAGCCTATGGACTGGAACGAGGTATACTCTAGGAGTATACGGGAGCGCTTGGAGGTACGTGTGGTCTGTACCTGAGATGTTTGTGCGCTTGGTTGGGGTTGACTTGGGGCCACACGTCACATGGGCCCCATGTGCGTGCCGTGTTCTGATTTGCGTACTTTGACCTCTCGCCACGTAGAGGGTCCCTCTGTGTGTTTGTTTGACCAGTAGGGTGGAGTTTTTCCCCTGGCTCTGTGCTCATTGGTTGACCAGTAGGGTTGAGTGGTCTCCCCCTGGTTTTGTTCTCGATGGTTTGGCCGGTAGCGGTGCTAGTGACACCCAATGATGGAGCAGACGCTGCACCTCATTTGGGGTGAGTTGTTCTGGAGTTGGGTGGTTGCGCGATACCCACTCAGTGTTCAGTTGGCCAGTGGTGTACCCTTCGGTAGAGATGGCCAGAGCAGTTCTTAGTTTTACCCTCCAGTGGGGCTGGGCAGTGGGTTACTCATCGACTTCTTCGGGTTTACCCTCCAGCAGGGCTGGGTAGTGGGTTGTTCACTGACTTTTAGGCTCTACCCTCCAGCAGAGACTGGGCAGTGGGTCACCCGACGCTCTTAGGGTCTACCCTCCAGCAGAGACTGGGCAGTGGGTCACCCGACGCACTTAGGGTCTACCCTCCAGCAGAGACTAGGTAGTGGGTCACTCGACGACCTCTTAGGGCCTACCCTCCAGCAGGGCTGGGCAGTGGGTCACCTGTCGTCTAGTTCTAGGTCTACCCTCCAACGGGGCTGGGCAGTGGGTCTCCTGATGATGTATTAAGGTCTACCCTCTAGTGGGGCTGGGCAGTGGGTCGCCTGTTGATGTATTATGGTTTACCCTCCAGTAGGGCTGGCCAGTGGGTCACCCAATATCTTATTATGGTTTACCCTCTAGCGGGGCTGGGTAGTGGGTCTCCTGATGATGTATTAGGGTTTACCCTCTAACAGGGTTGGGCAGTGGGTCACCCGATATCTGGTTATGAATTACCCTCCAGAAGGGCTGGGAAGTGGGGACATCGGCTGGCATTCCAGACTCAGTCCTCTCGACTAGGCTAGTTTGTGGCTTACCTCCGTGATTACCGGAGCGGGACCCTTGGTTATACAGGTCAGTGTTGTGACGACTTGACTTTGAGGAGACATCTCGACTGCAGGGCAGTGACGAGGTGTGGTTTTACTTTCCCTAGAACTCTCAAGTTCGAGGGGCACTTTCCCTACTGAGACGCGTTCTTGTGACGCGATCTAAAACCGTGCGGGTGAGTCAGTTCCGCCCAAAGCGGATAGTGTCAAGGTGCGGTGATTGAGCCCCTTGGCTTGCGGTTCAGGGTAGACGTGCGGGATGTTGGGCATCGATGGAGTTTCTTCTGGGACTGTTGGCGACTCACTTTCCTTGGGCTGAGCTACGGGACAGAGATCCCTTTATGGTCTTGTTCGGGCTTCTTGATCGAGCATAAGGATATGTATATACCTTGTTCCAGTACACACTTCTTGGGTTTGGTTACTCTCCTTCCATGAGAGGCAAAGACGCATGGGGTATGCCACGTGCTTTCCATGTCTAGCTTCTCGTGGTTGGACGAGTCTACTCTCCTGCTATAGGTAGCGAAGACTCGACAAGAAGTTCGTCTTCTCACCGTTTCTAGATCCTTGTGTTTGGATGAGTCTTATACCTTTCTCTTGTTGGGTTGAGCTGGACTCTTTACTTCACTTTCAATTGTACTCCTCTACTTTTTCTATTCGCTCTACTGCTCACCCTTTGGTACCTCCTTTTGTTGCTCCCTCGAGCCTTCGGGGTATCCTACTGAGTATTGTTATACTCACCCCAGCTTGGGCTTTGCCCGCAGTTGGTGTGCCCTTGCAGACGATGGACAGGTGGAGCGTGACTTCAGTGGAGCGTAGGAGCTTGGGAGCTTGGACCGCGTGCGGTGGTCGTAGTCGGGTTCCATGTGGGAGACCCGTCAGCTGTTTCTTTTGTTTACCTGTTGCTGGGTTGTGACACTTTTGGTTGGGTGCATGTTTTTCCCATTTTCTTTTCAGTTTGTACTTTATACTTGTAGAGGTCGATGCACACTGTGGTTTATTTATAGCAGTTTCCCTTTTTCTATTCTTTTTACTCTGCACTTTTTCATTGAGTTTGTTGCGTGTGCATGTGTACAGGTGCTTAGGCAAAGGCCTCCCCGAGTTATTGTGCCTTCGGCGCTGTTCGCCAGCCCCTGGCCTATAGATGTGGGCTTGGGGTAGTTGCGGCTCGAGCCCGGGTAGGGTCGGGTCGTGAAAACCGCAGCGTGTTGGCCCGGTCTAGCGACATCCGTGGGGCAGCATCTTCCACTTAGTTTCAAATAGGATGATATGGATGGCACGAGAGGATGTTTTCTCATAAGATTTAAAGAAATGAATGCTAATATGTGATGACTAGAGGATTGGATGACCCCTGATATACCTAATTCGGTGAGGTTTGGAGATCTAGCAATGTGTAGGAATACCTAGAGGAATTAATACCCCATGGGATCAGGAAAATCACAGGTTACATAGCATGTAATCTGACATTACTGGTACCGTGGGACCCCTGGGCTGTGGAACTGGGCTTTTGGTTGGATTTAAATATCACATGCCATGTGACATGGTCACACAACATGGGACCCATCTTAAAAGTCTAACGGCACATAAAGAGTGTCTTGGTTCTAACACTCATTTTAATAAAAAGACGGAAACCCTATACAAGGATATAAAAAGGGTCAGGTATGATGTGTGCTTTATGACTAACAATGACATCAAGTATAAGGAAAACATCAATGCAATAATGTTAAGAAAGGTATACCACTGTGAGTTTTTGCAGACAGTGCACCTCCGTTGGAGGGGTTTTATTACAAAACCATGACTTATTTATCATGGATATTCACACTATGTTTAATTTCATTGTTCATAGACCAATCTATGTATAGAGTTTAATAGAATGTATCCTTGAAAAAATTGTGTGATATATATAGCGATATAAGAGAGGAATAAAAATATGATATGGATGTAGATATTGACACACATATGCATATATCCTTAGGGGATGACTCAGATATTTTATGGTCATGGTTCTCAGACCTGTAGCTGCTAACATTTATATATATAAAAACATAGAACCAATGATTGGTTAGTCTTCATAGATATTCCAAAACACAACCTGATGTGAATTAAGGATTATTAGTATCATATAATACCTTGGAGGTGGACATTAATTTTATGGTCATGATGTTTATACCATTGTGTCACAAAGTTTAATATCATATGAAAAGGACCATGGTTTTGATAAGACATTACAAAAGGAGAATCTAATGTTATGTATTTGGGGTATCCAAAAGAGATTCATACCCAAATTGGAAGGTGCAAAAGAATATAATTTCATAATTTATTTAACTGTTAAAATGATTATCAAATGTTTAAACTTTAGGGTAAAACAATCACATTGAATAGAATGATTTTGGAATCTTTAAAACATACATTATGAATGTCTGAGTCAATAAGAAATAGAGACCAACTAGTGAAGAATGACCATTACAAATAGTGGAATACTAATACCATTCTCATTCAATAGAATCTAATGGTAGTAGCTTGGATATTTTCTCAATCAGTCCATTGATCGATTATGTGGTTTAGGTGGAACTATCTTCCATGACTGAAATATCCCATAGGGATAACTTTATATGCTTCGAGGAAAGGTGTGTTATTCAGTATCAAATCCTAATATGTTGCTCCAAATAAATCAACATCCACAACCAATTTTTAGAAGACCCCTACTGACCCACTATATAGGGATATCCCCCAAGGCCTCATTACACCATTACGTACTGCCCTATAATGAAAAAAACCAGTAAAATAATCCTTTAAGTGTAATTTAAAATAAAAGATGTGGAAAAGGAGAGTGAGAGGGGCTATAGGGTGTGAACAAAACTCAACCCAAAGAAATGGTTCAAAATAGTGTATAGAGTATCCATTGGTTAATGAGTGACCATCCAAAAGGTGTAATGTGGTAGAGGATGGAACCATTCATTAAATTATAATTGTGGAGGATATCGTTAACCATCCCCACCAATCATAATGAAAACCTTATAATATTACTATCATGGTCTTGGAAACACAGGATCAGTTCAAATTATCTAGCATAGTTTCACTTCAAGCCACCATGATATGGTTTTGTAGTCTGAATCCATATTCGAATTCAAGGACATGATTGGTATTGGGAACTTAGATAACTTTCATGGGTTCTTCCATATCCATTTCAATGGCTACTCTGGTGTCCCTTTACTTATTTTAAATGAATACATTAATGATAGAATCTAATCATTCTTTTCAGACCACATTGTCACCTCTATTCACCATTAGAACACCCCTTCTTGGTACTTTCTTGGTCTGCATAGATGTCTTTCTCATAGTGACAAATAGAATTCATGGAATCTTCTTCAAGCCTATGGGACAATTTTATTGGAACGGTTTGGTACGTAGGGGACATTACAAAATTATGTTCTATTCTAAAAGAAATGTGGTGATAGTACATTCCATGCCTCCATGATGTAGTTCCATCATACAACAATGAGGGTAGGGATTACTGATATGGGACATGTAGATATTCATTAGACTTGGTCCTGAGGGAACATGATCAACACCTTTATTGCTGAACAACTAGATCATTTCTTGGGTTTGGGTGAATAGACAAATTTATTCCAACTTTCCATATCTCTCACTTGAGACATACTACCTTAGATATTACCCCATTATTTTCAAAACTACCTATGGTTTAAAGAGACCAAAACATGTTAAATACTCAACATTTGAGATATTTGTTGACAAATAAAATGAATGTGATGATGTGAATCGAGATAGCCGGATGGTCGATGACCCTGACAAAAACCATGAAATCTTCTCAAATACAATTTAGCCTAAGTAGGGATTGGGTACAAAATAGGAAGCCACCACTAACATTTTTCTTACACAAATCTAGAAAATATAAGTTTATATAGACGTGACATTGATATAATAATAATATAACCTAAATAAAAAATACCCCTTATGTTATTGGGTTCCATCATGATTTCCAGGATCAACTATACATGCTTCGTCCAGTTTTACTGTTATTTATAAACATGTTACAAATAAATACCTATGGTTATCATTAAATATTCCCAAAATGAATGGTAGTTGGAAGTATATCCAATTTAAGAACCGACTCATATCAAAAAAACAACATATGTTGGATGTGAATGCAACCCATAACTCAAAAAGGTTTATTGTTGTAATTACATCCATTCCATTCCTTGTATGGTCTATGGTTGTCATTACAACAAACCCATATTTCATGAATATCCATGATTATAAATACACGCAACCCCTCACTAATAAAAAAACTTGAGATGGAATTACACCTAAATCCATGTAAATCATTTCATCAGGTTTTCATTATAGCCAACCGCACCCAAAATATATCTTCTATGTTGGCATTAAACCCAAACACATAATAAAAATATCCCCAGATATCATTATATTCAACCACATTTTATTAAAATTTTATTGTATTAATTACACACAAACCCTTCTTGGGGATTTGATTCTTATACCTACTGGGAAACCAAAAAAACCTAAAGGAGAAACAAAACCCTACCTAGAGGGGAAGACGATGCAGCTTCCGGGGTCGCGGGGGGCCGGGGGTCACGGGGTTGCCGGGGTCGCGCGGGGTCGCGCGAGGTCGGGGTCGCGGGGTCGCCGGGGGAAGCGGGGGGCTGGGGTCGCGGGGGAATCCGGGGGCTGGGGTCACGGGAGAAGGAGGGCCGGGTGTTAAAAAAACAAACGTTTCGCGGCGGTTTATTATAAACCGCCGCTAAACAGCAGTTTTGTTGTAGTGAGAGAACTAACCTAGGGATGAATGGCCAAATTAGTCCTAATATTCAAGAGATTATAGGAGGGGATGTTATGCCCACTAAAAATTAAGTGTGGTGATATGTAGGGTATGAAGTCAAACCCAACTATTTTTTTTGAGATGCATCATTAAGGATGGGATACATCACCTAACACAGATATAAAGATAAGTAATTTCATGGACTATATATTTCTCAAAACATTGGTATGATAAAATATTTTCTATTCAAGATGCATTACTATCCAGTGTAGGATATATGGTTTCCTAGAATATACATGCTATCATTTAGTGTATATTATTCAGTTATATAGACTAGATTCATTTCCATCAAATGTATCTTATATGGATCTTATACTAGAATAGTTTCTAGATAGTGTTATGAGATAGATTTTTCTCGATTAAACGCATTTATAGTCAATTTTATGTGATGGTATTTCCTTGACTGAATTTCATACAAGCCCGTGGTTTGATATGTGATTGGTTAAGCTATATTCATTACCAGTCATTGGTGATATATGAGCTCTTGTGACTGAAACTCATCTCATAGTATATATGGTATGTTTATGGTTTTACGAGATTCTTGGTCAGTGTAGTTCATGGTTTTTAGTTAGGGATTGTGGGTATATGTTTTTTAATTATAACACTCTAATGGATGATATGTTCAAACTCAAAACTGACCCTAAATAAATAATGTATGAGTAACTATCAGGTCTTATCCTTGAGAAACTAATTGTTTGAAAGTTGTATACACACAATTTATACTAGATTTCATTTCATTCAGTACTTGTGCATGCACACAAACACACACACACACACAGATATATTAATTATTATTAGGGACACTATTGGTGGTAGCCTGCTATGTTTTATGATCACACTAGTCATGCACATATTAGTATATGTGAAAACTTTATGGTTAATATACAGGTCTAATCATAGAACCTTGTACAGGCATGTGAGATGTAGGATCTCAGGTAGGATATAGAGATAGGATCGAGGTGATGCATAAGAAAATGGTTAGGTGCCCATTTTATTTTATTTTAAGATTCATTTATATATTATATTTGACCGAACCATTATGTGATCTTGAATTTTTGTATTATTATATAACTTACTTGGGTATCTTTCATTATAGTCAGTTGTATGATTTTATTTATGGCTTACCATCCATTGTAAATCAATATATGTTAATATGATGTTTATCTACTTATGATTTTTTTGTTATTTATAGTGATTCTATGTGATAATAACAAGGATATAGTCTCCAAATGTTGTGTTATCTGACCTTCTTTTATTGTTAAAAGCCTATGGCATATGAGGTAGTACAAAATTTGTTATGCAGAAACTGAACCCTCTATTTTTTGGGTTGACCAGGATGGGAACATTATAAAGTGGTATAATATATTTTATTTTATTTGACTATTACGGATGTGGTATTTAGAAATGGGGATGGCTTGAACTTAAGATAGTGGCTAAATTCATTCATGACTAGCACAAGTGTGTGTGGATGTCTATATATCCCAAGGACTAGATAGGTACCACTAAGATGGGGTGAATATGTGGTACAAAATTTTTATGAATTATCATTTTGAATACAAACTATTAAACTTGTTAAGGTTCTTAATTCACAAAGTATAATTTCACAACTTCACCTCTTGCGCATAAATAATATGAGAGAGAGATAGAGACGCACACTATTTATGAGGTTTGGATGAAAAGACTACTCCTTTCCATGTTTATTATCTCCCCCCAAAATGGATTATCCACTAACTTCAAAAATAATCTACAAAAAAGAGTCCAATGTTATCTTCATGGCTTCTAGAGACAATTAGAATAAAAAATAACTCTTCATAAAGGTAATACAAAAAATTAAAACCTATTAATTTTTACTAGTGTACTCTACCCCACTAGATGTTGGTCCTCCTCCTTGAGTAGATAGAGATATAGGTATGCACATTTACTCCCTCAAAAACATCAACTCTATAACTAGTGTTGATACTTCCTAGAGATATTGAGTGATCTAGGGCTTCCATGGCCTTCATGAATACTTAGGTGAACATATAATCACCTTTCTTCTTCAATGGATCCTAACTTCGACTCATCTCTCATCAATAATAATGTATCCAGGTCTTAATAATTCTCAATAGTTTAACATTGTATTCATTACCTGTTTTTTTCTTTTTATAATCAAAATCAATAGAATTAATATTATCTTCTATATTGAAAATTTGGAAACTCTATGATCTTTAAAAAGAGGTGTGATATCTTTTTTTAAGTAGGTAAATGATATTACAGATTTATTTCAACATTCAATATAATTTTATCTCCCATTCAAATCTTCCTTTTAAATCGCTTGAAGTCTATGGATAATTTCCTTATTTTATTCTCCACGATATTATATTATTTAAACCATTTTAAGTTTCCACATTCACGGAACCATGCATCTTTTCCATGGGAACCTCCTTCTTACAGTGTGGTTCTATGCTCAGTATTTTATTCAACTCTACAGTTATCTCAAAAAAATATCTATGTATTTAAGGATTAAAATAAATTCATACAATTGTCTTCAAAGACTTATGATGTAAATATATATTCTCAAAATCATATGATTAGATGAATTATGATGATCAGTATCAAATAATTATGATCATTACATCATATAATTACACTCACTGGAAAAGGATTATGATGAAAAAGACTTAAAATGAACTCTTCAAAAGTTTACACATTTCATAAAAGTCCTATGATTCCCTATTCGATGAATTATGATGAAAACACATAGAATGAATCAAAGTATAATAATACCTAAAAGGATTATGATTCTGCTTCAAATATTAAATAATTTTATAACCACTGTCTAATTTCATCTTTATAATATAGAAATTATAGAAACACATATTTCTACCTATAAAATTGATCATTATGTAGTCATACGAGTTGACTACATGAAAAACACAATGGATTGACTGAAGTAGACAGGGGACCATACCTTGAAATAAATCACATGAAAAGATACAATCAAACATGATAAATCAACCATGCATTGAGATCCAACTAAAAGTTCCTTATAGATCTAATCAATTGTTCCCTTTAATCAATTGTTCCTAACAAGTGACCATATGGATCAAGTAAAAGTAAAAAAATACATTGTGAAGATCAATTGTGTGAAGTGACCGCTTGAACATTTTTCTTGTATCAATCTGGAAATTACAAAATTACTTCAACTCAATCCAAGGCCTCCTCAAACCATTTTAGATTCCTAAATCAACTCAAATGAATTTCCAAGATTTTTTAGATAGTTTCTCTATGTACACCATCATTTTACTCTAATTTCCTTGAAGATCAACACATCAAACATCACATTTTGAATTTTGAGGTTGTGATCCATAAAAACCATTCAATCATAAACTCTCTACATCAGTAAACACATTTTTTAATATTGAAAAAATGTAATCAAACATTTTAGTCACAAAAAATACCATTTTTTATCAATACCTTCAAAAACTTATGTCAGTATATGAGATTCACTTTCTCCCCCTTATTGAAAATAAATACAAAAGGATAGCGGGGACTTCTCATCGAATCAATATCATCCTTTAGGTGCATATTATTTTCCAAAAGTTTTTTTAAGTCATTACTTGATAAAAATTATATAGAAGGATGATGTTACATGGTTATGTTATCGAAGAGCCTTTACTTAATCAACTTTATGTCTTTGTGGGAAAACAAAATGTAGAAAAAATGAGAGAAGCAACACAGATCATTAATGTTTTCCATAAAATTATATATATGTGATACTATGATCAAAACTCATTTAAGGGGATGCTCATATTATTCATCAAGAAATACATTATAAACTGATCAACTCTCAACAAACACATTATAAAGTTCAAGTGAACGATGAATAACTCCTCATTTGTATCATGATATTACAAACAACAAAATCACTTAATAAGTGCATTTTATAAAATCATAATAAGGGTTATATGTTAGTTTTCATACCTAGATCTTTATATTCCATTGGGTTGTCCAAAAATTTCAAATTTCATGGAATACATGATTTTTGAAATTTATTGTTAATCTTCTCCCACCCAACAGATACACTCAAATCCTCTACTTCATGGTAGCTAAATAACTATGAATGTAACCTACTTTTGTTATAAAATAGTGATATCTAAAAAAATATCATTAAATACCTTATTGGTTATCACGAATAAAAAATAATACTAGTGAATACAAAGAGACCTAATTTGTTCCTTAGAATAAACCATCAAGTTGAGAGTTTCCTCTAACCCAAGAATTTTCTTTTCTTCCCAAATCATCATGGGAAGAATTATTTGTACTTGTCTTCCTATTTTAAACCTCAATGGTTTGATTTTATTCTTTAATACTTTTCACTTATTCCTTGTGGAGATTATTTTTTTCCACCTCAGTTACCAATGAAACCTCTTTTACTTTTTCTTTCACCATCCTTTTCGTTATGTTTTCTTGGGAAGGGAGGGTTTTCATTTAATCATTTGTGCCATGCCCAGTCTATCCTCACATATTACAATATTTCCTTGAATATTAATATATATATTTGAGGAAAACATCATATAAGGTTTGGTATCATCATATAAAACCACTTAATTTTTTTTTTCCTTAGTACTCACTTTTCCTTCTTCATTTGTTTAGCCTTGTCCAGTAGGTCAACCCACTCTATCAATCACTTCTTCTTGAAATGATTAGTTTTGTTAGACTTAATATTTTTATTATTTATAGAATTCATAATGTATGAATTACATTTGAAATCATATAATGATTATTTAGGAATTCTACCGATGCATACCTCAGTATAGTGGCCTTTTTTCCTACATAAACTACACACTTATTTTTAACATCCAAATCAATTTTGGTTGGACATATTTGGTTTATTACTGACATGAAATTTATTATCCACCAATTAATTCTTATAACACTCACCAAATATCACCCTTCGGTATTTAATCTTCCATAAAAATAAATATTAAAGCAAAAACTAAATGATTTTACTACATAAATTCCACAACACAAGAAGAAAACTATGAACTTATATCTTCCACATTAAAATGAAATTTATCCAAAATTATAATATTGTTCTCCTATTTAAAAATTGGCCTCCTTATTCCTAAGGGTGGTTGATTTATTAATATTTTCTCTTCATTTTATGGGGAATAGTGTCTCTCATCATATTTATTACTCTAACACCTCTTAGAACCCTTATTTTCCCTCAAACTGTATGAAATCACATACTTATATTGAAATGGATTATGTGCATTTTTCACTTTCCTATTAGAACCCATATTTTCAATGACTTGGAAAGATCCTTCTTTATCCTCATTATACTTTCTAAATATTTATCTAAATTTGTTTAGTTAATAGTGAAAAATAATACATATTGATTGTGTCTCTCTCAGATCTTATTCATTTTCTGTCAGCTTCTCCTCAAGGTCATTGATAATATTCTCTTATCCAGTTTCTTTTGTATTGTTCTTATTTATCTCATAAACATAGGTTTCATACTTCTTGATTAGCTCCTCTTTTTTTTACATCCTCTTTTTTTCTCCATCAAAAACATCCTTTTTTCTTTCTTGAGTTGCGTAATATACTTAATATAAAATTCTAAATTTCCATTCAGTGCACACTCATGTTATTTATTTGTATCTCCATAATTTCAAATGCTTGATGAATAAAATAATTTTTCAAAATGAGAAAAGAAAGTGACTTAATTGTCTAAGATTCTAGATTAGTCATATTTTTTATTTTTACACAGGAAACTTGTTTTTTCTATTTAAATTCTTATAATTATTCATAAATTTATTCTATTTTTGTGTATTCATATCTTCCTCATCCGATTTAGGGGTTTTAATCGAGTAATTTGGGAAATATTTTTCAATATAAACATTATCATCACAGTTATAACATCTAAGTTATTTATTACCTTTTCATTTTTATTTTTTCTTCTTGAATCAACTTGATAAATGCGTAATAATTTGGTTGATGTTTTACTCACCATCGTCATCACCTGGATCACTTGGTTCAAAAATATAATCTTATTTGAATTTTTATTTTATCAAGACTTCAATGTCCATCTCATATTTGTCCTTCATCATGAAATATGGAGCCTTTATCATCTCATTAGAAATGAGTATATTATGTAACTCTTCAAATTTTATATCTTATGTAACACCCCAAGGTTTTACAAATAAATTTAAAGAAATACATGAAACAATGAGTCTCTTCATGATAGCACTTTTTTAAGGGTATAGTTATAAACTATTAGTTAAACATAATTTTTTCTCATCTATGATTTGAATATCATAAATTTGACAAACATGGTTGCGATGAGTAAGTTATTTGGTCTGATAGGACAAACATAATTTTTAGTGAATAGTAACCTACCCTTATGAATATTAACCCACCCTTATGAATAGTAATATGAACAAATGAATAGTAACCTCCCCAATGAATGTATTTATAATAATCTATGAAACCTTTAATAAATTTTCAAGGTATTATAAAATGAGTTATAGTTTTAAATTTTTCATTTTTCGAATAAATTATTATTTTATTTAAAAATAAAATTTCATATATTTAGAAAATTATTTTTTAAAAATGGATTTAATTTTTTAATTCTACATGTTGAAAAATAGTTAGGGTAAATTTTTGGGATTTTTCTGAAATACTTGAATTTTTGTGAATAGTAAAATATGATAATTTATGAAATAAGATAAATACATGATTTATTGATTCATTGATGATGTTATTCTAAGGTAAGAACCCTTTCTTAAAACTGACATGAAAAAATTTTAATTTTTTTACAATAATTAAGACTATTTATAGTCTTGATCAAAAATAATAAATTAATGATTAAAATAATGCAAAGCCCCTCCACTCCTCCACTATAAATACAACCATCACCACCTCTTCCTCTCACACCACTCAAGCCATGAGCCATGCCTAAGTTCTGAAAAATAATCTTCCCATTCCCCTCCCCCATGTTTAAGACCTACTGGTCTCACAAAAAGGCCAAAACCAAATCCCTTAAGGAGGATCTCAAGGAGAAGAGATCAAGAGGTAAAAATATGATTTCTTTCCTTCTGTTTTCTTTTCAATTCCTTTCCTTTTTTATATTCTATTCACCTCATTTTTTCCCAGAGGCATGAAATCTCTTGTATCTTATATATTCTTTATATTATCATGTTTATGTAAAAAATTACAAAACTTACTTCATCTCCTCCTCTTATAAAAACATTATTCATGATGTGTCATTTTACCAAAATCGTGGATGATGTGTTTGTAATTTCCATTACTTCCTTCAAAGAATTTTGTAAAACCATTTCAATTATTGAAATAGATTATAAATAATGTGATATATCCTCTTTCATATTCTTAATTTACCATATATACATAATATTTTGTTATATAATGAAACTAGTTCATGATTATCAAAGAACCGCCAAAATGATCTAAATGGATATCACTAAATATTTAACTAAGGATTCATCCTCATACCATATAAACAAAATTATTTATGGAATAATTTAATATTATGGAAACATATGAATTCAATTTCATTAAAATTTAGAAATTACATTTCCCAACTATAAGAAAATCAAATACAAACCGGCCATGGAAATCATGTAAAGAACGCACCTGAAAAAATGGAAGGAACAAAATAATAATAATTAAAGGGTAAAATAATGTTATTAAATGATATTATAATGTGTTATTAACATGAATATTATTTTAATATGTTAATAATACTCTTTTAACCAGTATATAAGAGGTTTAAACATGTTTGGAAGTAAGACGAACCTGAGGTAAGGGAATTCTTAACCCAATTTCCTTTCTATGGGTTAACCTTCTACTTCATTAATTATGTGGTATTAAAAATTTTGTTTGATGATTTTTGTTTATATTATGTTTAATTATGTGTATTTACAGTGTATATACATATTCCATCTACTCTATTAAGTATCACTTCAATTATATGATATTTTTAAGGGGATTTTCTTTTAAAATCATCTTTTAAAATTATGTTTTACAAAATTCAAAAGAAATATTTTTATGAAATTATTCATGTTGTATGATTATGTTATAGTTATAAAAAATTGTTTATGATTAAGTTTGGTACCTATATCTCCCTTTAATTCATTGGGTGTGTGTATGTTAGAGGTTCGACTGTATGGTTACTCCAGGTGTAACTGCAATGGTTACACCATAAGGTAGCCATGAGGGTTACATTGTAAGGGAGTCGTGAGGGTTATAAATCACATGGTAGATGCGAGGGTTACAATTTTAAGAAATTAATTCCACAATATACCTTTATTTTTCTATTTATGTTCCTTATATTCTATGTAATTCTCATGGAAATATCAAGTTTCACAAAGTAAGTATATATGGGTGACAAGTATGCCATTTTGAAAATGATTTCATATATTTACAAGTATTCAGGGAATAATGTTTTCTTTCCTTCTCTTTATATCCCATAATAATCTTCTATTCTTATCCTATGTTTTTAATTGATTTTCACAGGTTATAATGATGTTTAATAAAAATAAGGAAGCCATGTTAAATGTTATGAAGATTTTCTAAAGAAAACATGTTTTTATTTGAAAGGTTTTTTTATTTTGGATTAAATGGATATTGTTTTTGTGGTATATTCTATGTATAAATTTATAATGTTATGTATGTATTATATCCTAGTTCCCTAAAACACTAAACTTGAAAAGATCATCAATGTGAGAGGAAGTGAGTTCTTGGATAAAATTTAAGATTATGTAATGTCCTAAGTTCAGGTCCTTATGTTTGATATCAGAGGATGGTTTTGATAACTTTAGGGATTATGATGATGTTAAAAGAAAAAAAATTATTTTTAATCTATGTTTAATTTAAAATTTTATAACATTTAAAGATTACCATGTTTTTTTGACTAATATTTCATTGTTCTGAAGGGTTTTTCCTAGAAGAAACAGAGCAGCTGAAGTTGGAAGGAATTGAGAGGCTAATATCCTTCCATATCTATAGCCCAGAAGGGTTGGGATTGGAACTGATTAGTTTTTCATAGTAATGGCTCAGCTTACACTGGAAATAAATAGTGGTGGCATCCATGTAGGATAACAAATAGAGTTACCACAAAGGAACATGACGATAATGGAACATTTTATGTGGAAAAACCCTTAGGTTTTCCATGGATATTCTGACCTAGTAACGAATTAAGGATGGATTAAAGAACTTGAAAAGATATTCGATATTATGGGATATTCAGATAATTAAAAGTCAAGTCTTTCAATTTATCTTTTTGAAGGTGAAGCTGATCATTGGTGGTCAATAGTCAATAATATCTGTGATAGAGAGGATATTGAAGCCGTAGAGTGGGATGAATTTAAAATTATTTTCCTTGAAGAATATTTTCCTAAGTTGGTTGGAAATATGATGGAGAATAAATTTCTTGAATTGAAAAAAATGAGAAATATTTAGTGACTGTGTATAAAGAAAACTTCACCCGACTGGCGAGATATGCTCCAAATCTTATTCTGGGTCATGATAGAAAAATCAACTGTATTTACTCTTGATTGAATCCGAGATATTTAAGGGAATTGGCTTCCCTAAATGCAAATATTATGAGAAACTTATCCGATGTGTTGAGAGGGTAGAAATGGATTTTTTTGATGATCACGTGTACTTTGATAACACAGAGAAGAAGAGGTCCACATGGATATCATTAGGTAATAATCAATCAAAGAAATATTATGGTAAGAAATTTCAATTTCCAGTTTGTGAAAAGTGTGGTAATAAGAACCCTGGGGAATGCCTTACTAAATCTGGGAAGTGTTATCGATGTGGTAAGTTTGAACATATGGCCCGAGATTGTAATGAAATTGATCTTAATTCAAATCCTGATAAGCAAATTGTAAAGTGTTTTAAATGTGGTGAGATGGGTCATTATGAAAATGCATGCCCAAGTAAATATCTAAATGATGCAAAGAAGCCAAACTATAAGAAGAAAGGTGTAGTGAGATCATTTTCAACTACATCAGCAGATGTAGGGCCAACTAATGAAGTGGTATCATGTTCTTTGTTTGTTTACTCATATTTTTCTAAAGTCTTGTTTGATATGGGGTCTACATATTCCTTTATTTTTGATAGATTTTCTAGTAAATTAGAATTATAACTTCAAAAAATGAGACCAGAACATTTTGTTAAAACCATAGGGAAATATTATAGAAAAGTGGAATTATAATAATCTTTCTATTATAGTATGCGGAAAGGATTTACCTAAAAACCTTGTTGTTTTATCCTTATTGGTTTTTGATGTAATTATAGGTATGGGTTGGATTTCTATTTTTTATGCTAAGATTCATTATAGAGTTAAAGAAGTTGTTTTTCAGAAATACTTTTATTTTGTATACCAGAATGAACCCTTAAAATTAATAACATATTAGGAAGATCAAAAACTATTGAAATATGGAAATGAAAGTTATCATTCTCATATTGTTGAAAATAAGGGAACTGATCAAATTAATGATGTGCTAGTGGTAAATAAATATCTTGATGTTTTTTCTGATGAGTTTGCCGATATAATACCTGATCGAGAAGATGAATTCACAATTGAATTATATCCTAATGCTAATCCAATTTCAAAACCCCCTTATTGAATAGATAAAATGGAACTTATTGTATTGAAAAATATATTGCAGTAGTTTCGTGATAAATGCTTCATTTTTCCTAGCACTTTACCTTGGGGTGCCCCTATTTTGTTTGTTAAAAAGAAATATGGTTCCATGAGACTTTGTATTGATTATAGATCCTTGAATAACATTACTATTAATAACAAGTATCATCTACCTCATATCGATGACTTGATTGATCAGATCTAGGGAACATAGAATTTTTCAAAGGTTGACCTAAGGCCAGTGCACCATAATTTGAAAGTAAAGGAATCAAACATCTTGAAGAATTCATTCCTTACTAGATTTAGTCATTATAAATTTTTTGTTATGTGGTTTGGGTTAACGAATGCACTTGGTGTATTCATGGATCTTACGAATATAATATTTCATGTGTTCTTGGATAATTTTTTAGTTTTGTTTATTGAGGATATTTGAGTATTTTCAAAAAGTAAAGAGGACCAAGAAAAACATCTAAGGGTTGTTTTAAAATCCTTAAAGGACAATAAACTGTATGGAAAATTCAGAAAGTGTGAATTCTAGTTGCAAGAGATTTCTTTTCTTTGGAACATTATAAATAAGGATGGAATAACAGTTCATCCTACCAAAATAAAAGTGGTTGATAAAAGGACAAGACCTAAAATGTTATTGAAATTTGTAGTTTTCTTGGATTAGCAGGTTATTACAAACGATTTGTTAAAAAATTGAACAATTATATATCCCTCTAAATAAGTTAACAATAAAGGGGTTTATTTTTATTTTTACATAATAATGTGATGTTTATTTTCAATAACTAACGAAGAGATTGGTAAATGCTTCAGTTTTAGATTTGCCTTCTAGAAATGGTGATTTTGTCATCTATAGTGATGCTTCATTGAGTGGATTTGGTTGGTTTCAGATGCAGAATAATAAGCTAATTTCTTTTTCTTTAAGAAAACTAAAACCTCATGAGGTAAATTATCGCACACATGATTTGAAATAAGCAGTTGTGGTTTTTTCTTTGAAAATTTGGAGGCATCATTTATAAGGAGACAAATGTCAAATATATACTAATCATAAAAGTCTGAAGTATATATTCACTTAGAAGGAATTAAACATGAGGTAGAGAATATGGATTGAACTAATAAAGTATTATAATTTCATGATCAATTTCCATCCTAGAAAATGAAAAAAAGTTTTGGACTCGTTGAGTCAAAAACATCATGAAACATTAACCATGTTACATTTGAAACATGATACCTCGATTAAAGATTTGATGAATTTTGGATTAGAAGTTGTTGGTGTAGGAAATACCTATGTTTTGTTTCAAGTTTCAGTGCATTCAACATTATCAAACCGAATTAATAAATCATAGAAGGAATATTGTGAGCTACAGAAAAAGGAAGAATTGGTTAAAATGGGTAAGTTTCTAAAATTTAACCTTGATAAATATTGTGTTTTAAAATTTGGAAAAAGATAGTGTGTGCATTGTGATTCTTAGTTGAAGAAATATTTAATGTGTGAATCTCACAGCCCTCTATTTTTAGTTCATAATGGAAGTACTATGATGTACAGAGACCTTCGGGAGGATTACTGGTGGGATCGAATGAAAATAGATATTGCAGATTTTACTATGAAATGTTTGACATGTAGATAGGTTAAAGCATAGTGGAAGCTGACCAAGGTGATGCTTAAACCATTAATAGTGCCAGAGTGGAAATGGGAAAATGTATCCATGGACTTCTTTGTGGGACTACTAAATACTTATAGAGGTAACAATGTGATTTTGATGATTGTTGACCAACTGCCTAAATATGCACATTTCCTTCATATTCGAGATACAATGTCATTGGATTATCTTTCTCGACTTTTCCTTAATGATATTATTATGTAACAAGGATTTCCTCTTTCCATTTTATCTGACTGGGATCCTAGGTTAACTTATAATTTTTGGAAGGTACTTTACAAGTCATTGGGTATAGAATTAAATTTTAGTATAACTTTTCATCCTAAATCAGATTGGTACATAAAACAAACAATTTGGACTTTAGAGGATATGCTTCAAGCTTGTTCAATAGACTACAATGGAGGTTGGGATGATCATCTTTAATTAGTTGAGTTTTATTATAATAACATTTTTCATTCTAGTATACAAATGGCATCTTTTGAATAATTGTATGGGAAGTGGTGTCGAACTCCAACTTTTTGGGATGAAGTCGGGGAAAGGAAGTTGATTGGACTTGGATTAGTAGAGGAGGTGGCTGAGAGAGTGAAGATAATACAGGAACACATGAGGACAACTTAGTGTAGGTATACAAGTTATGAATACAATAAGAGGAAAGACTATTCTTTTGAGGTAGGTGATTGTGTTTTTCTTAGAATCTCACCGTGGAAAAGTTTATGTGTTTTGGTAAGAAAGGAAAGAAAAGTACATGGTTCAATGGACCTTATAAACTCCTAGATAAAGTTGGAATAGATGCATATTGAGTATCTTTTCCTCAATGTTTATCTCTGGTATACAATGTTTTTCATGATTCGATGTTGAGAAATTATGTGCCAGATTCATCTCATGTATTGATCCCTGAAGCAGTTTAGCTAGAAGAGAACCTTGCTTCTGAAGAGAAACCTATTCTGATTCTTGATCATAGAGAGAAAGTATTGAAGAACAAGGTAATTCACTTGGTAAAGGTTTGTTGTAGAAACCACATGGTTGAAAAAGAAACATGGGAATCTGAAAATTCTTTGAGGGAAAGGTAAGCTCACTTTTTTAATAATTAAATAAACAAATTCTAAGGATGTAATTTCCATAAGGTGGGGAGAATGTAACACCCCATGGTTTTACAAATAAATTTATTGAAAGGTATAAATCACTAAGTCTCTTCATAATTTATATTTTTTTAAGTATATTGTTATAAACTGTCTGTTATACATAATTTTTCTCCTTCTATGATTTGAATTTCAAAAATCTGACATGCATGGTTGCGATCAGTAAGTTATTTTTAGTCTAATAGGACAAACTTATTTTTTGGTGAAAATTAACCTACCCTTATGAATATTAACATACCATTATGAATATTAATATGAAAAAATTAACATTAAAATCACCAATAAATGTATTTATAATAATTTAAGAGACCTTGAATAATTTTTCAATGTATTATAAAATACTTTATAGTTTTAAAATTATTATTTTTTGAATAAATTATTATATTATTTAAAAATTAAATTTCCTATATTTAGGAAATTATTTTCAAAAAATATATTTCATTTTTAAATTCCACTTGTTGGAAAATTTTTAGGGTGAATTTTTGGTATTTTTCTGAAATACTTGAATTTTTTGTGAATAGTAAAATACGATAATTTAATAAATAAGCTAAATACATGATTTATTGAGTCATTGATGATGTTCAAATGAGGTAATCACCCTTGGTTCAAACTCACATGAACAAATTACTATTTTTCACAAAAACTAATGTTATTCCTAGTCTTGAGCAAAATTAATAAACTAATGATTAAAATAATGTAAAACCCCTCCTCTCCTCTACTACAAATACCACTCTCACCCCCTCTTCCTATCCCACCACTCAAGACTTTAACCTTGTCTAATTTATACCAAATAAACTTTTAAATACCCTGCCTAAGGTCCAATACCTTCTGGTTTCCCCAAAAGTCTAAAACTAATGGCCTTAACGAGGATCTCAAGGATAAGAGATCAAGAGGTAAAAATCCTCTTTATTTCTTTTTATTTTCTTTTCTTTTAAATTCTATTCCTTTTCTTATACTCTATTCTCATACTTTTATCCAAGAGGAATGAAATATATATTATCTTATATATTCTGGATGTTATCATGTTTATGGAAAAAATTCCTCATCTTACTTCACCCCCCCTCTTATAAAAACATTATTCATGATGTGTCGTTTTACCAGAATCGTCGACGATGTGTTTTCAATTTCCTTTACTTCATTAAAAACTATTTGTAAAACCATTTTAATGGTTGAAAAAGATTTTAATGTTTATGATTTATCCTCTTTCATGTTCTAGAGTAATCTTATATATATAATATTATGCTATATAATGAAACTAGTTTGTGATTATCAAAGAATCACCAAAACGATTTTAACGGATATCACTAATGATTTAACTAATGATTCATCCTCATACCATAAAACCAAAATTATTTATAGAACTATTTAATATTCTAGAAAAATATTAATAATATTTCATTCCACTTCTACAATTACATTTCCATATGACATGAAAATCAAATATAAACTGGCCATGGAAATCAGGTAAAGAACGCACCTAAAACAATTGAAGGAACAAAATTTTAACAATTAAAGGGTGAAATGATGTTATGAAATGATCATATAGTGTGTTATAAACAGTAATATGTTTATTTAATATGTTAATAAAACTATTTTAAACATTATACTGGATTTTTAAACATGTTTTAAAGTAAGAGAAACCTGATGTAAGGGAATTCTTAACCCAAATTCCATTCTTTGTGTTAACCATATACTTCAATAATTATTTGGTGTTAATTTTTTTGTGTGAATAATTTTGTTTATATTTTGTTTAATTATGTTTATTTATGGTGTATATACATATTAAATACACTATATGAAGTCTCACTTCAATTATATGGTATTTGTATGGGGATTTTCTTTTAAAACCATATTTTAAAATTCTGTTTTACAAAATTCAATGCAATGTTTTTGTGTAGTTATTCATGTTTTATGATTATGTATTGGTTCTTGTGAATTGTTTCTGATGAAATTTGGAACTTATATCTCTCTCTAATTCATTGAGTATTTATAATTTGGAGTTCTTACGTATGGTTACTCCACGTGTAAATACGATGTTTACACCATAAGGTACTCGTGAGTGTTATATTGTAAGGTATATGTGAGGGTTACAAATCATATGGTAGTTATGAGGGTTACAATTGTATGTAAGTAATTCTCAAATATAGCTTTATGGTTCTATTTATGTTCCTTATGTTTTGTGTAATTCTTGTCAAAATATCAATTTTCACAAAGTAAGTATATATGGGTGACAAGTAGGTCTTTTTGAAAATGATTTCATTTTTACAAGTATTTAGTGACTTATGTTTTCTTTCTTATATTTATACCCCTTACTAAGATTTTTTTATAATCCAAAATTTTAAATTATTTTCACAGGTTATATGGATCTGTAAGACAAAGATGGAAACCAAGTTAAATTTTATGAAGATTTTCCAAATAAAACATGTTTTATTTGAAATGTTTTATATTTTAGAAGAAATGGATAATATTTTTGGGTTATCTTATTTATATAAATTTTAAATGTTATGTATGTATTATATCCCAATTCCATAAAACATTAAACTTTAAAATATCCTCAATGCGAAATGAATTCATTTCTTAACTAAAATTTAATATTTTGTAATGTAATAAGGTCGGGTCCTTATATCTTATCTATCTTCCAGAAATAAGAATTTTTAATAATACATATCTAGAAGGTTCCTAATCAATTTTTTGATAATTTGGGGGTTTTATAACTTTTATACAAACCCTAGATTATATCTTAGTATCTAATTTACTTTAAAAAAATGTCTATAAATATTTTTATCATATTTCATTTTAATTTCTGATAACCTTATCATAAAAAATTTATGTTTGGATTCTTTAACCTTGAAATTACCTTCATATATTCTTTTCATTTTGTTCCATATTTAATTTGATATTTAAGGAATGATTACTTTTGGATAGACCATTTATGACAGGGAAATAAAGAAATAATGTTGACCCTTTCTATATAACTCCAAATTTCTATTACTATATTCATTCATATAATCCCCTTTATAAGTAGTCTAAAAACCCATAGTATAAGTATCTATAACTTCTAGGACAAGTGAAAGGAGGTTTGGTGTCATCTTATTCCTAAAATTTTGGGAGTTCATGTCATCGGAGATAGAAACTTCTTGGTTCATAGAATAAGATTTTCTATTTCAGTTCAACTTCTTCCTTGGATCTTTATAGGGAACCTAGATGCTCTAATAAAAATTGTAGAGCCCAAGGACTGTTTATTTACCACTAGGAGGTGTGTGAATCACATGTATAGTTTTTTTACAAATTATCATTTTTAATTCAACCTCTTGAACATGTTAAGGATCTCAATCCACTTAGACCAATCTCACAGCCTCACCTCATGTGAGTAAATAATAATAGGGTGAGAGAGATAGAGAGAAAAATGTACAATTTATAAGGTTTGGTTGAAAGGAAAACCTCTCACCATATTAATTATACCACCAAAAATTGATTCTCTGTTATCTTTATTAATTGACTTTAACAAAAACCCACTATATTTTCCATGGATTCTAGAATCTAATAGAAGATGAAAAAAAAATTTACAATGATGATCCATCAATGAAAGTCCTCTTATTTTCTCCTAATGTACTCTATACCATTGTATGTTGGCCCTCCTCTTCAAGAATATGGATCACCTTTCTTCTTTAATGGACCCATCTTTGAATCCTTCCATCTCCTTGATAATAATATATCATGAAATGAATAATTTTAAAGGCTTAAAAACCTTCTTCATCACATAAAGTTTCGTCAATAATCTCAATCAAAAATATTAATATTATCTTCCATATTCAAAATATATAAATTCCATAATCTTTAGATGTAGGTGTGATCCCCTCTTTTAAACTGATCAATGATATTCTGGATTTTTTTTCCGATTCAATTTTTTTTAATTCTTATTAAAATATTCCTTTTAAATATCTTGGGGATTTGGGATAAGTTATTTATTTTATTATCCATTAAATCCACATATTCAAACCATTTTAAATTTCTATGTTCATGGAATCATGAATCATTTTCACATAGACCTTCTATTTTTGTGTGGTTCTCATCTTTGTATTTTATTTATCTCTGTGGTTATCTAAAAAATTATCTTTTTCGTGAAGGCTTAAATTTAATTCATATGATTTAATTTAAATACTTATGATGGAATGACATGTTCACAATGTTATATGATTATAAGACTTATGATGATCATCATCAAAGTATTACAATCAATAATCCAAAGACTTGATCCTTGGTAAAGTATTGTGATGGTAAATACTTGTGATAAATTTTTTAAAGGATTACACATGTCTTAGAATGCTTTTGATGCCACTTTCAAAGTATTGGGATGAAAATACTTATGATGTTTAAAATTCATTAGATTCCTCAAAGTCTTGTGAAGTCTTATTGAATATTGAATCTTGGAATAATAATCTTCTAGTTCAATATTTATAATATCAAAATTTTGGAAACTCATAATTCCACCTATAATAATGAAAATGAGGCATAAATTTAAATCAACAACATGAAAACTCAATGGATCAACTATAGTATAAAATAATCCACATAATTATGTATAATACATGAAGAGATCCAATTAACTTTGCTGAATCGACCTTTTAAAATCAATTGTACTAAATTAACTATGTATATAGTTATAATAAACCATTCTTTGGAGATCCAATTTACAATGCCTCTTAATTGAAAATACATGATAGAAAATGGTGTGGATCTACTGATTGTACAAACTAATAACCATAAAGATTAATTTTGTGAAGTGACCACCTGGAAATTTTTCTTATCTCAACCTAGAAATTATAGATTTTATTCAACTCAATCCAGGTCCTCCTAAAACCATATTCAACCTTCCTAAATCAACTGAAAAACTTTTCAATGATGTTCTATAAAATTTATCTAAAACCACTAACACATGGTTTTAGTTTCCTAGAATATCATCACATAAATTATCAAATTTTGAATCTTAAGGATGTGATCCATAACACTCCTCCAAGTATCACCACTCTCTATCACCAAAAAAATATTGAAATATTGAAAAAAAATGTAATGAAACACTTTGAACACAATAATGTACATGTCTCTAGAGATTTTATATTGCGATTATTGATTTTTTATATTACATTAGACTTAATTTTGATGTTGTATTATGTTTAAAAATAGTTACTTATGGTTATTTTACTCTTGGATCAGGTTGGAAATATATATGTGTACATGAATCATACTTGGTATGTAGGTTCACATAACATGTTCATGCTAACGTATAATTATAAAAGGGTTTTCTAAGAAAATGATTTGGGTTATTTAAATCCTAAAAAATTACTTCTTTTGTATTTTCCTATATAAATTATTTGTGGAGAACTACTTAACCAAAACAAATATTTATATCATCCCTAATAAGACTCATCATGTACTGATAAAATTATGATGAACCTGAATATATAGTGAAATTTAATATAGAGTGGGTTTTGTGGGTATTGGGATACATGATGTGGATGGAAACCCAAGGATGGATATAAGGGTTGTTTTCAAAATTTCATTTTAATTAGCCAATTTTTGTTAACTTGGATCTCACGTGACTCTCCAGCTTTCCAAAAGATATAAATGTTTAGTGGCATTGACAATCATTTTTATCTTTTGAGAGGTAGCAAGTTTGACTAATCCCATGAGGGGAATATTATTTATTCTGAAAATATATTATATATTTAATACATGTTCTGGAAATAAATCCTAGAAATAATATCAGGAAACCTTTTGGAGAATGTGATTAATGTACAACATTAATCTAAGAGGAAACCACGCATAGGGATTATTCTATCTCTCATTTGTTATAAATCATTAATTAATTAATATTTTAAAGATATACAATAATGAACTTGGTGTTGGGATATAGGGATTGGTCCCATGGAAGGGGCTTCCTTTGTTTCCCTTTGAAGGGAATCAAAACCCACCCAGTTCATTTTCATTTAACAAGTAATTATTAAAAACTCCCAAAATTATGATATCATATTATAAAATACAACATGAGTCATGGCCTGTGATTCGATATGAAAATTACATTATCATAGCATATTATATGTCTATACCATAGTTTATGATGTATTAGAGATATGAGATATCAAGTGCATATCTAATTCCACATCTTCTATATGGTTATCCTTCAGTTATAAATCAGTTATTTTTTTCATATATGGATATATATAGTTATATAAAATGTTTAAACAATTATACATCAATAGGAATGAATTTTATTAATGAATGAAGGTTTCCATTGAATGAGGGGATAATATATATACGGATTGTATCTCCCTATTTATGGTATACTATACATTAAATCCAAAATCTAATAATCTCTTCACTCGCTATTTATTAGTCATATTCATGTAAAAAGTTCTAGAATACCATTGTCATTTAGGAGTCCTCTCATTACGAATGAGGATACTAGTGGATAGTGTGCTGCCTATAGAGGTTAGAGTCTTTTGGTTGTCTATATGTCATCTATATCAAGATTATT
Organism: Viscum album; assembly: GCA_963277665.1. NCBI lineage: Eukaryota > Viridiplantae > Streptophyta > Magnoliopsida > Santalales > Viscaceae > Viscum > Viscum album. Next base: position 1,980,687,588 of record OY728155.1, read on the forward strand.
CCATCATGTTTCATATAGATGAAGCTCATTGTGATAAATAAACACATGTATTATTTATTTTCTTCTTACTGGATGTTAATTCATTATGATATATCTGGAACATGATATGGATTTCTTCCACTACATTGATTATATGACTATCCTTCAAAACATGACAGTGGTATTAATGTTAGGTTCATAAATGAATAATAATGTTCTTTTCTATTTTAATGAATAAAATTCATATAATAATCTTCTTTAAGATGTATTATAGCATATAATATTTCATGGTTGAATTCCATCCATCAGATCACTATGCTTTGGGATATATGATATCTTAATTCTATTTTTTCTTATTTGTACGGTATTAGTGGTTTGTATCGTAAGGTATGATGCATATAAATCACATAGTTTTTTCAGTATTGTAAGAAAAGTTATGCAATAACATAGGCTACTACTAAGACATAGGTTATGAGAAAACCGAGTATTATGTCAAAATAATGATATACTGTATATCATCAAATATGACTTGATAAGTAAGATTCATATGTAAGAAATTTTTATATATAAAGATTTTTGATATGTAAGAAGTTTTACCATATGTGAGGTTTCTAAATTTCCTAAAAAATTAATATATATGAAATTTTGGGTATGTAATATATTTTACCATGTGTTAGGTTTTTTCCTTTCTGTTATAAAATTTCATATGTATGGGTTACTCAATACATCTGAGTTACATAGTTTTTTCCCTTTTTAGAATAAATGAAACATAAGGGTACTCTCATATTCTTATTATAGATTATGATAAATAATTCCTCTTATAGTTTATATATTTTTTATGAATTTTTTATGAATAAAAATTGTTATGAATTAAGACAAATTGATTTTTATGACTAAATTAAATATAAAATGTTCATATTAATATATCATTTTTTGAAATAAACAAAATGCTTATTTATTTGTTTAATCATTTGGAATATTCATGTTTATAAATTATTTACGAAATATAAGTATTATGTGTTTTTTAATTTATGTGTTAAATTTATTATTATAAAAAATCATGTTATGCATTACGTGCTAGGAATAACTCCATAATATTTAGTTTTCATCTACATTGACATCAGTTTATAATTAAAGTTATTAGTTTTAATTTAGTTATTGAATATAGTTATTAAATTTTAGGTATTATATTTATGGTGAATTAGAATCCCTCTTGAGTAAAGTATCTATAGAAAGTGGGACTTTGGGTTAGACTACCCACTATCCTAGAGGCTTAAGCCTTATTCTAAAAAGGTTGGGGTAAATTGTCTATCGATCCGGGAAAACTGATATATAGATTACCATTTTTATATAATTTTAATCCTTTCAAAAAAAATCATTTACATTATGAATATGATTCATTTGGATATGTGTAAATATTTTTGTTCTCTATTTTTTATAGAGTAACATAAACTGTGGATTCAATAATGAGTTACACATTAATTTAGTGTGAATATATTAATTTTGTGGATGAAATAGGGATTCCAGAAATGAATCATTTAAATAATACATACATAAAAGAATAAAAATTTAGATAATAATGATTTCATGAGATGCAATGGTTTTAAATTTAATATGAATGTGATATATATTAAATTGGTGATACATTAAAAAAACAACTAAAATAATATTTGTGATATTACTTCTAAATTATCACTTATCAAGACCTCAATCATCCAACTGAGTAGTTCATGCCAATGCTGGGTGGCCATGGATTATCTCATATAAGGAAAGAAAATTATAAGGTGACACTTATGGTTAGGTTTTGTATTCTTGAATTTGTTTTTCGGTTGCACTTTACTTGGAAACTCTAATGGTTAGGATACCAATGGAAAAGAGTTGAGTGAAACCACATGATCGATTTGGGTGAAGAGTTATCCAATCAACTATTTAAAAGTAATATATGATATGATTGTAATGATTTCTTACCTAAATTACTATGTGATAGAAGAAGTGACAATGTGTGTCAAAACTTATTGAAATACGGATCATGGATCACTAAATAGTTATGATGTATTGTGTTATCATTTTTAGTGGGAGAATTTTTATTAAATTTCCTTGATGAAAATATATAAAACATGATACTCACCCATAGATATTACCTCATTATAGAATATGGAATGCACTATGTATATCATCATATTAAGGTATTTTATTGGTATTACCTTTCAAATTATTCTATATTTTCATCTATATTTGAGAAGTGTTCTAAAAGTGAATCATTTTAAGTATTTTTTTTAGAAAATTGAGCTTAAAGGATCTTATATTGATATAAAATAAAGTTACACCAAACGAAATAAAGAAATTTTACATTTTCCACATGAAATAAGAGGAATCATGTCAGTAGGAACAATGTAAAAATGGATGTTATCCTCTTTAGTGACTCTTTTATTAGAAATACCATCTAAAATATAGTATGATTCCCTAAAAGTGTGAGTGATGATGTAACTCATAGAAGATATCTACTCAAGGAATTTGATCCAATTACCTATATTATTCCATGAGAGGTGAATCTGGACCATCCTGATGGATTGAACGATGGTGGTTGAGTCACACTCCAACCAAATGTTATTCCAATTATGTTGATAAACAATGTCAACCATGTTGATAATCCCTAGAATTTTGGCTTCCAAGGAAGTAGCATGTCCACATGGTCTATAGATTCATTCCTTCACATCCCCATTAAAGTCCCTGAAGATGACCCCAAATCTAAATGGTCATGGGTTTCCCCGTGATTCCCCATTTGTATTACATTTTAGCCATCCATATAAAGGATTGGACCAAAAGACTTCCATCGTGTGTCTAATTTTAGGAAAATGTTCTAAAAAATTCAAGTGCTTAAGAACCTTGAAATCTCTTACCGATGTGTCACAAAATCCTTTGATCATGACATTGGAAGTCTGCACAACTACCAAATTTTTTGAATTTGCAGCATATTCAACAAATCTCTCCCAGTTATGGATATAATTGTTTTGAGATTTCCATATGATATGCAATAGCTCAGCGCATGAAACTATAAATAAAGCAGCGAGTTTTTTGTATTGAGGAATTCAGAAAAGTGTGTCCATAAAAATCGAAAGGGAACCTGATTGAGGGGTTTGTAACTCAAAGATGTTGAGAACAATTTTCTATATAGAAGAAGCAATATTTCATCACAAAAAACAAGTGATTAACATCCCAGTGATGTTGAAGGCATATGGTGGACCTCAAGCAAAGAGCAATTCTTACACATTCAAGATTTGTATCCACTGGAACTTTAATATGGAAAATTGTCCAAATTAATGTAAATATTGAAGGGGAATCAATTTCCTATTCAAGTCACCAATCCATTCACGTTATCCTTGGATAAAATGATTATAGAAGATCTTGTAATCATGAGTCCCATTCCGATACTTTTACCAGATAAAGAGATCCAATTGATTAATGAAGTCATGACCTATAACTTTTAAAGTAATATCAACTTTCAGATCCTCCAAATACTCTATATATTGATTAATTGTAATACGGATGTCAATTTCATATTTCTCAGAGTCTATTATGTCAATAAGTTGATATCCTACACAATTAGTTTACCAAAAACTAAGAGAATAATTCACATTAACCAGCAAGTGTGAATGCCTTATTATGTTCTGGAAAGCAGATATCATCCCCAACCAGATGGATGAGTCAAGATACCCCAATTTCTCTTTGATTAACCTTGAAAGAATCCTCTCTCTCAAGAACTCAAGAGATTTATAATTATTGTTGGTGAGATGGAAGAGACACTTGTCCTGTAACTCCTGATTATAAAGATGTAGATTTTCAACGTCCATTCCCCCAAGTTGGGAGGTAAGAAACACTAATTCCACTTAGCTACAATCATTTTCCTCTCCATAAAACTACCACTCCATAAAAAGTTTTTCATATTTGAGTTGATTATCCTAATTATTTATATATTATAAATATACACTATGAAGGAAAATACCATCTTTGAGGTGACCACATGATTGATAAGGTAGATGCGACCTTCAATTGATAGAGACTTTCCCTTCCAAGAGGTAAGGGTTTTCCTACTATGCCTTAAATAATTTAAAAAACGTGAGAGGTGTATATTCCCCTAGAACATTTTCACTCTAATATAAATAAAGGGAATTGAACCCTCCCTTATTCCAAGACTATTAATAAGCTAAAATTTCCTTGAAGTTAAAATATTTTTACCAAAATAAATGAATGATTTGTTACAACTAATTTCTAGCCCTGAGACACTTTCATAATGAATGAGATCCTTTTTGAGATTACTAGTGTTCCTCTTATCTCACTTTATAAAAATTACAATGTCATCATCAAAAAACAAATGAGAAGGAGCAGAGATACCTTATGCCACTTTGATTGTGGAAAGTTCCCCTTTTCCCACCATAGTGAGAAGAGTTCTGCTCAAGTAATCTTCAGGAATAAAAAAGAAATCACAAATAGTATATCCCCCTATCTCACCCTCTGAAGAATGTGAAATAACCACCTGGTGACCCATTAATAAGAATTTATATATGATCTTATTCAAACAACATTTTTATCCATTTGATGGACTTCACACTGAATCCAAATCAGTGAAACATCTGGCCTATAAATCCCCATTCCATTGTGTCAATGGACTTTATGATGTCAAGATTAATGGAAAATTTTCCTCCCTGATTGGTTTTCCTAAGAATATTGATATATTTGAAAGTATTAAATAGATAGTCTTGAATGCTCCTCCCTTTAACAAAACCAAACTAATTCCATGAAATGATCTTCTCAGCAACCCAATCAAGAATTCCAGCCATGATTTTTGTAATGACTTTATTAATTATATTTAAGAGTGCAACTGGACTAAATTAGGATACCTCACTTTCATTATCAATTTTGTTAATAAGGGAATGGAACTGTTCATTAAAACATGTACTCAGATTTCCACCCCTGAAAAAATGTTCTACAAGCATGTACACCTATTCCTGAATAATATACCAATATTTTGGAATGAAAAAGACTAAAAAACCATCCGGTCCTTGAGAACTATCTTTTTTAGACCAAATATTTATTCCATAATTTCAAAATCCATTGGAATAGATGTAAGAGATTGATTTTACACATCAATAATCAGTTTAGGAATAATGTTCTCCCATACCAGTTGATCCATTGGTGTCCCATTAAATAGGTTCTCATAAAAGGAAACAATATGATTAGAATGGTCATGCCTTATCTCTATAGTTCTCTCTTCATCCTCAAGGATTTAAAGGGGTCTATTCACTCTTCTCACCCTTTGAAGGTCATTGAAGAACTTTTTGTTCCTGTCACCTTCATTGAGCCACCTGATTTTGAAGATTTATTTCTTGATATTATACCTAAGTTTCATAAGGTTTATTAAAATTAAATACAATTCATCCTCTTGGTTCATGCCATCAAATAAGTGGGACCTAGTGATATATTCATGAATTTCATGAATATAGCATTCAATACCCTCAATTTATGAATCCATGGTGCTAAACTTTGCCTTAATCAGATACTTAAGCTCGATCTTTATCATTTTTAACTTGGAAACACATATTAGAGGATTCACAATGCATATGGCTAAGTTCTAGGTTTCCTGCACAATCATTGAACATTTCAGGTTATAGGTATAATAATTATAGAACCTGAAGGGTAGTGGTTACCTCTTTTCACTTGAGGTAAATCTTTTCAGAATAGGATGGTGGTCAGAATTATGCCTAGAAAGAGTAACACAAGAAATCAATTTTGAGTAATCGAGCATTTCATTATTCACAAAGGTCCTGTCAATTTTTCTTACTCTCATATCATTGATATGCCTCATGTACCATGTTAATTTACCACCAATTAGATTAAATTCATCCAATCCTGAATTATCAATGCTATATCTATATTCTTTGGTAGATATGGTGTTTGTAACTGGACCATTTTTTTCATCCACTTATAGGATAACATTAAATTCAACTGTGAGGAACCAAGAACCAAATATAGAATTAGAAAGTTGGTATATCTTTCCCTATAAGATTATCCAGTCAACATAACTATTTTGGGCATACACAAGTGAATAGAACATTATCTTTCCTACCTACAAAGAACTGCATATGATGATCTGATTTTCCTAATCCAAAATTATTGAAGAATCGTCATTTTTTGGAGTCAAGAGAAAAATCCTATTAGGACCAAAAATAGCACAGTTCGTGCCCAATATAGAGTATCCTTGACTATTAAATAAGTGTCCCAAATTTTTTAGTTAATCTTGGGTTCATAAATTCCAAGAATATCACGTTTATACCTTCTAGTATAGAGCCTAAGGGAACCTTGTGTGCTGGGGTTATCTAAGCCCAAACATCTCCAAAAGAGTTTCCTCATTATTTATTGGGCAAGGAGGGATGAACTCCTTTTTTCCCAAGTGCATCTATGATTTTCTTGGTGTTCCTACCTAAAGAGTAGTTACAACAGCATTCAATTATTTCTTCTCCTTACTAGACTTAATTTTGTCACCAGCCAGGGGCCCTCATTCCTGGTTTCCTGCATAGAATTATACCCAATTAAGTAACCATCTCGGTATAGAGTATTTGAATCGTCATTCCCCTTTTCTACTATTGTAATTTCATGAGATTCATATAATGTAGACCAAAGAAAGACCAACTGTGTATGCAATTCAAATACAATGGAGTCCATAATAAATTACTCAATCTATATATCAAATGAAGTATTGAAAAAATCATAAGTAAAATCCAAAATATAGTCATTAATGTCCTCTGAATGAAATTTTTTCACATCAATTGTAGTATGGGTAGAAATTTTCTCAGAAGTGTCAACTTGCCTTTCCTTTGCCTCAACCTTCTCATCCCACGAGGGACCTTCCATGTTCTCTTTGTTGGAATTTTCAGTCTGAAAGTCCAAGACCCATCCCTTCCCCTTTTCAATCATATCTCTCTTCTTCCCCTTTGAATCCTTCTTCCACAAAGAGGTAGCAGATGTAGGGTTAACCAATTTCTTGAAAACAATACATGTTTGGAATTTATAGACTAGCTTCTTTTAATGATTACAGAATTTGGGAACATTCTCAAAATCATAATTGATCTCCAATTACGAGTCCTTCACATCCAAATAAATTTTATTTGGAGTCTGTGATTCTTTATTGACTTCTTTCAACACTCTCACATACAGTCCAATGTCACCATTAATAGTTTGATGATCGATAATTAAGAATATTTATATGCTAATAGACCCATGATAGACCATGTATATATTTCCATACCTAATCCACATAGTGCCTTTGCTTGAAGGGATTGAAATTTTCATCCCACTCTGAGAGCCTGGAGAAACCTAGTTTCAAATTCAAATTGCCTACCCACAAAATAATTTAAAAATCATTTTTTCTCTCCAGAATTATGTGATAAAAACACTTCCCTATTGATATAATCCTTCACTGTGAAAAACCACAACAATTTGAGACTCTTGATTTAAAATATGAAAATTACTAGGCTTTTGTACATTTATCTTTGGAGGTTCAACCCTACACTAAGAAAAAAAAAGATCCATTATTTTATTGAGAGAATCTGGATCCACCGCCACTGTAATTGAACCATCTCCTAGTCAATTGAGAACACGTGGATTACCTGAATCATATTCACCATTTGACAAGCCATCAAGCACTTCTGCGAATGAAAAAAGCTTTTCTAGGTAAGGGGTAAGAATATTTGTCCTCATTTCCTCTGTTTGTAGAGGCAAAGGACACCTCCCATTCTGGATTAAAGGAGTCTATTTCCACAACAGATCTTAGAAGAAGAAATAAGGTGTGCCATCATCTAGACTTAGTAAGGTTCTTCCCTCTCTCGCTATCTACATTCTAAGTATTTAAATGTGAATGATATAGAACTAAATTTCTCAATATTTGACTCATGGGTATTGGGTACAAGTTGTACATCACTCATTTTTACTAATAAAAATAAACTCAGAGATAGTATGGAATTGAATAAAAGATAAGTAGATCAACATATTGGTAATGTATTAAGTGTTATTTCATTAGAGGTAGTAACTTATAACTTGAGTCTTCCTAGTGCATGTGTTGTGGAATTGGATAACTATTATTATGTTTCTTCCATAAAAAATTGGTTTCTATATCTTGTTGGAAAAGATGGGATTTCATTAATTATCAAGAATAAGATTTTTTTTATGTATTTATGAATGAAATGTTTTATGGAATCAATAAAATGGTAAATGGTTTATACAATCTTGATATGGATAATCCTATTTATAAAATTTAGAATAAAAAAGGTAAAGGTTGATTCTAAAACCACTTACCTTTGGCATTGTCACGTTGGACATATTAATGAGAAACACACTAAATGAATCCATAAAGATGGATTATTGTACTCATTCAATTATGAATCATTTGGGACATAATTATTTTTTTATTAGGATCAACAAATAAATCACATTTTAGTGGAAAAGGTGAAAGGTTTAGTGGACTATATTGGATCTTATACATAGTGATGTATGTGGAAAAAAGAGTACATGATAAAGTGGTGGGTTTAGATACTTCATAATATTTACTAATTAATTTATTCAGTATGGTTATGTGTTTATAATGAGACACAAGTTTGAAGCCTTTTAAAATATCAAAGAGTTTTAGAATAAAGTAAAAACTAGATTTGGAAAAGTACCAGGATTATCATGTTAGATTACTGTGGTGAATAATTGAATTAGGATTTAACTTATATTCTAAGTGATTATAGAATTATTCCAAAAGACACCCCTCTTAGAAAACCACAGAGGAATGTAATGTGTGAGATGATTAATCATACCCTTTTGGATATGGCCTAGTAAATGATGAATTAGTGTGAAATTCATATTTCATTCTAAGGATATTATTTGGAAACCTCTGTACTTGTTCTTAACTGCATTCCATATAAAGGAGTCATAAATATTCCATATAATACATGAAAACGGTGAAATTCCAATATGTATTTTATATGTATTTGGGGTAGTGATGCTTATTTATGACATTTGGATTCTAACAAACCTGACTATAAATTTGTTAAATGATTATTTATTAGTTATTCGATCGAAACTAAGAGATATTATTTTTATAATTCTACTGAAAACATAGTTTATATGGCCTAAAATTATATTTTAATTGAGATGGAATATATCATTTATGGAATCAGTTGAAGGAAATATGAACTTGGAGAATTTAAAAACAATAACTAAGAAGTTTTCCTGAGATGGATGTTGAGATAATTCCATAAATAATTGTGTAATAATAACTAACTTGAGTTATATGAGAACCTCAATGTTCTAGTAGGATTCTTCTAGAGTTTAAGAGATATGTATTTCTTATTGAAAATGATGATGATGTAATGTTCATAGATGATGAACCAACTAAATTCTGAGAGGCTATTAATAATTCTAGTTTTAGTAGAGGGTAAAAATCTGTGGATTCTGAAATGAACTCTATGTATAGTAACCAAGTTTGGAACTTGGGGATGAAATTTATAGGGTAATACTTATAGGGATAAATTGGGTTTTCTATTAGAAAAATGACATTGATTATAGAGTGTCTACCTTGAAATATCTCCTGGTGATAAAGGGTTCTAAAAAATTCATGTTATTTAAATTAAGAAACCTTTTATTCTATTGAAATGATAAATTCCATTCATATATTTCATTCCATAACATCTCATTTTGATTATGAGATATATCCAATGGATGTAAAAACAGTTTTCCTCAATGGTAACTTAGTTCAGGACATGTATATGATAAAACCTGAAGGTTTGTAAGATTAAAATGAGTAAGCTACTATATAAAAGGTTCAAATGATCCATTTATGGATTGAAGAGAGATTCTTATAGTTAGAATATCCTATTTGATTATGAAATCAAATATTTTTATTTCATTAAGAACTCGAATGTCTATTATGTATAAAAAAAGATTAGTGGGATTTTGGTTGTATTTCTAACATTGTATATGGATGAAATAATTCTTATTAAAAATGATGTCCTAAATTTACAATGTATAAATACATGGTTTGGAAAATGTGACTCGATTAAATTCATGGGTGAATTAGCTGACATATTAGTTATGAATATCTATAATTATAGATCCAATTTCTATTTTGATAGATTTAGAACACATATATTAGTAAAGTGTTAAATTAATTTATCATGGAGAAATATAAAAGTGGTCTTTATCAGTGTTTGATGTCATGAAACTTAGGAAGATTCAAAATCATTCTATAAATTTAGAAAGTATAGATAGGGTTATGTGTATTTATTCCCTAGGATCTGTCATGTATGTCATGTTTTGTACTCAACACGATGTCACTTATGATTTTACCATAACAATCAGATACTAATCTAATATAGGCGAGAGTCACTATAATATTTTCAATAACATCCACAAGTGATTGTGAATAAGTAAGGATATGTTCATGGAAACTAGAGGATATGATGATCTCATTGTAAGGGGCTACACTGATGCTAGTTTTTAATTTAACAATGTGGATATGAGATCGTGATTTTTTTGTTTTTCCCTAAATGGTGGAGAAATAAATTGTAGGAGTTGAAAATATTCCAACATAGAAGAATTTACAATAGAGTTGGATAACATTGCTATTTTATATAATATAAATTATGTTATTTGGATTAATAGTATCATCATCAAACTTGGGTTGGTTCCTATCATCGAGAGAGAAATCAAGAAAAACTATGACTATAATTGAGAAATTTATCATGCCAATGAAACCCAATAAAACCAAAGGAGAAAACACATAATTTTAAATTAGTACATAATTTGATAGATAATGGAGAGGTTATATGTAAAGATACATTGGGTGGCTTTAAAGGAGAATGTAGAAGATTCCTTTAAAAACCATTAGTGTTGCAAAAGTATAATGGTTATACTGAATCTATTGGTATTGGATACATGATAAAATGGATATAATGGTTCTAAATGTATCATGATTTTATAATTTAAGGAAATTAGTAATTATCATTCATTGGTGTGTGTTATGCCACTGATAAAATCTAATTGATCACTGAGGGGGGTGAGTTAGTGATGTTATTTATTTAATGTTTCTTTAAAAACAACCTTCACTGTCAGTTAGGATGAGTGATGTTTTCTATCCACACACATTTAATTACACATAAAAAACAAATAAAATAGTAACATACAAGTTCCACCTCTCATTTGAGAATGATAATCCTTAGGATGATTCAGAACTCACTAAGACAACACAACCCATTATAATTCACCTTTGATTACAAAAAATATGGGCATAACCTTGAAACTCATGTTATCATGTATCAAAACTATGCTTCAGTGTATCTCACAAACAATTTCATCCCTCTTTTTAAAATTATAAACGGGTTGGGAAAAAATTGATATGTAATCCACCTATAGAAAAATATTAAATATTCAGGTCTACTAAGTTCTTCTTCCTCTTTAATTATTTCATAGTAACAAAACATCACTTGAATTTAAATGAAAAACACTACATCAAATGATTGGTGATTCAACTTTAGAATTAGAAAGGGTCTTAAAATTGTATTTTAGAAGCACCTTTCTCTATCTCTCTATATGTTTTGAAATTCATGAAATGCCATGTGAATAATATTCTAGATAATCCAAATTATATTCCAGTCACTCGCCTTTAATAATAAAGTTACATATATTAAAATTTGAATTTTCTTGAAGACTCAAATATATGTCTTTAAAACACATGTTTTACCTCTTCATAACTGATTATAAGTACATAAAAATATTTAGTAACTATCATAGATATTAATTCATTTAAATATATTGTAACATTTTTATTCTTCCTCTTTATATCCACAATACTTATATGTATTAAAATAAAAGCATGAAATAACTATAATCATGACAACACCATTCATGGAATAAACATTTAGTGAGTTATTCCTTCTTCAAAATTCATTATTCTTCCACCAACATAAAATATCTAGAATAATTTTCGTGTTTTTAATGGTTTTATAAACAAAAATACCAGTGAAACATCCTTCTTCTTTCTACCACAATGTGACATAGTGAATCTCCAAGTAAAATTCCCTTTGAAATTTTTATTACCACAACCACTTTACCATTATTCCTTCCTATTTTTAAAAATTAATGATCAGATTGAAAATCCCTCTGTAGACACCAAAACACATGTATAAGGCTTATTGTTTCTCAAAATAAAAGTCTAAATACAACACAAGGACTAAAACTCCCACTAATAATACACCATAGTGTGGTTTCATCAACATTTCATAGCTCTATGCATTGTGGTCTCCATTTATTCATCTTGAGCATCACCGACTCTAAATACTTACTCAAATATAACTCTAAACTCAATATCTTGATTCAAAGTCATTCTCATTTATTGTGATATTTACTCCATGATTATCAGTGATCAATGGTCCATTTGAATTATTTCCCAAATCTATGTTTTTTATAAAGAACAGTCCAACTTTAATTTTGTATGACTTGTGATGTTATATAAATATTTTTAAGTCATGAAATTTTGTATGAAATCATAATAAATTACTTATAAGTCATATTATCTACCACTTAAAGTCACATGAAATATAGGAAGTTATATAAAAAAATCATATTCATATAAAATACCATTGTAATTCATAAAAAATGATCAAATTTATATGATAAATGACCTTTAAAAAGTTTCAAATACATATTTGAAGTCTAAAAATACCAAATTAATTCAAATTATTTAATACATCTTCTAAATCTCCTAAAACTTATTCTAAATAGAATAAAATGCTATCAAATGTTGGAATAAACTTCACCAGAAATGAATCACCAAACAAAACTTGAGTGTAGAAAAATTTGTGTGTTAAAAAAAAGACAACATAACCATTATATCTATTTCTTACTTATCTAATATTTTTTCTCTAGATGAATATGAAAACCTTGAGTACATTATTCCATCTTATTACTTAGTCTCAATAATCTCCCCCTTTTAGATTATGATGTCAACCAATGAACATAAATCACTATCAAACTCTAAATTCTTCATAATTTATCATCCCTCAATAATTCCAATCCTACTTGAGAAAACATGATGTAGGAAATAAGAGTATTGAATAAAAATATCATGTTGTTCCTAAAAATAGTGATAAATTGTTCAAATCTTTTAAAACATGATTTTCTTGATTCCCCTTGATGAAATGATATCACTTGAGAGTAGATATGAGATGAAACATTTCTTTAATCAATAAATTGTCATCACATATAATAATTAGAACTTATTTTAGTCACTATTTATTCAACATCACCATCATCATCATTATCAAATCTATCCATAGAACCTGTTAAATAACAAATTCCTACATGCACTTTAATAAAACTGTTAAAATAGTTCACACATTCAACATGCTTAAATGATATCACATTAGGATAACTTCAAGATGAAATATTTCATTAATCAATTATTCATTATTAGATCTGAAAATAAACACTTATTTTAAACAATACTCTATCATCATCACCATCATGATCAAATCTATCCAAAGAAACTATTAAAGAACTAATTCTTATGTGTACTACCACAAAACTATTAAAGTAGTTCACATGTTTGATATGATGAAATCATATATTACATATTCTAGAATAAATCTCTAAACATATACACACCCTAAGGAGATAAATATATCAATAGATGATCCCACAATGAATATTCTACCCTTTTCAAACAAAACATAGGAATATTGACATAAATAAAGATGCATGTTGTCTTTTCTTTTATCCCCATTTAATAACAATATCCAAATATAAGATGAGAGGGGGAACTGAATACCGTAAATTAGTGTTATAAATTATGAGGTAGAAATCCTACCATAAACAATAGATTTTTAAATTCATCTTTGGATAATGTCTTGGTGAACACATTGTCTATTTGATCCATTATTTGAACAAATTCCAATTTTAATTGATTTCCCTGAATAAACATCATGAAAAAGTGATAATTGATATAAATGTGATCGATTATTTAATATTTAACAATATTCTTTGATAAATTTATATCAATTTGATTATAAAAAACAAAAATTAGTGGAAGCTTCACTTTAACCCTGAGATCTTCTAACTAAGTCTTCATCCACATTACTTGAGTTGTGGAATGATTAGTAGCCACATATTCTGCCTTATAAATTTTCATGGTGATTGGATTCTTCTTAATGGTGTGACAGTAAACACGCCATTATATAAGGAATAAATCTCTACCAGATATGGATCTTCTATCATCAAAAAAACCTGCCCAAATAGTATCTATATAACCAAATATATTCAACCTTCCCTTTCTATAATATTGTAATATGTAGTCTATTGTGCCATTAATATACCTAAGAATCTTTTTTCTAAAAATTAATTGGGACACTTTTGGTGATCTTTTTTACCTAGAACAATGTGTAAATTCATGTACTAGATTTATCTTTATATATATTAAGTAAATCAGACATCCAATAAGCTTTCTAAAATACCTTGGATCAACTTCTTTCCCTTGCTCATTTTTGGACAGCATTGTTCCCACTATAATTGGTGTGTAAACAATATATGTATCCTCCATGAAAAATATTTTTAAGAGATCACAAGAATACATAATTAAAAATAAAAGATGTGATCCTTATCTAGATAAATTTTTAGTCCAAGAAAAAACCTCATCTCTCCAAGAATGGATATTTCAAAAAACCTCATCATCTATTTAGAAAATTTCTCACAAACTTCTTCATCATTTCTATAAAATATGATATCATCTACAAAATAAATAAGTAATATTGATTCCTTATAACACCTAAGATTAAATTGTAATAATTTTTCATTTTATATTTCATGAAACTATAACTTAATTCACATTTAAATTAATCATGGCTTGAAAATTGTAATTTGATATGGTGGATATTGATTTTGATCTTATGAGGTCAAATAATCCTAGAATGAATTTTAGTAATTATTCCTCGGAAATATGATTTTATGAATAACTCAAAAATGGTTAATTTAATTATTATACATTTTATATATAATTATTTTATATCTTATATATAATTAACCATTAATTTAGTATTATTTTGATACAAATAAATACAATATCATTTGGAGATAAAAGGTGACATTTTTCAGAAAACTGTCATTAAGTGCATAATGTTTTCCATTTAATTTAATTAAAATAGACTAAAATAAAAAATTATTTAAATTAAAGTTATGTATAATGTATCTAAATATATGAATTTAAATCCATATAATTATTATTACAAGTTATAGAGTTATTGTAAGATCATCTTATGCTTGAAAAATTCAATTCATGAAAAAATATTTTTCATCACATTTTTTAGGTTTTTATTTGAATTAAAGTTTACCAATTATTATAATTCAATTTGATATAATGGATTCCATATTTTTAATCAAAATAATTAATATTATTTAATAAGGTCAGCTTAATTTTTTATCATAATGTATAGTAAAAATATTAAAAAAAATTGTCATTCTTATTAAGGTTAAAACGAGTTTATCTAGGGGATTAAACCAAGAGATAAGGGAAATTTTTCAATTAAACTTATCTAATTATTATTTATTGATATATTTAAACCTCAGAATATCTCAAATTATATTCCAAGACTATTTGGAATCATTTTTCTCGAGCATGACATTATTATATTTTAATCTTTTAAGAAATTCCAAGTGTGTCCTCACCCACACTAATAAAATAAAACCACTCTTTTCTCTTCTTTGTTAGAAAGAGTTAGTATATCAAGAGTGGGGTGAATTGAGTACCTAATAAAAATTTCTCTCTAAAATTGATTATTTTGAAATCCACCAAATAAAAAATATTCTTACTTATCAAAATTAGTAGTATGATATATATCTTAATCATTATAAATAATTTTTTAAATGTTGATTAGGTCTCAGATGAATAATATAGACAATATTATTGAATCCTTTGAAATCAATTTACGTGATCAAAATACTATATGAGCACAAATTCAGATAAACTATCAATGTATAAATTTTGTTTACAGTTAAAATAGTTTTCAATTTTAAAGAGAAAACAAAGTGGAAAAAAATTAAAAACACACTATGGAGAAAAATAAGTCCAATAGGTTCAGTATCACGTCGAGACTTATCCATCTTTATTTGGTGATCTCCTTCCACTAAGATGTTTATATAAAATAAACAGATGATCCACAACCTGGACCGGGTTTTACAATAGATAACACTATCCAGGTCACACACGACATCTTCCATAGTTATTCTTGGGGGTTTAGATAAACATGACACAAAGGGACCTCTACCACTATTATCTATGAGAAAAAATAAGAATAAATCTTGATAATATATTGTGTATCTTCCAGTTTAGATAAAGAGACAACGTGCATATATAAAACAGAGTATTGAACACACTATTCAAATGTACTAAATTATAAACATAAACAAGAAATCTAAGAGTAGAGTGTTTTGTAATGCCCGATCTTTTGCAATGAATCTTTTCACTCTATATTTTATTCAGAAATAAGGATCGAGTCATGTTTTCTTGAAATACATAGAAAAATAGTGTGTCACAAACTCTTGTTTTTAATTGGAACAAAGTAATGAAAGATATAATGTGGTTCGGCTTCCTCATCAAGAGTTCATAGAAAGTCAGATATTTTTATTTGCAATAGTTTCAACTTGATACTTTTGGTACTTTTAGGCTCCTATATTATTGCTTTCATGTGTTCTCTTTCTTTTCCAATTATTGATGATGAAGTGTGATACACATTTTATCAACAATAGCAGTAAAGAGAATATTTGAAGATGCTTCTTCATAATTATAGTTCTGACATAATTTATTTCGGATATTTAAAGAACAATTAATAAAATAGTAAATAGCATTATTTTAAATAAATATAGACATTATAATTATATAATTCAAAACAAAATAAGTAAAGTAATATAAATAGTGATAGTGTATTAAGCTCTGGTGGTGTATCATGTTCGGGTGGTGGATCATGTTATAGAGGTAGCTCATGTTCTTGTGGAATGTTGTTTTGGCGGTGTGACACTATCTTTGTCTTAGTAATAGCCAGATTTTCAAAAAGCTGGTGGTATGACACTGGCGGTGTCACAGTTAACGGTGTATGGTTTGGAGGTGTATGCTCTGACAGTGTCTCAGACTTAGTAAAATTTTCAATGTCAGCGCTTTGAGTCTAAAGGCATGATATTTACAATGTCTCATCTTGTGGTATCACCCATTTTTTTAATTCTGATAGCATGACATCCTAGCGGTGTTATGATAAATGGTGTCTAACACAATAGTGTTTCATACTTTTTCAGCTCTTCAGTTCAGCGTTATGATAGTCTGACGGTGTGATGTCCTGGTGGTATCTCAATCTTAGAGAAGTTTTTTACTAGCGGTGTTTCATGACCAATGATCTCATAGTTATAGATTTATCACATGTATCATACTCACAGACTCATTATAGGTAAACATGAAATTCATTAGTATTATTAAATACATTATTATTGGATCATTAAAACCAGGAGGTCAACAATCTCCCCCCTTTTAATGATCACAAATCATGGCATAAAAATAATACTATAAAAGATAAAAAAAATCATCACATATATTATAAAATAGTAAAAAAATCATCATTTACAATTTGTGGATATGGTATCAAAGATACAATAATAAAATATTGTAAATATAGAAATATATAAAGAAGATAATATTAAAGATAAGGATTAAGTAAACAATAAATATTCTACCATTTTGGGATTATCAAAATGGTAAAGTAGAACCAACATATAAGAGGTAGATATTAGTAAAACAATCAAAATAAAAAGTAAGAATGATATACAATGGGATGAAAAAAATGACATCACAAGCCAGATCCCATAAACGACATAAGATTCTAATCCATCAGAATAAAAAGATCAAGGTTCAGTAAAAGGGTCCATGGGTTTTTTTCCTTTAGACTGATCTTTCTCTTTGTGCTGAGCTTAGGTAGTTGGATCAGCCAGAGGAAAAATAGATGGGACACTTAAAGAAGGTCCAAAAATAGTTTGAGAAAGGCCTTATACAACCACAATTGGAATGATATGTATGAGAACTTAAGTAAGAGACATTGGAAAAGGTTTATGGTGAGGAGGAAATGGTGAAAAATGATTGGTGACCATGGAAAAATGATAGTGTGGATGAGGTGAATAGTACAACAGTCCGGCAGTGAGTCCAGTAGAGGTTGAAGGAATAGGAAAGGCATCTTGAGCTACAACTATATAAGTTTCAACATGAATATTAGGCTTTAGGGGATTGATAAAATCCATAATAATTTTTCCTCCTGTTTCTATAGACTTTTTGAAATCATCCTTATTATTAATGAAATTTTGAAGTAAAGGAGTGAGTTAATTGGGTTTCCTAATATGAACTTTGAATGCTTGAGTCTCCGAAGGCAACATCATATTCTCAACTAAGAACATAAAATGAGAATCCAAAGCATGTTTGGTATATATTCTTGAGAGGTAGAACATGATAGAATTTGTAATAGTCTCTTTATCAACATTCGTATCCTTGTAATACTTTTGTATCATCATGTGGTGATGATCAGTTCCTTTCTCAAAATTCCTTAGAAATTTTAAAGGAATTATAGGTTCTCCACTACAGGGACCGCTTGAGGAAACTGCAAATTCATCTCTAACAACTGAATGAATGACATCAGCATCAGCCAATAGTGGAATTAAAATAGAAATAGATGTATCTAAGGAAGTTTCCCCAAGTATTTTCAGAATACCATCCAATGAAGCTCGAAGCTAATATTTTAATTCCTTAACCAATGATTTGAGAGAATTCATCTCATTATAAATTTATTATTTTTTAGTTCTATATCCTAAATAAGATTCCTCATTTTAGGTTGGATATGAAAATTAACCAACTCAAATAAATACCTTGCATCTTCTTTGCTGAGATTTCTAAAAATAAGAGTTTGATTTCATACACACTTGTTAAACTCAAACATTATTCTTTAACCAAAGAATTTCCAATCAACTTCAGTGAAAACATCCAAAGGAATGACTGGAGTAGGATTAGGTATGGTAGGTCACATGGAAATGAAATTCTCAAGTAGTCCTTCAAAATAAACTTGGTCTATCAAGGATCCCTTAGGATCACCATTCACATTGACTTCATGTTGGTCAACCCTTGGAGGGATTCTTTTAACAAAAAAGAATATTCCCCACCCCTCTTCTATAGGATCAACCCATATCTCAGAAATAGATACTATGGTAGTAAGCACCTCACTAGTATAAATAATAGAAATGTCCTGATTTTTTTGATTTTTTGAATTCTTAGAAGCCATATTGTGTCCTACACTGGCATGTTTGGCTTCTAACTTTGCATTAACAGTTGGTACATCTTGTATCTCAACATCTTTACGAGCATCAACACCAGTGGACTTACCTTCCAAACTTTCTTTCAAAGGGGATTTATGAACATCAACCAACTACTCATTCCCAAACTCTTATTATATCAAATTCTTTATATCTTGCTTGGTGACATGCTATTCAACAGCAGCTATAACTATCAACTATTCATCCATAGTAGAATCTAAAAATTCATCACTAGTGGAAATTGAACTAGCCTCACCATTCTCATAAACAGTAGTGTCATGAAAAATATCCATTGATGGGGAATGCTCCCCCTCAATAAATGAATCTTTCATCTAAGAAGTCATTTCAACATCTTTCTCCTTGATTCACCCATTATCATTATCAGATTTAGATTCAATTTCATTATCTTTATCTACCTTTTCATTACCATATTTTTCTTCTTTTTCTTCTTCCTCATCATCATCATCATCAACTTCAGTTGACTTTAAACTTTTATATTGATATTCTCCAGTGACCTCAGTCTCTTCTTCATCACTTTTGATGAATTTATATCTTTTAGTAAACCTCCTATGTGGACTAGGATCTCCATATGTGATGGGAGAATATTTTGGAGATAGATCAAGATCACTCCCTTTATCAATTGATTTTTCTCTTTCTTCATAAAAAACAACCTCTTTTTTCTCTTCATTAGAGTAGATCACAACCTAATCAGGTTCCAAACTTGGATCTACATCACCCTTATGTCTTCTAAGAGGATCAACTAGATTGTAATCCATATATAACTTTTTAGAATATCCAACTCCCTATCTCTACCATGGATTCCATCTTATCTTTATTCTTGAGCAAGTGACACTTTTTCTATAGAAACCACCACCATCAATGATAGATTCCTCATCATCATGAACTAGGCCCTTGTCCCTCAACATAGATGAAATCATCACTGGGTAGATTAATGAATTATATCTAGATGATGATTTAGTCATCGTCCACATATGTACCATAAGATATCTATAATTATTAACCATATGGACTTATGTCAAAAGGGATTGAACATACACATATTTGTATAACAAATTAGATAAATATCCCTTACTTGGACAAATAATATGCTACAAAATTTTAAAAGAATCCTACACTCACCATCATGCTGAAAATCGATAGGTATTCTTATTTAATCATCTCCTGTTAACACAGAAAAGGAATCCTCATAAATGAAAAAGTCCATATATTTATGAATGTTACATTGATTATCATTAAAAAACCGTCATGGGTTAATTTTAAACACATAGCCTACTTTTTTGAAAAGAAACCAAATACCCAACCTCTTACACAATTTTTCAACCAATGTGCACCATCTTGATTGAATGAAAACTACACATAATGATAGAACTCATGTGCTCGTTTTAGATAAAAGGGTCTCTCATTTGATGAGAACCATTCCAACCATCCTTGGTTTTAGAGAACCTTGTGTAATAGATACTTATATGATATCATCCACTTTGAATAAACTTTCTTTTCTTCAACAACAACTTAGATGGCAAGATTAGGGTTAATTAGAGCAATAGAAGAAAGTGATTTTTGTTATTTCTTATATTTTTATAAGATCTCAACTTAAACAGAGAAGACACTATTGGTTGCTTCATTATTGACATCCAGATCAGCTCGGTAGACTCGGTCAAAGGTAAGATGAAGGTTTGAAATGAATAATGGAAAGATTTTTTCTCACCTCAAGAGAAATATAAAAAATATAGCGTGGGGCTCAAGATTTTTTTGGAAAAGACTTATGTCGTATTCATATCATTTGTGATCTTAGGTATACTAAAATTGAAATTTTGTGTGAAATAAAAATTAAAATTTAGATAGAAAAACATGAATCCCATTTAAATTAATAAACTAAATTGAGAAATAAACTAATAGTTTTCAATATCAAAAAATTGAACAATTTGGAAAAGTCATAGAATCGTTGACCTAACAACTCAATAGTATGAAAACCAATAGTATGAAAACCAATGGTATGACAACCAATGGTATACATAACCAGAATTTATCATTCCTAATTCATTTTTAATATAATTCATTTTCTCTAAATTCAAAGGCTTGGTGAATATATTATCTAGCTGATGTTCAGTACCAATAAATTCAAGAGTGATATCTATTTTTTGAAAATGATCTCTCAAAAAATTATGTATTATATCAATATTTTTTGTTCTAAAATGAGAAATAGGATTTTTAGATATGTTTATCACAATTGTATTGTCATATATTATAGGTACATGGAGGAATTGATATACATAGTCTAGTATATTGTGTTTCATTCACAAAATTTGTGCACAATAGCTACCTGCTACTAAATATTTTTCTTTGGTGTTATATATTGCAACATAATTTTTCTTTTCACTAAACCATAAATCTTGATACTTTCACAAAAAGTGACATGTTCCAAAAGTTATTTTTCTATCTACCTTTCATCCACCAAAATTAGCATCTGAGTAACTTACGGAATCAAATTCTTGTCCTCAAGGGTAAAAAATCCTAAACTCGTTGTATATTTGAGACATTTGAAAATTACTTCAACAGAAAGTAAGTGTGAATATTTTGGATTTTCTTGGAAATTAGCACACAAACACACACTAAAAAAAATTTATAGTTGGCTAGCAGTCAAGTAGAGAAGACTTCCAACCATTCCTCTATAACTTTTTTGATCAACTGGTTTCCCAGTTTCATCAAGATCAAATTTATAGGTGGTGCTCATATGAATATCAATACTTTTATTGTCATCCAGATTAAAATGTTTTTCAATATCTTTTATATATTTACTTTGGTTAAAAATAATTCATTCTTTGTTTTAAAAAATCATTTATCCAAGAAAGAACATGATTTATCCCATTAAACTCATTTCAAATTCTTTGGAATCATTTTATAAAAATAAATACAAAGAAAATTTTTTAAAGATCCAAAAATAATATCATCAACATAGATTTTTACTATTAATAAATATTTTGAAATTCATTTTATTAAAAGAGTCGGATTAGCTAATATTTTTAAAAAACCTTTTGAAATATCCAAATTATAGAGCATATCATACCAAGCTCTAGGATCTTGTTTTAACCCATATAAATCTTTAGTTTATTTAAAAACATGATTTGGAAAGTGCGTATTTTTAAAACCATGGGGTTATTCTACAAAAACATACTCAACAATAAGACCATTAAAGATAGAACTTTTAAAATCCATTTGTTAAAGTTTGAAATCTATATGAGCTACATAGGCAAGAAAGATTCTTATAGACTCATGTTTTCTTATAGGTGTATTGGTTTCCTCATAGAAAATCCCTTTTTCCTAACTATACCCTTATGAAATTTTTTTATATTTTTTTAACTATATTACCTGACTCATCTACTTTATTCCAAAATACCCATTTAGTACCAATAGTCAAAGTTTCCCTAGGACTATCTATAAGTTACCACACATTGTTTCATTCAAATTTATTCAACTCTTCTTGCATTTATATTACTAATAATTCATCATTAATTTCCTCATTGAAGTTTCTAGGTTCAAGGTGAGATAAGAAATTTTGTTGTTCAAACTGATTTCTAAAAAAAGATCTAGTTTGTGTTACTCTATCTAGATCTCCTACAAAGACGTCTAAAGGATGATTATTTAGATTTATAACACTGCTATAGAAATTCGAACTGGTTAATTTTGTATTATAAGGTGGAATATTTTTAAACTATTTAGAACTCGTTGATTCTTATACTTATTTCATAGCAGAATCCAAAGGTTTGAAATTTATGTTTAAAGAAGATAAGTCATCCTCAAGGTTTTATAAATAAGTATTAATATCATGTGAATCTATTTTATAAAATTTGACATGGACTGATCTTTCTATAGTTTTATTCTTCTTATCTAACACTCTATAGTCTTTACTAGATACTGGGTAACCAATAAAAATTCCTTCATCACTCTTGGAGAAAAAAGCTCAAGATTATCTTCAATGTTAAGAATAAAGACGGTACAACCAAAAACTCTAAAGTAATTAGCCTTAGGTTTCCATTATTCCACAACTCATAAGGGTTATTCTTAAGAATATATCTAATAGAAACTATATATATGATATAATAGGTTATATTGAAAGATTTTTCCAAAAAATAGATAGGTAGGTAATATTCATTTAACATAGTATGTGCTATCCCTTATAAGGTTTCGTTTCTTCTCTCAACGACTAAAATCTACTGAGGGGTCCTAGAAGCAAAGAAGTTATGAGTGTAACCATTTTGTGAGAGAAATTATTAAAAAAATTGATTTTCAAACTCACGACCATGGTCACTTATTAAGGTTTTGATCTTAATTCCACTAATATTTCTACAGACTTTGCATACTTGGTAAAATAAGAACAGTATTCACTTTTTTAGATGGAAAATATATCCAAGTATACCTAGAATAGTAATCTAAAAGAACATAAACATAAGTATTCCAAATAATACAAGAGACTCTATAAGATCCAAAAAAATCCATGTGAACCAACTTGATAGGTTGAGAAGTTGACAGTTCTTTCATTAGTTTAAAATAAACTTTTTATTATTTCTCTTTTTGATAGGGGTTATAGACTTTATCAGTTGGGAAATCAAGTTTCATTAGATCCCCAACAAACCCTTTTATATTTAGATTTTAAAGTGAGTGAATGTTTCAATGTCCAGGTCTCTTATTCCAAATCCGAGATTCCTTATAAAAAACACTCAATCGTGAAACATTCCGAGAAGCTAAAGAATTTAAATCTATAACATAAACATTATCATTTCATAAGGCAGTAAAAGTAAATCATTTTCATATTTAAAAACATTATAAGAATCATTCACAAACATAACATAGAAACCATCATAACACAACATATAAATACTAATATGATTATATTTTAAACTATAAACATATAAAACATTGGAAATTAAAACAGATTTTTTGTTAACAATCTGGAATAGGATGATGATTTTTAGTTTTTCATTATAACCAAAGGTGAGATGGCCACTATAAACCATGATAAGACTCTTGAAACAGGTGTAGTCACATTCCATGTGTCTTGGACATCAATTTTCCAAGTACCATATACTTCTAATGGATAACATCAAGAATTTTCCCTAAAAAATAGGTTTTAAACATGAAATGATTTTTCTACCCAACTCTTTTTGCATCTGAAAATGTTAGTAATAAAAGATATGGTAACCCATATTTTCCTCATGGGTTTCCTATAAAAAGATTGTAGACTCTAAGAAATAAACAATTTGTTGGGTCTTTTTGAAAAGTGTTTGGCAATTGAGTTCTCAGGTCTAGATTTAGGAATAAAATTAATTTTAGTTATTCTCTTCTATCCAGGTTCATTTCCAATTCTCGTAACATATTTGGGGGAAATTTTCTTTCCAAAGATTTTTGTTAATGTCTCTATACCATTTGTAAACATTTTAAGGCCTTTCATAAATTTCTCATTTGAATTTATGAGTTCATTATTTTCTTTGAAGAGTTGAATATTATTCTCTTTTTCAATAGACAGATCATACTTACAGTTTGTAGTTAAAGAAAACTATATTTTCAAAACTTTTTATTGGTATTTTTACTCCTTAAAGATATATTCCAACATATTTCAGTAGTAAAATAATTCTTCATTTTTCATATTCTCACCATCATCATTTTTTATTAGACTTATCATATTCATCAGACTCATACATAGGAAGAATATTAGAAAAAGTATGGAAAGTATATACCTTAGTGGCTTTAGACATAGAGAGTATATTTTCTCTATCTTTATTTTCTTCAGGTGAAGAATTTGAGTCACTTGAACTACCTTCTAATGAACTCCATGTGTATTTCATGGAATTTTATATCTTTTATCTTTATCTTTATATTTATTCTTGTATTTCAGTTTATGATAGTTATATTTTATATAACCTTTCCTTTTTTATTCATAATAGAAAACTTTGTTTGAATCATCATCCTTTTTATTAAAATTTCCTACGTTGTCTTATTTTCCTCTATAGTTTGTTTTTTTGATAAAAATTTTCTTTCTATAAAACTTCTTATATATTCTAGATAGGCGAGCCATTTACTCATCACTATCCGAAGTGTATTCACTATCACTTGAATCAACATGTTGTACCTTTTCTTTTTCTTTTTTCCTTCTATAGTATAAGGGATGTAGTCTTGAAAGCTACTAACTTTATCTTTGGATCCTCATCCTTTTGAAGGTTTAATTTAAGTTATTATTTATACATAATACGTTTACCTATCAATTCAGTGACTAGAAACTTATTGAGATCGCATGATTCCATGACTGACACTAATGTTCCTCACCATCTTTCAAGTAGACATCTCAACAATCTCATTATCTGGTCCTTGTTAGATTCAGGTTTTCCTAGTGAGCTCATAGCATTAACAATCTCTTTAAACCTGACATACATATCAGAAAAAGGATCATCAGGATTCATTTTAAAATTATCATATTTTATAGTGTATCTGTTAAGCCTCATTTATTTAACATTAGTAGTTCCTTAATTTGAGACAACTAGAGTATCCCAAATATCAAAAGCTGTTTTACATATATAAATTCTATTAAACACTTCAACACCTAAGGCATAGTATAAGGCATTCATGGATTTAAAATTATTATTATAAATATTATTAGTTTCATCATCCCCAATTTTTCTAGTAGCATTAAGAATTTCATACTCATCTACTATAAAATAAAAAATCTCAAAACCCATAATTTCAATATGCATTTTCATTTTTATTTTCCATTCAGCATAATTTGTCACATTAAATAAGGTATTCCTGTTGGTATCATAACCTTCCTGATGATTATCCATACAAAAATATTAGAATATATATATATAAAGAACATAAAATTTAGAACAAACACAAATTTTAAGGTCTTTAATGCTCAATTAAAGCTGCACTTAAAAACTATTTAAAAAATCTTTTAACAACCACTACTACCAAATGTTGGTTGGAGTGAGTATCTTAAGAGGGATTGAATTGAGTACCCAATAAA
The DNA here is from genome assembly GCA_963277665.1 of Viscum album. Lineage (NCBI taxonomy): Eukaryota > Viridiplantae > Streptophyta > Magnoliopsida > Santalales > Viscaceae > Viscum > Viscum album. The sequence goes on from OY728155.1 coordinate 1,980,714,022, forward strand.
TATTTCGGTCTAAAATGGATTATTTTGAAATCTCCCAAATAAAAAACAACCCAACTTATCAAAATAATTATTATGATATATATCTTAAAATTAATAAATATTTCTCTAGATATTTATTATGTATAATATGAATAATATAGAAAATATTATTTAATCCTTTGAAATAAATTTACTTGATCAAAATACTATATGAACAAAAATTAATATGAACTATCAAAGTATAAATTTTGTTTATAGTTAAACCAGTTTTCAATTTTTAACTAAAAAAGTGAAGAAAAATAAAAACACACAGTAGTGAAAAATGAATACAAAAGGTTCAATCTCAAGTCAAGACTTATTCCTGTCCACTTAGTGATCACCCGCCACCAAGCATTTTATTTAAAATAAACAAATGATCCAAAACCTAGATCGAGTTTTACAACATATAACATTGTCCTAGTCACACATGACCTCTTCCACAATTATTCATTGGATTGAAGAAAAACAAGCCATAGAGGGACCTATACCACTCTTATCCATGGGGAAAACTAATTAGAATAAATCTTGAGGAGATATTGTGTATCTTCCAATTTATATTAGGAGATAGTGTGCGTATATAAAATAGAGTATAGCACACACTGCTCAAATGTAATAAAATATAATTATAAACAATAATTATAAGACTAGAGAGTTTAGAAGTTATTTGTCTATTTCAATACATCTTTTGACTCTATATTTCATTCATCAATAAGGCTCAAGTCATGTTTTCTTAAAATATTTAGCAAAATAGAGTGTCACAAACTCTTGTTTTCAAATTGGAACAAAGCACTGAAAGAGACGATATGGTTTAGTTTCCTTGTCGAGATTTCACAGCAAGTCATCTCTTTGGATTTTCAATAGTTTCATCTTGATACTTTTGGTACTTTCAGGATCCTCTACTATTACTTTCATGTGTTCTCTTTCTTATCCACTTATCAGCAATGCAGTGTGTTTCTCTTTTTATCAACAATAGAATCAAAGAGAATATCTTTATATCCTTCCTTATACATCTAGTTCTAACATACTTTATGTTTAAATTTTAATTCACAATAATTAAAATAATAAATATAATTAAATTCATTATATTTAACCGTTAGAATAATATAATTCAAAAAAATATGTAAAGTAATATAAATAGTGATAGTGTCTGAAGCTCTACTGGCATCTCATGTTCTAGTGGTGGCTCATGTTATGGAGGTAGGTCATGTTCTAGTGGTATTCTGTTCTGGAAGTGTGACACTGGTGGTGTCATAGACTTATCCAAATTTCTATAAAGTTGGCAGTATGACACTGGAGGTTTCACATCAAATGGTGTATGGTTCGTCGATGTATGCTCTAATGGTATCTCAAACTTAGTAAAATTTTCAATGTAAGTGGTATGAGTCTGATGGAATGATATTGATTGTGACTCATCTAGATATATCTCATACTTTTCTATTTTATCATTTTGACAGTATGACATCCTAGTAGTGTGTTGATCAATAGTGTCAGACTTAATGGTGTCTCATACTTTGTCAGTTCTTTAGTCCACAAGTATGACAGTCTGATGGTGTGAAGTCCTAGAGGTATCTCAGACTTAGATAATTTTTGTACTAATAGTGTTTCATGACCAATGGTCTCATACTTATATATTTATCACAAGTATCATAATTATAGGATCCTTATATGTAAACGTGAAATTTATTAGTAGTATTAAATACATGATTTTGGGATCATTGAAAGCAAGAGGTTAAAATTTTTTACACCACTTTGAGACATATATCTTGACTAAACCTTAACCAATTATATTCTGAAATCTAATTTCCAAAAATTATAGTTTTTCATCTTCCTAAAATACCCTTTCAAGGGTCCTTAATAAAGTATCAATAGGAGTCTAACAAAATGAGAGGTAATCATCCTACCAAACCTAATTCAAATTATTTATTTTTATAACACCTATAAATATAATTTATTAATCAATGAAGAATAAATTAATTATCCTCAATATAATTAAATTTTATTATAATTATTTAACCACCATTATTCACCCTCTTTTCCATCAAATGGGATGTGACAGTATCACTTGTGAGTATTTGTTGACTACCGCCTCCATGTAGAAATACAAATCATTTTCCCTAACTATTTTTCAAGGATGGTTATTATGATGGGTATAAAGATTATATATTATATTTATGACATAATTATTCTTATTTAATTTTAATATATTTTATACCTTCTTTATTTATCTTATGTTGGAAGATGGTAACATTTTTCCTGCGTACGTGTTGACTACCTCCTCTACGAAGTGATGTGATTTGTATTCCATTTCCACTTTATTTGGATGGTAAAAAGGTTATATTCAATGTATATATATGTTATTTATGATATAATTATGGTTTTTTTATGACAAAATAATATTTTAATTTCTTTTATGATTTTATTTAAATGAAAATATTATCCATTTGTGTGTATGTCCTACCATCTTTATGAACAGTTTAAATCATATTTCTACATATATATTTTATGTATGATTATATATATATATATATAATTAATATATATTATATTTATATCATAAATAATTTTCTAGATATTATGTAACCATAATCAAAGTACAAGGACTGGAATTGATGAACCGAAATTTCCTTGAAAACAGAATAGGTAACACAATCAAATGATGATTTTAATAATAAATTATTAATAAATTAGTGTTAAAATGTTATAAGTGGATCATATATGATAGTATAAATATGTATATAGTTATGTTATGTAATTATAATAAATATAAATTTATTCTATTGAATATTAAATCACTTTCAACTAAGTGCAAGTGAGAGGTAAGAAATTTCATCTCAGTTTCCACTCCATTGAGAAATATTTCGCATTATGCACATATTTGATTTTATGTGGTATATATACTTCCCCTTGGAGTTATTTAACATTAATATATATTTATTCATGATTATTAATGTTCCAATTAATTTTTTCACTTTCAAGTGGTTGCAGTTTAAAAGTTACCCAAGGGGTAAGAATTTATTTTACAATATCATTTTTCTAGTATTGATTATATTATTCATTAAATGAATCTTATAATATTTCCTCCATAAAATTAATATATTTTATTATAATATAGATATTTAATTATTTTAAATTTTTTCTTCCAGCACTTACACTCTTTTTCACTAGAATCAAGTAATGAAATTTTTAATTTAAAAAAAGATCATATTTCTCTTTTTGATATGGTATATTTTTATTTCATGTCTATATGTTTCAAAATTGATTAAAAAGGACCTATTTATTTACTCAAATGATTTATTAAGGAAATTTTATGTTACCATTTAAATTTTAAAAAAAAATTAATGGAATATTTAAATTGTTTTTTAAAGGTTCAATTTTGAATTTATTTACAAAAAAGTTAAAAGGAATTTTACTTTTTAACGCATACGACATTGATTGACTTTCCCACCACCATAACTATTTTATGAGATTTATATTATTATAAAAGTTCCCAATGGTCTTAAAAAAATTATTTAATGAAAAAATGTTTAATTGTTTTTATTCTAATTACTTTTATTATCTAAAATACATGAATTTATTAAAAAACTAATATTTATGATGATTTGATGATCATATTTAATTTCTTTATATTTTTATTGTCATTAACTTTCTCTCGAAACATTTACTTTAGTGTGATAATTTTAAATTATAAATTACATTTATCTTAAATATACATATTCTATGTATCACGAATATTCTTATTTTTTATGTCATATACCAATCGTACATACAATGTTTTACTATGAATGTTATTTGATTGACAAGGGAAATATTGATTTTCCATATACTTTACTCAATATGTATATTTATTGATAAGGAATATTTTCTATGAATTAAATTGATCATTCCATATATGAGGAATGAATTGGACATGAATTAATGGGTGGATCTAATAATTATATATCCCCTTGAGGCCTTGACATGTATCATGAGACAAACCAATTGGATCACCTTATTAAATGGGTTTTTGGTGTACGCTAACCAATAGTTTAAACTATCTTAGTTTAAGGCCTTGGTGGTAAAGATATCATGATTTATGACATTATGATATCCAACATGAAGAATTTAATTCATTTATAATTCAGTTATAACTATCCATGTGATTATTCCATTGATATTTTCCATGGATTCATTTTGTTCTCAAGTTATTGATTAAATAGAAAGTGATTTTAGTTATTTCCCTTGAAATATTGATTACTCCTTATTTACTCAATATAGATTCCACTATACATAACCCTTACTAAGAATTTGAGCTCACCCTTATTTATTTCCTTCCCCCTAGATATGAATAATTAATCTTTTAATGATTTAAAGGGTGAAAAATATTTACCTTTTCTATGTTTAATATTTTATTTCTAATGTAAAATGAGAAGTATGTTTGAATCTAGATATTCAAGACTATTAAATTGATCTGTCCTTAGGGATGAGATCTAGTGTATATTATAAAGATATAATAAACTAAACACCAGATCTCAGTTATTATACTTGGGTTTATTATAGTTTTTATCATAGGAAGTTCAATAGAAACCTTGGGACCTCGATTTTTGAAAACATAGATTCGGGAACACAGACCTATGAATTTTTTTAAGGATAGTCCCAAATAAACCAACTTTATAATTCTAATATTATCTTTTCATAAATTTTCAATTTAAGTTATGTTTTACAATACTTAGATACTATGATATCAAATTCATAATGTTATGAGCTAATCCTATATATACCATTGTATAGACATGGTTCCTAGAAGAAAGGATGGTATCAATACTCATGTTCAATTTAGAGATTTCTCTACTATGTAAACTAATGAAGATGGTGTTGGAGTAAAGAATATCATAGCCATATTAGGTAATTTGACCCATGTTATTTATAATAACCTTTCACATAAGGTGAAACATGACTTTCTATGGTGTGATACACCTATATTGGATCGTTTCATGTAATAAAATCCTCTATTTTTTTAAAGGAACTGATATTATAGTTGTATCTTAGCAGAGAATAAATTCCATTGAAAATGTATTTTTGGATTTGGGATTCAATGAAAGGGAAGAATTTTTATTTTAAGTATATTATCATAAATTATATTAAGATTAATTGTGTTCATTGATCCAGTAAACTAAGGAGGAAGAAAAAATAGAACAAATAGTGTCGACAGATTTTAAAGTAGAATTATTTGATAAATATTTTCCTCAAAATAAATGAAATAAAATAAATATTGTAAAGACACAAAATTTCTATGTATTTTTTTAATATATGTAAATTTAACAAGTCCGTGAAAATTGACGGTGCGTGATTATGAGGCCTGGTGTACCTAGAATCAATTTCTGAAGTTTTGTTCGGGTACGTTCAGTGCAAGTTCGAGCGGTTTTTTTAACTTTTGATCCGATGCTCGAATGGAAATCTGGTTACACCGTTGAACTCACAACGCTGATATTCACTTAAGAAGACTTTCACCTTGACGGTAGTTGGTCGAGGGTGGAAGTTAGTTTTTGGGTTTTATGTGGAAATAATAAAATAAAATAAGCTCATATTTTATTTTATTTTGTTGTAACCACCCACGTGGGAGTTGAAGTGTGGGGACCACCCAACCTTAACCTCCCATGAGAGGTTCTGGTGGTGGGGCCCAAAAAAACCTAACCTCCCATGTGAGTTTATGGTTTTGGGGACCACCCGGGACTAAACCCCCCAATTAAATTGAGAGAAACTCTAACCTCCCCTCATTAACGAGGGAGAGCCTCTTGAACTCCTCTACCTTAATGGTTCCACCACCTCCCTTAATTTATTACACCACAAACCTTAATTAATTAGGCTTTTTTAACTCTTTCCAACAAAATAATTTATGGTTTAATCTATTATTTTGGCACACATTTCATATTGGGTGGAATTTGGGGAGAGGAGGAGCTCTTGGGAGAAAGTTACTCCAACGAAGAATGAAGAACTTCCTCCACGAAGAACACTGGTGAGGAGCATCTTCGACTTCTTCCTCGGAAGCACCTTGCTGAGGAAACCAACTTGGGACTTCTTCGATGACCGACCTTCCCTCCTCATCGTCATCCAGGAATCGATGCACGAGCTCGGGATTGGAGGTGTGTGGCAGACACGACAAACAACTACAACTCCATCTTCTTCCCTGCGACTCCATTGATGAACAGTGAACAGGTTAGGGGATTTTTGTGATTGATTTTATATATTCGGGTGATTCTTTCCTTATATAACAAAGAATTAGAATCAACTTCTAACTATTTGATCCGCATATGTTTTCCTTTTGTGGGTTTTGGGATTATTCTTTGCGGGAGGGTTTGTTGTGCTTCGTTCTTCTAAGCCAAATGCTACCACCCTAAACACGGAGGGTGCGAAGCAAAACAACATATCCCGACCCCTCCGCCATTATCTTTTGCTGTGTTCTTCGAAACGGAGGAAGGCGACAACGACAAAGAATGTGATGAAGGCAACAGTCATGGCACCCGCGGCCTCCGCGACCCGCACCACCCCCGTGGCATTCCACGCCACCCCCGGCCGGACCGGCCATGCCCCCCTCACAGTGACCCTTCCAAACCGCCCCTGTGGTCACCGCCCTTCTAGCGGAGCCACCCCTGGCCGGGCCGCACCACCCCGGCCGCGTCTTCCACTGTTTGAACTGGCCTCGGCCACCCCGGGCTCCCGGCCGAACCCGCTCCTGGTCGTGTCGGCCTCTCAAGCCGCCCCGGCCGCGCCAGCTCGCCGGCCTCGGTTGCGCCCCCCAGCCCACCGGCTTCCCGGGACGCCCCAGCCGCGCCATCCCGCTGGCATCCCGAGCCGCCCCGGCCGCGCTTTCCCACCGGCCTCCTGAGCCCCCTGCTAAACCCACGCCCTCGTGGTGCCCTGGCCGAACCGGCCACTCGCAGCGCCCTTCGGGCCAAGCCACCCTCGTGCCGACCCACGACCGGTCTGCGCCCTCACAACCAGGTCGCACCCTCACGGCCAGCTGGACAAGGCCCAGTGGTCCGGGCCAAACCTAACGAGTTGTACCACCCATCGGGACAAGCCATACCCAATGGGTCAGGCCGGGTGGACACGAACTGGGTGGGGCAATGTCGGTCCGACCGGGTCAGACCGGTCCCGACCCCACTATGACCCTTTACTTTTTTTAGCCATATCATTGGCACCGGATGTCCATATGACGAACTATCAACGACACTGGTAATATTGGAGCATGATGGTCCATTTGAGTATACCCCACTGGAGTTTGGGGTATAGTTGAGATACGGTCAGGTTGGATCGAGCACGAATCCAATCGGGCCCCTGGGACTAAAAGGGTAATAACTCACAGACCAGGCGTCCAATTGACGCGCTGTTTATTGCGTTGAGACCCCTATGAAGTGCCAGACCTTTTAGATACTTCTTCGTGGTACATCATTGTAGTTGGAGTATTGACCAATAGCTCATGGGGAGAACCCTTCTAGTGATGAGCGAGCAGAGTGCGGAGACCTAGTAGCTGGCTGAGACATAACGACTACTGACCGTTTGACTCGAAGTGACTCTACTAACCTAGTGGGGAGGGCCTGGTTATGGCGGCAGACCCACGATGGAAAAGTGATCTTGGTGACGTGGCAGACCCATGGTACTCGATAGGAGGAGTACCTCAGCAGGCTATGAGGGGGAGTGCCTAGGTGTGACGGGAGACCCGCGGTTGGGAGCGCCTCTATGTTACACAGTAGACCCACAGTACTCGACAGGAGGAGTACCTCAGCCATCCAAGGTTAGTGGGAAGCATGCTTGGTGTCGCAGTAATCCCACTGTACTCGATTGAGCAGGAGTTCTCCAGTAGCTGAGGTTTTGATAATGTGAATAAAATCATGGTTGAGCTGAGTTAGTACTTTTGTATTTTCTTCATGATTGAGACAGATTACTTAATAACTTAGGTATATGTATGGGCATATACCTAAGTTGGGTTATATATTGTTTCCTTACTTTTTGGTTTATCCTTGGTTGATTTGTGAGACCTTGAGGGTCTCAGGGTCCCTACTAAGTATCATTATACTCACCCCTGTATTAGCTATACACGCACCTTGTTATGTTGGATGCAGATGACAGAAAGCACTGGCTGAGGCTGAGAGTACCAGGACTGGATGGTACCCAGAGGTGGACCTTACGATGAGTCGGTACATGGAGGAGACTGACAGACGTGGAGTACTGGGGAGGATATCTGTACATACCCTTTAGGTAGGAATCTCGGAGGACAACCCAGTAGCTGTTTTTCCTTTCTTCAGTTGTACCTGTACTTTCAGTTCCTTGTACTTTAAAGTTGGGATTGTATTTCCGGCCCCTTTTACTTTTCAGCACTCTTTTGTTATATAGTGTACTTAGTGTTTTGTATCTAGATGTGTACTCTGTTGTGTGAGTGTATAGGTTATAAATGAAATACCTTCTCAGTTTTAGGGAAATATGCCTTTGGTGCAAGTCTCCAGACCCTGGCGTATGGAAGGCGGGCTTGGGGTAGTCACGACACAGGCCCCGGGGGACGGGTCGTGACAAATTGGTATCAGAGGGAGGTTATACCACAGAACATAGGACTCTGATCTTTATTTTATGTGAAGAAATAGTGTTAAGTGTAGTGAGTTTGGTTTTCAGTTCTGGGAGTCCAGTGTTGGTGCGGTGGTCGACGTATCCATACACCAGGACCCTGACTACTGATTTCCAACTCAGTGCATGAAAACGCTGATTACATGCGAGTTTTATAAAGTTTTCTTTAATTCAACTCAACCATGTTAGCTCACCAGGTATAAATTTTAACCATAGAGCACTTGTTTCTTTTTAAGATCTCTCCACGCAGACAGCTGGCTAGAGTTTCGGGATTCGTATGCACAGATATCCCACCGAGTAATGAGGCCTTGGTGCAGGGCCCTTTTCCAATGGAGGCACCAGCGGTACCACTGCCCATTTGTCCACCGATGCCACCATACCCAGCAGCAGATGATGCACACCGCTTGATCATGTTAAATGAGTTTCAGCACCAGAGGCCACCCAGGTTCAGGGGAGAGACAGACCCATAGGCAGCTGAGGATTGGCTGGAGGCTGTGGTGAGAGTTTTCCGACTAGTAGGGACACCAGCCGATCTCATGGTGATTCTTGCTGCTAGCCTTCTACAAGAAGCAACATGAAAATGGTGGATCTTGATGCTCTAAGTTCACGATAAGGTGAAACTTCTCCGGGCAGACTTCGAGATCCTGTTTCAAGCAGAGTTTGTTCCAGCGACTCTTCACGCAGTGCTCATTCAGGAGCTACTTCATCTACAGTAGGGCAACATGACTGTAGCTTAGTACTCAGTGAGGTTTACAGACCTCTCACGATACTCTACTGATATGGTGTGGGGCCCATTCTTCACGGCCCAGACCTTCGAGCAGGGACTCAGGCGAGAGATCAGAGATTTGGTGATCTCACTCAGCATCCTGACGTAAGCGGGGGTGTTAGAGAGAGCCATCCTAGTGGAGAGTTTCCTTGCTGAGTAGTCTCCATAAGTGAGATCCACCACTAGTCGGCACATAGCGGAGTCTTCTGCAGCTGGAAGCAGATAGATGTTGCCGAGTTCTAAGAGGACCAGACCTATAGGTGGACGACCATATGATTCAAGATCGGTTGTGCGGGGAAACCAAAGCGGAGATAGACTTTCCAAGAATGGGTATTGTTACGCATGTGGTGGGAAGGGTCACTAGGCTCATGACTACCCGACCCGTTGTTCGGATGATCAGCGGATGGTCGAAGGACCGCCCAGGCAGAGATAGAGATTCTATTGAGGTGGTCCGGATGGAGCAGATAGACGTGGCATAGGAGCTAGCTGTGTAACTGGAAGTGAACAATGATTTGAGGTGTTACCGCCACCACCACCAGGAGGTCCACCCCGACCGCAAGGAGCAGGTTGATAGAGGAGATATCACCTCTAGGAAGCTAAGTCATACGATCATGGTGCTCTGGAGATGATTCGAGGTATGATCTATGTCTACCCCACCATAGCTTTAGTACTTATAGACACAGGTCTAAGTCAGTCTTTCATTTCCACTACCCTCTTTCGGAGCTCGGAGATTCTGACAGAGCCATTGGCTCTATCCTTACAGCTAGAGACTTCTACGGGAGTAGATTTGACGATTATGCACAGGTGCCGGCAGTGTGAGCTTACTTTATGAGGCGAGAGATTCAGTTGGGATCTCCTAGTAGTGGTGTCGAGGACATACGATGTCATCTTGGGTATGGACTGGTTATCTATAGTCCATCCTTAGATTGACTGTATTAGGAACAAAGTGTGGTGTGTCTACATGGATGGGGCTAGGTTTACCTTCACCGGCGAGAAGGGAGTCTTTGCAGCACAGGATGGACTTACTCGGAGGAGAGTGCAGCCGATCACTCATCAGTTGGATAGACTTACCCTTGGATCAGTTGATTTGGAGAATCTGAGCTATCCTTTAGTGGTGGACTAGTATGTCAATGTTTTCCCTAATGATGTCCTAGGTCTACCTCCTTATAGAGAGGTGGAATTTTACATTGACTTGTACCCCGGAATAACACCGATATCTACAACAGCGTATCAGATGGATCCCACGGAGCTTCGCGAGCTGCGAGTACAACTAGAGGACTTATAGGGGAAGGTATTCATCCGGCCTAGTGTTTCACACTGGGTAGCCCCGATTCTGTTCTCCAAGAAGGCGGATGGGATCTTGAGGCTTTTTGTCGACTACTTTCGCCTGAACCAGGTGACCGTGAAGAGCAAGTAAACACTCCCAAGGATTTATGACCTCTTTGATCAGTTGAAGGGAGCACAATGGTTCTCGAAAATAGACCTATGATCAGGCTATCATCGGCTTAGAGTTCGAGATGAGGATACACAGAAGATGGACTTCAAATGTCGGTACGACCACTACGAGTTCTTGGTTATTCCATTTGGTGTAACCAATGCTCCAGTAGTGTTCATGGGACTCATGAACATGATCTTTCATCCATACCTTAACCGCTTTGTCGTAGTCTTCATCGAGGACATTTTGATCAACTCGAATACTGAGGAGGAGCATGTCTATCATTTGCAGGTAGTACTGGACACACTTCGAGAGCACCATCTTTATGGTAAGCTCTTAAAGTGCCAGTTTGGGATCTGAGAGGTTCACTTTATAGGACATGTCATCTCAGAGGCTATAGTTGAAGTGGATCCAGCGAAGATTGAGGCAGTACTTTCTTGGGAGCCACCCAAGAGTGTGACAGAGGTATTTTGTTTCTTGGGTTTGGCTAGTTATTAACAGAGGTTTATACCAGACTTCTCCAGAGTTTCAGCACCACTATCAGCCTTGAAGAAGAAGGGGAAACCCTTTGTGTGGTCGGAGAGATGCTAGCAGAGCTTTCAAGAGCTGAGGAATAGGATGACTAGTGCCCCCATCTTGAGGCTTCTAGAGGAAGGATTAGGGTACATAGTCTACTACAACACATCAGGGACCAGGCTTGGATGTCTCCTGATGTAGGAGAGAGCAATGATCACATATGGCTCATGACATCTAAGACAGTATGAGAAAAACTACGCTACCCATGACCTGGAGTTAGTAGCAGTGGTCTTCACCATGAAGATGTGGCGAAACTATTTGATGGGTGAGAGTTTTACCATGTACTCTGATCAAAAGAGTCTCATGTATATCTTCTCTCAGAAGGACCTAAACCTAAGACAGTGATGTTGGATTGAGTTCCTCTAGGACTATTACTTCGAGATAGTCTATACTCTTGGGAAGGGGAATGTTGTTGCAGATGCACTCAACATGAGTTCTGGTATACAACTGCTAGGCGAGGCGATAGAGCAGCTGGATTCTTTAAAGATATCCTTTGTGGATAGAGATGGAGTAGCCTTATTTTATTCTCTTACAATAACTCCCCCACTTCTTCAGCAAGTCACTGAGGCAAAACATAGGGACACTGACTGTGAGACATGATGTGCTAAGATATCCACAGGGTAGGCACCTGATGGATATTGTGAAGGTGGGGAGCACGTCATCCTCTTCAAAGGACATACTATGGTACCAGTGTCACTTCAGGAGGAAGTTTTGAAGGATTTCCACACCTCCCCTCTAGCAGTACATCCAGGTGTGGAAAATATGTACCAGGTTCTCTGACGACAGTAATGGTGTCCGGGATTGAAGAAGGCAGTTGCAGAGTTCGTCTCTTGGTGCCTCACTTGTCAGCAAGTGAAGTCGGAGCACCAGGTACCAGCAGGCTTGGTTCAGCCTTTAGAGGTCCCAAAGTGGAAGTGGGATGAGATATCCATGGACTTCGTGACAGGACTTCCACGTACATCCAGGGGTCATGACTATATCTGGGTGATCATCGATTGACTCCCCAAGTCGGCCCATTTCCTAACCATCAGAGAGTAGGGTTCAGTAGAGATCTTTGGACGCCTCTATGTGCTATAGATTGTGTGGCTACATGGAGTAACTTTGATGATTATCTCAGATTGTGACACACATTTTACTTCTCGACTATGGAAGGGGTTGCAGGAGGCTTTTGGGACGCAGCTTTGTTTGAGCACCGACTTCTATCCTCAGACGGATGGTCAGACTGAGCGGACCATTCAGAACCTTGAGGACATACTGCGTTCTTGTGTCCTTGACTTTGGTCGCAGCTAGGAGGATCACTTTACTTTAGTGGAGTTTGTGTACAACAACATTTATCACTCCACCATAGATATGGCACCTTTCGAGGCGTTATACGGGAAACCTTGCAGATAACCTTTGTGCTGGACTGACCCAGGGGAGTCAGCACTAGTGGGACCATAGATGGTACGGGCTACCACAAAGAAGGTTCAGATCATCCAGGAGCGGATGAAGACTACACAGTGCGGGCAAAAGTCGTATGCTGATAGGATATGGAGACCTTTAGTGTTCGAGGATGGTGATCGCATCTTTCTATGGGTCTCACCTCGACGAGGTTTGTGGATATTTGGCCGAGGTGGAAAGTTATCTCCGAGTTTCATCAGAAATTTTTAGGTCCTCAGCAGAGTTGGCGAGGTGGTACCACTTAGCTCTTCCACCTCAATTGCACCAGGTGCACGATGTCTTTGACATATCCCAGCTGAGGAGATACGTGCACGACCCTTCTCACATCATCGACCATGGAGAGATGGATGTCGACAATGGGGAGACTTTTACGGAGGTTCCAGTAGATATTAAGGATCGACAAGAGTGGATCCTTTTTGGATGGTCGATACCTTTGGTGCGCCTTCACTGGAAGAATGGGAACCTCCAGGAGAGCACATGGGAGTGGGAGGTTCAGATGCGTGCTCAGTACCCCCACTTGTTCCCTTAGTTCGAGTTGTAGCTTATGGGGACATAAATCCCTGAGGTGGGGAGAATATAAAGACCCAAAATTTCCTTGTATTTTTTTAAATATATAGGAATTTTACGAGTCTATGAAAATTGAAGGGGAATGATTCTAAGACTTCGTGTACCCGAAATCAATTTCTGAAGATTTGTTCAGGTACATTCAGTGAAAGTTCGAGCGGGTTTTTATAACTTTGAACCGGTGCTCAGAATTGAAATTCGAGGACACCGTTGAACTCACAACGCCGGTATTCTCTTAAGAAGACATTCACCTCAACGACAGTTGGTCGAGGGTGGAAGTTAGTTTTTGGGTTTTACGTGGAAGTAATAAAATAAAATAAGCTCATATTTTATTTTATTTTGTTGTAACCACCCATATGGGAGTTTACGTGTGGGGACCACCCAACCATAACCTCCCATGATAGGTTATGGTGGTGGGGCCCACCCAAACATAACCTCCTACGAGAAATTATGGTGGTGGAGACCACTCGGGACTAACCCCCCCCCCCCATTTAATTGAGAGAAACTCTCAAATTACCTCATTAATGAGGGAGAGCCTCTTGACCTCCTCTACCTTAATGGTGCCACCACCTCCATTAATTTATTACGCCAACCACCTTGACTAATTTTGATTTTTGAATTAATGACAACAAAATAATAGATGGTTTAATCTATTATTTTGGCACACCTTTCATATTGGGTGGAATTTGGGGAGAGGAGGAGCTCTTGGGAAAAAGTTTCTCCAATGAAGAATGAAGAAGTTCCTCCACAAAGAATGCCAGCGAGGAGTTTCTTTGACTTCTTCCTCGGAAGCACCTTGTGGAGGAAAATGACGTGGGACATCTTCGATGACCGAACTTCCCTCCTCATCTTTGTCAATGAACCGATGCATGAGCTTGGGATTGGAGGTGTGTGGTGGACGCGACAAATGACGACAACTCTGTCTTCTTCCCCGCGACTCCATCGATGAACAATGAACAAGTTAGGAGGTTTTTGTGATTGATTTTATATATTATCGTTATTATTTCCTTCTAAAACAATGAATGCAGATCAACTTCTAACTAGATGACAAGCATATGTTTTCCTTTTGCGGGTTTTGGGATTATTCTTTGCGGGAGGGTTTGTTGTGCTTCGTTCTTGTGAGCCAAATTCTACCACCCTAAACACGGAGGGTGCGGACCAAACCAACATGGCCCGACACCTCCGTCATTATCTATTGTTGTGTTCTTCGAAACGGAGGAAGGCGACAATGGTGACGAAAGCGATGAAGGCAATGGTCGCGCCACCTGTGGCCTTCGCGACCGGCGCTGCCCCTGCAGCGTTCCGCGCCGCCGCAGGCTGTACAGGCCACGCCCCCCTCATGGCGCCCTGGCCGAACCACCCCTGCACTCTCCGCTCATCCGGCCAAGACTCCCCGAGCCGGGCCGATCCACCCTGGTCACGCTGGCCGCCGGCCGCACCGGCCCTGGCCCCATCGGCCTCCCGGCCATGCCGACCTCCTGAGCCACCCCAGCCGCGCCGTGCCCTGGCCGTGATACCCAGGCCCGCCAGCTTCCCAAGCCACCCCGATCACGCCAACCCGCCGGCTTCCCGAGCTGCCCTGGCCATGCCAGCCCGCCAGCCTCCCGAGCCCCCTACCAAACCCGCGTCCTCGCGGCACCCTGGCTGAACCGGCCCCTCGTGGCCCTCTCCGGGATGAGCTGTCCTTGCGGCGCCCTCCAGGCCCAGCCACCCTCGCGCCAACCCGTGGCCGGTCCGCACCCTCGAGACCGGTCCATGCCCTCACGGCCTACTGGGCTGGGCCCAGCGGGCCAGGATGAAACTAACGGGCTGGCCCTCCCAACAGGTCAGGCCAGACCCAACGGGTCAGGCCGGGTCGACCTGAACCGGGTCGGACCGATCGGATCGGACCAGACCTGGGGCCACTATGACCCTTTACTTTCTTTTGGCCATATCATTGGCACTGGACATTCGTTTGACGAACCATCTGCGGCCCTGGTAATCTTGGAGCATGACGGTGCCTTTGAGTATACCCCACTGGACTATGGGAAATGGTTGAGATATTGTCACGACCTGTCCTCGGGGCCCGTGTCGTGACTACCCCAAGCCCGCCTTCCATAGGCCAGGGGCTGGCGACTAGCACCAAGGCGTAAATCCCGGTAAAAAGGGAAGGCATTGCCTTTGAAAAGTAAACAAACACCACAGAGTAAGCAAGCAGAAAGTAAACACTAAGTGAAAATAGAGTACAACTGAAAGTGCGGAAAAGTAAATGGGCCAGTATACAAACACAAACTGAAAGTAAAGTACAACTCGAAAGGGAAAACATCAACTGTAAAGTAAAAGCCGCTACTCCGAGCTGTCCACTGGAAATCCCACCTGAAGGGTGGGTACAGATAGCTCCACTGCTCCTCGGGTCCCGCCGTCCGCTCCGAACACGTCCCGCCCAGTGGTCCACCTCCAGGTACCGTCCTGCTCTGCAAGCCTCAGTCAAGATCAACGTTGTCCGTCATCTGCAACCAACACAACGTAGTGCGGGTATAGCCCGTGCATGGGTGAGTATAAGCTACTCAGTAGGGACCCCGAGACCCCTGAAGGTCTCCCAAAATCCACAAAGGATAAACCACAAAGGAAGATACAAACACGAAGTAACAACCGACACTACTTAGGTATATGCCCATACATATACCTAAGTCATCAATTCCAATATGCTCCAACCTCCGAGCCCAAGTACAACTCAGTCCACACAGGAAAGTAAACATATTCCACACAGGAAGCAAAACGTAATCCACACAGGATAGCACAACACAATCCACACAGGAAAACAACAGGATTCAGCTCACACAGGTATACTTCTTCGAAAGACGATAAAGATGATCTCTGATCCATCTAAGTCGTCGGACCCACGAAGGATCGATAGGTAACTAACCCCCGCAAATGACCCACACAGGAACGAGACCACATAGGACCTGTAGGCGCTGGTTCACACAGGACCGCTGAGCGCAAAGACCCACACAGGATCAGACCCACACAAGATCGGGCCCACACAGGACCTGTAGCACTGATCCATGTAGGATCACTGAGTGCTGTAGTCGTCGTTGTCGAATCCACTAAGGATCTCTGTACTGTCGTCGTCGCAGTCACAGTAGCAGTAGCAGTAGCAGTAGCAGTCACAGTCGCAGCCAGCACTAGGGTTCCCGCACACAGCAAGCTCATTCGGGAGGGTCCGCTCCACGAGCTGAGAGGCTGATACATCAACTGTCACAAAGTCCAGAGTTGATGTATCCAAAAGTTCCGTATCGTCAACAGGAACTCAACGCAACAGACAGCGCGTCGATCGGACGCCCGGTCTGAGAGTTATTGACTTTTTCGTCCCAGGGGCCCGGTTGGTTTTTAAGGCAAAACCAACCCGAACGTACTCCACCTGCATCCAAACCTCAGGCGGAGTATTCCAAAAGATCAGTCTCACTAAGAGGAACACAACAAAGCTGACGGCACGTCAATCGGACGTCCGTAGCTAAAGATATGAGTGTTTTCGCTCCGAGGGCCGGTTGGTTTCGTGTACGAACCAACCCGGACGAACACAAAGTATTCCGAAACCTTGAGTGCGATATACCGAATCGACCGTCTTGATCCAAGGATCGTATCGCCGCTGACGGTTTGTCGATCGGAGGTCCGTAGCTCAAGTTATGGGCAAAAGACCGAAGTCGATTCGAAAACGGGGGGTCCGGGTCCGGGTCGACCCGGTCCGACCCCCCCTGGGTCGGCCTGAACCGGGTCGACCCGACCCGCATCCGACCCGGCCCGGACGGCAGCGCAGTCCAGCGCGGCGGCGCGGCCCGGCCGGCGGCGATGCGGCCTGGGCGCCGCTCGGGTGCCACGTGCGGGGGGCAAAGCCCCCGCCCCTTTTTGCTGGTGGCGCGGCTGAAAGCCGTGCCTTGGAGAAATCGGCCTTCTCGTGGGGGCCTGCCTTTGAGAAAAACGGAGGGGCCGCCAGCCCCCTTTGTGAAACCGGCCCCCCCCCTCTTAATGGGGGGGGGGCATTCAAGGTGGCCGGGGGAATTAAATTCCCCCGGTTTTTCCCCTTCCGCCGCTGCCCAGAACCGGCCGCGGCCTTCGTCGTTCGGCGCGGTGCGACGGCACCGTGCCCCACCGTCGCGGCCCCGTTCCGGCCGCGGCGCCTTCAACTCTCTTCGACGCGGCAAGACGGCATCGCGTCCTTGCATTATTTTACAATGCGGCGCGACGGCGCCGCACATTTCTTGTCGTATGATCCTGCGCGGTGTGACGGCACCACGCCTCACCCGTCTCAATCCACAAAAAAAATCAATATGAAAAGGAGGAGGGTTGGCCGTGTTCGTACGGTCCGGACCCCTTGCGTTAATTGCTAACAATTGGATAAATTTCACGAAGAAATATTCTCGGGTATAAATCATGAACAAAAGTAATAAATAAACCCCTACCTTGGTTTCAAGTATGATGTTCGTCAATGACCCGCGGAAGACAAACGTCGCGGAGGTCGGGCGTCGCGGTAAACGTTCGTCAATTCCGTTGACGAAGAGGTACGTCCAAAGAGGTACGTCGTTGGTGAATCTTCATAAGCCGACGAAGGAAGTCCGAGGAGGAAGCGGCGTTCCCTTTCGTTGACACGGAAGGCGTCGTCGATCTTTGGAAACAAACCGGCTACGAAGAAGAGAGGAGCGGTGTTCTTCATCGGAGCTTGAGTGTTCTTCGTCAATGTTTGAAGAAGAATAAGGAGCTCTCAAATCCTCTCAAGATGGATAACCAAAATAAAATAATCTAAGGCTTATTTTATTTACACAAAACAACTTGAATTTCAAAGGTTTGAAATTCAAAACAACCCACCTTAATTAATTAAACTAAGTTGTCAAACATTAATTGAAATGGGTTAATGGGGAGTTTTTTGAGAGAAGTTGAGGAGTTGGGGTTCGTGTGGGCCCCACCACACTTAATCCTCCCAAGGGAGGTTAAGTGGTTGTGGGTCCCACCCCTAACTCCCTTTGGGAGGTTTTAAAAATAAACAACATGTTAAAATAAAAATTTGTATCCCACAATTTTTATTTAACTTATTCTAAACTCCCAAAAACTAACTCTCAACCCGAAATAAACACAACCTCGGAAAAGGTCTCCTTAAGCGAATATCGGCGCTGCGAGATCATCGGTGCCCTCGGAATTTGATTCCGGGCACCGGATCAAAAGTTAGAAATTCCCGCTCGTTCGTTCACTGAACGTACCCGAGCCAAACTTCGGAAATTTATTCCGGGCACACCGGGCCTCGGAATCAGGTGCCGTCCGAAACCGCGTTCTTGTAAAATTCCAAAGAAAATTAAGAAAAAAAATTCCCTTAGAATTTTATGGGTCTTCACAGATATGGTCAGGTTAGATTGTGCACAAATCTAACCGGGCCCCTGGGACAAAAAGGCTAATAACTCACAGACTGAGCATCCAATTGGTGTGTCATCTGTTGTGTTGAGACCCCTATGACATGAAAGAACATTGAGATAATTCTTCGTGGGACTTCCTGACAGTTGGAGTATCGACCAGTAGCTCATGTAGAAGATCATTCCAGTGACGAGCGAGCAGAGTGTAGATACCTTGTAGCTGGATTGACCTGACTACTGCTGAACGTTTGACTCAGAGTGACTCTACTAGCCTAGTGGGGAGAGCCTGGTTGTGGCGGCAGACCCACGGTGGAGGAGCGTGCTTGGTGACGCGGCAGACCCATGATACTCGATAGGAGGCGTATCTCAGTAGGCTATGAGGGGGAGTGTCTAGGTGTGGTGGCAGACCTGTGGTGGGGAGCACCTTTGTGTGACGCAACAGACCCACGATACTCGACAGGAGGAGTACCTCAGTAGTCCAAGGTTAGTGGGAAGTAGGCTTGGTGTCGCGGAAGGCCCACTATACTCGATTGAGCAAGAGTTCTCCAACAGCTGAGGTTTCAATAATGTGAATAAAATCCTGGTTGAGTTGAGTCAATACTTTTGTGTTTTCTTCATGATTGAGATGGATTACTTAATAACTTCGGTATATGTATGTGAATATAACTAAGTAGGGTTATATGTTGTTTCCTTACTTTGTGGTTTATCCTTGGTGGATTTGTGAGACCTTGAGGGTCTTGGGGTCCCTATTGAGTATCGTTATACTCACCCCTACACAGGCTATGCCCACACCTTGTTGTGTTGGATGCATACGATGGACAACGCTGACTGAGGCTGAGAGTACCAAGACTGGACGGTACCTAGAGGTGAACCTTACAACGAGTCGCTACATGGAAGAGACTGACGAACGTGGAGTGCTGAGGAGGCTATATGTACCTACCCTTCAGGTAGGAATCCCAGAGGATGAACCATCAGCTGTTTTCCCTTTCTTCAGTTGTACTTGTACTTCCAGTTCCTTGTACTTATAGTTGGTCTTGTATTTCCAGCCCCTTTTACTTTTAATCACACTTTTCTTATATAGTTTACTTAGTGTTTTGTATCATGTTTTGTGCTCTGTTTTGTGCATTTACAGGTTATAAAGGAAATTCCTTCCTAGATTTAGGGAATTACACCTTTGGTGCTAGTCGACAGCCCCTGGCCTATGGAAGGCGGGCTTGGGGTAGTCACGGCATGGGCCCCGGGGGACAGGTCGTGACAAATCTAAAATTCCAAAACATAAATAAAAATGAAGAGGAAAGTGTTTAATAGTATGAGGTTACCTTAACAAGACTATCCATGTATTCTATGGATTATAAATGTATTTTTAATAGTAAGATTGTCCATTTCATTGAAGGGCTTAATCCAAGCCTCTAAAGGGAACTAGTTTCTCAAAAAAATCATTATATGACGATATAGTATTACATTCCATAAAAACATATGAGGAACATTTCTAGATTCTATATCTTCAAGGGAAATCAAGAATATAAGTGGAATCAAAACAACAATAAAGTGTTAAACTTCAAATTGAATATATACATTTTTTAAAGGAATACATTGATATGTTTCTTGGGGAATTACCTAGACATCCACTAAAACATGGAGTTTAGTTTTCAATTGATTAATTCCTTGATACAATACCTATACCAAAGTCTCCCTATAGAATCTACACTATGTAATTAGTGGATTTGAAGAAAAATATACAAGAATTGTGTGATTAAGGATTTATAATCCCATTTTTTTACCTTTGGTATAACGTATTATTTTTATTAAGAAGAAAGATGGATCTATGAGTATTTTCATTAGTAATTGTAATATCAATGATATTATGATAAAGAATAGGAATCCTCTTATATGAATTTATAGATTATTTGATCATCCTCATGAAGCTCAATATTTTTCAATGAATGGGATTTGTTCTGGGTATCATCAACTACAAGTAAAGGAGGAATATATTCTGAAGACAACATTTCATACAAGGTATGGACATTACGAGTATACTATATTTCCATTTAGATTGACTAATACACCCTCGATTTGTATGGTTCTAATTAATACAGTATTCATGGAATATCTTGATAATTTTTTGTTGTATTTATTTATGATATCTTCTCATATTCTAAAATGTAGGAATAAAATGAGAATCACTTGTGAATTATTTTGGATACACTTAATGGAAAAGAGTTATATGGGAAATTAGAAAGTGTGAATTATGGATTCATAATGTTTCTTTTCTTGGAAAAATTATCTCAAATGATATAATCTTAGTTAATCCTTTTAAGATAAAGGTAGACAATGAAATTACAACACCAATGAACATAATCAAGGTATGTAGTTCCCTTAGATTTCATGTTTCTATCTTTGATTTTCTCAAAAAAATTATGCATTGGATAACCATCTAAATAAAATTACTTTTTAATGGTTTAATTTTGTATCGAAAAGGTAATTTGAATAATTTTTTGAAGAACTCAAGATGATATTTTTCAATTCTTCAATATTGATTGTACCATAATGAAATGATGTATTTGTTATATATAGTGATGAATTGAGGAATGGAATTGGTTTTGTCCTTATAAAGAATAAAAAAATTATTTCATATGTATAAATGTTGTTATAGAATCATGAATGGAATTATCCAAACCATAATCTTGAGTTGGTAGTTGTAATATTTTCATTGAAGATATGAACGAATTATCTCTATGGAGGAACATATGAGATATATAAATATAATAAGAGTTTAAAATATATTTTTTCATAAAAATATCTCAATATGAGGAAAAGTGAATGGCTGGAGATACTCAAGGATTATGATTTCTCATTACATTTTTCCATAGGGAAGGAAAATAAGGTAGTGAATTCATTGAGTAGAAAATATTATGGAGTTATATAAAAAATGAGTATTGATAGGGATCTGATGTTCATATATTTATTGAAGATAGATATGGGAATTATTAAGAAAGAGGAAACATCACTCCTTTTTAAAAATAATTTCCAAACCACATTAATTGGAAAAGGTAAAAAATTCTCAGTCTAAAAATGACAATTTTCAAAAGAAAATCAATGTCTAGAATGATGGGAAATTAGAAGACTTCGTTTATGAATATGGTGTTTTGAAAGTTGGGAGGATGATATATGTTACATCTATACCTAAGTTTAAAAGGGTATTATTAGATCATACTCATATCTTGACTTTATCTATACACCTTGGTAGCACCACGAAGTTTAAGGATTTGAAGGAACATTTTTTGTGGGATAATATAAAGCTAATTTTTTTATTATATATGAAGATGCATAGTTTATCAATAGGTTAAGGCTAAAATACATCATCCTAGTGGATTAATACAACCTCAATCTATTCCTATATGGAAATGGGACGACATTGTTATTGACATTTCACTATATTTAAAAAGAATATGAGAAATAATGATGTCATGTGGGTAATTGTTTATTGCCTTACCAAATCCGCTCATTTCCTTACTATAAGAGAAGATTTACCTCTTTCCTAGCTTGAATAAATCAATACTAATGATGTTCTAAGACTTCATGGTGCACCTATTTCAATTATGCCTTATTATGATCAATTAATTACATCGAGTTTGTAGAAAATTGTTTATAAGGCTCTTTATATAGAGATTCATTTGAGAATTTCTTATCATACTAAAATTGATTGATAGTCTAAATGGACGATTCAAATACTAGAAGACATGTTGAGGTCCTGATCACTTAATTTTCAAGGTATGTGGCATTATTTTTTTATTTTAATAGAGATTACTATAACAATAGATTCTATTCAACTACTTAAATGGCATTGTATGAATCATTATATGGAATGATATGTTGTACTCTAATTTTTTTGGTTGAAGTTGGTGAAATGAATCTTATAGGAATAGAACATGTTAAGGATACAATGGTGAAGGTAATTACTATTAATCACCATATCAAAAAGCCTCAAATAAGGAAAAATAGTTATGTATATAATCAAAGGAATGATTTGTAATTTAAGGTGTGAAATCATGTTCTCTTGAAAGTATCTCCATGGAAGGGTGTTATAAGGTTCTGTAAGAAAGGAAAACGGATCCCCAAGTACATCAGAACTTTTCAAATTCTGAAAAGAATTATATCTTTCTCTTAGTGTTTGGAAATTCCACTAATCCTCTCAAAATTACATTATGTGTTCCATATCTCATTATTAAGGAAGTATATTCCATACCCAACACATTTTTAAACCTATGAATATATAGAATTGGAAATTTATTTATAATACATTGAAGAGATTATTCATATTCATAACATTAGAGAACAAGTGTTGAAAAATCCAAAAACTCAACTTGTAATGGTTCTTTAGAAAAATAATAAAATAAAATAAGAAACGTGGGAACCAAATGATGTTATGAAGAAGAACAACCCTCAATTGTTTGGAATGTAATATCCATGAAAATTTCTTGGGTGAATGTTTTTAAGGAGGGGAGAGTGTAAGACCCGAACAAAAATTATAGTAAGTGAGAATTTTATTTTTATGAAACCTTATCATAATGAACATTTTAATAAATCAGGGCACAAAATTACTATTTGATATGACGAATATCAATTTTTTACTTACTACGTCAAATAATCCTAGAATGATTTTTTGAAATTTTTCCTTAGAAAAAATATTTTATGAATAATTGAATATATGGCCTTTAATTATTCATAATTTTATTTATAATAATGTATTATAATTTGTATAATTAACCATTTATTTATTATCAATTTGATAAAAATAAATAAAATATAATTTCAACGTAAAAATGGTACTTTTCATAAAATTATCTTTAAGTGCATAATGTAACTCCATTTTAATTAATTTAAATATTATCTAATAATAAATGATTTAAATAATATTTATAGACTATATATCTTACAATATGAATTTAAATCCAAATAATTATTATTAAAAGTCATATATTTAATGTTAAACCTTTATATTCTTGATAAATGCATTTCATTAAAAACTGTTATTCATCAAATTTTATAGGATTATTTTATAATTAATTCTGAAACATCCATCAATTAAATCTGATAAAAAGATTTTTTATTTGGAATCAGAATAATTAATATTATTTAAAAAAGGGACTTAATTTTTTTTCTTCATTAATAGTAAAAATAATAAAAATGTGTTATCATGGTTAAGGATAAAACAGGTTTACAATGGGTTAAACCAAGAGATAAGGGCAAGTTTTCCAATTAATTTTTTTAAATTATATTAAATGGACATATTTAGACCTCATACTATTAATATCAATCCATTTGGAATAATTTTTATTGAGTTCAACATTAATATATTTTAATCTTTTGATAATTTCCAAGTGTGTCCTCACCCCCACTTATAAAAGGACACCCCTCATTTCCCTTATTTACACCATCATTATCCATCTTTCCTGACCAAAAACTACTCAATTATCTACTAAAATTACCTATATATTAATTATAAGTTTTTTTCTTTTTAAATGCCATTCTAGGGGTCCATAAAAGAGGATATATAAGAGGGAAACCAAAAGAGAGGTAATTATCCCACTCAACATCTTTCAAATTATTTATTCTTATACCCCCTATAAATATATGGTATGTAACACCCCGAGATTTTATGAAAAATATTATTTTAATTTCATTTATGTCTTCTATTATATAGCACACCAAGTTTAGCTTGTACTATACGCAACACCGTATTAGCTTGCAGTATACGCAACGCTATTCTTGGATCGTGTTACACACAATTTCATGTTCGTTTTATAATAGTCATTCTACGCAACATTGAGTGTGTTTATATATATATATATATTCAATGTATAAATGAAATATGGTTTTTTTGTTATATGAAACAACGAAGGATTCTTTCACAACACGCAACGCTGACTTGGCTTGCATTACACGCAATCGCGACCTTCCTCAATAGCGAGTGTTGTACGCAATACCGGGTTTTACTAAACAATGATATATTATTATAATATTATTATGAGCTAGCCATTATGAATAGTATTTACTAAATTTTTAATTTTATAACATTATTATTCATATTACACATTTTATAGAACATGGTATGAGAACAAAATAATTTTTTTGGGTAAAATAAGTATTTTTCAAAAAATGCAGTTTTGCCGCCTTTTGATGGTGCACCCACATTAAATCTATTTTTTGACATGTTTATAAGTTTAATTTGACAAAATAAAATTCTTCTTTGGAATAAGTATATAAAAATTTACTTTGGATAAAATTTTCATATTATTCTGATAACTTTCATATTTTAATGAATAGTAAAAACACGCTATATTTTAATTAAAAACAACTTTTTTCATCATAATAATTTATATGGTTAAATTATAATATTTAATGGCTTTAAAGTATAAATAGAATATATTTTTACCATTTAATTTAATGTATGTCATTATCATTGATTTTACATTGAATTCATAGGTTAAATCAATTAAATCTTTGGCAATGTTTTAACTTTTGAAACCTATTCGCTTAACAATGGGATTAATTTCAAATTAATTACTGCAACTTCGGTGTTTTAATTTTGAAACATGGATTCCATATTTGGAATAAGTGGGTCCAAATTATGTTAATAGGTTACTTTTATTTTTTTTATATTATGAATAGTAACTACGGTAATTTTTATTTACTACAGTTAAAGGTAAATAGGGTAATTCAAGGTTAAAAGAATACTATAATAATTAAAAATTAACTTGACACTTTTCCTAACCTTATTGGATGAGTCGTGAACGACCATGGGAATCCTTGGGCCGATTTTGGGACCCCAATGAGCCACTTGGTAGTGAAAATGACAATTTGGATTAATTAATTTAATGTAAAGAAAAAATTGACTTTAACAAAAATCTTTTAGTAATTCATTTTTATAAGGGGTTATATAAGTTATATTTGCGACTATAAATATTCTTTGGAAAGATAAAATAATTCCTAACATCATGGTATTTTTTTCATAATTTCTAGACATCAAATGAATAAAATTATTTATGACACAATAATAATATAGTGTTTAACTAATTAATAAATGATTTAAATAAATAAGATTATAATGATTAAAATATCATCCAAAACCAGTACAATTCAAATTTGATGATTTTATTTTGAATATGAGTCATCTTATATTTGACATTAATGTGTTTTGGACTTCTTGAAACTGAAGATATGTTTATAATAAAATAATGTTTTCACACTTTCATAAAGAGCCCCTCCTCTCCCTTATAAAAGGATACCACTTCTATGCAATTCCTCACACCTCTCAAGCCTTTTGGATCGTCCAAACTCTGCCCAAATAAGATCCCTACATCCCTCTACTCCCCCTTGAATCCTTACATTAGTCATAAGACTCTCCAAGAAGTCCTTTTGGTTCAAACCAAAGGAAGTTACCAAAATTAAAGGTAACAGTTTCTCTTAAGTTGTTTTCTTTTATTCTACTTATCCAACCCCTAAACTATTTTTAATCCTTTATTTTGTAACAACAACAATATGCTAAATATAATAGGATGTTTTTATGAGAAGTATTAGAACTACAATTACACACACCTCCATCTAATGGATGAAGAACATAATGTTTCTCTGATGGCAAACTAACGCCTCACGAAATGATGATTGTTCGATTTTCTCCTACCGCCTATCATGGTGACCATTATGATGGAACTATATTTATATATAATATATATTATGTTTATGATTTCCTTATTCTTCTTTACTTCCCAATTATATCAAGCCTTTATGGTTTCCATAGTCGGTAAATACGATAATCTCATTTGAGGAAGTGCAGACTACCGCCCCCTCAAAGTGATGTGATTCGTTAATACCTTATGTGGGATGTATAAAGGATGTGGTTAATGATATTATATATGATATTATACTGTAATTATAATATAACTATGTATCATTATGTTTTAATTCTATTAAAATAAGAAATAGAAATGAAAGTATCGTTCATGCGTACGTACGGCTTACCGTCTCCATGAACGGTGCGTTTCATTTCTTACCTCCATATGTTATGTACTATTATAAATTCTTGTATATTCTGGATATATAATGAATGTATATGATATATAAATCATGATTTACATTTTGGAAAAATTAAATCATGATATAAGTAATAATAACATCAAGAACAACAATTCCAAACACGTACGATAAATAAGATGATTTTACCCAAAACGCTACTTTAACATTAATTTACAAAATAATGGGTAATATAAAGTCATAAGTGAACCATATACGATATCATAACAATGAATATGATTCTGTAATAAGTCAATGAAATTATTTAAATCATTATACCGGAGGTATGGATACGTACAAAGCATATTGGACCTAAGGTAAGGGATAATTTTTCAAATCTCATTTTTATCTGAGATTGCTTATTTGTAAGTATTTACTGGGGTTATTGAAATCATCCATGTCCATGTTTTATAAAAGTATTTTCATGTATGTTTAAATTCCTTTTTACCCATTTTGACTTTTACCCCATGGTATGGAAGGAATCTATCTTTTATTTACCCTACAAGGTACTTTTTGACTTTTTCGAAAAAAGTATGAGAAGAATGTTTTTTTAACGTATATGGCATGAAAGGATTTTTACGGGTTTATAAAGCATTATTTTCATGAAGCTTCCTCCAAAATATTTCATGACTATTTTCAAAAAAATCTCTTTCTTTTAAAATTTCATGACGTTTTGTGAAAAGAAATTGATTTTGAAGAAGAAATGATATTTTCATCAAGAATTAATTTCAAGTGTTTTATCAGAACCATTTTTCCATCTAAGATGACATTATTTTATATTTTTATGTTTCAAGTATAATGTACCAATGATTTACATGGTTTCACTTTTCCTATGTTGATATATCCATTTGTTTTATATGGATTATGTGATGATGGGATGATATTTATGAAACCCATTTTATTCTTTGGGTTATGATGAATGTTTCAAGTTTATTTTGTGGAAAAAGTAATAATTATTTCATTATGAGATGTGTGGGACCTATATCTCCCTCCAATTCATTGGGTAAAAATTTATATCTCATGAGATAGACATGACTGGAACAACAAGTTAAACCGGTTCAGTAATACAGGACTGGAACGAGGAGTGAACTCGATTCAGAAAGGGACTTTGTCCACTAAGATAGTCTTGGCAGCAATGCCTTGGCTACTATGGAAATCATATCATGTTCTTAATGGTTTCCACAATTACAAGTTTTATTCCCATGCTATTTTATCAGGATTAATGTTTCTTTATGGTCTATGCCTTACGTATTTACATGTTTTATTTCATTGCTCAAGATCTTGATGTTTAAAAATTGTGTTCATGTTTTTAAGTTCAAATTTATAGGGTTTGTTTTATTTGATCCATGCTTACCCTTACTGAACATTTGATCTTACCCTTTATATGTTTTCTTTTCCCCAGGATATAAATAAAGGTTTTAGGTAAGAAAACATAAGGGGAAGATCTTTATGGTAGATGTTGAAGATCTTTCACCACGATTAGAAGATTACGTCCTGAGTTTCCAAAGACACTAAACTATTACGGTCCTTGAGTTTTGAATTTTGTTATGTATTAAGTATTCTGCAAAAGTAATGTGTTTTCCATGTACGTCAAGCTTTGGGCCTCTAAAGTTGGTATCAGAGGAAATGTTTAGTCAACCTTTGGAAACTAGGATGCGAGAACTTTAGTGAGATCCCTAGAGATATTTTTAAGGTATGTCTAGGGATGTCCCTAAGGTTAAGTATAAGTATAGGTTATAGTCCTAGAATTATGGTAACGATATTATATTAAACCTAAGATGTTAGATATTGAAGTTACCCCCCCCTTATTATGATTTTTTCCTATCACACTATTCTTTTTGGGTTTTAGAAAATGGATGGAAACAAGATGATTCACGATAATGGAGGATACGATGGACAATGGAATGATATTATTCATGAGAAACCAAATGAAATGGGATTTGGAAGTCCAAACATCATTATTATTCCAAATTAGCAATCTCATAATATGATCAATAAACTCAAATTTGGTAAGTTTCCTGACTCGGCTAATAAGAGAAAGATGGAGTTTCATGATGATCATAGAGGAAAGAAAGTTCAATTTCCCCTATGTAAATCATGTTGGAAGAGGGATCAAGGAGAATGTTTCAAAGGAACTGGAAGATGCTTTGGGTGTGGAAAAGAAGGACATAAAGCCAGTAAGTGCAAAGGAAAAGGTTCAGTTAACACCATGGATGAGGATAATGGAATTGCTACGACATCAACAATGGTTAAATGTTTTAAATGTGGAATGTACGGGCATTATGAAAACCAATGCCCTAAGGGAAAGTATCATTAAGAGAATTAGTATGGTCGTATGGGTAATATTTATGTTGATGATGATGAAGAGACTTCAAATGATATGTGAGATGAAAGAATTTTTGAATCTCCGTCAATGGTTTAAGAAGGTAGTGGAATGATTACATGTTTATCAAGTGTAATGCTGTATAAGCAATCTCATGGTACTATGGAATAAAGAGACATATAAGGATTGTTATGCTGTTGTCTTTCCTTAAGTTTTGAAAGTGTGTGATGAATGGTACCAGTATTTTTGGAAAGTAGATGATATGCACATAATGAAGGGATAAGAAGAAAATTAAATGTTTGATAGTATTCATGATCTCATGACTGATATAAGGAGAAGTTTATATCATGGTTTGAGTATATAGAATTTTTGAATTTTGGTATGTGGAAAGAGTTAACTTTTGACAGTATTCATGTTTTCACTAAGGTTTAATGGGTATTCATTTTTCAAGAGAATACATGATTAAGGTATTCACGTGATTGGAAGGTGACCAACAAGATAATGGGGGGTAAATGATGGTTTGTTGAGGAAATTTCAAGTAATCATTTTCTTTATACTATGAGCTTGGACCGAAGTATTTTAGATAAACCTAAAGATTAGAATAGATTATGTTGGACATAAGATAGTATTGTTTAAGGATAGAATTTTTTTTGATATTATTGATGGGATGTTATAGTAATGTAGTTTTAGAAAAAGGACAACCTGCAGGACGGGCGACAACCCATCGCGTCGGATAAGGCTGTGGGAATCAAACCCACAACTGAAGTGAGATTGGCCTTTATCGCATACCAATGTCCTACAGGAAGTCCCTAGTTAGTGGAAAGTAGTTTTATTTTATTAAGCGATATGATAAATAAAGTATAAGTCCATTTTTGGAACCATATACGATTAATCTCACCATAATATGGACTTATAACTTTTTCTAAACTTTTGTTTGAAATAGATGGAATGACCCATAATTCTATCACATGATCTGCTAATGCTTCACAAATAACAAACTCAACTTCATTTCTTTAAGAGATGAAGTGGAAATTGTTCAATTCACGAACAATAGTGAGATTGTATGAAAATCATGTAAGTATTTATTTTAATTCATCAACTTTAGGGAAATGATATTGAAAACCAAAAATTTTCTCCTAGTGCTCTTATATCCGATGAATCAGATGGTACCTTAGATCATCACAAATTTATGGCTTTGTGATTGTTGGCTTTTTTATAGCCATGTTCTCTACCACTCTCCATCAGAACTTGATGGTTAGATTTTTCTTACATATCCATATTTTAACCTATGTTCTCCTATATGGAAACCCAGTGATGAGTTACTTTGGGTAATCGTTACATTTCATACTTTAGTTTTTAAAATTAAGTTTTAGTATTCCTTTTTACGATGTGGGTTTCTATGAATAGTAAATGATTTATAACCCCGACGAATTTCAAGGGAGAAATTCATTTTAAGGGGGGTAGAATGTAACACCCTGAGATTTTATGAAAAATATTCCTTTAATTTCATTGATGTCTTCTATTATACAGCACACCAAGTTTAGCTTGTACTATACACAACACCGTATCAGCTTTCAGTATACGCAATGCTATTCTTGGATCGTGTTACACACAATTTCATGTTCATTTTATAATAGTCATTCTACGCAACATTGAGTGTGTTTAAATATATATAAATATATATATATATTCAATGTATAAATGAAATATGGTTGGATTCTGTTATATGAAACAACGAATTATTCTTGCACAACACGCAACCCTGACTTGGCTTGCATTACACGCAATCGCGACCTTTCTCGATAGCGCGTGTTGTACGCAATATCGGGTTTTACTAAGCAACGACATATTATTATAATATTATTATGAACTAGCCGTTATGAATAGTATTAAATAAATTTTTAATTTTATAATATTATTATTCATCTTACACATTTTCTAGAACATGGTATGAGAACAAAATAATTTTTTCGGGTAAAATAAGTATTTAAAAAAAATGCAGTTTTGCCACCTTTTGATGGCGCACCCACATTAAATCTAGTTTTTGACATGTTTATAAGTTCAATTTGACAAAATAAAATTCTTCTTTTGAATCAGGATATAAAAATTTACTTTGGATAAAATTTTCATATTATTCTGATAACTTTCATATTTTAATGAATAGTAAAAACACGCTATATTTTAATTAAAAACAAATTTTTTCATCGTAATAATTTATATGGTTAAATTATAATATTTAATGGTTTTAAAGTATAAATAGAATATATTTTTACCATTTAGTATAATGTATGTCATTATCATTGATTTTACTTTGAATTCATAGGTTAAATCAATTCAATCTTTGGCAATGTTTTAACTTTTAAAACCTATTCGCTTAACAACGGGATTAATTTCAAATTAATTACTGCAACTTCGCTATTTTGAATTTTGAAAAATGGATTCCATATTTGGAATCAGTGGGTCTAAATTATGTTAATAGGTTACTTTTATTTTTTTTATATTATGAATAGTAACTACGGTAATTTTTATTTACTGCGGTTAAAGGTAAATAGGGAAATTCAAGGTTAAAATAATATTATAATAATTCAAAATTACCTTGACACTTGTCATAACATTATTGGATGAGTCGTGGCCAACCTGGGAATCCATGGGCCGATTTTGGGACCCCAATGAGCCACTTGGTAGTGAAAATGACAATTTGGATTAATTAATTTAATGTAAAGACAAAATTGAATTTAACAAAAATCTTTTAGTAATTAATTTTTATAAGGGGTTATATAAGTTATATTTTCAACTATAAATATTATTTGTAAATCTAAACAGATTCCCTACATCATGGTATTTTTTTCATAATTTTTAGACATCAAATGTATTAAATTATTTATGACACAATAAGTATGTAGTGTTTACCTCATTAATAAATGATTTAAATAAAAAAGATTATAATGATTAAAATATCATCCAAAACCTATCCAATTCAAATTGGATGATTTTATTTCGAATATGAGTCATCTTATATTCTAAATTAATGTGTTTTGGACCTCTTGAAACTGAAGATAAGGTTATAATAAAATAATGTTTTCACACTTTCCTAAAGAGCCCCTCCTCTCCCTTATAAAAGGAGACCACTTCTATGAAATTCCTCACACCTCTCAAGCCTTTTTTCTCGTCCAAACTCTGTCCAACTAATCTCCCTACATCCCTTTCCTCTCCCTTTAATCCTTAAATTAGGCATATGACTCTCCAATAAGTCCTTTTGGTTCAAACCAAAGGAAGTTACCAAAATTAAAGGAAACATTTTCTCTTAAGTTGTTTTCTTTTATTCTACTTCTCCAACCCCTAAACTCTTTTTAATACTTTATTTTGTAACAAAAAAATATCCTAAATATAATAGGATGTTTTTATGAGATTAATTCGAACTACACTTACACACACCTCTATTTAATGGATGAAGAACATAATGTTTCTGTGATGGAAAACTAACGGCTCACGAAATGATGATTGTTCAATTTTCTCCTACCGCCTCTCATGGTGGCCATTATGATGGCATTATATTTATATATAATATATATTATGTTTATGATTTCATTATGTTTCTTTACTTCTCAATTATATCAAGCCTTTATGGTTTCCATAGTCAGTAAATACGATAATCTCATTTGAGGAAGTGCGAACTACCGCCCCCTCAAAGTGATGTGATTCATTAATACCTTATGTGGGATGTATAAAGGATGTGGTTAATGATATTATATATGATATTATACTAGAATTATAATATAACTATGTATCATTATGTTTTAATTCCATTAAAATAAGAAATAGAAATGAAAGTAGCGTTCATGCGTACGTACGACTTACTGTCTCCATGAATGGTGCGTTTCATTTCTTACCTCCATATGTTATGTACTATTATAAATGCTTGTATATTCTGGATATATAATGAATTTATATGATATATAAATCATGATTTACATTTTGGAAGTAAGTAAATCATGATATAAGTAATAATAACATCAAGAACAACAAGTCCAAACACGTACGATAAATAAGATGATTTTACCCAAAACGCTACTTTAACATTAATTTACAAAAGAATGGGTAATATAAATTCATAATTGAACCACATATGATATCATAACAATGAATATGATTCTGTAATAAGTCAAAGAAATTATTTAAATCATTATACAGGAGTTTTGGATACGTACAAAGCATATCAGACCTAAGGTAAGGGATAATTTTGCGAATCTCATTTTTATCCGAGATTGCTTATTTGTAAGTATTTTCTGGGGTTATTGAAATCTCCCATGTCCATGTTTTATAAAAGTTTTTTCATGTATGTTTAAAGTACTTTTTACCCATTTTGACTTTTACCCCATGGTATGGAAGAAATCTTTCTTTTATTTACCATACAAGGTACTTTTTGACTTTTCTGAAAAAAGTACGAGAAGAATGTTTTTTTAACGTATACGGCATGAAAGGATTTTTAAGATTTTATAAAGCCTTATATTCATGATGCTTCCTCCAAAATATTTCATGAATATTTTCAAAAA
Source organism: Viscum album (assembly GCA_963277665.1). Lineage (NCBI taxonomy): Eukaryota > Viridiplantae > Streptophyta > Magnoliopsida > Santalales > Viscaceae > Viscum > Viscum album. Next base: position 1,980,747,743 of record OY728155.1, read on the forward strand.
AATTTCTTTCTTTTAAAATTGAATGACGTTTTGTGAAAAGAAATTTATTTTGAAGAAGAAAGGATATTTTCCTCAAGAAATCATTTCAAGTGTTTTATCAAAACCATTTTTCCATCTAAGATGAAATTATTTTATATGTGTATGTTTCAAGTATAATGTCCCTATGATATACATGGTTTCAATTTTCTTATGTTGATATATCCATTTGTTTTATATGGATTATGTGATGATGGGATGATGTTTATGAAACCCATTTTATTCTTTGGGTGATGATGAGTGTTTCAAGTTTATTTTGTGGCACAAGTAAGAATGATTTCATTATGAGATGGGTGGGACCTATATCTCCCTTCAATGCATTGGGTAAAGATTTATATGTCATGAGATATACATGGCTGGAATGGAAAGTTAAACCGGTTCAGTAATACAGGACTGGAACGAGGAGTGAACTCGATTCAGAAAGGGTCTTTGTCCACTAAGATGGTCTTGGAAGAAATTCCTTGGATACTATGGAAATCATATCATAATGGTTGACACAATTACAAGTTTTATTCCCATGATATTTTATCAGTATTTTTGTTTCTTTATGATCTATGCCTTACGTATTGCCATGTTTTATTTCATTTCTCAAGATCTTGATGTTTAAACATTGTGTTCATGTTTTTAAGTTTAAATGTATATGGTTTGTTTTATTTTATCCATGCTTACCCTTAATGAGCATTTGAGATCACCCTTTATATGATTTCTTTTCCCTAGGATATAAATAAAGGTTTTAGGTAAGAAAACATAAGGGAAAGATCTTTATGGGCGATGTTGAAGATCTTTCACCACGATTAGAAGATTACATTCCGAGTTTCCAAAGACACTAAACTATTACGGTCCTTGAGTTTTGAATTTTGTTATGTATTAAGTATTCTGGAAAAGTAATGTGTTGTCCATGTACGTCAAGCTTCAGGCCTATACATGGTATTAAGAAGAAAATTAAAACTTAAGTATAAAAAATATACTTTAATGTTATTATGATTATGGAAACACAATTATTCACCCTCTTTTATATAAAATGGTAAGTGAAAATGTCTATTTTCTGTACATGTGGACTACCGACTCCACATAGCAATACAATTCATTTTCTATCACCATTTTTCATGGATATTTATTATGATGGGTTTATAGTTTATATATAATATTTATGAAATAATTATTCTTAATGAATTATAATATCATATCTACCTTCTTACCTTATCATCTGTCGAAATACTATAACGTCACTCGTGCATACGTGTGAAACACCATCTCCAGGAAGTGATGTGATTTTTTTTATTTCCAATTTACATGGATGGTAAAAAGGATATATTTTTTGTAAATATATGGTATTTATGATATAATTATGGTGTTATAATTATAAAATAATATATATTTATTTATTTCATTGTTTTCAGTAGAAAATGGAAATAGTGTTCATGCATACATACGACCTACCATCTCCACAAATGGCCTAAATCATTTTTCTATATATACCTTTTATGGATGATTATAAATATGTATATAATAAATAAATATGATATTTAAATCATAAATAAAATTTTTTAGATGATTTAATCATGATAAAATTACAATGACTGTAAATTCTATATTGGAACTTCTATGAAAAACGAAATAGTTTACTCCTTGAAACAATTAATTTAATTGGTAATTATTAATAAATGGGTGTTCAAATATTTTAAAATATTACATGCTTTTGGTTTGAATTTATAATAAATATAAATTTATTATACATGTTATTAATTCAAATTTAACTATGTGATAGCATGAGGTAAGGGATTTCATCTCAATTTCCACTCTATTGAGACATATTTGGTATTTTGCACCTATTAAAATTTATATGTTGTATATATGGTTTCTTTAATATATTTAAAATGAATAAATATTTATTAATTATGATTAATGTTTCAATTTAAGTTTAAAATTTCAAGTGTTTATAATTTAAAAGATAACATAATGGTACGAATTTATTTTACAGTCTCAATTTTGTAGGATTACTTATATTTTTTATTGATGGAATATTATAATATATAATTAATAAAATTCATATATTTTATTATCCAATGGACATTTAAGGTTTCTATATGTTTTATTAAAAAATTAAAAGAAAATATGATCATGTTTCTCTTTTTAATTCGGTATATTTCTCTTCCATGTCAATATTTTTCAAAAATTGTTTTATAAAAGTCGTTTTTATTTAATAATTTTTTTTTGGAAATTTTAAGTTATCCAATAAGTTTTACATGTTTTAAAGTAATATTTATTATTATTTAAAAAATATTCATTTTTTAAATTCTTTACAAAAATTCAAAATATATTTTCCCTTTTAACATACATAGTATTTACATACTTTCCTTCTACCATAACCGTTTTATGATATTTATCTCCATCTAAAAGTCTTCAGAAGTTTTAAAAGTAAAACTATTTAAGGAAAAAATATTTTAATGTTTCAATTCAATTTCCATTTATTTTCCAAAAGATAGGAATTTCTTTAAAAAACTATATTTTTAAAATATTGATGCTCATATTTTATCTCTTATTAATTTTGTGTTCATTAACTTTCTCTTGAAACACTCAATTTATTATGATCATATTTCATTAAAGATTGCATTTTATTAAATATACATATTATTTGTATCATGGATGTTCTTATTTTCTAAATTATATGTCACAAATCAACCGATATTGGATTTCCTAGCTGGTTATAAGTTGATTGTGACACCCCAATCCCATCTCTAATTGGCTACAAGTTAGAGAAAAGAACTGAGAATGAATCAACTAAAATGGTTTCACTTAGCATTAAATACCTATATGTTCACACATAACAATATCCATGTAATTGAGAAGAGGTAAAGTAAAGGACTACAACATCTAGAGTATAAATCATTCATACGATAACCTCAAGGGAATACATTAATATACGAAAATATAAAGGCAATGAATAGAGGATAAAAGTACATGCTCAAACAAAAATGGGGACCCAACCTAACACCAACTAGAAAAAATGGATGTTTGAGAGATCCTAACTTCTTATATCCAACTACAACCACAAAATGCAATCAAATCACCCAAGTACAGCTATGATTTATCGAAATCACTACTGATATGCTTGTTGTCTTCATAAGACACCAAACTTGCAGGAAAAGCCTATATAGGGGTGAGTATATTCATACCCAGTATGATAAATTGAAAACAAAAAAGGGAGAAATAGAAATAGTAGTTTTAAATGAACTCAACCCATAAGAAAGATGGAAATGAATCCAAATATAAATTGTTTTATAAAGAAACCCAAGAGATATAGAAAGGTGATATCCATATACACAGCCTATCCAAGAACAATGAGTCATCCTAAAGCTTCATAGGTCTATCATTAATGCCTAGTATCACGCACAACCAAACATGAATCAATGTGTAGGACATGCAACTAACCATTTCACTCTAAAGTCGAGGGGACACAATCTCTAGTGGAGGACCCACTCCCCGCCAAAGATTGAAGATGTGGGGTGCCACTCCATAGATAAAGGAACCACAACTAATTGAGTGTGGGGGTTTCCAACCCTACCTGAGTAATGAAAATAGGGGGCCCATTCCCTAGAGTGATAGGGGGTTTCCACCCCTAAAATTCTTCTACTGATCCAGATTGATCACTGACATCAGTTAGGTGTCACTAAGAGAAGTGTCACACTCATAATTCCTCACATCATATTTTAAAATCCACTATGAAGGAATTAATCATGTACCATGTAGGAAACCACTCTAGATAGGCTACTCGTTGGCTAATATCCAAGTCCCAAAGAAGGAGATAATTAAGAAAGAAGATTCTATGGGAGGTACATAGTGTGTACCTAAGGTCACATAGTGTGTGACCTCTCCTAGACACCTCTAAGTGTCCTTGATTTCACTTGGATTCAATATCCATGTGGAACAACATGAATTATATATACCTAAAATGACATTTCTTTTCCATCTAGGGATTTCTCGTGTCCTCCTATCCTATGGTTGTGTATCTCCACTCGTGTTTGTGTGCACTAGTCATTCCCATTTTACATGGTGTTTTTGTGACCATGTAATCCTGAAGTAGATGTCATGTAGACAACACCAAGTCACATGTCTTATATGGGGTCATACATATTATTTGATATTTATTTTCACCCAAAACCCTATTTGTTATAGATAGGGGACTGCACGACATGTGTTCTTGGCAGTATAATCCATGTAAGTCAAATTTTTCCAAAAAATCAGAAGAAAATTTCACACGTATTTCAAAATTTTTCATTGTCACCATTTGCTTCTTGATTCACATAGGGTACCTAGATATAGGTCTCCCATCATCTAATCCAACATTGGTATCCAGATTCTAGCCAGGTAATCCCTTGTCTTCTCATTTCATCACACTCTACCTCTCCCATGGATGAAGCATGAAGAAAGGGCCTTAGATCCATTTTTCATCACATGTAATTCACATCAAACCATGATCCATAAAAAAAATACATACATTGTTCGTACATCCTCCATTAATTTGGGATTTCGATCATACTTGAATCCAACTTGGTAATGTGGAAACATGACCTCATGGGCAATCGACAAAGAACGTGAATAATAGTGGGGGAAATGTATTAGAAAATAATGAATCCATCGCTGTATAGTGTTATCTATGACAATTATTACATAATTTTGGTATCCATGGGTGAGAAAAAGGTGACAAAAAAGAATAATCAAATCTAGATTAAAAAAATATGTAAGGGGTAATGTGATGGGTAGAAATCATAATCAATAATAAACTAGATATACAAATCCATGATTTTCAAGTCAAATATAGTTGTAGTAAACCAAATAAAATGTCCTAAATTGATATTGTATTGATCATTAGTGAAGAACATGTTTTATAATGATGAAGAATAAGATCTACTTCATTCATCATCTATCCCATGATTCACCTTGATCTGTTCTTCGTTGTTCTTTGATCCCGGCCTGAAAATGAAGAACACTTGTTCCTCCTCACTAATCTCCCAGGGTTATGTAGATAACCTTAATGATTTTATATAAAATCACATTTATAAATGAGGCCTTAGGTAGATCATAAAATAAATTAATTTAACTAATTAATTAATTTAAAAAATGTACCATCCAACATTTGTCTTCCACATAATTCTTGATGAAAATCAATTTTATGTCATACCTAGGGTAAACCCCAAATTCAAAAACAAACATGGTATCAGATTTCCTATCCAAGGTCTGAAACCAGAAGAATACCATTTAATATAAAAATATGTGTATGTGGGATATAATATATTTAATATATTAAAAATATTTAATATATCAATATCAATCCTCAACATGCCTTGAAATATCATTCAAAATCAGCACCAGGATTCGAAAATATTCCATAAAACATTCCAAAGTATTACAAGGAAAAAAATGTTCATTAAATTCTACCCTCCTTCAAGTATTTTATAACTGAAATGTATAAGTTATAAAAAAATGCGTGGGTACTGAACCAACATCTAGCCCTCACACTCCCAGGAGCTCTCTTGCATGCCATCATGCTACCAAATCACACAAACCAAAGGGATGGTCTATCCACATATAATCCTCTCCTTCTGACACTAAGTCTCCATTAGGTACTCTGTGAATGCAACTATTTACTCAATGTACAGATCCCCCTAGTCAATAAAGTGTATCTAGTCATGGATTTATTTCCTTAGTTGTGATACATGGAAGATATCATGCACTCTATTCAACATTGGGGGTAAGGCTAAGTGGTAAGAAACCTCAACAACACTCCATAGTATATCTAATGTCCCGATGAACCATTTGGATTGCATGCGTCCCCAGACAGACCTCTATAATCCACATTGTGGGAAGACTCTTAGGAAATCATAGTCTCCCTATTTTAACTCCAAAGGGCTGTGATGCTAATATGTGTAAGATTTATGTATGCATAGGTATGTCCTCATATACTCATGGATTTTCTATACTTTCTCTATAATCATATACACTATCTCTGGTCCAACAAGAAATCTCCTGCTAATCTTAGTTTAACATAAGGATGGCATGTGGTGTATCTCGTATAGGGCATTAAAAGGTTCTATGCCTATAGTAATGTTATAGTAGTTATTAAAAAATAACCCTATAAATGGAAATTCATCCTCCTTGATCTAGAATAAATCCAACATGCAGGCTCTTGGTATATCCTCCTAAACCTGGATGGTGTTATCAGTCTACCTGTCCATAGAGTGGTAAAATGCTTTACTCATCCTTAAATGTGTCTTGAAAACCTCATGAAAGCCTCTCTACAACTGCGACATGAACCAAGAATCACAATCAGAGTCAATAATTTAGTTTACCTCATGGATTAGGATGATCTCCTGCACATATGACTACCATGAACTCTAAACTAAGCTATGTTTCTTGATGGAAGGAAAGTGTGATGACATGGTGAGTAGATAAAGACCCACTCATATAGCATCATCGAATTTTGTTGTCTATGGAATTCCTATCAGAAAATCCCTATATATGTCATCCCTCTACCAATTTTTGATCTCAAGAGTCTATTTCAAATGTAACAAACATATTTCTCGTCCTATAAATACTGACATGTGAGACACTAAGTGAAAAACAGAGCAACGCTCCACCTCATGCCAACCCACCAAAACTATCACTAAAGGTATTTTTAGATTTTCTCCAAACATGTATATAAATAAAGGGGGGGGGGGGGGTAAGAAAATACCCCATCACCTCCTCATTAATTGAGATCAAAACCATTGTAGATCCCTAAAAAAAGATGATGCTCTCTCCTCTTTCAGAAATTACATCTGGTGCATCTCTTGAGGATATCTGGTCACATGGATCCCCATAGTCAATATCTCTCAACTAAGAAAATTGCAGATATAGAATAAGTGATGGAGTCACTACCATGTAATCTATAAAAATTTCACCTATTTCCTCTACTATGGTCAACTAAGATTATGCAACCTTCTCATATGCGTCATTAACCAAGTGATAATGGGACTTCCAACTGAGGGAATATTCTACCACATTGTCATTCCCAAAAGTCCAGATTATCAAAAAGTCATGGTCCTGCATGAACAATAACCATTTTTTATGTATTAGGTTGAGGTCCCTATGATTTAAGATAGACCTAATAATCTAATGGTTTGAGTAAACAATAAAATGCTCACCCAAAAGATAGTGCATCCACATCTTCAGAATTAAGACTATTGTTTCCAAATCTAAGTCATAGGTCATGTAGTTCTACTCATGGGGTCTCAACTACCTCAACCCATAATCAATCATTTCCTACCTCTACATCAACACACAAACAATACTAGATCCAGATGCATCATATAACACCACATACCTAACGCCCTCTTATGGTAGTCTCAAAATAGGATCACTTGTCAACATCAACCTCAACTCCTTGAAGACTCTCTGATACTGGTCAATCTAGGAAAAATCTTTCATTTCTATGTCAAGGTGTTCAAAGGGGATAATACCTAGAAAATATTTGAAAAAACATCATGTATTACCCTTCCAAGATAAGAAAACTCCAAACCTCTGAGACAATCTTCGGTGTATCCTAAGAAAGAACCACATCAGCCATTATTGAATCTATATCTAAAATAGGCACATAGGTGACATGCCCCACAAAGTAAACCTTGTAGATCCAAAAATATCACCTTGATAATATAAAATAAATATATTTCTCTCAAAGTAATTCTATTATGATTCTAAAATTTTATAATACTCCTCCATATATGTAGAGTAAATGAGTATGTCATTGATGAAGACAACTATGAATCATTCTGAGTACAGCTGAAAGTTCTAGTCCATAAGAACCTTGAACACAATAGGATCATTCTTTAAACTTAAAGGTATCACCAAGAACTCATAATTTACATATTAACATTTTAATACATCATTGGAATATCATCCTCAGAAACCCTCAATTGGTGGTAGCGAGACTTGAGATTGATATTCATGAACCAAATCTCACCCTTAAATTGATCGAAGGATCACTAATCCTCTAAAAAATGGGCACTTATTCTTTATCATCACTCAGTTTAGATGAGGATAGTCAAAAAAAATCTCAATCACACATCAAACTTTTCATGAATTAAACTAGAGTTACCCAGTGGTAAATAATGGTTCTTATAAAACCATTATATCAAAGGTCCTCTAACTTCACCCTCAACTCTTTGATCTTGGTATAGGCCATTTGGTAGGATGAAAATGATATCAGTGTGGTCTCAGGGTGAAATTCGATGTATAATTCAATCTCCCACCTTAGTGGAGGTCTTGATACAACTTCAAGGAATACATCCATATAATCCCCCACCACTACTAGACCAAAATTTCTAAAGATTCCACTAAACAATGGATAAAATTTCCAACTAATGAGTGATGGTTTGAAGATTCCTTCTCAAAAAGACATCTCCCATAATCATGATATTTTTCTATCCCATAAAATAGAATCTCATACCATTTATTTGAAGTCATAAAACTTGAATATGATGATAGTTAATATGGGCATGAACTATGTAAAACCAAGATAATTTCATAGGGTTTCATCATGGAAACCAAGAGGTCCCATGAGAAACTCTCTCCACTAAATTCCAACTCGCACTACCGGTATATATATGATATTGAAGAATTGATCCTAGTAGGAACCACTAGAAATAGTATATTAGATAATTTCATAATAGGGATATTTATCTCTTGAACAATGGATACAGTGATGAAGTAATAAATCATTACTGTGTCTATAAGTACTTGAAAATGTATAAAATAGATAGATAATACCTCAAATCATATCCTAATCAGCCTATTAATATCCCATAATAGCATTTAGCTACTCAAAGCCTTGACTACTGGCACTCTAATCCTGGCATGGACTGTATGGTGGTGGTGGTGGTGGTGGAAGTATCCCATATCATCTCACTCCACAAGAAGATCATCCCTCCTAATCTCCACTCACTCCTCTGTTAGTATCACCTACCTAGGGACCTCTCTAACAATGCCTAATAGATACTTATTCATGATGTTACATCTTTGATAGTGGTACATCCACTATTTTTCTACCAACCTCATAACATCAGTTCAGGTAGTCATGATCCATGGGACCTCACCCATCACATTCATAACATTTACCCTCTTGTATTGCTAGAAACTGTGCAAAAAACCTACCCTGTATAACCGCATTTATGAGACTGATAATGGAGAGGTCTCCTACACCAAAACCATGAAGGCTGATGGCCGCTAGCTACTACAGATGACTCATCCCTAGGATGTCCCCTACTGGCTCCTACCACCTGATGCCCCTATGCTATAAATCTTTCGATAACCAAAGCCCACTACAACACTCCATCATAAGTATAATATATAGGGAGACCACACTAGAAAATATTTATTTATGAAGTCTCTTCACAAACTTTTTTAGATGAAAGAACCATATTTTAATATATTTATGGTGTAACATGTGAGGTTGGTATACCTTGAGGCATACTCAAAAACTATCATATTACCCTACATTAACTCGAGTATCTCTTAATCCACATATATCATAAGTACAAAGGGTAATACTCACCATGAATCTTAATAATTAGACTCCACTAGCACCATGCTAATCCATAAAGAAGATTGGCCACAAACACAACCATCCTATTAGTTAAGCTCTAAAAAATATTGAAAACTCACACCACCAAATCAATCCAATACACTACCTCCTATGGGTCTGTCTCACCTTGCAACCTCATCAATGTCTATATTTTCAACCCATGTAGATAACTAAGCCTGTGGAAATCATTATTTACACCTTATAGAACTATCAGTTATCTCACATGTAGACAAACATCTTCCTAGACCACTTGGGCAAACACTTCATGAGTTGGTCCCTACACTAAGGCCTCATCACTCAATTGATCATTTTCATCATCCTATATCAGTAACCCAACTGAATATTGTCATAGAGGAATCCTAAAAGAGATCCAAACAAACTAATTTTAGATGAGAATTTATGGGTAGCTAACTCAAGAAGGTCATGAAATTAAAAAGACCCAATCATATATAATTCATGTACCATTTTTTTCCTACAACTGATTCCTTAGCATACCGGTTCAACAAGAAGTTAATCAGAGTAATAGTGAATGGATTCTTTAGTAACCAAACCAACAGTAGGTTCCCTATCTATAAAATCACAATTAAAATACTATAACACCATTCCCTAAGTTCCCAACCAATCCTTTCCATGGGCCTGACTCCAACACCGTCTAGAGGAAGAACCACCTCTGATTCCACATTGTCATGACCCATCCTATTGGGGCCCACATGGACATCGATAAAGAGAGTGTAGAACCTCATGTCCATATCCAATAGGCCATGGGATGGTGATAAGCACTAATAATCTATGAACTAAAATGGTATTCCTTAGCCTTAAGTACATGTACGCACACACACACACTCAGACAAATCTCCATACAATTGAGTAGAGTCAAAGTAATGGAATTCAATATCTAGAGTATGAACCAATCATGAAATAACCTATAGGGAATACATTATAGTATTAATATATAAATCCAAATAATAAATGGTAAAAATACACACCAAACCATAAATGAGGTAAAACATGATTTTTTTTGGAAAAAAAGGAGTGATGGAGAAATCATGGCTCTTAATATCTATGTTTGACCACCAAACATGGTCAAAGAACCCAAGTACCATTATAATCTTCTGAAGTCACTGTCTATCTTCCTATCACACACATAATTCATGAAACAAGTGGTAAAATCCCATGTACGTGTGAGTATATACATACCTAGTAGGATGCCCTAAAAACCAAAAATGAGCAATAGAAATAGCAGTTGTAAATTAGTTGAATCCATAATCAAGAGAGAAATAAAACCCAATATAAATTTGATCATAAAGAAACCCAAGTTATATAGAAAGGGGATATTCATCTCAATATCCCATAAAATAATGGTGAGTTATCCTTCATCACTAGAGGTCCATCTCCAGTTCCAATAATCATGCACAACTACACAAGAATCTATGTGGAGGACCCACACATGTCCATTGTGCTCCATTGTTGATGGGAATAATCCCCATTATCGGACTCACTCTCTATCAAATCTCAAACACAGGGGGTTCCAATCTGTATATATAGGACCTATGACCAATGTATTATGGCGGTTTCTAACCCTACCTATGTAATGAGTATGGGGACTCACATCCTAGTGCGATGGGGGGGGGGGGGGGTTACTAACTCCAACATCCCCCTGATGATCCTACACAATCACTACCATTGGTAAGGCATCATTGAAATAAGAATCATGATTTAAACCCCACTTTTCATATCTATAAATCAAATATAAATGATATAATCGCATACCAAATAGAAAACTACTCAGGATAGGCTACCCATGCTCCAAAATCAGAGTCTCAGAGGAGGAGATAAAGAAGGTAGTAGATTCAGAGGGAGGTGTAGAGTGTGTACCTAGGGTCACATGATGTGTCACCTCACCTAGACCCATGGAAATGTCTTATTTTTCACATGAATTGGATAACCATGAGAAACTACACAACATGTACATAACATACAATGTTTTTCTTGTCTGCCCAGGGTATGCACATGCCCTATTAGCTTGTGCCCGTGTATATCATCCCATTCCCATGTACACTGGTCTTTCCCATGTGTCTTGTTCTACCCATGATCGTTTAAGCCTAGAGAACATTTTGAGATACTAGAACCATGTCACACAATATATATGGGTTCATACATAGCATATGATATTTATCTCCACCCGAAACACTAGTCATCGTAGTCAGGGGACTACATGACATGTGTCCCTCACAGTACACATCCTGTATGTCAAGATTTTATAGAATCTAAAAAATTATTCAAATGTCTCACCCGCACCACCACTCCCACTATTTCAACCTCAATTCTCTTAGGGGAACCTGAATATAGTGCTTATCACACCTGATTTGTTGGTGGTGGCTATATTTCGGCCACCCGATCCATGTACAACTCATCATATCACACCACGCCTCTCCCATGGATGATGTATGATGAACCAGCCTTTTATCGGTAGTTTCATTCCACTTAGTTTGTTCTATTCCCATTTGGGATTCCCTAGGCAGTGATGGATGCAATTTTACCTTCCCCCTCTCCATTATATAGGGGAAGCTCTCCATCAACCTTCTTCTCTTACTCAACTACACCCCTCTATACCTTTCTCTAACCCAGAATTTCTTTTCAATTTCCCATCTATCATGATTATCTTGAAGGTTCCAAATCTCTTTTATGGCTCTACATAACTAGGGATCTTGAATATAGAGTTTATGGATGCTTTATATATTCTAAATCTATCATTGGTGGCTTGATTCAAAAATCATTTTCTCTCGATCAATTCTTTTGATAGGTACATATACGGATCATGGGGATTCAGGACTGATCGGTGTTGGGACTTCTCAACAAATACCACATGATGATTCAATTTTCTTAAAAGAATGATTTTCATTTTTTCCTAGTACGGAACCTTGCGAACTTGAAACATGATCCCCTTATACTTATTTTTATTGTCGTATGATTTCCATATGAATCGTGATGCTCCTATGATAGTACCATGGATAAGGTTTATAGAACTTCCAACCCCCTTTCAAAACACCGCTATTGTATATATAGTTGGGAACTTGGTTGGATGGTTTTTATGATCTAATAGTAGGAAAGAATCTATTTTTCACATGATTTCACCACGTATATGCATCAACATTGATGTTTCAAGACTACTTGTGGAGTGGATTTTCATTACAGTTGGGGATGAATTCTGAGGTAAACAAGAGGTGTTCTTTAAATCATGAACTGGTTATTCCAAGTATTTTAAACAATTTTCTGTCCTTTTCTCTTCAAGTTTATAGGTTCTTAGGGATTATCATTGAGTGATTAGTTCATTATCTAGACAGTTTCTAGGGTTATATGCTTTGGGTTCCCTTGTTGTGGATTAATTGAGTAGAAAGAATGAAAAAAATGTTGTTACCAATCAGAATAAGGAAAGACCATAAGAAATAATCCAAAGGTGGTGGACATATTTGAGCAGTTGAGAATTTATTTGGATGATCATAATAAAATAGTACCGGGTCTGATGCGGTCAGAGGGCATTGAGGGTATGTGTGCAGTTGATGCTCTACAGCTAGATGCCCATATTACAAAGTCTTCATCCTATGCAAAAGTTTCTCATCTTGGAAATTGTATATTGCATGAGGTAATGGAAAACAAGGGGAATGAGAATAAAATTCATGTCTCTCTAGATGTTCTGAGGGTTGTGTTAATGGAGGGGGCTTTCCAAATCTATTAATAACCTTATCATCTTTTAATATTAGTAATCATTTTGGAGGTCTGTGAACCTATGGTCTTAGTCAGGATCATAGAGATATAGTATAGGTTTATAGCTCTAAAAATGGGTGATGCTTCTAAGGTGTATAATAAAGGGACATCTATATGAAAATATCATATAAAATTTCTAATGGATGAATAGTAGATGTATCCATAGTCTATGGAGGAATAAGGGGTAGAAAGAAAATATGGATCCAGGGTGTTGAATCATGATAAAGAGGAAGAAATCCAAAGTTCATAAGGATTACTCTTAATTACCTAAACTAATGGATACAAGGTCAGCCAAAAAAATGGGTCCAAATTGATTGAGTGTGATCACTATAATAATGAGAAGGTAAAGGATATTAGCTTGAACCTATTGAGAGGAAGGGAAATGGATTATGGTGGTGATTTAAAGGAAAAATATATTCAGTCGGTGGGTGACATGATTGAAGATTGATCTATGATATAGGGAGGCACTTTGATTATTGAGGATGCTTTGATTGTTCCTCATTGTCCATTAGGAAAGAAATCTAAAAATAAAGATACACCATTGGAGCTTATGGATGGAACACAATGGGAAGCAGATGAAGAGGTAGAGGAAAAGTCTTGGGACCTTTTCCTACACTCAGAGAATGAAATATCAGAAGAGGCCTTGATTATTCATGATTTTCATGATGATTAAAATTGGATGGAAGAGAGATCAATTCATGTAGACACAAATAAGGGTTAGAGTGACTGGTTTAACAAGAAATGTCTAATTTTGACACGTGGCTTCAAAAAAAGGAAGATAATCATAGTGGATTTCATCCAAACATGGGGCCAGATAACTTATCAATTTGAATACATTATCAAAGATGAACTGGATATAATGGTAAATGATATTTTATGAAAATTATATTGGGATATTACTTCTAATATGTTCAAGTTTTCTTTCAATAATTTTTTAATTTCCTATTTTGTTTGATGTTTTTTTAGTTGGAACTTGCATGGTTTCCCACTTTTTCCAGAAAAATGATTTTAAAATAAAAATATAATTTTTAGTCAATAAACCAGCCTCTGATCCATGTTTACATCACCTACAACCCACATTGCATCATGATCTGTTTGTAAAATAACAATAAGTACATCATTCATATATCTTCCATGAATATGGGGGTTCGATCAGGCTTGGATCCAACCTGAAAATGTCTAACTACAAGCCCATGTACCAACAAAAAATAATGTGAAGATTAGTGGAAAAAATACACAAGAATAGGGTGAATCCATTGTTGGTCGATGCGATCTCATAAAACTATTACATACTTTTGGTATACATGGTGGAGAACAAGGTGAAACAAAGGAATTATCATATCCAGAATACCAAAAAATATGGCAGGGGTCATGTGAAGGATAGAAATCGTAGATAATAAAAAATAAGATATAGAAATCCAATATTATCAAATCAAACAGGAAAAAAATACTTAAAATAATGTTTCATACCTTGAGATTTGATTGATCATTGGTTAAGAACATGTCTTCTAGCGATGGAGAAGAAGATCTCTTATGTTCATTATTCATCTCACAGTTCACCTTGACTTCTTCATTATCATTCTTGGATTCCAATCCACCAATGATTAATTCTTCCTCCTCCTCTATAATATCCTAGGGTTATGTAGCTAACCATAGAGATTTTATTTAATATAACATTTATAAAGGATGACTTAGCATAATTTATAAAATAAATTAATTAAATTAATTAAATAATTTACTTAATGTACTTACCAACAGTCATCTTCCACGGAATGCTCTATGCCAACCAAATTTATGTTGTGTATAAGTTAAACCACACATTTCAGAAAAAACCATAGTTTTATATTCCCCATATTAGTTTCTAGACACTGGTAAGACCATTTAATATAAAATGATGTGTTCACATTATATGATATATGTAACATTTTTAATATATCAATAATGAGAATCTTCATGCCCTATAATCTCATGTTGAATCAACGTCGGGATCTAAATATATTATTTAAAATGTTACAAAGTCTTATAAGGGAAATATAGAGTTATTACACCATATTACATTTCGACATATAGTATTTTAATATGAAAGTTATTTGATTTATTGGGTAAATCTTGATATTATGTAGCCTTTAATCAATAAGGATATTTATTGTTAAGTATTATTATATATGAATTAAATTGATTATACAATATATTTTGAAAGAATTGGACATGCAGTAGCAGGTGGGACCTGGAATTACATATCCCCTCAATGAATCGACGGGTCTCTTGAGACAAACTAGTTGGCTAGCCTTATTAAATGGGTTGTTGGTGTAAACCTAGCCATTGTTTAAACTATCTTTATGCAATGCCTTGATGATAAATATATCATGGTGTCTAAGACCATGTCATCCAACATTATGCATTTCTTTCATTTCAAATTCAGTTATTATTATTTATTAAGTTATTTCATTGATATTATCAGTGGAAGCATTTCATACTCAAGTTGTTAATTAAATGGACTTTTTTTCAATTATTCATCTACCCATATTGATTATTCCTTATATACTCATGATAATTTCCATTTTACATATCCCTTAATGAGTGTTTTAGATCACCCATATTTTGTTTTCCTTTCCTCAGGATATGCAGAAGGAATCTTTGAACGAGTTTAAGGATGCATAACATTAACTTTCACTATGTTTTATATTTTGTTTCTAATGTAAAATGGGATACATGTTTTTATTAGTTTATTCAAGACTATTATACTAATTGTTCCTTGGGAATGATATCCCTTGTATATTATTCTAATTTAATAAATAAAACATCATCTTTGGGTTACTATATTTGGGGTTATTACATATCTCGTTGTGATATTTAATGTAGAGGTTGGTGTATACTATTCCCTTTATAAAATTCAACATCTTCAAGAAGGTATCCAGCTTATAATACCATGATCTTGTGAATTTTTTCATCCCATAGAATGAATTTTTTAACTTAAAAAATAATTTTTATCTTCTCCAATCATGAAACCACATGGTTTCTTAATGTAAACCTCCTCTTACAATTCACCATTTGGGAAGGTAGGATAGAAATCCATTTTGAATATCTTGGATTTAATTTTTAATATAATATAAATAAATATTATAATGGTTTAAATTCATTCAATTTGTGAAAAGTACTCATAAAATTCCACTCCTTTAACTCATAATTGTCCTTTACACCCAAATATCACTTTATTTCTCAGCACTTCTCCCATTTAATTAATATTGTTTTAGAAAACCCACTTTGTTCCTATCACATTATTGTCATAGGTTTTGGGAGCTAACTAAAAAGTCTCATTCTTCTCAATTTATTATAATTATTCATTCATAGACTCATCCCACTCTTTATTCTCAAATACTTCTTCAACATTTTAGGTTCAACTTGAAAGAATAAAAATGTACACTCTATTATCCTCAGATTTCTCATAGAATTTACCTATTGATTTTGATATATAATAATATTTTAGACCTACAATTACATTTACTAACTTGGATATGATGAATTCAGTTATTCCTCATCACTTGAGATTTTTTAATCATCTTCTCCAACTTTTACATTTTTACAATTTCCTCTCTATCTTATATTTATTTAGATTGTTTAACAAAAATGGAATCATCATCATCACTTATATAACTTGACACTTTATATATAACATCATATCTTGAAGACTCTATGATATTCACATAAAAGGTATAAAAAATTCTTTTGGTCTCTTTGATGTATCATCGATATCCTCTTCTATTATGAGGGTATCCAATAAATATTGTAGTTATACCAATTAGTAAAAACTTATCCATATTTTCACCATTTATGATTATAATACATGGGATATAAAACACTTTAAGACACTTAAATATTATATTAATATTTTAGTATATCTCATATGTATCATATCAGAATTTGATATATAAAAATAATGATTTTGAACACAAATCTTTACTCTAATTATTTTCCTCCATAAATATTGAGAGGTTTATTGATCAATCATCAAAGTTTGATCCATATTCAACAAGATTATATTATTTATTTCCAAAACACCATTTTTTTGTGTTATATATGGTGTCCTAAGTTCAGGGAGAATACCATACTTTTAAAGATAATATTTTAATTTGTTATTAGTATACCAAACACCATTATTTTTCTGTATTTTTTTCAATGTTAATTATAATCAATTTTTGAACTTCTTCTAGAAATATTGAACTTCATAAGATCCCCATATTTATCTTTCATAAACACAATTCAAGTCATGTGATAAAAATAATCATTAAAATATATGAAGTACTTATATCTATTTATTTTGTGTTTTATCATAGGCTTTTAGATGTCTAAATATATCATCTCCAACGGATGGGTTCATTTAATTTCCACCTGCTTGAGCGGTAATTTTTTTATATTCCACTTTTAAAATGTTTAAAATATCCAATATCTCTCTATTATAATCATGGGAACATTGAAAACATTTTACCTTAATTTGGTTGCATATATTCATTTTTCTAAGATTTTTAAACCTTTTATTCCATAATAGATATTTTTCTTTCATGCTGAGATAACATGAATTTTCAAAATCATCCACATTAAAAAATACCTCTAGTTTGATGTTATATTTTTACAAATATTCCATCTTCATGGTTCTTGACCATGAACCCATCCTCCCTAAATACCTTATGGAGTTTTTAATCTCCTGTCATGTGATATGAGAATCTATTTTATAAGGTTTATCGAATCTCCACTTTGGATGTATTGAGTGAAACTATAAAAACTAAATATTCTTCCTTCTCATATATCTTATTATATTGGGGATTTTGAGTATTAAAAATAGTTTTTTTTAGTCTATTATAAGAATTAGAAATTAATTTTCATGGTAATTAGGTTTTTCATGGCTTCTAAAAACTTCTTCAAGTATATTAAACTGGTTTTAAGATTTTAATAAAGAATTTACAATTTGTTCCAATTTTTTTATTATTTTAAAGGGGATGACTCCACCCCCCTCAGACCTTGATTCCCATCCCAAAAAGGAATATAATGATATTTTTATTAAAACTGTGTAATATTTTCTGTATTCCCAAAACCTCCACAATAATAATATAATTAATTTAAATCATACATACCTTTATAATTAACATGTCTTCTATATTTTTTGGGTTTTCTTTATTCTATAATCGGGTCACTGATTTTGAATCCTTTTTGTAAACCAAAATTATTTTGATATTGTGAAATATTATTATTTATATTTAAATTTTACTTATTTTTTTAGAGTCAATAGTTATAGTAGTTTTTGACTTAAAGTTTATTATCTTATGATTTACATATTTCTATGTGTCACCAGATTTAGCCAAAATATTGGTATTCATGACATTCTTGTTTTTATTTGATTATTAGACAACATTTCCAGTACTATTTTTCCCATAAGAGATGATATTTTTTCGATTTCATAAACTTCATTCATCTTGGAACATTCTCTAGCTTCTGAAATTGAGTTTTGAAGACGGGATCTAGAAATATTTAATTCTTCTTCAGTTTTGACCAACTTCTGTTGAATATAGTCAAACTCTTTCTCTTTATCCAACACTATTTATTCTATATTGATGTTAAATATATTCTCATCATCAATAATATTCCTTAATTCATCATCCATCTTCAATAATTTTCATCTTTCTTCTATAAAATCACATTCCTTCTAATTGGAAGATTGAGTTTATTTATTCTACATATTGATTTCATATTCAAATTTTGTGATATTTAAGCGATAATAATTCCATTATGTTTTTAGAAAAACATAAATCTCATTCACTTATTCTCCACTTTAAGAACTAATTTCATCACTAGAAACCTTTTAACTATTTTCATTTTTGAGGAGTAGTTTTTGACTTTCTTCATCACTATAAATCTTAAATTTTTCTTCACCTTCACTTCCTTTACGATATATTGAAATGAAATTTCTCCTTTTATAATTACATAAATTCGTTCCCATATCTTTAAAATAAACATTTTATTTATTATATTTTTTATTATATAGTCTTTTATTATTAACCTCTTCCTAATCACTATATTCTTCTGTTTTCTATTTTGGAAAATGTGAATAAAAATGCACAATAGCACCACAACTGAAATATTTAAACGGGATATTTAATTTATATTTACCTTCCCATATTAGAATTTTTATAGATATAAGTTATATAAAATAATCAAATGTCTCCTCTATATATTCATTTGAATATGAGAAACATGACCCTTCTTTGATAATATCCTTCTTCTTCAACTTATCTGGTTTTGAGGATTTGAGAGAAATATACTATTCATACTTTCCATTTTTATTAATAGAATTATCTTTTTGAAATTACATAAGTTATAAAAATACTATGTTATTCATCAATAAGAATATCACTAGTACTTTTTTCTTCCAAATAAGATACTTTTTCTTCAAAATTTTTTGGTAATATACATAAGATCTTCTCTAAAATAGTAGATTTTTCCAACTTCTCACCATATACCCTAATAATTCATACAAATTTATCAACCCTATTGATGAATATACCAATAGTATCATTATCATGAATCTAGATATCTTAAAATTTAGGTCTAAAAGCAAAAAAAATTCTCACTTCTCAAGGGTTTTTTCATTTATATATATTATACAGTTGGTCCCAAATTATTTTTGTAGTTATAATTCATCTGAATTTTATAAATTCACTTTCTAAAAGAGGGGGAAAATATCATTTCTTACATGAACATCATTCCCCATATTCCATTTATCTTCTATTATTATTGAATAAACATTAATATATAGGGGTGATCTATCATATGTAGTATCCAAAAACTCAAAATTGATAAAAAGAGGATACAAAAACCTTTTTTCCCTTCCATACATGATAATATTCCCCATAAAATGTGGGAATCCCCTTATTCTCCAAATTAAAATTCTCTATAGTATATAAGAGAAAATTATGTCTTATTATTCTTCTTCATATAGACTCCAAAAAATAAATAATCAGAAATCCTATTAAAATTGAATACAAACTTGTTCTAATACTAATTTTTGTGCCACCTATAGGATTTATGTGAACACAAAGAGGAGAGATGAATCGGTGATCCAAGTTATTTTTAATTTTCTTTAAAAACAAAATTTTCTTTCAGTTAATATGTATAATAATTTATATCCACAAACATTAAAATATAGACCAATATAAAATTCATCAAATTTATAAGGGTTTTCTCTCAATGTGAGAAGGATAATCCTTCACCTGGTTTGGAACTCACTGAGACCACACTACCCACTAAAATTCATAGATGAGTAAAAACGAGTTGGGTATCACCTTGAATCTAGTATTTTCAGATCTCCCAATTATTCTTTAGTGAATATTTCACACAAGTACATCTTTTACTTTACAATAATAAAAAAATTGGGTAATAATTTATATTTATTCTTTCTATAGACAATTGTCAAGTTATCTTGTGTAATGGGTTCTTCTTCTTCATATTCATATATTATTGTAAAATAAGAAGAAAAAAACTTTAATTTACATTCAAATAAATTCATGTAATGATTTATATTGGAAACTTCATCATTAGAAAGGGTCTTCAATAAATATAGTTATTTCACATTTCTTTCGCACTCTCTATTTTAAACTTCATATCCAAATATTCTTATCTCATTCTCTCAGTTCGTACAACACAATTATTTCTTCTACTTTGGTGAATATGTATTCATAAAACAACATTTTAATACTATTCTAGAACTTCCTTCTTCTTTTTCAATATCAAAACTATAATAATACACTTATAGATATTCAAATTTAAATTCTCCAAAAGAATTTGACAATATCTTTAAAAATATCTTTCACCTTTTCATAACCACCCATAACTTCATACATGTAGGTAGTAACTTCCAAATATCATAATACTTCAAAATATTAAATAATAATATCATTATTCTATTTTCTATTTATTATATTTTCATGAATTTAAAAACATGCAGGAAATAACTGTAGTCGTGACAACATCATTCCTAGAGAAAGCATCCTTTATGTTCCTCAATATTCCATATTAAATATTTTACAACCCCAATGAAATTTATGACATCACCACAATTTATTTAGTGCTTCTCTTGACAAAATTATCTTCTTCATGCCACCATAGCATGGTGTACTAAACTATACAAAAAACACACTTTGAAACACCCATCACCATGACCACTTTACCATTTTACCTTCCACCTGTGAAACATAGATTATCACACTGTAAAAGTCTACAATAGATGAAAAACACCCTTAGAAAGAGTAATGTTTCCCATGGGTTGAATGAAAATCAACCATGGGGACGAAAACTCCCACTTATAATACACCACAACATGGCCCAATCATTATTTCACAACTCCTTGTATTGTGGTCTCCATTTATTTAGCCTAAAACATCTCATACTTCAGATACGTCCAGGACTAGAACTCAATACTCAACTACTTGAATCACAATCATTCTCATTTATCCTGATATTCCTGATATTTACTCCTTGAAGATCAGTGCTCAAAGTATCAGCATATTTTCTTATCAAATTCATGCCTTTTTCAAAAATTAGATTAAATTTAATTCAATATGACTTATAAAGTCATATAAAAATATTAAAGTCATATAATTTTTCATTAAATCATAAAAATGACTTATAATTGATACAATCATCCACTTGAGTTCATATAAAATCATAATTCATATGATTTTTTTTGGAAATCATATGAAATATACGATGTCTTGTGAAAAAATAAAAGTCATATGAAATCCCATGGTAAGTCAAACAAAATGATCAACATCATACAAAAACATGAATTTTCTAAAGTTTCAAATCTGTATTCCAACTCTATAAATTCATATTGACTCCAGTTGACTTAAAACCTTTTCCAAATCTCATCAAACTAATTCCAAACAACTTCAAACACAATTAAATGTTGGAATAAACGTTATCTTAAATTAATCACCAAAAATCACTTGATTTTGAATGTTATTTATGTGTTTAAAATAAAATACAAAAAAAAATAATATCCACCACATTCTTATCCATTATTTATTATCAATATGAATAAAACAACCCATAAGAACTTATTCCATCTCAAGACTTGGTCTCAATAGTGCGTGTTTCATATATATATATATATATATTACATTAAAAATGGAATGATAATATCCACTAAAAGTTGAACTTTATGTTGTCCCAAATCGATGATCATCACAACGTATTATGATGTTTATGTTGTTTTAATATTTTCAGGAGTAGAACCTTCTAATTGATACAAATAATTGTATATAGTATACAAAGAATCTAATTAAAGGGTAATGATTTGATAATTATTATCTCTATTGACTCACTAAAAAGTATATCACATGTAATATCACACATTCTTTAATATAATAAGTGTGTATATTTATCATAGATCCCCATTATCAGATGTTGGGGAGATACATATTATGAGAACCTATATAAATTGCTAACTTTATTATGCAAGCCTTGAGGATTCACAAATCAGGGGATGGTTTTGTTTGTTATTGATCATGTTGAAATTTGGAGCTCAACCAAGATGGGATTTTTTTCACTTGTATGATTCTTTAGATAAATATAGAACTTTGATAGTATTTTATTAAGAAAATATATGGCCATGGTTAATTTATTAACATGTGAAGTGATCAAATACATGGATGAGGTGCATGTGATGTGTTCATCTTCTAAATGACTAAGTTGTGATGTATTCATCGACCTGGATAGTCTATTTTTGATAATCATGAATATTTGAGATGGGTTATACTATATTGACATATTCCATGTCTACCGGTCACTCAATATCATAGAAAAATGGATTATATTGGTGTCCATATGACGTATATGTTATATTTTATTATGGAAATGTTCATATAGAGGTGTGATTTTGTTTGATTGAGATCACATTAGACCCCTTTTTAGCTTTATTAGCACTGATGTTTTTCTACAGGCCACCATTTTATTATTTCAATGAAATCAAGACTTCAAAAAAATAAATTATAAAAGGATTTAGGGTCCCATAGTTAGGTCATTTCATAAATTATTTTTTGGATAAATTATTTATTTCAAAATGAAGAGAGTTTGATAAACCGTATCCAAAATATTTTTGATGGATTCATAAAGAGTTGTGATGTTTTTCATAAATTACTTATGATATTTTAGTACAAATGTGTGGTTGTTGGAAATATACTAAAAATGATATATCATATTTTACAATATACCTTAATTCATAGCCTAAAATTTTCCATTTAAATTTTATCACTAGTAAAATATATTATTTAATGTTGGTGATTTGATTTTGGTTATTTATAAATAGACATTAAATATATTAGATTGGAATTTATAATGTTGGTTTTTATTGATACCAATGTTAAAATTACTCCTATTTAACCTTTAATGTCTTTTTTAATATAAACTAACATTAAAATATTTTAAAATATATTCTTTAACATCTGTTTTTTAACATCCACTTTTAAGAAAAGTAATGTTAAAAATATTTTAAAATTATAAAATCAACTCGAGGTCTTATTTTTCATTCTCTCAAAACCCTCTCCCTTGACTAACTTTAAACTAAAAATGGAACTGATAGTTAGATGAGCTTCAGTTATCTCCTCAGGTCTATTTTCAGTAACATTTCATGATCATCTTTCAATCTAATCCTTCTCTCAGTCAACTCTCAACCAACAAAAGCACTGACGACTTCAACAACCATTGATGACCTTCAATTATTTAATGGAGTAAATTTTAATCCACTTTTTACCTTATTTCTATTGGATCTTCTATCCTTAATTATTATTCAACAATCCTTGAGCTATTAAGGTTGACCCAAAACTAAAATTTGAGGTTTTTATTGGGTTTTTTACTTCTTTTTTGCACTCCTTTTTCATCAATACTGCATCATTCTCTTTATTATCATAGAATTTTATTGATTTTATAAGAATTATAAATGAATTTTTCATTATCAATCTCGATAATTTATAAGTTTGTTTTTATTTTTTAAAATAAATTGTCTATAATTATTTTTTATCATAATATTTTGTAATTTATTATATTTTTTTATGTCTAACAATTTATTATATAAGATCAAATAATAATCATCCGACTTGAACATGTTATGAAACGATGAGAGTAAATGTTATTATGGAATATCAATTTATATATAAGACAATCCCAATTAATATTATATGAGAAACAAATGTTCTCACACTCCAAGGATCTATGATTCCAAAAACATTATAACCAATCTCGTGATGTGGTGGAGAAGTTCTTCCTTTACTAGTAGGCCATGCATTCATCTTATCGATGAAGTATGTGAATAATTCATATGTCAATTATCATAATGATAAATTCATTACACATTATTTAATATCATTTAAATTACATAAGTCTAACTATAGTTGACACTTGAGTTGAAATAAAGGAATTTTTTCAACTTAGATTCATTAAAGTTTGATTAATTATATTTGATGTTCATTCAAAGGATGTTTAGTTTTAATTTCTAGACATCATGTTTGTAGTAAATAAATAAAAAATATATTCAATTTATATCTTAAAATAGATTACACATGACATATAATTGAATAACTATGTTTTTGAATTTTTATAAAAATGATAAAGTGGATATTTCAATGTGTATGGGTTATCTTTAAATGAAAATTAAACATGATATACCATTTCAATGATGAAAATAATACTATGATTCATTTTGTTGAGAAAAATTGAAAAAGGATGGGGATGTGTAGTTCATTGAAGCATGGTGGATTCTATACAATAATAGCATTTCCTACCCTAAACCAGTCATATGTTTACATTATTACTAATTTTCATAGAAAAAGAATTCCATTTTTCATTTGATGTTCCCCCACATCACTAAGTAAATTTTATTGTTGTTAAATCTATCCTATATCATGTCTAATATAGGAGGAGGTGAATGATTTAAAAGGTAGTGTAAATGACATATTTATTTAACCAAATTAACTTCTTTTATGTGGGATGTTGGTTTGTGATTATTAATTGTCAAGGATTAATATAAAACTATATATATATATATATATATTTATTTATTTTTAACTATTTTTTATGATAATTTTCTATTATAATAATTTTTGTAATGTATTTTTTATAATTGTCTATATAATTTTTTGTCAGTTATTTATGTATAACTTTTTGTATAATTGTTTGTCTAATTTTTTATATTTTTTAATGATAATTATTTGTATGTTATTTTTGTATAATGTTTTATATAATATTTTGTATAATTGTTTGTATAATTTTTATAAATTCATGATTTATTTTTTATAACTGTTTGTAAGTTATTTTTTAGATTTAATTTTGTGTTATGATAATTTTTTGTAGGATTAATTGTGTATAATTGTTATTTATGATAATTGTATGTTATTATAATTATTTGTTATGATTATTTACTGTTATAATAATTTTTTGTTAGTTATTATTTTTTTATGTTTTATAAATTTTTTAGAAATGTTTTTTTATCTATTTTTTATATATATTTTATTGTTTATTTGTTATAATATATTCACCATTTATATTGTTATATTAGGTATTTAATGGATCATAATTGAATGAATTTATGAAGAACCACTACTGAATATGAAAAGGAGTTAATAATTTATTAGAATTTTATAAATGAAATATTCAAAAAAAATTGATTGTATGTCCATGCATGAATTGTTTTAATGTAATAATGATAAATTCCAAATAAATCAAGGATAATCTCATTTTCTATGGTTTTATCCATAATCACACATGTAGGTTTTTACATGGAGAATTAATGGAAAATTCAACTTTTAATTTTTATGAAAATATTCATAAAGATACAGAGGATCGTATTGAATAATTAATTCAAAATGTAGGTGTTGAAACCATAAAAAATAGTAACTATTGAATGATTGTATGAAGATTTTGACAAACCATTTTTTTATGTTACACTAAATATATAGTTTTATCATATATTTTGAGACTAGTTAACTCAAAATAAAGAAATTTATGGGATGATAAAAGTTTCTCTAAGTTTCTTGAACTTTTAATATAGATACTTCTAGAAGGAGATAGCCTTCTAGATTCCAATTATGAGGAAAAGAAAATATTATGCCTGAAGGATTTGTGTAAAAAACATACATGATTACCCCAATGATTGTGTGTTTTATTTGAAGTAATATGAATATTTATCAAAATTTCTTAAATGGGGGACAACATGTTATAATATGGATGAAAATTTCAACTCTAATTCATTCTGATGTCTGAAATCTAACCTCCTGCTAAATAAATTTGGTACCTTCCAATAATTCATTCCAATAAATCTAATAATTTAGCTATAATCCAATTTTAGATATCAAAAATATTCCTCCTTTTAATGAAATTTGGTACCTTCCAATAATTCTTTATTTGAAGTGTCTATTTTACAATTAAATTAATTTAAAAATTTTAATATGGCATATAGATGAGTGCATCCATAAAAGTAACATATGTCACCTTGCTGATTCACCACAATGAAAAATAATTGATAAACAGTTACCTTATTTTTAAATGATGTTAGAAATATCATAATGGGACTATGAACCAATGAAATGAATCCATATCCGAGCCTAAATAACTAACATAGTTCATGGCCTATTTTTTTGGTAGTTTACAACTTTTCCCCATATATATATATGAAGAAAAAAAAATTATGATGATCTTGAGGATTTCTAGACCATACCAATTAGAAAATGTTATTGATGTGTATATTCAATAATTGATTTATGATTTGAAAAATCTAAGGGATACATGTGTTACAGTTTTTTATTAATTTAATAAAAAGAATTTTTTTCCATGCTATATTAATGTTTACTATAAATAACTTTCCTATATATGGAAACTTATCTGGACACAATGTTAAAGAATATATATCATGTCTAATTTATGAAAAAATATACTTGATGATATAAATTTCATAATGGAAGGAAGATAGTGTACATGGGACATCAAATATTTTTGAAAATTGATCATCCTTATCATAGATTAAAAAAATGGTTTACAAGAATATAATATTATCCCACAACCATTTTCATTTGAAGATTATTACAACAGGATGAAAGATTTTGATTTCAAATTTGGAAAGAAAAGATTTTATGATCATCAAAAAAAATGTAAGAAAAAGTATATTTTTTTGAACAACCTTATAGGATATTTTTATAGATGAAACATAATGTTGATGTTGTACATGTTGAGAAATATATATGCGGTAGTTTTACTGGAACGTTTATAGAAATAAGAGGAAATAAAAATTAGGGATTTCATTCAGGATTTGACATGTTATCAATGGTAATTTGTTCGAAGTTGGCTCCCACTATGAAAGGAAACATAACATATTTACCTTCGGCTTGTCCCACATTAAGTAAGAGTGAGAAGATAAATTTTTCTTAGTGTCTACATGGTATTAAATTACCCTGTGTAAATTCAT
The DNA here is from genome assembly GCA_963277665.1 of Viscum album. Taxonomy (NCBI): domain Eukaryota; kingdom Viridiplantae; phylum Streptophyta; class Magnoliopsida; order Santalales; family Viscaceae; genus Viscum; species Viscum album. Next base: position 1,980,775,666 of record OY728155.1, read on the forward strand.
AGAATGTGAATAATTTGGTGTCATTTAAGGATTTTAAATTAATAGGAATGAAATTTCATTACCATCATGTATTGGTGTATCAACATCTACTAGTCGTAGTGTGTGGTATATTGTCAACACCTGTCAGAAGGACTGTTATCAGGTTATGTAATTTTTTAAAATCAATTTATAGGAAATTTACTGATTCAAATTTGTTAGATGTGTTGGAGAATGAATATTATCTTATAATTTTTCATCTATAAATGTATTTCCCATCTATGTTTTTTAATATAATGGTTCATCTTATCATTCTTATGATGTGTGAGATAATAATATGTGGGCATGGTTATTTACATTAAATGTATTGTTTTGAAAGATATATGAAAATTGTGACGGGATATATTAAAAATACTCAAAGACTAGATGCCTCTATTGTTCAAATATATATATCAGAATAGGTTATTGAGTTCTGTACTAATTATTTTTATGAAGTGGAGCATATTGATCATACTATATCTCAACATATGACTATTTATTGTGACAGTAGAACAATTTGAGGCTTAAAAGTAAATTTTATTTCATGTGCTTAAGTGATGTGGGAACAGTTATACATTTTTAACAACAGAGATGAAGTTCAAGAATATATATAAAAACATATTTCTTAATTAAATGTATGATATTTGAAAATAAATGAAAAGTTGTTTATGATTGATCATAAAAATAAATTTGTTTCATGGTTTAAAGAGAAATTCATCAAAGATATATCTGCATTAGAAACATTAAAATGGTAGGTAGGGGACCATATATTAATTTTATCACATGGTATGGTTTTGATATTAATGGTTAAGTAAAAAAAATTCTCATTGGAAAACCCGATGTATATCATTATACTTTGGTTAAATTTACCCATATAAAAACAATTTTTTTACTTTGATATTTAAATTTATAAATATTTCTATCATTTTACATTTAATTTTTATATATAATACTTTATCATTAATTTCTTTTGGTTAAGAATCATGAAATAATTATTATTATTTTGAAACATACACATGTGTGAAACTATTTTTTTAATTATATATTTTTGTAATCATTGTTTTTAAATATTTACTTATCTAATAATATGAAAGTACTAAAAATTTTAGTAAATTTTCTTATTTCAATGATGGACACATAAGTATACGAACATTTAACATGGTATGATTTTTCTCATATTATTAAATATTCAGTAATATAATTTTTTAATGGAAGAAAAATTTTAATTTATAAAAAATAATGTAAAGACTATAGATACTCCTCCTACTGATGCACCTTATATGGAATATTATCCTCTATTTTCTATATATAAATTAATTTTTATTGATGGTAAACATGGGGTTACATGTTTACCAAAATTGTCACTTGTATGTAGAGACCATAGAATAAATATGAAATTTGATGAGAATAATAACCCAATTGGACCAAATGCAATGCAGTTTAACTATTATATCACCATGAAGATCCATTATAGGATTATTATCATACATCTTGATTGGAATTTTTTCAGAAAGATGGAGAAAGATAAATGGTGGGTTTCCATAATTGTAAAATATCACAATTGATTTATTTTTATCTCATTATTCACATATTGTATATTTTAAATGACTAATATTTAATGTATTCAATTATAGATTACATTCAATTTTTAAGAAGTAAAATAAATTAAAAAAATACATCTATATTTAGTTTTGGTTTGATGGATTTATTTTAAAACAAAATTTTAAAAAAATGGGAATTTACATAATGAAACACCATGCCTCAATTACGGGTTTTCAGATGTAGATACATGGAATAAATTTGTCACTAGCTGACATGATGAAGAATTTATAGTATGATAATTATTTAATATTTTAAATTTTATAGTACATTATTTGATTAGTTATTATTTAATTTTTATGTTACAATCCTCTAGGAGATCTCATCAAAAGATATAGTTGCAGAATGTATACCCTCATACTCTATCACTTGGAGGGTATCATTTTTTAGAGGAGAAAATGTTTACAGAAATATATGATGCATTAATAGCTCAATAAAATTGTTGTTCATAAGAGGTCCAATTTGGCCCTCTATCTCCCCCCACTCTTCATGAAAAATTAAAAAGAGCGAGAAGAAAAGAAGGAAAATTATCTTACAAAGCAATCAAAAGGAAGTAGCTAAAAAAGTTGTAAGAAATTATTTTTTGTTTTTCATGAATGTTTTCATTTTTTAAATTAAAAACACTAATATACCATTTGAAATTTTCATTTTAGGATGTTCTTAAAGAGAAAGAAACTCATGGGAAATTTATCCATGTGGGTAGGATGGACATTCTAGCTACTTCTTTAGGAATGTACAAACACCCAGCCATGTAAGAGGATATGAGGTAAATGTTATTATTTGGAAAGCTTTTGTTCATAAAAGTAAGAAATAAAGATACCTAGAAATAGATTCCTTATAAGATAAGGTGGAATATATGAAATAGTTTATGGATGATAAAATTCAATCAGGTGTGTAAGTCATGTTTGAAAATTTGATGAGACAATCACAACCTACCTTTCCTACCTAGCCTGCCCTATGAAATTAGATTTCTCAGGCTAACCAGTCCACCCTTTCAACAAGCTTACCATACCTACCCATCCTACCCATCCATCCCTTCCTACCCAACCTACTAAATTGGATCCTCCACCTCCTCATTTGCACCTGACCATATATTGTGAGTTGTATGTTGTAGATCCCCAAGTATGTATTATAGTGTAAGGATTCAAACATATTTTTTGGGGATTTTGTACATCACCATCCTAAGAATTTGGTTTAGGTAAGAATATTATTACATGATATTATTTTTACAAATATTCTACATCTATTTCATACTAAGGAGGATACCAGAGTTGGAAATTGTAGGTGTCATTTTTTAGCTTGGTCGACTACCCTTCTTTTTCATATGACATATGTGGTATGGGTTGTTTTTTAAATATTATTTACATTTGATTAAAAATTTCTTATAATTTTTTCTAAAATTTAATTTATATAGGAGTATCTAATATCAAAAAATTATTACATAGGAAACCAATGGTTTATGCACCAAAAACATCAGATACTTATGATATTTCTAATGGGTTAAAAAGATAGTCCCAATTTTCATCTTTCATGGATAATATTTATGAGTTTTTAATGAAGTATTATATATATAGAAGACATTACACATTGAGAATATTCAAAAACTATATCACTGATCTGGTTATTTTTTATGAGAACAGGGCGCTTATGCTGTTGTTTTTTTCTATTTAAGTAAATTTTTGTTTCCATTTTTCTTTCATTAAATAAATATGATTTCAAGTGACTTACTATATTACTTAATTAATTAGGTATCTACAAAATTTTATTATTAAAAATTACACCACTGGTGTTTATGGTCTTATATATCCATAATTAATTTCAAGGGATGAGAAATATTTGAAAAATCATGATAGAGTTTTATATTTATTTGAGAGATTATAAAATACGGAGATTGGATGCTGGTTTTTCCATTACTTGATGGGTAAGAACACTAAAATAATTATGAGTTAATATTAATCATAATTTTATTAATTATAAAGTTTTTATATTTTATATGTTATTATATGATAGGCGTATTCTACAAATGAATACAAATTATATTGGTTTTTCTCTTAATTAAGTGGATTTTGGAAAAAAAATTGAAACTTTTAAGACAAGTAAGTGATATTATTTTTATAAGTTATTTTTTATTATTATTATTTATATACATGTATTTTTAGTTTATATATATGTAAAATTAGGTAATAGAAAATTTTTAACAATGACCACTTGTCAATAATGTATCAAAATACAATCCAATACAAGGATATAATTTTAAATATATTTTATATTAGATAATATTTGGTTATATATATATGATGGTTTTAATTTTCAATTTAATTTTCTATAACTGTAGATTCATCATCAAAAAGGAAGGGTGGAATTTGGGTATTATGTATTATGATTCAAGTATGAGATAATCATAACTCCCTTATCTTATCAGTAAAACTAGGATTGAGGAATGTTATGGATATTGTTGGGTCTCTCTTTGTATTTGTATATCATACAATTTTGAAATACCCTTATTAAAATTTTGATTAGTCACTTATTTGAACAATATAAAGAGAATTATGTGTAGGACCTATGAGTAATGTTTCAAGATATATACCAACAAGATGGATAACTACATCTACATTACTGGTATAAGAATAGTCTTCATGAATCATCATCAACTTCCTCAAAAATTTCATTTCTTTTATAAATCCATGGAAAATGTTGTATTTTTATCTCCCTATCTAAGATATAGATCTTGTGACTTCTCCCTAGAAATCATCTCTAATTTTAGTATCTTTTTAACTAAATGTAAATACATATTAAGAATGATAGAAAATGTTTCATCATTTCAATGCTCTTGGAGAGTTGAATTTAGTTTATTGATCTATTTAATTTCTTATAATATGGTGTGTATTTTAGACTGATTGGTATCCTTGGATTGAATGTCCCCTTAATCCATATAATATTTCTCTAAAAATATACCAAATCATGGACCTGTATAGGAGGATCCCGTAATGTATGTACAATGTTCATATTCTCTCATTCCATCATTTGAATACTAGAAAATAAAATGTGATATATAGGGTCATGTGTAGTCTTGAGTTTCAAAAAAACTTCTAAGTATTATAAAGTGCTCTCTCTATATAAGAAAAATTCAAATTAGGAAAATATTAAATCCTTTAGATGTTGGACTAAATTTTGTCTAATAAATACTTAATGGAATTATTATATCTTTTTTTTGAACTAAGTAAAAATATCTCCATTATACCCAAGTTACATATGATATCTTTGGATACACACAAAATAAAATCATCCATAACCATACTTTAATAAATACCAACTCATTTCTTCTAAAAAAGATCTATTATGGTGTTAAAATATCCCATGAAAATACTCAATATATGAAAAAAATAAAACACAGAAATCATTTTCTACAGATATTCTCTTTTAATAAAATCATATTCGCATATATAGTGGACATGTTAAAATATATAGAAAGTGGCCAACTTTTATTATAGAATACTACTGATGTGACTCAAAAAACTCCATATACAGATACACCTTCCAAAATATCCAAATGTCATTATCATTGGGGTCGTCATGCAAGTAATTACAAGAATGGATCTTAGAATAAAAGTCATGAATAAAACCATCCTGATGTTGTTTTATTTTCTTTAAATTATTAATAAGTTTTTGGATGTGTGTTTAGTATTTGTTTTAATTTATATGTTTAATATTAAATATTCAAAATAAAATGTTTTAAGAAACTAATTATTTTTCTACAAAAGGTTTTTGATATCATTTAATAAACTATTTTTATGAAATATTTTATGTTTTAGAAGTTATGTTTTACCTTTTTATTGAATTGGTTGAGTTTATAATCAATTTATAAAGATAAATAAAATATATTTTCAACTATAAAGCTCTATTTGGTAGGGTTAAATTATGGTTTTTATATATGAGTAATTTTTTTAGTTTGAAATTCTATATTTTATGTAAATCCCATAGACACTATCAATTGAATTCATTTGAGTATTCACTTTTGATAGTTGAAGCCTCTAAATGGTTTCTATTGAGTCTTCACTCTCACACATTACATGTGAACATTATTTGACATGCAGTTCACATATAGAATTTAAGGTACTTGAAAGTAAATAAGGATGGCTATTTATATGGTTGATGATGTATCTAGTAATTTATGTTGTAGTTAAGCTCACCTCTAGATGATGGTGTGTGAGGGGATAAAATTTGTCATATGATGCATGCAAGATATTTTTTTACTGATTTTTTATTACAGGGAGGTCTTGGGTTTGATGTATAAATAAGTTTATGAGTCGTTTGAGAGGAACAAAATAAATTCATTCAGGAGAAGACCAAAAATTTTTTAGAAAACTTTTATTTAGTTTTACCTTATATGTTGTACATATCATTTACATGTTTTTTGGGAAATGTAATGATATTTATTCTATTTAAAAAAAATATATTTAATATTCAATGTCGGTTTTTTATAAATTGATGCAGAATCAAATTAAAAGTAGTTATTCTTAAAAATTATTTTTAAAGTTGAACTAGAAAATTATTTAAAAATTGGTTTTTATGAATAAATGACATTTAAAGTGTCTTTCAACACCATTTTTTTAAACCTAGACATTGAAATACTTAATCAATCTTCTAGTTTTCCTTTAAATATCGATTTTCTATAAAAACTGATGATAAAAGTATCCTTCAATGTTAACTTTTTATTGAAAATTACATTGATAGTATCTTTCAATGTTGGTTTTCTAGATAAACTAAGGTGGAAATATTTAAGTGATTTTTTAACCTTCAAAATAATATTACATTCAACTTTAGTTTTTTTATAACAAAAGTTGAAATGTCAACACAGTACTTTCCACATCAATTTTATAGTTAAATCGATGCCAAAATATATGTTTAACGTCAGTTTATATATAAAATCAATGTAGAAAGACCCCCAAAGTTCCCTTTTGGTTAATTTTTAGATGTCATATTTATTAAAACTGATGACAAAACTGTTATTTATAACATCACCTATGTAAAAATTGGTTAAAAACTAATGTTAAAAACTAAAAAAACTAATGTGGATATATATTTCCAACCAGTTGTTTATCATATAATATGATTTGTATCTATAATAGTGTATTATAGATAAAGTAATTCAAATATTGAGTGCATTTCCACTTCCATATATCCCATGTTGTTTACCATTGGTTTTGAATCAATAGGTTGGTTCATTTATGGTTATACATAATTTTCTAAAATGTTAAAATGGTTGTACTTCAACAAGTATGTGTTTTTGAAATGCATTATGGATTACATATGATGGAGAATGATGGTTGGTCACCTTATTTAAAAGAGGGGATCATTTATAAAGGGGTTAGATCTACCTATTAAAGATACATGGTGATGTAAAGGCATAAACTAATTCTCTCATCATGCCCAATTCACTATTTTTCATAGAAGAGAATGTGCCTGCACACCTTTGGTGTTCAAGGTCCCCTCATTATAAATTAGTATCTTAGTGATAAATATAATACCTACTGAGGCAAGTGACTATTGGTTATCACTCTATAGTCTCCATCAATTTTACTATATCATGTTCGATAAATATGGATCTCATTGTGATAAAGGTATGACTAGACTATTTATATTCTTCATACTATATATGATATGTATCTATCATAGTGTATGATAGATAAAGTATTTCAAATATTGAGTGCATTTCCACTTCCATATATTCCATGCGGTTTACCTTTAGTTATGAATCAATAGGTTGGTTCATTTATGGTTGTACATAATTTTCTGAAATGTTAAAATGGTTATACTTCAACAAGTATGTGTTTTTGCAAAGCATTATGGATTACATATGATTGAGACTGATGGTTTTTCACCTTCTTTAAAAGAAGGGATCTTTTATAAAGGGGTTTGATCTATATATTAAAGATACATGGTGATGTAAAGGCACAAACTAATTCTCTCATCATTCCCCATTCACTGTTTTTCTTAGCAGAGAATGTGCTTGCACACCTTTGGTGTTCAAGTTCCTATCATTATAAATTAGGATCTTATTGATAAATATAATACCTACTGAGGCAAGTGATTGTTGGCTATCACTCAGTGGTATCTATCAATTTTACTATATCATGTTCGATAGAGATTAATCTCATTGTGATAAAGGTGTGAATAGACTATTTATATTCTTCATACTATATATAATCTGTATCTATTATAGTGTGTGATAGATAAATTAATTCAAACATTGAGTGCATTTCCACTACCATATATTCCATGCAGTATACCTTTGGTTATAAATCAATAGGTTGGATTATTTATGGTTATACATAATTTTTTGAAATGTTAAAATGGTTATACTTCAACAAGTATATGTTTTTGAAATGAATTATGGATTACATATGATGGAGACTGATGGTTGGTCACCTTCTCTAAATGAGGGGATCATTCATAAATGGGATGGATCTACCAATTAAAGATACAGGGTGATGTAAAGGCATAAACTAATTCTCTCATCATTCCCAATTCATTTTTTTTCTTAACAGAGAATGTGCTTGCACACCCTTGGTGTTCCAGGTCCCATCATTATAAATTAGGATATTAGTGATAAATATAATACCTAATAAGGCAAGTGACTACTTGCTATCACTGAGTGGTCTCCATCAATTTTATTATATCATGTTCAATAGAGATGGATCACATTGTAATAAAGGTGTGACTAGACTATTTATATTCTTTATACTGTATATTATTTTTCATATATTAGGCACTTAATATGGGTTTCTTCCATTATATTAATCATATTATGATCCTATAAATAGCATAAATAATTTCAAGCTATTAAATCTCTTGTGGAAAGGAAAGTATTTTTACCTTTTGTGGCCATTCATCCATGAACAATGGTGTTCCTTTTAAGGCCATCCACTTAAATGGGGGCATCTTGTATTTTATGTTTATATGACTTGGACTGGTTTCAAGAAGTTTAAATTCAATTTGAATGGACTACAAGGTGTTAGATCTTAGAAATCGTTTGGTGTGGTACATATGCATTAGAATCCCTTCCAGTTTTAACCTAACATATGAATCAGGTGAAGGTATTTTGGAAACTAAATGGAGAATCATAAATCAATGTATTTTAATGAACCAAGTGGAGAATATAAACTAAATGAATTTGAGTAAATTAAGAGTTGGTTCTTGACTCAATGAATTTTAGAAAACATTGAGAAGGATCTTGACTTAATAAATTTTGGAAAACCAAGAAAAGGATATCCACTGAAGGTGTTTTGGGAACCCAGAGGTTTATCTAAACTCATGGAATTTTCAAGAACCAAAAGGATATTATTAATTGAAGTAATTTTTGGAAACCAAGAGGATAATCTAAACTCAAAGTTTTTTTATGAGACAATAGGAATATCTTGTTTAAAATCATTTTAAAAAACTAAATAATCATCACACAATTTATTTTTGTAAATCAAGAGGAGAAACTTATCTCAATGAATTTGGGAATATTATGTCAAGAATCTCAAATCAATTAAATTTTCAAAACCAATAGAAATATATCAACTTAAGGAATTTTTTGGATAATATATGACATTTCCATATGATAAATATTTCATTAAAATTGTTTTCCTTCACCCAATATAACATGGAGGTGAGATTTCTCAAATGGGGAAACATGTGATGCAAGATACTAAAATCCCATGAAAGATTTGTCTTATAAAAGGGATATATTTTAAATAATGTTTCCTTGATACACATAAAAGGAATATTTCCAAATTTGGTTCTCCCTAGTTCAAATATTATATGAAGATAAACCATTGTAAACCGGGAAACAAATACTTAACAAAACCCTAATTCCACATAAGATTTGGGTTATGGGAGTGGACAGTTTCTGCAAGGGGATATGGTTTTTTAAGACTAGACACCACATAAGTTTTATATGGTAGTAATCCCTTGGTGAATGACTTATGTGGGAACCTTCACAAAGGGATTTTGTGGACAGAACAACTAAACTTTTTTTAAAGGAGACATAGTTGAGGAATTTCTATGTAAGGATTGTTCTCACTCTTCAGTATTGAATCAAGATCCCACTTGAGAAAATTATTCATAAAATATTATCTCATAAAGTATATGACCACAAATGTGTCACAAACTAGCTCAGTTCATCCATCTGTTAGACACCTGAGTTGACATATGATAAGGCCCCAAAGAGACTTTTATGTTAGTTGGATGGAAAACCTAGGTTGATTCGTGACAAAAAAGTTTCAAATCCAGTGCCCATATAGTGTGTTAGGGAGGATGATAGTCCCTTTAAGGTATTGAACATGGTGATCCCACATCATAGAGAGTTTCCAAAAAATCACCCCCTATAAGTTGGTGTGGATACCTCATCCTTCGAGGTGTGTTTTCTAGGGAACATGCTTAGTCCCATCATCATGAGATAAAAATATATTTGAGGGAGATTTCTAAAGAATAAAATATCTTGATAATAACATCTATTAGTCCATTATAAATTGTATTATATCCTATATTTTTTTAGAATTATTGGGAATTAAAATTCCCTATTTTATTTTCATATTAATGGTAGATTGGAGATAGGATTTTTGGGAATCAAGAGGTACGTAGGGTAAGATCCTATATACCTATTTCAAATTCAGAGTGTCAAATTACTAGGTTTGTTAGGTTATTAGTTTTTTATATATATTTTTATTCATTTATTTTTGTTATGCCTAAGGGATTTTTTAGGCTCATGACAACAGGAATGAACTAGTGGAACTCGATGAGCTTGTAAGGCTTGAAAATCCATTTGGAGCTCGAGTCAAAAGTTAAAAATTAATTTGGGTAGTATTTATATAGTTTTAAAATGGTTCTCCTACCATTAAAATATTCTACACACATAAACTATTCCCCTTTGTAAAAATTATGTGTTGGTATTACTTTAATTTTAATTCATTTTTATTATGATGTGTTTATGATATTCGTATAAAACATTGATTTTAATTTTTAAAATAATATTTTTAAATGGTGAAGTTACTAGTTCGAAAAATGTTAAATGAGTTTTATTAAATTAATTTAAATATAAAAACAGTATTTGGGATTCACATTATGTGGTTTGGAAAAAAAGGGTCTTCAAAAGTGAAGTGGAATTTTGAAATAAAAGAAAATGTTTTTCAAACATTTTAGTAACAAAATGATATTTGGTTTTGGGAGAAACTTTTTTTAGTTTTAAAATGTTTTTTGGATTTAAAACTTTGTTTTGTTAATTTTTTTAAGAGGATTCGTTATAATTTTTATAATGAACATTTTTTATTCCTCTTAAATAATGATTTAAAGGGTTGATGATTTCAGTTTTAAAGGCATCTTCTTATGTGACAAATGGCATCTTAGCAAGTTTCTATCTAGTATGCTAGTGAGGATTTTTTGAAATTTAATTGGGGTTAACATGGTGATCCCACATTGGATATGTTGGATAATGAATCACCCCTTTATAAGCTATTTTGGATACCTAATCCATCAAGATTCATTTTCTAGTGGATAAGTTTAGGCTCATGAGCCTAAGAAATAATCATGGTCTAGACTAAGATGTACTTGGCCATTACAATATCTTGATTATGAGCTAAACTAGGATACTAAAAATGAAATTATTTCTCATAGTCTAAGCCTTCAAAAATCATTAAATATCTGAAATTCACATGAAGGGCCTATTTTATAAGAAAAACTAATAAACCACTCACCCCATGAATTTTGGCCACGTAAAAGATTCATGACTATATAATAATAACACCTACTATTTAAAAACAATTGGGGAACCACAAAGGATTCCAGTGGTTATAAAATATTCAAGTAGTTTTAAAGGATTTTATGACCATATAAGGTTCTAGAAACTATATAACATTTCCAATTTTATACTAAAAATTACTTTATGGGTGTATAAAATTCTCAGGGTCATGTATGATCTCTACCTTTCAACTAAAAATGAATTCTCAAAATTGAAATTCTTTCACAATAGAAAAATAATTCTTCTTAACATAACAAACGACATATCAACACCTTAATTATTTCAAAACCACAGTGTAATACCACCTTTTCATAGAAAATGATGTATTGATCACTTAATTGTTTCATGATCAAAAATAAAAAATGCTACCATCTCACCAAAAAAATCTAATAACCATGTAATTATTTCACACCCATGTAATTTATTCATGGTCATCAACCTTCACTTATACTAAAAAAGAACCAAACTTAAAATTGACATAACTTTTAATTTGGGTGTCTATTTTAGATCCATGGGTTATCAAATAAAATCTTTTTAAATGAACTATTCCATCAGATACTATTTTTACCAATAATATGTGTTTTATAAATAAAAATAATGTATGAAATACCTTAAATGGATTTAAAGGTTTCAATAACCTTTTCTCAAAAATTAATGAAATATATATCCTAATCCCAATAAAAGTTTCTCACAAACATTCCATTCGAAGAGGAAATATTTTTCAGGAATCATCTTCCCTTGGCGAGAGAGAAATGATGTGTGTAAGAACCTAGGTTTTTGTACAAGGTATGGATCAATTATTTTCAATTTAAATACCTTTTTACCACCTTATTTGAAGGATTAACTTGAACAAGGGTGTTTTGGAGGTTTATGGGGCCTGTTCAGAGGCTGAAACCATGTTTTGGGCAGAAAATGACCGAGCGCACAGTTTGTGCATGTCATGCACATTGTTAGTCTATACCATGCAAGAGGTATAGAAAATGAAGGTTTTTGGATAGAGTGTTTCAACACGGTTACTACACAGTTATTCAAACTATGCGAAGTGGACCTCCTAGGAAGATAGGTGAGCATGGTTTCTGCACGGTTTTGGAAACTGTGTGGGTAAACTGTGCGACCCTACTATGTGTTTTTTAATTTTAAATTAAAAATAAATTTTCTTTTTAAAACCCAATAGGGTTTTCTTATTACATGAACAGATCCCCTCTATATAGCTTCCTTTTGGCACCTAACCTAGGCTTTGAGCCCTACTCTCCGTCTGATCTCTATTTCGATCACTGATTGTCTCATCGGATCTGCAACGGTAAGATCTCAATTCAAATTTAGTCATTATTGATTCTTTGGAAAAATGACTATGCTATTTGGATTTAGTCTCATATGCCCTAATATTTCATAATTCATCCATTATTCATATTTCTCCCAAACTAGAACAAATCAAGACATGATACTGGATGAGTTGTCTACTACCGAGGCGAGGTAGGTGGTATATACCTTCTTTAGGATTTTCTTGGTCTTTTTCAGGCATTCATCCATTTCACCATCTATTGGACATTTCAGTGAGTTTTTTTTTGATAGTGTAGCTTTTAGTAAATGTAGTTGGACCTAGTGAGTTTGACCATGGGTTCTGTTTAGGTGCATTGGCACCCGTTGCTCATTTCAAGGTCACCTAAGGGGTGAGACTTAAGGGAATAGCTTGTTTATGCCTGTTTAAACCACCCAAGGGGTGTGTTCTTGTGATTTCCTAGTAAGAGGAATCATGTTACTACCTTTATAGTTTCATTAGCTTGTTTAGGATATGTACTACCTCCTTTCATATTGATATCTAGTGACACAATACCTATTTTGATAGCTTGTCTTAAATGAAATGTGGTTATATGGGTGGGAATACCTATATGTAAATGGATAATGGCATGTTAAATGGATTATATGGGAGGGTAGTCCCATATTCTTGGTAAATGATAAATGGTTTGCATGAGTGGGTATACTTCTAGCTTGTGCTCGTTGATGTGGGTGGGTATACTCACATGTTATTGAATTTTAATTTGGAATTCTTTAATGATTTATTGAATGATTTTATAGATGCCATGGACTTCTCTCCAGGGATATATAACATGGTAGTGGAAAACTTTGATCGAATCTACCCCTTGGGTCTTGATTCTATGGGATACATCGGGCCTTTCTACGCCATGGATCCATCTTGCTCTGGATCGTATACGAATTTCTATTTCCATGCCCCTAGGACCCCAACCAGTCCCTAACCGATTTTCCAATAGGGATTCCCATGGGAATCGATGGGATGCCTTGGACATCTTCCTTGGATCCGACCCTCGGTGGTCTAGATATTTTACTTGGATGCCTTGGTCTGCAAACACCTTGGACCCGACCATTGCGGTATGTACTACACTACATAGAATGGTTGTGGGATACCTGTTTTCTCTATGAAGTGTGGATATGGGTTATAGGATACAGATGGATGTAAGTCATGGTAGTGTGACTTACTTTTTTTACATGGTTATAGATTCCTTGTTTGGAGTTGACTCTCTTTTGCAGGTATCTTTGAGGTCTATTTGGTTTTACTTTCTGTAGTAAACTTATTATAGGGGCATATGCACTTATTTACTGGTTGTTTAAGCATTCTAGAACTTTTTTAGAATTTCTATTTGAATTGTACAGACCTGGGTGATTACCAATGGGTATGTTTATCTCACACCCTGTTTGGGCCTCCTTGGGGACCCAAACAGATTATACGATTTCATGTGATGATATGGGAAAGTGCCCTAGTACAAGTTGTTAATTGTGGATTTGGAGCAGGGGAGCATAGGACTAAGTTGAGGCCTATAATGCTGGAATACCTTTTTGGTCTTTTTTTTCTTTTTGGGATACTTGTATTGTCTTTCCATTGTCATGTCATGTCCCTCAGGGCCCATGTCGTGACTACCCTAAGCCCACCTTCCATAGGCCAGGGGTTGGCGACTAGAACCAGAAAGGCATTTTCCAATAATGGGAAGGTATTGCCTCTAAACCTATACAAACACAGACATGGAACACTCTGCACACGAAATACTCATCAGAAGAAGTAAGGTGCAACCACAACTAAAAATCACCACTGAGTAATAATAAATATTGAAGGTGAAGGGGCCAGAATACAAGCACAACTGAAATATAAATATAGGAAAATAGGAAAACAACTCATGAGGTCGTCCGCCAAGGATCCTACCTGAAGGGTAGGTAAAGATCATCACTATGACTCTCCACATAATATGGTCACCTCCATACACCGTCTTTCAGCCACCTTTGAGCTCTATCTAACCCTGAATCCTCAAAAATCAATCAAACTTTCTGTCGTATTCACAAGACACAATAAGGTGAAGGTGAAGACCGTGCAAGGGTGAGTGTAACAGTACTTAGTATGGACCCTGAGACCCCTCTAAGGTCTCCCAGAATTCCATAAAGGAAAACCACAAAGCATGATCTCAATCACAAAGCACAAAGAAAAAGACTCATCTCAAATGAGGTATAACTTAAGTACATAAGTACCTATGATTAGTCATAAGGCTAGATCATCTTATTCTATTATGTGGAACTACTTCTAACCCACACAGGATCGATAGGTACTAACCCCCGCTGACCCACACAGGATCTGACTCGCCCATGGTTGACGGGTACTAACCCCCACTGACCCACATAGGATCGGTATGCGTTGAACCACATAGGATCGATGATCACTCACCCACACAAGATCTAACCCACACAGGATCGGTATAAGCTGACCCACATAGGATCATTGAGCACTGAACCGCACAGGATCTGACCCACATAGGATCTAACCCACATAGGATCGGTATATGCAGACCCACATAAGATCACTGAGTGTTGAACCAAAAAAGGTCTGACCCACACAGGATCGATATGCACTGACCCACACAGGATCATTGGGCACTGACCAACATAAGATCTGACCCACACAATATCGGTAAGTGCTGATCCACACAGTATCGCTAGGTGTTGATCCACAAAGGATCACTCTTCATTCTTCACATCACAGCCAGCCACTATATTCTCGTACATATCATGCTTGATTCTGGGAGAATCTGCTCCTCAGTCCATCAGTCATATTTCTACTAGAACAAAGTCCCACAAAGAAGTAACCTGATAATCTTCCATGTCATAAGGTTTCCAATGCAATAGATGGCACGTCAACCGGACGTCCGGTCTATAAGTTATAGTCATTTTAGTGTCAAGGGGCCGGTTGGATTGGGGTACGATCCAACCTATCCATACTACAAATTTCTCCAAACCTCAAGTAGAGTATCTCAAAAGTACAGTCTCATTCCAAGGATTCTAATGCCATATACGGTTCATCAAACATACGTCTGGTTTGTGAGATATGTCATTTTGTGTGTATTTGGGCCGAAGAGGGTCTCGGTCTGGTCCGACCCGACCCGTTCCACCATGGGCCAATCTGACCCAGGTTTGGTCCAGCCCAGCCTACCTCGGCTGGGCTTAGCCCACCTGGAAAATTGGCCCGCTAGCTGGTGTGGTCCTCCAGCCGAGCGATGAACTGAATTCCCGAACAGTAAAGCAGTTCAGGTGGTTTAATTGGCGACGCCACTTGGTGCCGCCTCGGCTGGTAGTGGGACCCGTGGGGCGTGGGTCCCCTTCTTCGCAGCTTCGAAGCTGTGACCACCTCCCCAGGCACATTATGGCTCACCACTCTCCACCAATGCGGCCAAATGAGAGTTGGCCGCCCCCTTCGGTCCACTGCGGCACCGCCTTCCTCTGTGGTTGGCAAGCACCGGCCGCCGCCATCGCCCATCGGCGCCAGTCACCATTACCCATCGGCATTGGTCGTTGGCACCACTGTGCCGGCGAGGCTTCCTCGGGCCACCGGGTGAGCTCCTGTGGTCCATTTTCCCTTGAGAAAGTGTCTACAAGCCTCCTGATATGCTACCAACACTACAAGGCTCCCGGGTTCATCTTGTCGCTCTGTTTTCTAGTTGCTCATGAAGAATGCAACAAAGATCGAAGCAGTGGAGGGTTCGGGACTAGTTTTATTTTCCCGCACCCTCTTCATTATCATTATATCAAGGGTGTGATTATCAATAATCAAAAGATAAATAAAAAACACTTGTTCTATCTTTTCCCGCAACAACCACCCACAATTTCATCTGAATTACGGGTCAACTCATTTCGGTTGACTCACATTCATCACACTTTTCAAGAACTAGGGAAAGAAACTAATTCACTTGAATTTAAACAAACCCCCTACCTTGATCACATTGGGTACGCTTGTGGAAGAAGAAGAAGTTCCACGTGCGTAGTCATTGGTCGCTCGTCAACCCCTGGATCAATTCCTCAACAGTCGTCACAAAAACATTGTTCTTCATTGGAGGTAGATGTTTCCAGCACTTTATCAGGAGTTCTCCCGTGGGTTCCCAAAACCCACACCAACGATTTAATTAAATAGGAGGAAAAAATCCCATGTTGGTTCGTTATTAAGATTCATTAATGAATCATAATAAATGAGCCTAATTAACCACAAGTGTTGCGGTTACACAATGAGAGGTTTGGGTCTATAAATGAACCATGTTTGTTGCTCGACATTGCACCGTGGTCCCACAAGTCGCTGCTCAACTGTTTGAAAAAAGAATGAAATAACACCTTTTGTTATTTTATTATTTTTTTCCAAAGGTCCATACAATTAAATTTTCCGTCTGACTTTTTTTTAAAAAGAAGTTTTGTTTCCCTTTAGTGAATCATGGAATTACGAATTCAACGGTGCACTTGGATTTCAATTCTGAGCACCTGTTCAAAATTTAGAAAACGTCGCCCGCACGTTTACTGAACGTACCTTAAAAAAAGTTCAAAAAATTATTTACAGTCACCGTCAAACCACGTCGGTCGAGGTTAGGCTCTACCTAAGGGGAAAATGCCCTCATGAGCTCAATAGTACTCTTAGATTTCCTATCCGAGTTACTATTTAGGAGTTACAGAATTTAATAATAAAATAATTGTTACTTAATTATTTTATTTATGGACAAATACTAACTTCCACTTTTGGCACACCCCGGCCAATGTTTGGATCTTCTTAAAGAAATAATACCCTAACGAGTTCAGTGGTGGTCTCAGATTTTTAATCTGATTCACCGTTCGTGAGTTATAATCTTTTGAAAAAATAATTTTTATTCAATTATTTTATTTATAGTTATTCAATTTTTGGGTTTTCTCACCGGAGGCCTGTGCCGACTAAAATTAAGTTGTGGCTAGGGTAAACCCTCCATCTTGAACACAAAAATGCCATCATATTTCTAATTTGGGCACCCTTTTAAGATTTATTCAACTTTTTCAAGAAAACCACTCATGTGCACTATTTAAAACAAAACATTTTTTACGAATCATTCCAGGAACTTCGGGTCTCGGAATCATGTGTCGATAGATTTCACTATCTTGAAATAATTCCATATAATTAAAAAAATTATACGAAAATTCCAGGACATTACATTCTTCCCACCTTAGGGATTTATGTCCCTGAAAGATAGAACAAAGTTAAATAAAACAAATGAGGGTATTGAGCATGAATCTAAGCCTCCCATTCCCAGATTCTCTCCTGGATGTTCCTGTGTTTCCTACAAACTCACACCAGAGTGATCGGCCATCCACGAAGGACTCACTCCTGTCGATCCTATATCTCTACTGGGAACTCCATAAAAGTCACCCCATCATCAAAGTCATACTCTCACTAGTTGATAACTTTCGATGGATCATGCACACATCTCCTCAGATGCTACACATGGAAAACATTATGCACCTGGTGCATCTATGGGGGAATAGTTAAGCGATACACTACCTCGCCATCTCTATTGAGAATATAGAAAGGTTCGATGAACCTCAGAGATATCTTGCTACCTCGGCCAAATCCCAGCATTCCTTATTAGGGTGAGACCCATAAGAAGATATGATCTCCCTTCTTGAACTCCAAGGGTCTCTGAATCCTATCGAAAAAAGACTTCTGTCGGCTCTGTGATTTCTTCATCCCCTCTTGGATGATCTGCACTTTCTCTGTGGTAGGCTATACCAACTCTAGACCCATAAGTGCTGACTCCCCTGGGTCTCTCCAGCATAATGGTGATTTTCAAGGTCGCTCATACAAGGCCTCCAATGGATCCATTCCGATGGTGGAGTGATGATAGTTGTTGTATGCAAACTCCACCATTGGTAGGTGATCCTCCCAACTATAACCAAAATCTAGGACATTAAGTACGAAGCATGTCCACCATAGTTTGTATGGTCTGCTTCGTCTGACCGAGGGTAAAATCTATGCTCAAACATGCAAGAACTTGATGCTCAAATTTCACTTACTGACAAATGAGGCATCATGATATGAAATTTTCCACTTCTTTCTTTATAACCAGCCACCAGTACTAACGTCGGAGGTCCTGGTACATCTTTGCCACACCCAGATGTACCGCCAAAGGGAATGTGTGGAACTCCCTCACCTTCTCTAATTGTAGCATCACTGGTACCATGGAGTGTGATCTAAAGAGGATGGTGTGCTCCCCGCCTTCATAAAATCCATTAGGATCCCATCATGAGGATATCTGAGCACGTTAAGCCTCACAGTCAACACCCCCAAGAAATGCCTCCCTAACTTGATGAAGGAGTGGGGGAGTAACTATCATAGACTGGAGGTAAGATGCTCCATCACTATCAACGAATTATAACTGCAACGTGGCTAGATGCTTTGTCACCTCACTCACAAACTGTAGAACAATCCTCCTATTACGTGATTCTTCTACCACGTTCCCCTTCCTAGGAGTATAGACCATCTCAAATTCATAGTCGTGGAGGAACTCTAGCCATCGTTGTTATATCTAGTTCAAGTCCTTCTGTGAGAATATATACATGAGAATCTTGTGATAAGAGTACATAGTAAACTGTTCTCCTCACTATAATCTCATATCCAAGATCTCAGCTAAATCCATTCGGTATGCAGTTATAGATAATAGTGTTGTCCTTGGGTATAATCTAATGCAAAAGTCCCTCTCCCTGCGGGGAGGTAATCCTGAAAAGATATTTTGAAAGTATATTCCCGCAGTTTTCCTCTACTTTTGGAAACGGAAAACTCAAAACACATGTTGTCATGAGGGCAAGGCTGGCTGACTCAAGAGTGATCAGTTGCACCCTCCTATGCATGAGTTTAACCCATGCGGCCTGGGTTTCCTTTTTCACCGACCATGAAAAACTACATTCCAACTTTGTAGATATACTACATACTTTTTTCCTAAAACAGTCAATCTGAGCATGAAATATGGATGACCAGTCCATACCCAAACTAATGTCATAAGACCTCGATGCTGGCACCAAGAGGTTCCAATCGAAACTCTCATCTCAAGGGTCAGATCACACTGTCGGTATAAGTGTGATTATCAAGCCTCCTTTCAAAGTTATCTCCAGACGTAAGGGTCAAGTCAGCAGTTTAACTAGAAATTCTAGGTCTTGAACAAGATTATTGACAAGAAAGAATGATTAGAACTTATATCTATTAATACAAAAGCTAGTAGTAGACACATACCGTACATCCAGTCATTCCTGAATCCCTTGGATCACACTCCTTGACCACACACAGCTACTCCCTTCCCCTGTCCTCCATCTTTCTAAGCCTGGTGGGGGCCACATTAGGGTGGTGGTTGTAACATGTCGAAATGTATACCACATTTTTCTTCTCTTCTAGCTCCTCTTCCACATCTGCTGACATTCACTGGTAGTATCTACTCAGCCAAAGAATTCTCAACCACAAAGGTTCTCTCTAGCACCCTAACATAATTTGGAATGCACCGAGGAATAGTGTTATCTCTGATGTCCCTAAACACATCTCGCTCGGAGGTCTTCACCTTGAAGTACTATTCGTAAAATAATCATCGAGTACCAAGAATGGTTGGTATGCCTCGATGAATACTCAGTTACCGACATGTCATCCTGTCAAAACTGTAGAAACTCTTGGGAACAAAAACCCCTTAGATTTTTTTGGAAAGAGACCCCCTTCTCCGAGGACGGTTCTCAAGATCTATCCACAAAAAAGTTACATCATTGTAATATGGGGGTAATCTAAACCTTTTCATCACCCTACTTAAACACGTAGAATTCTCACTACCAAGTCTTCCATCTGATCGTATGGTGCCCTGGCTAGATGGAAACTCGGTCACCACCTCAGGCTAGTCCTTAGCCGCATGTGATTCAGGCTCACCTCAGAACCAAAGGGGTACCGGTCACTAAAAATCATGTAAGAAACTAATCCTATAAGTGTCCTCTACTAGTAGTGCTGGTAGTAACTTCTAACCAATGGGCAGTGGTATTGCTGAGACACTGCCAGAAGGTACCATCTCGGAAAACAGTTCTTGTACTGAAGCCTCATTACATTTTGGACCATCCTCATGGTCACTCATTGGAATCCTAGTTGGTTTTCTTCATGGAGGCATCCTGAGAGAGAATCAAGATGAACCACGTTCAATAAGTTATACCTGATGAGCTGACTCAAAGAGATAAAAAAGAAAACAACATTTTCAAAACACACGCAACTAGTGTTTTCGTGTACTGAGTCGGAAATCAGAATTTAGGGTCCTGGTGTATGGATACATCAGCCGAAGCAATGACATTAGACTCCCCAAACTGAAAACCACACTCAAAACATTTAACACTATTACTCTATTGGAAAGGTTAGAGTCCTAGTTCTCTGGTAGAATAGACTCCTCTGATACCACTTTGTCATGACCCATCCCTCGGGGCCCATGTCGTGAGTACCCCAAACCCACCTTCTATAGACCAGGGGTTGGAGAATAGCACCAGAAAGGAATTTAACTATAATAGGAAGTCATTACTTCTAAACCTGTACACACACAGACATGGAACACTAGGCATAAGAAAAACACAATGGAAGAAGTAAGGTGAAACCACCACTAAAAACCACCACTGAGTGTAATAGTAAATACTGAAGGTGAAGGGGCCAGAGTACAAGCCCTACTGAAATATAAATACAGAAAAAAGGGAAAACCACTCTTGTGGTCGTCCACTGAGGATCCTACCTCAAGGGTAGGTATAGCTCATCACTGCAGCTCTCGACATCAACTGGTCACCTCCAAACACCGTTTTTCAATCACCTCTGAGCTCTCTCTAGCCCTGACTCCTCAAGACTCAGTCATCTTGTCCATCATCTGAAAAAAACACAACATGGTGCGAGTGAAGCCCGTGTAGGTGGGAGTATTAAAATACTCAGTAGGGACCCCTATGCCCCACAATGGTCTCCCAGAATTCCATAAAAGAAAACCAAAAAGAATGATCTCAATCACAAAGCACAAAGCAAAAGACTCAACTCAAACCAGGTATAACTTAAGTACAGAAGTATAGATGATTAGTCGTAAGGCTATATCATCTTATTCTGTTAAGTGGCATAGCATATGACCCACATAGGATTGAAAAGTTTTAACCCCTACTGACCGACACAGGATCCAACCCACCCAGGATCGATAGGTACTAACCCCCCGCTGACACACATAGGATCTGACCCACACAGGATCGGTATGTGCCAACCCACATAGGATCACTGATCACCATCCCAGATAGGATCTGACCCACACAAGATTGATATGTGATAACCAACAGAGGATCCCTGATTGCTGACCCACACAGGATCTGATCAACATAGGATCAGTACGTGCTGACCCACAGAGGATTGTTGAGCACTGACCCACACAGGATTGGAATGCGTTGACCCACACAGGATCACTGAGCACTGACCCACACAAAATCTGACCCATATATGATCGGTAAGTGCTAATCCACATAGGATCACTAGGTGATGATCCACACAGGATCGCTCTTCAATCTTTACCTCACAGCTAGCCACTGGATTCCCGTACATAGTACGCTTGATTCCAGGAGAATTCACTCCTTAAACCATCGGTCGAATTTCATCCAACACAAATTCCCAGAAAGAATTAACTCAATTATCTTACATGTCATAAGGGTTCCAATGCAACATATGGTGCATCAACCAAATGCTTGGTCTGTAAGTTATAGGCATTTTAGTGCCGAAGGATCTATTGGATTTAGGTATGATCCAACCTAAACATACTCCAAATTTCTCCAAAACCCAGGTGGAGTATCTCAAAATGACTGTCTTGTTCCAAGGATTCAACCACCATATACGGTTTGTCAAACATACATTTGGTTTATGAGATATGACCTTTTGTGTGTATCTGGGCCGAAGAGGGTCTGGGTCCAGTCCGACCCAATCGGACTGAACCGACCCATTTCCGCCCTGGGCTGACCTGACCCGGTCTGGGTCAGACCCGGTTTCATCCTGGCCTGATCCAAACTGGTTGGGCCAGGCCGAGTGGGCTGGGCCATGGACCGGACCAACCTTCCTCGTCTAGGCGCGACTCGCTGGGTGAACTGGCCCACTAGCTAGTGCGGTCCACTAGTTGGGCAGTGGACCGAAATCCTGAATGGAAAAGTCTTTTGGTTTTTTTAATTGGTGGTACCACGTGGCGTGACCTCATCTGGAAGTGGGAACTATGGGGTGTGGGTCCCCTTCACCATGGCTTCGAAGCTGCGGCCACCTCCTGCGGCGCGCAACGGCACAATGCTCTCCACCAACGCTGTTGGCTGAGAGTCAGCCTCCTACTTTGGTCCGTCGTGGCACCGTGTGGTGACGCCTTCCTCCACAGTCGGTGAGCGCCTTCCTCCGACATAACCTGTTGGCACTGGTCACCAACACCATTGTGCCTGCGAGGCTTCCGCGGGCCACCAAGTGAGCTATGGTGGTCCATTTTCTTTTCCGAAAGAGTCTACGGGCCTCCCATGATGCTGCCAATACTACACGGCTCTCGGGTTCATCTTTCCGCTCTATTTTCCAGTTGCACATGAAGAACGCAACAAAGACCAAAGCAGATGAGGGACTGGGCTTTTTTCGTTTGGCACATGCCCTCCTCATTATAATTATATCAATGGTGTGATAATCAATAACCAAAAGATAAATCAAAAAACCATGGTCAAACTTTTCCCACAATAACCACCCATATTTTCATACAAATCTAGGGTAAAATTGTTTTGGTTGACCATCAATCATCATGTTTTTTATGAACGATGGAAAGAAACTAGTTCACTTGAATTTAAAAAAAACCCCTACCTTGGTCACGTTGGGTTTTCTTGCGGAATAAGAAGAAGGTCTGTGTCATAGTCATTCATCACCCATCAACCTCCAGATAAATTTCTCAATGGGTGTCGTCAAAACTTCATTCTTCATTGGAGGTAGATGTTGCCAGCACTTCGTCAAGAGTTCTCCCATGGGTTCCCAAAACACAGGCCAATGATTTAATTAAATAAGAGGAAAACCTCCCATATTGGTTCATTATTATGATTCATTAATGAATCATAATCAATGAGCCTAATTAACCACAAGAATTGAGGTTACACAAAAAGATGTTTAAGTCAATAAATGACCCACATTTATTACTTAACATTGCACCGCGGTCCCACCATTCATCGCTCAACCGTTTTCCAATAGAATAAAATAACACCTTTTGTTATTTTATTATTTTTTTCCCAAAAGTCCGAAAAAAATAACTTTTTCTTAGGACTTTTTTCAAACAAATATAATTTTCCTTTAAGCAAATCCTGGAACTGCGAATTTAATTGTGCGCTTGGATTTCAATTCTGAGCACCGATTTGAAAGTTATAAAATTTAGCTAGCACGTTTACTGAATGTACCCTAAAAAAGTTCAAAAATTATTAACAGTCACCCTCGACCCATGTCGGTCATGGTTAGGCTCTGCCTAAGGGGAACACACCCTCACGAGCTCACAGTACTCTCAGATTTCCAATCTGAGTTAATTTTTAGGAGTTATTGAATTTAACAATAAAATAATTGTTACGTAATTATTTTATTTACGGCCAAAAACTAATTTCCACTGTTGGCCCGTGCTAGCCAATGTTATGATCTTTTTAAGGAAATAATACCCTCATGAGTTCATCAGTGGTCTTGGATTTTTAATCTGAGTCACCGTTTATGAATTATAAGCATTTGAAAAAATAAAATAATTTTTATTTAATTACTTTATTTACAGTTATGTCATTTTTGGGTTTTCTCACTGGAGGCATGCGCCAACTAAACTTAAGTCGCACCTAGGGTAAACCTACAATAGTGAACGCAACAGTGCCCTCATATTTCTTATCTGAAAACCTGTTTAGGAGTTATTCCATTTTTTCAAAAAAACCACTCACACGTGCTATTTAAAAATTAACATTTTTGACGGATCATTATGAGAACTCCAGGCCTCGAAATCACGTGCCATCAGATTTAGTAGTCTTTAAATAATTCTATATAATTAAAAAATATATATAGAAATTTTGGGACATTACAGCCATGTACTATTCTAGCTGATTTCTAGATACTTGTAGCATATACATCATTTTCTATATAAGACACTTCTGGTTATTGATATATGTTCTTGTCTTGTCTTACTTTCAGTAGTTGACTAGTTGTTTTGCTTCCTCTATTTACTGTATGTTTGACTTCCACTGTGATAATCTAGTAATAAGGGTAGAGTCTCCCCACTAACTCACCTTGGCCCTCGCTAGTAGTTTGCAGCCTTTGCCGTTTGGGGAGATGCGCTTGAGGCCATGTGACCAACTAGGTTCAGGGCACCATTTTAGGTGGCATCTGGGTCCAGGACATTACAAAGTGGTATTAGATGTTTTTTTTCTAGTTTTAATTAATGTTTGGAAACATTAGACATGGATAGGAAGTAAATTGAGTTTGGTAATAAACCATGCCTTGGAGTATCTACCCCATATATTGTGAAAATCCAAATGGACATGAATGGATTTTTTATTTTCTAAATTTCTACTATTATAGTTTATTTGATTTCACTGTTGGGTGAAACACTTGATTTCTACTCATATTATTGATTCAATTTTTGGTTTTATTTTAGTTTCAACTTAATGAGATGACGGTGTTCCATCTAATGCATCATATATACACATGTTATAATCTCATGCCATGCATTATTCCATGCCATATAGGATGCATTAGATATTACATATTGTTGTGATTGTTGATGTGATAGTTGTACCTGTTGTTGTGTTAGTTGGCTACAGTAGATAAACTTGTGATGTTATCATTCAATC
Organism: Viscum album; assembly: GCA_963277665.1. Lineage (NCBI taxonomy): Eukaryota > Viridiplantae > Streptophyta > Magnoliopsida > Santalales > Viscaceae > Viscum > Viscum album. Next base: position 1,980,801,242 of record OY728155.1, read on the forward strand.
CATAAGGATTATAAGCACTTATGATTTGGTAAATGATGTACCAGTGAATTGTAAATGCTTAAATGAACTTCTGATGTGTGGTTTAACTGGGAAACATGTTTTGGGTTCATGAGGTGTTATGGGCCCTCAAGGATTCGAAAATTGGTAAAATCGTGGTGTAATTTCCTAAATAATTGAAGTTGAAATAGAAAAAGAAATTTGAACTTATGGATAGAGGGTTAACCTAAACCCAACTTTTGACAGGGCTGGAGGCACAATTTCTAGTGGTTCGATGGCTGTTCTTTATATATTCCTGGCTTTAGGAGCAGGATGTGGGTTTGACTTGGTTTCTAGGAGGGCTTTGACTTGTACTACACTTTTGAGCTTTGTGCTTTGATTTTGTTCTTTCCTGAGGCATGTGTTTGGCATTGTAGAGACATGCCACCACAACTACCTCCAATGTTATGTTGTGATGGAGGGGATGACCATAATTCAGATATGGTAGAACATGATCTATCGCTTGATCCTCTTATAGTGACATATGCTGAACCTGAGGCTGTTTCAGACACAGGTGATGAGGCATAGTTCTGCGAGGGTCTCTCTTACTATATGGAAACTTTCTAGGGAGCACCGTAGCCATCCTTGACTATGGATGAGCTGACACTGGTGTTCTAGCTGTAGCATCTTCCTAAATTTTTAGGGGATGTTAAACTATAGGATATAAAGATGTGGCTAGAGACCACGTTTTTGATTTTTGAGCATCAGGAGATGCCTCTAGAGAGGAGGGACAAGCTCTTAAATTACATGCTACGTGAAGCGGCAAATCACTGGTGCAATGTTTTGAACCAGGATAATGGGCTACAAAATATGGGTTGGGCTGAGTTTTAAACCCCCTTCTATGGATAATTTTACCCCACTAATCTATGAGCATAGCGATATAGTGAGTTCATGTGTCTAGAGTAGGGCGCGATGACGGTTATGGAATACTCAGCACACTTTTTAGAGCTGTAGTGTTTTGTTTTGATGTGTCTTACTGATGAGCTTTTGAGGGTGAGGCACTTCGAAGAAGGTCTCAGACATGCTATCATATCTCAGGACAACGTGCTTGCGTTGCCTTCTATCACTGATATTTTGAATCAGACACTGATTACAGAGTGGAACCTAAGGGATGCTAGGGATACAGATTAGGGGAGTGTTGTTTCCCACCCCAGTGGATCTACATATTCAGGTCGGCAGTGCCTCTTCGAGGCTTCCCGTGACGTGAGTACTATCCAAGTTGTGGGTGTATGTAGTTTGCTGTTTTTTCTTCAGTGTGGTAGGTGAGTCCATGTGTAAAATTAGTGCAACCATGACCCAGTTGAGTGTTGAGATTGCAGTAGTATTGGGAACATGTAGTGGATTTGTAGGACCTTCCCTCCAGTTGTGAGTGGTAGGGGTCATCTCCAAAGTTGGTTTCAGGAGAAAGTTCTTCATCTCCATGTCAGGATGGGAGTTGGAGTAGTGTAGGCCGGTCAGGTCAGGGTAGTGGTGGTCATGGTTGTGGTAGCAAGACATTAGGTTCTTAGAGACAGTGAGGTGGATCACTTAGGGTAGCCAAGTATGGTCACAGGGTCATGGTATAGGCTAGAATTATTTAGTATAACAGACCTGACAGAAGCAGGATCCCAAACCATCTACAGGGAGAGGTATGATCTTAGTAGATTCTACTATTGCATCATATCTTTTTGATAAAGGTTCCTCTCAAAGTTTTACCTCTGCATGAGTGGTAAAAATCCTTGGGATTGTGGTTTTTCTTTGTGAGGGTGTTTTGATTCTAGACACACCATTGGGAATTAGAACATGTGATGTACGCCAGTGTTTGAAGTGTCCCACTGAGGACGGAGGGTACCACTTAATCTAGGATATTTATGTCCTCGAGATGAAAGGGTTTGACATCATTCTTAGAATGGAAGGGCTAGTATCTTTTCAATTGTACGTTGGATGATATCGTTGGAGGGTGACTTTCACATCACTAGAGGGTGCAATGTTTATTCACAAACATGAATGAGATGTCCAGAAAATAAGATATGTACCCGAGCATCATGGGATGAGCGGGATGACAACCCAGATTACTAGTTTGTTTTGAGATGATCAAGGAGTGGGTTAGATATATTTTCCTCTAGTGGTGGATCACTTCAAGAATGTCTCTCCCGAAGACTCTTTTGGTTTACCTCCTGAGAGAGAGGTGTATTTCTCCATCTAGATAGTGCTAGGAGATGCTTCAGTATAAATTCATCCTTACAGGATGGCTATGACGTAGTTGCAGGAGATCAAGAGGCACCTAAAGGATTTGGAGGCGAAGGGGTTTATCAGACCTAATACTTATCCATGGGGTTCTTCAATAATTTTTGTGAAAAAATCAGACAAAACTCATAGGCTATGCGTGGATTATCATAAACTGAACCAACTGATGGTTAAAAACCGTTATCCTTTTCCATAGAGAGATGACATTTTTGATCAGCTTTGAGGAGCTCGAGTGTTCTTCAAGATCGACTTGAGGTCAAGATATCACCAGGTGCGTGTTTGACTTGTATTCATACATCATATAACCTTTTGTAGTAGGTAAGGATTATACGAGTAACTTGTTATGTTGTTCGGTCTGACGAATTCTCCAACGATTTTCGTGGTGCTGATGAACCGAGTGTTCCATCCTTACGTGGATTATTTTTGTGGTGGTTTTCATAAATGATATCTTCATGTATTCTCACAATCGACATGACCATGTCAACCATCTTGAGATCATATTGAATACACTGAGAGAGCATAAGTTATTTTCTAATCTCACAAAGTGCCACTTTGGTTTGGATCAGATTCACTCCATGGGTCACAATATCTCAAAGACAAGAATATCAGTGGACCCATATAAGATGAGAGATTTAGTCTCCTAGCAATATCCCAAGAATGTTTTTGATATATGGAGTTTCTTGGGTATAGATGGATGCTACATGTGTTTTATACAGGACTTCTCACACATAAAAGTTTCGTTGACAGTCTTGACTAAGAAAGGTGTGAAGTTTGTGTGGTCGTAATCTTGTGAGAAAACATTTCAAGAGCTGAAAGGAAGGATGGCATTAGCACCAGTCCTAATAATTCTAGAGTAGGGAAACCCTACGAAGTGGCCCTCCAATGTAGAGAGGTGTGTACAACTTCTGCATAGTTTGGGAAACCGTGAGGGAAAACCGTGCAAAACTGCTTTGTGTTTTTTTACATTTTAAATTAAATATAAAATTTATTTTTAAAATACAATTTTTTTTTCTTCTTCCACACACATATCCCCTCATTGGAGCTTCATTTTGGTACCTAACCTAGGTTTTGAGCCCTACCCTTCTTCTGATATTCATTTCGATTGCCGATTGTCTCATCAGATCTTCAACGGTAAGTCCACAATTTCCTTTTAGTCATTCTTGATTCTTCGAAACAATGACTAACCTATTTTAATTTAGGCTCATATTCCCTAATATCTCATTCTTCATTTGTTCTTCAAATTTCTCCCAAACCAGGACAAGACCTGATACTAGATGATCTATCTACTACCGAGGGAAGGTTGGTGGTCTATACCTTCTTTTGGATTTTATTTGTGTTTTTTAGGAATTCGACCATTTCACCATCCATCAGACTTTCTGGTGAGGATTTTTTTAGTGATTAGATTTTAGTAGCTGTAGATTGACCTAGTGAGGTTGACCATGGATTCTGTTTAGATGTGTTGGAACCTATTGCCCATTTCAAGGTCACCCAAGGGGTGCGCCTTAAGGAAATATATTGTTTATGCCTATTTAAACCACCCATGGGGTGTGTTATTGTGCTTTCCTAGTTAGAGTAATCCCATTACTGCCTTGATAGCTTGAGTAGATTATTTAGGATATGTATTTCCTCCTTTCTTATCAATATCTAGTGACACCATACCTATTTTTATATCTTATCTTAAATGAAACGTGGTTATATGGGTGGGTATACCTATGTGTAAATGAATAATGGCATGTTAAATAGATAATATCAAAGGGTAAGCCCATATGATTGGTAAATGATAAATGGTTTTCACAAGTGGGTGTACTCATGGATTATGCTTGTTGATGTGAGTGGGTAAACTCATATGTTAGTGAATGTTAATTTGGAATGCTTGAATGCTTGATTGAATGGTTTGATAGATTCCATGGACTGCTCTCCATGGATCTGGAATGTGGTAGTGTGCGCCTTAGGATGATATTTCCCTTGGATATTGATTCCATGGGATTCCTTGGTCTTTACTACCCTGTGGATCAAGCTTGCTTGGGCTCACATAGGAATTCCTATTTCAATGCTCCAAGGACCCCAACCAATGCCTAATCGAGTTCCCAAAATAGATTCCCATGGGACTTGATGGGATGCCTTTGACATGCTCCTGGGATCTGACCCTCCATGGTCTAGATATTTTACTTTGATTCCTTGCTCTATTGACACCTTGGATCCGACCCTTGAGGTCTACACTTCACTATATGGCATGGTCGTGGGATACATGTTTTCTCTATCCAATGTGGTTTTGGGTTATAGGACACAAATGGATATACATCATAGTCATGTGAGTTACTTGTTTACTTGGTTATAATTTCCTTTTTAGGAGCAGGCCCTCTTTTGTAAGTAGCCTTAAGGGCTGTTTGGTTTTACTTACTATAATAGGCTTATGAAAGGGGCATATGCACTTATTTACAATTTTTTTACAATTTCTAACAATTTTGTAGAATTACTGTTAGAATTGTATAGAAATGGGTGGTTTCCTACTGGGATGTTCATCTCACACCTTGTTTTTTCCTCTTTGGGGACCCAAAAAGGTTATATGGTTGCATGTGATGATAGGGGAAAGAACCCCTAGTACAGGTTGTTGATTTTTGCTTTAGAGCAGGGGAGCATAGGACCAAGCTGAGGCTGGTAATTCTGGGATACCTTTTTGGTATTTTGTTCTTTTTAGGATACTTGTATTGTATTTATATATTCTATTCTGGATGCTTTCTATATACTTATACCATCTACATCATTTTGTTTATGAGACACTTTTGGTTATTGATATGCGTTCATGTCTTGTCTTACTTTTAGTAGTTGACTAGTTATTTTGATTCTGCTATTTACTGTATGTTTAAAGTCCAATTTGATACTCTGGTAATGATGTCATAGTCTCCCTACTGACTCACCTATCACTCGATACTAACCAACAACCTCTGGAATTTGGATAGATGTGGTTGAGGCCATGTGAACAACCGGGTTTGGGGCACCATTTTGGGTGGAATCCAGGTTCGAGATGTTACAATGTGGCACATAGATATACCATTTTATATTCATCATACACAAAGATAGTTTTTCAAAAAGTTTAATTTGAGTGATCAATACATCATGGATTCCATGGTAAAGTGTGTGACACACATTTTTTAGTTCCAACATGGGAATATGGATTGATTTATAATATTGAGATGAGATTATAAATGTTTATTTTTGATTTGTGACCTTCATGGTTGTATGGTATATAGATTATATTGGATGTCCTAGTGATGATATGAAATCAATCATAAACAAAGTGTATTAAAATGGCAGTGGGACTCTTTTCTTATTATTGCTTATGTTGGGTGGTGATTTAGAAGGTTATCCAGAGAGGGAGGGTGTATCCCATCATGTGGATACCTTATATATGTGTAAAATAGGGAGATACTTTATGAAATAAGATTTATAAATAAGATTTTTGGTCGATATAATTGTTATAGTAATGTCACATGTCTTATGTATGTGTGGTGATAGGAGAGAAAGTGGTTCTTCATATAGAGGATGGAAGCTCCTTGATACGAATAGAAAGCTAGATCGGAATCTCGCCTCCTTCTAGGGTTTCCATGGTCGGATCATGGCCTCAATCCCCTTCCCTCCCCCTCCTGAGAGGGGGAGGGGTCACTTGGGATTGATTTACCCCAATACTTTTTCTCCTCTCATAGATCATGTGGAACTCCTGTCGTTCCCTTCAATTGACCTCGCCCCCAAAGTCCCCTCATTGGTTGAGGGACTCCCAAAGCTCTTGGTAATGGTAAAGGAGTTCTCCGATGTAGTGGACCTCCATAGGAACTCTCTAGTGTCCCACTTTTGTCAGAATCATCCTTCCGTTGATGCCTTCGACCACTTCGTCTCCGAGTCATGGGGTTTGAATCACCATGCAATTATTGGGATTCTGGATCCTCGAAACTTTCTTATTCGCTTCGCGACTGAAGATGACCTAATCTCTGCCAGGACTGTCAACAAATTTACCTGAAATAGAGCTCTCTTCTTCCTATTTCGATAATCCTACAACTTTTATTTGAGGTGTGATCCTCTGATGGTTCCAATTTCGGTAAGCTTCCCCAGTCTTCCACTTCCATTCCAAAACCCCTCCATATTTTCGATGCTCCGTAATATGTTGGGTAGGTTCCTTTGTTTCGACGAATGATCTCGATCCCTATGCCATCCAATTTCTCCACAGATCTGTCTGGAGGTCAATGTTTCCAAACCACTAGTTGATTTTGTGTGGATTGAGATTGAGAATGAGTACCAGATCAAACAGAGGGTTAGTTTTGATTATTGGACTGATTTCTATTGTTTGTGTGGTTGTCTTGGTCATATCCAACAGGATTGCAGGCGTGGGAAAGGATTTGATTCCACATGTATAGTTAGCGAAGGTGAGTCAAAGGTTACTGCTAATATGAAATCCTATGTGGCTGCTTTATCCTCCCCCGTGAGTGGAAATCTGGAAGAGGCTGGAGCTAAGGGTGGACATGCCATCTCATCCCCAATGCAATAGAATGGAACCACAGGGTATAGTATAGGAATTCTTGGATTAGTATCTCTAAGGTTTGAAGTTTGTTCTCTCCCGCAACAGACTCATGGTGTTGATGGGTTTGAAGAAAATGGGGAATGGACCAAGGTAAATCACTGGAAGGCCAAGTATATGATTCCATCCACTGCTGATGAAGCAGCCTTAGAGGAGAACCCTCTGTCTCCCTTAGAGTCATCAGAAGAAGATAAAATCAAGAGGATCTCAAATGATAGGATGTCAAAAGGGACGTTAATGCTCATTGATGTTGGGGACTATTCAGTTTATACCGGGAGGAAGACCAAGACCCAAAGAGATTACTCATACCTCCCCAAAATGATGACTACCCAATATTCCGGAAAGGGTATACAATTTAGGGAGCCTGACCAACAATCCTTTCGTGAAAAGGATGAGGAGTCTAATGGTGACAAGCATGAGGATCCAAACTAGTCAAAGGACATAGTGGCATCAGATGATGTACGTGAGGAGATAAGGAAGGAGGAGGCTAACCTAGAGTTTCTCCTACATTCTGAGGAAGCGATAGCGGATAATCATTTTACTATCGACGTTCCATAGGAGAAAGCTAATAGAATGTAGTCTAAATCCTAGAAAGTTGACCTTAATGAAGAGCAAGTGGGGTGGATCAGCAAGCAAGACTGGATCTTGGCTCGCTGAATCAATGAGAAGAAAATAAACCTTGATGAATACACTTAGACTTGGGATAGGATGGTCAAACACTTTGAGGATATCATCAAAGACATCCCAGATGCAAAGGTAACTTCTATCGCATGGAGTGTACATAGGTTGTTTAATTAAAAACTTTTAAAGTTTTTTTTGGAACAATTTGGTAACCTCTTATGAGGTTTGACATGTGGTTGGCTTGTAATCTGATTTTATCACTTTCCCTCAAAGTGACCTCTTTTATAAAAATTTAAATTGGATGGATATAGAGGATGTTATTGAAATGCATGGGGTTCATGGTCAATTGATAATCTAGGTAAGATATTCCCATTAGGACATAAATCATTACAGTATAAGTAGATCATGGAGTAGGATAGTAGGGTATTATGAGGGTGTATATGTTCCCATTAGTGAGATTTGAGAGTTAATGGTGGATGTTGTGTACTATAATGCGAGTGGATTTGGGTAATCTATTACCATGGGAATAAGAGATGGAGTTTTTACCTATAATATGTAGTATATAGGTTAGTATTAACTAATATGGACATGATGATAGTGAACCTAGTGGTTATTTTTGTGTTCCTGTCATTGGGTAACAGTCAGACATGTTGATTAGATGAAGATGAATCTCATGAGGTGATATCTTTTTAAACTCAATGACGCTTTACCTTTCTTCTATTACATAGAGTAAATTTGTGGGATATTGATAGGATTTACTAAATTTTCTTACTCATGGTATGATCAGGTATGATATGACCCTTGAAAATTTGTGATATATCTTGGTTGGATATAGAAGTGGATAAGGGTTATAAACCTTAAATATTATTTCATATATGGGTAAGAGCATGGGATGCTTTGGGAATGGTATATTATAGTTAGAATATTGAGAACACATATATAGAGTTCTAAGTAGTATAGAATGAGGTATTTGATGACCCAATTGAGCTTTCTGATATCATGAGTTGAAGAATAATCCCTTTTATTAAGATATTTTTTCAAGGGGAGAAAATATGCGAAGAGAATGGACTGGATATGTTATCGTATTGTATATTGATTTTAATGAATACTCACATAAGATAATGCTTTCATTTGAGATGAAGGTCTTTTGAAATTTTGGAGGTGTTTGAAAGAATCCTAAAAGTGCTTGGTTAATGTTTGGAAGAGTTTTGGTGTTGAACATAATTGGGTCAGAAAATTGAAAAAATCCCTAAAGGCTAGCTTACTCAATATGTAAGAGTCATTGTGTTCTTATTAGAGTTGTTTTGAATATGGTGAATTCATCAATATATTATACTATTCATGTTGATATGTAAGTTTCACCTTGGTACTAAGTAGTTTAGGATATAAAATTAGAAAATTACTTAGTATGAAAGAATATTTAGGTTGATATATAAGGGTCACCATTTTTCTATGAGAATTGGGATATAAATTTGTTAGATTCCTTATTATATAATAATATTCATATTTATATATAAGGGTCACTCTTTTCTAAGAAGACAATGTGAAAATTTGGATAAGTCCTCAGTGTGTAATATTAATTGTTCTCATACATAACGATCACTTTAATACTGATAATAATGGATCTAAAATTTTAAAAGACAACAATATATATGTGTGACTTTTCTTATATATAAGGAAATATGTAAGGGTTACTCCTATGATACATAAAAGTTACCTAAAGCTTCCCTGAGATATATTAGGGCCAATCTGAATTATAGAGTGACACATAAGAGTTCCAAAAAATAACTAAAATTGAATATGGTGATTTTTTTTGAATTAGACTGTCATTACAAGAAATCCATGCATTGATGTAAAGTTTTGAATTTTTGTGTTCTTACTATTTTGAGTGAAAAATTGATTATTCCATGAAGAATATAGTCACACCCAATAGAGTAAAGCAAGATAGTTTTCACCATGGATAATTTGTTTACATTGAAATGTAAGAAGAAGTTAAAGATAACTATTCAATATTGATGTAAGATATAATGTCTCATTATGATGACCTGGATAGATCCAACATCCTAAAAAAATCAACAGTAGTTAAATAGAATTTGAGGAAAGATACTTATTTGAATATAAAATTTGAAATTGAAATTTCAAAAAGGAAAAGAGTGTTAGGTAGGAATATAAAAAACCCACAAGAGGGGGGTGAATTTTGTGTTTTAAATTTTCTTCCACAATTCTAAATATAGAAATCCTATTTTAATTAGCATGAATAAGAAGTTTTTTTCTTCTGATCAATGAATAAGTAGTGGAAAATAGAAATAAAATACAAAAAAATGTTATAGTGGTTTGGGGCACAAATATCCCATAGTACACTCCACCAGATGTTCTCTCTACGAGATTGGTGAATTTCACTAGTCTGATCCTCTTATCAAAAGACTGAAAATCCAAAAACTAAGTGTAGGTATTTGAAAACTTTACAATTAAGACAAAAAACAATGTCTTTTGGTTCTAAAAAAAGAACCAATTATCCACATCTTAGATCGAGAAGCTGACACTCCACTTCAACTTTGTATGAGGAGTCAAAACTCAAATAAATCAAAAAGAGATTTGATTTGTTGAAACGGATTGATCTTCACAATTTCAGAAACACGCAACTAATAGTAGATAGATCATATTTATCAAAAAGACAATATTAAATATGAAATAAGTCTGAACAGATATAGTTTCATATGTGATCTTTTATTTTTAAGAGCAGTAAAAAAAACATAGCAGTCACAAACTTACAAGATAAAACATGTATGTCTCAAAAGTGTAGTCATCTTCCTGAGTCATTCTTTCAATGTAGTACTGTGAACATGATCACCAAAAAGATTGAGTAACAAAAAAAATATTATTCTCTATCGATTATATAAAAGAAAATAATACTTGAAGAATTATATAATGATCATTATGCTTTTGAAAATTCCAGATCCACAAAAGACGCTTCATGAATAGTATAAATTCAAAATTGAATTAACCCTGGGATTCATAACATTCCTTAATAATATGAGTAAATTTCTCTACTGAATATAGTTCTTTGAATTAGATAAATCAATATTTAAAATGGTTTAAAATGAGCTTTAAAATATCCTGTAACTCGGTCAATTCCATTGAAAACGTTATAAGAAATATCACAAAAATAAATCTTCGATGTTGAAAAGTAAAATGTAGGGTTCCTTTATAAAGAAAAAAAATATTGAATGTAGGTTTCAACTACATAGCATTATTCTCTAAAACAAAAGGTTGAAAACAAAGGGTTGATCAAAAAAGTAATGTTTATGATCTATACATTTCTCTTCAGAATGTAAGGTTAATTACTTAAGTATGGTTCTTTAACCATAATTTATTCTCTTAAAAAACGTAAGGTTACTTTCAAACATAAGGTTACTTTATCATAATTTTTGGATAACATAAGTTTGATTAACCATACATACTAATTCGGATGTAGGGTTGAGAAACCATGCTTTCTTCTTCCGGCGTAAGGTTGAAGAAAAATATGGGGATCACAATCCATACGTGTTGTACATAACATAGGGTTGATTCCATATGTTATGCTAAACCACGTAGGTTATGAAAAGTGTTTCCAAAATGTTCAAAAATAAATACTGAACACTTAATAAATATTTCCTGTGAATTAAAATCTTGAAAATAATTTCAGAATAAAAAAGAAGAATATTAATTACCTGAAATACACATAAATCAAAATCATTAGTAAATAATTAAGGGTATTTGTAAGAATCAAAATCATCATAATTTATATACTATTGTAGAGACAATATAAGGCCAAAAATCTCCCCCTTTTTGATGATCAAAAAACCCCCAAAAATAATAACATAATTTAGAATTTTTCAAACAGTTTAAAGAAAATAATTTGAAATTTGATTTGACAGAATTATTTTGATAAAAAGAAATGTTGACTTTATCCAAATTTCTCCCCCTTTTTGTGAGATCAAAAAGAATTTATAGAAAAATACTAATACACTTTTAATTTTTCACAGATCAGTAATTGAATGTTACAATAATCTATGTAGATAAATAAGGATGGATTTATGATAGTAGACATAAAACTAAAATAATATCAAATTAGGAACTTAAAATAATAATAAATAAATTTCGTTAATCAAAATTTGTATAAATACAATATTCAGTTTGACTAGGAAACAGGTAGCCTACTAATGTGGTTAGGGTAGAAGAGTTTGGTTAGGGTTTGGCCCAACTTCTAGTTCTGTAGAATTTTGAGTTGCTTTAAATAGTTCTTTCATCTCTGTCATCTATAATCACAAGTTTTTCATAAGACTATCTCCCAATTTCATAATCAAAACTCTAGAATCTTGACTAACATATATATTTTAAACAAGATTGACTTTTAATAAGTCAAGAAAACTTTCCTATTATTGCATAAACTAGTCTAACATATCTATGAATTTGTTGAGAAGATGACTGATATTAGGTTCACTTGAACTCAATTTCTCAATAAGATATCTTTTATTATTAAACAAAACAAATAATGGAGCACTATTGCACTGAAGGATCTATTGACAGTCATTCATTTCAGCCATAACAGTTGTGATTGCTTGAAATTTACAAATCAGATCTGGATAGGTAGAAGGGGTAGAGGTAAAAGCATTGGTTTGAGAAATACTTCCTTTAATGGATTCAAAATGGGTTCCTAAATACCACTTCAAGTCTCCAAAATATGTTTTGTGAATAGATTTAGGTCGAATTTTTCCAACTTCAGCTAGCATCTCTCTCTTGAAAGTGTCAAAATATTTCCTCTACACATAAATTTATTTCAATTATCTAACCTGAGTCTAAAGAGACTCAAACTCCAGCCTTGTAATTGAAGAATTATGAAAATCATCAAAATATTTCTTTGAGGCCTCTAAATCCTACTTAAAACATAATTTTCTTCTTTAATTTTATTAATCTTCAACAAAAGATCTTCAACTTGATTAGTTAGGGAATTAGATGTCCCTTCATCTGGATTCTATGGCTGAATAACAACCACAATTTCTAAATTATTTGAAGCATAATTCTCCATAGAATTATCCACTAGTTTTTCAGTTGATTTGTCACTAGAACAAGGTACATTATCAAGAAATTCTGTTTTGTATCCAGAAACATATTATTATCCATCAATCAATTTATCAAAAACTGAGAAAACCTGATTCTCAAAAACTTTTTTAGCCACATTTTATTATCTAAGAATCTACTTCTCTTCCTGAATAGTTTCTTCTTGGAAAAATTCTTCTTGAATGGATATCACTTCCTCCTGAACAACTACAATAGAAACATCCTTCAAATATCAAACTTGAATCTCAACCTATTGGTCTTCCTAAAGAACAACTTCTTCTAGATGAACTGATCAAGTAGCTTCACCTGAAACCAACAATAGTTCTTCAATAGGTGTATATTCTTTGTTCCTTAGTTTAATAACCAACTCCTTTATGAAATCTTCTTATTCCTCTTATACTTCATTAAATTTTAATTTTATCTGAGAATATTTGGAAACTCCATCAGCTTTGGATTCTCCAATCCCATCATTTCCAATAGCACTTTGTTCCCCCAGAGCAAATGAACTTGATTTTTGTTGGTCATCTGCACCAGTTGGCATAAGCCTACCTTTCAATGTACACTAGTAAAAACCAATTTTTGTAATAGTGAAAACACTCATAACATTGTTGTGAAAATATTTAATTCTTGAAATGAACACAGGAACCATATTCTTTCTAAGAAAAATTAAATACATTTTCCTTCCATAAGGATTAGATGAAAAATGAGCCTCTACTTGACACCTCAATATATACATTCTAAAATTCAATTTGATATCGATTATGAATGAAAACATAATTTACATGTTTGGATATAAAATTCTCTTCATCTCAAATACTCTTGAAGAAATTATCATCTGAATATATTTCACCAAAAATATTTGATCAGCCTAAAGGTCCTTAACAAACATTTTCATGATAATAGATGACCCAAACAGAAATTACCTATTGTCTATAGATTTTTCATATTTATTACCAATAGAATGAAGATCAAAATTAAAAACACCTTCATGGGAACATTTCAAATTTTCAGCTATTTCTACAGAGGAAATAAAAAAATCCTTGTCCACTATCTTTGTAGAATGAGTGTCTTAAGTCCCACCAAAACTAAAATAAATGATATTAAATAAATGCTTCAATTATATCCCATATATGAATTCTATATTTACCTTGTTAAATAGAAATTTTAGACCTTGAAATGTGGGAGCTTTCTTATGAAATAAGTCTGTCTCATACAGCCACTCGAAATCGACGACTTTTCCTTACAGAATCTTTATTGAAGAAACTCACAGATGCTTGGGTCACTAGGTTCATCCTCATTAGTTCACTTGGTTTTTCTCATTTCTGAAAATTAAAATCTCTGAGGTTCTTTGTTTTTAGGGTTTCAAAGGTAGATGAAGGCTTCGGTAGGAAAAATGGGTTGAGAAATGAAAAGGTAAGGAGAGACGAAAGGTTTCCTCATGAGAAAGGTTTCAAATATTACTTTGTTTTCTATGACATTACATAAGATAATTATGAATTTTTTTTGAAAACATGAAAATTTATAAAATAAAACCAAAATTATTTACACAAATAAATAGAAGAAATAATAATAAGTTAAGCATTGAACAAAATTTAATAGAGATAAATAATCATTAAATTAGATAAAATTTATTTAAAATTATATAAACCTAAATCCACCTTAATAAAATCAAAACTAGCATTGGGAAGTGGTTTAGTAAAAATATCAACCAATCGATATTCATAATTAAAAAATTCCAATGATATATCATTTTTAAGACATGATCTCTTAGAAAATGATTCCTTATATTAATTCGATTGGTCTTAGAATGACTTATAGGAATATTAGAGATATTAATAGCACTAGTATTATCATATAAAATAGAAATATTATTAAAATTTAGTCTAATGTTTAGTAGAGTATTTTTCATCCACAATACTTGTTCACAACAACTTCAAGAAGACACGAATTTTGCCTCAGCAGTTAACAGATCAACTGAGGGTTGCTTATTACTCAACTAAGAAACTAAAGTCAGCATACGAATATAAAATTAAATTAAGATCAGAAATTTTGAGGTAAATAAGGGTTTGAAAAAAAAATCCTTTTAAATATCTATTTTTTTTACAGTAGTAAGATGGGATTCTTTTGTATTTTATTGAAATGTAGCATAAAGATATACTAAATACATAATGTCTGATCTACTAGTAGTAAGATAAAACAAACTACCAATCAGACCTCTATATAACTTGATGTCAATTAGTTTCTCAGCATCATCCAAATCATGTTTTATATTAATACACATGAGATTTGTATATGTCTTTCTATTTTGAAGACCATTTTTTTCAATAAATCTATAATATACATACTTTTATTTAAAAAAAATCATAATCTTTTTCATAAATTTGAAATACTAAAAATAAATTTAATTCTTCCATCATACTCATTTCAAATTATATTTGCATTATATTTGAAAAATCATGAAAAAATTTTTTATTAGTTGAACCAAAAATAACATTGCCAAAATAAATTTGAACTAATAAAATATTTGGACATATTGTTTTTGTAAAAAGTGGTAGATCTACCAAACCAATAGTAAAACCATTTTTCCAAAGAAAAAAACATAATATTTCATAAAAAGCTCTAGGATTATATTTAAGTCTATAGAGAGATTTAGTAAGTTTAAAAATAGAATCTAATTTTTGAGGATTTTTAAAACTATAAGGTTATTCATAATAACCTTCCTCCATTAAATAACCATTTAAAAAGGTAGACTTAACATCGATCTGATATAATTTAAAATTCATATGAGATGCATAAGATAAAATAATTCAAATAGATTCTAATCTAGCTTCTAGGGA
Organism: Viscum album; assembly: GCA_963277665.1. Taxonomy (NCBI): domain Eukaryota; kingdom Viridiplantae; phylum Streptophyta; class Magnoliopsida; order Santalales; family Viscaceae; genus Viscum; species Viscum album. The sequence goes on from OY728155.1 coordinate 1,980,816,632, forward strand.
AAAGGAATCATCATAATCTATACCTATTTCATGATTATAACCATTGGCTACTAATATATCTTTATTCCTAGTGATAATTCCTTAATCATTCTATTTTTTCTAAAAATACACTTGGTTCCTATGACTGGATAGTTGTTTTGTCTCTCTATGAGTTCCCATACTTTATTTCTCTTGAACTGGTTTAACTCTTCCTGCATACCTATCATCCAACTCTTATCTTCTAAGGCTTCTTTAATAGTCTTAGGTTCTAATTGAGATAGAAAGGCAAAGAATTAAGCTAGGTTCCCTACACTTCTTCTAGTTATAATTTCAATGTCTAGGTCTCCTATAAAATTTTATAAAGGGCGGCTCTTTAAAATTCTAGACTGTTTAGGCAGAACACCATTAGGTTCTTCAGTTTCAAGTTCTTCTGGACTGGACTGAACTTTATTAAAATTAGAATCAAAATCATTTTTAAGGTTTTCAAGTCTCATGTTATCAAAAGAGTTAGTGACTTCATCTATTTGATCTTTCTCTTTAATAAAAGAGTCAGTTTCCTCAAACATCACATGAACTGATTCTTAAACAATCCTTGACTTTTTATTAAACACTCAATAAGATTTAGAAGTAGCAGAATATCCTAAAAATATTCCTTCATAAAATTTTGGATCGAATATACCAAGATTGTCCTTGGTGTTCAGGATATACACCTTGAATCCAAAAACTTTAAAGTAATTTACTTTAGGCTTTCTATTATTCCAAAGTTAATAAGGTGTCTTTTTGAAAAAAGGTCAAATTAAAACTCTATTAATCATATAGCAGGCTATTCTTGTTGCTTCTAACCAAAAAATAGGTAGGTAGACTATATTAATTTAGCATAGTCCTAGCCATTTCTTGAATAGTTCAATTTCTTCTTCCAAAAATTCCATTTTTTTGAGGTGTTCTTGGTGCAGATAAGGTATGTTTAATAGCCATATTTGAGCCAAAAAAATTAAATTCTTGATTCTAAAATTCACCACCATGATCACTTCTTAATGAAATTATTTTGAAAACTTTTTCATTTTGTACAATTTTAAATAAATTTTAAAAAATAGAGAAAACTTTGCTTTTAAGCTTTAAAAAATAAACCTAGGTAAATCTGGAATAATCATAAACTAAAACATAAATATATAATTTACCAGTAAAAATTCCTACTCTTGATGGTCCAAAAAAATCCATTTGTATATATTCTAATGGTTTAGATATAGCAATTTTTAATCGATTTGAAAGAACATTTGTGTTTATTTCTAATTTGGTATGCATCACAAAATCTTCCATCATCAAATTTTAGATTGGGTAAATTAAAAACAAGTTGTTTCTTAGATAATATATGTAAAGTGTAAATATTAAAATGACCAATTCTTATATACTTGATCCATGACTTGCTTTGTCTTAGAAGTTAAAAATTTCACTTTTTGTTTACACAAGAAAAGTAAGTCCGGAGTATAAACATTATCATTTCTATGGGCTCTAAACTTAAGCAATTAATTTTTAAAAACTAAGAAGGAATTTTTAGATAAATCGACCTAGAAACCATAATCACAAAGATGAGAAATACTTATCATATTGTGATTAAATCCTTGCATATAAAGTACTTTGTTGATAGACATGATCTTTGGATCTCCAACAGTTCCAATTTCAATTTTTTCTATTTGGAAATATCACTAAAAGTAACATAACCTCTATCCATTTGAGTCAATGTATGAAATTTATATAGATCTATACTCATATTCCTTGATCATCCACTGTCCATATACCAAATGGTATTTCTATTTTTGTGTCATTTTACATAAAAAATCATTTAAAAAAATGTTTATTTTGGTACCCATATCTTCTTGGGTCTAACTGTGTTAGCTAACTGAGATCTGGGAATCCAGATTTGCTTTGTTTTTCCTTAACTCATATCATTTGATTCAGATAATTTTTTGAAATAAGAGTTTTTTTAATACAACTAATTTAATTATTTTTAAATAATAGTTATTTATTAAATGTCCTTTTTCCACAAAAATGGCAATTTACAATTATTAAGTTGGGAAAAAAACAATTCTTATATAGTTTAGATTTTTCACCCTTACTTCCTATACAAAATGTTTCCTTTTTTAAATATATTCTTACCATGAATTTCATTCAGAATATTTTATCCATTTGTAATTAAAAGAGAAGCACTTTTATAAGTTTCTACTCCATATTGTAATGCTTTAATCCTTTTTTCGTGATCATCACAGTTTGTGGTATCTGAGTTTAAATTTTCAATTAACTCATTATGTTGTTTAAGTAAGGTTTCTCTTTCTCTGAAAATAGAATTATGAATATTTTTTAAAGATTTTTGTTTCTATAGTAAGGAGTCATATTTCTTTTCTATAATTGTAAAACAAGCATCCAATTTTTCATTTGAACAACTAGAATCTAAATCAAAATTAAAGAAATAATAGGTGTTTAACTTATCTTCTTCATCTATGAAGAAAATACTTTCTTTTAGACTTATTCTTCCTTTTCTGAATCAGATTTTGATGAGATTATAGAGTATTTAGAAACACTCCATGTTTCTTTCATTTATATTCTAATTTTATGTTCATAATCATTATATTTCTGATATTTCTTATCTGTCTTTATTTTTTCACCTTTTAGTTGAGGATAATCAGGTCTTATATGACCCAATTTATTACATTCATAGAATCTGAATTCTATTAAGTATTTCTCATCCTTTTTAGGGATTTATAAATACTTTATTTTTCTTTTAAAATATGCTGAACATTATAGCTAATGAATCCAATTCCATTTTAGAATCAAATGAATCGGAATTATTTTATTTTCTAATTTCTTTGTCTATTCTTCGACTTTTCTTCTAAGATGTTTCTTTAAGAGCTCTATTATCCTTTTTCATGATAATTTTATGATCTTCAGCTTTGAATTTCATTTCAGCTTCAGATTTCATTTTAGCTTCATAAATCATCCATGTCCCAATTATTTATTTCATGATTAGATCTTTGACAGGTGATGATTGTCGAATAGCAGCAGATATCCCATTCCATTTAAAAGGTAGTACTCTTATTACTTTCAATGCTTTATCAGATTGTTTGATAGGTTCATCTAAGGTTTTAATATTATTGATAATTTCTATAATCCTTCCATTAGTCTATGTAATACTTTCCCCTTTGAAAATCCTAAATGTATAAAATTTAAGCTTTGTTATTGCATAACTCATCTGTTTTACATTATTTATTCCTTCATAGGAAACTACAATGGTTTTCCACATTTCCTATGTAGTAGGACAATGAGAGAGGCAATTTAATTCATCTTGTCCAAGACCACAAATAATTTCATTCATTGCTTTGGAGTTTATATCATATTCAGCTTTGGTTGCAGCAACCCAAGTTTCTGGTTTCTCAGGAATCTTATAGGGAGTAGTAATCTTAAAATACACTCTAAATCCAATATTTTTAAAATAAATTATCATCCTCGATTTCTAGCAGCCATAATTTTTACCATTGAAATATGTATCAACAAATTTGTACATCCCTTTTATGGGATCATCCATTTCCTTCTTTATATAGACCTTTAAACTTTCATCTTTCTATATCTTTATCCAAAATCCTTCCTCTGATACCAATTTTTAGTTTAGAATATACAAAACACATAAGAGGGAGGTGAATTGTGTCTTTTCAAAAACTCTTCAACAATCCTGGACTGATTCTGCTATTGTAGGTTCTGATAGGGGGAAAAAGACTCTTGGCTGGTTCTTATTTTGATGTGTGTTTGTTTTTGGCGTTTGGGTCCATGTAAGGCCTTGTGGCCTTTTGTTTTCTTTTTGTTATCATTTTGTTCTTGTAATGGGTTCCTCCTTTTCCCAGTCTTCAAAAGGAGTCTTTATTTGTTCAAAAAAAGGGGTTCACCCCTAACTTTCTCAAAAAAAATCCTGAATTTAAACACACTCTTTTAAGTATCATGGATAAGAAGTGTTTTTCTTCTGATCAAATAATAAGCAATATACAAACAAAAATAAAAGACATGTATTTTTATAGTGGTTCGGGGCAAAAATATCCCATAGTACACTCCACCAGATGCTCTCTCTGCAAGCTTGGTGATTTTCACAAGTCTAGTCCTCTTATCACAAGACCTATAATCCAACAACTGAGTGCAGGTATTTTACACCTTTAAAATTCAGACTAAAAAAATCTTATGGTTCTAAATAGAGAACCTATTATCCATAGCTTATATCAAGAAGCTGACACTACATTTTAACTAAGTACGAATAGTCCAAACTCAAATAAATCAAAAAGAACTTTGATTTGTTGAAACAGATTGATCTTCATAGTTGCAGCAGCATGCAACTGATAGTATATGAAACCTCTTATAAAAAAACAATATTCAAGATGAAATAAGTTTGAAGAGATCCAGTTGTATATGAGATCTTCTAATTTTGAGAACATCAACAAAAATAGAGTAGTCACAGACTTACAGGATTAAACATGTATGTCTCCAAAGTGTAGTCCTCTTCCTGAGTCATTCATTCACTGTAAAACATTGTATATTATCACCAAAAATATTGAATAAAAATCAAAATATTCTTCTCTCTCGATTATATAAAAGAAAATAATACTTGAAGAATTATCAAATGAGAATTCTTATTTTGAAGATTCTCAATCAAAAAAAGACGACTGATGAACCGTAGAAATTCAAAATTGAATTTACCATGGAAATCGTAACTTCCCTAAAGAATAGAAGTAAAATTTTCCATTTAATATGTTTCTTTGAATAAATAAAACAATCTTTAAAATGGTAAAAAAATGAGTTAAAATATCATGTAATCAGTCAAGTTCATTGCAAAAATTATAGAAAATATGATGATAATAAATCTATAACATTGAATAGTCAAACATTGGTTTCCTTCACAAAGTGACAAAATACTAAATTTAGGGTTCAACTACATAGTGTTCATCTTTCAAACAAAAGTTTCACAATGTACAGTTGATCATAAAAGTAATGATGATGATCCATACCTTTCTCTTTAGAATGTAAGGTCCGTTACTTACATAGGGTTCTTTAACCATACTTTATTCTCTTTCCAAATGTAAGTTTCCTTTCAAATATAAGGTTCTTTTACCATACTTTTCTGATAACATAATGTTCATTAACCATACATACTGATATGAATGTAGGGTTGAGAATCCATACTTTCTTCTTCCAATATAAGGTTGAAGACAAACATAGGGATCATGATCCATACATATTGTACCTATTGTAGGATTTATTCCATACATTACGCTAAACCATCTATGGTATGAATTGTGTTTCCAAAATGTTCAAAAATATATCCCAAACAATTTTAATAAATATTTACTAAAAGTTTAAAGCATAAAAATAATTTCAGAATAAATTACAAGATTATTAAATCCTTGAAATACACTTAAATTAAAATCATTTGTAAAACAAACAAGGTTATTTATGAGTATCACAATCATCATAATTTAAATAGTATTATTGAGACAATACATTCCCAACAATAAGCACCATTTAATTGGACATAAATTGAATAATGGTCATTCATTAATAAGTAGAAGATAATAATAAAGAGAACTTGGAAGATAATTAAGAAGATATTGTTTTCAAAGAATTTTTCATTGATAGAATAAGAAAAATAAGAATAATTCACACCAATTCTAATTTTTTTAGAATTATGGGATCACTATATAGTAACTAGAGATAATCATTCATAGGTAAAGAGTAATCCAAACCTCATTGAAGATAAGAAAATACCAATGATAAGATTGATTAATGTGGAATCTTTTATTCTTATAGTATTAGACTACTATTTTATATTCATGTAATTTGAGTTCATGTATAAACAATGCTCATTGAATCCACAATAGTTATTCTAGTGGATTGTAGGGTATTGTGAGATTTGGGATTATTTTGAGGAGTAGCTAATAATTTTGAGTAGTGATCCTTCTCTATCAGGTGTAATTTGTTTTCTTATTTAATTGATAAGGTATATTACTCCAACAAGTGATATAGGATTATTTCACAAAAAAACTATTAAAATAATTAATAGAGTAATTTTCATTGATTCACCTCCCCCCCAGTGAACTAAAACTATGCACTGGGTCCATTACAAGTAGTATCAGAGTAAACGAAGTTCCCTCTATAGATGATCAACTATTTTTATAATTGTTTTATCTTTTTTTAAATATTTTTACTCTAAATTTTTGTTATGATCATGAAAAAATTTAATTTAGTAAACAAAAAATGGATTACTAATTTTCAAGGGAATTTTTTTTATATTTGTAAATATTGTACACTAACATATTTGTAGTCAATAATTATAGATATATGGTAAAATGATATTGATGGTTCTATTCCTTATGTTAAAGGTTCTATGATAATGACTATCTATATAAAGAATTTAGGAAATGATGGGCTTACCCGAAATTGAATCTTTTTATCTTTTAAAAAAATGTTTTTATCATTATTAAAGAGATTAAGATTGTAAAAAGAATTTGGGATAAGTTGGAAAATATTTATGACGGAAACATAAAGTTGAATCAATCTAATATAAAATTTTTGATATTGAAGTATAATGATCTCCAGAAGAATGATGATTAAATAGTAGACAAATTATTCACTATAGTTAATGAAGTTATTAGTACCATCAAACGTTTTGGGGAAAATCTTGAAGATTTCAAAATTTTATGAAATATATTATGTATCTTCTTTGAAAAATTTAATGAAATTGTTTCATAACTCAAAGACCAGAATCTGGGTATATTTTCTTTGTATGATCTATATATCATTCTTATTTATTATGAAATGTAAAAGGGATGTACCTATAAGAAGAAGAGAAAAGATGATAAGAAAATTTCTATTAATGTTTTGAGAAAGGAGAAGAGAAAAAAAATAAATTAATGAATATGAGGAAGAATCTATTTTTAGAGAAAATATAGAAATTTAATTTGAAAAAATCATATCATTTATTTGAAGAAGTGTGATAAGTGTTAAAGAAAATTTTTAAGGTAAGATTCCACTTAAATGTTTTAAGTGTGGATAAATTGTAAATTTTATAGAAGATTATTTCAAATTGAAAGAATATGATTTTTATGATGATTATGTTAATAATCCAAGAATTTACTTAAATACTAAATACCAAAATATTATTCAAAGGGGAAAGGTAGTAATTTCCCAAAATTCAAGAAGGTGAATTTCTTATCTTATGATGAAGATGATGATAAAAGTGAGGATGAAAATAAAGGTTATACTTCCAGTGAAGTTGATGAAAAATTAACAATTTATAATGTTTGTGATAAGGAATTTTCTAGTTATAAAATTAGAAATGATGGAAGTGATGAAGAAACACAAATAGAGTTCTTGTAGAAATTGGATCTCAAACAGTGTCTCTTAAAGATACCTATATTGGAAAAGAGTGACAAATATTTGAAGAATTATTTTCATTTATTTATAAAAAAATATAGATTATATGCTTAAAAGAGTCAAAATTAAAAACATTTAGATTGAAAATTTGATGAATTTGAATATTGACTTGGAAATGAATGTTAATGAAACTAGGAAAGAGTATAAAGTTTTTTCAAATAAATTAACAGAATCAGAAAGAGATTTGGAAATTTTTAAAATTAAACTTACATAATTCAATTAAATATTTTATAGAAAGATATCAAAGAATAAATTGGTTAAAATTTTTGAGGCAAATACGAAAGGTGAAAATGTTTAATTTGTGGAAATGAAAACTAAATCTCAAAAATCTAAAAATTTTGGGGGCACTGATTGGAAAGTGAAATATACAAAAAATCGTTATCATAAAGATATATAAAAACAAAACTACAATAATGAAATAAGTGTTGGGAATATACAATAATTTTATATTGGAGTAAATATCCAACATCAATTGTCAAATAAATAAAGGGTTACAAGAATCTACTTCTGGACAAAAAGTATTCTAGAAAGGAAATTATGCATTTTATCAATATTATGGGTTTTTTAGAGGATTTAGTAATGTGTAAAGAATATGTTAGTTTAAGCACTAAAAACACATTGAATTTTTTAGGTTATGGGAGGAAAATTTTAAGTGAGATTAAACCTATTTAAAGAATAAAATTTTAAAAGTAATAGGAAAATATTGAACTGGAGGTTGAGAACAAGTTCAAACTATTATATGAGCTTTGTGAGTGATGTGACTAGTTGTGCCACATTTTTAATGTTTTCCTCACTATTTTATCAAATCAGTTGATTATGAATAATTATACTCAAATTTCTTAGAACATGAAAGATAAAGGAAAGGATAAGGCCTTGGTTGTTGATGTGGAACTCAAAGAATCATAAAAGGGATGTCCAAGGATCTTGGATAGTAGATGATTCTCTCATATGATATAATATTTGAAGAACATAAAAGATATACAAATTTTAAAGGAAGGATCATTGGACTTTGGTAATGATAGGTCACTAAATATTAAAGGACTTGTTTTAATGATCATTTTGTGAGTCAAGGTATAATAAATGAACACATTTTTTATTAATTAATTTAAACACAATTTAGTATGTTTATCTTAGCTTTATGATGAAGGAAATGAAGTGGTGTTTCATACGAATAAAATTTTATGAAAAAATTTAATGATATATGTGTTTAGATGCTAGTTAATTTAACCTGAGGAAACTTGTTTTATGTCAGTGAAGTTTAAAATTCAAGCTACCTGAGCATGAAAAAAGTAAACAATATATGGCATTGGAGTCTTGGCCACCTTGGTCAAAATAATATGAACAAGCTAGTATAAGGAAACAATTTCCATGATGTGACATTATTTAAGTGATAAAGGGATTTAATGTTCTCTACATGAAAAAATTGAATGATAGTTAATTTTTTACATAAGAGAGAGGATATTCAGACATCTCATCCATTATAGATCTTTTATTTAGATATTTATGAGACTATAATGAAGAATTAGAAAAATATAGATAAGTATAATATTCTTTTATTTATGAATTCACTCATTTTTCATTCATTAAGTATATGAAACAGAAGTTATATAATTTGAGGAGGAATAGAATCATTAAAATGGTTCAACTGACACCCTTGAGGAAATTCACACTCCACATGAGTCAGTCAAGAAATGTAATCTCACAGAGGATCGTCATCAGATGGCCCTTTCTTCGAACATTATTTCAACTACCATCTCTATGAATATTTAGGAGTATATTATTGAACTTATTTCTTTAAATATGGATGGTCCAATATTACTTTATATGTCATTAGATGATAATCCAGTGGACCATAAATTGATTTTTCGTACAGGGAAGGAGTCAAGTGACTACCCTGACCAACGTTTATTGTATAAAAGAAAAACTATCACTCCTTTAAAGGATCTGAGAGAGGATTAGTCAATCCTAGTATAAGAATGATATAATGAGTCTCCAAAGGGGACACAACCTATTACCAATACCATTGAATCAAAACCCACCAAAAATAAAAAATGGTGAAGAAAATAGAGAAAAAAACAAAGGGGGATCCACCCCCCAAACCAAAATCAAAATGAAGATTATTTTTTGGAACTATTTGGGAATATCCAACCATAGCACAGAGGGTTCTATAAGGATCCTTACATGTAGGTATAAACATAATATTATTGGAATCTATGAACCAAAGAAAAACTACTTTAGTTATTTCTCCCATTCTGCTGTGAGTGTCTACTCAATCCTAGCCACCACATGGTCCACTTCCAACCTTAACACGATGTGGATCTTGGTTATTATCCTCATGGAAGATCTTGCTATTATACATGAGGATGAGAAGATAATTATAACACACCAAGTTTTTCTAAAAATAAATATAAATTCATGGAACTTTGTTTTAAGTAGATATTTTTAATTAGCCTTTAAAACATAACTTTTCTACTTCTATATTCTGAATTTCAAGAAACTGTCATCTACAATTGTGTTCAGTATGTTATTTGGAGTATATTAGAACCAACTTGTTTTTTGGGCAATAGTAAAATACCCTTATTAATAGTAATATTAATAGTAATATGACTCTAATGAATACCAAATTTTATTATTATTTTATTTTATTAAGACATTAAGATAATAGCATCTAGGTTAATTTTTCACTGTGATATAAAAGTAGTTACATAATTAGAATTGTTAATTTTTTAATTAAGTATGATTTTATTTAAAAATTAAATTAATAATATTTAGAAAATTATTTTCGAAAATTGGACTTCATTTTTGAAATCTAAACATAGATAAATGTTTAGGGTGAATTTTGGGAATTTTTCTGAAACAGTTGATTTTTCGGTGAATAGTAAAGAATACAGTTTTTAGTTTTGGTGTGTAATGACATCATTAATGATATAATAATGATGTAATAAATCTGGTAAACTTTTTTATAGTTAAATAATATGTGAGGTGTCCCAACTGGCTTATACAATGGGAAATTACCATGGGCAAGCCCATGGTTTTTCAAATACCACCCATGAGGTGTCACTTGGAAATTATTAAAATATTCCCTTATTTTGCTATAAATACCTACCCATTATTTTATTAACATCATTCCAAATTCATCCTCAGTAAAGCTCTGGCATCCTTACCTTTTTAGTATTCCTCCCAAGGTTTCCTCAAGTCCCCAAGGTACCAACCTTAAATCTCTAAGAGTTATTCTACAAGGTAAGAAAATTCTCAATTTCTCTCTTTTCCCATTCAAGTTCTCTTTTATGTGGTATAACTTTCAAGTTTCCATACCATGTTATTATTTGCTTCTTATTATTGATATACTCTATATTATGATACATTTATGTATGGGTGACCATTTTCCCCTCTATTTTTAATATTTTCTAACACCATGTTGTGTAGCCGTTAGGCTTCTGAATTTTTGTAAGGGATTTCTCAATTATTCTTTTATTTTGAGTTCCTTTCTCATTATTTCTTAATCTCTTCTTACCCAAGTGGCATGAAATCTCTAGAATCATGTATATTCTGAATTTTCTCATGTTCATGGAGAATTAGTCATCATTTTTCTTCTCCTCTCCCACTTATTCAAAGAATTAAAAACATTGTCCATGATGTGTCGAATTACTGACATCATGGATGATGTGATTTCATTTTTCTTTAAATCCTTCAAGTCTGGTCATGAAACCATTTTTATGGTTGAAACAGGTTATAATATATATATTTTTTCTCATAAATGGTTCTGTAATTTGTTTTAACACAATATTTTAATTTATAAGACAAAATGAGGTTGTTATTATCAAAGAACCACTAAAATGATCTAAACAAACATCATTAAGGTTTTAACTTATGAATCATCCTCATATTAAACATAAAAATTATAAATGGTATAAATTATGTTACTGTAAATATGTAATTACCTTACCATTCCAATTCTGGAATTTCACTTCCAATCGACAAGAACAACCACCATGAACCAATCATGGAAATCGTGTTAAGAACTTACCCAAATACAGTGCAAGGAGCAAAATACTAACAATTAAAGGGTGAAATGATGTTATGAAATGATAATATAAGATGTTATAAACATGAAAATATTTCCTTAAACTAATAATAACACTCTTTTAACCATTATACAGGATGTTTAAACAAGATATAAGTAAGACAAACTCGAGGTAAGGGAATTATTAACCTGATTTCCATTCTTTGGGTTAACCTTCTAATTCATTATTTATGTGCTATTTAAATTGTTTATGTGATGGGTTCTGTTTATATTATATTTTATTATGTTTATTTATAGTATATATACATACTCCATCCACTCTATTAAGTATCTTGTCAATTGTATGATATTTATAAAAGGATTTTCTTTAAAAATCCTCCTTTTAAATTCGGTTTTAAGAAATTCCAAAGTAATATTTTTATATAATTATTCATGTTTTATGATTATGTTTTGGTTATTGAGAATTATTTATAATGAAGGGTGGTACCTATATCTCCCTCTAATTAATTGGTTATGAATATGTTGGAGGTCGGTCATATGGTTACTCCAAGTGTAACTGTGATGGTTACACAAAGTAAGGTAGTCGTGAGGGTTACAAATTATAAGGTAGCCAAGAATGGTTACAAGATTATGTAAGTAATGCCAAAGATACCTTTATTATTATATTTATGTTATCATGTTTCTGTGGATCTTGTGTAAATCTCATGTGACATGAAGTAAGTATATATGAGTGACAAGCATGTCTTTTGAAAATGTTTTCATACGTTACGAGTATTCATGGACTAATGTGATCTTTCCTTCTTTTACATCCCTAAATGAGATTTTGTGCTCATCCCAAGTTTTTAAATGATTTTAATAGGTTAATGGATGTGTAATTCAGGGAAGGAATCCATGTTAATGTTGAAAAACTGTCAAGGAGTCTTGTTTTATGTTTTAATTTTTTATATTTTGAAGAAAAAATGGAAACTGTTTTTATAGTATCCACTCTCTAATAATGTGTAATGTTATGACTATATTGTACTAATTCTCTAGAGCTCTAAACTTGAAAAGATCCTCAATGTAAAAGGAAGTTTTTTCTTGACTAAATTCAAGGTTATGTATGTAATAAGGTCGGGTCCTTATAGTTAGTATTAGAGGATGGTTTAGATAACTTTAGGGGTTAGGGTGATGTTAATACCATAAATCATTTTCACTCTATGTTTAATTTGAAATGTTTTAGCATTTAAAGATTACCATGTTGCTTCATCTAAGACATGTTTGTTCAGAATGGTTATCCGTAGAAGGAATAGGGATGCTGAAGAGGAGAGGCCCCGACAGAATGACATCCTTCCAGAACTACAGCCCGGAATGGTAGGGATTCGAACCGAGAAGTTTGTGAAAGTAATGGATCAGCTAACGCAAGAAATAAATAGTGGTGGAATCCATAAAAGAGAACCAATAGTGGTACCACAACGAAACATGATAGTAGTGTAACATTTTATGAGACAACATCCTTCGTTATTCAATGGATATTATGACCCAGTAGCAAATGAAGGATGGATCAAAACCCTTGAAAAGATATTCGATGTTATGGGATGTTCATAAAATCAAAAGGTAAGTCCTTCCATTTATCGTTTTGAAGGGGAAGCTGATCAGAGGTGGTCAATGGTAACAAATATCAGGGGTAGAGAGGATTTTGATGCCTTAGAGTGGGATGAATTTAAAAGTATTTTCCTTGAAAAATATTTTCCTAAGGTGGTGAGACATAGAATGGAGAAGCAATTCCTTGAATTGAAACAGAAGGAAGAATATTCAGTGGCTGTGTATGAAGAGAACTTCACCCGACTGGTAAGGTATGCTCCAAATCTTATTCTGGATCTTGATAGAAAAATCAACTGCTTTTACTCAGGATTTAAGCTGAGGTATCGAAGGGCATTGGCCTCCCATGAATTCAAAAGTCATGAGAAACTTATCTGATGTGCTGAGAGGGTAGAGATGGAGTTTTCTGATGATCACATGCATTTTGGAAACAAAGAGAAGAAGAGGTCTAGTTGGAAAGCAATGGGTAAGAATAAACTAAAGAAATATGATGGTAAGAAAATCCAATTTCCATTTTGTGAAAAGTGTGGCAAGAAACACCTTGGGTAATGTCTTAGAAAAACTAAGAAGTGTTTTAAATGTGATAGGTTTGGACATATGTCCTGAGATTTTAACGAAAATTATCCTAAGACTAATCATGGGATGAAAACTGTAAAGTGTTTTAAATGTGGTGAAATGGGTCATTATGAAAATGACTTCCCAAAGAGAGATCTGAATGATTCAAAGAATCCAGACTACAAGCAGAAAGGTGTAATGAGATCCTTTGCGACTACGTCAGCAGATGTCTGGCCATCCAGTGAAGTTGTATCAGGTACTTTGTTTGTTCACTCATATTTCTCTAAGGTTTCGTTTGGTACGGGGTCTACACATTCATTCATCTCTGAGAAATTTTATGGTAAATTGGAAATATCACCTCAACAAATGAGACCCAAACTTGTTGTTAAAACACCAGGGGGAAATGTTATAGCAAATAGGAATTATAAGAATCTTTCTATTGTCATCTCTGGAAAGAATTTACCTACAAACCTTGTTGTTTTACCCTTAGTTGAGTTTGTTGTTTTTTTGGGGATGGACTGGCTTTCTGATTATCATGCTAAGATTGACTATAGAGCTAAAGAAGTTGTTTTTCAGAAAGAGTTCCAGTTTGTATACAAGAATGAACCCATACAATTGATAACATATCAGGAAGATGAGAAACTATTGAAATATGGAAATAAATGTTATATTGTTCATATTGTTGAAAACAAGGGAACTATTCAAATTAATGATGTGCCAGTGGTAAATGAATACCTTGATGTTTTTCCTGATGAGTTACCCAGTGTCATACCTGATCAAGAAGTCAAATTCACAATTGAATTAGTTCCAGATGCTAAGACAATTTCAAAATCCCCTTATCATATTGCTCTAATAGATCTTATTGAATTGAAAAATTAGTTTCAAGATTTTCTTGACAAAGGCTTCACTAGTCCTAGCACTTCACCATGGGGAGCTCTTATTTTGTTTGTTAAACAGAAATATGGTTCCATGAGACTTTTCATTGATTATAGAGCTTTGAATAACATAACTATTAAAAACAAGTATCATTTGCCTCATATCGATGAATTTTTTGATCATCTCTAGGGAGCTCAGTACTTTTCCAAGATTGACTTGAGATCCGGATACCATAATATGAAGGTGAAGGAGGATAACATCCTGAAAACAGCCTTTCGTACTAGATATGGGCATTATGAATTTGTTGTTATGTCGTTTGGATTAACTAATGCACCTTCTGTATTCATGAATCTTATGAATAGAGTATTTCATGAGTGATTGGATAAGTTTGTGGTTGTATTTATTGATGACATTCTGGTGTTTTATAAAAATAAATAGGAGCATGAAAAACATATAAGGGATGTTTTACAAACATTAAAAGAAAAGAAAATGTATGGAAAATTCATAATGTGTTATTTTTGGTTGCAACATATTTCTTTTCATGGGAACATTGTAAATAAGGAGTGAATAACAGTTGATCCGGCCAAAAAAAGTAGTTGATGAATGGCCAAGACCCACAAATGTTACAAAGATTTGTAGTTTTCTTGGGTTAGCAGGTTATTACCAATGATTTGTTAAGAACTTTGTACTGTTATCTAGATCAATAACTAAGTTAACACAAAAAGGGATTAAATTTGTTTGGACAGAATAATGTGATGTTTTTTTTCATGAACTGAAGAAGAGATTGGTGAATACTCCAGTTTTTGCCTTCCCTTCCTAAAATGGTGAGTTCTTCATCCACAATGATGCTTTTTTAAAGGGACTTGGTTGTGTTTTTATGCATAATGATCATGTAATTGTCTATTCTTTGAGACAACTTAAACCTCATGAGATAAAGTTTCCCAAACATTATTTAGAATTGGCAGTTGTGTTTTTTCCTTTGAAAATATGGAGGCATCATATATACGGAACCAAATGCCAAATATATACTGACTATAAAAATCTGAATTATATATTCACTCAGAAGGAATTAAACATGAGGCAGAGAAGATGGCTTAAACTAATAATGGATTATGACTACATGATCAATTACCATCCTAGAAAAGCAATCAAAGTGGAGGATGCCTTGAGTTGGAAACATTATGCATCATTGACCATGTTACGATTGGAACATGATCCCTTCATTAATGACTTGATGAATTTTGGCTTAGAAGTTGTTGGTGCAAGGAATACATCGGTTTGTTTCAGGTTTCAGTGCAGTGTTTGTTGTCAGACAGAATTAAGCGAGTGCAGAAGGAAGGCTGTGAGAAATATAAAAAAGGTAGAATTGGTTAAAATGGGTAAGTTTCTAGAATTTAACCTTGATAAAGATTGTGTTTTAAGATTTGGAAAAAGGTTGTGTGTGCCTAGTGATTCTCAGTTGCAGAAAGATTTATTGTGTGAGCTCATAGTTCTACATTTTCTGTTCATCCTGGCTGTACTAAGATGTACAGAGACCTTCAAAAGTATTATTGGTGGGATGGAATGAAAAGAGATATTGCTGATTTTACTATGAAATTCTTAATATGTCAACAGATTAAAGAAAAATGGCATTTACCGAAGGGGATGCTTCATCCTTTTCCAGTGCCAGAGTAGAAATGGGAGAATGTATCCATGGAATTTGTGGTGGGACTACCAAAGACTTCTCAAGGTAAAAATGTGTTTTGGGATATTATTGATTGACTAATAAAGTCTGCACATTTTCTATCTATTCAAGATACAATGTACTTGGATTAGATTTCTTGATTGTACCTCAAAGATATTGTCAGGTTACATGGAGTTCCTCTTTCCATTGTATCTGACCGAGATCCCAGGTTCACTTCTAACTTTTGAAAGGGACTTCAGAATTCATTGGGAACAGAGTTAAATTTCAGTACAACTTTTCATCCTCAATCAGATGGGTAGTCAGAACGAATGATTCAATCTTTGGAGTATATGCTTCGAGCTTATTCAAAGGCGATCAGGGAAGTTGGGAAAAACTTATTTCTTTAGTTTAGTTTTCTTATAATAACATTTTTCATTCAATTATTCAGATGGAACCTTTTGAGGACTTGTATGGGAAGCGGTGTCGGACTCCAATGTTTTTGGATGAAGTCAGTGAAAGAAAGTTGATGTGGCCAGAATTTGTTGAAGAAGTGGCTGAAAAGTGAGGATGATCCAGCAGAACATGAGGACAACTCAGAGCAGGAAGAAAAGTTATGCATATAATAGAAGGAAAGACTTCTCTTTCTTGGTAGGTGACCATGTTTTCCTTAAAGTCTCTCCATGGAAAAGTGTGACATGTTTCAGTAAGAAAGGAAAGATAATTCCACAGTTCATTGGTCCTTTTGAAATCTTGGGGAATGTTGGAAAGGTTTCATACCATGTAGAATTTCATCCGAGTTTGTTTTAGGTACACAATGTTTTTCATGTTTTTATTTTGAGAGAATATGTGCCAGATTCATCACATGTCTTGAGCCCAGAAGCAGTTCAGTTGGAAGAGAACCTTTCTTATGAAGAGAAACCAGTTCAGATTCTTGATCGATGGGAACATGTATTTCAAAATAAGGCAATCCATTGGGTAAAGGTTTTGTGGAGGAACCGCATGGTTGAAGAAGCAACATGGGAGTCTGAAAATGCTATGAGGAAAAAATACCCTCAGTTGTTTAATAAGTAAATAAAATTTTGAGGAAGAAATTTCAAAATGGTGGGGATAATGTAACACCCCAAGTTTTTCTAAAAATAAATAGAAATGCATGGAACTTTGTTTTAAGTAGATATTTTTAATTATCCTTTAAAACATAACTTTTCTACTTCTATGTTCTAAATTTCAAGAAACTATCATCTACAATTGTGTTCAGTATGTTATTTGGAGTCTATTGAAACCAACTTGTTTTTTGGTCAATAGTAACATGCCTTTCTGAATAGTAATATGAATAGTAATATGACCCTAATTAATAGTAAATTTTATTATTATTCTATTTTTTTAATTCTTTAAGATAATAAAATCTAGGTTAATTTTTCATTGTGATATAGAAGTAGTTACAGAATTAGAATTGTTAATTTTTGAATTAAGTATGATTTTATTTAAAAATTAAATTAATAATATTTAGAAAATTATTTTCAAAAAATGGACTTCATTTTTAGAATATACATGTCGATAAATGGTTAGGGTGAATTTTGGGAATTTTTTTGAAACAGTTGATTTTTCAGTGAATAGTAAAAAAATACAGTTTTTAGTTTCAGTGTGTTAATGACATCATTAATGATATCATAATGATATCATAAATCTGGTAGAATTTTGTGTAGTTAAATAAGATGTGAGGTGTCCCAAGTGGCTTATACCATGGAAAAATACCTTGGGAAAGCCCATATTTTTGCAAATACCACCCATGAGGTGTCCCTTGGAAATTATTAAAATATTCCCTTACTTTTCCTATAAATACCAACCCATTATTTCATTAACATCATTCCCATTTCCTCCTAAATGAATATCTAGCCTCCTTACCTTCCTAGAAGTCCTCCCAAGGTTTTCTAAAGCCCCCAAGGTCCCAAACATCATGTCCTATAAGTTACTCTACAAGGTAAGAAAAATCTCAATTTCTTTCTTTTCCCATTCAAGTTCTCTTTTTTTATGGTATAACTTTCAGGTTTTCCATACCATGTTCTTTTTTCCTTCTTATTCTTGATATAATATTTATTTTAATTCATTTGTATATGGGTTACCCTTGTCCCCACTATTTTTAATATTTTCTAAAACAATGTTGTGTAGCCGTTAGGCTGCCGAATTTTTGTAAGGGATTTCTCAATTATTCTTTTATTTTGAGTTCCTTTCTCAGTATTTCTTCATCTCTACTTACCCAAGTGGCATTAAATCTAAAGAATCATGTATATTATGGATATTATCAGGTTCATGGAAAATTAATCATCATTTTTTTCTCCTATCCCACTTATTCAAAGAATTAAAAACATTGTCCATGATGTGTCGAATTACCGACATTGTGGATGATGTGATTTAATTTTTATTTAAATCCTTCAAGTCTGGTCATGAAACCATTTTTATGGTTGAAGCAGGTTATTATATACATATTATGTCTCATAAATTGTTCTAGAATTCGTTTTAACACATTTTTTTAATTTATAAGACAAAATGAGGTCGTTATTATCAAAGAACCACTAAAATGATCTAAACGAACTTCATTAATGTTTTAACTTATGAATCATCATCATATTAAACATAAAAATGATAAATGGTATAAATTATGGTACTTTAAATATGTAAATACCTTTCCATTTCAATTATGGAATTTCACTTCCAATCGACAAGAACATCCACCATGAACCAATCAGGGAAATCATGTTAAGAACTCACCCAAATACAATGCAAGGAGAAAAATACTAACAATTAAATGGTGAAATGATGTTATGAAATGATAATATAAGATTTTATAAACATGAAAATATTTCTTTTAACTACTAATAACACTCTTTTAACCATTATACAAGAAGTTTAATAAATTTTGATGTAAGACAGACCCGATGTAAGGGAATTCTTAACCCGAATTCCATTCTTTGGGTTAACCTTCTACTTCATTATTTATGTGCTATTTAAATTGTTTTTGTGATGGGTTATGTTTGTATTATGTTTTATTATGTGTATTTACAGCATATATACACACTCCATCCACTCTATTAAGTCTCTCTTCAATTTTATGATATTTATAAGGGTATTTTATTTAAAAATCCTCTTTTTAAATTTGGTTTTACGAAATTCCTAAGTAATGTTTTTATGGAATTATTCATGTTGTATGATTATGTTTTGGTTCTTTAGAATTATTTATGATGAAGGGTGGGACATATATCTCCCTCTAATGTATTGGGTATGAGTAAGTTTTAGGTCGACTGTATGGTTACTCCAAGTGTAACTGCGATGGTTACACAAAGTAAGGTAGCCGTGAGGGTTAAAAATTATAAGGTAGCCAAGAATGGTTACAAGATTATGTAATTAATGCCCAAGATACCTTTATGATTATATTTATGTTCTCTTGTTTGTGTGGATCTTGTGTAAATATCATGTTACATGATGTAAGTATATATGAGTGACATGAATGTCTTTTGAAAATGTATTCATACATTACGAGTATTCATGGAAGAATGTGATATTTTATTCTTTTCCATCTCTTACTGAGCTTTTGTGCTCATCCCATGTTTTTAAATTATTTTCACAGGTTAATGGATGTGATAGGAAAGTAATTAAGCCATGTTAATGTTGAAGAATTGTCATGGAGTCTTTTTTTAAGTTTTAATATTTTATATTTTGAAAAAAATGGATACTATTTTTATGGTATCCACTTTGTAATAATGTGTAATGTTATGAATGTATTTTACTAATTATCTAAAGCTCTAAACTTGACAAGATCCTCAATGTAAAAGGAAGTTTTTTCTTCACTAAATTCAAGACTATGTATGTAATAAGGTTGGGTCCTTATAATCATTGTATGTAGCTTCAATAAATATTTAAGAAGAGTATTCTACTTAGTTATTTATGCATCCAACGTCTATATTGATAAAAGGTAACTATGGATTCAAATGAAATATATGTCCAGAAGTATTGTGGATCCTTGGTTTATTATTGGACAGTTCAACTCTATCCTTTATTCTGATGATAAAACTAGACCTGTGAATAGAAATACCTCTATCAAAGACTTTAGATCTTGTTTTTAGGAATACAACATTATAGAAATCAAACTTATTGGGGATAAATTCATCAGTTATAGAAGAAACTTGAGCAGAATAAAATAAAGTAGAATTGACAGGGCCTTCTTCAATTATGTCACTCTTGGAAATTGGAGATAGATTTCTTATGTTACCTTATAGAAACACAATTATGATCATAAATTCATCTTGGTTATTTTTATTGATAATATGGGGATGTATCCTATTCTATTAAAGTTTAATAATTCTTGGACTAATCTTATGGAGTCCTCAAATATTTTCCAAGATACTCAAGGCTAAGATTAGCCCAATATGAATCTTATAATATGCATATCTAAACTCAAAATGAAAAAGATCATAATGAATTATTGTAGCAAAATAATGTTCAGTCTTCTCGATGAATATATTGATGCTCTTGAATGCTCTCTTCGCAACTTACAATAAACCATCACTGTGAAAAAAAATTCTAGAGACATTGATCAAGAAGCTGATATGTCATCTATGTTATAGAATATCATTAAGATTAGGGATAAAATTAGATGGGATATATTCAAAATTAGATAGATTACTAATGGGGATAGAAACACTACGTTATTTAATTCCCTTCAATGGATAAGAAGGGAAAACACACCACTCTCTCTTATCAAAGATGGAGAGCGTATCCTTGATAAAAGGAAGGATCTTTCCGGTCACATTGTATATTTATATAGGAATATCTTTAATGTCCCAACAAAGAGTATGAGACTCAAGTATGACATCATTACTAAGCTGATCAATGAAGAGGAAAATTCTTTTCTTACCTCTATTCCATTGGATATTGAAATAAAGGAAGCTAAATTTGGCCTCAAAAA
This sequence comes from Viscum album, assembly GCA_963277665.1. Lineage (NCBI taxonomy): Eukaryota > Viridiplantae > Streptophyta > Magnoliopsida > Santalales > Viscaceae > Viscum > Viscum album. Next base: position 1,980,837,731 of record OY728155.1, read on the forward strand.
ATAATGTTCTCATAGACCGGATGAATTCTCAAAACACTTCTTCTAATTTTATAGGGATTTCATTCAGAAAGATGTATGTATCATTGTAAAGAATTTTTTTAAAGGAGGATCCTTCATTCATGTGTTCAATGCCCAGTTTATTACCTTGATACCAAATATGGATAATGCTAGTGACATCACTCAATTTGATCACAGAAATTCTTGCCAACAGTCTTGCTAGTATCTCAGAAAGAATTATATCCTAGAACCAATTTGAATTTTTCAAAGGGAGAAACATCCATGATTTCTTGCTCACTACCTCAAAATGTTCCAATATCCTTAAAAATTCCACCAAGGGTGGCAATGTTTCTCTTAATATCAACATTAATAAATATTTTGATACAATTGGCTGGGATTTTATTGGTTTTGTTCATCATAGCTTTGGTTTCAATGCAATATTTATCCAGTGGATCAAAAGATTGGTTGGGTTTTTTTATATCTATATTCTCATAAATGGGTCACCAAAAGGATACTTCAAGTGCTCTAGGGAGTGATTCAAGGAGATACTCTTTCAGCTATCATATTATCCATTGTATAGGATTACCTAAGAAGGCTCTTACTTCACATGGTGGACAAGGTTGAACTTACTACTATTAGGGTAGAAAGAGGTACCTCTGATCCCTCACATATATTTTTTGATGATGATTTTATTATATTTACTCAAGATCATAAGAAGAACATAAACAAAATAAAGAGTTCCCCTTTGAATTATGAAAATGTGTTAGGCTAGACAATCAGTTGGAATAAGTCCTTCATCTATTTTGGTAAGAGAATTCCAACTTCAAGGAAGGTTTCCATTATTAGTGATCTAGGAATAATGGATATTTCTCTTCATTTTACTTATCTTGGTGTCCCCTTGTTTTGGGAAAATCCTCAATCCTCTCATTTTACTAATGTTTTCATCCAAATTATAAGAACTCTTTACTCTTGGAAAGGAAAATCTCCATCCATTTCCGGAAGAGTGTGTCTTGTTAAATATGAGGTAGCCTCAAAGACGGTCTATTATTTCATGTTGTATTACTTTATTTCCATAGTTATTAAAACCATCAACTCGATGATGTATAACTTTGTTTTGAGTGGAATCATATTGGAATGAAAAGTCAACAAAACTTCTTGGAAAAAAAGCTACTTGCCTCATACTTTTGGTGGTATTGGCATCAAAAATCTAGAATTTTTTAACCTGCCTCTTCTTGATAAATTTATTTGGAGGATTATCAATAGTCACTATGAATCTATGGGATTCTTTAGATCCATATTTTTGGAAAAGATAATTTCAAGAAATTAATGTTACATGGAGTCCTCCATTTGTCCTGGTTTGAGAAAAGTTTCTCAAAAGATTCACATTCACTCTCACTGGCTTATTAACAAAAAATTTCCTCTTAGATTTTGGCATTAAAACTGGATTGGAACTCCTCTAAATGAAAATATTAACACATATGATCAAGGAATTGACTATGGAATCTCAAATAAGGATTAGATGGACAACTCAGATCTTTCTCTTGATAACATAGTTGCAACTGTCTCTAATTATGAGTTTCTTAATCAGGATGATATGATCATTTGGGAACCATCCCCTAATGGAATACTTGACTCCTAGAATTTATATATTCACCTGCTCTAAGGAATCCAAAAATGGATTGGTAGTCACAGTAAATGGCTCCCTCCATCTATATTTACACTTCTCTAGAGACTCTCTATCAATAGGGTACATGTCGATGCCATCCTACAGTGTGTGGGTATATATATTTACTCAAAATGGGTTCTTTTTCATCAACATAGGGAATATGTGTATCCTATTTTCTTATGCTGTAAAACCATGTCCTCCCTTTGGAACGTTTTTTTCAATTTATTTGAGGTGTGACATCTGTACGCTACTTCTTTCCAAGACTTTTTATATTTTGTTCTCAATATACAGTTCTCAAGGAAACTCACACTTATTTTCTGGGTAGCCTGTTCAGATATGATTCATGATATTTGCAGAAGCATAAACAAGTCCATTTATGAGAAGAAACATTTCAACACTATAGCATTTATTGATTAAATTGTAGAGGTAGTTTAGAATTATAACAAGCTACATGTTTTTCACTACAGCAAAACAGTGAGGGACCTCATTATTCTTAGGAAACTGAATATTATAGGGTGCTTTCCCAAACCCTATGGTACACTTGAGGACTTCTAGACTCCTCCCTTTCATGGTTGTCTTAAATGTAACACTGATGGAGGATCTATGAAAAAACATAGGCCCTACAGGATATGGGTCCATTTTTATAGTTCATAATAGTGATGTGGTGGAATCTCCCCATGGTCCTTGTGGCCATACTAATTCTCTTTAAGTAGAAATGACTAGATTTATCAGAGCTGTCTGCATTTCAGGGAAATGGAATTAGATAAACATATTGTTTGTGTGTGAATCTACCACCATTGTTCAATATATCTGAATGGGATTGGTTCACCTCTCATGGAATATGACTGTGGGATTGGTAATTGTCTAGAGGCACTCTCTTCCATGAATTACATTATCACACACATATTTCTTAAAGAAAACTACCTTTCAGATGCTCTTGAAAATAAGAGAGTGAACGAAGAGGGTTTTTTGTCACTCAAGCTCTCTCCCTAGTCATATTATTCTAATCCTTCGATGAGATAAATGTAAAATACCCTCTTTCAGGATTTTGTAATCATTATTTACTTTTATCTATGAGCCTCTATGCTCACTCTTCTCAAAAAAGGAAATACTTGTGTGAAAAGGATATTCATTGGGAAAAGTAATTAATTTTGAATAAACTATCCCACCTATTTCTAGTATTGAAAAAAATATGATATTTATTTTTATTATAGTGAAAATATGATATAATATCTTTTAAATGGATGTAATTCTAGGCTTCCTAAATAGAGAGTTAGAAAATTGGGTGTATATTGAGACACCTAAAGGATGCTTAATTAGATACAGTGAAGGATATGTTTTCAAATTGAATAAAGAACTATATATATTAAAAAAACCCATGGGATCATGGTATTTGAAGCTTGATTAAGGTTTTGAGGTGTTGAGGTTCAAGAAAGAAAGAGTGGACAACAAACTCACCATAAAAGATGATAGATTGTTATTTTTTATTATTATCATCTATGTAGATGATATCATCATTTCTACAAATGAATTATATTATTATGAGAACTTTTCATTGGTGTTAAATAACATATTTGACATTTCCATGCTTGGTGAGATCAAATATTTCTTGGGATAACAAGTTTCTCAACAGGAGAATCACATATTCTTGTCTATAGAAAATTATACCCATGAACATATAAAAAAAAATTTGATGTAGGATTTGATGTAGGTTTCTAACCCAATTTTATTGGGAACATGACAATTGAAAGATGAATAATAAAAGTAAATTTCATGGGGGTAGTTTACAAAACCAATTAGAATATTTCTCTATATAATAGCTTCATGACCAGATCTTGTGTATGTTGTTACACTTTGTGCTAAATTTCAGAGTTCCCTAAAGGAATATCATCATATCACTACAAATATTATACTCAAATATATCTAATTCATGGAGAAGTATGGGTAGAAATATGAAAGCAGTAGAGATCTTGGTGTATTTCGGATATAGCTATGTATATTAGGCTGGAAGTATTAATGATAGAAGGTTGAAATATGATAGCGTATTTCTCATAGTAAAATTGTAAGTGGAATGAAACAAAAAGAAGAAAATTATGGTTACCTTGATTAATATTTTTGTGGAGTATTATTTTTACAAATCATGAAACAACTGAATTTTTGTAGATGAAAAATCAATTGGAAAATCTCTAGGTTAATGTGAATTTTTTATTTATTTTTTTATAATAAAAGTATTATCAATCTATCAATGAATCTAGATAAATGTTATTTATAAAATCACATTTATATCAAATATAACATCCTCAATTATCTTGTGTATAAATAAGTGTTGAAGTTTGATTTTTTCCCACAAAGGATAAAATAGTGGATGTGTTCATTAATTCACTACTAAATGATTCATTTTAGAAAATGAGGTTGATATTGGGTGTTCAAAATAAATCCTTTAAAGGATAAGGTATAGTTATTTAGTCTCCTCTCTTTTTATATTTGGATTATTATTATCAAAGAGAGGTAAGAACAAAATAATTTCAAATAATATGACTTTCCTTCAGAGGGATTACTTATTTAGGGGGAATTTTTCTAAAATGGGTAAGTTATAGAGTCCACGTGGTTATATGAGTTGTAAACTATTTTAACATGAATATTGAGAATTTACATATAAAATTTATGTATTCAAGTTCAAATAATTATTTTTATGAAGTGGGAAAAAATTGAAAAAGTGAATTTAAGACACTTTAGGGGAAAATGTGATATTATTATTCAATGTTATTTATTCCAACACATAATTCACTCATATAAGAATATAATTATAGAATTATGATTAATTTATAAGTGATCTGATTTTAAAGAGTGATTTATGTTCAATATTTTTCAAACAAAATCTATAGGGATGATTGTTGAGACCTAGGGAAGTTTATTGAGATTAGAAGTCAAAGAAGAATCCCTTTTATTATGATTTTTTTGTAAAATGAAAGAAAAGATGTCAAGAAAATGGAGTGGATATATTTATGTGTATGATTTTATTTTCAATACATAAAAAATGTCTAGACTCACATAATATAAATCTTTTCTTATCATCTAAAGGATATTAGGAAGTTTGGAGGTGTTTCTAGAGGTTTTTCTATGGTTTTTTAGGAGTTTTTTATTAATAATAATTGGTTAAAAAATTGAAAATGTAATTAATACATAAAATTTATTTTTTTGAATACTTGAGGGTCCCTCTATACATAGTATACACGTTCTGAAAATGGTAATTCCCATAATATGTAAGAGTCTTCATGATGATATGTAGAGGTCACTCTAGTGCGATGAATATTTTGACAAAAAATAGGTAAATTCATAAGTAAGTAAGAGTCTTCTTGTTGAAAATAAGGTTCACCCTAGTACTGAGTATATTGGGTTAGAAAATTGGTAAAGCAATCAATATGTAATATTATTTTGGCTAGTATGTAATGGTAATTATATGATGAGAATAAATAATATAAAATGGGACAAGTCCTTAATATGTAAGAGTAAATTTTCTTATATACAATAGTCAATCTCGTGTGAATTTGAAAAGTTCAAAAAAAATTCTAAATCCTCAACATATAAGAGTAACTTTTCTTATGTGTAATGGTTTATACAATGTAAAGTAAATATGTAAGGTTCACTCATGTGACACATAAAGGTTACCTAAATCATACCTGAGATATATAAGGGTAACATTAAAATATAGAGTGATGCATAAGGGTTACATAAATTTAACAAATTGATTATGATGATGTGTTTTGAACTAGTATTTTATGACATAAAATCTACACCATGATATAAATACATGATATTTTGAGTTCTCATTGTTTTGAGGAAAGAATTTATTTCACCATAAAGAATAGAATCATTCTACAAGATATCTGATCAAGATGGTTTGTACGACTGAGATTTTTTTCACCTCACATAGGAAGAAGAAGTTGGAGAGAACTAGTCAATAATTTTTTAATATATAAATTCATACAATTATGACCTTTAAATATGAAACAAATAAAAGAAAAGCAGGATTTTTTGAAGAGAAAATGATGGTAGTTACATGTCTAAAGTTCAAATTTTAAATTCAATTTTGAATATGAAAAATCATTGTTATTTTGAAATCTAAAATTAAACAGTGGTCTTTAATAAAGTACTAGAATAGAATAATATATAGAAATTGGAAGAGTATAGACGATATAGAGTGTGTAGAGAAGTGTGTATGGAATACATAATAAGAATTAGATGAAGACACACTTATTCCACAATAGGAAAAGGAATAGAATCACTACATATTTTTCATAGAAGATCATTCAAAGGAAAATAATATGATCTACCTTGTTGAATACAATAAAACCTTAGTGAAAAGATTGATTAAGGTAGAATCCTTTCTTCTTATGTCAATAGATAGTTGTGTTGTATTCTTATAATATGAGTTCAAGGATAATATATACTTTTTGGACATAAAATGATTATTATAGTTAAATGTATGGTATTTGGTGATTCCAAATCCTACCAATGAGTATGTTATAAATTTTCGTAGTGAAACTTATACATAGTGTTTTCATTTTTTTCATTCTTGGGTGTGAGAGTAGTTTAGGAGTAAGGATTCTCACTCTAAAAAGTGATGAAGTCTGATTTCATAAGAAATCATAAAAATAGAAAACGAAGTATTGTTCACTAAGATTCTCAACTCATATTAGTGCGGAGAAGAATTTTTTTTATTAATGCGACATGTGGTGAGAAAATTGTTGAAATTATAAAAAAAACCTTGGGTGTAGAGTGACTCAGCACAATTAGTATGGAACTTTGAGAGTACCTCAACTGTGAAAAGTTGGGAACTAATTAAAAGGAGAAAAGGGTAGTGAGAAGGGGTGGAGTACATTACTAATAGAGATATGATATTTATGTGATAGTGATTGAGATCTATAACCCTTATAAACATAATTTGGGGATTAGTTGTTATGATGATAATTTTTTGATAAAAATAACATAGTTTTTATATTATGTATCATGATGTATTTATACCCCTTAGTAGGTATTGTAGGATGGGTCTATACGTATTGAATGATTGTGTATCATGAGTGAAAATATCTACATAATGATAAATTATAGATATTTATATGATAATTGATAACGAATAAGGGAAATCATATGGTGGGGAGTCCACTATTGATATATTTTGGGTATGACCCATGTTTTGATAGAGACCAAGATGAATGTACTGGGTGATGTGTATGGTGAACTTAGTAAAACGGTGGTTGTGGATTTCTGTCTGAGCTTGGATACAATTTAAAATATTATACTCATTTTTTGGTTTCAATTTTTGATGATCAGGTGAGTTAGTGCTTTCAATAACCAAATAGGGAAAGATTATAGAAATTTCCAAGTTTAATTTCTAGGTTGTTGAATGTTGGTATTCTTGAGACAATACACATATTAGTGTAATGAATATAGGAATCATTGTGTGGATTAATTCTTAAGCGGTAATTTTTTATTATGAGTATTTGTTATTAGAGATTCTCTAGTGTACAGATGAGTGTAAAAAGGTCAAGAACCAACCTTTAGTGAATATCAATGGAGTATCATTATAGATATTGGGAATCGATAACTATCACTAGCATTAGTAAATATTCACCAATTTGGTTGATTTAATTGGTATGATTGTACACATCCACTCAATTTTAGAAGGAGGTTAGTAAAGTTTATACCAGCCAGTGTGTCTCATGTATGATTAAGTGTGGTGACCCAGAAAACAATCATAGCACATCATTCAAGGAAATTATGTAATGAATAATTAAATAGGGGATGTGGTATATAGGGTTTAGATTATTTTTTGGTTGAAGTGTGAAGGTGGTACATCATAAACATGATAATGTTCAAGAGTAGGAGGGTGAATTAGATATCAATGACTTGTGTTAATCATAGGAGATGCATAAGTTGCCTTATCTGGTACTGGAAGAAATATAATAGGGACTTTTTAATGAACCACACTAGTTTGTATTGGTGTTTTTTGCTAAAAGATGGGTTTCCAGTGAATTATAACCAATTTTGTTTTAAATTATTGAAATTTTAATTGGGATATATAGATTTTGTACATGTTTTTAATGATTTAATGAACGCTTTGAGGTTATAATTCTGATGAAAAGGGCCTATATTTGAATTTTGATCCATGATTAAGTGAGGTGGTGATGGTTTCTCTAACATTATACTATAGGAATACCAGTGGAGGCCACTAGTTTTTCAGTTTCTAGGAATTAGTTACACGTTACCCCATTTAGAGGTTAATATAGGGAACTAAGACCCTAGTGGGGCCACTAGAAGTCTGATGGAGTCCACTGGAGTTCTAGTGGCCTTGCCCAAACCACACATTCATTGGGGGAAGTTTAGTCATTTTAGGACAATATATTTTATATTCCTGTGGGTTTGGGGCTTTCTAGATAGCCAAATAAGGGGGGATCTATTTCTTTGCCTCTTCTTTCATTACCCCTTCCCCCATTAATCTATGGAGTGTTAGAGTATGTTAGTTTATCATATTAAGGTGATTGTTCCTCTTTATTTCTCCTCCCTTATCCCTCTTCCTTTCCTTTGATTTTGATTTGTTAATATATGTATTTGAGATATTATTTTACTAAATTATACTGAAATAAATCCACCATGAGGGGGATTTTGTTAGAAAATGTAGGTGTCTTGGAAGAAAATAACATGCCCAAAATTGTGTTGTTTTTTAAAGGTAAGCCAGTTCTTGTTTATTCGTAGGATTTTTCCAAATTTATATGAAAATTATTAAAGAATTGGTGTTATATTTTGATTATTTTATTCATTAAAATATTTTATACATGTTAGTATTGGTATATACATTTTTCATGAGGTTTCAAGTATTGGATTCCACCCGATTAGTTTTGGGGAATTATGTAAATTTGGTTTAATTATGGAATTATTATGAAATTAATCTTAAATGTACTATAATTAGTTTGTGTGTATCCTTTAATGAATAAATGTATCTTGAATGATGATGTGGATCGAAGATGGATTGATCAAGGATGGAGTGGGGTTTTCTTGAGGGGTAAACTTCATAGAAATGTAGGTGGTCCTTGTTTTTACTTTACTTATATGTGATTACATTTATTTTATGAAGTATTGGCATGCTAAGAGGGATTATTCAAATTGAGTGGAATATAAGGGGGATAATATGTTTTTGAGAGGATAGGATTAACTTGATATGAATATAATATAGATTACACATGTGTGAACCTTGGAATTTTAGTCACTCTATTACTCTTCTTTAGTGATGGGCATGGGTAATATCATGAGAGACTCCTTGAGGGGTTTCTAGCCTTGGGTTAAGGTTCGATCAGGATAGGGAGGTATCATATGAGGTGATTAAATGTTTTGTAGAGATTGATGGTCTATGGGTGAGCCACCTAAATATCCTTATGAGAGACTTTATAAGAATTTTTTTATCCAAAAAGAATAACTACAGGGCCTGAAATGGGATATTATTGATGGATTTATTTTCATAAATGCATTGATAAAATAAGTTCCAATATGGGAGGAATACTGGATTGACCACCAAATACCACTTCATCATAGGGTTAAGGTCTAAGATGAGTTAGTGGTGACCTATTTGGATAAGTGACCATGTGAGAGGTGACATATGAGATAGAATTAGTTAAATGGTATGAACTAATAGTGGTCTAGCATGAGTGATGATAATAGACCTACTAAGGAGTAGAGTGATGTGTGGTTATAAATGATGGGTTTACTCAGTGACCTTGGGTATGAGAAATTTTATTTCTAATATAAGTAAATGGATGATGAGTATGATGGGATACATAAAGAATGAGGTGTTATTGGTTAAAAATGAGGGATAGTTTGTGATTAGCATTTCTTGAGGTAGTATTATTATGTTTACTCTTAATTATTTATATTGATATGGAAATGGAATGACCTAAGGATTGATGAGAATTTTAGTCTTTCTATTCAATAACTTATATGAGGAGACATAACACTTATTAGAAGTTATGAAAGTTGATACTCAATATGGGGTGTGATTCCCATCTATGTTAATGAGATGCTATATCTAAGACATGCTTCATCTATTTCTTGGGAAATATATATATATGGAATTTCCTAGAATGTAAGATTTTGCAGTCAGTGGTATAAAAAAATATTTTCTAATTTAGATACTTTATAATTTAGTGTATGGTATGTGGTTTCCATTATTAGAGACACTACATGCTATTATTATGTTATAGGGTTCTGATACTAGGTGTCTTATAAACTAGTTTTTGATATATAGTTCTTATACTGGATGAGTTTCCATCCAATGTTATAAGATATAGTTTTATAAATGGTTCATGTTACCAAATGGATTTATGAAAAGTTATTTCCATGATTATACCCCTTTACATATTGTGGTTTTATGTGGGATTTCTTGGACTAAATTATTTTTTAGTTGTGGTAGTGATATGATTTATGACAAATGATTATTCTAATAGATTGTATTAAATATTTTATGGTAGTGGTTTCATAAAGTCTAATTCCCATCAAGTTTATAGTTGTGATATTATGGTTCATGGTAGAAATATTTATCATTTTACCTGGGTTATATATCATGTGTTTATAATTTACACTAACTCTAGTAGAAGTAGTTGGAATAAACCATCAAGGCAGCTTCTTGAGTACCCAATGATTAGAAATTTATATACACATGTTTGGTCTCATATTTTAATTTATTCAGTACATGAGTGAATATATACACACACACTATATATTTTTTGGGGGAATACTTATATAAACCTAATATTTTTGACCATTTTATTAAACTATTTTTAATGTAAACATCCATTAATACAAAAGTATGGAATAAAAAGTTTTGGTGTCTTTGAATGACTAGGTTCAGAAAACACTAAAGTGAGACTAAAATAAAACAGAATTATTTTATTTTACATAATGATATTCTAAATCCATTTGATCTTCTAAAAATTAATGGGATAACCTAGGGAATACATAAACAAATGGGGTATTCTAAAAATACTAGTAAGGAAATAAACATGATAAGGAAACATAATGTGTGAGTCAAAGGAGTAACATGATGTCATAAAAGAAAAGGATCGTGAGTAATAATATTGAACCATAACATATAGAACATGGTATAAAAATATCATGGTATCATAGGAAATGTTTTATAAACATATAACATGAAATTAACAAAATTCAAGGTTAACTACCTAGATAATATCACATGGTATAAAAAGTACCATAATGGATTAGGATTAGTCCCTATTCCCATAAATAACGTCTCATGAGACTAAAAACCTTACCCAATGAATTGGAGAACTATATGGGTACTCACATAATAAAATATTCATGATTATGTAGGACACAACAAGAAAAATAATACATAAACATAATAATTACTCATGGAAAGAAATGGTTTACATAATCTTGTCTGGTATCATAACCAAAGGAAATTTTATAATAACAACATTTGAGTGATAAACATAAGGAATGTAATACACCATAAAATTAAGAGATATTAATCTAGGTATATATGTGTGATACATATATAAATAAGTTATAATAAATTCACATCATTAATGGTTGTCATCGTTGATGAAAGTTTCTTTATAAGATTACATGGAATATTTTGTAAGGAAATTACCCTTTTCACTTTGAAAACACTTCTTCAAAATCTATTTTTTTACAAAATAATATAAAAAAATTATTAAAAAATAACCATGTGTTATTATAAAGTAAGATTCAAATAACTGAGTCTTCATTATTGAAGTTAACTATATACATTCCATAAAAGTTAAATAAACATTAATTACACACTATTGTAAAAAGGTTAAAAAGCACCCTGTTCATAAAATGAAAAGAAGTTTTCTTTCAAATTTTTTTGTAAAAAGTAAAACATGGGTAAAAAATAATTTAATAAATAATTTGGAAATGTTAAAAATATTTTTGAAAGTATATTTAGAAAACAAGTATATGGAAGAAAAATAATTTTTGACAGAAGAGAGAAATAAAGTTTTCTTTTTAAAAAAACATTTTCTAAATAATTTTAAGTACCAAAGATTGGAAAATAATAATATTAAATGAAAATTTAATTAATAACCATAATATAATAATATTAATGGTTTTTTTAGAAAATTATCATTTAATTTTCTATAATGAAAATTCAAACATAAACAATATCGATTAAAATGATATTGAAACATAAACCCTTACCACTTTGCTAACTTTTGAATCATAATTTCCATGAATAAATTAAATGAATAATAACATAAAATATCTTTAATTATGAATGATTCATGATATAAAATTTAATTTTGTTTTATATACACAATTTAAAATAAATTTGGTTCATAAAAGAACATGTGTCACAAAGAATGAAGTTTTGAGATAAAACCCTTACCTCGAGTCCACAGTTTGTTATATATGTATTTTAACTCAGTTATAATAAGATCATATAAATTAATTGATTTATTAAAAACCTTTTACATGTTTAATAACTTAAACTTACACCATTTAGTTTATTTATTTTAATGATTTATTTAATTAATTAAATTAGTTATGTCCACATTAGGTGTTCTGAGGATACTCAGTTCTTCATTTCAAAACGACATCTGTGTGTTGATTGTAGTAAAAGGATTCATTGTTTGATAATATACATAATATTAATAATGAATTAATTATATTTTTATACTTCAATTATACATTTATAACCAATAATGAAATATGGTTATGAAAATTGAACAATATTACAATCATGGAGATGGTATGTCGTACGTATGCATTAGTAACATTTTCATTTTAAAAAAATCATGATAGAAAAAAGGTAAGTGTTGTTTATTTTTCCATAATGATAATTATGTAATAAATATAATATTATTTCTTTAAATACACTTAAAAATACCATACATGTGATTTGGTAATAAAAAACAAATCACATCTCTTCGTGAGGCAGTAATCTGTCGTACACACGAATGAAGTTATCATTTTTAAATGGATGGTAAAGTAGAAAGTCATATGATATGCAAAGTTTACATAATGGTTAAAATTTAATGATTATAATATATATAAATTAAATCCATTTTAAGGAATATCTTCGATAGTTGATTATGAACAACAAATTATATCAGTTCGTGAGGTGGTAGTCTATTGTATACACGAACGATGGCTTTGTTTCCAATTTGATAGAAGTGGATATGGATTTAAATTATTAATTTAAAAAAAAAATATTATTATATATACTATACTGATTTTATATTATATTCATTATTTAGAAATATTTTTGGGAGGTATAAGAAGAAATAAAACAAGGATGCTCAGTTAAAGAACGATGCCACTTCTTCAGACCACCTCTTTATGATTATATCTAAATCCTCCCTTGATTGGAATCATAATCAAAACAAATCTTGTAGGAAATTGGGAGGGAATTAATTTTTATTTTTTAGGCCTTAACTGACATAATGGGTTTTTGAATTATGGGAAGGATAGAAGAGTGGGTTCCCTTTTATAAGGGAGGAGGAGTGGCATTCTTGTAAATACACACAACTATTCAATAATGGGAAGTCACTCTCAATCCAAGTGCCTCCAAAATATAAAAATAAAGTAGTGGAGAAGATATAAGTCTGTTATAAACCTATAAAATTAAAAAGAAAAAAATTTAAACATTTTCCCTCTTTACCTTTAAATTTACTCACATTTTCCATTTTAATTTTTTCTACAACGATAACTACTTTTTTTACTATATTTTACTATTAATTATGAAAAAAATTAAGTTCAACATAGTATATATTATTAATTTTTCTGATTATAAATACAGAATAAATTTTAAAAAACTCAATTCAAATAACTGGAATAAATTAATTTAAAACTAAATCGACATTGGTTTTGAAAAAATGATTTTTCAAGAAATGCATTTTTCCAACATAAGATAATTTTATAATAAATATATGACAAGTGATCATAATTAAATTAATTTATATTAAAATTTATATATATAATATATAAAATTACTTTAAATAATTTCTAATTATGTTTTATTTTAATTAATTAAAATGGGGAGACATTTTGTTCTTTAAAACTATTTTCAGAAAAATGTGTTTTTAAGACTAAGAGTAAACTTCTACTAAATTTCAATATAAATATTATTAAAATGTAACTAATTGGATTATATATAATTAAATAATACTTACTTAATATTTAAATAAAATTTATAAAATAATGGAACTTCTAAATTACTTAATTTATTAAAAATAAAAACAGATTTACAAAAATCGGTATTTTGACTATTCACTGAAAAAATCAATATTTTCTAAAAATATCCCAAATTTTCAAATTAATTAAAATTTTATAATATGAATAAAAAATAATTTCTATTTTACAAAATAAATTTTCAAAAATTTCCATAAATTAGTTATAATATTTTCTCGCAAATAAAATAATTTTTTTTTGAATGAAATGTATTTTTTACAGAATAAAATATATTTATTAATGTTGAGTGACTATTTTTTATTAATTTTTAAATAAATTTTTATTGAGTATGAAATTTATATATATTTCATAAATAATTTAATATTATTCATACCCACCAATTTAACGACCAGGTTATATCGGTCAACTTTAAATAATAATATTTTAATATTATATTACAGTTTGTTTAAACTCATTATTGGGTGTTGAATAGACTATCTCATATAGTATTCCTATAAAAATATAGAGTATTAAATTATACCATCCTTAAATAAATTTCATCCTCTAAATTTGATCTTTTTCTCACCACTTAAGTGTTTTATATTTGAAAATTCTTTTATGGGAAACCCACATCAAAAAAAGGATGAATAAAACTTCTTCTTAAAAAGAGGGAAAAGGAAAAAAGAAGGCCATAACATAACTAGGTTTCCACATTAGAGAAAATTGTTTGGAAGTTAAAACATGGATTTTTAAAGAAGATTCATTTTGAAGATAATGTTATACCCCTTTTTTTAAGAGAGAAGAGTCCATCGGTTTATCAAAGAATGAATAACATTGTTATTTCAAGATCATTTTTCCTAAAATTGAGGGATACGTTTACCATATAGACTAAGTAAATAAGGAAATATATTTACTTTAAAAATATAATTTTATCATTTAATCATTTTAAACATAATCTCATAGGTTTATACAAATTATGAGTATTTAAGATGAATTTTTTTTGTTTGAATCATTAAATGAACTTCTAACTGATCAAATTATTCCAAAAAATAGTATTAAGATAATACTCTATTCATTATACTTTAACCAATTCAAGAAATGTTTATCACAAAGAAACATATTCTCATACACCTTAATATTAATCTCAAAATCTGAAGTTCAAATTAAATCATTCCATTACTAAATAACCATACATCTTACATAACCTCAAAATTCGCGGATTTAATTGTGTAATTCCCAAATAATATTTCATGTTAAATCACATGTTATACATAAGGGTTACATATACCTCAACCCAATTAAACATTTCTCAAAATATCATTAATCACCTGAGAATCCAAAAACATAAAAAATATTTGATTCTAAAATATGTTTCCAAAAATCAACTTAATACGTATCCATAAAACTGCTTAAGTAAAAACAATTTCATACTAACCAGTACGTCATGTAGGCCAGTGGTAGGCATTTCACCCTTATCTCCCTTTGTTTGTGGGTTCAATCCTTACAAAATTTCTAGATATGATGAGTTTTTGTATGGCATGTGTATTTTCCTTTTCCTAAAACTATAATTATATACTTGCTATAACATTACCAAAATATGATAATCGTCCTCAAAATAAAATTAATCATCAAAACAGTTTGTAAAAACTATGGTTTTCTATACAAATTATTTTTTCCAAAAAATAAAATAATTTTAATTTACTATAATCACCTCAATATCAATCACATATCAATGAAAATATTTTCCTCAATCATGGGTTTTTCATAAAATAACACCTTATATTTAAATCACCTTTCTAGATCATTAGTACCATTAAATATATCCTTGAAAATAATTAAATAAAAACTATTGTAGAATGATCATTAGAAACTCCAAGATTCTTATAACCAGAATACCATTGATAAAAATACCTCAATAATGTGATTATCAAGTTCCAACACCTAAACAGTCTATTAATTCCACTTCAATGATTGTCATAACATAGGACCTTAGTAATTAGTCCTTGGATTATAGAATCAACTTGGATAATGACCAAGTTTCCATCATCTATAACTTTGAATTAGTAATGGTTCCATAGGTTGAACATTATTTCCTTGCTTATTGTTTACTTGAATCTTCATTTTATTGAGCAATTAACTACTTTGTTTCCTCCTTTTCCATACATAAATCATCTTACAATTTCATTAATTCGTTTAAAATAGATTATCTTCCTACATTTTTGACATGTAGGGAATTTAATATTCTAATTTTTGTCATATTTAATGATTGAAATTATATGAGACACCATCCTTCTCTTCTTTTATATTCATGGAAATTCATCTATGGTCCAGTTGTTAATCTTAATTTGAGATAGATCATTTGACATGATCATAAGTTATATAACTGTCATTCCCATTAGGTTAGAAATTTTTTTTAGGACAATCATTGCATTTCCCATCACATTAGTTGGTGGAATTCATTCCCCTATTTCCCACCATTTACTAAAACGAATAAAAGTAACAAGATGAGAATGAATTTACATAAGAAAGGGGAACATATAAACTTATAAAGAATAATTTATAAATTATAATTATATCCTAACTTATGATTATTTATGTTTTAATATAGTTTATCCATGATAATATTTTTTATTAGGTTTTCTAACTTAAAATTTTGTTCAACTCCTTTATAATGGTTCTTGAATTTATTAATTTTATCCCCATAGACTATCAAACCTGGTGTAAATGAAGGTCTATTTTTGTGAACTAGGTTACATTCGAGTGAATCTCAATGTTCTATTTTTAATATTATTACCCATAGGTACAACTATGATAGATCCCCATCCAGTTGTATTATCCATACATGGATGTAATTATTTGGAAACCACTCACTATATCCTTCAACAAAATTCCATGATATTTGCATATACTTTGAATTACACTGAAAATTATCCCTAGGGTTATCAATAAAGTTTTCTCATCTTAGTTTCCAAAGGTTAAATAAACCTTTCCCATAATACTAACCATACTGGCCCATGGTTTTTACATGTTTTATTACATTATTTTTAATATACATATTCATTAATAAAAAATAAGGATCGAAAAGGCCTAGTGTCTTTGGATGAAAAGGTTCATAAAACACAAAAGGGATACTAAAATAGAATTAATTTATTCTATTATTCATTATGAGATATTAAATCCATTATGGATATAAAAAATATTTTGAATATTCAAGGGAATACATATATAAATGGGGTGATCTAAAAGGACCAGAAAAAAATAAATATGATAAGGGAAAATAACGTGTGATTCAAAGTTATAACACAATATCATAGAAGAGAAGTATCATGAGTAATCATATATAAGAATGAAATATATGATATGGTATCATAATATCATGTAATAATAGGAAACATAGTATAAAACTATAACATGACATGAACATGAGTATAGGCTAATTTCCTAGACAATATCACTTTTTCGAAAGAGTCCCATAATGAATTAGGATTACTCCCTAATACCATACATAATGTATCATGAGAAAAAAATATTACCCAATGCATTGGAGAACTATATGGTCACACCCATCATAATATTTTCATCGTTATGTGTGAAAAAATAAGAAATTAATCTTAAGGAAAAAACATAAGAATTATGCATGGAAAAAAATGGTTTAAATAATTTTGTCTTGTTTCATAACCGAAGAAAATTTCATCATAAATAAAGTTGAGATATGAACATAAGGCATGTATTAACCCATAAAATTAAAGAATATTAATATAGGTATACATATGAGAGACATAAATAAATAATTTATAATAAATCCATAACCTCAAATGTTTTCATCATTGATGAAAATTTCTTAAAAAGAATACATGGAATATTTTTGGAGGAAATTACCCTTCTCACATTGAAAACACTTCTTAAAAATATAAAAAATTTCCAAAATGATTTTGAAAAAAAGTTATTTAATTATAATTGTGGAATATTATAAATAAAACATTAAATAATTGAGTGTTAATGATTGTGGGTAATTTTTTACATACCATACGAGTCAAAAAATATTCCTTTTATATTGTTGTAAAATAGTTAAAATGTACCACATTAAGAAAATTACAATAAGATTCCATTCAAATAATATTTAAAAAATTCAAAAATGGGTAAAAAATAATTTAACAAATAATATATAGTTTCCTAAAAATAAATTAGTATTTTTTTATAAACCATGGATATGGAAGAAAAATCATTTTTGACCGAAGAGATAATTTAAGTCATATTTTCTTAAAAACTTTTTATCACTAATTTTATGTACCAAATAAGGGGAAATGGAATTATTAATTTAAAATTTAATGAATAACTATAGGTGAATAAAATTAATGTCTTTTATTATAAAATGATCAAGTTATTTTCTAGAATAGAAATTCAATCATAAATAATCTCGATTAAAATGAAGTTGAGACATAAACCCTTACTGCTTTTGTAACATTTCAATCATAATTCCCATGAATTAAGTAAATAAACTTTAGAATAGAATATAATGAATAAAAAATCATGATATAATATTTAAAGGGGTAGTATATACACTATTTAAAAGAAGTTAGGTGCATAAAATAATATGTGTCTCAAAGAAGCATGTTTTGAGATAAAACCCTTACCACAAGTAAATAATATGTCGTGTATATATTTTATCTCATTTATAATAAAATTATATCAATTATTTTTTCCTTACTAAACTTTCCCAAGTTTAATCCCTTACACTTAAAACATTTACTCCATTTATTTTAATGATGTATTTAATTACTTAATCAGTTTAGTCTATGTCTGATGTTTTGAGGATTCTTGGTTCTTAATTTAAAAACGACATCGTTGTGTTGACCGTGTTCAAAGAGGTCATTGTTCCATCATCTCAAAAATAATAATATTAATAATAATCATTTTTATATTTAAATTAAAATTTTAAAATCAACCATGAAATATGATTATGAAAAATGAATTATGTTACAACCATGGAGATGATAGGTTGTATATATGTATGATTAAAATTTCCATTTTCAACGATCAAGATGGAAAGAAGGTAAGTATTTTTTTTTATTTTTAGAAACTGATAATTATATCATAAATATTGTATTATTTTGTTAAATACACTTACTTATACCATCCTTGTGAGGTGGTAATAAAAAATCAATCACATCAATTCGTGAGGCGATAGTCTATCATACACATGAACGATGTTATCATTTTTCAATGGATGATAAGGCATGAAGGTATATGATATGGTAATTTTATATAATGGTTTGTATTTAATTATTATTATATATAAACATAAAATCCATTTTCATTAATACCCATGAGGGATAATGATTAAAAATGAATTACATCAGTTTATGAGGTTGTAGTCCGTCGTACACACAAATGATGGTTTTGTTTCCCATTTGATGGAAGTGGAGTTGGATTTTTTTTACTACATTAACATAATAAAATATTAGTATATTTCATATATTTATGTTATTATATCATCATTATTGATTATTATTCTATGGTGGTGGAAGAATAAATAAAATAAGGATGTTTGGTTTTGAACGATACCTCTTCTTCAGGACACCTCTTTAAGATTATACCTAAAGCCTCCTTAGATTGGATTTACGATCAAAAAAGACTTTTTAAACATGAGTATGAAAGTAATAATGGTATTTGGGAAGTTATTTTTAGAACAAATGGGTTTTTTTAAGTGTTTAAAAGAGAGGAGAGGGGATGCCCATTTATAAGGGAAGAGGAGTGCCATTCCGGTAAATACCTAAAACTATTCAATAATGGGAAGTCTCTCTCAAGAAAAGTGCCTTAAAAAATAAAAAATAAAATATTTAAATAGAGATAAGGCCAATAAACATTGTTATAATTCAAAATAAATATTTTTTAAACATTTTATCCTATTTACCACTAAGGTGACACACTTTTACAATTTTAATTTGTTTTACCAAGATAACTATTTCTTACTCTTTTTACTATTTGTTATGACCAAAAATTAAAATTACATTTTTATATAATATTAATTATTCTGATTAAAAATATGGAATCCATTTTATTAAATTTTAGTCATGTATGTTGTAGTGTTTAATTTATAATTAAACCTACAAATGTTTCAAAAACGATTTTTCAAGAAATTCAATTTTCAAGCATTAGATAATTTTATAATAACTATATGAGAATTAATCGTAATTAAATGAATTTAAATAAATACTTATTGATATATAACCTATAAATTTCATTTAAATCATTCCTAATTAGGGTTTATTTTAATTAATTAAAATGGAGAAACATTTTACACTTTAAAATAATTTTCAGAAAAAAGCATACTTAAGCCTAAGAGTAAACTTTTACTAAAATATAGTATAAATATAGATCAAATGTAATTAATTTTATTATATATAAAATAATAGTTATTTTAATTTGAAATAAAATTAAAATAATTTTGGGACTTTTAAATTACATAATTTATTAAAATGAAAAGACAGTTTTATAAAAATTGTAAATTTTCACAATTCCCTGAAATATCAATATTTTCCAAAAAATATCAAAATTTTACCCTAATTGAATTTTGATATGATAATTTAAAAAAATATTTTAAAATTATAAAATAATTTTTTTACAAAAATTCCATAAATTAATTATAATATTTTCTCTCAAAATCATTAAAAAATATTTTTGAATGAATCATATTTTTTTAGAATAAAAAATATTTATTAAAGTTGAGATATTATTTACTAGGAGTTTTTAAGAAAAATTACATTGAGTTAGACCTTTATATATATTTCAAATTAGTTAATATTTTTTATACTCTCCAATTGAATGGAAAGGTTATATTAGTCTCATTTAAATAATAATATTTTAATATTAAATTGTGGTTTATTTAATCTCAATGTTGTATGTTGAATACCCTATCAATAATAGTGTTATTTTAAAAAATCAGGGTGTTAAAATTGTTGGTGGAGGTCTACAGGTTTTTTTACTCATACCATTCATGTGAATATTAGTGTATGTGAAAATATTATGGTTGATGTGCATGTCAGACCGTTGACCCTTGTATAGGTGAGAAAGTTAGAGGAGCCAAGAGGGAATATGAAGATATATTCAAGGTGATTTTAAGGGTATTGGTTTATTTTTATTTTTTTTTAATTTTTATCTTCATTTCTATAGTGTATATGATCAACCCATTGAATTATATTTCTTTATTATATCATTTTATGACCCGTATGAATATCATTTGTTATAGAAAGGTGTATGATTTTATTTTTGGTATAAATTTAACTGTAAATCCATATATGGTATAATGATATTTATCTACTTAAGATGTTTTCTTCATTTCTTATGACTCTATGTGATGATTCTAATGGTATAATCTTCACACATGGTATTATCATAACCTTAGTTCTAGTAGGTGGCCTCTGATGTATAAAGTGGAATATCAGAGGTCATTTTAGGAATTACCCCAACATTAGTTAGGCTGAATGGGTAAGGAACATTCCACCATATAATCCCCAACTCACATTAATCTTCACATATCATCGTAACCCATAAATTTCAATGACAACCATTGATTAGGGATAACTTAAAGTCATAATTTGAGGATCTAACTATCATTTTATTCCATTAAATAAGTAGCACACATAAATGAATGATAAATCAAATATTTATTTTTTATAATATAATATACTTTTCAAAGTATTAAACTTCTATAATAATACTAACAAAACCATACATAATTGTCAATATTCACCGTATCCAATTTCAAAAGACCTAAAATACCATGTATTTTTTGTATTTTTTTTTTGTTTTTCTAAACATGTTATATCTTATGTAACATTTTTCACATCTCTATATGACCATCTGATAAATACTCCCACCAAACTTCTTTAGTGAGATAATATCTGTGACAAAAAATTGTTTGAATAATGGAGTGATTTAGAGTTCAGAATCCTAATGTTCAATGCTTGAATATTATATTCAAACTATTTTTCTTCAAAAATTTTTTTATTACTATGTTAATAAATTATATTGGTTTAAAATACTTAATTTTTTTAAAAAATTTGTAATATCATTATCTTATAACATTTCCTAGGAATCTAAACATTTCCATGAGATTATTTGGTAATATATTTGAATACACCTATTTATATTAATATATTTCATTAAAAATATTTCATAAACACCTCTATGACGTAATATGAAATTCACTTTAAATTATACTAGAATCGTCATTTAATTGTTATATTTTGAACTTATACATGTTCCATTATACTCCCACTAAACACTTACAAATTATATTTTCCAAAAATATTTTATTATAAAACACATGGACATTGTGTAGAAAAAATTATTATCATCTTTAGTAAGAATATTTAACAGATAAAATATTAATAATCATATCTCATTTGCATTTTTATGTGATTAGAGAAATATACTTTAAAATAAAATCTTATTTTATTAAAATATACAACTAAGGGATGGCAAGAACTTTGGATTTTACATTTTAACAAATAACTTGAATTAAACACTTTTGATTTGAAAAAAAAAATCCTTTTATCCTTTCTTTAAAAATCTTATTTATAGATTGGATCAATTAATAAATATTGTGAAATAGAGACATGATCCCTTTTTATTCAAAACAATCATTATTTTACAAATTCACTCTAATAAATTTTATTATTGTTGAGTAAGTTCAGTTTTGGGTTGTGTTATGTTGAATCATTACATGCATTTCCCAACTGTGATTTCAATAAAACCCAATAAGAAAAAACTAGTACATAAATACAATTCAACCATAAAACATTGAAAGGTTGGTATGAGATAGCTGGAAATTGGATCGAATAACCACTTTGGTCCTATTATCAGCCCACATTTACCTTGAATTATATATTTTCCCCAAAAAATGATGATTCCAGACCAAAAAAGACAGTTCAGGACTAAAAACATTAAAAAATAGTAATTAATGAAAATAATTATAAATGTTTAAATAAAAAGATATTTCGCAATATTCTAAAAGGTGGTAGCTCCTTGGAATTAAGAACATTTTTTTGTCCTTGTTTGTCATTGTACCTATCTTCCCTAGCATGTTAATTAGTTTCCACTCATCACCCCTCCCACCTTCGGTGCAGGAAACACCTCTCCAAAAATCAGAGCTACTAAATTATGGAACAACATTCTGGATAAACCCCACACTATCACAAAATCCAAAATCCATAACAACTGGCACACCCAAAATAAAAAAATAGAACAAAAAAACTACACCTTAGAACCATATTCATCGTGCTCAATATCACAACACACTAGAGACAAAAAAAATAACTAACCATGAAATAACCACCCCAAAAGTGAGAAACAAAGGAACTACCACCAAAACTGAAGCATAAAACCTACAATTCATTATAGACCTCATAGTTCTAGCTTCACTATTTTTATCCCCCATGTCTTCAACCAATGTCTTCCCCATTATAGGTTGTCACAACTTTGTTAATTCCCAACCTCCTTTGAAGAATATCACTAGGTGATGAACCCGATGTAAGAATAAGAACAAAAAACGAACCACTATTGGTAAACTGAACCAATATTATTACAATAGAGACTAAAAACAGGGAATATATATTTAAATGAACATAAAGGATCCAAATATTTCCTAACCATCATCAAAATCCCAAAAATTACCTAAAACACAATCATGATGGAACAAGATGAGGTCCTTTATGAGTTAGGAAATACCAGTAGAGAATATATTATAAAGTAAAATTCTACAGAATGGATAATGGAAGTAGATAATAAATAAAAAAATACCAAAAACCCAAGAGGAGAAATGAAATTAATTGTATCCACCATCACATCCCAAACCATTGTGAACATATCCAAGAAATAGGAACATTTGGTTTTGATAAGGGGTTCCTGATAGGAAGGGTAATATAAGAACACAAATGATATCCTAGCATCAAGAAATCAGACTCAAAATAAGAATAACAAAGTCTAAACCCTATAAGGAAAACTAAAAAAACTGTAGAGAAATAGATAACTGAATAAGAATTAATACCTCCAATATAGGAAATAGATAAGGATTAGTAGTGATGAAAATAAATTCAACACCATTGAATAATCACTTAAGATAACTATGAAGGGTATAAGGTGATATCGGGAGAGAGAGAGAGAGAGAGTGAATATGAGGGACTGAGGCACCATTTTTTCAAATTAATTCTCTTATATCATAAGATAATAATGAGATTATAATACACATAAAATTATATAAATTTAAAATCCTTCATGATTAAATTAATAATTTTCATTATATTTTCTATATTAATAACTCTTTTTAACTTTTTTTATAAAAAATTAAATCTTTCATCATAAATTATTTATTAATTTTGAACTTTATATATTCACAATAACTATTTCATGTATAATTAGTATCAAATTATATTCAAATTAGAAGAATTTATTTTTATAAAATTAAGAACTAACATGAATTTTCTATAGATTTTCTTACACTCATTCTAGTATTATAGGAATTTGGTGTTGGTTCTAGACATAGAGGAAGCATGTGGTCGTGGATTATATATTAAAATTCATTTTAATTATCATTTTTCAAAACCATGAGTGGGGATCTTGCATGTCAAATTTATAATTAATTTATTTAATATCTAAAAAATGAATACATGGGAATATGAACTTTCTTTGTTGATGTATGTTGATCGTCTTAAAAGACCCTTTAAAACATCCTTCATTGCATTGTGAGGAGAGAAGCATTGAATCCCTCCAGTGATGATCCACACATGATTTTATGATCTCTCATAAATTTCACTCAATCTCTGAATGCTATCACGGAGAATCAAATGTCTCGAATTGTTTTTTCTTAATCGATCATTCATTAGGCTTACAGAAATATCCCTTTCATTTTTAGTTCTTGAGAGAGAGATAGGAGGAGTAGTTGAGAGATAATCTGTTGTGAATAATAATTCTATATTCTCAATATTGGATGCAATACACAACAGAAATAATGGTCTATTTATAGAGTTAGGATATAAGTTAAAATGTCATTTAATTTCATGGCATCCGTTAAATAAAATTTCAAACCTTTAATAAACCCCATGCCACATTATAATAATAATAATAATATTTTTTTGTACACTAACTTTAATTAATTGTTAAATAATATTTATTATCCTGTAAATAATTAATTTATCACCAGAATTAGTCTTGGTTCATTTGAACTCCTCGGTATTTATTGAATACCTAAATAAATATTTTCTTCATAAATAAATATTTCATTCACATGTCAGTAAATAAATATTAGCTAAATATTAAATAAAATTAACAAATATATTTTTATTCACATACCAGAAAATAAATATTTATTTAAATTATGTGATCAATATAAATTGAATAAAATTATTACTTGGTCTTGAAAATAATATTTTTTCCATTAATTAAATTTAAATATAATTTAATCGATATTAATGGAAACACATAGTGTATCACCCTCCCGGATTATTTCTTGTTGGAATCAGGTGGGAATGCCTAAAGTCTGATATTACTATCTAGCAATGACTCATGGAACCCAATAGAAATAACATAATGTTAGAATGATGAAAACCACATAGGAATGCTCATTGTGTAATATAATCCCTTTATCCCAATATTTAATCAAGAAGGTTACACCTCCATGTCACCAACCTATATGATTGATATTTTTTCTTTGACTATCTAAAATAAACACATAGATACACCATGGACATGGAATTTAGGTTATGGTTCTATTCCAATCAATGGTTCGAGATATAATCTTCCATAAAGATAGAAGGGACAAAACCTTCCTCAACTTATACATTAATGACATTTCAATCATGATGCACCCAACATACCCTACTTCCCAAAAAAATATAGTGTGATTTTTTCTGTAATTACATATAAATTCATGATTCATGACAATAATTAATGACAAGCTTAAAGTATAAGGACCATTACCCAGCTCACGGATATGAATATCTGATGACACCAAAACATGAGGAATTCCTACTGGTGGGTCTGCTCACATAATCTCTTATATTTGATATTACCAAGTGTGAACTTCATGAGAATAAGATTAATCAACTTAATAGTACTCACACCAGATGGTATAAAAACTATGTGTCCCATAATAGTACATTATTCAACCTCAGACCTATATTAAGAATATTTTCATAGCAATTAAAGTTCTCATCATAGTGGGGAACTGTTATGACCTTATCAATGAGACAAATACTCTAAGACATTATTAAATTAAATAAATTCATAATATTGAACAAAACACAATAATGTGTTTAATTAATATTCAATACATTGAATATAAATGTAACCACAATACAATAAATTTTCCCTAGGGAACAAACACCAAAAAACTGCCACTTAGAATATATCCAACTACCTATGACTTTGAGTCTGGTAGACCTCATATGATAATAATGTTTTTGTTGATTCAAGGATTTATTTAAGAGGTCTATCATGTTTTCTTCCTTGGAAATAAAAATCACTAAAACATCACCTCTCTAAGAAAAATTCCACAAGAGATGATAATTCTAAAGTATGTGCTTCATCTGATGATGTGACCTTGGCTCTTTTGTGAGAGTCACTATTGTAGTATTATCATAATAAAGTGTTATGGGATCTTTAATTCTTGGTATATTATCAAGATCTTGAACAAAGTTTCACATCTATACTGCTTCATTTGATTCCCCAAATATCTCAATATACTCGGAATCTTTTATATAATTTGAAACTATAGCTTACTTTGAGCTCTCCCATCTCAAAACACCTCTATTCAATGTGAAGATGTATCACTTTTGTGACTTCATGTCATCTTGATCAGTTTGGAAACTTCCATATTCATATCCTCTGATTACTTGTTTCTCATCTCCTCCATAGACTAGGAACATATCATTAGTACACCTCAGATACATAAGGATAGTCTTGACTTCCATCCAATGGAATTCACCTAGATAATATTGATATCTTCCTACCATAGTTAATGTGTATAAAACATCTAGCCTATTATATACCATAAAATACATGATTGAACTAATTACTGATTCTTATGGAATCCTTTCCATTATGTTTCTTTACTCATGTTTTTTAGCATACATTTTCCAAAAAATATTAATACCATTTGATTTTAGAAACAATCCCCTTTTGGATTGTTCTATACTAAATCTATTCAATATCTTTCCAGTGTATGTACTTTAACTTAGGCCGAGAAACCTCTTGGATCTATTATGATGGATCTTAACCCAAATAATATACGCTAACTTTTTCAAGTCCTTCACAAAGAATCATTTATTCAACCATACATTAATAGTCTCTGAGACTGGTATTTCATTTCTAATAAGTAATATGTCATCAACATATACTATTAAGAAAAGAACTATACTCCCACTAAAATATTTTTAGACACATGGATCACACTCATTAATGTTGAGTAAAAATGAGTTTCGACATTCCGATTAATCATTTGTTTTGGAAATCACAAATCACACATATTGTAATCACATATATTGTTTATCGTGTATGTTGTTTTACAATCATAATCACTCACATTGTTTTTCGTATATATTGTATTCTTATCATAATCATGTTTTTTGTTTTAAAATTGCAATCACCCACATTGTCTTTTCATATATGTTGTATTCTTATCATAATCATGTATGTTGTTTTACAACGTAACCAGATATATTGTTTTACAATCATAGTCACTTCTATCATAACAAGGTCATGTATCATAAATAGGTTATGCATCATAACCACACGCATCATAATCACCTATATCATAACCTTGTTAATCATTATAACCATGTTTTTTATCGTAACCACTATATTCATTATAGTCCTGACAAGAATTATGACCATATTATTAATCGTACTTATGTAATGAAATATACTCTTATCTTACTTCAATACCAATTACATGTTTATCATACTCATTGTTTCATAACTTTTGTACTTACTATTTTCTAACCAAAATTATTTCATTGAGTTGGTTATTTACCAATCAAAATGATTTTGTGTATTCTATTTGCTTTTAATGTTGTAATTATAGGTGTCTAAGTCCCTCTGAGTTTGTCAGAGAAATTTGACCATTGGAGGAAATATGACTATTGGAACCTGAGGCCTATAAATAATAGGTCATTTGAACTAGAATACACAACTTTTAATCTCATCAAGTTCTGTAGATATATGATGTGACTTATATCTTACTTCATGTGAAATCCTTGAAGATACAAGAAGTGAATGGTTTATTCCAAGTTCTTGTATTTCTATAAGTTCTTTGTTTCTTCTTTGTGTGTATCATAATTGTGATAATGATCGAGGGCTTTTGAGGATAGGAAGATGTGATTCTGATCATCGTATCGAGGGATTTCAATTGTTTGAAAGACATAGGTGTTGATTACCTTTTTAATCGAGGGATTTCTAGGATAAGAAGACAGACATGCTGATCATCATATCGAGGGCTTACCAAGGTGGTGGCAAGACAAACATTTTATCCTAGGTGAAAGGATACCCTACTCTTTGGGATAAAATAATTGTAATAATTATACTTTCTGCTGCTATTTGTAATACAAAGGGAATCAATTTGTTTCATCTTTCTATTCATATTCATTTCTATTGTAATTATTTCAATTACTATTCTTTCATTACATATTATATTAATAGATTTTATTCTATGTATGGTAGAATAATTTATATTTTTATTACTCTAATCATTGTATTCTATTAAAATACAATTGTTTTCCATTACTAGTGGTATTACATCATATCATATCCATCGGATCCGTGACCTGTATGGTCATTTGTATTGGTTTTGAATTGTATTAGTTTAAGACCTCTTAAACTAAGTTAATTCTTAAGTGTTTTAATAAAAACTTTTTAAACCTAAAATTTACCCCCTCTTGTATTATTCAATATAATATACATATACATATATATTAAAATCCAACAATTGGTATCAGAGAAGGTTTCCACTATTTCATATTACTTTCTTTAATTATTTCTAAAATTCAATTGCATTTCTATTACAAATATTTTGTTTATAACTACTTACTACACAAATGTGTGGAGTAGAAAAGTATTGTTTAATAATATGGTTGGAATGAATATTGGATACATTGGAAATTTAAACCCAACTAGACCACTTATTTTTTATGGGAATGATTATGAGTACTGGAGAGATCGTATGAAGACTTTTTTCATTAATACTGGAGTGGACAACTTTTTCATGCTTACTAAAGATTAAAAAATCCCAGACAAGGAAATCAAAACCTTCACCAACCAATAGAAAAAAGAATTTCAATTAAACTAAAAGGAATTAAATACATTGTTATATTCTATGACCATGAAAACATATAGTTAGATATCATCATGTGAAGCATCCAATTATATCTGGAAGAAATTGGAAGTCACACATTTTGGCAGATCTAAAGTTATAGAAATAAGAAGAGCCATGCTTTGAGCAGAATATCATTGGTTTTTTTCTTTATGGTGAACCAGTATGAAAGGTGAAACAAATATTTATGACAATATTAAATAACCTTCAATCTATGGGTGAAAAGGTTCTTGATGATGAAGCACTTTTGGACAAGATAAATGATATAATTCTAAATGAGTGAGAATGAAATAAGACAGTTATTGATGAGAATTGTAAGGTTACTCAAATAACTCTTGATGAGTTATTTGGAAATCTTATTTAGCATTATACAAGAATGAAAAGAGGTGTTGATTTAAATAAGAAGAAGAATTTTAATAGGAGTGTAGATTTTACTACTTCATCTAAAGCTAAGACACCAGAAAGAGTAACAAGTTCCAAAGCTAAGAAAGTGGTTGTTATATCCAAATCATGTGAAAGTGATCACTTAGAGAATGAGTTATCCAATATTGCTTAAATAATGAAAAATACTGTTGGAAATAAATACTTTCAATAAAGATTCTAAATGAAAGATATAAAGGACAATAAATACTCAGAAGTAACATGTAATGAATGTAAAAGAGTAGGTCATATTAGACCCGATTTTTCTTTACTAAAAAGAAAATACATGAAGGACAAACATTCTAAAAAAACAAGAAAAAGTATTACAATTAAAATACTAAGAAATTCTTGGAATCAAATGACACTTTTAGTGTAAGTGGTGGTGATTCATTAGAAGAATCCTCATAATACGAATCTTCCTGTCAGAGAAATATAGGACTCATAACTAGACTACCTATTGAAAATCATTGTTTGATGGCTAAGTTAAAAAATGTTGAATCTCATACAAATGTATATTTAAATGAAAATTTTCTGGATGAGAAATATTCATACTCCACAAATGAATAATCTTCCTAAATAGAAGAGAATTTTTTTTTGAAGAAGTATCCAGATTTTCCAAATTACATGAGAATTAAAATTCCAAATTCAAGAAAAATATTGATAAAGAAAATTCTAAGAATACTATTATTAAAAAATAAGTATCAAATCTTTTAAAATATATTGAAAAGAAAACTCTTTATTTTGAAAATATTTCAAAAACCCTTATGGAAGTAAATTCTAAGTAGTATAAAATTTTTAAGGACCTTAAACAACTTTTTTTAAATAAAAAAGTTTTTGAAAATAAAAACAATTCCAAAAAAAATTCTTGTGAGAATGACAATTTAGTCATTATACTAAAATCTAAACTATTTTCCCTTAAGAAACTTTTATCAAACTTTACTACTACAAGGAAAGAATTGACAAACTGTATTCTCAAATTCTTCCTCTAAGGAATAGTTCTGGAATTGGTTACAGTCACTCAAAAATTATTTTTAGTCATAACTATTTTGTTCCCTAAAATGCTCCTTTTTGCACAAAATTTCAATGTGGTGAACATTGGGAAAGAAATTGTTCTCTTAATAAAAATAAATCTTTAGGATTTCATAAATATAATTTTTCAAAAGAACATACATGATTATGATATGAATAGGACATATATGAAAAAAAAATTAGTGATTACGATTGTAAAACAACATACATGATAAAAAATATATGTGATTACGATATGTGTGATTTTTGATTTCCAAAATTAGTGGTTAATGGGAAATTTGAAACATTATTTGACTCAAAAATTCATTATAAATCTACATTCAATTATGGATTCATCAAAATGAATGTTCCATGACTGAGATTCCTGATTTAATCCACAAGTGGATTTTTTTCAAATTTCAAATTTATTGGAATCCTTTGGAGTCACAAACCCTTCGGGTTGTTTCATATAGGAATAATCCTAAAGGTTACTATTAAGTAATTATGTTTTAATATCAATTTGAAAACTCTCATAATCATGGTAATCCATAATGGAAAATATAAATATTATGGATTTAAGAATTAAAATTGTGGAAAATATTTTATTGTAGTTAATGCCTTAGTTGTTTAAAGCCTTTGAAACTAAAAACCAATTATAGGAAATGAATTTTCCTTCCATATATAGTTTCTTATAGAATAATCATGTGAAATCAATGGGATTTACATCTACTATAGAGTATACTAAAATCCAAACTTGCTTTTGTTACAAGGAATCTATTTTAGAATTAATGGCTTCTTTCCACATGGAAGCATTTGTGTCAATAATTGCTTCCTTATAGGTTAAAGGATCCTTATTATCAACTAATAATTATTCACCATACTCTATGACTAAAAAACCATTCCATTATAGTTCTCTAACCTCTCTTATACCATTACATAGTACTTGTCTTTATGGAAGAGTTTATTCTTCGATGTGGCTTTGTTGAATCAGTTCTTGAACCAACTCTAGTGTGTCTTGAGCCTCAACTTCATCGAATTCTTTCTCTCTCCCACAATCTCTTTTAGATATGTGATCCCAATAAAACAATATCATTTATTTACACAATTATCATTTTTATAAGGGGTCGTATGGGTAATATCCCCTTGTATTGTTAAGGTATCATATAAAGGTATACTTTGTACCGTAGGGTGGAAGTTTGTTACCTATAGAGTCCTAAACAAATTCTTGCTTCCCTGTGAATTTAAATTTGATAACATGGGTTCTATCTTACTCATAAATTCAAATGGAATACAATTTATCAATTTAGTTGGTACTTTTTTATTATATGTGTTTTTTATAACGTTTAACCCAAAAGGATAATAGAAGACTCGTATGACTCATCATTGATATAACCATTTCAAACAAGGTTAAGTTACTCCTTTCACTTACATTATTCCATTGAGGTGTATAAGGAGGATTCAGTTGGGATATGATCCCAAACTCTTGTAAGTATTCAATGAATTATTGATTAAGATATTCTCTGACATGGTATGAGTGGAGTTTAATAGTCTTCTTACCAATATGGTTCTAAACTTCATTCCTGTATTCCTTCAATTTATCAAAATAATCTAACTTATACCTCATTAAGTTGATATATCCATATCTATGAAAATAATATTTAAAAGTTATAAATTATGATTAACCACCCCTTGCTTCAATAGGAAATGGTTTACACACATTAGTATGAAAAAATTCAATAATATCTTTAACCCTTTTACCTTTCCCACTAAATGAGGATTTGGTCATTTTCCCTTGTAAACATACATGAAATACACAAACTAGTTTTAGTTCAAAAGAATCTAAATATCTATATTGATGTAATTAGACTAGATATTCTTTTTACTTGACTTATCCAGTGATTCCAAATTTAGGTGTGGTATGAGTCATGTGAGGTAACTTTGTGATCGACTGTCATTACTTGGTTCGTGAAATCGAACACATAAAGATTATTATTTAATTTTTTCTGGCCATACCAAATGATATCATTATAAAATAAGAAATTTTTTTCCAAATTTAAAAATAAATTCATCTATATCAAGTTTGGATACAGAAATAATTTTTTTTAAATATGGCATATAATAACAACATTTCAAACCCAATATCATTCTGGTCAGCAATATAAAGTGGTAGTCCTCAATAGATACAACAATAAGTTTAACTCTGTTGGATGATTTTAGATTTACCTCCCCTTGATCAATATATTTGAATCTACTTGGTTCCTATATTTTAATACACATGTTAGCACCATAAGATATATCTAATACCCAATTTTTAGAAATAGATAAATTGAACACAAAAACAAATGCACTTTAATCTTCCCATTTCTTCTTTGATTGGGTGAATTTTTTCATCCAATATACCTTATTTCCATATATGAAACAAATATAATCATGTTCCATTACTTTCCCCTTCATCATCATATTCTTAGAAGGGTTTGACGAAGCTTTGGGCTTAAATCTCATTTCTTTTTTGTTTAATTACCATAATGACATAAGGTTTATCATGCTTTGTATCCTTATCTACGTGGAGAAGAAGAGTAAGATGTTTTGGAAGAGACATTCCAATATTGTTTATATTAAAATTTACAACAACTGTATAGAATATATGAGGGTGCAATGTAAAAATGAGATCAGTGCCCAATTATTTGGGGGAGTTTAAACCCTAGAACCTCTAAGCACTCAATGTATACAATTATTTTGACTATATGAGGCCCAGCTAGGGAAAAATCTCCAAGATTTATCTAAAAGATCACCATGGATATCTCAAAATATTCTTATCTACCTCTATCATGGAAAAGACCGTGGAGGTTCTAAATTATTCTATACACATCCATGTTTTCCTGAGACTTCATGAGTTCACTAGATATAAATGAAATCATAAAACATTGAAAATCAATTACATTATTCAAATGTTTTTCATAGACCAGTATCTCTTCATCACTTTCCTCTTTAGAAGAAAGATCAGGCATTGAAGATTCTAGCACATAAGATTTCCATTCATATAGTAGCACTACCCAAATGCATCTAAACAACTCCTAGAAGTTATTATTAGTTAGGAGGTTGTATTTTTCAAATATTGATCATAGATATAATTTGGATGAATATGTATCCATTTTTTTCTATAATTAAAATAGAATATTATTATTTCATTTTCATTAATAAAAATTATGTGATAAATAATAAATTAATTGATTTTATTAAATCTTGCACTATTTATGAAGTCCCAATTTCCCTCACCATTGAACTCAGAATATCCAGTTTCTAGGAAATTATAGTGCAAAGGATCCATATTCCCCTTCGCATGACCCAAATAAGGGTTGGTCAATATTATTAAAGATATTTAGGTATGAAGGTCTTTACCAGCTATAGGCTTGCCGCTCCTTGATTTGTTGAGTGGACTCCCCTATCCTGAAATCCTGACATGGATTTCCCCAACACATGCCTCCAGATTACACCAAGTCTTGTAGGGGATACTCCTCTTAATGTAAAATTTTTATGTCTGCCTAAAATCTTCTTAATAACTCCCCTTAAAAAAATATGGGTCCCAATAATAATTGGTCAAAAACTTAGCTCTATTGATTTTTATTCCTAATCAAGTAATGGAAGGGTAAGTCTGAGTTAATATTTAATTGTTTGATTTTATTTTATTATAAATCAATTTTATCTTGTTTTATCCTTAACATGTCATCATATTATTAAGTAGATGTTACTTAATTAATTAATCATGTTGAATAAAACATTTATGCATAATCCGTTTATTTAATTTCTATCTTTTCACATTAATTCATTTATTTATGTGATTATAGCCTTGAATCCATAAAATAAATAATTTCATAGACAGAAATAATTAATTAATTAAATGACCCATTCATGAGATTTATCTAAAAGTTTTTTTAATGAGTGGAAATTAAATAAAACATTGACCTAGGGGAAATAACTCCTTTTTTATCTAGGAATGAGTTATAACATTCCACATTTACACTTATGTATCACCAAGTTGGAATCATCATAGTTTTGCAGTGAACTACCTCCACACACCTTGGGATGTTCTATTTATAACAAATATTTATTACTCACATGTAGGTGAGGGGAACCAGTTGATTAGTTAAAGGGGTTACACAAGTATAATTGGTCGTGTCGGTCATACATATTAAGGGAGAGAGGGATGACTCACATACCATAATTTAATTTAATATTAAATAATTGAAAGCCCATGCAATAAATTAAATTAAAATATCCAACAAATACACAGGTTTTGGTCAATCTCATGAAGGAATATACTTGCAACGAATACTCAAAATTAACAAGCTAGCATTCATTTCATTATTCATTATTTATTATTAAGATGAACACACTTGCATTAAATAATTAATTCCATTTCATATTAATGATCATCCAAACTTAATTATAGATTCCCATCATTTATGGAATTAATGGAAAATAAATGGTAGAACCAATAATGAAATATTTATTACAATAAATCAATTGAGCATTTAAAAATATTCAAAACCATTATTAAATTATCAAACACACAATGGTGTTCTGATCAATAAAATAAGTTTTAAATGATGAAATTTTTTAATTTAGTATAATTTTTTTAATTATGTCTATTAATGGGATACT
Source organism: Viscum album (assembly GCA_963277665.1). NCBI lineage: Eukaryota > Viridiplantae > Streptophyta > Magnoliopsida > Santalales > Viscaceae > Viscum > Viscum album. The sequence goes on from OY728155.1 coordinate 1,980,873,055, forward strand.
ACAGGGTGTGTACTGACAATCTACACATCGTGTATATTGGTTTCTACGTATACAAGGTATGTGTCTAGGTATGCACCATATACATCGGTCGAACTACACAATGTATATAGACCAGATACACACCATGTATATTCTTTCTATGTGCCTGAGGATCTATTAGGGGTCCTTAGTGTGTTCTCGAGTGAGAGAATACATGACGTGTGGACTCCAGCTACATGTTGTGTACCTTTAATGTCATTTTGTCTAGATAACTTGACATGTATCTCAGATGTAGGAATTCATTAACTACACACCATGTACATTGATTACACATCATGTATAATATAAATTCTATTGGTTTTTAGTCTCACATGGTTTTGACCATGTATAATGACCACATAGATTGCATGATTTATGTCACTAAACTGTGTAGACTGCATGGTGTGTATACCGATACAGGCCATGTAATATGACAATAGTGTGCTAGGTTGGCCGATCAACAATTGGGATACACCATGTGTAATTACTACATGGTGTGGCATGTAACCCTCATCATATCTAGATGGAGTGCACTAGAGTACACATCATGTACTTCTGAGTACACGATGTCCATCCTTTTCTTACCTACAAAAAATTGGCAGTTTCTTAATTTCATTTATGGTCGTTCTTCATCAATTCATAGACCTTTAAGAAAATTAATACACTAAATAAATATGATTAATATATCTGACATGTTAATTCAATTAGTATAAGATAATGAATAAAAAGAAACAAAAATCTAACTATAATTTTTCATAGATGAAAAATCAAATAAAAAATTATAAATTTAAACACGGCCCCTTTGATACCCGTTTTTTTGTTATGGTCTCCACGGAAATGTGTGGTGGTGGGTGATATATTAAAATTTATTTTAATTAGCATTGTCTGAAACTATGAGCGAGGATCTTGCACATCAAATTTATAATTAAATTAATTAATATCTAAAGAAATGAATACCTGGGATTAAGAACTTTCTTCGTTGATTAATGTTCAACATCTCAAAAGTTCCTTTCAAATTCCATTTGTTGTTCCATGGGGATACAAGCATAGAATCTATCTATTGATGCTCCAAACATCCTATTATGATCTTTGAGCAATGTCACTTGATCTCTAGGTGCTAGAATAGATATTGAAATGTCTTGAATTATTTGTTCTTGATCATTCATTCCTTATTCTTGAAGAAATATCTCTTTCGCTTCCCATTCTTGAGAGGGAGATAGGAAGAGGAGCTGAGAGAGTACTTATTGTGCGGAATAATTCACTATTCTCAATATTGGATGTAATAAACAATATACATAACCATTAATTTATAGATATGGGTTATAGGTTAAAATATCATTTAATTTCATTTCAACCATTAAATAACATTTAAAATTTTTAATAAAACCCATGTCACATTATAACAATATTATTATTATTATTTTGTTCACTGATATGCAAAAATTGATAAATAATATTTACCATCATGTAAATAATTATTTTATCACCAGATGTGTTCTTGGTTTGTTCAAAATCCTCATTATTTATTGAATACCCAAATAAATATTTTATTCATAAATAAATATTTCATTCACATACTGGTGAATAAATATTTATTAAACATTAAATAAAATAAAAAATATATTTTTTATTCACATGCTCGAAAAAAAAATATTTATTTAATTTATGCGATCAATAAAACTAGAATAAACTTATTCCTTGGTCTTTAGAATAATATTTTTTACACTAATTAAATTCAAATATAATTTAATTTTGATCAACAGAAACACTTTGTGTGTTCCCCTCTAGGATTGTTTCTTGTTGTCATTAGGAGGGACTGCTTAAAGTCCAATATTACTATCTTGCAATGGGTCATGGAACCCAATAGAAAGAAATTTAGTTCATAATGATGATAACTGCATAAGAATGCCCACTATGTAATGTAATCCCATAATCACAATATCTCATCAAGATGGTTGCACATCTATGTCACCAACCTATATGCTGGATATGTATTTCTAAGACTATCTGAAATAAACATGTTGATACACCATGAACATCGAATTTATGAGAAGATTCTATTACAATCAAAGGGATTTGATAAGATCTTCCATAAAGATGGAAGGGGAAAATCCTTCCTCAACTTATCCATTAATGACATGTCAAAATTGACACACACAAAGTACCCTACTCCCCCCCACATATGAAGTTATAATTTTAGTCAGTAAATCTATATGCGCAAGTCCTGACTTGAATTAATGATAATATTAAAGTCTAAGTATCCTTACACATGCTGACAGATATGGATATCTGATGAAACCAAAAAAAGAATAATTTCTACTGGTGATCCTTCTCTCATAATCTACCATCTTGGAGATTACTAAGTGCGAACTTCATGAGAAGAAGCCTCATCCGCTTATGAGTACTCGCACTTGATGATCTAAATACTATGTGTTCCATCATAGTACGTCATAAAACTGCATTACTATATTAATAATATTTTCATATCACTTCAAGTTTCTCATCTTTGTGAGGAACTTCCATGAACTTATCAATGCAATAAATATTCTAGGAAATTATTACATTAAATCCATGCAGAACAACAAAAAATATATAACATTTTGTTTAATTAATATTCAATGAATCGAATATAAAAGTAATCAAAGTAAAATTAGTAGGTCATAGGACACCAAATCCAATAGTAGGATCTAAAATATATTAGCTTTGCATAATGGAAACATTTTCCTTCCTTAAATAATATAGATAGAGATTTTAAAAATTCTAAAAAATATCTTTTTCTATGAAAAAAAGAACTAACAACATAAGAGATGTCAAAAGAGATTAGCATTTTTCATTGTTAGTAAAAGCACAGATAAAGGGGTTATATATCAACACTTTCTTTTAGCACTAATAAAGGTCATGCATCTGCTACAAATATGTAGAATCCCTATAATGGAAAACACAGTCATAAATCAAAAAATAGAAGAAAAAAATATATAGAAAAGAAGATTTAAATACAAATATAAAATTTCACTATGATTTCAATTAAAATTTTATATAAAAAATATTTACAATGATGTGATAATCACAATTAATGAAAAAAAATTACAACCAATATACACAATCGTAACTCTTATAGTAGGATTTATCTAAAGATCAACCTCCATAAACAAGATTGTCTCTTTAATAAAACTAATGTTTATTTCAGTAAAAGTAAATAAAAAATAAAAAAATTATAATTTTAGTTTTATATAATCCATATATGATAAGTTTTATTATAAATTACCGCACACACACACACACACACATATATATATATGTTTATATTAATGATATTATTAGTTAATCATGCATCGAATTGACGTGCAGTCAATTACTATATGTCACAAATGATTTATGGATAATTTTTATAATGATTGAAAACAATATGAACTCGTATGATCATTTTTTGGTAATTTGATAAATATTTTAAACCAAAATGACACTTTTATATTAAAAACACACACTTCAAGTCATATCGGCCAAAAAATGCTTCAGATTGATGTACGGTTGATTCATACATGTCAAAAATGAATTTTTGGATCATTTTCCTAACAGTTTAAAAACAATCTAATCTTGTTTTCTCAGTTTTGGCTATGAGATATGTGTTATAAACTAAATTGACAATTTTATATTTAAAACACACACTTCAAGTCATAAAACAAGATCGTGTGCCATATTGAGTTTTGGTTTTTTTTCCTACACATAATAAATGATTTATGGATTGTTGTCCAAAAGTATAAAAATAATATGTGCTCATTTCCATGGTTTTAGCTATGTAATGTATGTTTTAAACAATGTAATGTATGTTTTATAATAAATGAAACTTTTATATTGAAAACACGCACTTTAAGTAATACTGACCGAATATTGTGTCAGATTGATGTGTGGTCAATTCCTACACATCAAAAATAAATTATGGATCATTATTAAATTTTTTGAAAACAATCCAATCTTGTTTTATTATTTTTGGCTATGTGATGCATGTTTTAAACAAAAATTACAATTCTAGATTGATAACATGGATATTTATTCATATGATCCACATTGTCTATTAGATTGACAGATGGTCAATTACTACATGTCACAAATGAATTATGGATAATTTTTATAATTTATAAAAAAAATCCAAGCTAACTTTCTCAGTTTTGTCTATGTGACATGTTTTTTACTAAAATGAAACTTTTTTAATTTAAATATGACCTTCAAGTCATACCAACAACATCGTGTGTCAGATTTACGTGTTTTCAATTCATATATGTCAAAAATGATTTATAAATTTTTTTCCTAAACTTTGAAAACAAATTGAGCTCATTTTATTAGTTTTTTCTTTGTGATGTGCATTTTAAACTTAAATGAAACTTATTAAAAACACACACTTTTAACCATATCGACCGCATCATGTATCAAATTTACATGTGGCATATTACTACATGTCCAAAATATCTTATACACCAATTTTATAAAGTATCAAAACTATATGAATGTGTTTACTCAGTTTTGGGTATGCCACATGTGTCTTGAACTAAATGGTCGATTTTAAAATGAAAACATACATTTTGAGTCATATTGAACACACCATGTCATAGATTGAGGTATAGTTAATTTTGACATGTCAAAAATGTGTTATGGGTCATTTTTATAAAGTATAAAAATAATATGAATACGTTTTATAGGTTTTGAGTATGTCGAATTTGTTCTAAAGTAACTACCAATTTTAAATTGAAAACACATGCATTGAGTAATATTGATCGCATCATATGTCTGATTTACGTGTAGTTAATTTCTACATGTCACAAATAAAATAAGGATCATTTTCCTAAAATTTGAAAATAATACGATCTTCTTTTCTCAGTTTTGGATATGTGGTGTGCATTTTAAACTAAAATGAAACTTCTATATTGAAAACATGCACTTCGAGTCCTACCAGCCACTTCATGTGTTGGATTGATATGAGTTCCATTCATACACATCAAAATGGATTATGGATCATTTTCTAAATTATCAAAAAATTAATGTCTTTTCTCAATTTTGAGTATGTCACATGTGTTTTGAAATAAAATTTCAATTTTAAACTAAAAACATACACTTAGAGTCATATTGGGCACATCGTGCCTCAGATTAAGTTGTGTTTGATTCCTACACATCAAAATGTGTTATGGATCATTTTATAATGTATCAAAATAATATCAATGTTTTTCTTAGTTTTGAGTATGTGGTGTGTGTTTTGAACTAAACCTTTAATTTTAAAGTGAAATTAGACACTTTGAATTATACTGGATGCAGCATATATCAGATTGAGGTGCGATTGATTTATAAAAATAAAAAATGACTTATGGATCGTTGTCCTAATCTATCAAAACCATCTAATTTTTTTTTTCTCAATTTTGATTATCTGTCGTGTGTTTTTAACTAAAATTTCAATTTTAAACCGGAAACATGTAGTTTGAGTCATTCCAAACACACCATGTATCAGATTGAGGTGTGTTTTATTTTTATATGTCATAAATGAAATATGGATCACTGTAATAAAGTATCACAAAATATGAATGTGTATACTCATTTTGGGTATGTGATGTGTGTTTTGATCTAAAATGTAAATTACAAACTAAAAACATACACATTGATTCATACTAAGCACATTTTCTGTTATATTGAGGTGTTTCTGATTAAGGTGAGGATGATTCCTAAAAAATTCAATACAATGTTCATGATAGATCTTTTGGGAATTCATAATTTTCCTTAAACTATTGAAAAATCCCTTGGTAGATGAATATTTATGATTCACTTCACGTTTTATGCTACATGCAGCTTCCTCATCAATCTGAAAGGAACATTTTCTCCCTTTTCTGGACTATTGTAGAGTTAAAAGTAAATCATGACTTTTGAAAACATCTTTGAAAAAAAACTAAATAAGTTTCAGATACAAATTATAAATAAACTAACTTAACTAGAGTAATTAAAATAATGAAGAAATTAACTAAATAAGTATTAGGAAGTCACATTTAAATGATGCATGTATATATTCTTTCCCCATTTCCCTATCCCCATTATGTCAATTTTATCCTTTAATCCCAATCCCTTACAAGCATGATAATCTTCATACATGTTACTAAATATGAAAGAACACATATAAAATAACCTTCCATTATAAATCTCCTTTGTAAATAGTTAAAAAATAATATATAATAAATAAGATAGTAATTCTTAACATCCCAAATGTGTCTCTAAGGTCAAATATCATACTAGATCAAAAACATAATAGGCAATCACCTAAATTTGATGTCAGAAAAAATTCTAACACCATTTACTCTTCCCGCTCATCTCTAAATAAATTTACTTCTTCTTTTGAGAACTTAGATTATTGGAAATATTGGTAGTACTCAGAAAATATAGGAAAAAAACTAATTAAGAAATATTTTTAATGAAATTGTAATTACCATTAGAAATTTTCTATTTTGCGATGCTAGTATTTTGATGGTAAATGGTGTCTTTCATAAATTTTCAAACATAATATCCAAAATCATTATTGTTACCTTGATTCAGACATTGTATAAACATTGACCAATGAGTATTATATTTGAAATATGTATTTATAGTAAAATTTATCGATATATAACTTAATTTGTTTCTATTTGAATAAATACATAGGATTCTTATGTTCAGTCACCAACCTCATACCTTGATTTAGCTTATATTTATTGATCTCCCTATCTTAATAAAATTTTCATTAAAACCCCAACTAAAACAAATAATTCAAAGTTTATCTTTCAATTTTTTATTATAGTGCATTAAAAATTCATACTACACAAACAGTGTGGTTGATTTGATGGAAATCCACGCATTGGATGAAAAAAAATAAACATTTGGGGCATCCAAATTGATTGCGATTAGTTTCCAATGATTCCAAAAAAACAAATAAGTAATGGAAAAAATAAAAATTTATTTTATATGATTAGAATTCATAGTTTTTCCAATACATTGTAGGAATCTATAAGAGTCTTTTGTTTCTTATTTTCTTCTCAAATTCCTCACTTAGTTCATATTTTTTCTTATCAATTTCATCAATTTTAAAATAAATTTCATGTGTAGAAATGATATAGGGTTTAATGAATCTAAATAATGTTTTTTAAGGTTTTCCCTTTATATAGTAGTAATATAAACTCATGTAGAAAATATTAATAGTTATTAACCTTAATGGACATAGTAGATCATTTTTTGGATATATGAATTATGAAAATGTACATCATGTATGTATTCAAAACTGAGACTCCCAACCATTCAAACATAATACTCTCATTTATAATCTTGATACCAACCAATTATGTAATGAAATTTCCAATTATTTCTTCATCATAAAGAATGTAGGACACATATCCATCTTTGAATTTTGTTTCTACATGAATTTGTAATGTTAATATATGATACAATAAAACTAGAAGGTAGAAGGTACACCTAGAAGGTACTTTAATTTTCATGGTTGACTCACTAGATTGTCTTGATCTAATCTTTTATTTCCCCATTGTTATATCCTCCTGTAATACCATACCTCATTTCAGACCTTTTTCATCAATTTTTAATGGTTTTTAATTAGAAAAAATATATTAAGGACATACCTCATGTATCTTTATAATATTATACAACCATGCAATGAAAGTTATAATATCATCATTAACCATTTTAATATCCATATCAACAAGTGGAACAAATAACCTAGCTTTCAGATCATGAGCTATTTCAATCATGTGATATACCATCATGCCTAACTCAATAACAGTAGTGGAACTAATGGCCACATTGTCTCAAGAGAATATCCCTATATACTAGAGGTTTCTGACCAGTAGTGAGGGTTTATAAGAGGATGGTGTGGAGAATATACCCTCATAATCAGAGTGAGTCACAACAGAATCATAATAGAAATAAACTCAAGAAGCATAATGAATAAACAATATCATCAGAATAAGTAAACCATCCAACTATAAAAGACAAAATGGTATAAAAATACCCAATGTCATATAAAAATGATGATGATCATTTCATGATAATATAAAAAATAGGATAATACATGGGAAAAAATTAATGGGCATATACAACGTGTTGTAAAAATATACAGAAAGAAAAAAAACTAGGCCTCCTTGCATCATGAGCATAGGCTTAGTCCCCTGCTCCCATACTCCATCCTAACATAAGAAATCAGGTGTCCAAAACCTAAACCTTACCTTTCTGCCTACTTGAAATCATCAATTCATTCTAGGTATAGAAAATCAGACAAATAAGGTGTGAAATACACTATGTAGGCCACTACCAATCATGTCAATAACAAATTTAGACTATGCATATAGTTTTTATTAGTGTGAAAATATAACAGGAATAAAGCTATAAATATAAGTAATGCAATCCATTCTATAAAAAAATGTTATAAAAAGCATCCTATAAATGATGAATAACTATAAAAAGAGTAAAAAATCACCTATGTCCCACACCATTATATCAAGTGTCATGAAAATTAAACATACCCTGAATAATCATGTATTATACCTACAGGGGTTAGGACCCAAGTCAAATGAACAAGGTGTCCTCTTTGAGTCCACATAACTCATCCATAGAAAACTCATCATAGTGCATACCAACATGGACCAGGAACCAGGGACCTTGTCTAAAGGATACCTCTTTTATTCCATTGTGATGGTTCATAGAAAACTCTATAAAGGCTTTTCAAGGGACAAAGGATCATGTCCTAGGTGGTCCAAGAATGTTTGATCCAAGGTAAGAGACCAAGGAATCCAATAATAAATATGCAAGTAGTCCATCAGTTCCATAACATAAAACCGATTATAAATTTGGTCTATATAATGATTCAAGGGGGCATATTAGTGTTCATACCCTTAATCCATTGGATTTATCATAATCATTCCATTAACCATTTTACACATAAGTGACAAGGTGAGAGGCCTTGTTAGGGTTTATGCACCATAACCCATTAAACCTGCTTATGAAAATCAAAAAAGGATTGTGGTCAAGAGGCCTTGTTAGTGTCCATGCATTTAATCAATTCCCCTTAAAGAATTATAAAATGATCATGGGGACATGTTAAGGTCCATTCACTTTAACTATTGAATTCATAATATTCAGTTAATTAATCATTTCACCTATGGGTTATAAGAATAATGTTCATTTTAGTGTCCATGCCTCATTACTAATAAATTTCATATTCAATCATAATCTAAGGGATTTTCCTTTTCATTCCACAATACCCATTTAATAAATTTCATTATTCCTTTCATTTATAAATGATAAGGTTCCAACCAAGTTTTTCAACCATTAACATATCATTAAATTTTTATTTGGATCCCTTTAATAAGAGGTGAGATCAACTCGCCCCATGGGTGGTGGAAATATAATCAATGAATCGAACCCATCTCAAGGGTGGTTTGGGATGAGGTTATAACCTCCAACAACTCACATTGGTGTGATAACAAGTTTAAATTATAGTTTAAACATTGAATTTAAAGGCATATTAATTTAAGGAGAAACACCTGAGTGTTCCATCATGCGGCACTATGACACAGTCTATAAAAAACCAAAAAATTTAGGGAAAATTTATATATCACCAACCTCATATGGGAAGAACCTACTTCATATGGTATCATATTTTGATTCATTTTAGGATTGGGTAAATCATAAAAATAGATGAACACCATAAAAATATTACAAAATAGCTTACACAGATTTAGAATTCTGTATGGAAAGATAAACGAAGCTAGGAAGAAAGAAAATTAGAGAGATTTTCGATATACTAACAATGTGACTGATAGTGAAGGAATCATAGTTCGATCCAAGGAGTTATTCCAAATGCTAGATGAGAGGATTTTGGGAGCTCTAATGGGTGTGAATTTAAATGGGTGTAGAATGATAAATGAGTGGTTAAAGGATTATAATCTTGAGGAGAAAATAAATAAATTCCCTTTAATAGGTGTATGGTTTGGCCACACAATTTTCCAAACAATGAACCAACCATGATACACCTCTCTCCCAAATGCATACCCATTCACATGGTTGGTCGCATGATTTGAAAAGTTTGAACCTAACTACATAGACTCAATACCTAAGTGGAACTATGGGTGTAGGCTAGGAGAACAGTTAGGATAACCATGTATAGCATGTTAGGATCCCCTCTACAACCCCTATTTGGTTTTTTTCATAGCCATGCGACCCAACTCACATAGTTTACAAACCATGATCCTCCCCTTATAGGGACACATGGTTGAGCAATGTGTTTACTAATAATCATATGCTAACATTACACCTCTATCTGTTCTCCAATAACTAGATATCTAGGATCTGAATAAGACTTAGATTCTCTAGAAACCTTTCTTAATCCTTTAAGAACATCCATTAAAGGAAAAAATAAATTATACATAAAGTTAAAGTGTGAATCCCTCATTATAAATTCCTAGTTCTTATAATATTCCCTCAGTAAAACAACTCATCCCTAAGTTTCCCTTCTAAGGGTGGTAAAACATCTTTTGATAATAACTATGGCCACTAAGCATGTTCATTGGCCTCTCACTCTCAGAACTCATCTTGTGCATGGTATTTTTTCTATATCACTTGTACTATAGGAACTGACATATCTTAGAGAGCCTTTATGCTTCGATGAATAGTATGTATAGGATGCTCCTCGAATGATTCATTTACCTCCAACTAAACCTCATCATAATGAATAATATGAGAACGGTCTGAGTGATAGTGGAGAAACAAAGATACATGGAATACATCATGCATGTATTAGTACCTCTAGGGTAACTACAATAGATAGGCCATCAACCAACTCTCTCTAAAATCTTGAAGGGCTTGATATAATGAGTAAAAATATTACCCTATATATAAATCCATCAATACCCTAGTCTAAGAGAATCATTCAATAATACTTGATCTCCAACCTATAACTATAGTGGTCGACATTGGTTTTTGGCATAAGACTTATTCTTAGACTAATCTCTAGAAATACGTTTCCCCAATAATTTTTACCTGATCCAAAGTCTCCTGAAAAATATTAGGTCCTAGTATCACTTCCTATCCTACCTCTAACTAACATAGTGGTGAGTGGAATTTCATTTCATAAAATGATTTATAAGGATCCATCTGTATGGATTTATTAATGATGTTACTAAAATAAAATTTGGAAAGTGGTATATGTTTCTCCAAATAATAATAGAAATATAGGATGCATGTCTGGATCATGTCCTCTAACACTTTTATCATACACTCAGACTAACTGTTGGTCTATGGGTTGTAGGTTGTACTGAAAAGTGTCTATGAATCCAATTCCATCTGCTGCCCCTTCTATAACCATGATGTAAAATAAGTTTCTCTATCTAATACAATAGTACGTGGAACTTTGTGAAGGCCTATTATCTCTCTAACATATATCCATCCAATTTTATCCCCTAAAAAGGTATCACTAAGAGGTAGAAGGTGAGCTTCCTTTTTCAATTTATCTATGATCACCCATACTGCAACACAACCTCACAATGACCTAGAAAATATCATAAAAATATATGGTGAAGTGCTTCCATTTCTACTTTGGAATAGGTAATGTCAATAAAATCCATTTTTTCCTCTAGTGTTCCTCTTTCACCTGCTAATAGGTGAAACACTAAGTATCAAAACTAGCTATTTACCTTTTAATATCAATCCACTAATAATGGAGGAGTAAGTCATGGTACATCCTTATAAGGCTAGGATATACCACACACGTAGAGGCATCAGACTCTTGCAGTAATTTAGATGTCTTTAGGGATTTAGAAGTTTCCCTAAATGCACAAGACCTCAGCATCATCAATGGTCTAACCCAATAGAAGGTCCTCACCTAAAATGTTTTCTTATAGGACCATTCCCTCAAAATCAATAAGCTTTCTCATATTCACCCTATCTAGAACTGAAGAGTTCATAGATAAATCTGTAATAATAGACTTCATGGGATGCACCTGGACCTATAAACTCATCTTATAAAAGAGGTATATCATCTACCACTCATTAATGGCTTCCTATGCTACCTATGTTTGAGTCTTCCAACTTAGTGCATCATCAAAAACATTATGCTTCACAAATGTGTAAACAAGATCAAAGTCAAATGAGTATAAGTATTAAACCAATTTCCAATTCCTTAGATTCAACTTAGGCTATATAAATATGTATTTGAGAATTTTTAAGTCTGTATGCACCAAAAACCATTCTCCAAGAAACTAATTCCTCTAAAAATATAAGGTGTGAACCACAACTTCAAAATCAAGGTCATCCATTGGGTAATTATAATCATGATATCTCAACCAGTGAGACTCATCTGCCGCAACCTAATAATTTTATATTAGAATGACTCTCAGCCTGATGTCTGATGCATTACAATAAAACATGTAGCCTCAAATATAATCAAGTAAAATTAGGATGAGTGTTGAATTCAATCACCCTTTCATCTTCTAAAAGGCCTTCTCTCATTTTTCAGTTCATATGAACATGATAAATTTCTTGGTCAAGCTTATGAGAAGTGCTGCAATATGTGATAAATCTTATATAAAAAACCTATAATATTTATCCATCCCCAAGAAACACCATATATCTGAGAATTTTTTAGGATGATCCCTGGAAACAATGGCCCTCAACTTCTTTGCAACAAATTTTTTCTCATGTCTCTGAAATAATATAACCTAGGAAGTGGAACTTATCAATCCAAAAAGTAGCATTTTGCTAGTTTAGCATACATCTGGTGCTCCCTTAGTGTGTTCAAAATTATATCAACATGATGGGAATGTTCATGTTGATTATTTGAGTACATCAAGATGTTTTCTATGAATACTACCACAAATGAATCAAGATACTGATGGAAAATTTGATTCATCAAGACATGAAAACTATTTGTGTATTCAAAATATCAAACAGAAAGAAAAAATACTCACACAATACATATCTACTATGGATTGTTTTATGTGGTTTTTCTGATGTTATAACAGACTCTTAATGTTAACCTAACGTCATATCAATCTTGGATAAAACCCTTGCTCCTTGGAGCCAGTCAAAGAGGCATTCTATTTGTGGAAGTGGATACTGGTTGTTAACCATAATCTAGTTCAACTAATGATAATCCATGAAAATATTGTGGTTACCATTCTTCTTTATAGCTAAAAAGACCAGTGAACCCCATGGGGAAGTATTCATTTGAATAAAACCCTTATCTTCGATGTCCTTTAGTTTCCTCCAGATTGAATTTAACTCAGTAGTATCTATCCTGTAAGGAGGAATGGATATCAGTGATGCTCCCAGAACTAGATCAATAGTAAAATCTACCTCTCTATTTCATAGTAGGTAGTCCAGAAACATTTCTAGGGAATAATTATTCGAATCAATCTACTACAGGAGAGAAATTATCCTCATGTGTTCCCTGATCATTCATATAAAGGCTAGTATTCAATGTTGTCACTCCACCTATCCCATAATGATTGGGTCCAAATATAATTGCCTGGACATACCATTCACCATTATCAATATACTTATCTCCATATAGTGATGTAAAATATACCCTCTAGCAAAAGAAATCGACATTAGCATGATATGGAACCAACCATTCCATCCTTATAATGATATAAAAACCTATCATCTTGAGGATGGAGTGGTTCTATAGAAAATGATACCTGCCTATCTCAAGGGGGGACTCCTTGCATTGGTGTACACTCTCCAATAGAATACCCAATGGAGTATCAAGAATCATCACTCCACATAAATACTTTATCTTTAGGTCAAGACTATCCAAAGTAACCATATATATAAAGGTGTGAGACTTGAATGTATCAAATAAAGGAGAAACTAGAGTAGAGGCTACTTAGATCATACCTCTAATAATAGATGGAATGGAACTCTACTCCTCAGGGATCGGTTGTACTGTATATATCTATCCTAATATGTATCATTGAGATACGACCTAACTATACCTAGTAGGCCTGATCTAGTGGTACTATAAATCTAATGCATGGCTCCCATAACTACAATCACCTCCTCAAACTACAAGGTTGTTAGTGCTCTTGATTATTCTGTGACACGAAACTATTGATACTACTCCTGAAGGTTGTTTCATTATAGATCCGCTTCCATGATATATCGAGGGAAAGTTGTGGGAAAACCCTTTTATATGGCCCATCCTACTGTGGTATCTTTACTAAATTGGGGATCTATCACACTGGGTCTTTATATGACCCTTATTACCACACTGATGACAGATCATGAGGCTACCCGGGTGCATGCTATGACTATTAATGCCTCCTAATGAAAGCTCCAAGTGATGCTTTCTTCCATTGGTTAAAGTAGTTTCAGGTCTAGGATTCAAACTACCATGGACCACACCCATAACCTATTTCTAGTTATGCTTAGTAATACGCACCTAATTTACGATCTCAGTGATGGTGGTCAAACAAAACACATTCACCTACAATCAGATTTCATGCCCGAGACCATCTTCAAAACACCTATCCCTTGATAATTCATCACCTATAATTTTGGGTGCGAGGAACTAGAGCTCCATGACACATTAAGAGTTGTCCAGGACTAATAAATCACCCTCTTCTAGGAGCACAAACTATTTGGATCTATCAACTCTCATTGTTTTGGGATTAAAATATCATCAAAGGCCACATGGAAATCCATGTTTTCTATATCCTGATGATGATCTTACCGGGTAACAAATCCCCACCAATACTTGGAAAAATATTTTATAATCTACATAGCGAGATTCACTCTCCTATTATAAGGTGTCTCAAGATGAGCCAAAAAAAGATAGCCTGGAATCTATCCATGACTTCACATCCTATGGACCACCATCAACCGAAAACATGGGTAGATATTTCTACTGAAACTCATGCATCAACTCTACCATAGTAGGGGAAGGTTTTTGGGATCCCTGCATAGTGTTCATGATCTATAAGAATCCCTCTCATAATTTCCAGCAGTTCCTTGGTCAGTAATAATAGGAGGTGCATCAAGTGACACTATTGGAGGTAATATTGGTGCCTTAGGGCCCACCGCCACTGGAGCATAGTCTTTTTCACCCTCCTGGCTCATGACTCAAGGATTTTGTGGTGGAATAGCTCTAAAAAATTCAATAGAACACCTCAGGGTATATTCAATAATGATTTAAATCATATATATAATAATAGGATAGGGAAATGCCTTCCTATATTAGATTCACATCTCTCTTCCTACTCCTATAGCTAGGTTTGGGCGGTATACAAGTTTATAAGGAATCATAAGAGATACTACCTACTGCCCACTACTAAGGTCAGGTGTGGGTTAAGTTCTCAACTTCATATCAAGGGTCCTGGTATATAGTGTTTCAATTGAATGTTAAAGAGGAAAACACCCTTCAAGTAGCAATTGACATGAATATTTAACAAAAACTATTTCTTTAAATATTCAATAATCAATCATTCATACACATTTGGGTATATAATGGTCCATCTATATGATTCACCCTTCCCAAATTATAAATTATTTCTCCTTATTAGTTGCAATTGGAATGCATTGTAACTACGAACAAAACATTACATTCGGCGTGAGAATGTAACAATTCCATAATGATAGCTCGATTTGATGGATCATCGTTCCTAATTTATTGAATTACAAGCTCTTTAAATTAAAATTTTCACCCATGTAGTCACATCTAACTAACATTTTAGATCATGTGATCATAGTCACATAGCTCAAAAATGTGATAATTGGTTAATTAAGCTTCCTCCATCATGATATATGGGAAAAAATATTTAGGTTTATACAGACACTTTAATAACCAATTATTTATCCAATTCCTGCATGAAATATTATCATAATACCATACATATTGAAATCAAGACACTAATAACATGAATAAATCAATGCACATAGTAAAAAAAATATGACATGGATTATGCATAGAATGTGAATCCTCAAGTTCCTATAAAGATTCATGAGACAAAGCTTCATTGTCATACCTTCCAAGGAAAAAAGATAATGGATAATGATAATAATAGGCCATAAAACATGTGTGTTAACTAATAGTGAAATAAATACACCTGTAATAGTCATAATCTAGAACAACAATTCCCCTCCCATGTAATTTGGATTTTCCCAGTATGTGGTTAGAAACTCTTAGGCACTGGCTCATTACTAAATTCCAACACATTCCATGTATCCTACCCAATAACCCAAATAGTAAGACCAACAGAAAAAATAAAGGCTATGATACGACTTCATGATATCCCATCCAGACTCACTCAATAAAATTACCTGAACCGATGGACATATATCCTCTAGCGCACCCCATCATACCCCAGAGTCTACCAACTAACAGTGAGGGTCTATAACAGGATAGTGAGAATACTATGCCCTATTGATTAGGGTGAGGCACAAGAAAATCATAATAGAAATAAATAGTAGAAGCATAATGAATAAACAGTAGCAGCGGAATAAGTAAACCATCTAACTATAAAAGAAATATTGGAATAAAAAATATCCATTTTCAAATAAAAAAATGATGTTGATTATGAAATTCTTATATAAAAAATAGGATGGTATATGAGAAATAAAGGAACAATCATATACAACATGTTGTACAAAATTATAGAAATACCAAAAAGATTATCTCTGCCAGCATCGCAAGAATGGGCTTGGTCATATTCTCCCTTACTTCGTCCTGGCCTAAGAAATCAGGCATCTATAACTGAACCCTTCACTTTGTCCCTACCAACAATCATGAAGTGTGTCCATATACTAAATGATTTCCCAAACTGGGTGTATTATACACTCAATAGGCCACCACCAATGGTGTCTATAAAAAATCTAGTCTATGAATATATGTTGTACCAGTGCAAATATAATATAAATAAATATGTAAAAATTAGTGATATAATACATTCTATAAGAACATTTTATAACAAGAATTCTATAAATGATGAATGATTGTAAACATATCAAAGAATCATCTATAACCTACATCTTAATATCAAGTTTCAATAAATTACAAAATATACTAAATAATCATTTATCAAACCTACGAGGGCTAGTACCTAGGGTTAATAACCAAGGAATCCTCTTCGAGTCCATGTAGCTCATCCATAGAAAACTCAATATACTGGAGACCTACATGGGCTAGGACATAGGTCCCTTTGGCTGAAAAAATCTTCTTCAAGCCCATGGAGCTCATCCCTGGAAAACTTAGTAAAGGCTTTATAAAAGCCCAAGGAACATGTCCAGGGTGGTCTAAGAAAGTTGGATCCATGGTAATAGTCTAAGGAATCCAATAATAAATATTCAAGTGGGTTTTTGATATCATACCAAAACACACATTATCAATGTAATCTATATAGTGATTTAAGGGTCCATGTTAGTTTCAATGCCCTTAATCCATTGAATTTATCATAATCATTTCATTAACCATTTAACACATAAGTGACAACGTGAGAGGCCATGATAGTGTCCATGCCTTTAATAAATTCTATTTAATGAATTATAAAAGGGTCAAGGGGATATTTTAGTGTTCATTTCCTTTATCTATTGAATTCATTACATTTGGTTTATTAATCATTTCACCTATGGGTTATAAAAATTATTCCATGTTAGTGTCCATGCCTCATTACTAACCAATAGCATATTCATAAATAATCCAAGGGATTTTCCATTTCATTCAAAAATTTCCATTTAATCTATTTCATTATTCCATTAATTTATAAATGACAGGGTTCTAACCAAGGTGATCATCCTATAACATTTCATTTAATTTTTATTTGGATCCCTTTAATAAGAGGTTATCTCAACTCCCCCCATGAGTGGTGAAAACATAATCAATGAATTGAACCCACGTCATGGGTGGTTTGGGATGGTTTATAACACCTAACCATTCACATGGGTGTGGTAACAAGTTTAAATTTTAGTTTAAACATTCAATTTGAAGTCCTATTAATTTATGGATAAATTTTGAGAATGTATGACATGCAGCACTATCAAGAAATCTATAAAACCCCAAACTTTTAGGGAAAAGGTATAGACCACATACATTAGATAGTCATAACTCTCCTAATCTAGTATCTTCTTATGATTTAATTTAGTATAGGAGAAATAAAATATTAGATAAACACCCAAAAAATACATAAAAAGAGCTCACACAGATTTTCCATTCTATATAGAATGATAAACAAACGATGCAAGTGGATTAGAGATCCTACCAATACACTTCTAATGTGAATGATGAAGAAGGAATCAAAATATTTTCAATTTATTTCATTCAAATACTAGACGATAGTAATTTGTTGGCTACAATGGGTGGTAGGTGTTGTGCATAGAGAAGAAGAAATTTGGGATTAAAGGATTAAAGTTTTGAGGGGAAGATTGGTAATTTCACCTCTCTTTAATAGGCACCTGATTTGGAAGCATTTCTTGTAAAAATGGTTGGAAACTATGTTCCACCTCTATCAAAAAGGAATACCTTTTGGCATAGTTGGTCACATGGTTAGAAAAATAGTGCACCTATCTATACAGACTCACTACCTACGTGGCACTATGGGTGCAGGCTAGGTGAACATTTAGTCTAATCATGTGAAACCCATGAAAATTCCCTCTTTAACTCCTCTATAGTTTTTTTCACGGCCATGCTTCCCACCTAGAATAGTTTACAAACTGTCCTCCTTCTCTTATAGTTTTGCATGGTTGAGCCACATAGTTACAACTAACTGTGTGATAATAGTGTTCCTCTATATATTAATCCATAATCTAGATCTTTGATCTTCGAACAAGCCTTGTAAATTCCTAAACCCTTTCATAAACATTTAATCACTTCCAATAAAGAAATACAAGAAATTATACTAAAATTCAGTGGGATTATACCTCATTAGAAAAGTAAAGTTCTTACAAATCCCAACTCTCATGTGATATTTTGGGAGTTATTTGTTTTGTATCATGTCTCTTGTTATATTATACATAATACCCCTCAAAAAATGTTGATTCATGGGTGTTGATAAATATAAATCACAAATAACTTCACCCTGAAGAATTTTTGTAATATAAATTTATAAATGGTTATTTGATTTACATTTAAGAGAAAGAGTAATGAACAAATTAATTAACTTGGGTAAGGTAGGTAGTTTATGGGAATGTCCAGCCTCAAAGCTAGTGGGGTCATGCGGGTCTTCATGTAATGATATTTTTCCTACTTCTAGTTCACTTTGAACCTTTCCTATACATTTTTCCACTAAACTAGATCGGACAATAATATCTTTCAAAGAATCTATTTTCTCATTTAATCTTTTGATTGTCTCATATGTATCTCCATAAATCATTGTATTCATGAAATATGTTCAAGGTGACACTCAAAAACCTACACCTCTAATGCATCCATATTGTTCTAGCAACTTTAAAGATACTGAAATTAGTTTTTCTTTAGGAATGGTTGATTTTGATTCTTATGGATAAACTATATAAAAATCATATGAATATAAATAAAAAAAATATGTAATATTATTATAAAGCATAGTGAATTACTAATATGTGATACATATATATTCTTCCCATACTACCTGTTTTTTTTTTCATCAACTACATTACCCTCTTTATTTCTAAGGGCCTCATCCAATAGCACACGACGTGGGATGGAAGGGTCATTGGATATTTATTCATCAATATGCATATAAAAAATTTAAATATGTTATTTCATATAAAATAAAAAAATTATTATGGATTTAAGATACATACCATTTTCTTTTTAAGTTGAGCATACCCCATATTTGCTTTAGGGTAGGGGTAAATTGATTTTGCTTCATGTTTTTTATTTTTAGTATAACTTTTTTTAAAAATAAATTAACAATTTTGAATCAAATTGGATAAAATAAATAATTTCAAATCAAATATTATTGAATATATTTAACTTGAAATTATTTCTCATCATGATTACTAGTAGAATAATTCCATGCATCTTGTTTTATAATGTGTCCATATGTAACTGGTGGGTGTGACTTTAATTTCTACTCAACATCCCTGAGTTGATCCTTTATAAGAAGTGTGTGGATGCCTCCATAATCTTTTCTAGTGTCCATTAATACATATTTCTTATGGAAATAATCTAAAATTAAAAACCACTCCAATGTAGAATGAATAGTAAAATAAATTTTCATTATATAATTTTTTGGTGAAATAGAGAAATTATATCAGAAAATTAACTTAATATCTTCCCAAATGGTTTCCTTCAATACAGGTTGGACATGGTACCACATGTATATATCAATTGGAACCTGAATTCTCATTGCGACCCCAATATAACTAATGAAAATTGACTTTTTGGGGTCAACATGTTTACTATATTGATTCTAGATAACCTCAAATTTTATAACCTTAGTCTTTTTGCCTGATAATTTTATTTAACCTAGTGATACTACATCATTCTTATTTTATTCATCAAAATTTTGTTGATCACTTAATAATTTTGTAGTTTAATCATCAACTATCTATTCTTCATCGGGATTGGTAATATGATAATGTGCAAAAGTCATTATCTACATGAGTAGTCAAACATTTAATTTATATTACGTAAATTTAGTACAGAACATAAAATATTATGAGGAAAATCAAAATATATTAAAAAATATTAACTTTATCATTCAACTCTCATTTTTTTCTTTAAAGGTTGAATAGATTTATATCCTTTATTAAGTATCCAAATCCTCTCTTTATGGTCCCCTATAACATATAAGGCATTGTCTACATTGGGATCACCATGAAATGATTGTAATATCTCAATGAAATGGTAATCCCCAATTGAATTTTCATCTGAAACGGTATTTGTTTTAGTCACAAATAGTACAATTGACCAATTCTTGTTTTTTGAATTTGTGACATAAAATACCTATACTATTGTTTATGCCATTATAAATGGCTCTTCATTATACCCTTACACACTAAAATTAAAATTCACAAAACCAAATGCATTGAATTTACCTTCACTCCTATTTTCTACCCATTTGCAATAGAAAATAGTAACTTAAAATTCTGTATAATATAACTCATATATCCTTTTGATGATTATGATGAAATGTGAAATATTTGCATAAATTAGATCCTTATCTATGGAACTGGATATATGAAATTCTTATTCCACAAGAGTAACTTCATTGTTTTGTATCATACTCTGTTCATCTTTTTCCTTTATATAGAATTTACTACCAATAATTACAAAACAAAGTGTAAGATAAAACATTTTCATTTGGTCCCCTAGATAGCCATCAAAGTGGTTTAGAAATTGAATTTGTATTTTCATTTAACTCCTTATAAATATGATCTTGGAATTATCCTACAAACTATTCATTATGTGTATTTGATATCCATCCATCAGACCTTGATGTATTCAAAAGTATAAGAATTACATTTTGGTCTTAAAATAATGGATAAACCTCTATGATATTATTTAAAATTTATATTTAAGCTTTCTCCCACTCTATGATGGTAATTGTAACAACATTTCTTCTATAAATCTATTCTCATATAAGTTGTATGCTATTATGTGACTTTTTGAGACAATACTATCAACATATGATATTTAATCAGTATATAAGTAAATAGTTTCTTTAAGAATATATTAATATGTAATACAACCTTCTAGCCGAATTTGATTCTTGACATACCCTTTCAAAATTTTCATATATCAATCGATGGGGGTACATCCATATATAATATAAAATACCACGTAATTGAACTTATCTAACCATGTAAACCAACAGGTGGACCATTATATAAAGAAATTATTGTGGGAAGAATATATATAATTCACATAATATAACTACAATCTCTTTATTAATGATTGGAAACTTTTTCAGGTCTATAACATTACTGCATATGTCTTTGAAAAAATAGTATATTCTAGTTAATTTATGTCATACATTTTTAGAAATAATGAAATGTGAAGTGACGGACATAAATCTTGCATTAAAACATGAAAATAATGTGATTTTAAACCCTTTAACTTCACATTATTCATTGACACGACATTATTTATATTTGATGAATACCCATATATAACTTTTAAATCATTAAGGAAATTAAAAAATTACAATCTTTCTTGTTTGGAGAGAGTATACGCTTCTAGAGGAAGAAAATTCAGTCGTTTACCCTTCACTGGGGCCAACTCTTACCTTATCCCCATTTCAATCATGTTTAAACTACCCTTGATTCCATATTTTATTTTTTTAGGAACATTTTGTAATGTTATAACAACATAATCATATACATTTTTTTCTACATGAATGACATTAAGAAAATGTATAACATACCCAAAATTCCAATATGGTAATTCAAATGAAATTGTTCTCTTTTTTCAACCAAATTTCATAATGTTTTTCTAAAATGGTTTACCAAAAATAGTTTCAATATATTTTATTTTATCAAAAATTTGATCACCTATTAGTATAGGTGGTATTGTATCATGTTTAGTATTCCCATTGAATGTTGTGATCCGGGATCGATATTTATGTCCTTGAGGTAAAAATTTGATTTCCTAAAAACTTTAATTGTGGAATGTTTTTAACTTAACTTACTGTGTGCATTATTCATAAATAGGACACCCCAACATTCCATTAATTATATAGCATGAAAAATTTCCATAAGATGGAAAGTCATTTATCATCCTGCGCAATATGACCCTCAATGTTAATTCTTCACTTCTATGAGAATCATAAATTGTAACACCTTTATCTCTTGCCAATTTCATATCTTCTTATATCAATGGATTCAAATGAACATTAATATCATTACTAGGTTGTCTTTGTCTAGATATAATATGGGACAACATGATGTATTTTCACTTCATCATAACTATAGTGGCAAGATATAATTATCCAATATAACTATCCATGTACTATGAGTACTACTCTATACTACAAAAGGATTTATTCCATTTGTAGATAACATAGGATGAAAGTTTTTCAAATCATTCCCAAATTCAGGATACTTGTATTCAATTTTATTCTAGTAAGGAGAGTTTGATGGATGGCAAACTTTATCATATTAAATTTTTATATCTATATTCCATGTCAATTGTCTCATGGATTCCTAACATCCATATAGTCTTCTAAGCAATATAATTATAGGAATGTAACATAGAACTTCTAATAGACTTGGCTCATCTTCCATGTATCAATTCACACTACACATAGGGAATTTTCTAAGTGATTCATGGTCGATGAAAACCAATATGAAATCATTTGGAAAGGCATTTATTTTTTAGAGATCGTGGCTATTCAACATAGCATTTGTTTAGAATCATATGTTTTAAAATGATGTTCATTTTATTCTGATAGCATATCATTCAGAAGACCAAGTAGTTTTGTAAAGATGGTTTCTCTCCATCCACTTCCAGCTTTCAAATTATATAAATTCAATATATATGAAAATGTTTGGTATTTAGTACAACCAATATGCAATGGTATCTTATCACATTGATTTAAATTTTTAAACACTTTTCAAAATCAAGAAGGTCATCTTCAATTTCCATTGTCATTTCATCCATACAATCTCCATCATTATTTACACTGGTATTCATATCAAATGATCCATAAAACATAGTATCATCCCAATCAGTGTGTACATTTAGTTTCTCTTAGTTTTTAGTCCAAAATTTATAGTTTTGATCTATTTCGTGGAAAATAAAATGTCGTTCCAACTCTTCTGGACTATTTTTTCTTGAATAAATACAATGAAAACATGGTAAAAGGATTTGGGAAGGACCATATTCATGCTCCATTGAAAACATAATGAACTTTCAACTCCATCTTCATTATATTTTATTATACTATTATCATGCATCAATTTTCGATTTACCCACCCTATTAGGTTCATAAAATATTTATTTTAGAAAAATAATGTGTAAATAAATATAAGATATTCATAATAAAAGGAGAAAGTAATAGATAATTATAATAAGGGGAACCCAACATTTGAATGTTATTGGTGATGATTCCTAAAAACTTATCATTTTACACAAGGCTGGCATGAAAAGAAACAACCTAGGGTAAACATGTGGTTGTTGGTCAAGCTACTAGAAAAACCGAAGAACATTCTAATTAGAACCACAGTTGAAATGAAAGTGGAAGGAATCATCAATGGATTTTGTAGTGTGAAGCAACTATTAGAAGTTGAAATTTATAGAACTATGGCATTAAAAATGATAAACCATGTGAATTTATCTACTTAATAATGATTTAAAACGTTAAATTTTTTTACACTCACATTGTTTATGATTCTCAAAAGAAGTCATTTTTAACTAAACATGAGGTTAGTCATTTGTGTTGAAAAATTCCAATTATATATGTTCACACTAATGAAAATTTAAAAATCATTGGGTTTTTCTATATAATAATGGTGGAAAATGGAAATAATTGTTTGATTTTAATCCATAGTATCAAGAGGCTTACCTAGAACATGGAGTGGATTACCATATATGCACTATAAAAACCATACCTACTTATCATTTGAAATCACCACCTTTGATGATAAGTGGGCATAGTTTTTAAAGTACACAGATGTCTCCTTCATCCTCATACTCATTTAACCTGGAGCTCCATGTGATCATAGTTGGAAATTTTCAAAATAAGATCCTTTGTTTGATTAATTAAATATTATCTCATATGATTAAATAGATTTAAAATATCCATAAAAATAAATGAGCAATTGAAATAAACAAGTTAAAGTAGTTTATGTTTATTCATTTATTCACTTTGTATGTGGTAGTCCAGATGATGTCTTAGAAACAGGATACTTAGGAGAAAATTTTGAACTTTTGTAAGATGATGAAAACATTGATAGGTCCCAATCACATGGCCTTGAGAACCCTAAATTTCAATAAACTATTAGATTTAAATCAAATGAACCAAAAGTCTCGATATAGGGTTCTCAAGATACTGGGAAAACCAAATAAAAATCTAATTGACATTTCCCAAACGCTTTAAATTTAAATAACTCATATGGATATTATTAATCCTAAAATGACAAAAATGAAAATTTTATAAATATACATTTAATCCATCCTTAAATTTTGGAAACAAATTTTAAGGAGTGTTCCAAAAATGAAAAAAAAATTAGTAATATAATCTCCCATTGAAGTGATTTAAATTTGGATATATTTTACCTTTCACTACCAATTTTCCAATTTTCATAGAAAAGTAAAGTGAAAATGGATATGATTTAGTAAGAATTTAACATAAGAAGAAAATTAAAAAGTTTAGAAACCTAAATTTAAACTTATAAGGAATGGATAATAATTTCTAAAAACTCAAAAACATACATTTATTATCTAAATTAGATGATGAGTAAAGTAGTGATTAGGATACTGAAGTTGAAACATTAAGTAAATCTAAGGGTTATTGATTTAAAAAGTGGATGGTGATAAAATCCCTAGTGATAAAGGTAATGGTGAATAAAATAGTGAAAAATATGAAATGATGAGTTACTAGTGGTATCAACATATGTTCACAGTAATGAAAATTTTACAAGGATTGGGATTCTTTTATTTGTTAATGGAATAAAATAAGTAGAATTGTTTGATTTTAATCCATGAGAGTAAGAAGGATTCCTGGAAATTGGATAACTCTCCCTTGAATTTGAAGTTTGATTCAAGAAATTACTCTAAAATTTCTTTAGTATGTATAAGGAGTGGGGGAGTTTGGTTGACCAACAATTTTTAGTGGATAAATGGCACATATGAAAAGTATAATTCAATAAAAATTTCACACTCCCTTCAAATCCTAAGCTAAACTAGGTGATACTAAAGTAGTGTGTGATGGTGGTGTCATACACTGCTATAACATAGACCTTTAACAATGCTAAAAATATCCTTTATCTTCACTAAATAAGTGATGACTATCAGAGTGAGATTAAAATCCCTTGGCATTTATTAGCACTAAAAAAGCACTAATTAAGGAGAATATGGCAGTGTGATGTAACAGAACACCATAGAACCAGAAAAACCACCAAATATTAACAAAATAATGTACCAATATATAATTTAAATTAAATGAAATTTACCACACAAATAAAAGAAGAAAACACTATATTATAGATATTTAAAGAATTGGTTTATACAATTACATAAGTACTAATCATTACATACATTCAAAAACATCAATGTTTCTTTGTATGTTGATTCTGACCCCAACTCATGATATTGTCAAAAAAACCACCCATGCTCATGAAAAATAACATGCCTATATAATAAAATTATTCTTATGTTATTAATAATATAAATTAATTAATTAATAAAACATGTTAATTATTCTCTGTATTAGATTGAGCTACGATTGATTCTTGCATGTCACACCATTTCTTATTTCTCTTTAATAATTGTCTCTATAAAAGTTAATTAGATAAGTATAATATAAAAATGATGACGAAAACAATTAATTAATAGTAGATAGAATGATTAGAAAACAATCTAGGCTCGTTTGCTCAGTTTTGGCGATAGGATGCATATTTTAAACTAAAATGACACTTATATATTGAAAAGATTCACTTGGTGTCATACCAGCCACACCATGCATTATATTGAGGTTTTGTATATTAAAACACATCCCAAATGACTTCTGTATCATATTTATAAAGTTTAAAAACAATCTGAATGCATTTTCTCAGTTTTGATCACATCAATTATCTTTCTTACTAAAATTTCATTTTAAACTGGAAACTTGAACTTTGAATAATACTAGTTACATAGTGAATCAATTTAATGTGAGACTGATTTCTCTACATCAAAAATTATTTCTAGATCTTATTCTTAAATTATCAATACAATCCCATCATGTTTTCATAGTTTTTAGTGACTGGATCCTTTTGAACTAAAATGTCGGTTTTAAATTGATAACAAACACTTTGAGTCATATCAGAAGTATCCTATATCAGATTAAGGTGAGGATAATTTTTACATGTCACAAATGACTTATGGATAGTTTTCCGATATATAAAAACATATATGAATGTTTTTTTCTCAATTTTAAGTAGATTAGTTGTCTTTTTTACAAAAATTAATGTCAATTTTAAATAAAAAGATGC
Source organism: Viscum album (assembly GCA_963277665.1). Lineage (NCBI taxonomy): Eukaryota > Viridiplantae > Streptophyta > Magnoliopsida > Santalales > Viscaceae > Viscum > Viscum album. The sequence continues at coordinate 1,980,900,190 of OY728155.1, forward strand.
ACATGGAGTCAAATCAATCAAATCATGCATTGTATTGAGGTGAGGATTATTCCTAAACATATAAAACGATTTATAGATCATTTTCATAATGTATAAAAATAATCTGAATATGATTTCTCAATTTTCATTATGTCACTTGTCTTTTTTACTAAAATTTCATTTTAAACTGGAAACACGCACTTTGAATCATATTGGTCATATCATGTGTTGGTTTTATGTGAGAAAAATTCCTATATGTCATAAAATATTTATGAAACATTTTCCAAAATTATTAATAAAATCATAGTTTTTTCTTGGTTTTCAGTGAGTGGCATTTTTTTAAACTAAAATTTCAATTTTAAACTGATAATAAACATTTTGAGTCATACCAAACATAGCGTGTATCGGATTGAGGAGTTGCTGATTACTACACATCAAATGTAACTTATGGATTTTTTACTAATGTATCAAAACAATATGAATTATTTTTCTTAGTTTTGAGTACGTCACTAGTCCTTTTTACTAAAATTCATGTCAATTCTAAATAAAAAAATGCACTTGGATTCATACCGGTCACATGATACATCGGATTGAGGTGTAGATGATTCCTACACATCCAAAATTACTTTTGTATAATTTTAATAAAGTATCAAAATGATTCAAATGAATTTTCTTGGTTTTGAGTAAGTCTGTTGCCTTTCATACTAAAATTGATGACAATTTTCAATAAAAATATGCACATGGAGTCATACTGGTCACACCATGCATCAGAATGAGGTTCAACTGATTTTTACACATCTTAAATAACTTATAGATATTTTTAATAAATTAAAAAAATAATCCAAATGTTTTTTCTTTCTTTTGATTACATCACTTATCTTTTTTATGAAAATGTCATTTTAGATTGGAAACATGTACTTTAACTCATTCCAGTAACATCATATGTCAGTTTGATGTGATACTGGTTCTTAAACATAACAAATGATTTTTGAATAGTTTTCCTAAATTATCAAGACAATATGAGTGTGCTTTCTTGGTTTTTAGTGAGTGAAACTTTTTGAACAAAAATTTCTATTTTAAACTGATAACGGACGATATGATTCATACCGGGCACATCGTGTATCAAATTGAGGTTCAAATAATTCATATATGTCACAAATGAATTTTGGATCATTTTAAAAAAGTATATAAACAATAATAATAAGTTTTCTCAGGTTTTAGTAGGTAAATTATCTTTTTACGAAAATTGATATCAATTTTAAACAAAAAAGATGCACTTAAAGTCAAATCGTTCATACCATGAATTGGATTAAGGTGAGGCTAATTACTATATATATCAAATGAATTTTGTATCATTTTACTAAAGTATAAAAACAATTAGAACACATTTTCTCAATTTTGAGTATGTCACTTGTCTTTTTTTTCTAAAATTTCACTTTAGATTGGAATCACACCCTTTGACTCATACCAGTCACAACATGTATCATTTTGACATAAGGCCAATTTATACACTTCATAGATGATTTATAAATAATTTTCCTAAATAATAAATAAAATATGAGGGAATTTACATAGTGTTTAGTGAGTGAAATGTTTTAAACTAAAATGTTGATTATAAATAGATAATGGACACTTTGAGTCATACTAGGAACATCATGTATCAGATTGAGCTGTGGAAGATTCCTACAAATCAAAAATGACTTATGGATCATTTTATTAAAGTATAAAGATACTTTGAATATGTTTTCTCTGTTTTGAGTATGTTAGTTGTCTTTTTTACTGAAATTAATGTCAATTATAAATAAAAAGAAGCACTTGGAGTCATACTAGTCACACCATGTGTCAGATTGAGGTACAGTTGATTCATAAACATCAAAAAGTATAAAAATATCAATGTTACAATTCTTTCCATTGGATTTATTTTTCGAACTAGAAACACGGCATATTGACCCCATATTCTTGGCCTAAAAAACATTTTTTAGCTAAGAACATCGAATTAATATACAGTGTTGCAATTCAACAAATAATGTAAATGGAAATTATGGTAAAATTGGAAGAAATGATCCTTTTATCTTGTGGGTGTCTTGTTGGATAAAGCTGAAAGATATATATGAGTTCCTAAAAGATATGTGACAAAAACTAAATAAGTATTAGATAAAACTTTTAATGAAATTTACATACAAATAATAGATAAAATGATGTAAAAATTAATTAAATAATTAGTATGAATTCAACTTTTCATAATGGTTGTATGAATTCTTTACACATTCCCTTTTTTTCATTATATTAGTTGCAGACTCAAAGTCTAATCTCTCACAAGTATGATCTGCTTCAAACAAACCACCCCAACTCAAATAAAAGAATCGACCTATATGAGAAAACAATTATTGTATGAGTAATAATAAAAATAAATAAATAAAACATAAATATTAAACATTAAATTAATTCTACAGATAATGATTTTACTACTCAAACAGCAAGATTGCCTTTGTGATGGAGCAATGGAGGTTACTTGAAGGAAAGTGATAAATACAAACACTGTAGGGGGGAAAGGTTTTGAGAGAGAAGAAGTCTGTGGAAGTATTGCTGTGGAATGGAATTAAATATGGAAAGAAATATTCTAAAATAAATGAACTCCACATGGAATAATGAAAATTAAATCAATTTTTCATTATATGATTTTTTGGTAAAATAAATAAAAAATATCATAACATTTCTTTTACATCTTCCCAAAGGGATTCCTTTATCATAGTTTTTTCTTCCATGGGATTGGTAACATCATCTTATGTAGAAGATATTGTATGCATGAGTAATTAAACATTTAATTTAGATTATATTAATGCAGTAGAGAACATATAACATTATCAGAAAAAACATAGTATATTAAAAAAAGTTACCTTCTCATTGAACACACTTTATTTTTTTAAAGGTTTTAGGGATTTAGTTCCACTATTGAGAATCCAAATCCCCTCTTTATGGTCCCCTGTAATATATAAGACATTTTCTACAATGGGACCAACATGAAATTATTGCGATATCCAAATGAAAGGGTTATCCTCGATTGAATTTTCACCTAACCTGACATTTCTCTCAGTTACTAGTAAGACAGTTGACCAATTCTTATTTTATAAATCTAAGACATAAAATACTTTCACTACATATTAATCCATTATTAAAATATCATAATTTTTCCCTTCCAAACTGAAAATCTCCTTTACGAAGCACATTTCATCAACTTTCACTACACTCATATTATCAAACTGTTTGAAATAGAAAATTGACATTTGAAATGTTGTATAATATAACTCACATATCTGTTAAATAATTCCAAAATATGACATATTTTCATAAATTGTATTTTTATCCTTGGAACCAGATATGTGCATCACTTCCTCCAAAAGCATAAAACCATTATTTTTTATTTTACTATATTCATTATGTTCTTTTTTATATAATGTAAAACCAATTATTACAAAACCAGTGTAAGATATAACATTTTCATTTGGTCCCATGGCTATCCATTGAAGTCATTTAGAAATTGAATTTGGATTTTCAAATAACTCCTTATAAATTTGATCTCATATCTATACTATAAATTTTTGATTATGTGAATTTTATATCCATCCTTCATCCCTTGAGGGATTAAAATATCTAAGAATTTATTTTTGGGATTATATGTATGGATCAACATCTTCACTATTATGTAAAATTTAATGTGTGATTTCTCCCACTCTGTCAAGGTAATTGTAACAACATATCTTCTTGAAATCCCTTCACTCACAAGACATCAGTTGTAATGAGACTTTGGGGGACCGATGCTACCGGCATCTCATAGGTAATTGGTATATAATTCAATAGCTTTTTCAACAATATATCGTTCTCCATTACTACCTTCTAACAAAATTTGATTCATGAAATACCCATAAAAAATCTTTCTATATTTTTCAATGGGGTAAATCCATCTATAATGGAAATGAACACATAATTGAACCTCTCTAATAAAGTAAACCATCAAGTGGACCATATATTAAAGCATGGTGGTGGGAATAACATCTCTAATTCACATAATATGAATAAAAGCGCCTTATTCACGATTGGAAACATCGTCAGGTCTATAAATTTACTACATATGGATTTTAAAAAATAAATATAGTCTGGTTAATTTATTTCATACATTTTGAGGAAGAATGTAACAAAAATTAATAGACGTCAAATATTATAAAAAACATAAAAATCATGTGATTCTAGTCCTTATAACTTCAAATTAATCATTTACATGACATTATTGATATTTGATGAATACCCATCTAGAACTTTTACACTATTTAGAATTATAAAAAATTGAAAATTTTCCTGTTTGGATATAGTGTGAGCTGCTGGAAGAAGAAAATTCCTCCCTTTACCCTTCACCAGTGCCAACTCTTCCCTTATCCCCATGTCAATCATGTCTAACCTATCCTTGATTCATTTTTTTTGAAACATTTAGTAACATCTCATTAACATAATCAAATAAATTTTTTTCTACATGAATGACATCAATAAAATGTCTAACATACAAAAAATTCTAATATGGTAATAGGAGAAAATTTATCTCTTCTTCCAACCTGATTTTTTAAGGTTTCTTGAAAATGGTTTACTGAAAATAGTGTCAATATATTTTACTTTATCGAACAGTTGATCACCCATTACTAGAGATGATATTATACCTTATTCAATATTCCCATTGAATGCTTTCATCTAGTATCAATATTTATATTATAAAGGTAACAATCTTCAAGGAATGATCAATCGAACAGAGTGTGTGTGTTTTTCACAAATGAGACAACCTGATATTGCTTTAATGTTAGGCCCTGATAAATTTACATAACTAGGGAATTCATTTATCATCCCATAAAAAATTTCCCTCAATGTTAATTCTTCACTTATATGAGGATCATACATTATAACACATGTATCCTACATAAATTATAGATTTTAGAACAATGGATCCAAATATACATCAATATCATTACCAATTTGATTTCGTCTAGATATAAGTTGAGACAACATAATGTATTTGTGCTTCATGTATAACCATGGTGGAAAGTAATAATTTACCAACATGATGGGCTATTTACTGTGAGTACTACTCTATATACCAAAAGGATTTATTTCATTTACAGATAATGCAACAAGAAAGATTCTCAGCTCATTTTCAAATTTAGGATACTCATAATCAATTTTATTCCACTAAGGAGAATCTGAGGTAGGATGTATGTTCCCATATTTAATTCTTGTGTCTTCATTACATTACAATAGTCTCGCAATTTCTTGACATCTATATGGTCTTATATATTGTGGAATGATAGGAAAGTACCATACATATTTTTAAGGAATTGATTCATTTTTCTTGTATTGATTTGTGCCACATTTAGGGAATTTTATGAGTTATTCATGGTCCTTGAGAAATAATATGCAATAATTTAGACAAGCATGTATTTTTTAGAGATTATTCCCATTAAATATAACATTCTTTTAGCATCATATTTTCAATATAGTTGTTCATTTTCGTTGGGTATCATATCATTCAGGAGACCAAGTAGTTCCATGAAGCTGGTGTCACTCTATCCGCTGCCACCTTTCAATTTATATAACTTCAATAAAACTAACAATGTTGTGTATTTAATAAAACCAGTATACAATGGTTTCTTATCATGTCTATTTAACTTCATAAACAACTTTGGAAAATCACAAAGGTCATCTTCCATTTGCATATTCATTTCTTCCATTGCGGTCTTTATCTTTATTTACAATGGTATTAATATCAAATGATCCATAAACAATAATATCATTTCAATCAGTGTGAATGTTTTGTTTTTTCATGTGTATATTCCAATATTTATAGCTCATATCTATTTTATGATAAATAAAATGTTATTACAGCTCTTCTGGACTAATTTTCCTTGAATAAAAATAATGTAAACACAGACAAAAGATTTGAGAAGGGTCGTATGCATGCTCTATTGCAAACGTGATGGACACTGTAACTTCATCTTCATAATATTTTTTCAAATGATTTCTATGAATCCATTTTTGATTCATATCCATCCTATTGGGTTAATAAAATATTAATTTTTTACAATAAATAAATAAATACACATAATATATTCATTATTAAAGGTGAAAGTTATAGATAATTCTAATAAGGGAAACCCAACATTTGATTATCTCAAATAATTTTAGTATGATTTGAATTAAATGAGTAATTTAATTTAAGAAAAGAATTTTTCCACTATGTTAGATTTTATCCTATAGATTCATTCAAAGGTGAAAGTTATAGACAACTCTCATCCTCATCAACTCATCTCACAAACATTTATCATTTCATTTTGTTGTTTGACACATATCCTAAATCTCTTGTGGACATGCACCTATGTTTCTTGAAAAAACTCTAAGAAGTAGCCATCCATGGGATGACTACTTCACAGAGTAGTACCAGAAACATAAAAGAGATGGGGATGAGTCTCAAGAAAAAAAATTCAATGATAACTATTTATGAGATTATGATAATGGTGATGATAGTTATACTGTATTGTGTTCTCTAAAAGGAGTAATGCCTCCCATTTGTGAGAATTATACCATTGGCACTAGTTATTAACTCATGGCCTATTTAACGTTAGATTTTGGGGGCATAAACATTCTTTTCTATGATTCAAGGGGTCTCAATGGGGACATGTTATGATATATGAATCTTTAGGGCCTCTATTAATTCTATATTTATAGGAGAAATCCCATTTTTTATATTTTCAATCCTCTAACTAAGATTATTCCTACCTCCACTAAAATGATCCATCAAGTCTTTCTTAAATCCCATAAACAAATGAAAATATAAAATAGGCAATTAAAGAGTAATATGAAACCCAAATATAATAAACTAGAAAAACAAACTCTCATTTGATCAATTATAATATATAAAAAATCATTGATAAAAAATTAAAAATAGGTTGGAAATAAAATTAAATGTTAAAGAATGATTGGTTTTCAGATGTATTAAAGTAAAACATACATAGTGTTTATTAGATGTATGGTTATGGAAATGAAGTGATTTTTAAGACGTATTAATGAGTGGGTTATCAATTAAAATATGTCTATATTTTTACAAATGTATATAAATTTGGTCAAACCATATTCTAATTTGGGGTCCAAAAAAATTTATTTTAAATATTTTTGAAAAGGAAATTGATTTTTGGTAATGAGAAAATGATCATATTAGATAATGATACATCTAAATATTAACTTAAAAAGGGTGGTTTGATATGTTTTTTTGATGAAGAGTTAAAATTGAATGATATTTTTTACTAATTATAATATAGAGATTATTAAAATTTAAAAAAAATAAATTTGAGATTTAAATGAAACAACCCTTGGGCTTCCCCTAGTGAGACTTCCTCTTTGATATTATCTATTATGTGGTTGTTTACATTTTATATGACTGGATTTGGTTCCCTATAAACCAACTTATTTTTACTTTATGATAAACCTATATTCATTGGATGAATATTAATAAACTCTTTATCACATCATGATTATTCTTCTATGTGACATTGTATGTGATAATGTCATAAGAATAGTTGTCGCACTAAAAGGTCATAAGGATCCATACTATGATGAGAACTCAGAAGTTCCATGACACTATTCTTTAATATATGTTCTATGGTTGGATGATATCATTTAAAGGGACACAAATGATATAGGATATTATGGGTGGGGACTCTTGAAACATTAAGGCACATTCTCATGGTGTGCACCCTTAGTAATATCCAAGATGATATTATGAGAACAAGACCCGCCATTAGGAAATCCACATTCATAAGTGTCATTGGGTGTTCCTATATGTGGAAGTCCATATTGGTTCTTATAATTTAATATTATTATTAATTGGTATTATGACTCATTCAATTACATGTATTGATGAAAACCGTGATGAAAGATCTTCGCAGTGAGGTAGGATATGTTGGGTGCATCACGAGTCATACTGCATTAATGAATAATGAGAGAAAGGATTTGTCACTTCTGTAGAAGTAGATATCTCAGTCCCTTTTATGGAAATGATATAGCCTAAATAAATCCATGGCCATGGTGTTCACTAGTATAGTTCAATTTTGGGAAGTAAAAGAATGAGAAATAGATCACATGGGTTGATGGCACTTGCATGAAGCCCAATTGATTAAAGATATCTGGAAAAAGGGATTATATTACATGGTAAGCTTTCATATGAGGTGACATGTTGTTGTGACATCAACTTATTTTTCTTGGGTACCTTCACCCATTTCTAGACAGTAATCTTGGATGACAATAAATCCCACCTAATTTCAATGAGAAAGAGGTATAGAGGGTCACACACTAAGTGTATCCAGTATCTCATTTAAATAATTTATTATTTAACAAGTTGAGTAAATATTATTCCTGATTGTGGTTTAATAATTATTCAAGTATTCATAATCTCATTTATTTCATCGCTAATTATTCGAGAGAATATATTGATAATGGAATAATTATTTATCATAGAATAATTAAATTATATTTATTTTATAAATAAATAGTCATTATTCAAGGACCGGTTAATTTTGAGGAGGATTGGCAGACTAAGTTATGGGTTTGGTGAAAAAAAATATTAAATATTATTTGGTAAAATAATATTTAAATATAACGTGAAAGTTAAGCACATGTCCTGGAAATAATATTATTTCTATAATTATTTAACATGGGGTTTTAACATGGAATAATAAATTAATTAAGGGAACCTATACTAATTATTTATTATTAACTGATGGATTAAATTTGTTAAGCACATGTCATGGAAATAATATCATTGCTATTATTATTTGACATGGGGTTTTCATATGGAATAATAAATTAAGTAAGGACACTTGTGCTAATAAAATATTATTACCTAATGAATTAAATTATCCATTTTGTTATTATTCTTTATATAATCCAAAGGGTTATTCCACCGACTAACCAATAGTTGTGTGCACAAAATCCATGGAGAAAAGATCTCGAGCCTAAAGAACTCTTCCCTCTCTAAGAAAGCTCTTAAGAATGAGAGAGATCCTCCTCCACCGGATCAAAGAGAACGCTTTGTAAGTGATTCTAAATGCAATTGAAGGTGGGCATCGAAAGACAATGTTCTTCCATGATATCACCCGAAGACTCCCTCAACAACGTCTAGAGGTACGTAGAGCACGTGTGGATCACCACTAGAGGATTCTGATCCTTGGATTCTACATTGCCATGAATCCTCACCTCATACCGATGGTTGTACATTTCAATGAAGAAAGAATCACCTTGGAGGTAATTCTAAAATTTAATTAAATTAATTATAAAAAATATGGTGATCCTATCTTCTTGATTTCGAGTTCTCTCCTTTTTCTTTTATCATTGATTCCATTTTCTAGATACTATAATTCATCATTATATTGATCCTGGATTAATCATTCATTATGTAAATTTGAAAAGTTGGTTACACACCCATCATGTAATTCTACTTCACCCGAAACCTATAAGTGGTATAAGAGCGGTCATATTTTCATTTACAATTATTTATATAATTTATTAATGATTTAATCATTAATAATTTATTTTTTCAATTCATGTTTAATCATTCTTGAAATCTGAATTTTGAGATCTGTTCATCCCTTATCAATTCTCATAGATCTAACAGAAATGAATAATTTTATGATTAAAATTAAATCGAGGATCTCATCAGGAGGCACCGATGGTTCAATCCACATAACACAAGAATACACACCGTGTAGATGGATATACACACTATGTATTTGTGTTCAAAGCATCAAGAGTAATTTAGAAATTACTTTCAAGTTGTGTGCATTAATGAAACGTGGTGTAGTTAATTCTTACACTGCGTGTTGACTAGGACATATTGGAACACAATCATCTGGACTACACACCATGTGGTCCACTAGACACGACGTGTAGTCCTTTCGGTCCAGGGTCAATTCATGTATCCCAACCATGGATTGCCTGGCTGGTGACCATGTAATGTGTAGTTTACAGGGAATTTGGCCCACTGGACACATCGTGTAATCTGAAGATTTCTAAAGTACACCTGTAATGGCCCGGGTTTTGGGGGTCCATTTCTTGGTAAAAATATGATGTTTGAGGTGTTCTGGGTGGTCTGGAAAGCCATCCCAGCTTCTCTGTGACTCCTAGCGGTAGCCTGGGCCTACCAGTAGCCTCAGACTACCAGAAGACCTATCCTACCAGTAACCTTGGGATACCAGTAGCTCTCGGCTATCGGTAGTAGTCGCCAACCGGTAGCTCTCGGCTACCGGTAGCTGTCGCCAACCAGTAGCTCTCGGCTACCGGTGGCTCTCGGCTACCGGTGTCTCTCGGCTACCGGTCACTCTCGGCTACTAGTAGCTCTTGGATACCGGTAGTTGTCGCCAACCGGTGGCTCTTGGCTATCGGTATCTCTCACCTACCCCCCATAGGTTTTCCAGTAGAGCCCCCTTTTTGTGCAAATTGGTTTTTAAACCATGTTTTGACCCCTTTAAGCATGTTTTAAAGCCCATTAATTCCCATTAATGCCCATTAATGGTATTTAAAATTAAATTATTGGTGAGGTACCCTCCTTACATAAAAAACATGAGGTGTGCGTCAGTTTAAACTGCCCTGAAAGGTGGGGATCTTTTTAGTGGCGTGTGGGGTGTCCCAGATGCCTGGTCAACCCATGATCCCGCTTCTTACGCAGTTTAGAGTTTTTCTCCATATCTTAACCGTCCTAGGGATGTTGTATATCAGCCTTAATAACATAAAGTCTTCTCTTATCCCTACGATTCTTTTTCTCTATCACCCTGTGCTCGGAATACCCTTCCTCTGGATGAGTTTTACCCCCACGAAGTTTTCCTTGATCACGTTCAGTGGAGTTCATGCTACTCTTGTTTTCCAGTATCCACACGGGGACTTAACGTCGATCCTTGATCAATAAAGTAGGGATTTTACCTTAGTCTCTCCTTTCTATGTATCATGCGGGGCGGGCATGCTTTTATATCTATGGAAATTGACGAAATCGAACTTAATGAAGATAATTAATAGACCTTTAAAGAATGAAAGTGGGGGTGTGATCAATGTACTTCTATGATATTTAATTTATGATATGTGTTGTGAATTATATGGGCCTATTCTCACTAAAAATCATGGTCGTTGGTGGTTCTCTCTATGCACTAATGAACCTCGGTGTTCCTGGATGTTTAAATAACCATAACATGAAATTGTTTAATTATGTATACTCAGTTAAATAAATTGAAAGCACCAGGATTAACCCTTTTCTATGATAACCTCGGATAAAGCACACTGGAATTGAAACCATGGAGTGTGTTAAATCTTTTAAATCTAAAAATACCTGCATGAGCCTGCCTTGTGTTAATGGTAGTGGTTTGGTTGTTTTTCCTTTACAGGCTGATTGAGGGTGACTTTATGGTTTTCTTGGATGGGGGCTTAGATTGCTGGGGTGATATGGGTGGGTATGGGATCCCCTGTTGTTATACTTTTTTGGTTGTGAATCTGAGGTTGTGTGGTTACTCTGCTTATATCACGAATTGGGGTGGAATCCTCTATTGTTGAGAAACCATTGGCTTCTGGAGTTTGGGGACATGGGGCTGTGTCTCGGGGTTGTTTTGTTTCCAGTACTTTGAGGGATCTCACTTGATCCCTAGTTGTTGTGACTTCACAAGAGAACCGGGTGTGAATGCTTAAATTACATGATGTTTTCCTTTCTGCTGTTTTTGTTGTTTCATTTGTGAATGTGCCTGTTAGTTTCCCAGTAGTGAAGGGATTAACTCATACTGAACTATTATGAATGATAACTTGAACAGGGGAAATGGGAACTGTTTTTTGTGTGCCTATTTTCTGAGGCAGCAGTGCTTGTGTACCTACTTGTATCTATTTGAGGAGCCTTAGGTTGGTTTGTGTGTTGGTATATATATGTATAATTGTATGTTTTGTGTTTAGTCGCTCCCCACCTGTGTTGGGCACATAGTGTTGGACACACCATTTCATGGGGAAGGGCGCTTCCTCCTAGTTACTCTCATTCCTGCTCCCTCTTCCCTCGGCTGTGATGGATGGAAGAGAACATACACCCAAGATTCTTCGGGTAGGTTTAGATTGGTGTGTAGTTAGCCCAGGTGTTTCCGGGCAGGGGTTCTGGTTATGGTTTGTTTTCCTAGGTGTCTTCGGGATGAGGCCCAGGTGTTTTCGGGTAGGGATGGATGGTTGTGAGGCCCAAGTGTGTGTGGGCAGGGATGGATGGTTGTGAGGCCCAGGTGTGTGCAGGCAGGAAGAGAGTGGTAGCGTCAGGATGTTTTCCGTTAGGGATGAGCAGCTAGATAGTGGGGGAAATGGTGGTGCGGGGTACCCAAATGTTTTGTTCTTTTACTATTACCTTACTACTTGTGTTGTTTGGTGAGCGTGGTCGGTGAGGTTGGATGGATAGACTCTTCAATAGATGTTGGTTTCTTTGCTTCTCACGGGACTTTATTACGTCTCCCCAGTTGTGCATGAGAACTATAGGTTTTTCCTACTGAGTATGCTTTGTATGCTCACCCTACGTTTACTTTCAGGTTGTCTGTAGGACTTCATTGGTCGTGCGGGACCTTACTAGTCTGGACGTTGGAGTTTCTACTGGTCGTTGTTGTTTTCTACTTCACCTTTTCTTTTCCTGTTGGTTTATACTTTGGAGTTCTTGTACCTTGTTCAGTTTTATTATTAAAACATGAATGTAGTTTGGTTTTCTTTTGAGTTTTCTATACTTGGTGGTGTTTGGTGTTGAATCATTATTTCTCCCAATCTTGGTTAAATAAAAAGGTTAATTCCTCCTATATTGTGAAAATATTACACCCTTGGTGCTATTCTCCACTTCGGGGCCTACTTGAGGCGGGACTCAGGGGTCATTATCTCGTCTTCGACTTGAAGAAGTAAGGGTGGGGGTCTTTGCCTCCCCTTCCATCGTCTTGCCGAAGGCGGGTCATAACAGAATGGTATCAGAGGAGGGGTTGAGGGTTAGGATGGAGTCTAGAGTGAGGAACAGTGAGGATTTCATGGGATGGTAGGGCAACAATGTTAGGTGATCTTAGTTCATGAAATAGGCCAGGGAGGACCAGCTAGGTCACGAGATTTTAGGGCCCCCCGTGATCCGATGCAAGGACTCTGAGCCTATCAAACGACTAACTGAGACTACATTTATTGTAGGGTAGAGATCCTAAGGAAGGTACATTCATCATACTGATTGTGTTTTTATTTTATTTGGGGCACCTTGGGGAGAAAATTTTAATAATAATAATAATAATTCCCTTGCTACTCGGGCTTAGGCAATCTTTGTTTACCTTGAAGCTATGGCACCCAGACGTTATCCACGAGTGACCCGAGTAGTTGAGGCCTAGAAGATTGAGGTAGTTGACCAGTATAGGGTTGACCAAGATGAGGAGGACAACTTGTGGTAGAGGACTCTTCACTCATTCCAGCTACAAACCCCTGAGAAGTACGAGGGCAGCTTTTCTGACTCAGTAACGGAGGGATGGCTCAAGGAGCTAGCCATCACCTTCCCTTTAATCCGTGCTCCGAGGGAGTACTGGGTACTATTGGCCGTCTTTCAGCTGAGAGGAGCAGTGTGTTAGTGGTGGATGCTTTTCCTGGGAGAGAAGACAAAGTCAGAGGTTTCATGGGCCAGTTTCGAGAAAGAAGTTTGTGAGGAGTTCTTCTCCTCTACGTAAAAGGCTGAGAAGAGACAATATTTTCTCTCCCTTCAGCATGGAAGCATGTTAGTGAGGGAGATGCAGATCAAGTTCAAAGATATCTTGCGCTTTTCCCTGGATCTCTTTCTGGATGAGGATTCTTGGGCAAGACGGTTAGAGGAGGAACTTTGTCCTTCACTTCAGTACGTTTTAACCCCCTTCACTCTTCCGACGTACCTAGCAGTACAGAAGGAGACTGATATAGTAGAGAGGATGCACTCGAAGGGAGGCACACCATGAGAAGGGAACCAACTGAGTTCATCAAAGGAGAAGGCGTTCAGCAGTAATTCTCTAGTGACAGGGCCTTTCAGGTTTCGACAAGTAGGGTTTAGGCCTCATCAGTTCCAGTCCCGAGATTCTGGCCCTCGCCCTTTTCTCGTAGGGCCAGGACCAAAGTGTTTCTCTTGCGGAGTTTTCAGACATGTCCAGAGCAGGTGTCCGACTCGAGCTCCACATGGTGGAAGTGGGCAGTTTTAGCACCCACCTTAGCAGTATCCGTTGCCAGCAAGGCCTTTCCAACAACAACAGTAGGCCCCTGGCCCTCCTAGGGATGAACTTGTGGGGGGAGATCGACACTAGGGTGCTCCTCAGAGACCTCAACCCGGGCGCGGTCGGGAGGTGGTCGACAACAGCGAGGCAGAGGATCTAGGCGTGGACAGTTGCACGCCATAGAGTTAGTAGCTCCGACGGGACCAGAGTTCTTTCGAGGTACGATCAGTTTATTCAGCACTCTTGTTTCTTCCTTGTTTTATTTGGGAGCTTCGAACTCTTTCGTTACGCCCGAATTAGCCCATGCTCTGGGTCTGGATGCCGATAGACGTTTTCTTCCCCTAGTGTTGAGAACACTAGTTGGGGGTCAGACCAGCGTATCTTACTTCTTCCTGGGGTGTAGACTGATGTTGGGACCGCATCAGTCCAGTGGAGACCTTCTTTCATTGCAGATTCATCAATACAATGTCATTCTAGGCATCGAATGGTTATTCTCTGTGCATGCCATCATCGACTGCTATCAGAGAAGGATTGAATTCTCCAACGAGAATGGATGGCATGTGGATTTTTTTGGGGAGCGGATTTATCAGGAAGGGAGTCGACACATGGAGCCACTCCTTTCTATGCTGAACGGGATTTCAGTAGAGTAGGTGGACGCAGGAATGATGGATGTCCCAGAGGTCGTAAGAGAATTCCCTGATGTCTTTCCTGATGAGGTTGTGACTCTACCCCCTCAAAGTGACATTGAGTTTGGGATATACGTAAAACCTGGTGCATGCCCGATCTCTATGGATCCTTATCGGATGGCACCTTCTGAGTTGCGGGAGTTGTAGATTCAGATTGACGATCTGATGGATAAGGGCTTTGTTCGACCCAGGGTGTCGCCGTGGGGTGCTCCAGTTTTGTTCATAAAGAAGGAAGATGGTTGTCTACGACTATACATATACTACTGGAGGTTGAATCAGGTGACAATCAAGAATCGTTACCCCCTCTCGAGGATAGACGATCTCTTCAACCAGCTGAGGGGAGCAGGTTGGTTCTCTAAGATCGATCTGCGGTCTGGATACCACCCGTTGAGAGTGAAGGAAAGTGATATCTCGAAGATGGATTTCATGTGCAGATATGGCCACTTTGAGTTCATGGTCATGATGTTTGGTGTTACAAACTCACCAGCTACGTTCATGAACCTCATGAACTCTGTTTTCCGATAGTTTCTGGACCAGTTCATTGTGGTGTTCATCGACAACATCCTTATCTACTCAAGTTCAGAGGAAGAGCATGTTGAGCATCTTAGAGTAGTTTTGGGAGTCCTTAGACACCACCATCTTTATAGGAAAATGTCTAAGTTCAAGTTCTTAATGCGATATGTACATTTCCCTGGACATGTAGTGTCTCATAAGGGAATATAAGTAGACCCGTCGAAGGTCGAGGCAGTCATTTCGTGGGAAACACCCAAGAATGTGGTCGAAGTTCGTAGTTTCCTGGGTTTGGCAGGCTATTACCGGAGGTTTGTGCCCGAATTCTCTTGAGTTGCATCTTCATTGACAGCTTTGACTAGGAAGGACCAGGCTTTTGTGTGGAGCGACTAGTTCTAGATAGCTTTTTTCTACCTAAAGGAGAAGCTGGTCAGTGCTCTAGTGCTCAAATTTCCATAGGAAGGGGTGTTTTTTGAAGTGTTATGTGATGCTTCTGGCCTTGGGTTGGGATGTGTGCCGATGCAGCAGCGAGGAGTGATCTCTTATGGGTCCAGGAATTTACATCCACATGAACGTAACTATGCCACCCACTATTTGGAGCGTGCGGCTGTGGTGTTCACATTAAAGTTGTGGCGGCATTATCTCATCAAAGAGCGCTTTGTGGTCTTCTCCGATCACAAGATCTTGTGTTATGTCTTTTCCCAGCGAGATCTGAACTTACGGCAGTGGAGATGGGTTGAGTTCCTCTAAGATTATGACTTTGAGATCTCTTATACCGAGGGAAAGGGCAATGTTGTGGCTGATTCCCTAAGTAGTAAATCACAGAAGGAAGTAGTTCTGGAATCTGCAGATGCTTGGAGAGTGATAGAAGAGTTACCATCCTTGAATTTGGATGCAAGGGTGGATGGTGGAAGATGTTGTCTGTTTCAGATGACTGTAGTTCCCTCCTTAGTGGTGCAGGTGGAAGATTCTCAGTGGGGGGACTCAGAGGTGGAAGTGATGCGGGGTCGTGTTTATCAGGGAAATGCTCTTGAGGGATGGTCAGAGGACGGTCAACATCGGATGCTTTTCCATGGAAGGCTTTTAGTTCCGTAGATGATGCGTAAAGGTGTTCTCCATGAGTTCCATGGCTCAGATTTAGCGGTACATCCTGGGGTCTCAAAGATGTACCAAGGCCTGAGGAGACAGTTTTGGTGGCCCAGGGTAAAGCTGACGGTGGCAGATTTTGTGGCAAAGTGCCTCGTGTGTTAGTAAGTAGAGGCTGAACACCATTTTCCTGGAAGGCCGTTATAGCCGTTAGATGTTCCCGAGTGGAAGTGGGATTACATATCGATGGACTTCATCATAGGGCTATCTAGGTCTCAAGGAGGCTATGATGCCATCTGGGTAGTGGTGGATCAGTTGATAAAATCAGCACACTTCTTGGAGATTAAGGAGTCGAGCCCGGTGACCACCTTAGCCCAGAGGTACGTCAATGAGGTGGTGCAGTTACACGGGATCCCGAGATCTATTGTCTCTGATCGGGACACGCGGTTTACCTCATGAGTCTGGAGGGGATTATAGCATGCCTTTGGCACCCAGCTATGCCTTAGCACTGCTTTCCACCCTCAGATAGATGGGAAAATAGAACGAACGATCCATACATTGGAAGACATGTTGTGGGCATGTTTTCTAGATTTTGGGGGATCATGGGTACGACACTTGACTCTAGTGGAGTTTTCTTATAACAATATATTCCACTCCACTATTGGTATGACACTGTTTGAGGCCTTGTATGGAAGGTTGTGTCGTTCACCTGTTTTCTAGACAGAGATTGGGGGAAGCAGCTATTCTTGGGCTAGAAGTGGTGCAGGACACCACTAAGATGGTTCAACTCATGCATGAGAGGATGAATGCAGCCCAGGACTGGAAGAAGTCTTATGATGATCGTAGGAGTAGGACCTTGGAGTTCGAGGTTGGGAATCAAGTGTTCTTGAAGGTTTCACCGTGACGTGGGTAGTGAAGGATTGGGAAGGGGATTAAGCTCTCCCCTAGGTTCATCAAACCTTTCGAGGTGTTGGGATGAGTTGGTGAGGTGGCGTATCAGCTAGCATTGCCACCTCAGTTGGAGAAAGTTCACAACATCTTTCACGTCTCCCAAATTCATCGATATCTACAGGATGACTCCCACGTCATCGATTGGGGAGAGTTAGATGTTGAAAACAATGCAACCTTCACAGAGAGACCGATCAAGATCGAGGATCTTAAAGAAAAAGTGCTTCATAGAAGAACCATCCCCTTGTTTCGTGTGTTGTGGAGGCATGGTGGCCTCGAGGAGATCACTTGGGAGCCGGAGGCCCAGTTACGCATTCAGTACCTAGAGCTATTTTTACTTCCTTGTTTTTTTTGTTCTAATCCTTTTTGAGATATTGTAACTTGTGATTTAATATATGAAATTCCTATTTTTCTTAGCTATCAAATGATCTGTTCCCTGTTCTTTGTGTGTTTGTGTCTGAATGTGTGATGATAAGAAAACCTGACTGCTAATCAGGACGCATTAATGTGGATGTGATTAAACCCGTGCGGGTGAGTCAGTGCCGCCCAAAACGGATAATATCCTAACATGTAGGAGGGGACTCCCTAACTCATTTGTGGGACAGTGTGATACTTGTGGTTGTTGTGAATGTTTTTGGTTGATAACTCTTGGGGGAGTATTCCTGGATGTAGGGAGAGGGTTCTGTTCCAGCTTTCTAACAACTCAGGGGTTTTCCCCTGAGAAGTATCTTTAGAGGGTGGTTGTTTGGACCCCACTTTTCTCCTTTCTGGGTTGTTCTTATATTCTCGGGGATGAGAATAGTTTGAGAAGTATTTGATGTAATGGCCCGGGTTTGTGGGGTCCATTACTTGGTAAAAATCTGATGTTTGAGGTGTTCTAGGTGGTCTGGAAGGTTATCCCAGCTTTTTGGTGACTCCTAGCGGTATCCTTGGCCGACCGGTAGCCTTGGCCAACAGGTAGACCTAGCCTACCGATGACCTTGGGGTACCGGTAGCCCTCAGCTACCTGTAGCTCTCGGCTACCGGTAGTTGTCGCCAACCCGTAGCTCTCGGCTACCGGTGGCTCTTGGCTACTGGTGGCTCTCGGATACCGGTGGCTATCGGCTACCGGTACCTCTCAACTACTGGTATCTATTGCCAACCAGTAACTCTCACCTACCGGTAGCTATCTCCAATTGGTGGCTCTCGGCTATCGGTAGCTCTCTCCTACCCCCCACGGGTTTTCCAGTAGTGCCTCCTTTTTGCGAAAATTGGTTTTTAAACCATGTTTTGACCCCTTTAAGATTGTTTTAAAGCCCATTAATGCCCATTAATGGAATTTAAAATTAAATGATTGGTGAGGTACCCTCCTTACATGAAAAACCATGTGGTGGGCGTTGGTTTAAACTGCCCCGAAAGGCGGAGACCTTTTAAGTGGCGTGTGGGGTCTCCCAGCCACGTGGTCAACCCACAATCCCGCTTCTTACGCGGTTTTGAGTTTTTATCCATATTTTAACCATCCCGGGGATGATGTATCTCAGCCTTTATAACCTAAATTCTTCTCTTCTCCCTACGATTATTTTTCTCTATCACCCAGCGCTCAGAATACCCTTCCTCTAGATGAGTTTTACCCCGGCGATGTTTTCCTTGAATGTGTTCCATGGAGTTCCTACTAGTCCTATTTTCCAGTCCCCGCGCGAGGACTTAACATCGATCCTTGATCAATCAAGTAGGGATCTTACCTTTGTCTCTCCTTTCTATGTATCATGCGGGGCGGGCATGATTTTTTCTCTGTGGAAATTGACGAAACCGAACTTAATGAAGATAATGAACAGACCTTTAAAGAATGAAAAGGGGGGTATGATCGATGTCATGTTGTTCTCTTTTATTGTTTATATGTGTTATGAATTATACGGGCCTATGCTCACTGAAAATCATGGTCGTTGGTGGTCTTTCTCTGTGCACTAATGAACCTCGGTGTTCCTAGATGTTTAAATAACTGTAACATGGAATTGGTTAATTATGTAAACTCGGTTAAATAAATTGAAAGCACCAGGATTAACCCTTTTCTGTGATAACCCCGTATAAATCATAGTGGAATTGAAACCATGGAGTGTGTTAAATCTTTTAAATCTGAAAATGCCTGCATGAGCCTGCCTTTTGTTGGGGGTACTGGTTTGGTTGTTTTTCCTTCACGGGCCGATTGCAGGTGACTTTATGGTTTTCTTGGATGGGGGCTTAGATTTCTAGGGTTATATGGGTGGGGATGGGATCCCCTATTGTTATACTTTCGCTGGTTGTGAATCTGAGGTTGTGCGGTTACTCTGCTTATATCACGAATTGGGGTGGAATCCTCTGTTGTTGAGAAATCGTTGGCTTTTGGAGTTTGGGGACATGGGGGCTGTGTCTCAGGGTTGTTTTTTTCCAGTACTTTGTGGGATCTCACTTGATCCCTAGTTGTTGTGACTTCACAAGAGAACCGGGTGTGAATGCTTAAATTACCTGATGTTTTCCTTTCTGTCTTTTTTGTTGTTTCATTTGTGAATTTTCCTGTTAGTTGCTCGGTAGTGAAGGGATTAACTCATACTGAACTATTATGAATGATAACTTGAACAGGAGAACTGGTAACTGTTTTTTGTGTGCCTATTTTCTGAGGTAGCAGTGCCTGTGTACCTGCTTGTATCTATTTGAGGAGTCGTAGGTTGGGCTGTGTGTTGGTATATATATGTATAATTGTATGTTTTGTGTTTATTCACACCCCACCTGCATTGGGAACTTAGTTTTGGACACCCCATTTCATGGGGAAGGGCGTTTCCCCCTAGTTACTCTCTTTCCTGCTCCCTCTTCCCTCGGTTATGATGGATGGAGGCAGCCTTACACACAAGATTCTTCGGGTAGGTTTCAATTGGTGTGTTGTTAGCCCAGGTGTTTTTGGGCAGGGGTTCTAGTTATGTTTTGTTTTCCCAGGTGTCTTTGGGATGAGGCCCAGGTGTTTTCGGGCAGGGATGGATGGTTGTGAGGCCCAGGTGTGTGCGGGCAGCGATGGATGGTTCTGAGGCCCAGGTGTGTGCCGGCAGGAAGAGTGTGGTAGCATCATGACGTTTGCCGTTAGGGATGAGCAGCTAGCTAGTGGGGGAAATGGTGGTGCGGGGTACCCAAATGTTTTGTTTTTTTACTATTACCTCACTGTTTGTGTTTTTTGGTGAGTGTGGCCGGTGAGGTGGGATGGATAGACTCCTTGATAGATGTTGGTTTCTCTGCTTCTCATGGGACTTTAGTACATCTCCCAAATTGTTCACGAGAGCTATAGGTTTTTCCTACTGAGTATGCTTTGTATGCTCACCCTACGTTTACTTTCAGGTTGTCAGGAGGACTTCGGAGCCCATGCATGACCTTACTAGTCTGGACGTTGGAGTTGTTGTTGGTCGCTATTGTTTTCTACTTCTCCTTTTCTTTTCCTGTTGGTTTGTAATTTGTAGTTCTTGTACCTTGTTCAATTATATTATTAAAACATGCATGTAGTTTGGTTTTCTTTTGAGTTTTCTATACTTGGTGGTGTTTGGTGTTGACTCGTTCTTTCTCCCAATCTTGGTTAACTAAAAAGGGTAATGCTTCTCATATTATGAAAATGTTACACCCTTGGTGCTAGTCGCCACTCAGGGGCCTACTGGAGGCGGGACTCAGGGGTCATTATCTCATCTTCATCTTGAAGAAGGAAGGGCGGGGGCCTTTGCCGGCCCTTCCATCGTCTTGCCGAAGCCGGGTCATGACAACACCTCACACGCCATTTCCCCAACCATGTACTTCAGATGGATTGTGAGGACGGTACACACTGTGTAGTCGAATCTACACGTCATGTACTATTTCCATATTACATATATTTAGAAATTTATTATTATATTATGTAAGACCTTGATAAATGTACATTTGTGTGGGCATCAAGCTGGGACACAACATATGATAGGTGTTTGATATACATACATACATACATACATACATACATATATATATATATATATGTGTGTGTGTGTGTGTGTGTGTGTGTGTGTGTTTAATTAACATCCGTTTAATATTCAAAGATCTATAAATAATGTATGGGTTTTATTAAAAGTATAATTCTGTGTGATTGCTACATTTCACAAAGAATAATGTGTATACAAGTATAAATACATGTTGGGTAGTTTTGGATGGGTATTCATTGGGTTGCCTCCAAGTTACAAGTTATGTACAAGGTTTTGGATGAGAATCTCAAAGAAATTAAGAAAAGGATTAAGATAAAAAGTATTGTTTAATTAAAGACAATGATTAATCAATTCGAATGTAATTTATCTTAATAAGAATGATTAAATTCTTGAATGCTAGTTTTATTAAATGTGTAATTCGTTTCATGTATATGGATGATCATGATATAGACCATACCTTTGTATGTGATTTGTCCCCTTTTATTTTTTTTATTAAATTAAAATTGTGGACATATGTGCCTTATCGTCATTAATATGCAGGGCCTGTGTGCACATGGTTTATTTTATGTAAACACCCTTTACCCCTCACCTAGGTGTGAGTTAAAATCATTTGTAATGGATGGATCTCCCATGCTAGTAGAGGTGGTTCAATTTAAGATCTTAAGTGAAACTAATCCAATGAGATAAAAAGATGTACAGGTGGAAAGCTGTTAACATGAAAATTAAATGGTTCAATGTGTTTCTCCCCTAGGATAGGGTTAGTTTATCAACTGCTAGATAAACTAACCAATAGTAATTATCATGATCATAACATTTATTTCTGTCAGTTGTATGGTTATTCATTATGGATGTTTGATGTGATCACTTAATTAATGAACTAACAAGAATACAATATGGGACTAAAATAAAAATGGATTATTCATAAATATTATCTATACATGGTTAATCACTTAATTATATCCCAATTAACATTAACAATCGTGTGAAAAGGTAATAAGAGGAAATTTATGCATAAAAGATAAAATCCATCCATTAAATATTAAGTCGGTATAGCCTTCCATTACTTCAGTTAGAATCAAACCATAGTTTAAAGTGATTGAACAACCCTAGTTAGGGTGATTTAAATTATAGGGGAATTATAATTTTATGTTTTGGGTTTACTTGACTTAGTTTACATCAAGGGTTTACTTCCCTTGCAGGACTTGGTGTAATTGAGATGTAATGGTTGAGGAAATCCAAAATTAAGGATTTCAATATTGGAGAGTCTACTCAATAGATCAAGGAGTTATGAGTTAATGCAGTTGGAATTTGGAATGCCTACCTAAAACCTTTCATGTTATTTGACCAACCCTAGTTTGGGTAATGCGAAGAGAAATATGGATCATTGCCACTAGAATTTCGAAGCAATAGGATATTCTGAAGCTAATGGTGAGGGATATTGGGTTTCGACAAAATAGTGGGAGACTAATAGATATTGATTTATTTATTTGTCTCTATTTATCAAGATAAAGTACTAAAACTCTTTTCATCTTAATTTTTATATATAGTAATCAAAAATGATAGTAAACATATCATTTTGATCTGTACTTGAGAAGGAAAACCTTCTCCCTTGAACTAATTTCTAAGAGTGGAAATGGCACCTTCGAGTTATCTTTTTCCATGAGAGGAAACTTTATGTTCTGGAAGATTCATTACTAGTTTCACTTGGAAATGAGGTGGGTGATGAGGAACTATCTATGTATGAGAAGCATCAGAATGACACAACGGATTTTTAGTTCCTCATGCTATCATCCAGGACCAATAATCTATTGAAGTAACAAGAGGAAATTGATTATTATAGAATGATGTCTCACCTTCGAGATCTTTATAAAGAGAAGGAGAGACATGAGAGGTATGAGATCACCAATGATTTATTCACTACTAAGATTGGAGAGTTTGTGTTAGATGGACCACATGTATTCAAGCTTATAGGCTGCATTGAGCATCTGGACATCTTAGGGATTAAATTCCCAGATGAGTTTCACACAGATCTCATACTATCATCACTGCCTAAGACCTTCTCTAGTTTTATTGTGTATTATAATATGAGAAATAATGAGTAGAGTATATCAGAGATTCTTAACCTAATTCTAAATGTTGATAAGGACATGAGGCATGAAATAACCCGTAGTCCTTATGGTGAATGGAAATAGGATGGACAAGGAAAAGGGGCCTAAGATTTATAAACAATTTAAAGACTCTGAGCACTATTCAACCAAGATAAATAAGATCAAGAGGAAGGGAAAGGAAAATGAGACATTATGCTTTTCATGTGGCAAGTTAGGACACTAGAAGAGGAACTACACCTAGAGTAAATGGGAAGCCAAAGGTGTGTTCCTTATCAAGTGAAATATTTCCATTTTTACACATTGGGTATTAGATACATATTGTGGGGATCACCTCTCTATTAAAATACAGGAACCAAGTAGATTCTGAAAAATTGTCAGAGGAGAGGTGGATCTACGAGCTGCCAATGGTGCGAGGTTGGATTCTATTTTCATTGGTGAATACCACCTCACATTGATGACATGAATGATTTTGTTTTTACATGGTTATTATTATGTACCTAGTGTTACCAAGAACATAATTTCTGTATCGATATTAGATACAAATGGATTTATTTTCAAGTTTAGAAATAAATACTGTTAATTTTAGAAGGATACCATATGTTATGGTATGAAACATTTAAATAATGGTTTGTATGTATTAAATTATAGGAACCAATTATTGGAAATTGATAACGAACCAAGTTCACATGGCTCATACAACACCTAGTTGTGGCATCACTGCCTAGGTTATGTAAATGAGAATACCCTAAAAAATATCTTTCAAGATGGTTATTTAGACTCTCCAGAGATAAAAATACTTGATAGTTGTCATGCTTGTTTACAATGGAAAATGGGCAAACCACCATTTGGTGGATAGGGTAAAAGGGCCACAGAGCTTCTAGGATTGGAATACACAGATGTGTGCAGACCATTTTCAGTAGGAACTAGAGGTGGATATTCTTACATCATTACTTTTACTGATAAATTGAGTAGATATGGATGTATCTACTTAATGAGGTATAAGTCCAAGTCCTTTGAGAAAGTTAAGGAGTTCAAGAATGAAGTAAAGAATCATATTGGTAAGAAGATAAAGAATATTAAATCATATCGAGTTGAAGAACATCTTAACCAAGAGTTCATCGACCTTTTATGGGATTCTGGTATTCTATATCAACTCACTTCACCTTATACACCACAGTGGAATGATGTTAGTGAAAGGAGGAATCATACCTTATTGGACATGGTAAGGTCGATGATGAGTCATGCAGATCTTCTATTATCCTTTTGGGGATATGCATTGAAAACTACGGTATACACCATAAAATAAGCGCCAACTAAGGCGGAAAATGGGATTCCCTTCAAGTTATGGAGTGGAAAGAAACCCACATTGTCTCATACACATGTATGGGGATGCGAGGAATTTTTAAAGGCTTTCTTAGGAAAAAAACTAGCACCCTGAGGCATGAAGTGTATCTTTATAGGGTAACCTTTGGAAACAAAGGGATACTACCTATACAACCCCTCAGACCAAAAATTTATTGTTCCCAAACATACCATCTTTCTTGAGAGGGAGAACATCTTCAAAAAAGGATAGTAGGAGAAATATTGACTTTGATGAAGTTGATGCCCAAGATACATAGGAGTTGGTACAAAACAAATTTCCACATGTCCCCATGGAAGAGGTAGTTCCTAAAACACAAGTACTGCGTACGATTAAAAGAGAGGTAGGGTAACTAGAGAGATATTGTTTCCTTTTCACCGATGTTGGTGACTCATTATTGTTGGAAATTGGTGAAAAAATATCCAATAAGGATTCAATACAAATCTCAAAAGCTAAAAGATGGATAGAAGCTATGAATTTTGATATGGATTCCATATATCATAATCAATTTTGGGTTCTGGTCGATGCGCCAGTTAATGTAAATCATGTTGGGTTTAAATGGGTATTCAAGAATAAATTGGTCATGGAAGGTCAATTTAGTACCTATAAAGAAAGGATAATGTATAAGGGTTTTAAACAACATCAAGGAATTGACTATAATGAAACCTTTTCACCAGTTAAATTTTTAAAATCCATAAAAATCATAATTTTCATAACAGCTTTCCATTACTATGAGATTTGGAATATGGATGTCAAAACTGCATTACATAATGGGAACCTTTTGAAAGATTTCTATATTACACAACTAGAATGGTTTGTGGCACTAAGTGAGGATAAAAGGGTATACAAGTTGCATAGATCCATTTATGGATTAAAGAAAACTTCTAGGTCATGGAACATTTGATTTGATGAATCCATAAGAGAATTGGATTTAATTAAGATTGAATGTGAGCCATGTGTTTACAAGTGATTTAATTGTAATTCAGTCGTTATCCTAGTAGTGTATGTTGACGACATATTTATTATTGAAACCAACATACCAGTCTTGTAGTCAGTCAAGGATTGGTTGAACAAGTGCTTCTCCAGGAAGGACTTAGGTAAAACAAACTACATTATAGGGATCAAGATCATTCATGATAGATCCAAGAGGCTACTTGGACTGAGTTAGAGTACATAAATTGACTAGATACTAAAAAGATTTAGTATGGAATAATCCAAGAGGAGATTGGTTCCAGTGTCACGTGGTATACATATTTCCATGAAAATTGTCCCCAAAAACAACATGAGAAATATAGGATGAGTAAGATTATATATGCTTCAGCAATGGGATCTATCAAGTTTGACAGGTTATAGGCCAGACTTGATGTATCCTATGCACTGAGAATGGTAGGAAGATATCAAGCAGATCTAGGAGAACAGCATTGGACTGCAGTCAATACTATCTTTAAGTATCTGAGAAGAACTAAGGATATGTTTCTAATGTGTGGAGGATATGAGGAGCTTTTCATCAGAGGGTATGATGATGCTGGTTTTTAGATAGATATGAATGATCTAAATTTGCAATCAGGATATGTTTTCTGTCTCAACAGAGGAGCTGTGAGCTGGAAGAGTTCAAATCAGCTAGTTGTTGTTGATTCTACAGCGGATTCCGAATATATAACAACTTTTGATATAGCCAAGGAATCCGTTTAGATTCAAAACTTTTTCCAGGAGCTAGATGTGGTGCCTAGAATTAAAGATCTCATTACATTGTATTTGGATAATACTACAATGGTGGCTCTTGAAAAATATCCAAGGTCACATAAATAGACAAATCACATACTCTAAAAGTATCACCTCTTGAGGGATTTCTATCAAAGGGGTGAAGTTGCAGTGAGAAAAGTGTCCATGGAAGATAATTTGTGGGACACCTTGAATAAAGGAATATCTCAGCATAAGTATGAATATCATGTGAGAGTTAGCAAACTGAAGTTTTTTAGCATTTGGCTCTTGTTCAAGTGGGTATCTTTTGGACTTGGTTCCCTAGAACCAACTTATTTGTACTTTATGGTAAAACTATATTCATTGGATTAATATTAATAAACTCCTTATCACATCATGATTGTTCTTTTGCATGAAATAGTATTTGATAATGTCTTAGGAATATATGTTGCACTAAAAGGTCATAGCAGATCCCTGCTATGATGAAACCTGGAAGTCCCATGACACTATTATTGAATATATGTTCTATGGCTGGATGATGTAATTTTAATGGACACAAATGATACAAGCTATCATGGGTGGGGACTCATGAACTTTGAGGAACCTTCTTATGGTGTGCACCCTTGGTAATATCTAGGAGGATATTATGAGAACAAGACCCACCAATAGAAAATCCACATTCATAAGTGTCATTGGATGTTCATATCTATGAATGTGTGTATTTTTACTTAGAGTTTATTATTATTATTAATGGGTATTACAAATCATGCACTTAGATGTATTGATGAGAACCGTGAGGACAGATGTTCGTGGTGAGGTAGGATATATTGGGTGTTTCACAAGTAATATTGCATTAATGAATAATGCGAACAAGGATTAGTCACTTCTACAGAAGTAGATATCTCAGGCCTTTTGTTGGAAATTATATAGCCTACCTAAATCCATGTCCATGGTTTTCACTAAGCATGTTCAATTTTGGGAATTCAAAGAATGAGAAATTGAGCACTTTGGTTGATGGAAATTGCCTGCAACCCGCTTGATTAGAGATATCTATAAAAAAGGATTATATTACATATTAAGCATTCGTATGAGGTGAAAATTCATTGAAACTTAAACTTCTTTCTCTTGGGTGCCTTGACCCATTTCTAGACAGTAATTTAAGACCTTAGGAAAGACTGCCTAATGCCAACGAGAAAGAGGCCTAGAGTTTCACACACTAAGTGTAGCAAATATCTCAATTAAATAATTTATTTATTTAACAAGTTGAATAATTATTATTCCCAGTTTTGGTTTAATAATTATTCAAGTATGCATGATCACATTTATTTCGTCTCTAGTTATTCGAAATAATATATTGTGGTCAGAATATTTATTTATCTGTGAATAATGCAGAAATATTTATTTAATAAATAAATAGTCATTATTCAGGGCCTGGTAAATATTGTGGAGGATTGGTGGACCAAGTTATGGGTCCAGTGATAAATAACATTTAATATTATTTATTTAAATAATATTTAAATATATAATACAAGTTAAGAACATGATATCGAAATAATATTATTGATATTATTATTTGACATGGGGTTTTCACAAGGAATAATAAATTAAGTAACGACACCTGTGCTAATTTTTTTATTATTACCTGGTGAATTAAATTCATTAAGCACATGTCATGGAAATAATATCATTACTATTATTATTTGACATGGGGTTCTCACATGGAATAATAAATTGAGTAACAGAACTTGTTCTAATTATTTATCATTACCTATGGAATTAAATTCCCAATTATGTTATTATTCTCTATATAATCTAAGGGGTCATTCCACTGGCTAACCAATGGTTGTTTTCCCAACATCTTTAGAGAAAATCTCTTGATACAAGAGAACTCTTTCCTCTCCAAGAATGCTCTCAATAATAAGAGAGATCCTCCTCCACTGGATCAATGAGAATTATTTGAAAGTGATTCTCGGGTCGATCGAAGGTGGATATTGTAAGTGAAAGGATCTTTTGTGTTAGCACCCGAAGACTCCTTCAGGGATGTCTATAGATACGTGGATCACATGTGGATCACCGCTAGAGGATTCCAATGCTTGGATTCTACATCATAATGAAGCTGAACCTCTAAACCATGGTCGGAAACATCAATGGATAAGAATCCCCTTAGAGATAATTCTAAAATTTAATTAAATTAATTATAAACAAAATATGTCGATCCTCTCTTCTCGGTTCCAGGTTATCTCATTTTTCTTTTCTATTGATTCAATTCCATGGATACTGGAATTCATCATCATATTGATCCCAGATTAATCATCTATTATGGAAATTTTCAAAGTTGGGTACACACCCATCATGCACTTTCGCTATACCCGGAATGTAACAGCCCGAGATTTTATTAAAAATATTCTTTTTAATTTTTTTAATGTCTTGTGTTGTACGCTACACCAACAGGATCTTGCACAACAAACATCCTTGACTTGCCTTGCATTACACGCAATCACGACCTTCCTCGATAGCGTGTGTAATACGCAATACCGAGTTTCACTAAACAACGATATGCTATTAAAATATTATTAAAACTAGCCGTTATGAATAGTAATAACCACTTTTTGAAATTCTATAAATCTTATTTTTCAAAATGAACTTTATTTTTGGATTCTGAGTATCGAATTTAGCCTAAGGTGAAATTTTTGTACTTTTCGGATAACTTTTATTTTCTGATGAATAGTGAAAATTAATAAATTTTAATTAAAAACAAATTTTTAATCGAAATAATTAATAGTGATAAATTATTAATTTGAGTGGTTTTAAAGTATATTTAGAATATATTTTTACAATTCATTACAATGTTGGTCATTGGATGTAATTTCACATTTACACCAGACATAAACAAGTGTCAATCTTTTGATAGTTATTATCTCTTAAAAACACGCTATTTGTGACAGCGGAAATTAATTATAAAATTAATTAATGCAACTTATATGTTGGGAATTTTGTAAAATTTAAATCAATTTTGAATTCGGAATATCAATTATAGCTTAGGGTGAGATTTTGGCATTTTTCTGAAAAACTTCAATTTTTGATGAATAGTGAAACTACTAAGTGGTACTTAAAAAAATTAATTTTTCATAAATCTTAATTTTACCGCTTCTGTGAATGGAATTTCAAAAATCTGAGAGACACGGTTGATGTCAGTAAGTAAAATGTGGTTCAATGAGATGAAAATAATTTTTGGTGAATAGTAACTTTTACTTTTATTTACCACGGTTAAAAGTAAATAGGGTAATTAAGGATAAAAATGATATTAATATTACCCTAACACATGTCATAATCCTATTGGACAAGTGTATATCGACCAAAAACAACCTTAAGTGTAAAATATTATCATTTAGGCCCACTTGGATTAGATTAGGACATTTATTATTAATTTATTTAAAGAAGGGTTAAAATAGTTAAAATCAAAGTTTAATAAGTAAATAATTTTTAATATGGGGTTATACATAAGATAAA
The DNA here is from genome assembly GCA_963277665.1 of Viscum album. Classification (NCBI taxonomy): domain Eukaryota; kingdom Viridiplantae; phylum Streptophyta; class Magnoliopsida; order Santalales; family Viscaceae; genus Viscum; species Viscum album. The sequence goes on from OY728155.1 coordinate 1,980,930,298, forward strand.
TTAGACTATAAATATTCATTAGAAAGCTAAAACGATTTCCTATATAATGGTATTTTATTTGTAATTTTTATACATTAAATAATTTAATTTATTTATGACACAATGATGATGCGGTAATTATCTTATTAATGAAATATTGACATAATTGATGTTATAAAAACCAAAATAAATGTAATTTGAGACTTTTTATTAATACCACTAATTTTCTAGGTTACTATGATATATTAGTGTTGATTTAATCAACTTGGTTGGAACATATAATTCTGTTATGACTTTCACAAAAATCATATATCAAATAGTGTCAAAATTGACACAAAATAGTTTTTAAATCAAATATTATATTATTAATTGTTATTTTATTCCTAAAAATCTAATTTTCAGCCAAATGACTTAGATAAGGATATATATATTAATAATAAACAATTTGGGGTCCTTTTGGAATGTTATAGTAAGTGTATTAACCATATAGTGTAAGAAAACAAAAAGACACGGTAAAAGTTAAATTATTTAACTTAGAGTTAAATCTAATTGATAAGGTTAAAATAATAACCTAAACTTGTCTAAATCCTATTGGTTGATAGGATTTAGACCCATCCCCACTTTAGATTTGAAATAATACCCTTTGGAACCATTATAAACCGATTTTGACTTTAATATAAAATAATATTTTGAGATATTCCTAAGGTGCCCCTCTCCTACCTTATAAAAGGGCACCTCCTCCCCCTCCTCCTCACACCAAATTGAGCACTCAATCTCGGCCAACCCTTCTCAAAATCCCTTCTCCACTTCCCTAGAATAATCCTAGAGGTCCTGGTCTTCTTCAAAGACCAATCTTAGTTCCCTAAGTGGGGGATTCAAAGAGGCGTTCCAAAGAAGAGGTAATATCCATTACCGATCTTTTCAATTTCTTTCTTCTTCAACTTCTTCTTCTTTAGTTGTTTCATGATAAAGTAATAAAATCAGTATTACTTACATACTGATATGTTATTATAAATATGAAACAACCCTAATTCACCTTCTATCCATCCTACGGAAAAATGAAATCACCGCGCGTGCGTACGTACGGAATACCGTCTCCACGCCGTGGTGTAATCTATTTTCCACCATCACCTTACAAGGATGGGTATAATGGTGTAATGAGAAACTATTTATGATTATTATAAAGTAATATTGATACTGAAATAATATATATACTCCAATACAGTTCCACGATCATAGGAACAATATCATCACTCGTGCGTACGTACGGAATACCGTCTCCACGATGTGATGCGACTCGTTCTACATGATCATCATTACATAGTAATTATATAAATTAACTGAATGAATAAATATGATATATGTTACAATAATACCATTCTGGATATAAGGTATCTATAACTTTAAAAGAAGAATAATAATTTATTCGGCAAAATACGCATAAGAACAAAAGGCAATAAGGACCCGAGTAACAAGTAACAATGAAATATTACTAACAAGAAGCTAAGAATATGACCATATATGATATCATATCAATATGTATGATTCTAGAATAAGTCAATAACATTATTTAAACCATTATACAGGAGCTTCAGACACGTACAAAGCAAATCGGACCTAAGGTAAGGGAAAATATCACAATCTCATTTTTATCCGAGATTGTTTTTACTTTGGCATTTACTGGGGTGTATTTTATCATCCAAATCCATGTTCTCTCAATATTTAATATTGTTTCCATCCACTTACAATAGTTTAAATCCAATTTTACCCTTCGGCGATTTTTTAGTAAATAATATGAAAGGAATATTTTGTCGTTTTTCGTACGAGGTACTTTTTGACTTTTTCGACAAAAGTACGAAGAATGTTTTTTTAACTTATACGGAATGAATGGATTTTTAAAACATTATTTCCAAGAAGATTACTTTACAAGTTTTCAAGTTTATTTTTAATCAACTTCTTTTAGTTTATAATTGTATGACATGTTAAGAAAAGAAAAGTGTTTTTGAAGAAGAAAGGATATTTTCCTCAAGAATGGAGTTCATGTGTTTTATCAAAATTATTTTCCATCTAAGATAATAAAGGGTTCTGTTTTTATCCCTTTAATTACATTGATTTGATTATGTTGTGAGGGAATTATTTTTATGAAGTCATTTTCCTTATAAGATTTGTTTTATGATGTTATGATGTTTCAAGAATCCCATTTTCGTTACATGTGTTATGCGATGATGTATGATTTATGATTATGTGGCACACATAAGAAATAATTCATTATAAGATGGGTGGGACCTATATCTCCCTCGAATGCATTGGGTAAAGATTTTATATCTCATGAGATAGACATGGCTAGAACGGTAGGTTATATCGGTTCAATGAAACAGGACTGGAACGAGGGTGACTCAGTTCAGAAAGGGACTTCGTCCACTAAGATAGTCTTGGCAATAAGTCATGACTAACAAGAAATGATTTTCCATGATTATGTGTGCATGCCACAAAGTTTCAAGTTTCATGATATGATTATGGGGATCTCATTTTCACTTCTATGATTTATTCCATGTTAAGATATTATGATCTATTTTGCAGGTTATGATTTTCAAAAAGATATGATATGATTTTTATTTCCTTTATTTGCCCTTGCTGAGCATTTGAGCTCACCCTTTTATGTTTTCTTTTCCCCAGGATATAAAGAAAGGTTGTAGGTAAAAAAAAGGAAGATCATTATGGGAGATATTGAAGATATTTCACCACGATTAGAAGATTACGTTCCGAGTTTCCAAAGACACTAAACTATTACGGTCCTTGTGTGTGTGTTTTTGTTATGTACTAAGTATTCCGCAAAAGTAATGTAATGTCAATGTACGTCAGGCTTCGGGCCTCTACAGTTGGTATCAGAGGAAAGGTTTAGTCAACCTTTGGAAACTAGGATGCGAAAATGTTAGTGAGATCCCTAGAGATATTTCTAAGGTATGTCTAGGGATGTCCCTAAGGATAAGTATACGTATAAGATATAGTCCTAGAACTATGGTAACAATCATAGAATTTAACCTAAGAAGTTAGATATTGAGGATACTACCCCTTTATAATGTTTTTTTTCCTATCATGATTTTTGCCTCTCACACTATTCTTTTTGGGTTTTAGACGATGGCTGGAACTCGAAGGAACCGTGTTGATCAATGCAATGGACAATGCAATGATTGTCTTCCTGAACAAACAAATGTTATGGGAGATAGAGTGCAAAATCTTATTGCTGTACTTACACAAGCTATGAATCATTCTGGACTTCCAAATGAGCAGAGAAGGGAACAATATTCTATTGAGTCCTTCATGAGGAAACGTCCACCTTCTTTTAATGGGTCTTCCGATCCACTTGTTGCTGAACAATGGATCAGTACCACTGAAAAGATATTTTCAGTTCTTCAATGTTCTGAACATGATAAAGTCATCTTAGCAGTATATCGTTTGGAAGGTGAAGCTGATCAATGGTGGAATCTTATCAAGAATACGAGGAAAAGAGATGAAATTGATTCCATGGAATGGGACGAGTTCAAGAACTTGTTTTTCAGTAAGTACTTCCCTCGTATTCTTCGAACGAAGATGGAAAAGGAGTTTCTTGAGCTGAAACAGAAGGATGATGAATCTGTCGGTATATACGAAGCAAATTTTACAAGACTTGCAAGGTATGCATCTGGCATTATCATCCAACCTGAAAGTTAAGTTGATCGATTTTTCAGTGGCTTAAAACCAAGTCTTCGAAGGGCATTAGCTATACGAGACTTCAGTAGCTGTGAAGAAATTGTGCATTGTGCTATGAAGGTAGAAATGGAAGTTGGTGTTACATATCCATCTCATGGTTTTGAAAAGAAACGAAAGATGGAGTTCAAGGAGAAATCTAAGAATAATGGTGAAAAGAAAATGAATGTTTCCTTATGCTCAAAGTGTGGAAAGAATCATGGAGGAGATTGTATTAAAGGGACTAGAAAGTGTTTTAAGTGTGGAAAAGAAGGTCATCGAGTAGATGAGTGTCAAAGTAATGGAAAAAGGGTTTCTAATGATGTGAACAAAGCAAACACTGCAGAGAATGCACCACCAACACTTCAATGTTTCAAGTGCAAGGAGATGGGACATTATGCCAATAAATGCCCTAATCCAAGGGTTAGTGATGATCAACATGAGCAACCACTTAGGGCAAAGGACAAAGGGAAGTCACATGCGATCACTATTGGCGATGTTGAATATGACAATGATGTGGTGGAATGATTAAGTGTTTATGTAATGGGATTCAAAAATAGTGTTGTATATAGTATCGTGGAATATTGGAATATTTATGTATTGGTCTATTGTTGTTTTCAATAATTTTATGGTATCAGTAACCATGGAAAGTGATTGAGATATTTTTGGAAAAATAATGATATGCGCATAATGAAGGGAAAACGAGAAAATTAAATATTTGACAGTATTCATGAGCTCATGATTGATATAAGGACTAAGTGATATCATGGTTTGAGTATATAGAATTCTGAGGATTTTGGTATGTGGAAAGTGTTAACTTTTAACTGCATTCATGTTTTCACTAAGGTTTGATGGGTATTCAAGAGAATACATGATTAAGGCCTTTGAATGTTTGGAATGTGACCAACAAAACATATCTTAGGATATATGGGGATCAACGATGGTATTAAATCTCTGGTAATCGTTTTCACTATGTTATGAGAGTGGACTGCAGTATTATGGATAAGCCTAAAGATTGAAATGGATTATGTTGGACATAAGTGAGTATTGTTTAAGGATAGATGTTTTTTTTCCGATATTATTGATGGGATGTTATAGTAATGTAGTTTTAGAAAAAGGACAACCTGTAGGACGGGCGACAGCCCATCGCTTCGGACAAGGCTGTGGGAATCGAACCCACAACCGAAGTGCGACTGGCCTTTATCGCCTACCACTGCCCTACAGGAAGTCCCTGTTTAGTAGAAACTAGTTTTATTATATTAAACAGTATGATATATGAAGTATAAGTCCATTTTAGGAACCATATATGATTAATCTCACTATAGATCGACTTATGTATATAATTTTTGCTAACCTTTTGTTTGAGACAGATGGAATGACCCGTCATTCTATCACATGATCTGCTAACACTTCACAAATAACAAATTCAACTTCATTTATTTAAGAGATGAAGTGGAAATTGTTCAAGGCACGAACAACAGTGAGATTGTACCAAAATAAAGTAAGTATTTATTCTAATTCAAATTTTCAACTTTAGGGAAATGATCTTGAAAACCAAAAATGTTGTCCTAGTGATCTTATACCTGATGAATCAGATGGTACCTTATATCATCACAAATCTATGGATTTGTGATTACTGGCTTTTCCATAGCCATGTTCTCTACCACTCTCCATCAGAACATGATGGTTAGATTTCTCTTCCATATCCATATTTTCACCTATGTGGAAACCCAGTGATTAGTTTATTTGGGTAATCGTTACATTTCATACTTTAGTTTTTAAAGCCAAGTTTTGGTATTCTTTTTTTTACGATGTGGGTTTCTATTAAAGAAACTTTTGAATAGTAAACCATTTATAACCCCAAAGAATTTCGAGGGCGAAATTCATTTTAAGGGGGGTAGAATGTAACAGCCCGAGATTTTATGAAAAATATTCTTTTTAATTTTTTTAATGTCTTGTGTTGTACGCTACACCAAAAGGAGCTTGCACAACACACATCCTTGACTTGCCTTTCATTACACGCAATCGCGACCTTCCTCGATAGCGTGTGTAATACGCAATACCGAGTTTCACTAAACAACGATATGCTATTAAAATATTATTAAAACTAGCCGTTATGAATAGTAATAACCACTTTTTGAAATTCTGTAAATATTATTTTTCAAAATGAACTTCATTTTTGGATTCGGAGTATCGAATTTAGCCTAAGGTGAAATTTTGGTACTTTTCGGATAACTTTTATTTTCTGATGAATAGTGAAAATTACTAAATTTTAATTAAAAACAACTTTTTTAATCGAAATAATTAATAGTGATAAATTATTAATTTGAGTGCTTTTAAAGTATATTTAGAATATATTTTTACAATTCATTACAATGTTGGTCATTGGATGTAATTTCACATTTACACCAGACATAAACAAGTGTCAATCTTTTGATAGTTATTATCTCTTAAAAACACGCTATTTGTGACAGCGGAAATTAATTATAAAATTAATTAATGCAACTTATATGTTGGGAATTTTGTAAAATAGAAATAATTTTTGAATTTGGAATATCAATTATAGATTAGGGTGAAATTTTGGCATTTTTCTGAAAAACTTCAATTTTTGATGAATAGTGAAACTACTAAGTGGTAGTTAAAAAAATTAATTTTTCATAAATCTTAATTTTACCGCTTCTGTGAATGGAATTTCAAAAATCCGAGAGACACGGTTGACTTCAGTAAGTAAAATGTGGTTCAATGAGACGAAAATAATTTTTGGTGAATAGTAACTTTTACTTTTATTTACCACGGTTAAAAGTAAATAGGGTAATTAAGGGTAAAAAAGATATTAATATTACCCTAACACATGTCATAATCCTATTGGACAAGTGTATCTCGACCAAAAACAACCTTAAGTGTAAAATATTATCATTTAGGCCCACTTGGATTAGATTAGGACATTTATTATTAATTTATTTAAAGAAGGGTTAAAATAGTTAAAATCAAAGTTTAATAAGTAAATCATTTTTAATATGGGGTTATACATAAGATAAATTAGACTATAAATATTAATTAGAAAGATAAAAAGATTTCCTATATAATGGTATTTTATTTGTAATTTTTAGACATTAAATAATTTAATTTATTTATGACACAATGATGATGCAGTAATTATCTTATTAATGAAATATTGACATAATTGATGTTATAAACACCAAAATAAATGTAATTTGAGACTTTTTATGAATCCCACTAATTTTCTAGGTTACTATGATATATGAGTGTTGATTTAATAAACTTGGTTCGAACATATAATTCTGTTATGACTTTTACAAAAAATCATATATCAAATAGTGTCAAAATTGACACAAAATAGTTTTTAAATCAAATATTATATTATTAATTGTTATTTTATTCCTAAAAATCTAAGGTTCGGCCAAATGACTTAGATAAGGATATATATATTAATAATAAACAATTTGGGGTTCGTTTGGCATGTTCTAGTAAGTGTATTAACCATATAGTGTAAGAAAACAAAAAGACACGGTAAAAGTTAAATTATTTAACTTAGAGTTAAATATAATTGATAAGGTTAAAATAAAAACCTAAACTTTTCTAAATCCTATTGGTTGATAGACTTTCTACCCATCCCCACTTTAGCTTCGAAATAAGACCCTTTGGAACCATTATAAACCGATTTTGACTTTAATATAAAATAATATTTTGAGATATTCCTAAGGTGCCCCTCTCCTTCCTTATAAAAGGGCACCTCCTCCCCCTCCTCCTCACACCAAATTGAGCACTCAAGATCGGACAACCCCTACCAAAATCCCTTCTCCACTTCCCTAGAATAATCCTAGAGGTCCTGGTATTCTTCAAAGACCAATCTTAGTTCCCTAAGTGGAGGATTCAAAGAGGCGTTCCAAAGAAGAGGTAATATCCATTACCGATCCTTTAAATTTCTTTCTTCTTCAACTTCTTATTCTTTAGTTGTTTCATGATAAAGTAATAACATCAGTATTACTTACATACTGATATGTTATTATAAATATAAAACAACCCTAATTCACCTTCTATCCATCCTACGGAAAAATGAAATCACCGCGTGTGCGTACGTACGGAATACCGTCTCCACGCCGTGGTGTAATCTATTTTCCACCATCACCTTACAAGGATGGGTATAATGGTGTAATGAGAAACTATTTATGATTATTATAAAGTAATATTGATACTGAAATAATATATATACTCCAATACAGTTCCACGATCATAGGAACGATATCATCACTCGTGCGTACGTACGGAATACCGTCTCCACGATGTGATGCGACTCGTTCTACATGATCATCATTACATAGTAATTATATAAATGAATTGAATGAATAAATATGATATATGTTACACTAATACCATTCTGGATATAAGGTATCTATAACTTTAAAATAAGAATAAGAATTTATTCGGCAAAACACGCATAAGAACAAAAGGCAATAAAGACCCGAGTAACAAGTAACAATGAAATATTACTAACAAGAAGCTAAGAATATGACCATATATGATATCATATCAATATTTATGATTCTGGAATAAGTCAATAAAATTATTTAAACCATTATACAAGAGCTTCGGACACGTACAAAGCAAATCGGACCTAAGGTAAGGGAAAATATCACAATCTCATTTTTATCCGAGATTGTTTTTACTTTGGCATTTACTGGGGTGTATTTTATCATCCACATCCATGTTCTCTCAATATTTAATATTGTTTCCATCCACTTACAATATTTTAAATCCAATTTTACCCTTCGGTGAGTTTTTAGTAATGAATATGAAAGGAATCTTTTGTCGTTTTTCGTACGAGGTACTTTTTGACTTTTTCGACAAAAGTACGAAGAATGTTTTTTTAACTTATACGGCATGAATGGATTTTCAAAACATTATTTCCAAGAAGCTTCCTTTACAAGTTTTCAAGTTTATTTTTAATCACTTTCTTTTAGTTTATAATTTTATGACATGTTATGAAAAGAAATGTGTTTTTGAAGAAGAAAGGATATTTTCCTCAAGAATGGAGTTTAAGTGTTTTATCAAAATTATTTTCCATCTAAGATAATAAAGGGTTCTGTTTTTATCCCTTTAATTACATTTATTTGATTATGTTGTGAGGGAATTATTTTTATGAAGTCATTTTCCTTATAAGATTTGTTTTATGATGTTATGATGTTTCAAGAATCCCATTTTTGGTTACATGTGTTATGCGATGATGTATGATTTATGATTATGTGGAACACATAAGAAAGAATTCATTATAATATGGGTGGGACCTATATCTCCCTCTAATTCATTGGGTAAAGATCTTATATCTCATGAGATAGACATGGCTGGAACGGTAGGTTATACCGGTTCAGTGAAACATGACTGGAACGAGGGTGACTCAGTTCAGAAAGGGACTTTGTCCACTAAGATAGTCTTGGCAATAAGTCATGACTAACAAGAAATGATTTTCCATGATTATGTGTGCATGCCACAAAGTTTCAAGTTTCATGATATGATTATGGGGATCTCATTTTCACTTCTATGATTTATTCCATGTTAAGATATTATGATCTCTTTTGCAGGTTATGATTTTTAAAAAGATATGATATGATTTTTATTTCCTTTATTTTCCCTTGCTGAGCATTTGAGCTCACCCTTTTATGTTTTCTTTTCCCCAGGATATAAAGAAAGGTTGTAGGTAAAAAAAAGGAATATTTTTAGGGGAGATATTGAAGATCTTTCACCACGATTAGAATATTACGTTCCGAGTTTCCAAAGACACTAAACTATTACGGTCCTTGTGTGTGTGTTTTTGTTATGTACTAAGTATTCCGCAAAAGTAATGTAATGTCAATGTACGTCAGGCTTCGAGCCTCTACACGAAACCTATAGATACAACTAGGGATCTTCCTGTATTTAAAAAATTACATCAATGAGAAATCCACCGTCATAGAAAATGAAACTGGGGATTCTTAATAGGATGTTCTTGGATGAATAATTCCCTTAGCCTCTATGTACTATAATTCAGAATTAGTCTCACAACGCTCCATTTGAGTCATCTGATAAGGTGGATTATAAATCAGATGAGCTCTAGACATAAGCTCAATAGGAAACCCAACATCTCTCTAGGGTGTAAAAGTAGATAGGTCATCAATAAAAACATAAGAAACCATTAAATTATGGGAGGAAAAGTATCTCATTGTTTGTTCCCATTTTCCATAATCATGTTAGAAATATGGGACATAATCCTGCCTAGTTTCCTATGGTCAGGTCAGGTATGACCTACCTCTAATCCCTATTCTCCAATGTGAACATCTGAATCTCCCTCCGAATATATAAAAGATAATCATAATTGGTAACAATAAACATGAGCTTGGTATGGAATTAATCAATACATCCCAAGGATCAGGTCTAAAAAATAATTTCAACCTTGAAGAAGTCTAAGAGAAAGTAGAGATATTGAAAACCTAGAATTTGTTCAAGTCTTGGATTCATTCAAACCTTAAATCGTTTAATCCTTGGATTTGATCCTTGAAATTGTTTGATCCTTGATTCAAGATTCGATTCATCAAGGAGGAGCGCTGGTAGACAGTGTCTTCTATGGAAAGATTCAGATATCACGACGATTTTGGGACTGGTTAGGATTTTTTAAATAGATCAAGAGACTTTAGTAGTGCTTCAAAAAAATACTAATAAATATCCCTTTTATAAGTGCTAAATTAATTAGCACTTATAAAATGAATATTTATAAGTGCTAATGTTTTAGTGATTATAAAGATGCCTTTTATCAGTCAAAATTAATTTAGTGCTGATAAAGGATTTATAATTATAATTATAAATAACAAAATTAAATATTTTTATTTAATTATATATATTTAATAAATAATTATAAATATAAATACAGTAAATGTATTATTTATTTAAATATATTTGTTATAATTTTATAATTATTTAAATATATATTTATATATTTATAATTATATAAGTACTTTTAAAAATATAATATATGTATATCATTATATATATTTATATAATTATATATATAATTAATATATATAAATATAAATATAGTAAATATATTCATTATTCAAATAAATGTATTATAAAATTTATAATTATTTAAATATATATCATTATTTATTTATACTTGTATAAATACTTTTAAAAAAATCATATTTATTTATTTATAATTATAAATGTATAAATGTATAAATATAGTAAATATAAAATTATAAATATTTTCATTTATAAATATTTTTTTACAAATATATTTTTAATATTATTATTGAATATTTAATCTTAAGTGCATGCATGTTTAAAATAATTGAAATTTAATAATTAAAAATCAGTACACTTTAACAAAATTGAAAAAATGGATATTTTTTATTAAATAAATATAAATTATTAAATATATATATATATATATATTGAAATAAAGGTGAATAAATATTGAAAATATTAAAACATAGTAAATAAATATATATAAAATAAATAATAGAAATTGATTAAATTCCCAAAAAATAAAACATAAAAAATAGAATATATTAAAAATGAATCAATACATAACAATAATAAAATTAAAAATTAATAAATAAAATTTACAATGAATAAATACATGATATATTAAATGTATCTTGGTATAATGAAATTCTAAAACGAATACTAAAGTATAAAATAATTACAAAAATATTAAGTGTATTTGTTTCTATATAAGATTTCATTAATTACGTAAATATTTGTGTATGTGAATTGTTAATAAAAATTCATTAATTTAATATATTTGAAATCAATATAACACACATTTGATCTATGTTAAATTGAAAAATTAGAAAACATTCAATTATGTCCATTACTCGATACAATTAGTTAGTATTTTTAATTCATATAAATTTTTATTTATAAACCATTATTCACTAAATATATGAGTATTTAATGTAAATCATATATATTTTTTATTATATAAATCTTATTTATATACATTCATATTTATCTATATATTTAACAAATACTATTTATTAACATTACTAATAACTATTTTATTAAAAAAATGATTAATATTTTTCGAAATATACATATTTTTAATTTTTATTTATTTGATTTTTATTTTACATATACCTATAAATTTAATATATACTATTTATTTTTATTTATAATTTATATATAGCATAATCAATTTATTCATTTTTAATAATAATTATTTAATTAATAAATTTTTTAATATTTTTTTAATAGAATCACTTTTATTTTTTATTGATTTAATTATTTCATTTTATTCAAACCTTTATCAGCACTAAAAAAAGTGCTCATAAAGGACCCCTCTAACATCGCTAAAAATAAAGTGTTGATAAAGGGTACCCTTTATCATTTCTAAAAAAGAATTGATAATCAGTTCCCTTTATCAGCGTTAAAAATAAAGTGCTAAAAAACGGTTCCCTTTATCATCAGTAAAAAAAGAGAGGATAAGTGGTGTCTTTTTTCAAGACTAAAAAAGCATTGATAAAAGGCACCCTTTTTTAGCGCCTGTTTTAGCGCTGATAAAGGGAACCTTTATCATCATTTTTTGCAAATGCCGAGGTCAGTGTTGTTAAAAGTTTGTCTTGTAGTAGCGATCAGGTTCTTGGTGAGGGAGGTGATGCATGTTCAGAATAATATCATAAGGATAAATACACATATAAAGGAGAATAGGTGGTTTCGGCTAAAGATATAAATTTTTAATTAAACTATATACATCAATATAAATTAATGTACATAAAGTTATAAAAAAATCTATTAATGGAATATTTAAAAATGGAATTACCATAAATTAGTATAAATAAGATCTCCAAATATTTTTTAGGCATGGGGTATTTTTTAGAATAATTTAAATTAGAAAATAATACCATATACACTTCTTATAAAATTAATCAACATGATTTTAAAAAATAATATTCACTCTATTTGAAGGCGAACTCTATATAAATTAGAAAAAATAAATTTAAAACTATTTTTATAAGACATATTTAAGAAAAAAATCAATTTTTCATGAACAAAAATCAGAAAATATGTTTTTATGAAACACAGTTCAGATTAACTTCAAAGGATACATTCTGTGAAAATTTCAGCACATCAAACTCTCAGAAAAAATGTTTGATTATTGTTTTTTATTTTAAATTCAACACAACCATATTTCAAAAAATTCACATTAACTCATCATGAAATTTCAATAGATCAATTGAAAATTTTGAACTAAGCAATTTTAACAGATAACAGAACAACCATTTCTATATCTAGAATGTGTTTCCACTTTAAGAAAATCTGCTAGAAACATCAAATAATGACATGTTTATGAACATTCTAATTAAATAGATCAAAAACATATACAACAATGGATTTAAACAAAACTTATCATTATTTCAGAATAACAGTTAATAAGTGTGTGGGTGAGGGAGAGGGTAAAGCAACAGTGGATCAAGGTGAGGGAGATTGGGTGAAGAATCTAGGAGGTAGATTGAGGTAAAATCGCTAATGTGCATTATTCAAATACTTTGGGAAAATAAAAAACACCCAAAGAAAAACTAAAAATGATGAAATCTTGAATGGTAGATAATAATTCACATACCCTAGGATTTGAAAGTATTAATTCATCTGAGGGAGAGCGAGGGAGTGTTCACTGCAGTGAGGGAGAGCAAGTGATGGTGAGAAAGTGTGGTGGTGAGGGAGAGCGTGCGAGGGTAAGGGGGAGTGGCAATGATGTTTCAGTTTTGGGAGAGCATGAACGACATGAGAAAATTAGTTTAGTTAGGGTTAAATTTATATGATCATGAAGAGTTTAATCAGTGCTTCTAAAAAAGAAATGATAAATAGGGGTTTTATCAGTGTTAAATCAATAAGCACTTATAAAGACCTATCTTTATCAGCACTATAATTTTAACATCAATAAAGATAGGTTTTATCAGTGCAAAATTTTGTAACCCTGATATAGACCTATATAATTAATATTCAATAATATAATTAATATAATTAAAAAAATTAAATGTATATAATTATAAATAAATATTTATATAATAAAAAAATTAACAAAATATAAATATGAATTTTTAAATATATTTATAAATAAATATAAATAAATATAATTATAAATAAATAATTATTTTTATAATTATAAATATATCTAATGTGATATTAATTATATAAATTTTAAAAAAATTAAAAAATAATAATTATAAATATATATTTTAAAATGAAAACAAATACATATTAATTATATAAATTACAACCATATTTAAAACATTAACAGTTAATGAATAAAAATGTATAAATAAATATTAAAAATGGATTTAATTACAAAAATATTGAAAAATTAAAAATTGAAAATTAAAAATGAAAAAATTACAAAAATATGAAATAAAATTAAGGTTATTAACGAATAAATAAGATTAAGCCTGAATTTATTCAAAAAAATTAAAATGTAATAAATATTATATATTAAATAAAAATATTAAAAATGAATAAAACTTACCAATGATAAACATAATATATATTAAATATATTATGTTAATATATATAATTCAAAAATAAATATTAAAAATTGAATAAATTACAAAAATATTATCTTTGTTTGTTCTATATAAAAATGCATTAATTACAAATATGTATATGTGAAATTAATGTAACACATGTTTGATATATGATAAATTGAAAAAACAAACGACATTTATATAAACATCCATTACTCGATATAATTAGGGAATATTTTTAATTAATATTAAATTTTAATTATAAACCATTATTAACTAAATATATGACTTATTTAATGTAAACATGTATATTTTTATTATATAAATCATATTTAAGGAAATGTTATATATGTTGATAAATATTAAATATATTAATGAATAATTATGTATAAAAACATTAAAAATGAATAAATTACATAAATATTAAATAAATAAATATTTTAAATATTTAAATTATAAAAAAATTAAACAAACACTTAACATTATCAATTAATAAATAATATTAAGTGAATGCACTCTAAAAATAATGTAATTTAATTAAAAGATGAATATATTAAAGAAATGTCTAAAAATGAATAAGTGATTAATATGTTTTTAATTATTATATTTTATTCATTTTATATATTTATATTTAGTATATACTATTTCTCATTTGGCGGTTGGGTTCATGTATGGACTTTGTGCCTTGTTGGTGTTTTTGTTCTCATTTGGTCATTGTAAAGGGTTCTTTCTTTTCCCATTTGTCACGACCCGTCCTCGGGGCCCGTACCATGACTACCCCAAGCCCGCCTTCCATAGGACAGGGGCTGGCGACTAGCACCAAGGCGTAAATCCCGGTAAAAAGGGAAGGCATTGCCTTTGTAAAGTAAACAAACACCACAGAGTAAACAAGCAGTAGAAGTAAACAATAAGTAAAAGCTGGTACAAGAGTAAAGTGCGGAAAAGTATGTGGGCGAGTATACAAACCCAAACTGAAAGTAAAGTACAACTCGAAAGGGAAAACAGCAACTGAAAGGTAAAGCCGCAACGACGAGCTGTCCACTGGGAATCCCACCTGAAGGGTGGGCACAGAAAGCCTCCACTGCTCCTTGGGTCTAGCCTACCGCTCTGAGTACGTCCCGCCCAGTGGTCCACCTCCAGGTACCGTCTTGCTCTGCAAGCCTCCACCACTATCAGCGCTGTCCGTCGTCTGCAACCAACACAACGTAGTGTGGGCATAGCCCGTGCAGGGGTGAGTATAAGCTACTCAGTAGGGACCCCGAGACCCCTGAAGGTCTCCCAGTATCCACAAAGGATAAACCACAAAGGAAAGGTAAATCACGAAGTAACATCCGACACTGCTTAGGTATATTCCCATACATATACCTAATTCATCAATTCTCGTTCGACTCCAACATCTGAGCCCAAGTACAACCCAATCCACACAGGAAAGAAAAACATAAATCCACACATGATAGCACAACACAATCCACACAGGAAAGTAAAACAGGATTCATCTCACATAGGTATACTTCTTCAAAAATGATAGAGATGATCACTGATCCATCTAAGTCGTCGGACCCACAAAGGATCGATAGGTACTAACCCCCGCAATGACCCACATAGGATCAGACCCACACAGGATCTGTAGGCGCTGGCTCACACAGAACCGCTGAGCACTGACCCACACAGGATCGGAACCACACAGGATCGGTAGCACTGATCCACACAGGATCGCTGAGTGCTGTAGTCGTCGTCATCGAATCCACTAAGGATCTCTGCACAGTCGTCGTCGCAGTCACAGTAGCAGTCGCAGCTAGCTCTAGGGTTCCCGCACATAGCAAGCTCGTTCGGGAGGGTCCGCTCCATGAGCCGAGAGGCTGATACATCAACTGACACATAGTCTAGAGTTGATGTATCCAAAAGTTCTGTATCGTCAACAGGAACTCAACGTCACAGACGGCGCGTCAATCGAACACCCGGTCTGAGAGTTATTGGCCTTTTCGTCCCAGGGGCCCGGTTGGTTTTTAAGGAAAAACCAACCCGACCGTACTTTACCTGCGTCCAAACCTCGGGCAGAGTAAGCCAAAAGATCTGTCTCTCTAAGAGGAAATCCAACAAAGTCGACGGCATGTCATTCGGACGTCCGGAGATTAAGATTTGAGTGTTTCCGCTCCGAGGGCCCGGTTGGTTTCGTGTACAAACCAACATGGCTGAACCCAAAGTATACTGAAACCTTTAGTGTGATATACCGAGACGACCATCTCGATCCAAGGATCGCATCACAACTAACGGTGCGTTGATCGGAGGTCTGTAGCCCTTGTTATGGGCAAAAGACCGAAGACGGTCCGAAAACAGGGGTTTCGGGCCCGGACCGACCTGGCCCGAGACCCCCGGTTCGGCCCGAACCGGGTCGACCCGCCCGGGGTCTGGGTAGGCCCTGCCCGGCGCGGCCCAGCCCAGCCTGGGCACAACGCACTGGCCAGCTCGGCCAACGGCCGAGCCGTTTGGGAAGGGGGGGGGGGGCGCCTGCCCCCCTGGTGTAACCGCGGCCCCCCAAATATGGGGGCGTTTTGTGTTGGCCGGCCGGGGGAATTAATTCCCACAGCTTTCCGTTGTCAGGTCGGCCCACACAGGCTGGCCGGTTCTGCCAACAAGGACCGGCGACGACCGGTCCTTTCTCCTTCGCCGACACCGGTGGCCCGGAACCGGCCGCCGGTCACCCTGCTCCGCCACGGCCCGGAACCGGCCCCGGCTTGGTTCGTCCGGTGTGGTGCGACGACACCACGCCCTTCCACCATGGCCCTTCTCCGGCCACGGTGTCTTCGGTTTTCTTCGATGCGGCGCGACGGCGTCGCATCCATGTTCAACTTCACAGCGCAGCGCGACGGTGTCGCGCATTACTCGCTGTACAATCCCGCGTGGTGCGACGGCACCATGCCATTTCGTCCCAACCACAAAGAATCAAACAAGGAAAAGGGAGGAGGGTCGGCCATGTTTGTGCGGTCCAGCCCCCTCTTGTTAATCGATATCATTTAGTCGTATATACAAGAAGAACGAAAAACTAGAAATCATGGACGAAAATAAATAAATTTAAACCCCTACCTTGATATAAGAGATGACGAACGTCGGCGTCGCGAAGCGAGGATTCGAAGACGTTGACGGAGATTTCATCGCGGAAAACCATCGCGAAAAATAGACGTC